>CM044895.1:7675647-9079378 GCA_024500025.1 Syzygium aromaticum
ACATTAAGCACAAACGATCAAATAGATAGATTGGAATATTTACTTGATTTACTTTCCAAAAGTGACAAATACGAAAATATCCTGCCAGAAATACCAAAAAATATTCCCGCCAAAATTTGAAATTAGGATGTACTTGTCTTTTGAGTCTGAATTGAATATTCAGACGGTGAACATTTGAGTATGAAGAATTCCTGTCTAACAGACACTTCAAGAAAATGGATAAGTAATGCACATTTTATTTCTAATATACTCAAATGAAAACTTATCAAGTGGTTTTGTGAATATATCAGCTAATTGATTCTTAGAATCAATGAATTGAATATTCACATCACCATTATAAACATGGTCTCTAATAAAGTTATGCTTGATTTCGATGTGCTTGGCAAGTGAATGAAGAATTGGGTTCTTAGTTAAATTGATAGCACTTGTGTTGTCACATTTGATTGCAACACTTGAATCTTCAATAGCAAAGTTTCGTAACTGTTGCTTCATCCATAGAATCTATGCACAAGAACTTTCCAAAGCCACATATTCTGCTTCTGCTGTAGAAAGTGCAACTGTGTTTTGCTTTTTTGAGTACCAGGACACCAACATATTTCTAAGTAGTTGACATGTACATGTAATACTTTTCCTGTCCACTTTACACCCAGCTAAATCAGCATCAGAATAACCAGTAAGAGTAAAATTTGAATCTTTGGAATACTAAAGACCTAACATTGGATATGTTCCAATGTATTTAATTATTCTTTTAACTGCAGAAAGATGTGATTCTCTTGGATCAAATTGAAATTTTGCACACATACAGACACTAAACAATATGTCAGGCCTAGAAACAGTAAGATATAGCAATGATCCTATCATGCTTCTATATACCTTCTGATCAACTTTTTTATCATTTTCATCTTTGTCCAGTTTGGATGATTGAGGCATTAGAATATCTGTTTTTTTTTGCAATTCTACAATCCAATCTTCTTGACAATCTCCTTTGCGTACTTCTCTTAACAATGAATGTACCATCTTTGGTTTGTTTCATTTGTAGCCCAAGAAAGAATGTCAATTTGCCCATCATATTTATCTCAAACTCATTCTGCATATTCTTTGAGAATTCTTGACAACATAGTTCGTTAGATAATCCAAAAATTATATCATCAACATAAATTTGAATAAGTAAAAAATCCTTACCTTGTCTCTTAATAAACATGGTTGTATCAATCTTACCTTTTGTGAAGTTATTTTACAGAAGGAAGTTACTTAACCTCTTATACCCAGCACGAGGTACTTGTTTTAGACCATAAATGACCTTTTTGAGTTTATAGACATAATCAGTCTTCTTTGGTTCTTCAAAACCAGATGGTTGTTCCACATATACTTCTTCTTTGATATAACTATTCAGGAAGACAGATTTCACATCCATTTGAAACAATTTAAAGTTACGGAAACAAGTATAAGCTAATAGTAGTCTAATGGCTTCTAATTTGGCAACTGGTGCATTGATTTCATCATAGTTAATGCCTTCTTCTTGAGAATAGCCTTTTGCAACCAGTCTTATTTTGTTTCTTGTGACTTTCCCTTTGTCATCCAGTTTGTTTCTGAATACCCATTTTGTTTCAATTACTGGATGATTTTTGGGTCTTGGTACAAGTTTTCATACTTTATTGATTCTGAACTGCTAAAGTTCCCCTTGCATAACTTCGATCCAGCTTTCATCTGATAATACTTCACTAACTTCTTTTGGTTCAATTTTCGATATCAACGCTAAGCTGCTGATGTTCTCTTTGTGTTTAGATCTAGTATTGATACCATCTTCTATTTCTCCAATGATGAGGTTCTTCGAATGACTGGATTTATGTTTCCAGTTTCTGTCAAATTTTTCCTTCTGAATATCATCAGGCTCTGAAAGTTCTGGTTGAGTTTGGATTGTTTCTTCTTTTTCTTCTTCTACAAATTCAACAATTTTTGGATGTTCTTGTTGAGCTTTAGATAATTTAGATTCATTTTTGTGAGTTTGAATATTTTTATCAAACCTTACGTTCATTGTTTCTTCCACAGTCTGAAAATTCTTGTTGAAGATCCTGTATGCCTTACTTATAGTAGAATATCCAAGGAGAAATCTTTCATCTGCTTTCTCATCAAACTTGCTAGAGCGGTAATTTGGATTTTTAAGAATAAATCATTTACAACTAAACACACGAAAGTATGAAATGTTAGGCTTACTACGTTTGTAAAGCTCATAGGGGGTTTTATCAAGAATGGGTCTGAGAAATGCTCTGTTAATTATATAACAAGTTGTAAAAACTGCATCTACCCAAAAATGAAGAGGGATCTTGCTCTCAATCAATATGGTTCTTGTCATTTCTTGCAAAGAACGATTTTTCCTTTTCATAACACCATTTTGTTCTGGTGTGTAGGGAATAGAAAAATTGTGTTGAAAGCCATTTTTCTCACAAAAATATGAAAAACTTTGATTATCAAATTCTCCCCCATGATTAGTTTTAATGTAGAAAATGGTATAACCCTTCTCATTCTGAACTCTTCTTGTAAATTTTGAAAAATATGAAAATGCTTCATTTTTATGAGCAATGAAGAATACCCAAGTAAATTTTGTAAAGTCATCAACAATGACTAAACAATATTTCTTACCACCAATGCTTTGTGTTCTGGTTGGTCCAAATAAATCCATATGAAGAAGCTGCAAAGTACGATTAGTGGAAACATGATGTATAAACTTGAAAGAGCTTCTTACTTATTTTCCTAGGCTGCATGCATTGTATAATTCTGTTTTTTTGTATTTCAAATCTGCCAAACCTCTAACTAATTTTTTGTTTAAGATTTTTGAGATTTGTTTCATACTGATATGCCCCAATCTTTTATGCCATAGATCTTCATCCTCTTTGATTGAGATTAAGCAATGAATAGAGTTTGGATTGACATCTAAAAGATAAATATTGCCATGTTTTCTTCCAGTAAATGTTTGAAAATAATCCTTGTTTGTTCCTGAGCATGTATCTTCTCGAAAGTTGATTTTGAACCATGAATCACATAGTTGGCTTATGCTTATCAAGTTATAGTTAAGTCTTTTTACCAATGACACGTCATTGATTTTGAGTCCTCCAATTTCAACTGTTACTTTGCCAACTATTTTTCCTTTATTATTTCCTCCAAAGGAAACTTTTCCAGTATTCAGACTTTGTAGTTTAACAAATATACTTGGATTTTTTGTCATGTGTCTAGTACATCCACTATCCAGGTATCATTTCATTTTTCTCTTTGTGGTAATCTGCAAAAATCATAATTTTTCAAGTTTTCTTTGGTACCCAAATTTGTTTTGGTCCTTGAAAGTTAATATAGGCTATCTTAACAAAGTCTCTTTGAATAGGTCTCTAGGCCTTAGGATATTCATTCTCAAAATGTTGTGGATCTCTACATTTTGAGCACTTGAGTGCACTTTGACCAACAGGTTTGACAAAATTTTTTTTTGAAATGATTTTTATAAACTTGTCGAGATGGTCTTTGCCATAATCTCTCATTGACCTTTGGAAAATTAATTAAACTGTCACTTTCCTTCACAAATTCGAGACCAGATCTGTTGAAATAAGGAATTTGTACAGAAAGAATGTGTTTTAAGGTTTTTAAATCTTTTGAAAACTTGGAAGTAATTTCTGAAACTTCATTTTTCAAAACAGCATTTTCTTTGGAAAGAAAATCTCGACTTTCCTTGACTTGATGAAATTCTTTTTGAAGGAAATCGATTTTTCTTTTTGTGAAATATCATGTTGTCTTAGTGATGAATTTTCCTTTTTGAAGGAAGAGATTCTTTTAAAAGCAGCTTTGAATTCGAAACATAATTTATCAATGTAATTTGACATTTCAATATGCATTTCAGAATGCTTTACCTCAATCTCAACTTTATCATCTGAATGTAAATTTGAGTTTGACTTAGCCATTAGACAGAAGTTTGAGATATCTTCATCACTATCTTCACATTCTGTATCATTCCAAGTTTCTGTTTTTAATGCTTTATTTGCTTTATCAAATTTGGTCTTCTTTTTCAGAAGTGGACAATTTGGCTTGATATGCCCACGTTTTCTATAGTGAAAGCATATTACTTTCTTTGACTTTTCTATTTCATCGAAAGGCTTCTTCTTCTCCAAAGGCTTCTTCCCTTTGAGATTTCTTCCTTTGATTTTCATCTTCTTGTACTTCTTTATGAAGAAAGCTAGTTCATCATCATCAACATCTTCATCTTCAAAATCTGCATCATCAGAATCAATATTAGATTTTAATACAATTGACTTTTTACCTTTAGATTCATTTTCCTCATTCAATTTTTTAGTCTCATATGACTGAAGAGTTTCGATTAGCTCATTCACTAACAGAGGCATGATTCTTTTAGTTTCTCTAATATATGTTTTGATATTATCCCACTGTTTTGTCAGTCCTTTCAAAAGTTTGTTGACTTTCATCGCATTTGGGACAGGTTGTCCTTGATATGCAAGACCATTTACTATGTTAGTAATCTATCATACATATCAGCAATGGATTTTTCAGGCTTCATTATGAAGGATTCATATTGGCCAAGCAGTAGATTGATTTGAGTTTTTTTGGCTCGATCTGTTCCTTCATAGGTGATGTAGAGAGTATCCCAGTTATCCTTAGCTGATTCACAAGAAGCAATTTTTTTTTATATTCAACAGGTGCTAAAGCACAATAAAAAGAATAAATTGATTTGGAATCTAGAGCTTCTCTTTTTGATATCTCAGTTTGAGATAATGGAGGATCTGCTGGCCTGTTTCTTTATGTCTTTTCTTTTGAGTCAGAAGTTTTTTGTCTAACTCCTCTGATAATGACATCCCATTGCATATGATCAATTGACTTTATGAATGCTTTCATCTTATTTTTTCAGATGCTGTATTCCTTGCCATCGAAATATGATGGTCTGTTGTTATTTTGTCCTTCAATGAGACCTGGAGCATTAAAGCTAGACATATAGATCGTAATCTCCGAAATAAAACACTTCAATAAACGAATAACCTGCTCTGATACCAATTGATGTGGTTAGTAAGGATCACCTAGAGGGGGATGAATAGGTGATCTTAAACAATTTTTGTAAATTTAAGCGAAAATAAAATATCACAGTTGAGTTTGGGAGAAAGGACACTAAAAGTGCCAAAAGTTATATACGGCGTTCACTTTGGTACCAAAAGTTTCATTTGGATCATTTAAGTGCCAAAATTTTTGAAAAATGATTACTTAAGTGCCAACTTCGGTTAGTTTGGCCGGAAATCTGACGTGATATTTTTTTATTAATTTCTGAAACTGATGTGGCTTGCCGGAGATACAATCAGTATTTTTTATTTTAAATATTTTTTTTCTTTTCTTTCTTTTTTCCTTCTTTTCTTTTTTTCTTTTCTTTCTTCTCCCTTTGGTCATCGCCAGTGATCAGAGGCCGGCCGCTTGGCCTCGCTTGGACGAGGCCGCCGCCGCCTGCCACAAGCGAGGCCTGGCTGACCCTCTCCTAGGCGACGGCGGGCAAGTCTCGATGAGGTCGACCTCGCCTCGCATGGGCGAGGGCGAGCCCCGGCGAGGGCTCCCCTCTCCAGATCCGACGAGGTCGGCCGTCGCCTAGGCCACGACGGCCCCGTTGAACGTAGCCCTCCCTGGGCCGACGGGGCCGCCGTGGTCTAGGTGACGGCCGGCCTCGCCGGTTCTGGCGAGGGGAGCCCTGCCGGGGCTCACCCTCGCCCATGCGAGGCGAGGCCGACCTTGCCGGGGCTTGCCTGCCGTTGCCCAGGCGAGTGTCGGCTGGGCCTCGCCTGTGGCGGGCGGCGGCGACCTCGTCCGGGCGAGGGCAGGAGGCCGGTGGCTGGCCTCTGGTCATGGGTGGTGACCAAAGGGAGAAGAAGGAAAAGAAAAAAAGAAAAGAAGAAAAAAAATTCAGAAAAGTATTTAAAAAATCGAAATATATACGTGGAAATGCCACGTAGACTAATTTTTTTTAAAAGAAATTCAACTAAGATTAAAAATTTAATTATATATGTCACGTATTAATTTGGTCGGAATCTTTCACCGTTGGCACCAAAGTGATCATTTTTTCTCCGATTTAGCACTTAAGTGATCCAAATGGAACTTTTAGCACCAAAATGAGCTCCGTATACAACTTTTAGCACTTCTGCTGTTCTTCTCCCGTTGAGTTTGAATAAAATTTAGATTCAAAACAGTTTATGTAGACAATGCTCTTGATGTATAGTGTGCAAAGTAATATATGAGGGATAGAAAAACTGCATACAAGTTTATAGTGGTTCGGCTTTTGGTAAGCCTACGTCTACTCTCTCACGCTGACAGCCTACTGGTTGGATTTCACTATGTAATCAAGAGGAAATACAAATTCTGAGTGACAGCACTCTTGTGTATGATAAGACTCTCTATCTCACACAATCACTCTTACAAAATGTCCATCAAGATCTAAATATTTAGCATAAGAAAGACAAAAGAAAAGATTGGAGTATGATCAGACTTTGGACTTGTTGATTCTCGATTTCGTTCTATTTCTTTTGCTCCCCGTTGATCTCCTTTTATATTCCTCCACTACGAAACTAATTGTTTGACAGTCTTCAGAGGATCATCTTCCAATATTCACCTTTGGACAAATTTGTATAAAATGGATTGAGTAGCCGTTGGTTGACAAAATCTGAATCATGCTGATTCTAGTTGCCCATACAATCAGAATCTTGATTTCCATAAGTAGAGCTTTATTCGTTGTAATGCATACTTGTCATAATATTTGATTGTCAATCAATTATAGCCTTAGATTGAAACAATCAAAACTTTTCTTCTGTGAAATCCATACCAAATCACTAATTATTATGCTTCGTTTTGAATGAGTTTTGCTTCTGCGTTTGAAAAACTTCTGCGTCCGCTTCTCCATCTGCGTTTGTTTTAGAACTTAGATTAGTGCGGGTCTTTTGTAAAGTCTAAACATTTCAGTGTCTGAATGACTTTCATGGTAAAGTCTGAAGATCATAAATCTGAGTCTGAACTTTTAGTTCTGAAAACTTGTAAAGTCTGATATTTTCTTCTGAACTTCCAGAATATATTAACCTGGCAAGAAATGTGTGTCAGATTCGCAAGTTAAATATGGAGAGTTTTGTCAGCTTTAAAATCTATTTGGAGTTTTCCTCAATAACGTGGAGTTTCTGCCTAGCCTTGATGCACGCCAGATTTGAAATCGTTGACGACTGCAAGGTTGACCATAGGCTAGGCTATGGTGAGTCCAGCGTGTGAGCTCAAGATCAAGTGTGGCGCATGGGGGTAGAGAGAGGGGGACTCGGCAATGGCGGTGGGGGCTTGTGGAAGAGCCTATGGCAATAGTGGCATCATCGCTAGGTGCGGGCAAGCAGCGTCAACGCGGTGGCAGAGAGGCTTGGTTGGTGGTGCGGCCATGGCCGGTTGCTGGTTCGTCATGCGGTGGAAGGAGGTATTGTGGCATTTGTGTTAAGGGCAAAATGAGAAAGAAGAAAGAAGAAAATATGACGAGGCAAAAAAAGGAGAAAAGAACACTTGATTTGAGCCGTCCAATTTCCTTCTCGCTGAAGTGTCCAAATCCGAAGAGGGTAAGTATATCTAACTAGAGATGTCCCGATCCTAAATAAAATATACTCTCCCTCAAATGGACACCATTCGGTCCACGTGAATTGACTAGTGTAAAAAAGGTATAGACCATGGAACTGGTTAACAGAATGTGTTGATAATTATCAATGTGTTGCTTAAAAAACTTTTTTCATAATTTACAAAATTCATTAAACGATAATGTAATGTGCTTTGCAATTGATTGTCTAAATGATAGTTATGAGGGAATATCGTCATCTTTTATGTCATCTAATTGGAGTAGTCATAGGGTAAAGTATCAACGAAATGATCTTAATAAGTAAAACCTGCAGGTAGGTGAGCCACATAGTCTAAATACGAGCAAGCGTTACAATTTATGGGCGAGTGACTGTATTTTTGTGCATCAAACAGATGATCGGAGCAAGATAAATAGCTGACTTGTTTAGACAGTATAGGAGATGCTGCCGAACCTTAGTAAAAGTAAGCTTTTGGAAGGAAGCTTACCACGACCCAAAAAAAAAAAAAAACAAAGAAGAAGCTTACCACTTCCAACGGACAATCACTCGACGATTGCATGCATGCATCTGTTTCTTGCACTTCGGATGCTTACAAGTTATATCGAGATTCACAGAATTTTAGATGTTTTTGGAAGTACTGTCCCTGCGAACATTCCCGTCCCAATCCCGCTGTATAAAAACAAAGAGAGATGCTGCACCAGTGCACAACTACCTTGCACATACAGAGTTTGAGCCGTATCTGCACCAACAATCTCGAAACAACTAGCTAGCCACACCGACTCTCACTTCCATCAATGACGGGCTCAAATGCAGAAACGAGAATGGTGTGAGCCCATGAAGGCACCTTCAA
Source organism: Syzygium aromaticum (assembly GCA_024500025.1). NCBI lineage: Eukaryota > Viridiplantae > Streptophyta > Magnoliopsida > Myrtales > Myrtaceae > Syzygium > Syzygium aromaticum. Next base: position 7,684,120 of record CM044895.1, read on the forward strand.
AGGTCAGCTAGATAGGCTTAGTTTGAATTTGAGAGTTCTGCTTTTATTGTTTGTAGGTAGATCCTATAACATCTCTGTGTACTTAATATATATAAGTAGAGAGACAATGAAATGTGGAAACTTTTGCATTGAAATTTGACTTGCTCCAGAGTTATATTGTACCAGAGCACTAGGTCATCTGACTACATTATTTACAAACTCATTTTCTTGTCCTTCATTGATCCTCATGGCTTCCAATGATTCTAACTCAACAAATAATCCATTAAGAAGTCAAATCGCACATGGCTTGACGATGGTGGACACGAATGATCCATTCTCTATGCATCCAACTGATAATCCAGGTACGGGTTTAATCTTTCAACCGTTGATTGGTCAAGAGAATTTGGAATAGAGCCATGACTTAGGCACTCCAGGCAAAGACTAAACTTGGATTTGTGGATGGGAAAATTCCCATAAAATGAGGATGCATCGAATAGAGCTGAATGGATTAAATGCACTGTGTTTGTTCATTCATAGATACTTGATTCAGTTTCAAAAGAAGTGTCCGAAAGCTTTTTATATCTCACCGCAGCAAAATAAGTGTAGGATACTTTGAAAGAGATTCATCATCAAAACGCCCCGAGTCTTTCCATATTCAAAAGCAATATCAAATCATACCCGACAGCAATTCACACTGGATGAATATTTATCAACCTTGAAAGTTTATCGGGATGAAATGAGTACATTGATCACCATATTTGATTGCACACGCGGTGCTTAAAAGGAAATCTTTGAGCAGCAACAGGAAAATCAAATTATGCAATTTTGACGGGTCTTAATAAAATCAAATTTTATGGACCCATTGCCATCTCTCAACTAAGCCTATGTGTTAGTATGGCAAGAGGAGAAATAGAGAGAAATCTCATCTGCTTTATCCAACACTTAGGAGGGGTTGGCAATGAAGATCAAGAAAATGGAAGAGGTTGGCTAGAATCAACCCCCCCCCCCACCCCCCCCCCCCCCCCAAAAAAAAAAAAAAAAAAAAAAAAAAAAAAGAATAGAAAGAGATTTCAAGGCCCAGCACCATATTGTGATTATTGTCATTGGCCTGGTCACACTACTAATAAATGTTATGTGCTTCATGGATATCCTCCGGGTCACCAATACTATGTTGGACCCGCAAATTGTCGACAATGGAGACCTTGCAGCTGCAACTATGGTGAGTTTCCTGAATCAATTTGGGGTGCAGTCAAATAGCGCTAATTAACGAAACACAAATCTGCAAGAGACGGTCGAGAGCAATATTTCCGGATCATCAGCTATGTCAACTCTGACTCTAGAGCGAGTGAGTCAACTGCTAGCTGTGCTTCCTCTCTCGGTCAGAGCTGAAATCCATCACTTTCTGATTTTGCAGGTAATCTATGTATTCTAATGTCTAGTGACATGAAATTTTGGTAGTCTGTTTCCTTTTGTGTTTGTGTGATTCTGGCAATTAATTACGGATTAATTCAGTGAGAACTTATTGATTTGAAAAGGATATACTGTTTTGAATGATTTTGCAACTATCTAGTCTGCATGTTTGTATTTGCCTAAAGTATTTTATTTTTTTTTATTTTCTCTTTAGAAATGGATCACGACGGTAGAGAAGAAGGAATGGCAATGAGAAGCTGCTGAGCCCGGATAGAATTCTCCAGAGCTTTTTTACTAGGGTGTGCCTCCGCTGTGTGATGGCTGTGCTCTCCCTTTTCGGCTGAATCGGGTGTAGTGACGCAACCCATTCTGTTATGGATGTTCCAGCACAGCAAATTCTAGAGGCAATCGTGCGAGTTCAATTTATGAGCCAAAATTCATTTCTCTTGTGTTCCCTCTGCTTCCTGCGCGCGCATGACGCTTTCTCTGACGTCTTCTCTTTGAATTCGCAGTGAGCGTCAGGGAGGGAGAGAAACCGGGCTTTTTTCCTGATTTTTTTATTGGCTATTTTTTTCTATTATTTTTTTTACAAAAAAAAATATGAATGCTTTGGCTTGTCCAAAAATTAAGGTGTTTAACATCTTCTAGAAACATTGGGATTAGATCAAATGAGATAATTAATATTTTTTCCAATTAATGTCAAATAACATTTCTAACTAATGTTAAGAAAAGTGAGGAAATTGAGCTTTTAAGAAAAGTACGAAAAATTAAGATCGAACCCTCGCCAGATCTGGCAAGACTCGACCTCGCCAGCGTCGGGCGAGGCCAGCCTCGCCAGTTGCAGGCAAGGTCAGCCTCGCCCAATGGTGAGGGTTTGACCTTGCCAGATCTGGCGAGGTCAAACCCTCGCCGGATTTGGCGAGGCTCGACCTCACTTGCAATTGGCGAGGCCGGCCCTCGCCCGACGCCGGCAAGGGCGGCCTCGCCTGTGGCTGGCGACCTCCGCCGGCCCCGGTTATGGCCGGCAGAGGAAGAAAAGAAAAAAAAAAAGAAAAGGAAAAGGAAAAGAAAAAAAACTGAAAGAAAATAATAAAAAAATTAAAAAGTTACTGTTCCGGTGACGGAACAGTAATTTTCTTGCCGGCCGGCAGATATTTTGGCCGGTCAGGGACCCAGGTTCTTATTTGAGACTTTTTAAGCACTTCAGGTCCTTATTTGAAATTGATTGAGCACTTCAAGCTCTTATTTGATACAATGTTCACTTTGAGCCCCTTTTTGAGAATTTGACCCCACTTGGGGTCCTTAATTGGAATATTCCCGAAAAGGTAGAAACTCAAGTTAATGAAAAGGGCGATAAATTTGAAGACCAAAACAACAATCACAAACCAAGCGAGTTTGCTTACGCTCACGAAGACGCTTGCCATGAATGCAACAAGCATCGCAACAAGAGTTACCAACAAGGGGAGTCTTGACATCGAAAGGGCACTTTGCACCGCGTAAGGATCATTAATCTGTGTCCAGAGAAGGATTACGAGTGCAATGATCGAGCTATACATCACAATTGAGTTGCAAATCACAAAGACTTTGTACATGGCTTTGTGGAGCAATATGGTGATTCTAGCATTTGGGTCAGAACCGTTGTATCCTCTGGAAATCGAAAAACCAAATGCGAAAGTCATAGCTGCCACGAGTGCCACCAAGATCATGCAAGTATTTGCCTCCTCCTTGAGTCTATCCAATTCCGGTGGTTTCATTTCTTTTTCTAGGCTCCCACCGGTTTTCTTATAGATAGCTAATTCTCCACTTCTTGGTGTTCTAGCAAATACCAAAATTATCCTTGATAACGTATGCAAGTAGTGAGCAAAAAAATAAACAAAGAAACCAAATTTAATGATTTTGGCAACTAAATTACAGATCTGGTTGAGAGCACACGAATTCACATACCTTACTAATTTAATTTTCTAGGCCTGTCCCTAATTGGTACAACAATTTGCAATGTGTGATTAACCGTGACATAAGTGTAAAAGGCCATACCTCCCAAAGGGGAGCATCCATTTCTTTGACATTCTCCTCTACCACGTCTAGAGCTGTCATGTTTCTCTTATTTGCCAGCTTATGATCAACTCTTCCGTCTCGTGCAAGAAGAATCAAGACTGAAGGTTGCCGGTGCAACGCAGCCAGATGCAGAGGCGTATTCAAGTCGAAATCTCTCGCATTTATGAGGTGACTGAACTCGGGATTTTTCAGTAGGTATTTGACAGTTGAAATGCATCCGTACCTTGCTGACATGTGAAGAATGTTCTCTCCTCGCCTAGCTCGAAACTCTGCGGGGTCTCACCATTGCCGAAGTAGCTTCTCGACGATCCTCACGTGATCCATCATGCAAGCGACATGGATAGGAAGATTGCCCTCCCCGTCTGGCTTGAGGGCACTCGACGAAAACTTCTCTAACAAGAACTTGAGTCCATCGAGATAATTCATGTTCACTGCGAAATGGAGCGGAGTGCCGAATCCCTTGTCTCTCAATCGACATAGTGTTGACGAAAACTCCTATTGATTTTGAAGTTGACAAAACTGTCTATGAATGTCTTATTATAAAAGAACTTCAGACTCAAAGTTCAGACACAAAGTTCATACTCAATTTTGCAGACGCAGAAATTTTTCAGACGCAGACGCAAAAATTTTGCAGACGCAGAAACTTTTCAGACGCAGACGCAGAAATTCTTCAGACGCAGAAGTTTCTCAGATGTAGACGCAAACGCAAAATTTCTTCAGACACAGAATACAGAACCTAACATAACAGTTAGTAATCTGGTATGTATTTCACAAAAGGAAATCTTTGATATCATTCTAAATCAAATTGATTGACAATCAAATATTACGAAAAGTATGCATTACAACGGACAAAACTCTACTTATGGAAACTAAGATTTTGATTGTATGGACAATCAGAATCAGTGGGATTCAGATTTTATCAACCAACGGCTACTCAATCCATTTTATACAAATCTGTCCAAAGGTGAATATTGGAAGATGATCCTCTGAAGACTCTTCAACGGCTAGTTTGGAAGTGGAGGAGTATAAAAGGAGATCAACGAGAAGCAGAAGGTAGTGAATGAAATCAAGAATCAACAATTCCAAAGTCTGAGCATACTCCGATTTAATTTCTTGTCTTTCGTGAGCTTAAAAGTGTAATCTTTTGATAGGTGTAGACAGTGCTATAAGTGTGTGCTTCGGTGTGAGATAGTGTGATCTATTGGCTTGGTATAAGCAGCACCAGCTTCGGGAAGAAGTGTTCGAGTTTTTAGCGGCACAACTTGCTGTAACTTCTCATTGATTTGATTAGTGAAATCCAGCCAGTAGGCTGTAGCGTGAGAGAGTGGACGTAGGCTTGCTATAAGCCGAACCACTATAAACTTGTGTGCAGTTTTTCTATCTCTATTCTATTACTTTGCACACTACACATCAGGAGCACTGTCTTTATAAACTGTTTTGAATCTGAATAATATTCAGACTCAACTGTTTTCTTTCATTTCCGCATAATCTGGTTAAAATCACCTATTCACCCCCCTCTAGGTGATCCGCGCTAGCTACTTCAATTGGTATCAGAGCAGGTTGCTCGTTTATAGAAGTGTTTTACTTCTAAGTTAACGATCTATATGGCTAGCTATGGTGCTCCAAGTCTCATTGAAGGTTAAAGTAACAACAGACCACCATACTTCGATGGCAAGAAATACAGCATTTGGAAGAATAAGATGAATGCATTCATTAAGTCAATTGATCACATGCAATGGGATGTCATCATCAGAGGAGTCAAGCCAAAATCTTCTGAAAATGCAGTTGCAGAAAATCCTCCTTTATCTCAAACAGAAATATCCAAAAAAGAGACTTTAGATTCCAAAACAATTTATTCTTTATATTGTGCTTTATCTCCTATTAAATATAAAAAAATTTCTGCTTGTGAATCAGCTAAGGAAATCTGGGATATGCTTCACATCACTTATGAAGGAACAGATCGAGCCAAGGAAACTCAGATTAATCTCTTGCTTGGTCAATATGAATCCTTCAAGATGAAGCCTGAAGAATCAATTGCTGACATGTATGACAGGTTTACTAACATAGTAAACGGTCTTGCATATCAAGGACAATTAGTTCCAGATGCAATGAAAGTCAACAAATTACTGAGAGGACTCACAATGAAGTGGGATAATATCAAAACATCTCTTCGTGAGACACAAAGAATCAAGCCTCTATTAGTAAATGAGTTGATTGGAACTCTGCAATCATATGAGATTGAACATCGAAATGAGAAGAATCAATCCAGAGGTAATAAGTCAATTGCATTAAAGACTAACATTGATTCTGATGCAGATTCTGAAAATGAAGACGTTGACGATGAAGAACTAGCTCTCTTCATAAAGAAGTATAAGAAGATGAAGATCAGAGGAAAAAACCTCAAAGGAAAGAAGCTGTTTGAGAAAAAGAAGTCTACCGATGATATAGAAAAATCAAACGATGTTATATGCTTTCACTGTAGGAAACGAGGACATATCAAGCCTAATTGTCATCTTCTGAAAAAGAAGACCAAATTTGAGAAAGCAAAGAAGGCCTTAAAGGCAGAAATTTGGAGTGACACAGAATGTGAAGACAGTAACAATGATATCTGTCTTATGGCAAAATCAGATTCAGACTTAGATTCAGATTCTGATCCCAAAGTAGAAATCGAGGTAAAGCTTTCTGAAATGCCTATTGAAGTATCGAATTACATTGACGATTTATGCCTTGAATTTAAAGCTGCTCTTAAAAGAATCTCTTCTCTGAAAAAGGAAAATTCATCACTGAGGCAATATGATGTTTCTCAAAAAGAAAAAATCAATTTCCTTCAAAAGGAATTTCAACAAATCAAGGAAAATCGAGATTTTCTTTCCAAAAAGAATGCTATTTTAAAAAAAGAAATTTTAGAAATTACTTCCAAGTTTTCAAAAGGGTTAGAAACTTTGAAACATATCCTTTCTATCCAAATTCCTTATTACAACAAATCTGGACTTGGATTTGTGAAGGAAAGTGATAGCTTGATTGATTTTCCAAAGGTCAAGGAGAGATTAAGACAAAGACCTCATCGACAAGTTTACAAAAATCATTTCAAAAGGAACTTTGTAAAACCTGTTGGCCGAAGTGTTCTCAAATGCTCAAAATGTAAAAATCCACAACATTTTGAGAATGAATGTCCTAAGGTCTGGAGACCTGTTCGAAGAGAATTTGTTAAGACAACCTATACTGATCCTCAAGGACCCAAACAAATTTAGGTACCAAAGAAAACTTGAGATGCTATAATTCTTGCAGGTTACCACGAAGAGAAAAAGGAAGTGGTACCTAAATAGTGGATGTTCAAGACACATGACAGGAGATCCAAACATATTCATTGATCTACAAAGTATGAATGGTGGAAAAGTTTCCTTTGGGGGAAATATCAAAGGAAAAGTCATTGGCAAAGGAACGGTTGAAATAGGAGGATTGACAATCAATGATGTCTCATTGGTAAAAGGACTCAATTATAACCTGTTAAGCATAAGCCAACTATGTGATACAGGTTTCAGAATCAACTTTCAAGAAGATACATGCTTAGGAACAAGCAAAGATTCTTTTCAAACATTTACAGGAAGAAGGCATGGCAACATTTATCTTCTAGATGTCAATCCAAGTTCCATTCACTGCTTAATCTCAATCAAAAAAGATGAAGATCTATGGCACAGGAGATTGGGACACATCAGTATGAAACAAATCTCAAAAATCTCAAACAAGAAACTGGTGCAAGATTTGCCGAATTTAAAATACAAGAAAACAGAGTTATGCAATGCTTGCACTCTAAGAAAGCAAGTAAGAAGCTCTTTTAAATCTATACACCATGTTTCTACTAATCGTGCCTTGCAGCTTCTTCATATGGATCTGTTTGGACCTACAAGAACACAAAGTTTCGGTGGTAAGAAGTATTGTCTAGTCATTGTTGATGACTTTACAAGATTTACTTGGGTGTTCTTTCTTGCTCATAAAAATGAAGCATTTTCATATTTATCAAAATTTGCAAAAAGAGTTCAAAATGAAAAGGGCTATACCATTTCCTGTATTAAAACTGATCATGGGGGAGAATTTGAAAATCAAAATTTTTCAGATTTTTGTGAGGATAATGGTTTTCAACATAACTTTTCTACTCCATATACACCAGAACAAAATGGTGTTGTGGAAAGGAAAAATCGTTCATTGCAAGAAATGACAAGAACTATGTTGATTGAAAGCAAGATTCCTTCATATTTCTGGGCAGATGCAATTTTTACAGCATGTTATATCATGAACATAGTTTTTCTCAGCCCTATTCTTGAGAAAACCCCTTATGAACTCTACAAAGGTAGAAAGCTCAGCATTTCATATTTTCGAGTATTTGGTTGTAAATGCTTTATTCTTAAAAATCCAAATGACCACACTGGCAAGTTTGATAAGAAAGCAGATGAAGGACTCTTACTTGGATATTCCACTACGAGTAAAGCATACAGAGTCTTCAACAAAAAGTCTCAGACTGTGGAAGAAACAATGAATGTTAAGTTTGAAGAAAATATTCAGACTCACAAAGATGAATCTGAATCATCTTCCTACAATCAAGAATCATCAGAAGCTCAATTTTCAAACACTGTCAAATATAGAGAATGAGTAAAAGAAGATACAATCCAGACGTATTCAGAACCTTCAGAGTCTGATATCATTCAGAAGGAAAAAAATGACAGAAACTGGAAACATAAATCCAGTCATCCAAAGAACCTTATAATTGGAGAAATAGAAGACGGTATCAAGACTCGATCTAAGTACAAGGAAAACATCAGCAACTTGGCCTTGATATCAGAAATAGAACCAAAAGAAGTTGATGAAGCATTATCAAATGAAAGCTGGATTGAAGCTATGCAGGAAGAACTTCAGCAGTTCAGAATCAATCAAGTATGGGAGCTTGTGCCAAGACCTAAAGACCATCCAGTCATTGGAACAAAATGGGTATTCAGAAACAAGCCGAATGACAAAGGGAAAGTTACAAGAAATAAAGCTAGACTAGTAGCAAAAGGCTATTCTCAAGAAGAAGGCATAAATTATGATGAAACATATGCACCAGTTGCCAGGTTAGAAGCCATTCTGCTACTATTAGCTTATGCTTGTTTTCATAACTTTAAATTGTTTCAGATGGATGTGAAAAGTGTTTTCCTGAATGGATATATCAAAGAAGAAGTATATGTTGAACAACCACCTGGTTTCAAAGAACCAAAGAAGACTAACTATGTCTACAAACTCAAGAAGGCTCTTTATGGTTTGAAGCAAGCACCACGTGCTTGGTATGAACGACTAAGTAACTTCCTTCTCTAAAATGGTTTCACCAAAGGTAAGGTTGATACGACCCTGTTCATCAAGAAAAAAGGTAAGGATTTTCTGCTTATTCAAATTTATGTTGATGATATAATCTTTGGATCCTCTAACGAATTGCTTTGCAAGGAATTCTCTAAAAATATGCAGAACGAGTTTGAGATGAGTATGATGGGAGAATTAATATTTTTTCTTGGCCTACAAGTGAAACAGACAAAAAATGGTACATTCATTTGCCAGGAGAAGTATGCCAAGGATATTGTCAAGAAATTTGGATTGCAAAATTGTAAAAAAACAGACATTCCCATGTCTCATTCATCCAAATTGGACAAAGATGAAAATGGTAAGAAGGTTGATCAGAAGGTATACAGAAGCATGATAGGTTCATTATTGTATTTTACTACATCAAGACCTGACATACTTTTCAATGTTTGCATGTGTGCAAGATTTCAATCAGATCCAAAGGAATCACATTTATCTGCTGTTAAGAGAATAATCAAGTATATTAGAACTTATCCAATGCTAGGTCTTTGGTATTCCAAAGATTCAGACTTTACTCTTACTGGATATTCTGATGTTGACTTAGCTGGATGTAAAGTGGACAGGAAAAGTACCACAGGTACATGTCAACTGCTTGGGAATATGCTAGTATCATGGTACTCCAAGAAACAAAATACAGTCGCACTTTTCACAGCAGAAGCAGAATATATAGCCTTGGGAAGTTGTTGTGCATAAATTCTGTGGATGAAACAACAGTTACAAGACTTTGGCATTGAAGAATCAAATGTTGCAATCAAGTGTGACAACACAAGTGCAATCAATCTGACAAAGAACCACATTCTCCATTCTTGAGCTAAGCACATTGAAATCAAGCATCATTTTATTCGAAATTATGTTCAAAATGGTGATGTGAATATTCAATTCATTGATTCTAAGAATCAATTGGCTGATATATTCACAAAACCTCTTGACAAATCTTTGTTTGGGTTCATTAAACATAAACTGTGCATTGTTTATCCCTTTTAGTGTATCAACTGTTAGACAGGAATTTTTCAAACTCAACTCTCAGTCTGAATGTCCTCTTCAGACTCTAAATAAAGGTACGTCCATATTTCAAACTTTGGCGGGTATATTTTTGGTAAGATATGATCATATTTATTGTTTTGGAAACAAATCAGGTACGCATCCTAAATTATCTGTTTATCTGTGGCTAATGTATTATCTTAATTTTATCATGATTTTTTATTCGGGATTATCTTTCTATACTTTCTAAAATTCCTTTCTTTTCAAAACCCTTCCGATATTCTATATATTTCTTCTCTTTTATAAACCTATTTGAGTTTTAACAAAACCCTATCAGTTTGCACTTCACTCTCTAAACCCTTTCGATATTCAGAGCCGCTCCTCCTCTCCCTTCTCCAAAAATCGAAACTTTATGTGTAAAAGGTGCTCAAAATGCCTTTCAAGAGAAGATTTTCACGTATTCTCAACCAAGAATCAAAATCTACTGCACCAGCAGAGCATTTGGAAATTTCCAATATAGATTCAGATCATCCCGAAGTTCCTTCCGAAGCGACACCACCAAGACACTCATCTTCTCATAAATCTTCTGGTAAAACTAACTTTCATTTCCGGAGTATCAAGTTTGTATGGGAAACATATCAAAAGCTGAAACGGTGTAATGCTTCTGCTACGATTCTCCGTGCGTGTTTGCGAGATAATAATCTCTTTTCTGAAGAACATCTTGTCCAGACTTATACTCTGTTTTGTTATAAAAATGAAGCTGTTCCAACAAGCTCTACTCCAAAAGCATCATCTTCCAAAAAGGGCAAAGAGAAAGTTGGAGAAACTTCCACTCCATCTGAAAAAGAATCTACTCTCACAAGCCCTAAACCGGTCAGTATCTCAAAATATGTGGTTCCCGATGATGATGCACGACTTTTTGAAACCTTTGAAATGAAGGTGGGAATCGCATCTGACTTACCTGGCACAGGTGGATTATTCATAAGTAATGAGCACAACATGTTCTATAAAATGTTGCTTGCTCGGGGAGTCATCAATCACAGGATAGTGGATTTTGGTTATTCAGAGAAGGCAGGAATCTCAGTAGAACATCTGTTTCAGGAATTAGGAATTTATGAATTCCGTCTTCAGTCTGGTACTGTTTTTGCCGAATTAACCGCATACTTCTATTCCAATATCTCCATTCTGTCACCAAATTGGATTCAGTTTACTGTTGGTGATCAGAAGTTTGACTTACAAGCGACTGATTTGGCAAAAATAATTGGAGCAAGACATTCTAAGTTCATTCCTTTGGCAGTGGATGTTGAAGAGGCTTCAAGGGTTGCTTCCGAGAATCCCAACTTTGCTCCTAAGGGACATATTTCCTATTCTGACTTATCAAAACGATCGGTGATCTTGCATAAGATCATTATCAACTGTTTAAAGCCTAAGGCAGCCTCTAAAACTAACCTTTCCAGATCCGAAATCAAGCTCATTTGGGCTATCTTAAAAGGTCAATCCTTTTCTCTTCCTCATGTCATCATTTTTCATATGTACCGAACATTACAGAAGGACAAGGGACAGTTACCCCATGGGGCTCTAATCTTTCGCATATTTATGTTCCTTAAAATATCTATTCCTGCTGATTTGCAAAAGAACTCTATCCCCTGCATGTATGTTGGAGAAAAAATGGTCTCCAAAATGAAAAATTTTGAAGATATCAAGGGAAGAGTACAAGGACAAGAGGCTTAACAGTCAGAGGGAAAATCTATTGGAAAGACAAGCAAAGGAGCCAAAAAAAAAATCTGGTACAACCAGCAAGATGCCCGTCTCTCCTCCTCTAATCAAAGTGTATAACAAGAAAAGAAAGTTTCTTTTGCATGATGAAAGCGATGATGAAGAAACAGAACACTTTAAAATAGGACGCACTGCAGAAACAGTTCATGAAGATCCTATACCTTCTTCAGACCAGGCACCTGTTCAGGGGGAGCATCCACCAACATCAGCCTTAGGAGATGATCAATTAGTACCAGAAAATGTCCAGGAACAGCCTTCAGATACTGCAACTATTTTTTCCCTACTGCTCGAGATCAAGGCCAAGCAATCTACTCTTGAACAAGATCTCAAAAATTTTCATCACATTGTTGAGGAAAACCATCAGATTCAGAATATTCATGCAGGTCAAGATAAAGCAGAACTTACAAAGGCTATTGATCTATGCTCCACCAACTTGGACAAAGCAATGGGAGAATGCATTTCCAAGATTGAAGAAGCTCTTTCCATTCTTGAAAATTTTCAACTCATTCGCACTCCTACTAAAAAATCGCCTATGTTTTCTCTCCAAAACTATCTCTTTTTCTTCTTGGTCTGTAATTCCAATTACATTTTAAACTGCTTGATTGCTTAATATCATTGATCTATTCTATTTTTTGCTGATGACAAAAAGGGGGAGAAATTATATGCAGATACATTTTATGCAGATTTGATATACTAATATGTCGGATCATATGTAGGTTATATACAAAGGAAGAGATAGACACAGATATCAAACGAGTTTACTCTTTTCAAATTTAATTTGTGACTCAATGCGCTTAATATGCTTGTTGACTTTCAAATTAATTTAAACTGCAGGAAAGTTTTGTCACCATAAAAAAGGGGGAGATTGTTGAGGAAAACTCCTATTGATTTTGAAGTTGACAAAACTGTCCATGAATGTCTTATTATGAAAGAACTTCAGACTCAAAGTTCAGACACAAAGTTCAGACTCAATTTTGCAGACGCAGACGTAGAAACTTTTCAGACGCAAACGCAGAAGTTTCTCAGACGCAGACACAGACGCAAATTTCTTCAGACACAGAATACAGAACCTAACATAACAGCTAGTGATCTGGTATGGATTTCACAAAATGAAATCTTTGATATTAATCTAAATCAAATTGATTAACAATCAAAGATTACGACAAGCATGAATTACAACGGACAAAGCTCTACTTATGAAAATCAAGATTCTGATTGTATGGGCGACTAAAATCAGTGGGATTCAGATTTTATCAACCAACGGCTACTCAATCCATTTTATACAAATCTGTCCAAAGGTGAATATTGGAAGATGATCCTCTGAAGACTCTCCAACGGCTAGTTTGGAAGTGGAGGAGTATAAAAGGAGATCAACGAGGAGCGGAAGGTAGTGAATGAAATCAAGAATCAACAATTCCAAAGTCTGAGCATATTCCGATTCAATTTCTTGTCTTTCGTGAGCTTAAAAGTGTAATCTTTTGAGAGGTGTATACAGTGCTATAAGTGTGTGCTTAGGTGTGAGATAGTGTGATCTATCGGCTTGGTATAAGCAGCACCAGCTTCGGGAAGAAGTGTTCGAGTTTTTAGCGGCATAACTTGCTGTAACTTCTCATTGATTTGATTAGTGAAATCCAGCCAGTAGGCTGTAGCGTGGGAGAGTGGACGTAGGTTTGCTATAAGCCGAACCACTATAAACTTGTGTGCAGTTTTTCTATCCCTATTCTATTACTTTGCACACTGCACATCAGGAGCATTGTCTTTATAAACTGCTTTGAATCTGAACAATATTCAGACTCAACTGTTTTCTTTCATTTCCGCATAATCTGGTTAAAATCACCTATTCACCCCCCTCTAGGTGATCCGTGCTAGCTACTTCACATAGCCCGGCTTCTTTTTCCACATCTCTGTCAGCGTATCTAAATCCAATGCAAGAATTTATTCATTTTGGTATATGAAAGCAAAGTCCGCAACTCTTTAGTAGGGGTTAATCCCGTTCTAGATGATCCGAAGTGTCGGGAGTTGACTCAACAGAGACTTTGCTCGTGAAACTTGATTCTTCCTCCACCAATGGAAACCAAAATGAAGAAAAAAAGAAAAGAGTGACCATGAAGGTCAAAGAAAATGCGCGAGGTTGAAAGTAGGGTTTACCCATTTTCCGGTACATCACAGCGACATGAGCAGGTGGCATGCCTAAAACACTTGGAATCTTCTCTCGGAGAAGGACCTCTGAGATATTCAAGTCCCTTGTTTCGACTGGGTTTGGCACTTCCAGCAAGATCGCCAAAACCTCCGAGTCCAAGTTCCCTGCTACGACTGGGTTTGGCGCTTCCAGCAAGAGCTTGAGAACCTCCAAGTCTCCTGTTTTGACTGCTATGCACCATGGAGACTTGCTCTCTTTATTCTGATGATACAGTGGATTGGGGTCTTTACTTGCCAGCTGACGGATCACCTCGTGATGGCGATTCCTCACGGCCTCGTGCAGAGCGGAGTTGCCACTTTGGTCAGTGTATCTTGTATTCGTCCGGGGAAGGAGAAGCGCCACCGCACTGGTTTTCCCGGCTCTAGCTGCAATGTGCAGTGGCGTTTCTCTGCTGGAGTTCGCCCGGGAGATCAAGTGGTCAGGGGTGAAATCGATGACTGCTCTGACAATATCATCACTCTCTGTTTTCCATTGAGGTCAGATTAATTTGAATGCGAAAGTTTGAGCATTTTATAATTCGCAAGACAAAAAATAAATGTTACGGTTACACCCTCTTTTAAATACCTGCCGCAGCGTGAGGCAGTGTATTCTTGGATGGGCTGCATTGCCCGAGAACAACGGACAAAGACACTCCTTCCTTGGCGCAATGATCCTCCAGGGCTTTGATGAACTTGTGAACGTCCCCTTCCTTCGAGGCCAAGTATAGCAGAGGATCCATAGACTGGTCGGGTTGTGCAGGATCGTGCTGTTGCTGGCTCGGGTTAGCCCCGATTAATGCTTCCAGTTTCTGCCTTCTCTTCTCCCAGATCTCCTGGTCATGTACAGACAGTTTCAAATCCGTGTGTGTGTGACTACGTCTGTGACTTGGAGTGAATTGCCCCGCTGTCCTTGGAACCAAATTCAGCAGATTTATAGCGACCAAGTCGGGTTCAATCATATTGGCGGCTTTAAAGAACCTTCCCAACCCACAATTTACTGTGTTGCGAAAATAAGCAAAATTTATGTGGTTTGATTGGTGTGACCTATGTCTAAAGGAGAGCAACAAAGAATTTCATCATAAATCAAGTAATGTCATAAAGATTACTATCACACTCGAGTTACTCAAATACTCTTACTACTTTTCAGCTTCACTTACACTCAGTAACTTATATAGTATTTAGCTCCATAAATTTCTTACAAAATAATCCTTCAATTTCACAAAGGAATTTACAAATATTACTATAAGATTTAATTGGCTTTAACTCTAATTATTAGTGTAATTCCACCCAAAAAATCACAAGGAAAATCCAAGTCAAGCACTCGGTATGTGGCGCTTCAAGACTACTTAAAAGCATCCGTTGTCCCTTGGGCAACTCTGTGTACTCACACGTGGACTTCTAGAAATTCTTGGCCAATAAGGGCGCGCATGAAATCCATTCTGAAGCAAAAATTCTGCTCTAAAATGCATTCCGGAATAGAAATGTGTTTGTTAAAAAATTTTCGAAATGCATTCTGAAGCAATTTTTGCATTCTGAAATTAAAATGCGTTTGATAAAACTTCATTCTTTTTTTTCTCTGTAATGAATTTTTGCTTCCAGAATTAGTTTTGGCCCAAAAAGCAGAAGTTACTTTTTGTACCTTCTCTCTTTCAGAATATATTCTAGCTCAAATTTCCTTCTTTACAAGAAATTAAAAATTTCAAAAAATAAAAAATTTTCAAAATTTCACAGAATGCTTTAGAATACCTATGGCCATCCACTTTAAGTGAAATTTAAATTTTTTTAGGTGCCAAAACAAATAAAAAAAAATTAAAATTTTTACAAAATGGCTTAGAATACCTATGATCATCCACTTTTAGTGAAATTTAAATTTTTTTAGATGCCAAAAAAAAATCAAAAATTTCAAAACTTCACCGAATGGCTTATAATTCATTTTGCCACCCACTTTGAGTGAAATTTAAATTTTTTTTAGGTACCCTTCAAAATCAAAAATTTCAAAATTTCACAGAATGGCTTAAAATACCTATGGCCATCCACTTTGAGTGAAATTTAAATTTTTTGAGGTTCCAGAAAAAAATCAAAAAATAAAAAACTTCCAAACTTCCTAGAATGACTTAGAATACTCGTGGCCGTCTATTTTAAGTGAAATTTAAATTTTTCGTGGTGCCCAAAAAAAATCAAAAATAAAAAATTTTAAAATTTCACAAAATGACTTAGAATACCTGTAACTATCCACTCTGAGTAAAATTAAACTTTTGGGCACCTCCAAAAGCAGAAATTTCCTTATGTTTTATCAAATAGATTTCTCTTCCAGAAATTAATTTTTGGAGCAGAATTAATCATGTTTTATCAAATAGATTTCTTCTCCAAAAATCAATTTCCGACAAGAATTCCATAAATCAAATTCTAGTAAGAATTTGTTTTCTGGAGTGAAATGGATTCCATGCGCGCCCTAAAGCAATTTACTTGTTTAACTCGGGCTCAAATAGGAAATATTACACTGATTTCCCCAACGATATATTTCCCTCCGTTTCAAGACAAATCTTATCCAATGCAAAGTCCAAGTTAGTCAACCCACGTCCAAATTGGACTTTCCTCTTTTAAATCTTCTTGACCAACTTCAGCTTCAACAATCCCTCGTCAACAAGAAAACTAATTTGTGAGCCCCTCACAAATTAAAAGTAAAGAGTGGGGAGGGGAGGCTAGCGCAGCTACCTCTCTGGCCATTAGGAACCCACCCTTACCATAAAATGCTTAATATGAGCGGTAGCAACGAACTTAAGACACGCTTGGTGCAGTTGCCAATGTTATTAATTTCCAATGTCCCTATCACGAGCTATTCATTCACCCACTCTTTCCTTGTCCATTTCTCGTGGCACTCTCCTCCAATTCTTCTTTTATTCCTTTTTCTTTGATGTTTGGAACATTGGACTTTTTCCTGAGATCGGGTTCTCGTAAATCGTTAAACCGAGGAAGATGCGAATTATTGAATGAAAATGTCTCTCAACAAATGGGATTGTGTATTATTTTTAATAATGTGAACACTCATACTTCATGAATGTGGACATTGGTTAAAAAAAATCTCTATAACTAACGTTAGACTTGTATTTATGTCCATTTGTGTTATGGCTCTGTAGTAGCTTACTTTTCTTGATTTTGGAAAACGGAAATGATGCCACTATCATATGGACAGTAAACATGACAAATTAATTCTTGAATCGAAAGAAATAGAAAAAAAAAATGTAATGAATTACCTGATGGTGGCAAAGAAAGTGTTACGAAATGTTATTGCTTAGTTGACAATATACATCTAGGTTTTGACTCTGAGCTTGTCCCTAATAGGCAAAGGACTCTTTGAATTTTTAGTTGAAAATGAAATTTTTAGTGTTCGTCTTTGATTTATGGCCTGGTAACGTTTACACTTTCAATTCTCCGAAAATGCTTAAATTTTTGTGTTCTTTGAATCATGGGACAAAGTTTAAACTTTTATGTTTAAACGGTTAACTATAACCGATAAATTATCACTATGGGTAAAAATATAGCCTGCTCCAAAAAATTGTATTTTGCGTTGATTATCACTCCTTTCTATTAAATATTTCTTTCACTTTGTCACCTATACTAACTCAATTGTAACATCTTGTTCCAAATATTGTTTGAATTTAGTCATTCCTAAAGCATGGGATACAGAAATCTGTAAAGTTATGCATTGAGCATAACACCCTCATATCGTAGTCAAATTTATAAGATTTAAAGTTTTGTTTTTGAAAGATTTAAGAATCTCGCGTTGAATTAAAGTTAAAGTGTGAGCTCCATAAAATTTACCAAAAGAAATCAACAGTTAAAAGTAAACGTCATCCCCAAACAGTTAACATTTGATAGGATAACAAAGGGGAAATAAGAATCTACACCTGATTAATATAAACATTTCTTAAAAAATGACACGAGTTACACTTGACAACTGTGTCAAAAGCAAATCTACTCTCTCTGGGAGGCTTGTCTGGTTGGGTCTTTGTAGTCGTGAACAAGGGGATGCCATCTTTGGGGTTATTAACTTACTTTATTATATTATTATTAGACATAAGCAACTGGAATTTTTTTTTTATAAAAATGGTCAGGTGACTCATTTTAAGTACTCCTTCTATTTTGTATATTTTAATTAGACATGAATTTCTGAGGAGAGTGGGAAAAACATAAAATTATGGAGTTTTATAACCTACTTTAACATATTCATCTTCCAGGGCTTCGATGAATTTGTTGACGCAGCCTTTTTCTGCAGCATATGTATGTAGCACAGGATCTAGGTTCTTATCTTTTGCGCATTCAGATCGTGGTTTGGCTCAGATTATAATCTCTCAAACTAGACTGCATTATCTACCACGAGTATTTTTACGTCCATTTACTAGCCTTTGCCTGGGATTGCCCCTACTTGAAACAAATGACTTCAATCATAAGTAATATGTATTCTTCTGAATTTAGAGGAACATTTTCTCTAGATGGTAGTCCTTTAGAGTAGTGTTTGCACGCCAACTTCGATGCATTACGTAATGTGCCAATTAGCGTGAGGACACGATAACCGACAAAGCCGTCTCCCAAAATTATTCCGAAATTCATTAATGAAATCAAATAAGAACATAATAAATTGAAGGATTGGATCGATTTCCTACTAACTCTTTCTTTTTGGTCGATTGATTTCCTACTAACTTGAGATGCCATGTCCTTGTCATGAAGATATGTTCTAATCAATGCGAGGACACCGATAAGCACCGAATCTTTTGTTTACAATTATTTCATGATAAATTAATGAATCAAATATAAAATTTGAAGGATCGGAGGGAATTCCTAGTAACTTGACATGCAATGTCCCTATATTGGCCTTCCGAGGACGATGAAGTAAAATCTATCCAATCATTGCCCCTAATGGAGGAGTGAACGGGGGTCATTCAATTAGACTTTTTCACATATATTAAAAGGAGCATTTCTAATTTTACATAATATGATTAAATTATATGCGATTCTACAAGTCTAAATTTGAACTTTTGTAAAGAAGGATTTAAGAGTTTCGTGATAAGTAGAAGTTAAAATATGAGTGCCATAACATTTGCTAGAAGAAATCGAAGGTTGAAGGCGAACGTCATCCTCAACTAGTGACGAGTAACAACAAAATGAAACTTATTTCGATACTTAGGCTCCGTTCGTTTCAGAAAAAATATTTTTTCGGAAAATATTTTCCATGTTTTCCGGTGTTCGGGGGCGGAAATTCCTTCCCCACCCCTAAATCCTTCATTGTTTTGAGGAAAATGATTTCTGCTTCTGAAAAGCGGAAATCATTTTCCGTCAAACTCCTCATTCCCCCCTTCGATCGCCGGCTACCGGCCCGCGGTCGCTGGCCATCACCGGTCACCAGCTATCACTCGTCAGTCGCCGCCCGCCGCTCGTCCGCCGCCGCAGCTGGCCGCCGGCGGTCGCTAGTCGCCGCCGTCAATGCCGGCAAAAAATATTTTTCGAAACTTTTTCATATTGGTTGCCGAACACCGGAAAATTATGTTCCGGAAAAATATTTTCCAGGAAAATGACTTTCAGGAACATATTTTCCAAAAACACAATATTTTCGTGAAACGAACAGAGCCTTAAAGTAAAATGAGATGATCGGCAAACGATAGACGTGTAAGTTGAATTCCGATTTCCACTATTGGCCGCAAACTGCTCCCTTCACACTCGAGCTGCCGAGTGGACTCTAACATCCACAAGCTGTAAAACTTGACTTGTCGCAGATAAAGCAGACAATGATTCGCTTTAGACGAACCTTCGATGCAAAATAAATAGCTGACTGGAGATGCTGCTAAATCTAGCAAAAGTTGTGCCGTGCTGTCGGATGGAATTTGGTGTTTTTCGAGAGTTACGGCGTTCCTGCCGTTTTTCGAGGAGGGGGAATAAATCGGTCCTTCTGTCCATGAGATCCCATATTGAGGTTGAAAGTGAAAAATAAGAAGATGGTATTTGGTGTTTTTTCCTCCTCTTTTTTTCTTGAGAAAATGACACAAATAGTTTTTGAACTTTGATTTAATATGCAATTTAATCTCTAAAATTTTAATTTATTTTTTTATCCTTGAATTTTTAATCCATTCAATGTAATCTCTGAACTTTTAGTACATATTCAATTTAGTCCCTAAAATTGAATTAATGGAAGGACTATATTGAACATTTTCATATAATTGAGAAACTAAATTGAACATGGATAAAAAATCCAAGAATCATATTGAATAAATTAAAAGTTTATGAACCAAATTGGACAATAAGTTAAAGTTCATAGACTAAATTGAACAAATTAAAAGTTTAGGGATTAAATTGTATATTGGGCCAAAGTACAAGGGCTGTTTATGTCCTTATCCCCTTTTTTCTTTTTCCTCTTCAATTCGTTATTTTTACCCCTCGGATGATCGACAGCTAGCATACTGATGAATCAATTCTCAAGTCAATGAATATAATGTTATTCATTTTCAAAGTCTCTATCGCTAGCTATTCATTCACCCACTCTCCTTTCCCATTTCTAGAGGCACTCTCCTCCAATTCTTCTTTTATTCCTTTTTCTTTGATGTTTGAAACATGCCATTCTTTCCTAAGATCGGGTGCTCATAAATTGTTAAACCGAGGAAGATGCGAATTATTAAATTAAAAATTTCTCTTGACAAATGGGATTGCGTAACACTTTTAAATATTTTCACACTCAATACTTCATGAATGTGGACATTCGTTAAAAAAAATCTCTATAACTAACGTTAGACCTGTATTTATGTCTATTTGTGTGATGGCTCTCTAGAAGCTAACTTTTCTTGATTTTGGAACATGGAGATGATACCACTATCATTTGGACAGTGAACATGACTAATTAATTCCTGTACCGAAAGAGAGAGAAAAAAAAATGCAATGAATTGCCTCAAGGTGACAAAGAAAGTGTTACGAAAATGTTATTGCTTAGCCGACGCTATCCATCTAGGTTTTGACTTAGAACTTGTCCTTTTTTTATCGGATGTCTCTGAAGAGACCAGAGTCTGTCCCTAGTAGGCAAAGGTCTCTTTGGATTTCTAGTTGAAACTGAAATTTTTACCTGGTCGTCTTTGATTTATGTCTTATTATTGTTTAAACTTTCAAATCTCCGATAATGTTTAAATTTAGTGTCCGGCTTTGAACTATGGGATAAAGTTCAAATTTTTATTTTTAAACGGTTGAGTATAGCTCAAGAATTATTGCTTTAGGGAAATGTACACCCTATTCCAAAAATTGTATCGTGCATTAGTTTTTACTCCTTTGTATTGATTTTTCGTTTCCCTTTGTCACCTATATTGGCTCAATTGTAACGGCTTGTCCCAAATACTTCTTCAATTTTAGTCGTTCCTATAGCATGGGATACAGAAATCTGTAAAGCTATGCCTGAAGCATAATATCCTTATATCGTCGAGAAATTTATATCAAATACCAAATTCGCTGTCCCACCTCTACCATCACGCTTTCTCCTGTCATTTTGCTTGACTTATTTACCGATCGTCGTGCTCTCTATGTCTCATTCTCCTCTATCAAGGCCATGGTGGTCACCATCCCATGACAACCAAACTTGTGACCAGCCCGACACTTGGGCTGAGCCTTGAGCGACTCTCACTAGGCCAGTCATTCTCTTCGGTCCTCAAAGAGAGAGGGCAAGCTATGTCGGGTCTCAACCTTGCGACTAACCTCGAGTGACACCATAGTGGCATCGCTGAGGCAGGTGATGCCAAGCCTAGGCTAGGAGATGTCGGGTCCGAGGTTGGGTGCCAGGCCTGATAATAGCACAATTCGACACCTAATAGAGTATGTTGCCATTTTGTCATCCTGTATTCATTTTTTGTCCGGAATTCTTCTACGCTTCTAAACTAGGGACACCATAGTTTTGACGCCTTGTGCCCAGCGACCGACATTTCGATCGTTGGAGGCCTGGGAGCTAACCAATGCTGCCGGCCCACGCCCAACCCAGTTGTTACAGTAATGCCCATTTGCGCTTTTAGCCTAATCCAAGCCCATCAAGACCAACTTCTTGGCCTACCAAGCTCCCTAATGAAATCTCGGTCCAATTAGGATAAAATGAAAGGCCCAAGGAGCTTAGATCAGTCAATGGGCCAGCCAAGACCGGCCCACAAGAAAGAGAACATGCACTGATGTAAGGGTGACTAGGACTTATGCTCAAACGCTTGTTGCAGGTCTGCCTTCCTGCAACTAGGGCTCACACACGGCCTCTGCATGGTTAATTAAGGACTAATGGCAGGATCTTGCGGTAACACTCTGATTTGGGTTATTCTAAAGAGTTTTATTAAGGTGAAGCTGGAGTGAGGTTAGTCAGGGAATGTTTAACATAATCTCGAAAGTTACACTTGACATTCTAAATTCCATGAAAATGGGAAATAATTTGTAAAATAACATATGAATAAAAGGATTGGGATCTTCCCTAATTAAGGGGGTTTACGTTCCCTCATGAAGTTACTCCTTTTATACCAATTACCAAACACACTCCCTTCCCCCTCCTTCCACCTCTGCCACTAATGCACCGGTGTTACCAAATTTGCTGCCACGTCTCTGCTGTCACGACTTCTCCCGTCGTTGATACTTGACTGGTTGGCAGGCCCTCGTGCTCTCTGTCTCGTCTCCTCTGTGAGGGCCATGGTGGCCATGACCCCATGACAACCGAGGTTGCGACCACCCGCGCATCATGGCCTAGCCTCGAAGGACACCCGCTAGGCCAGTCGTCCTCGTCCTCAAACAGAGAAAAGCCAACTCTGTCGGGTCACAATCCTTGGAGTTGCTGTCCAGCCTTGAGTGACACTAGATTTGGAATTACTGAGGATAGCGTGGTTGAGCTTAGGCTTGGCCACATTGAGTCCAGCGTGCGAGCCCAAACTTCACTGTGACGCATAGGGGTAAAGATAGGGGAACTCAGCTACGAAGGTGGGGGGCTTGTCGAAGAGCCAGTGGTAATAGCGGCATCATCAGGAGGTGCGGGAGATGCTAAAGGCGTCAGGGTGGGGGTAGAGAGGCTCAGTTGTGTTGGAGTAACATAAAATTGATTATTGGTGTGATTGACCATGTCGGTTATTGAAAGTTACAAGCATTAAAGAAGAGTCATAAAGACTTCAACGTGGCTTCGTTTTTCTTTAACAGATTAAGCTGTTTTATTGTCTTTCTTAATGATTGTGAATTGTTATATTTTCTTTATTAAATATAATCATTGGAGTTTGTGAACTTCAATTCTTATATAAAGGGATGAAGTCGTGAATTGTAAATCAAGCTAAACACAAAGCCACAAAGACAAAGCATTCTAAATAAAAAGTTCTCCCTCCAATAATTATTTGTGCTCTTATTCCAAGTTTCCAAAGTTTATTATTATTCTTTTGGTTCCAACATTTGGTATTGGAGCTAGAAATGGCATCCACTAGTTCCGTTCAGTTACAACTTCCAAAGTTGAACGGGAGGAATTTCAATAACTGGTCCATCCAGATGAAGGTTCTTTTCAAATCGCAAGATTTGTGGAACTTGGTGGAAAATGGCTACACCGAAGTGGCCAAAGCTGAAGAATTCGATGCATTGAGAAGGGAGGAGAAAGACTCTTTGGTGGAATCTCGGAAAAAAGATCAAAAAGCATTGTTTACGATCTTTCAATCCGTAGAGGAAATTATATTTGAAATAATATTGAGCGAGGAAACCGCGAAAGGAGCGCGGGATATTTTGCAACAATCCTACAAAGGCGATGATCATGTCAAACGTGTGCGGTTTCAAACACTTTGAAGAGATTTCGAGTCTTTACGTATGAATGACTCTAAATCAATCTCGGCGTACTTTGGTCGTATGCAAACCATTGTTAACCAATTGAGGGTTAATGGTGAAGAACTCCAAGATGTGCAAGTTGTAGAAAAGATCTTGAGGTCTTTGATAGAAAGATTTAACTACGTTGTCGTGGCGATTGAAGAAGGGCAAGATGTGTTAACCATGACGTTGGAGCGGTTGATGGGTTCATTGTGCTCGCATGAGCAAAGAATGAATCAAAAGTTCGTCAATTCGACTCCTGAGCAAGCATTGCAGAGTCAAGTCACTCAATCAAGCCGAGGAGGCTATCAAGGTGGCCGAGGTCATGGAGGTGGTCGAGGACGTGGACGTGGAAATTTTAATTTCACTGGAAAATATAAAACACGTGACAAATCAAAGGTCAAGTGTTTTAAGTGTAATAAATTCGGACATTACAAATCCGAATGTAAAACAAAGGTGGCATACGAGCAAGAACAACAAGCACATGCCATTGATGCCGAGGAAAATGTGGTGCTAGCATATGAGAAGGATGACTCAAGCATCATGGACACCAACATCTGATACCTTGATATCGGGTGTAGTAATTGTATGTCTAGCCGAAAGGAGTTATTCTCACAATTGGACGAGACGGTTCGTGGTGAAGTTAATTTTGGGAATAAATCCAAAGTTCTCGTAATGGGCAATGGTAACATTAATATCAAGTCAAAAGATGGTACTAATGTTACTGTTGCATATGTTTTTCTTGTACCGAGACTTTTTTGGAATTTGTCAAAGTGTTGGATAACTTTCCGAAAGAGGCCATAAAATCCATATTGAAAATGGAGTTTGCACTATCAAATGTGTGAGTGATAAGTTGATTACGATGGTGCAAATGACGAAGAACCGAATGTTCCCTTTGACTCTTCAAACGAAGAATCTTTTGAGTTTTCAAGCGATGATGAAAAATACAAACTGGTTGTGGCATCTTCGATTCAGTCATCTAAATTTTCGTGGACTAAAATTACTAGTCCAGAAAAAGATGGTGACCGCCATGCCTCTAATTGGCAGTCCAGATCGACCATGCGAAGGATTTCATGTTGAAAAACAACATCGAGAATCCTTTCCAGTTAGAAAAGCCAAAAGAGCAAAACAACCATTGGAGTTGGTACATACAAACATCTGTGTCCCTGTTGAGGTGGAATCAATCGAATAAAAAAGGTACACGTTAATTTTTGTGGAAGATTTTACCAGAAAAACATGGGTATACTTTCTGAGAGAAAAATCTGAAGCTTTTAACAAATTTAAAGAATTTAAAGTCTATGTTGAAAAGCATAATGACTTTATTTTAAAGACTATGAGATCAAATAGAGGAGGAGAATTCACTTCGAATGAATTTGACAAATACTGTAAATTTCATGGAGTGAAACGTCAGTTGACTGCCAACTATATTCCTCAACAAAATGGTATAGCAGAAAGAAAGAACAGGATAATTTTTGAAATGGCAAGAAGTATGCTAAAGGCTAAAAATTTACCCAAGTTTTGGTTAGAAGCTGTTGCATGTGTTGTATTTGTGCTAAACAGGTGTCCAACAAAGAGTGTTCTTGGAAGAACCCCAGAAGAGGCTTGGAGTGGCAACAAGCCAAATGTTTCATTCCTACGAGTATTTGGATGCGTGGCATATCCCCATATACTAGATGAACAGAGGAAAAAGTTGGATGAGAAAAGCCAGAAGTGCATTTTCATCAGCTACAGTGACATGACTCAGGGTTATAAGCTATATAATCCAGTCACTGAGAAGGTAGTCATCAGCAAGGATGTCTAGTTTTTTGAAGATGAAGCCAGGGATTGGAACCAGACGATTGACCAGAAAAGCATCACCATTGAAGACGAATCATTGGTGGGAGAGACTCGAAAGAGTACTTCTAGAAATGCTTTCTTTCTTGGATCAGGAGTAATTTCTTGGTCCTCAAAAAAACAACAAATCGTTGCACTTTCGACAGCTGAAGTAGAATACATAGCGTTATCTTCAACGACATGTCAAGCATTATGGCTTCGTAGGATGTTGTGTGAATTAATGCATGAACAGACAGGTCTACCAAAATATTGTGTGATAATAAATTGGCTATGGCTTTAGTCAAGAATGCAATTTTTCATGGCAAGAGCAAACATATCGACATCAAGTATCACTATATTCGTAATAGAGTTAAAGATGGCGAGATCGAATTTAATTTAAGTAGGTCAGAAGATCATATTGCAGATATTTTGACGAAACCATTGAAGACGGAGACGTTCAAAAAATTAAAGATGATGCTTAGTGTTGTTGAATTCCAAAATCAATTTTAAGGGAGGCTGTTGGAGTAACATAAAATTGATTATTAGTGTGATTGAGCACGTCAGTTGCTGGAAGCTACAAGCGTTAAAGAAAAGTCGTAAAGACTTCAACATGACTTCATTTTTTTTTCCACATATTAAGTTGTTTTATTGTGTTTATTAATGATTGTGGATTGTTAAATTTTCTTTATTAAATGTAATCATTGGAGTTTGTGAACTTCAATTCCTATATAAAGGAATGAAGTCGTTAGTTGTAAATCAAGCCAAACACGAAACCACAAAGACAAAGTATTCTAAATAAAAAGTTCTCCCTCCAATAATTATTTGTGTTGTTATTCCAAGTTTTCAAAGTTTATTATTATTCTTTTGGTTCCAACAAGTTGGAGGAGCAGCAATGGCCGGTGGCCAAGTCGTCATGCGGTGGAAGGAGGTATCGTATCGTAGCATTTGGATAAAGGGCAAAATGGGAAAGGAGAAAGAGGGGAAAAAATGAAAAGGAAAGAGGAAGGAAAAGGACATCTAATGTGAGGCGTCCATTTTCTTGGTTGCTGAGGTGTCCAAATCTAAAGGGGGTAAGTATCTCTAACTACAGATAATACTAAATTGAGACAATCCTGATCCTAAACAAAATATACTCACCCTCAAATGACACCACTTTGTCCACATGAATTAGATTGTGATCATTACAGAATAGGTATAGACCATGGCACTAGTTAATAGAATGTGTTGAAGATTATCGAAATGTTGCTTAAAACATTTTTTCATAATTTTAAAAATTTATTAAAGGATCATCTTATGTGCTTTGCAATTGAATGTCTAAATGATAAGTATGAGGGAATATCGTCATCTTATATATGTTATCTTATTGGAGTAGTAATAGGGTAAAGTATCAACGAAATGGTCTTATTCAGTAAAACTTGCAGGTTAGCGAGCCATACGGTCCAACTACGTGCAAGCATTACAATTTATGTGTGTTCGTCTTGTGTCTAATGTATATGTATATATAGACGTTGGGCGCATTTAAAAATAATCGATGCAAAATAAATAGCTTACCCATTCAGACGGTCTAGGAAATGCTCCCAAATCTAGTAAAAGTTAGCTTTTGGAAGGAAGACAACCACTTCCAGGAGACGATCACTCGACGATTGCATGCATGCATCTGTTTCTTGCACTTCGGATGCTTACAAGTTATATCGAGATTCACTGAATTTTAGATGTTTTTGGACGTACTGTCCCCGCGAACATTCCCGTCCCAATCCCACTGTATATAAACAAAGAGAGAGGCTGCACCAGTGCACAGCTACCTTTCTTTTTTTGGTCAGAAGTGCACAGCTACCTTGCACATACGGAGTTTGAGCCGTATCAGCACCAACAATCTCGGAAACACCTAGTTTAAGAGTGATGGAAGTATTTTATGATGAAAGCACGCTTCGTGGCTAAAGGATATGCCCAAAAAGGAGGGTATAGTTTGAAATGGGGACTTTTGCGCGAGTGTACGAAGTGCTCTTGCAATAGATGCAAATAAACAGTGGGAGGTGTTTAAATTGGATGTACATAGGGCCTTTCTCCATGGAGATTTGAATGAGGAAGTGTATATGGAATGTACATAAGGCCTTTTTGGCAGAGAAATAATGATAAACAGCAGGGTTTAGCTCAGAGAAAATGGGATGTCCTAAAGTCTAGAAAGGATAACGGAAGTCTGCGGTTTAGGACTTGATCACGTTCTATAGAGCTATGTTGGGGAAGCAAGCATGGAGGATAGCACAACAATCTATAGCATTATGGGGTCAACTTATGAAAGGATTGTATTTCCCACACCACGACTTCTGGTATGCTGGGAAAGGGGACTGACCATCGTGGGGCTGTCAGAGCTTACTTATGGGGCGAGGCACCATACACCCCTTGGTTTTGTGGTTCGTCGGAAATGGGGTAAGGGTCAGAATAAGAGAAGACAAATGGCTTCGAAGAGGACCGATTGGAGGACCAGTTAATAGTAGAAAGCCTAACTGGGTTGCTGAATGAATCGATATGGAAAGAAGAGACCCTACAAAACCTGTTAGATGAAGACGTTGGGAATGAAATTCTTGCTACCCCTTCGAGACCTCAAGACGTCAATGACAGAATGGTTTGGGCACACTTTAAATCAGGGGACTTCTCAGTAAGGAGTGCATATAACAAGAATAGAGAGGATTGGGCAAAAAACAAAATGTTAACTTGGCCTCATCTTCTTTTCAGGCACCAAGAACACTGTGGAATAGGATATGGAAAGCATCAACGCCACCAAAGATCAGATTTTTCCTATGGAAAATATATCAAAGCGCCCTTGGAACAAAGGATAATTTGTTCAGAAGGATAATTGTACCTGACTTGGTTTGTGACCTATGTCATCGGCATCCTGAAACCATTGAGCATATCCTGTTGCTTTGCCCTTGGACTTCGAACATCTGGAACGGCCCGACCCTGGACATCCAAAGCCCAGACCGGGGACTCTCGAAAATTGAGGGACGGTTGACAGAGTTTCGACATACCTCAGTGTCCTTTGAGCTCCTCGCATCAATTCTCTGGCAAATTTGGCGAGCGAGGAACAGTTTTGTCTCCAGAGGACATCAGCTACTTCAATTGGCCTCGACTCCCAACGAGAATATCAAGAGATGGTTGGCGACAGCAAAGAGTCATGTCGTGCTCCAGGCAAACCCGTCCCGATCGTGGAAGCCACCAAAACAGGGCGCACTCAAACTTAACATCGATGGAAGAAAATTAGATCGCTGATTAGCTTGCAAAGGCCCAAAGAAAAATACTTCTACCTCCAAACTGGACTTTGAACCCTCGTCAAGCCTTAAGGGCTCTCTTATGCTCTGAAATTTTCATTAAAGAAAAAAACACAACACAA
Organism: Syzygium aromaticum; assembly: GCA_024500025.1. Classification (NCBI taxonomy): domain Eukaryota; kingdom Viridiplantae; phylum Streptophyta; class Magnoliopsida; order Myrtales; family Myrtaceae; genus Syzygium; species Syzygium aromaticum. Next base: position 7,712,909 of record CM044895.1, read on the forward strand.
ATATGGCGAACCAAAAACTCTGACAAGCAAGTGCTGGATACTTTCCTAGAGAAAATAGCCCTGTTTTTTGTGCACACTCCCATAAAATTAAGGATGGCACGACACAATTTGTACCGGTGAATTAACAGAAACTGCCTTGACCTCCACCCCTGAAACTACAGGATCTACAAGCAAACAAAGTGTTGCGGAAGCAAGCTATCGAACAATAAAATAGACAGAACAAAAAAATAAATCGGACATCAAATTTACATGGTTCGGTCATAATAATCTACGTCCACAAGAAAAGCAGCAATGAATTTCATTATATATCAAGTGATACAACGGAGATTATAACCATTCAAATACTTTAAGTATTTCATAAGCTCCAATTACACTCAATAACTCACGCATTGCTTAGCTCCATAATTTCTCATGAAATAATCTCTCAATCTCACAAAGAAATTATATACAAATCTTATCGCAAAATTTAATCAGCTTCAATATTTGAATTCTTGGTATAATTCCACGAACAAAGCCCACGAAGATTGCCGACTGCCAAGCGCCCGTAAACGGCGCTTCAACAATCTCTTCGCTAAGAAAAGAACAACCCCTGATCGTGAGCATGTATGTACATATGCACACGCGGTCAACGAAGTCGACGCGTAATAAAGCAATTCACCACTGGAAGAAGTCCCATGTTGGTCAACAAAAGAAACCCACGCCGATTGGGAACAGGAAATAAAATCCAGTCATGCTTTCCCCTTTTATTTTATTTCTTCTTCCTCCCGCGCGGCAATAAAGGAGATAAGTGATCTTTTCCTCTTCACTGTCAAAGACCCAGAAGGCAACTTTTCTCAATATTTTGAACGTCCACCGTGTAATTATCATGGCATACCGCAACACGGAACAACTTCCGTTCTTGATCACGACTTCACCACGAAAGTAATTTTCGTATTATGTATTGCTTGATTTCGGATGTCCATAAAATATCCAATCGAAATATTTAAATCTCCACCAATTATAATAAATCTCGGGTCGGTTTTTTTTTATCGGGATCAAACTCGAGACATAATTTAGCACAAAGGAATATTGAAATCGGCAATGGCTTTCTAACTTTTTCACTGCGAATAGTTCATAGCCATGCTTGTTCTCCCGCCACTGTCTATGATGCCTCGACTAGGATTGGAGTGAATTTGTAATTGGCTTGTATTACTCACCGTACAATGCAAAAATATATACGTAGTATTGCTCGACAAAAAGGAATGGGAAAAATCTACAAATCATCCATAAATTATTGTAAGAGATACAGCAAAATTATGCTAATAAAAAACACAAAATAAATATCTCCTAAAATTTGAAGAAATGATGCCATTTTATGTATTGTAACCGCCGTACTGCATACCCCGGTAGGATCACAATCATGTAGTAAAGGGACACAATACGCATAGCACGAGCTGCACTGCCCAAACATTTCCACCCGATGCTGCAGAGTGCAGTGGTCTCCCCCACTCTTCGCCGTGCACGTGAAGTAATTTCGGAAGCCGATGTATAATTTTTTCCAATATATCTGATATCATAGGCCATAGCAATTTGTGGGTTGTGTGCAATTTACTCGTTAAATAACTGTTCACTACAAAAAAAACAGGTTTTTTCTGACGAAATTTTCAACGAAAATTTCTGAAAAATTCATTGGAAAACACATTTCCAACGAAAAAATATTCGTGGGTAATAGGTCGTCGGAAAATTTTCCAACGAAAAATTTAACTTTTCGTTGGAAATTTGCGACGAAAATTTTTCGTTGGAAATTTCGTGGGTAAATTAGTGGCTAAATTCCTTAGAAATTTCGTTGGAAAATTTGTTGGAAAATTCATTGGTAATTATTTGTGGGCAAAGTCGTGGGTAAATTCGTTGGAAATTTCGTTGTAAATGTCGTCGCTAAAAATTCGTTGCAAAAATCGTGGAAAAATTCGTTGGTAATAAATGTTCGAAAAAATGGTGGGAAAAGGAATTTCCAACGAAAGAAAATTCGTTGGAAATTAAATGCGGGAAAATTTTTGGGGCAACAAAATCGTTTAAATTTGCAACAAAAATGAGGTCATGGCAAAATTCCTTGGAAAATTTTCAACAAAATCGTTGGAAATGTCGTTGGAAATCCTTTAAATATTCGAAAGAAACTTAATTTTCGTCGTTAATTTGCGACGAAAAATAAATTCGTCAGTACGTTTGTTGGAGAAATAGTTGGAAAATTTGTTGGAAAAATTTCGTTGGAAAAACTTCGTTGGAAAATTCGTTGGTAACATTTCGTTGGAAAATTCGTTGGGAAAAATTCGTTGGAAAAAATTCATTGGAAAATTTGTTGGTAACATTTTGTTGAAAAATTCGTTGGAAAATTCGTTGGTAAAATTTCGTTGGAAATTTCGTTGGCAAAAATTCGTTGGAAAATTCGTTGGTAAAGTTTCATTGGAAAATTCGTTAGTAAAATTTCGTTGGAAAATTCGTTGGTAAAATTCCGTGGGAAAATTCGTTGGTAAAAATTCCGTGAGAAAATTCGTTACAAATAACAAAAATCATCAATAATTCGTTGCAAATTGTGTCATTATTTGGTCATTACAAAATTAATCCGTAATTATTTGTGCAAATTGTCGTTCCTAATTTGTAACAATATATCTTTTTGTCACTAAATTGCGACGAATTACATTTCAGAACAACTTCGATTTAAAATCTAATTAAATATGCAATATTAATTTCTACGATGCATATAAGTTGCAAAGTCATACATGATAGTATTAAATATTTAATCTCATAATACATAGAGTAAGCAAGAATGAACATCAAATAATACATTGAAAGGACGGGAAATAAACCATCAGACATTGGCGGCTTCAGTATTGAGCATGACATCAGTAACGGTCAGCTGTATCCACACCTGATGAAATATGGAAACAAAAATAAATATTTTGGAAAATTTGTCCAAAATATAAGAAAAGCATTTATGCATTGACGTAAAAGTAGTTATAAAAAAATGTTCTTACCTAAGGGGGACTGACAATAAAATCACCAGCATCATCATCATCAGCATCATCACCAATCGCCGCATCATGGTGTGGCTCATCAATATGCCCATGATCGGCTACATTAACAGGAGGTACAGAAGGAACGTCGTTGCGATCGATGTCGAGGTGTCGCATGATATATTGCATTTGTGATTGCATCACTCTTATTTGCTCGTCCTTTTGTCCAAGTAAATGCTTCATTTCTTCGTCCTTTTGTATAAGCAACTGTTTAAGTTGGCACAATTCTTTAGTCATGTGCTCCTCATGTCGTGTCCTCCTTGCAGCAGCCACATTGGAGGATGAAGATGCCGCAGCCTTCGTTTTGAACATCCTTGATTTTGAACATCCTTGACAATGATCCCATTCCAAATATTTTTCCTCCTTTCATCCCACCCGCTGCCTCCACCCATAATGCCATACTGTCAACCGATGGCTCAGACACAGCAACACCATCACCACCACCACCATCATCACCACAAGCAGAACCACTAGCAGTGCTTATCACAAGTTGATCATATTTTTCCTATATTAACAGTATAGATAAAAAACAAAATAAATTCGTATATATTACCATAAATATTAAAAACGTGCATAATTTTCATTCTAGTTTCGTTAAAGTCAAAACTATAACCTTCCATACCTTAGTAGCTTTTGCCCGATCATCAGTCCATGTCTTATCCTTTTTTTTGAAATGTGCGTTCAAATGTAACTACAAATGTGGGTTCCGTCCCCAATTCTTTTGCCTACAAAAATTTCACAACAATTAGTGACCATTGCATTAAATGAACGTACAAGTTTAAACAGATTTATCATTCTTCTTCTATGCTCGCCGATGCTGATAGAGCCCCCAGCATATGTGGCTGACGCAGACCCGTCACTAGAACTAAAAGCTCGATTCTTCATGTTTTGTTCACATCTTTTCTTATGCTTGTCAGTTTCCCAAGTTCTCGTAATTTCTATCCAATCGTCAGATGTAATGAAATCCGGCTTTTCTTTTGTTCTCTTGGCTTTATTTATCACATAACGCATGTGATCACCGACTTTCTTCTTAAAAATTCTTCTAATGTCAGCCTCTTCCATTTCATCCCACGTAAACTTACACTACAATCAATAGCACCAAACAATTCGTCAAGATTTTATTATTGACCATTAGTATGCTACATCGAACTTACGTTATGAGAAAATGAATAAAAATAACACTAACATTGAACTCATTTCACCACAAAGTCTTTATTTCTTTAGGAGCATTGCTAAAAGTTGTAAACTGCCCTATCCAACAGTTATTGACTATTTTATTAAGTTCCCTCACAACATGCGTTGAATCCGTAAATCTGAAAATATGTTATAACACTATAGAGAATAAGACAATTAAGCATATGGAAAATTCGAAACATGGATACTTTTTTTTGCATCCATAATTTAAATATACATAAAAAATGAATTACTTACGAATCTCCGCATGGGGATATAAAGAATCGGTTATCTTCTTCCTCATTTGAGTATTGCACTGATGAAGCAGGTGGCACCAAAGGAGATGGAACTGAAGTAAAGTCAGTTCGCATGTCCCCCAGTTCTTCCTGAATATGTTGCTGCGTGTCAAAGGATGGGCCAATGTGTCCGTATTGTCCTTGCATATATGATAGAACAGGATTCGATAACAGGGTGGGGGAAGAAGATAGGGCCGGGGATGAGGATGATGAAGCGAAGGGGCCTGGTCTTCGTTGTAAACCCCCACCCCGCATGTGACCTCCTCGATTATGCTGACAATTAGTAAAGAGGTTAGACAAATATTACCAAAAATATTAGCATGTATTATGAACAAAAAATGAATCATTTTCCTTACCATTTTGTATTAGATATCAAGAAATAATTTTAAGAAATTGAAACTAACAGTGTACCGCCTTTAATAAATAGCCCAGTCACTGGTCCTCGATAGAAGAACCTATTATAATTTAGATCACATCAAATATCACTTAATTGTATAATGAAACATATTTAATTTGCAAAATGAATTACAAAATATAATTTTTAAAAATTATAATTGCATCCGCGACCTTCCACCTGGCGGAATCCGGTGGACTCATTCCGGCGGGAATCTGGCCGCCACCCCACCCGGCCTAATTCCGGCCGCCGGAATCCCGCGACCGGATTCCGATCGGCCGAGGGCTGACCGCCACCCCGCCCGGTCGGATTCCGGCCGTCGGAATCCCGCGACCGGATTCCAGTCGGCCAGGGGCTGGCCGCCACCCCACCCGGCCGGATTTCGGCTGCCAACCACCCGCCGGAATCCGGCCACCACCTCACCCGGCCGCAACCCCCAAGGCGCCGTTACGCCCCCCCTCCCCCGGCGGCGCCCCGCCCGGCCGGATTTCGGCCGCGGGAATCCGGCCGCCACCCCACCCGGCCTGATTCCGGCCTCCGGAATCCCGCGACCGGATTCCGGTCGGTCGGGGACTGACCGCCACCCCACCCGGCCGGATTCCAGTTGCCAACCACCCGCCGGAATCTGGCCACCACCTCACTCGGCCGCAACCCCCAACGGCGCCGCTGTGCCCCCCTTCCCCGGCGGCGACACCCCCCCCTCCCCCCCGGCGATGACAACCCCCCTTCCCCACCCGCTCCACCCGGCGGTGACACCCCCTCGCAGCAACCCTCGCCCTCGCCGCCCCGGCGGCGACCCCCCACCCTCACCCACCTCACGGCGGCGACACCCCCCTCGCCGCAACCCTCCCCCGGCGGCGACCCCCACCCCACCCGGCCGCAAGCCTCCCCACCCCCGCCCACCCGCCGCAGCTCCCCTCCACGCATCCGCAAGCCCACCCCCGCGCGGCGATCCCCCTTCCCCCGTGCCGCACCCTCCCTCTCCCGGCACGACCCCCCGCCCCCACCGCAACAGCCATGGACCGCCCCCCCGCGCGGCCGCCACCCCCCTCCCCCGTGCGCGACCCACCCCCTCTGCACGGCTGCTGCTCGTGAAACCCCCCGGCCGAGACCCCCAAGGCAAGAAAAAGACGGCGAGTACTTATCACGGACGGCGACGGCGAGGGCGGCGACGGCTCACCGGACGGCGACGGTGAGGGCGGTGACGGCGAGACCAGGCGGCGACGGCGACAAAGACACCAGAGAGAAATTTTGTCGAGTCCACAATAGTCGGTAGACACAATTGTACTAAATACCGAACAAAACAAAAGCCATTCTCTAATTTCGTTGCAAAATTCGTTGGAAATTACCAACGAATTTTGCAACGAAATGCATCTTTCCAACAAATTTACCAACGAAATAACACTTTCCAACGAAATTTGCAACAAATTTCAAGCACGTTGGAAATTTCGTTGGAAATTTCCAACGAAATTTAAAAAATATAAAAAATTCAAACACTTTTTAATGAAATTCCAACAACATTTCCAACAAATTCGATAATCGTTGGAAATACCAACAAAAGTTCTGAAAATTTTCGTTGGTAAATTCGTTGGAAATTTTCAATGAATTTACCAACGAAATTGATTTGACCGGGAAACCCTAAATTTTCTAAAATTGGTTGGAAAATTTGTTGGAAATTTCCAACGAATTTTAAAATTAAGAAAAAAGAATTTTTGAAATTTGATGGAAATTTCGTTGCAAATTACCAGCCGATTTACCAACAAATATAACATAATAAAAAAAAGCCAATTTTTTTAAAAATTCGTTGGAAATATTGTTGGAAATTTAGCAAAAACATTTATATAATTACCGAAATTATAAATTGGTTGGAAAATTCGTTGGAAATTTCCAACTAATTTTCCAACGAATTGCTTCTAGCCGGAAAAGATATTATATTTATAATTTTCGTTGAAAAATTCGTTGGAAATTTCCAACCAAAATTAAAAAGTGTCGAAATTTAAATATTTGTTAGAAAATTCGTTGGAAAACCAATTTTATAAGAATAATATGTTTTTCTGTTTTGTAAAATTGGTTGGAAAAATCATTGGAATTTTCCAACCAATTTTTAAAATTGTCGAAATATAATAAATCGTTGGAAAATTCGTTGGAAATTTCCAACGAATTTTTCAACGATTTTTTATATTTCGACAATTTTAAAAATTAGTTGGAAAATTCGTTGGAAAGTTCCAACGAACTTTCCAACGAATTTATGAAAATATTGTTTTTTCCGTTTTGAAAAAATTGGTTGGAAAATTGGTTGGAAATTTCCAACGAATTTTCCAACCAATTTTTAAATTTGTCGAAATATAAAAAATCGTTGGAAAATTTATTGGAAATTTCCAACGATTTTTTTAAATTGTCGAAATCTAGTAATTGGTTAGAAAATTCGTTGGAAATTTCCAACAAATTTTTAAATTTGTCGAAATCTCAAATTAGTTGGAAACTTCGTTGGAAATTTACAACGAATTTTCCAACGATTTTTTTCAAGTTTGTCTTTTACCGTTGGAAATGTTATAAAAAATTCGCTGGAAATTTCCAACAAAATTGCCAAAAAATTTTTAAAATTGTCAAAATCAAAAAATTAGTTCTAAATTTCCAAAGAATTTTCCAACGAATTTTATCTAAATGGAAAAGACATTATTTTTATAAAATTCGGTGGAAAATTCGTTGGAATTGTCCAACGAATTTTTAAAATTGTCGAAATCAGAAAATTAGTTGGAAAATTCGTTGTAAATTTCCAACGATTTTTCCAAAGAAATATTTATTTTATTAATTTGTTGAAAATTTTGTGGGAAATTTCTCACAAATTTTCCAACGAAACTGGTGGACAATTACATTAAGAAAACAAATATTTCAATTCGTTGCAAAGTGTCAATGATATTTCCAACGAATTTGATGGTGCTCGGCGTCATAAACTTTTCAAAATTCATTGGAAAATTCATTGGGAATTACCAACGAATTTTCTAACGAAATTTCTTAACAGTTAAATAATATTCCGAAACCTTTACATTGATTAGAAAGTTCATTGGAAATTTTCAACAAACTTTCCAACGAATTTCATACTGCCCGACGTCATAAACTTATAAAACATCGTTGCAAAATTCATTAAAAATTTATAACGAATTTTACAATGATTTTTATTTCACCCTAAGAACTATGTTCATTAAAATTTTTTTTGAAATTTTGCAACGTTTTTTATATAAGCCGAAAAAAAAGACTTAGCATTGAATGAAATTATTACAGAACAAGAACAACAGAAATATTAAAAATTAGGACAACCCAAAACACACACATGTCGCATTTCTACTAAAAATTACACATAATTAATAAAAAGTCTTAAAAATCATAATCTTCATCTTCATCTTCATCTACATCTTCACCTTTTTCTTCGTCTTCACTTTCTTCTTCATCTTCTTCTTCATCTTCTTCCTGATCATCATCTTCATCCTCTGTCTCCAAATCACATTGTGTAACAAGTTGAAAATTTGATTCTCGAATTTCTGTTGGATCTACATCGATCATCGCTCTACATGGATCTCGTAAAGTAGGAATGTTATATTCAGCAATTTCATTCATGTGACGAACTTCCTCTTGTTGATATGCCGTGTCCTTCCAGTGTTCCTCGATTTTCTTTCTTGCTTTGGTTTTACATACAGCCCACCAATCGGTTTTGTCACGCTTCAAACTAGGATATGATGCATAATAGACTTGAATTGCTTGTTGTGCCAAGACAAATGGTTCGTATTTCATATATCTTTTCTTGTGATTTATTTCAACCAAATTATATTTGGTATGCACATTCATTCCTTTCACGGGGTTGAACCACATGCATTTAAATAAGACAACCCGCATTAACGGTCCATGGTACTCAATCTCTATGATTTCATCCAACAAGCCATAGAAATCACCTTGCGAATTGCCACCATTGGATGACTGAACACACACACCACTATTCATTGTGGCCTTTCCCATTCCATATTCGCGAGTGTGAAAATTATACCCGTTAATGAAATATGCTGGCCAAGTTCGTACTATTGACTTTGAACCCAATGACAAATGATATAGCATTCCCTGCTGTCCAACTTGAGCATCAATACTGTGAACCTAAAAATGACACACATGTAATGTCAATAATATATATTTCAAAAATATGACGTATGGGAATTTACCAATAAATAGGATTTCGTCTATATTCAACTTACATATGTTTTGAACCATGTTGCAAATTGTTCCTGGCACAAACGGTCAAACTCATTTGGTAGTAGTCCATGCATTGCGTTCTGGAAATTCCTAGTAACAAATGCCATTTATGTATTAGCAACGATTTGAAACATAAGTACAAATGTACGTGCAAATCTACACTTACTCGAAGTATGCCTCCACTTCTGGACAGTTCAATAAAATATATGTATGGGCTGCCAGCTTTTTTTCACCTATTAAGTGACGAAACTTACATGTACCTCTAGGTCGACCCAAATAATTAAAAATAGAGAATGATTTGCATTTGGGATCAATGGGACCCTCATCATTTCTTCTAGCTCTCCGCCTCTTGCATTGCACGTGTGGCTCAAAATAGTATGATGCAAATGTTGTCACTTCTTCCACAATATATGCATTACAAATTGAAGCTTCGACACATGCCTTATTCTTCACTTTTTTCTTCAAATGATATAAGAACCTAGTTGCAGTAGAAAAAGTTTATTGTAACAAAATATGTAATAAAGTAATTTCACATTTAATGTTAAAAAAATTTACCTCTCAAATGGATACATCCATCGAAATTGGACGGGACCTGCAACTTTGGCCTCATAAGGTAAGTGAACTAAGAGATACTTCATTGAATCAAAGAACGATGGAGGAATATCTCTCTCTAGTTTCTCAATGTGTGATGATTTCAACGTTGTTGAGCAAATATCATGCAATAAATTACTTAACTCTGTAATGGCACCCCATACAAAGTTTGGAAGAACTTCCTTGAAGGCTATCGGAATTAGTCTTTCCATAAATATGTGACAATCATGACTCTTCATACCTGTCAACTTGCAGTCATTCATATCAACACATATGCCGAGATTGGAAGCAAATCCATCAGGAAATCGCACCGATTTCAACCATTGACAAACGACCCGTCTTTGCTCCTTGTTCAATGTATAAACTGTTTTGGGTTTCGGTCCCCTGCTGCTTGCATCCGCATCTAGTGTTGGTCGATCGCAAATATCCCTCATATCTTTTCTTGCATTCAAGTTGTCCTTTGTTTTTCCAGTGACATCCATCACAGTATTTATGACATTGTCGAAAATGTTCTTCTCTATGTGCATGACGTCAAGATTATGATGAATAAGATAGGCATTCCAATATGGTAGATCCCAAAATAAACTGCGTTTAGTCCACTTATGTGTACTTCCGTACGCAAACGTTGTGCCGTGAGGGTTGTCAATAACAGTTGGAAACTCTTGCACGCGTTCCCAAATTTGATGGCCAGTCAACGTCAATGGTAGATGTGTTCTTTCAATCCTATTCTTGATGAACTCTTTTTTATTCCTTCTGAATGTATGATTAAGAGGCAAAAATTGTCTGTGACAATCAAAATAGCATGCCTTCTTACCATGTTTTAATCTGAAAGCCTTCGATCTCTCCATACAAATCGGACATCCTAAGATCCCAGCTGTACTCCATCCAGATAACATTCCATAAGCAGGAAAGTCATTTATCGTCCAAAAAAGCGCAGCCTTCATTACAAATGTTTGGTCGGTAGAAACGTCATACGTAGGGACACCTTCAACCCATAGCCGTTGTAACTCTTCAATCAATGGTTGCATATAAATATCTATGGCTTTTTTCGGATTTTGCGGGCCAGGCACGATCAATGTCAAAAACATATAAGGTGTCTTCATACACATACCGGGTGGAAGATTATACGGAGTTAAGATAATTGGTCAACATGAATAACTTCTTCCTGATTTCCCAAATGGGGCAAATCCATCAGCACATAGACCTAATCTGATGTTTCGAGGCTCTAGCGCAAACTCGAGGAATGTTTTATCAAAATGTTGCCATGCCTCTGCATCTGAAGGATGACACATTACATCATCTTCTGTTTCATGATTTGCATGCCAAGTCATGTGTGCAGCAGTGGCTTGCGACGCATAAAGTCTTTGCAACCTGGGGATTAAGGGCAAATAAAACATTTGCTTGCATGGTCTACGCTTCTGATTACGACCCTGCCTTCTGTTATTCTTGTACCTAGGTTGGTTACAGAATTTGCAAGATTCTGCATATTCATCATCTCTCCAATATAACATACAACCCATAACACATACATCAATTCGTACAACTAGAAGACCTAAGTTATCCACCAACTTTCTCATATCGTAAAAGTCATTTGGCATGATGTTATCACGAGGCATTGCTTCACGTATTACTTCAACATAAGAGTTGAAGCAATCCACAGACACATTATGCTCTGCCTTGATATTTAACAATCTAGCTGTCACTGATAATTTCGTGTAGTTGTCACAACCTGCCCATAAAGGTTCATCTGCCGTTTCCAACACTTTCCGGAAATTATTACATTGGGAAGTTCCGTCATATACATTCTCATCACAACCCGTTACTCCTATCTCTTCCATTTCTGCTGCATAACTAGTTCCCACTTGTTCAGGTGCAGGAGTAAAACTAGTACTTGCATGATTCAATTCTGAATCCAAATTATGACCGGCTTCATCAAACACCATCCCCTGATATGGGTTCAATTGTTCGAAGTAGCTACATTCTTCCCTAACTGAAAATTGATCGCTTCTTTGATATCCGTCATCATATATAAATGGTTCACCATGGCTAGTCCAATTATAATAGTTCGGAGTAAACCCATATCTACAAAAATGTTCTCTAACTTTATCAATGACTAGAAACTTTCCATTACTGCACTTTTTACATGGGCACCTTAACTTATTTCCATCCATGAACTCATATTTACTACTAGCAAAGTTCAAAAATAGTTCAACCCGATACGAAACTCATCAGTCAATCCTTGTCGTCCAGGTAAGTTCTTATTATACATCCAACCCCTGTCTCTTTGCATTGTGTCTGTATAAAAATAGAAAAATTATCCTAAATTATTAAACATATCATATATATTGTTTAATATCTATTGTTAATTAAAATCATAAAATGCACAAAATTACAATTACGTTGTTTACGAAACAATTACTTTAAATAATGGAAAATTTCGGAAATTTACTATGTCAAGAAGACTTACAAAGTATTTGGCCGAAATTTTCGTAGTAGAAATTGGACAATCACCTTGCGAATTACAACGTTCAATTGGATTGCGAGACCTTCGAATGCACACGTACCTAAAATGAAAAATAATTACATCAGATTCATCTATTAAATACATTTTATTTATTCATTTCTTTTTTTTTTAATTTTTTTCCCTTTCTTCTAAGCCGGGTCGGCGACCGACGAGGTCGCCGGCCATGGCGAGCTTGGCCCTTGCTAGTCCTGGCGAGGGCCAGCCTCGCCGCCGGCAAGCTCACCTATAACTCTCATAGATATTGGCAAAGTTCCACCGAATTTTGCAACGATTTTCTATTATGGCGAAGAATAACGTGTTATTCAATTCGTAGATTTAATTTGTGGGAAATGTCTAGTTCAATTTTGCTACGAAATGTGTATAAATCAAATTTAATGAATAAGTTTGTTGAATTCGATACAAAATTCGTTCTAAATTTTCCAACGAATTTTGGAACGAATTTATATTGACCGGAACAAGAAGGTGTTTTTTTGACTTATTTGCAAAAATGATGGGAAATTTCAAACGAATTTTGCAACGAAAGTAGTACATACAAAAATGAATAAACCGAATATTGAAATTCGTTGGAAAATTCGTTGGAAATTTCCAATGAATTTTGCAACGACTTTCAAATATGCCTAAAAATAATGTGTCTTTTAAATTGATTTGAAAATTCGTTAGAAATTTCCAACGAAATTTCCAACGAATTACACATATACGTAAAAATAAGGTTTAATGGAAATTCGTTTGAAATTTCGAACGAATTTTGCAACGAATTTCCAATACGCCTAAAAAATATTGTTTTCTTAAAATCCGTTTGAAATTTCCAATGATTTTTCCAACCAATTTAAAATATGTGAAAAAAATAAGGTAAATGGAAATTCGTGGTAAAATTCGTTGGAAATTTCCAACGAATTTTGCGATGAATTTTGAATATTCGGATAAATAAGGTTTGATGGAAATTCGTTGGACAATTCGTTGGAAATTCCCAATGAATTTTGCAACTAATTTCTAATATGCCAAAAAAATAAAATGTCCTTCAAATTCGTTGCAAAGGCTTCGTCGGAAACTTCTAACAAATGACGAATATACCTAAAAATAATATATTCTTCAAATACGTTGTAAAATTCGTTGGAAAATTCCAACGAATTTTACTAACGAATTATGTGGAAAATAAGTTTTGATAATAAATCGTTGGAAAATTCTAACGAATTTTCAACAAATTAAAAGGCCTTTCGGCATTCTTGCAATTTGTTGAAAAATTCGTTGGAAAATTTCAACGAATTTACCAACGATTTATGTGGAAAATAAGGCTTGATAATAATTCGTTGGAAAATTCCAACGAATTTTCCAACAAATTAAAAGGACTTTCGGAATGTTGAAAATGGTTGGAAAATTCATTGGAAAATTCCAACGAATTTTCCAACGAATTATGGGAAAAAAGAAAGTGTTCGGCCAATTCGTTGGAATTTTCCAACGAATTATTGGAAAAAAGGTTTAATGTAAATTTCGTTGGAAAATTCATTGGAATTTTCCAACGAATTAAAAGGACCGTTGGTATTTTTAAATTTGGTTGGAAAATTCGTTGGAATTTTCCAACGAATTATTGGAAAAAAGATTTAATGTAAATTTCGTTGGAAAATTCATTCGAAAATTCCAACGAATTTTCCAACGAATTAAAAGGACCTTCGGTATTTTTAAATTTGGTTGGAAAATTCGTTGGAAAATTCTAACGAATTATGGGAAAAAAGATTTAATGTAAATTTCGTTGGAAAATTCCAACGAATTTTCCAACGAATAAAAGGACCTTCGGTATTTTTAAATTTGGTTGGAAAATTCGTTGGAAAATTCCAACGAATTTTCCAACGAATTATGATGTCCGAAACAAAGAAGTGTTCTTCATATTCGTTGGAAAATTCGTTGGAATTTTCCTACGAATTTTCCAATGAATTATTTGGAAAAAGGATTTAATGTAAATTAGTTGGAAAATTCCTTGGAAAATTCTAACAAATTTTCCAACGAAGTTGTGTCTACTCGAAAAAGAAAGAGTTTGTAATTCGTTGAAAAATTTGTAGGAAATTTCCCACGAATTTTCCAATGAAATTAGAACACAACTGCACTCCCGTACAAAAAATTGAACACGGCTAAATTAAAACACATGTAAATTACACTTAAAAAAATTTGCGCAAATTATCATGTCGAGAAGACTTACCGGGTATTGATAATTTTATTAGAATCGCAACGTTCAAATGTATTGAGAAACTTTTGCATGGATATGCACGTAGAGCCGCCACAGGCTCGCCATCGATACCCAATTGGAGCTGCTGGACTCGGTCCCGGCGCTGTTTGCCGTTTAACGGCGAGGGCGGCGACGGAGAGAAGGATCGCAAGGTAGATGGCCAAAAGGATGACGAGAAAGAGAGTTTCTTTTCAGCAAAAAATACGCAGTACACACGACACGTTTGATGACAAAGTTATAAAGCTGACATATTTTCGTTGGAAAATTTGTCGGAAATTTCCGACGAATTTTCCAACGAAATAGAATAATAATTGCACCGAAATCTAGTTCGTTGGAAAATTCGTTGGAAATTCCAACGAATTTTCCAACGAATTATAAATTTCCAACGAATTTCACATTTCTGCCCAGGAATTGCCTTTACTATTTTCGTTGGAAAATTTGTCGGAAATTTCCGACGAATTTTCCAACGAAATTGCGAAATGTGAATTGGAAACCCTTTTTGTTGGAAAATTCGTTGGAATGTCCAACAAATTTTCCAACGAAGTTACTACAAACAAACAATTTTTTTTCGTTAAGAGAAATTCGTTGCAAACTTCGTCGGTAATTTCCAACGAATTTTCCAACGAATTTATGAATATTCCTAACTATTATTCCTCTTTTTAAAATTTGTTGGAAAATTTGTTGGTAATTTCCAACGAATTTTCCAACAAATTTACGAATATTCCGAACTATTATTCCTCTTTTTAAAATTTGTTGGAAAATTTGTTGGTAATTTCCAACGAATTTTCCAACAAATTTACATTATATAGTTCAATTTTTGAATTCGCCGGGAAATTCGTTGGTAATCCAACGAATTTTCCAACGATAAGTATTTTAGTCGGAAATTTCCGATGATTTTAGCCACGAAAAAATTTCGTGGGATGAATTTACCAACGAAAAATATTTCGTTGGAAATTTAAAACGAATTTTCCAACGAAAAAATTTCAGTTGGAAATTTCTGACTATTTTTCCAATGAAAATTTTTTCGTTGGTAAATTCCGACTAATTTACCAACGAATGATTTTTCGTTGGAAATTTCCGACGATATTTCCAACGAAAAATTTGTCGTAGCTAATTTCCGACGAATTAATTTTCGTTGTTAATTTCCAACGAGTTTTTGAATTCGTTGGAAAAGTTGTCTCAAATTTCCAACGAAAATTTTTTGGTCGCAAATTTTCGTGGCAAAAAACTGGTTTTTTTGTAGTGGTTGCTGTTAGCTCCAGTAGAGTTATTTGCTTTTTGGCCAAAAGCTGTTATCAAGCTTTTCTCCAATTGAACGAATATGAATGTGTTGTAAAAAAGCGAAAAGCAGTGCAACTTAGTTACATCTATGCATTTATGGACTAGAATTACAGATAAAAGTATCCATTACCTGATTTCCCCTGCTCAAGTGCGGCCAAAACTGGTGACATGCCCTGTATCTTGACTGCGTAAGCTTTATCTTCAGCAGAAGCTTCCAAGAGAAGACAAAGAATCTCCATGTCCCCGGTTTCAGCTGCCAGATACAATGGGGATTTACCGTCCTTGTTCTTCCAGTATACAGTTTCTGTGACTGTTCCTAGGGGAATCAGCATTCTTGTTGCGTGCAACCTTGCATCTCGAACAGCCACATGGAGCGGAGTATCGTCCGAGGAGTTTATCCGGGTCACGAGGTAAGGAAAATGAGTGAAAATGAGCACCATGACATCATTTTTCCCAGAGCTTGCTGCTACATGAAGCAATGAATTCTCGGAGGGGGTGACTTGGTCGAAGATTAGCGACAAAGGTATCGGTCTCCCCTTGGGAATCTCTTCTAATGCATCGATGAAACCGTTGACATTTCCATTTATCAACGCTTTATACAGATCAGGATTCATAATTTTGTTCTGATCACCATCTCCAAACAGTTGTTGGTTATCTGGAGTCGGGGCGTTTTCCGCCTTCAAAGCTTCAAGCCTCTCGTTTTGCCTCACCCATGTTAAACTCCCGTCAAATCTTATCGGGAGATCCATTCTGGACCACGGGAATCTTTGTTCATCTCTTTCTTTCCCCAAAGAAAATGACTCGTCATCTCAACATGCCAACATCAGGACATTGGCAGTGAAAGAAAATTTATTTAACTAAAAAGAAGTTATATGATTAAACATAAACTAGTTTATTCTCACACGTCAGTCGTAGCACAACTCTAAAAAATAGCGCGTCTTCAATTTCAATCAATTTTTTGCTAAACTGTTTCTATTGGACTTGTAGTTTGATGGAGAATTAAGTAATATCAGTTGGTTACATAGGGCAAAAAGGAATTTACACTTGATTGACCTCAATAGTTCTGGGAGAGTGAGAAAAATTACACTAGACGATTGTGTCAAAAGCAAATCTACTCTCCCTAGAATGCTTATCTGGCCTCATCTTTATAGTCATGAACGTAGTGATGCCACCGGGGAGTTATTAACTTACTTTGTTGTATTATTCATTATACAGAAGCAACTGGAAATAAAAAATAAATATACAAGTGGCCGGCTGACTGACTTAAGTACTTTATTTTATAGATTTTATTTACATATGCATTCTAGAAAAGAGAGGGAAAAATAAAAATTTATGAAATCTTATTACCTAGTTTTACAGATTCAACTTTGAGGGCTTCGATGAATTTGTCGATGTCCCTTTTTTTCTTCATGCAGCATGGGATCCTTAAGGTTAAGAGGAAGAATAATGTACTGGGATTAAGTTGTGTTTACACGCCAACTTTGATGCTTTATAATAGATATGCGCCAGTCAGTGTAAGGACACTGATGAGTGATGACTAGCAAGATCTTTTCTTTTACCATTATTGCATGATTGATTGATGAACTCAAATATGAACAAACTAGAAACGAAGGATTGGATGGATTTTCTACTAACTTTACATGCGATGTCCTTGTCTAGGCCTTATGAGGACCGTGTGTGTAATCCATCCAATCATCGGCCCCTTGTTGGAGGAGTGGAGGGGATTATCTAGTGAAAATTTTGCTAAAATATGTCTCGAGTTTGAGCCCAATAGACGAAACCCGACCCAAAACAAATTAAAGAAAAATCTGGAAGTTGAATATTTATGGATGTCCACCGTGGAAATCTATATTTCCTGTTCAATTTTGGAGTGCAAAGCCATGTTGGAATTCTGATCGTGAAAAATAGACTTCAAAAAGGAAAGTAGATATCTGGATTTCAAGTTGCTGATTCGTTGAGTCCAAGAAAAGTTCCAATAGATTACGGACATAAATTTCCGTATAAACGTTGGTCAACAAAATAGGAAAGTGGACTTGGTTTCCTTCTCTAATTCAGCATGTGTCAATAAAGGAAATAACAGAAGTCCAACTTTGAGTGGGACTCGGCAAAGGGCAGCATATATTGACTAATATATATATGCACAAAATTAAAGTCAGGGGATACTTCTTCACGTAGACTTGAAGTGCCGTAGTCTTGGTGGCTGTTGTTGATGAATATGCGAAGATTCTTGAAGCGCCGTTTCTAAGCGAGTGCTTGGCGTGGGTTATCTTCGTGGATTTCTTGTTCGATAAATTACATCCGAAAAGAATTAGTGTTCAAGCGTACATCTTGTGATACAATTTGTGTATAATTTTTTCGCAAGATTGAAAAATTATTTCGTGAGGAATTATGAGGCTAAACACTGCGTGTGTTATTGGGTGTAATTAGGGCTTAGAAAACATTTAAAGTGTTTGAGTGACTTGAGTGTGGTTGTAATCTCCGTTATATCGCTTGATCTATAATGGAATTCCGTGCTGCTCTCCCTGTTGATATAGGTCACTACGACCGAACCACGTAAATCTGGTGTCCGATTTATTTTCTTATTCCGTTAATTTTATTGTTCGATCGCTTGGCTTTCGCGTATCAAAGCCTGGCTTGGCTGAGTTAAAGCGAATCAATAGCGACAGAAGAAGGAAAAGTGACAATCGACAGATTTGATGGGAAGGATTTTGGTTTCTGGAAGATGCAAATTGAGAATCATCTATATCGGATGAAATTGCACTTGCCCTTGTCTGGGGAGACGACAGAGACGATGAAGCAAGCTGATTGGGAATTGCTGGATAGACGAGCTTTGGGTGTTATTCGGCTAAAGTTGGCACGTAACGTCGCGTTTAACATCGTGAATGAGAAGACCACTGCGAGTTTGATGAAATCCCTGTCGGACATGTACGAGAAGCCTTCTGCGATCAACAAAGTCTATTTGATATGACATCTGTTTAATTTGAAGATGAGTGAATGTGCGTCAGTTGCTGATCATATTAATGAATTCAATGTGATCGTTAGTCAATTAAGTTCAGTTGAGATTGACTTTGAAGATGAGGTGCGTGCTTTGGTTCTATTATCCTCATTGCCTAATAGTTGGAACACTACTGTTACTGCTGTTAGTAATTCCTCCGGGTCGAACAGTTTGACGTTTGATGGTCTTCGAGATTTAATTATGAGTGAAGACATCCCTAGAAGAAAATCTGGCGAACATGTATCTGCTGCTTTAGTAGGAGAAAATAGAGGAAAAACCGGTACACGTGTTAGTAGGAGTAGTATGAACGCAAATAGACGAAGTTAGTCTAGGACTGGTGGTATTGTCTGTTGGAGTTGTGGCAAGAGGGGGCATGTTAGAAGAGAATGTCTTAAGCTGAAAAATGACAAAGGTAAGAGAATTAGAGTTAATCCTGCAGATGATGATGCAGTTATAGCTTATAGTAATTCGAATAATGCTGATTTTGTCTTGTCTGTCACTGATAATTCGTTGTTTGGCGGATGGATTATGAATTCTGATTGTTCTTTTGACGCTACACTAAACAAGAACCGGTTTACTACTTATCAGTGCACGGATAGTAGTAAAGTATAGTTGGGGAACAACGCCAAATGCGATGCTGTAGGTGTTGGTGATGTCAGAATCAAAATGCATGATGGTATTGTGAAAACATTGACTGGAGTGAGGCATGTTCCAGAGTTGAAGAAAAATCCGATTTCCTTGAGTGCCCTAGATTTAGCTGGGTGTTGATATTCTTCAAAATGTGGAGTTCTGAAAGTTCTTTGAAGTGCCATGGTGATAATGAAAGGAATCAAGTATAGTGACCTGTATGAGCTTTAAGGTGAGACAGTGACAGAATTTGCTGCGGAGACGTCGGATGCATTTGTTCAAGAGTCTGAATTGTGGTATATGCGTTTAAGGCACATTATCGAGAGAAGCATGAAGGTTCTAAGTGAAAGAAATTTGCTATGTGATTATGTGGCTAACGAACTAAATGTATACAAGTGCTATGATTTAGATCAACGGCGGAAAGTGCAGTTTAATACAATTGTCAGAGAAACCACAGAAATTGCAAAATTGATTCACTTGGATGTTTGCAGGTTGTCGCGGTTTCCTTCAAGGAAGAGCGTTAGATTTATGCTAACAGTTGTTGATGACTACTCGATGAAGACTTGGGTATTTGTGCTTAGGCACAAGTTTGATACTGTTGTCAAGATCAGATAGTTAAAAACTTTGATTGAAAAGGAGACTGGTAAAACGATCAAGCATGTGCGAACTGACAGTAGTATGGAATTTTGCTCGAAACTTTTAAACGAATTTTGCATGAAGGAAGGCATAGTGAAATACCACACTAATGCCATTGAACCACAACAGGTTGCGGAGTTGATGAGCAGAACATTACTAGAGACGGCCCATAAAATACTCTCTAGTGCTAGTATGGCTAGGAGATTCCTGGCGGATGCACTTAGAACGGCGAGCTACCTGAAAAATATATCCCCATCGACTGTGATTGAATGTCAGACTCCCGAAAAAGTGTGGTCAAGTAACGTTGCTGATTATTCTGTTGTTAGAATATTTGGTTGTCTATGTTATGTTCGAGTTAGTGATGGTAAGCTCGATGGAAGGACAAGAAAGTGCATATTCCTAGGTTATGCACAAGGTGAACGGGGCTATAAGTTGTGGTCCTCGGAATTAAATTCATCTATTATTAGCAGAAAAATTACATTTGACGAGTCTCCAGTACTTCTGGCTAGAAGTGTTAATAGCAGTGTTTATACGGATCCGGACGGTGTTCAGCTTGAGGTGGAGTTGCAACTAGAAACTCCTGAGGTAGCAAATGCTAGCAAAATAATCGACATGAATGGTGCTTATAGCGAGGTGGAGCCTATTAAGCCAATAGTTGTTGTAACTGCTAATATTGACAAGGTGCGTATTCAATCTCTTGACAGATATGGATGCAATGATGGTTTTGTTTTATCTGCGATTGAGGAGGTTGTGTTGGAAAATCCTTGTGGCGCGGTTAAAGGTGCATGTGGAGTTGGTGTTCTAATGAGGTCCACGGCTATGGCGAAGTTCAAGCGAGGCTTGGACTTGAAAGACATTTGTGGCGGTTGAGCCTATCGGGGGCTGTATGAGAGTACTAGCGAAATTCGGATTCTATCAAAGCGATTGTGACTTGGCTCAAACGTCAAGCCAAGATAGAGACTATTAAAATATGTCTCGAGTTTGAGCCTGATAGATGAAACCCAACCTAAAACAAATTAAAGAAAAATCTGGAAGTTGAATATTTATGGATGTCCACTGTGGAAATCTATATTTCCTGTTCAATTTTGGAGTGCAAAGCCATGTTGGAATTCTGATTGTGAAAATTAGACTTCAAAAAGGAAAGTGGATATCTAGATTTCAAGTTGCTGATTCGTTGAGTCCAAGAAAAGTTTCAGTAGATTACAGATGTCACGTCTCGAACCCCATCGAGCTCGCGACATCTTTCTTCGGTCGAATTAGTGCGACGTCCCAGGAAAAGTCGCCAACCCAAACGATCACGTCAGAGTTCGAACGCGACGGAAGCAAGAATATAACACTAACAGTAAAATCATGGGAAACTAGGGAGGAATAAGATCACCAAGTCACCAAACATACAATACACCTCGATATATATATTTATATTTATATTTATACACACAACATCCATTACACCACAGCCAAGCATTTCCAACACATATCAAATTTACATCCTCTACAATACCCCACCGAGCTAACTTCCACAAACAACACCATCAACCTCCAAAAAGGGGTCAGTAGTCTGGGTCTAATCTAAATCCAAAAATGTGGGACAGTTCAAAAAGGTCCAACCACCCCCTAATCTCGGTCCCTATGCCCTACAGACGGCGTCCACTCCGACTTGCTCTCCTCAGGATCCGAACCTGAATCCTCCTAAGGCACGTGCTCCTCTGAAGACTCCGAGTCTACTTCAATCTCGATCGGGTTACCTTCGTCACCCGACTCTATAGGGACCTCGTTCTGCTCCTCGGAATCAAACTCCTCCTCCTCTCTATCCTCATTTGGCTTTGCTGTTGGTTCATCCTCCTCCTCAGCTTTTGGTTCCTCCTCCAGGGCCTCCTCATACTCCTCCTCCTCGGGCCTCTCATCTATAGGATTCTCCTCTGGCTCCACACTCGGGTCCACGTCCATCGGATCGTACCCGGCCTGCGACTCCTCCGATTTTGGATTCGGCTCCGCTACCGTTGGCTCAGGTGCTGCAAGGACATACTGATGCCCTAACTGTGCAAGACTAGTGTCTAAACTAAACATCTCGCCATCAGGAGGGGGTATGGCCGACGAATCCCAGTCTCCCACTCCATCAAATGGAACATCAAATCCTCGAACAGGATCAAACTAATCGAATCCGTCTCGGAAACACCAAGCGATATAGGTATGGGCCTGCCAGAGGGGTTGCTCTATATCTACCCAGACTACTATCATGTGCTTAATCCAAGCCATATTATCCTCTACTGGATACTCTACCATAGAATGCTTAGTGTGCAATGGGATACCAAAACGCTGGGGCATTAGCGGCATTGGCGGTGGCGGTGGTGAATTCATGGCTCATGTGAGGGCTCTGAAATTATTTGGTTGAAACAACCATAAGTACATGTCTCAGCAAGCATATATCCTAAACCCCACCTAGGCTAACACGTACCTCTAGACAAGTCAAACACGCTAACACTCAACAACCACATACACGTATACAATTTACACTTACCTAGGCTTTTGATATGCCCAATCTGCAGGTTAGTTTCAAATACACAATTTCCAACCACATGCGTATTCTAAATTAATCTCATGCCCAAAGCACAAGTCGAACACTTGGCCTTTCAAATTCCATATTTCACACACTCTTCATGTCTCATCACAATATCTCACTCGACTTGCCAATGACCCGCGTAATGGTACTGCCTCAGGTCCACTGCTATCATCTCATATTCACAACACTTCTTAACCTGCGTAATGGTACAACCTTAGGCTATGTATCTTGTCCGCGTAATGGTACCACCTCGAGCTCAACATCTACCACCATCTCATTTTCACAACACTTCTTAGCCCACGTAATGGTATCGCCTCAGGCTATGTATTTTGCCCGCGTAATGGTACCGCCTCAGACTCAACATCCACCACCTACTGCACAACCCACGTTGAAGTACACGCCTCAGATTGGCAGTATTCCAGTAATACCGGGCATCGTCCCGCGTAATAGTATCGCCTCAAGATGACATAATTTCTTGCGTTATGGTACCGCCTCAGGGATTTTCGTGACCTCATGCACGACATTTCACATACTTTCTCATTCATTCACTTGCTCAATTCACACACCAACAAACCCAATTACTAGCAGATTAAATTCAGCTCATGCACGTATCGAACCTCACGCATTTCGCATGCTCAATTAAAAACCCAATCATGGCCAATTGACGATCAATTCAATTCAGCCCATGCCCGCATACAACAATCCACATTTCAATCAACTATTTCACAAACCAACGAACATGCGAGGCCACCATCGGGCCCACCATCACAGCCACGATCAAGGGCATAAATTCAACATTTCCATGCTTATTTCAAGCCATAGTAAGCACCACAAACCAGCCACATCACAACACATCAAACCGACACAATCAGTCCCTAAATTGGACCATACGCTCATCATTTCAATCTACAATTTCTAGCACTTAACTTAGCATCAAATCAACCCCGAAACCATCACAATTTCATTCACAAACCAGCCACAATCAATCCCTAAATCAATATACCAACTTAACCCCTAAACAGCCACTAATTAACCCATAAACCGTCACTAATCGACCCGATTTAGCCCGTAATCACGTCCGTCGATACTCGAAATCCTAAGTAAGGTTTAGGATGCTACTTACACGAAGTCCTAGGTTAGCTCGGGCAAGAAGGGAGGGGTGGCAGCTGGCAGCCACACGGTGATGAACGGCGATGGCTAGCAGCTGAACGGCGGCGTACGGCGACGACGGCGGCTGGCTAGACGGTGGTTGATCTTCCACAGCTAGACAGAACCGAAGGGGCTGGTAGTGGTGTTTGGTGAGGGAAAAACAGGGGAGAGAGAGAGAGAGAGAGAGAGAGAGAGAGAGAGACGGTGAGGCTTGGTGGTGGCGTGCGACCACGGCGGCGACAGCTCCGACTAGGAGGGAGAGCGACGACAATGACGGGCCTAGGCGGCTGGCCACAGTCATGGTGAGTGGGGGAGGAAGCTCGGCCGGGAGGGAGTGAGGGAGAGAGAGGTGTCGAGAGTAAGAGAGAGAGAGAGAGAGAGTCAGGGGAGAGAGAGAAAAATGGGATTAAACAACCCAAGGCCAATAATTGGTGTCTAACGCCCTTGGAAATGACTATCTTGCCCCATTCTCTCTACTTTTCAATCAACGACCAAGATTTGATCTTATCTAAGAACCAACGGCCAAGATCAAATCTTTTCCAAAAATATCCGAGGGTAATTTGGGAATTTCACAAAAATCCAAGGGCAAAATTGTCCAAAAATTCTCATCTCTAAAGTAGGTGTGAAATGACTAAAATGCCCCTCTCCCAATATACTTGGCCTTGACAAAATCCCAGGGGTAAAATGGTCATTTACCATCCCTCGCCGAAATTCAATTTTTCTAAAGGATTCGGACCATTCCAAGGCTGAACATGCTAATAACAATGCCGTCCAGAAGTCCTGTCGTAACTTTCTAAATTTCCAATACCCAATTCGGTCTCTAATTAATGACTGAATTTTAAGTAATGTAACTTGCGCGAGTCTTGGACTAACGGGTGGCTTTTGGGGAAATTCACATGTTTGACCCGTGACCGATACTAAATCAAGCCACGTGTAAGTTCATTCGGATCGTGACGACCTCAGTTGTCTTGTAATCGCGAGGATCGATTGCTAGTTTTGACGGGCACGATCGTTTAATATAGGTTCTGGGTCATTCGCCAATTTACCTCGTGGTCAAACGAAATCACCCGTGATCCACTCGTATGACAGCGACGAATCGGCCCATAACTATCCTCAGATCGGCCTACATTAGCTCAAAATGTCACCTCGACAATTCTATGATCGAAAGTCAGTTCACGATTGAATTTCTTTGATCGCACGAATTTAAATCCCTAATTAGCCTTTCCCTAACGGTTAATATCCAAAGAATGATTAGTTCCAAGCGAGATCTAACTACAAGTACGTTCATAAAATTATTCATTTTATAAATCCAAACTAGGTCAAAATTCAGAATGTCACAACTCTTCCCTCCTAATAAAAATTTTATCCTCGAAATTTACAATACAACCTACTACTCAAACAAATGGGGGTATTGACGTTGCATTAGCTCCTCATTTTCCCAAGTCGCGCCTTCTATCTCGTGATGTTCCCAAACAACCTTGACCATCAGGATCGTCTTATTTCTTAGAACTCGTTCTTTTCAATCTTCGATCTTTATTGGCATTTCAACATACGACACCTTGTTGTCAACTTCTATTTCCTTATAGTTCAACACATGAGTCTGGTCCGATTTGTACTTTCTTAGTATCGATACGTGGAATACATTATGCATTTGCGACAAATTTGGCGGTAACGCAAGGCGATAAGCTAAGTCTCCAATCCTTTCTAAAATCTCAAAGGGTCCCACGTATCTCGGAATATGTCGATTGCCATCTAATTAAAATCAACATGTTTTGCAACATGTATTTATACATCCATTACCCTCTAAATGAGACTGTCCACACTTGAAGCAAACGACTTCAATAAAATGTAGTGTGTATCGGCCTAAACACAGCGAAATATTTTCTCTATATGTTGGTCTGTTAAAATTCAAGGTGCAGAATATGTGAACTTTATCCTGGATTTTTTACTTATTCAATAGAAAGAGATTCCAACATAACGGTTGCTTAAGGTTAAGAGGAAGAATAAATTACCGTAATTAAGTAGTGTTTGCACGCCAACTTCGATGCTTTACATAGATATTTGCTAGTCAATATGAGGACACTGATGAGCAGCAAGATCTCTCTTCTACTAATATTACATGATTAATTGATGAATTAAAATACAAACAAAATTAAAATGAAGGATTGGATGAATTTCCTACTGACTTGATATGTGATGTCCTTGATCTGGCCTTATGAGGATCGTGTGTATAATGCATTCTAAATCCTAACCGCTAAAAATAGTAGTTTTCCCATGGTTAATCAATTTCACGATATCAAAGGGCCATTTTCTGTGCTTTTTACTCTCCCTCGGTTTGTTATTTTCCAAATCATAGGGGGACGAGGAGTCCACTAGTGTGCAACTTGGTGCCTTCAAGTGGAGTTCTTGGCCTGAATTTCGAAAGCATTATATCATTCTAAGAAGCAATTTGACACTTTGAGCTAACACTAACACTAATCGTAAGAAAGAAATTTCGCGCGAATCTTCTGAATTTTATCATAGACCTGCCTCTTACTGACTCTACTGTGCTGCATGCAAGGCAACAAGCAAATGAAGTCTGAAGAAGCGAAACTTTCTTGAATATTCATCTCGAGAGACATACTCTTGGCGAAACACATGCATCGCAAGATTTAGGTTAAGTGAAAAATAAAAAGTAAAAGCCTATCCAAATACATTCCAAATCCGAACTGCTAAAATTAGTAGGTCCTCCATGGTTCGCATCAGTCTTTACGATTCAGATGTATTTTAACTGATGTACTATGTTCTCCGGAAAATTTCTTAAGGGTGACATCTAAATATCCAAGTCTCGGTGATGTTGTAAATATAACTATCGAAAGGAATATATAACCGTTGAAAGTGGTCATTATAGCATTAAAGAGATGTTGAGATAGGCTCGTAACTTCGTATGGCATGGTTCATATCGTATCTTTTTGTGGAGTATCAAATTTATCTCTTTTTAAGTGGACTCCCCACATCTCTTGCACTCATAATTTCTCCTGAAATCTTTGTCTTCTCCCGGGAGGTGAGAATACCCTCTAGAAATTTTATAACATGGGGATTTTGAGGTCTGAACACGACCCAAGTTAAAGCAGTTTAAGGTCTTACACATGACCAATATCATATCTTTTTGTGGAGTATCAAATTTATCTCTTTTTAAGTAGACCCCCCGCATCTCCTTTTCTTTATTTAATGAGACCCCACATCCTATATTGTCTCTTTCTTCCAATAGAATGTTGGATTAAAGGGTGATGGACCTTTATTGAGCAAGGCCTCCGCATCAAATTTAGCTTGTTGCCTAGCTCTTTCCACGAACAAAAGTGTCTTCCAAATTAGATGGGCCTGGCTTGAGACTAATCGGGTCTGGTCCCAGCATCTCCTTTTTGTCCCAACTATACGAGGTCTTTCCCTGCATAAAATATCCTCGTACTATAGGAGCCCTCCGTCGCAATGTTTTAGACAAATTTTCTTAATTATACTAGATGGGTACAAAAGAGACATTCATGTGATGCGAGTTAATCATATTCAGTCCCCCTTTTCATCTATTTCTAGTAGAATCAAGTGAAGCATGGAAAAAAAATTTTGTTTCCCTAAGGTTGACAGAAATTGACAGTAAAATAAGAGAAAGAAAAACCTTTGAATCTGTATTTTCTTTCAAATTTATGTATCATTATGGGTTATTGTTCACATACTTGATGACGTTCTATACGCTACACAAATTGCCATATCATTTAGTAAAAAATGTCTTAGTAAACTCGTAGCACATTTAACATTACTAACTTTACTCTGCACGAAATTAATTATAACTCAATGCTTATAATTGGTTTTTATAATTTGCTGAGCTATTTTTTTATTAGTAAAAGGGAGGGACGGGAGATCAATGCATATCTCTCCATATGAGATAGCAAATTTCCAAGACACAAACTGACTAAAGGATCGCTCTCTCCACATGAGATAGCAAATTTCCAAGACACAAACTGCTATGAAGCACCGACACATTCAGTTGGCCACCGTGTCAATGTCGGACACATATTGGACACCGACACACCTCCGACACACGTCCAACACGCTCGGACACGTGGTCAACGTGTGTCAGATGTCCGAGACACGGTCAACGGGCCGAACATGCCGCCGACACGCACCCGCTATAACATGTTGAAGCAGCTCTTCTGCGATTTCGACACGGCTAGTGTAAGAAGGCAAGTTGAAGCAGCTCGTCAGCGCTGGCTCCAGCAACTGGTTTTTAGATATTTGAGCAAGGGATTAGTCAATAAAATGGACCATTGATGTGTGAATCGATGAAATTGATCTGGACCATTGATACTTGCTTTGATGGTATTGATGGAATGGGTATTTTTACTATGAATATAGTTATGTTGAAGTAATATATAACTCATTTTAATCTTGAAGTTTGTTATATTCTAAATTTGGTATAAATAAGTTACGTTTTTGTGTCTTAAACATGCATAGTGGATGCTTGATGTGCTTAGAAAAGATTTATATTACTCATTGAGATGTGGTTACTCATTCTATTCATTTTACTTGTTTTTCAAATGCTTTAGGTAGCCGCAAGCAGGACGAGAGCGTTTATATTTTCAGGAAGCCATTTTGATAGGGAGATTTTTGGGTGTAAACTTAGTCGTATATTATTGAACTGTATATGAGTGAGATAAGTTTGTTGGGTTTAGTTGTTGGTTGAAGATGTCCAAATTCTTTTTGATGGATTATAGAAACTATGTTTTTGTATCCAACATGTAGGTGTATCAAATATATAAACATACATATTATATGTATGGAGATATATATTTTGATAATAAATTGTTGGTTTCTATTTGAGACTACGTTCTTCGGGTGAAAGGACGATCGTGTTATTGCCCCGTTCTTGTTGGTTGCAGAATGTGACATCACAAATGTCTGCTACCCAGCCCTAGGGTAGGAATATCCCAAAAAATGAAGTTGCTCATCCAACTGAGGATTTCGGGAAGGGGATTCAGAACACACCCTCTTTTTTGTCGAACTTAGGGCCCAACAGGCAACAAAATGAAAATATTTATTCATCACTTTGTATTGGATTGTCTTGAGCCTTTTTCACCCCAAAAGCTAGCTCAAAGGGTGAGATTTTCTCTTACTCTTATGAACCGACCACCAGCTCCTTCCACAACCGATGTGGGACAACCTCAACAATCTCCTCTCACACATCGGGTCTAGCTCGGAGCCGCAACAATCCGTCTCTCTCGTGTGACTATTTGATCCAGACTTATTAGCAACCTTGGGCTCTGATACCAGTATTGAGTGGCCTTGGGACTCTGTTATCCTAAAAGCTAGCTCGAAAGATGAGGTTTTCCCTCACACTTATAAATCGACCAAACCCCTTCCATAACCGATATAGGACAACCTCAACACTTTGTGGAATAGAATAAAAGAAGTGTAGGCCTTTGGCACAGGGTTTTACACTGGCCCAACTCGGCCCATTTGGAAATTATTCCGTGTTAGCTCCCTACGTGACAGCGAAACCATCTTTTGCACCTCAAAATTTTCACATGGGTGGGAGTTCGACCATCCTGAGGCCGTACTATAGGATGGACGAGAGGCGGTGATGCGTTGGTGCTGAGGTCGGGCATGATGGGTGGAACGGGGAGAGAGAGAGTGTGTGTGTGAACTCAAAGAAAACAAAGAGACTGGGGCTCCGTCATTGGGGGCAACAGCTGGAGCGGGGCAACAGAGCTCACAATGGCCAAAGGTGTGGGCCGGTGTCCTACGGCGGCAGGTGACGATGGGTGGAGGAGTTTAGGATATGGAGAGGTGGAGGTCGGGGGTTCTGGTTGGTGACGTGAGAATTACGGTGTGCTCGGTGTTTTTGGAGGGGAGGGTAATATGGCCTTGCTGTCCATGAGATCCTATAATGTTAGAATGAGTGGTATTTTGAGGGGGGAAAAACGAAAGAGGGAAAATACTATTGGGGTCAAAAGTAAAAAAAAAAGGGTATCCGGTGTTTTTTCCCCTTCCTCTTTTTTTAACTTTTCAATTTTTTATTTTGCTCTTGGATGATCAACAACTAGTATGCCTATGAATGGATTGACAAGCCAATTCTTAAATAAATCGACAAATGTGGTTGATTTTCCATATGCCTATCGCCTGCTACTCATAGACTCTTTCATTGTACATTTCTCGGGGCACTCTCCTCCAATTGGCCTTTATTCTATTAAATCTCTGATGTTTTAAATATGTGATTCTTCTCTTTGATAGGGTGCTCATATGTTGCTAAACTATAACTTAGCATCACGAGGAAGATGGGAACTATTAGATTAAAATGTCTCTGGACAAATGCGATTGGATGTGATGTTTTGTGTTATGTGTCATCAATGCACCGGAAAATCAAAATATTTTTCAATCAAATATTGTTAACAAATGTCTAAGAGATCCTCATTAAGAAATCCTCTTATAAATATGTGCATATTCATTTGTCACGGACGTGAACAGTGGTTAAGAGATTCTCAATGCCTAACGTTGGACTTCTTGTTTGTTTGTCTTTCATCTATTTATTAGCTGACTTTTCTTTATGTATGAAAAATAGAATTAGTGCCACTTTCATATGGATAGCGAACGTAATGAATTCGCTCCTTGGACCGAAAAAGGGGTAAAAAAAAAATGTGCTGAATTACCTCAAGGTAATAAAATGAGCTCCTTCAATGATAAGAGAAAAATCAGTGAGGAGCTTCTTCAAATGTCTCTAAATACTATGGATAAAATTAAATTATGCAGAAAATTACGATTGATCCTGAAAACGTTCATCTCTTTTTTTGGATTTCAAGGACATGACAGGGAGATATTTGTGAAAAAGCTTCTCCAAAAGATGATAGATGAGAATGACTGATGATTTGTTTTCTTGGGATCATTTGTTTTCAAAATGTGCTATTTCTTGTGAGTCTAGAACTTGGTTTATTGTTGTCATGGTATTCAATGAATTAGGCAAAGTTGGAGCAATGAGTCGCAGTGGATTTTTGCAAGTTGGAAGGGGAAAGTTGTACCTAATTTGTCTATAAATAAAAGGTCTCTTGTGTGATCCCTTTGTTGTTAATGACAATAGACAACATTGAACAATGTTCTTTTTGCTATTTCTTGGAATCATATGTTTTCTAAGGTGTTATTTCTTGTGAGATCTGGAGCTTTGTTCATAGTTGCTGTGGTATTTGAAGAATTAGGCAAAGTCGCCATATAATCAATTCAGCGTCACCTGCAAAGACAAATGAAATCAACAGTTTCTTTGTCAAGGCATAACAAGCAGAAGAAGGATATCACAACGCCGCCTCATCCGCATTAAATGCTTTCGCTGGCGGGATACGTAAAATGTGTTTTAGCCGATTGCAGTACAGTAGCAAAAGCGATAAATTTCGGACAGTCAACAGTAAAGCAACAAGAAAGATTTGCTTGAGATGGACAAACATAAAGTTGAAACCCTGATATGCATCAAAAGTTCCCACAGTTTATGTTCTGAGGAAATACAAACGGACCGTGCCACATATTCAACTTGGGAGAAAGCATCTAAACTCTAAAGACATTCATCCCGTCACATCAAATACAAGAAAAAGCAGCTGATGATAACGTTACATGAGCGTAAATCAATCAACAAGCGTAATAGATCAAACAGTCATAGTCTCCGATCTTAGCCAGTAATAATTCAACCTGAAGTAGCTAGCAAGGATTACCTAAAGGGGGGGTAAATATGTAATATTAAACAATTTATGCGGAAATGAAAGAACACAGTTGAGTCTGAATAAAATTCAGATTCAAAGTAGTTTATATAGACAGTACTCCTGATGTGCAGTGTGCAAAGTAATAGAATAGAGATAGAAAAATTACACACAAATTTATAGTGGTTCGATTTATAGCTGGCCTACGTCCACTCTCTCACGCTACAGCCTACTGGCTGGATTCTACTAATCAAATTAATGAGAAGTTACAGCAAATTGTACTGGTTAAACTTAAGCACTTCTTCCCGAAGTTGGTGCTGCTTATACCAAACTGATAGATCACACTATCTCACACCTAAACACACTTATAACACTGTTTACACTTGTCAAATGAATATACGTTTTAAGCTCACGAAAGACAAGAGATTGAATTGGAGTATGCCAAACTTTGGACTTGTTGATTCTGAATTCTGTTCTACCTTCTGCTGCTCGTTGATCTCCTTAAATACTCATCTATTTTTCACACTAGCCGTTGGACAACTATTAGATGATCATCTTCCAATCTTCACTTTGGACGGATTTGTAAAATAGGGATTGAGTAGCCATTGGATGACAGATTTTGAATCCCAATGATTCTAGTCGTCCATACAATTGGAATCTTAGTTTCCATAAGTAGAGCTTTGTCTGTTGTAATGCATGCTTATCGTAATCTTTGATTGTCAATCAATTTGATTTAGATTAATATCAAATCTTTCCTTTTGTGAAATCCATATCAGATCACTAGCTGTTATGTTTGGTTCTGCATTCTATGTCTGCATCTGAAAAACTTTTGTATCTGCATCTGAAAAACTTCTGCATCTGCATCTGAAGAATTTCTGCTTCTGCATCTGAAGAATTTCTACATCTGCATCTAAAAAATTTTTGCGTCTGCATTTGAAAAACTTATGCATCTGCATCTGAAGAATTTCTGCGTCTACAAAACTTATGCGTCTGAATCTCAGAACTGAGATTATGTGGGTCTTCAATAAGGTATATGACAACTTGTAAAATCTGACTAATTTCCTTCTGAACTTCCAGAATATACATGCCTGGAATAAATTAGTTCAGAAAAAGTATTCGACTTATAATAACTTGAAAAGTTATGTCAACTTCAAAATTAATAGGAGTTTTCCTCGACACAACCTTTATACACCCGAAATTCACCGAAAATCATTCATGTCCCATCACAATTTTAGGAATTTAAAAAAAAAAAAAAAAACTCTTTGCAAAGTCAACAATTGTTGCATCCCACTCTTTTTCGACATCCAACGGAAAATAAATTCATGGAAAAAAGAAAACAAAAGAAAATAACTTCGACAGAAAATGTGGTAAAAAATGGACTAGGACATTTTGAACTTGGTCTGGGCAAGGGTCGACGACCCTCGCTCAGATTTGGGAGAGGGTTGCCGCCCTCTCTCAGCTTTGGTGAGGGCCTACTAGCCCTCACTGAGGCATCGGTGACCACGCTGGCCATTACTACCGCCCTAGCGGCGATGGGGCGACGGCCATAGGGCCTCTCACTTGTTTTTTATTTTTTTAAAAAAACTTTTTATTTTAAAGATTTTTAATCTAATGTAACTAAAATTTATGTTAAAATTTTTTTTTTATGAAAATGCCCTTGACTGGTTGGAAAATTTGGCTGATTGGCGAGCGACGGGGTTAGGCCCTTATTTGAAACTATTATAACCACTTCAGGTCTTTATTTAATACAAGATCTACTTCAAGCCTTTATTTGAAAAAATAACGACACTTCATGCCCTTATTTAGAATTTTCTCTAATTTTTACAATGTCATGGCTCTTATTTTGAGTGCATAAATACTTGAAAACTAATCGTATGAAATTCTTTCTTGACTTTACATATAAATCACTATTACGGAAGCAAAGCGATCAAATAATAAATTTGACATAATAAGAAAATAAATTGAATACCAGATTTACGCGCGGATAAAAAAATCCGAAGGGGGGAGGAATAGACCCGGATAGGATTTCTAATGCATTTTTTTCCAAAAACCCTACGCTCCACTCGCCATTATTTTCATCCCCACACCTTGTGCGCTTTCACCAAAAAAATTTCTCGGCTTTTTTTCCTTCACCGACTCCTCCGGACCTATTTATAGCAAAAAATAAAAATAAAAATTATCTTATCTGACTTTAAATCCGTAATCCACCAAACAGTGAAATCCTAGGATTTTTTATCCGATTCTACTAGTCTTATCTTGTTTAGAAATCCGGACAACCAAACGCAGTATAGATTAACATGTAAATAAAAGGATTGGGATCCTGTCCATTTAGGGGGTAAATGTTACGCATGGAGCAAAATAATTCTCTATCTCTGAGAAACTTATACCGGATAACAAACTCAATTCTCTTGTCGTTGCTGCTTGACTCGTCGGCCGGCCCTCGTGCCCCTGTCTCGTCTCCTCTGATTGCTGCTTCAATCTCATGTTTGTTTCTCCTTTTGGCTCGAGAATGGCGACTTTCCTCCAATGATCAATCTCACGTTGATTTTACCATGCCCAGAAGCTATCCAGTATTGTAAACTAAATTATCACTGATAGAAAGGAAGTAGTTTCGCGCGAATCATACTGAATTTTGTCGCATGACCTGCCTTTTATTCACTCTATTGTGGCTAAGAGTTTTTTTCTTACTGTATTGTGGAAGCAGAGAATTGTGGAGGCAGAGATTGGAAATCTGCACATCAGTTTCATTATATTTCTACCCCTGAGAGGACACTGCAACATAAAGAGACTCCAAAAGCTTAATGAACGATCAGGTTTGTAATTACTGTATAAGGCAAATCTGCACATATAAAAACTTATCACTTATAAGGTGATCTCGGCAATTTTGTACGTGGCTTTGTCCATCACATCTCTAATGAACTGAAGTGGAACTTGGAAAGTTCAAGGTAATAGGATGCCTAACGTTCCTAGTCAAGAAATGTCCAACATGAGTCAGTCAAAAAAGATATGCAGTACCAATTAAATTGCATTAAACAAGAACTTCCTTCTTTATGAATTCTCTCTATGAGAATTGCCGAATACATTTTAAGCAGCCACGCGTCAAATATATTGATACCCCCTGTAAGCCAGGAGTTCTTACGTTACTAAGCTTAGCTTTTACATAGAAGTAAGCCAGACTGACCACCCACAAGAGGACATCCTGCTGCAATTTCGTCAACTAAACTTTTTTGCGGTACAGCTTCCAGTGCAACGGACGAAACATTCATACACGAGATGGACAATATCAGATCTTCTCCATCTTCAGTTGTACCCCATCTTGAGGCTTAAAAAACAGACCATACGTCACTGTGTGTTTGTACTCGGGGGATAAAGAGAAAGTGAACTTAGACAGCACAAGTGACAGAACTATCTTTAGTTCTGTCATCCCGAAATTCTGGCCAACACAGTTACGTATCCCCGTCCCAAAAGGCATGAACAGATTCGGATGCTTGCATGCTGAAGGAATGCCATTCTCAAACCTTTCTGGATGGAACTCGTGGGCATCGTTGCCCCAGTTGGCCGGATCCTGATGCAACAGGGTGATTGGAAGCCAGATGTTGATGCCTTTTGGAATCAAAAAGTCCCCAAACTTCAGTTCCTCCATCGTTTCTCTCGGAAAGAATGGTACAGGGGGATATAGGCGCAATGTTTCATAAATCACCATGCTTAACTGCACATTGAGAGAAAACACCCGATAGGCAAGCAGTCCTATACGTAGATCTCCTTCTAAGGATATACGTGCGACTATATATATCCACTTAAAACTTACATGTCAATCCATAAACCAAAAAACTACTAAGGACGCTCATTCTATAATGATCCTTGGTTTCAGTTCATGAAACAATATACATAAAATAATATCTCCTTGGAATGGTCCGCTCCAATGTACATGCAAGAATAAATACGCAG
The DNA here is from genome assembly GCA_024500025.1 of Syzygium aromaticum. NCBI lineage: Eukaryota > Viridiplantae > Streptophyta > Magnoliopsida > Myrtales > Myrtaceae > Syzygium > Syzygium aromaticum. The sequence continues at coordinate 7,748,299 of CM044895.1, forward strand.
GTACTTGATCGATTGATTGATTAAGCTAGAGAATACTATGGTGAACTACAAAATTGGGTCTAGGGATCAGGTCCTGCCCTGACTATCCCATGTTTGCAATTGCACAGTGCGTGTATACTTTAGGTCTGTGAATCGTCTGCCCCATGTGTGCAATTGCACGTTGCGTGTATACTTTAGGTCTGTGAATCGTGTGCATAATAGGCAAAAATAAATTTAGAAGTACCAGTTTCGTTTTGTGCAGGTTATCCATACTCGGGGCTTGATTTCCAAGGATCTCTACCACCTCTGCCCGCACACGCTCCTGCCACTCGGGATGGTGTGCTAAAAGCACTAAAGCAAAGGTAGCTGCGGTGGCGGTAGTTTCATGTCCACTGAGGAACACACCCTTGCAATTGTCTATGATGATGCTCGATTCATGGCTGAAATGGTCGACTAAGGCCTGTAAGAAGCCCCCCTTGTCAGCATTGTGATCATCGTCCATCAGCTTCAGAACAGATTGGTCGATTTCTTTTCCGATCCTCAAAATGCCACGAGCAGTCTTTGTAGGAATATGCCTATATCCAAAATTTTGAAGACGTCAAAAAGCGGCAAGAGTAATTTGAAATACTTTTGTCGGGGAAGCATGACCTACGTGGGTTTAAGGTTTTTTGATAGTTTATCAGAAGGAAATTTGGCCACATATGTAACACGGCATAAGAAACAGTAGCTGACAAAAGGTAGACATGTGGAATTACGTCTGCGTCAAGGGTATTGTCTGTATGAACACATGAATTTATCAGTCGCAACTTGCTGTTAGGAAGCGAGCTCTAACGAAACCAAGCCATGGCTAGAGTTTTTGAATGCTGAAGGAGGAGGCGCCCTCACCTTACCCCAGGAAGACCAACAAAAGCACGCTGCCTGCTAAGCAAATCCTGGAGCACTAGCATCTTGGAAAAAATTTCATTGCCAATAACATAATTGCTTCCGAAACATGCTTTTGAAAGCATTTCGGCAGAGATGCTTTTTAAATCCTCGTCAACCCGTACTGAAGCAACTCCCCCTGCTTCCTCCATCTGAGATTCCCATTTTTCCAGCACTGAGACAGCGGATTCAACCATCATGTCCACCATTCCCTTTGCAAAACAAAACAAGTATCATATGGATAGATTTTCTGTTAAAAATTAACTGCTTCAAGGTGCAAGAACAAAGACAGCTCAACCAAGAACTGTGCCGCTGTGAATTTGATTGAACCTGCCTAACTAAATTCACACCTTTATTTTGTCGTTGAAGAATTCTGGGGCTATGACTTTCCTCTGGGTCTCCCAAGAGTTCCCTTTCGCAGTGACGATGCTGTCATAACCCAACAGAGTTCCCCTGCCTCTCAGGTACTCGGGCCTTCCGAATTCTGTAGACTTGCACTGACTGAACTCCCTTACCATGTCAAAGTCGCAAATGCATACGATCACCATGTTCCCCATTGTGAACGAAAACACAGGACCTGCAACAACCGTAGTGTTCTCAGCTGGCAAGGATGATTGTCTAAATCTACATATGATTATTACACAACAGAAATAGCCAGCACATGTCACAGGCATATCTAGTGAAAACTCCTAAACACAAGACGTGAACAATGATTGAAGTAGAAGACAATATATTTACCAAACTCGGCTCTCCACTTCTCTATGTGGGGAAATAGGCGGGACATGTAATCATGCGAGACGCGATTGCCGATGCTTTGTTGATTCTTTGTGGCTTGCGTTTCCAGTTGAATCTTCCTAATTTCTGGTGTGTTGCCGAAGAAAAAGGACGGCGCAGGGCCATTGATTCCTTGATCCTGAAGCTTCTTTCTGAGCTGCAGCGGCCTCCACCAGAAGAGATTGTAGAGGTACAAGAACAAGCAAGTGAAGCCCACAACGGAGAGAGAGAAAAAGACCCCTGCCATGGCCATTGATGTCTAAACTGTGGCTCCCGTAGCTCTTCCTTGTTACTTCTTAAATAGATCCAAACGGGGCCTTTTCTGTTTTCTTTGAGCTGCAAATGGCAATTGTTCTCACTCGTAAATTCGTTACTTGATGCACGGCATTAATTCAACTGCTAAAGGACATAGTATGATGTCCAGGAGCGACGTATGATAACATTTTTATTCCTAGGAACAATTTCTGTTCAGAAATAGTTTTTTTCTATTTCTATTTACTAGACGAGTTTCTAAGTATAAGAATGTATTGGTAACTACACAAAATTTCTATTCTTAAAATAGAAAAAGAAAAAAAATGTGTTTGGTACAATCCTAAAAATTATATTCTCAATTTTTTTATTTAATTATAAAAATATCAGTAGAGACTTAACAATTTATGTTTAGATAAAACTTGATTTTTGTAAGGACTTAAATGATCAAGATATTCTAAGATAGCCTCAGAAAAATCTAACATAATAATTAGTCAAAGATGGATGCCTTGAAATAGCAACAGAGAGTTCCACTAGTTTATTACTCACAACATGAGAAGGTTCACAGTAAATCTTTGGGCATTTCAATAAATAAAGGTTTAAGGTGTAGGGTTTAGGGTATAATATTTAGGTCAAGTTGAGCTTGTTTATCTAAGATGACCTTATTTCTCTTTTTATTTCTGGAAACAGAAAAGTAGAATATTTTTTGTTGTACCTTTTGTTCGTGCTCCAAAAATTTAACTGACTTACACAAAAAGATTTCTGTTCCGAGAAATAAAAGAACAGAAAAATAGAGCAACAGAAATTTTACCAAACATGCCGTATAAACTGATTAAAGGTTGGTTTCGTTGAATAAGCACCGCAAGATGGCCGTGGTTTCTGACTGGACACGGGGGAGGGAAGATTCTACCAGCACATTCCTTCATCGTGACTCTTTTTTAACTTATGTACGTGGTTGGTACCAATCATTGGTACCTTGTAATAGGATTATTCACTGGAGGGATCGAAATTTACATGGAATTTTTCCCTAAAGGATAATCCAAGGGACGGCTGCAGCGGATCGATCCAAACCGAGCTAAAATGACACTAGCGCTGCTTGCCGGCGGGGATTAAATGGTGTGTTTGTTTTACATAAGACTGCTTGCCGGCGGGGAAAATATTTTAAGTGACTTATTTTCAACGGAAAAATGCCGGTTTTCCGTTCTTTGATCGTGTACTTGAAAGTGAGACGGGAAGCTTATTAGATCTTACTTTCAAAAATTGAATCTGTACATAATTAACATACTTTAATCTCTCGGTGCTTACAAACTTCACGTGAGAATGGTTCTAAATTCCAAGAAAGAAATCAAACCGTGATGCCGCAATGAGCATCCAAATTGGGAGACAAAAGGAAGGGACGCATCGTGGAATTGAAGATAAGAAATTCTGAAGGCGTTTTCACAAATACCTCCTATACTATCCTCCAAAGATACGAGTCACATAGCCAAGAGAAATATCATATAACCAAAGTGATGATTTAGTCCGAAAGATGTACGACAAATTGAGCGGTGTTATGTAATTGAAGCTGAGGTTAGGAATCATTTGGAGAAAAGATGAAACAACTTGAAAATTTGCAATGAAGAGGTACAAATTGTATCAAAGAGGAGTGAAGAGAGAGAGAGAGAGCGAGCGCATAGATTAAAAGATTAAAACACCGTGAGCGTGCGTATGGAAAGGAGCTCGGGAAAACGATTTCTTCTTCTTAGAACGGAGAAATTGTTATCAGGGAACGCACCGTCGCACCTTTTGTCTTCTTCTTTTATCTGAACTAACCGTAGGCTGAGCTACCCACCTTCTCATTCCATAGATGACAAAGCCAGTATCAAGAGGACTCGGAGCAGTTTATCACGTCAACGCCGAGACTAGCATGCAGAACATGGAACTTATAGCATCTCGTGCTCGTTCAACGCCGTCAAAGAGTGCAACCTCAAAGGCTCAGATCTGGCCAAGGCAAATGCTCCTTTTGCTGTGCGTCTTAGTTATTCCTACTTTACTTATATTGAACCTTTCCCTCTCAGATTTAAAAATGGCGATATACATATACGCTTCAACTCTTTTCAAAACAAAACACGAAAACAAATCCATGATTCCATATTCAATACCTATAGAGTGCCTCAGCTAGAATGCATTGATTCAATGTGATAATAATTCCACCGGAGGGAAACAGATGGAAGAGAAGGTCAGGGACGACATAGTTCTCAACCTGTCTATTAAAGCCCAGGGTAAAAACATAGGTCAGTAGGGAACTATTGGTGCAACATGCATCCATTAGATGTTGGTTCTCTGCTCGTGAGTTTCAATCTTTTTTGTGACCGATGATGCCTCCTTTCTTAAAAAGATAACGAGAGTGTCGGGGAGAAGCGGAACATAGATACAATACATTACCCAGAACTGCCATTAATTTCTGTCAAAACTTTGTGGTGACAACTTTTTGTGCTACTCTGAAAAGCATGCTGTACGCTTTCGAAGCCGAGACAGCTGCCCGCATCTGGGTTACCAGGCCAGATGATAACAAGACTGGCTCAGAGCAAGCCCTCAGTGAACTGCAGTTTGTCTGTCATCAGCATTTTCATGCTCAACCTGCCAATCAAAAGAATTGGTTTCAGACACTGGTGTTGGCATGAGATCCTTTTATAAATCGTACACCACGTAATAAAAAGCACAATCGCAGGCATAATAATCAGCTTTCACAATTCTCGTCATTATAATTACTATTACTATAGTTCGTGAAAATAGCCATTTGTGCATGTCAGACAGAAATCTCAAAGAAGAGTAGGAAAAACTAATTGAAATCTACATGGGCATTTACTGCTTACGATGGTGTTAATGATCCTGGACTAACACAGCACCGATTCAATACCAACCTACGAAAGGAACAACCCAATTTCCATGACGAACTGAAAAAAACAATTTCTCATCCAAGTAAATTGACCATATATAGATGGCCAAAGAAAAACCATAAATAGAATTTGCCCTCAACCCAATAACATAGACTATATTTATTTTACTATCCTGACTACATGGCACATACTCGACATCTGACTAATCCTGTAATTAAACCCATCGTCAGAGCTAATGAAGACCCTCTTTCCCCACTCTTTTTTCCCCTTCCGGATCATAACTCCAAATGGAGAACCACATCTCATGGTCCGCCGAACAGGAAAACATCATAAGATGTATGAATTGTGCCAACACTAGGTGAGATCGAAGGAGACCACAGCATAAAACGTAGAACCATGCACCTGTTGATAGCCTAAGTAAAGTTACTACAGCCTAATCAAAGTTACCATGAACAGTAAATCTGCTACTGCACCATAAACTACCAAAGCAACTTTGCACAGAACAGTAGTAAGCACCATCCCTTGCATCCTTCACTAGACATCAGCATAAAGGAAAAGTTGTTTATTCAATCACAAGCATATGGCATCATCCTATCAAGACAGCCTCCAAGGAGTGGGCTGAATTACGTTTGCTACTTTTCTCCTCAGGAAAGAGGATGTCATCTGAATAATTGGAATCTTAACCTAAAAAGCTTTCATTTCTGCTAAAGAAGGAAATAACCCCCAAGAAAAGAATGAACACTCAACCACAATCATGATGTATAAGACTTTGATGAGAAAATATTGGAAGAGGATGTAGGTCGGTCATGGCATGATGCCACTTGAACGCATTGGAGACTAGCTAACACTTCTGCACAAAGTGATTTCCATGTATAAAACAAAGCCGACTATACATTTGTCACTACTAATAGAAAATTCTCATTTCCTGGAATTGATCTTAAATCTGTCACTACTAATACGAAAAAACATGCTTATAATTTACAAAGGTTTATATTGACAGCAGATCTAAACATTTAAAATGATGCACTCACCTCAACGAGAACCTTAGCTCTTTTCTTGGGCTTAGAACCAGCATCACCTTTCTCAACCTTTCTTAAAGCGAAGGAGGATTCTTTTCTTCCCCTCTTCCGATCAGCCTCTGCTTTATCATCTTCATCTTCATCACCGTCTTCATCTGAACCAAAAATAAAATTAGCTCCACTAATTGGATCCAGGATAAGTCTCTAGGAACTTCTCATCTCACATGATTTTTAAGGGAATGAAGCAAGGCAAAATGTAAATGCAGCAAGAAACCATAAAGAAGGGGAAAAAAACATAACAGCTCTTGAAAAAAATGATCACATGAATATTCAAACACTAAATGAACACGTTTTATTTAGGTATAGAAAGAACCTTCACCATTGTCAGCAATTGCACGAACTCTATTCATTGCAAGACCGCCAAAATCTTCAATATCATCTTCTAGTTCTTCCTCAAGTTCATCATAACCTTCCACATACTCTATCTCAGGTTCCTGCTCATTCCAGAAATATCGATTGCATAATCATCAAATGATAAAATTTAGCAAGAAGCAAACTTCTGCACATTTCCTATAGAAATGCTGTTTTAATGGAGCCATAAGTACCTTCTCAAACAACAAAAGTAATATGTGTACATGAAAAAATAGTATACCTCCTCTTCATCTTCATCAGCAGCCTGCAATGAATCCATCTCAAGGACTTTTTCGTACTCTTTGACAGGGTAATTGTAGATATCACCATACACTCCTTTCCTAAGGCGTTCTAATAGCTCTTTCTCAATACTCTGCCACAAAGCCAACAATAATTAGAAGTCTCGGGTGACATAATGGATGAAACACTTCCAAGGTTATAAAGGTGAACCCAACCAACCTTTTCCAAAACTGCCGCCTTTTCTGCTTTTTCCTCCCTTCTAGCCTCTCTCTTCTTTTCTTTCCTCGGTGTTGTCATAATCTTTTCCCTGTTAGGAAAGAAAGGCACGTTGAAGTATAAAGCTGAAACAGAGGAGATGCCCCACGGGACCAGTCCAAACATCAGTAAGAGCATTGTCCACTGCATGTTCTTGAACATGGTGGTTTCACAAATGCAAATGCACAAACCTTGTGACTTGTGATTTTACAATCATGATATAAGGATAAGGCAACACATAAGATTACAGAAAGTTTTAGGAAAACTGAAATCGACATAAGAGAGCTGTAGAGAACCTTAGTAAGAGTACTGTAGAGAAACCTTAGTAAGAGAAATGTAGAGAAATCTAGACATATTTAATGCTAAAAATAATATTGTTGACAAAGAGATTCGTCATATCGCCAAATCTAACATGAAAACATTCACTTGAACAAATAATTCTTTTTTGTTCACATCTTAGCCAACAACATGAAGAGTTAAAAGTCCAGAGCAACGCCAAGTTCTAGATGACACGCAAATATAATCACCATATTACCAATTGAAAAGTGCGATCAAATAGCCACACAGGAGATTAAGAGATTTAGTTTATCATAAAAGCACATCCTAGGATAGAGCAGCCGAATGCGAGAAGGGGTTGAACCTAGTTTTCAGAGCAAGCTTCCTCATTCGAATGCGCATTTGAGTCATTTTGGTCAACCTTTGCTTGGTCTTATGAACAAGAAACTTCGGCCAATACATCTGCCAACAGGGGAGTCGATGCAGTTAGTGAAACGCCAGAACAAAGCAAAAAAATCTGTCGCACTTCAAAGCTAAATTGCCAATACCAAATGCTTATCAATAATCTCAAGGGCCTTCTCGTAATTTCTCGGCAGCTTCACTCTTTCCCACAATTTGTCAGGCATGTGAGCCCTTTCTATTGATTTCATATACAAGTAAAAGACACCTGCATAGTAGACAAAAAAACATATACTTGGAGATTAGTTTGAAGTCAAAACGGTATGCAATCTACTGCTGAAGCCATCAAAATAACTTTGGAACTAAAGATCTCATGTCAAACCAGTTTGTTAATACCACATACTATTAAGGATTTTGAAAGACACGGGAGAACTTAAAAAAAGTCCCAGTCATGATGACGGTTAAAACATAGTACCGTCATGGTCACGGATAGTAGCATAGCGGCTGTTAGCTAGAGGGCAGGAGCTCCTATTACAGATCCCTGTTACATTGTATTCATTTCGACAAAATATTCCGGTGGTAATCCTACAAGATAAGATTGGAAGCAAATAACGATACTTCTTGCTCATATTGGCAAGGAGAAGTAACATGATAAGGTGAGATCATTTCAGGTTAATCAACTCACTTGGCCATATAACTACAATGATTGTGCCGAATGACTTGCCAGATAACCTCATCGTGCTGCATCTCTGACTAATAATTTGTTCTCCAACCAGATTATTCAGTTGCTTGTTCGACTTTGGAAATTTAGTTATTGAGGTTCTTCAGTATTAACCTCTTAGCACCTCACCTTGTTGTTGGAGGTCAAGAAACCTGCAAGGGCAGATATGCCCTCCTATTAGTAAATCACAACGGAGTCCTTGAAATAAGGTTGAAATAAGGTTGACATCAAGCTGAGTTGAGTGGACAAAATCAGTTATTCAAACTAGACTCAATTCAAATACTCAAATCGAACAAGCATACACACAAAATGAAGAGGCAAGAGAGCATAGAAGAAAATAGGCATGCAATCAAGTTGAGTACACAAGTTGGAAGCTCAAACTTGACTCGACTCGACTCAAACTCAATACTAAATATCATTTTCCATGCTTGAACTTGACATGAAAATATTTTTAGCAAGCTTGAATTGACCCGACTCAATCCTTGCGAAACTCACAATTGAGCTCAAGCTCGAGCTTGCTCGACTCCTCTTTGCTTATTTTTTACTAGGGGGCACACTTCCTCCCGCTTGTTATCAGTAAATCACTTTTCCTGACAAAAGCATGAAAATTGCATGACCGAAACGGTACATTCAATTGGCAAACGAATCTCCTAAACAACACACATCGAAACAACGAGAATGTACAAATCCTATGACTGAGCATATACCGAACCAAACAACCACAACTCGAACCGTTCGAGCACATACAGATTGAAAGTCCAAAGCTCAAGACGAAGCACGCCCAAGATTACCCAAAGTTCACAAAGACAAAAGAGGATTCTTTGAATGAATTACACAATTAGTGACCGGATTTCTTAACACGGAAGAGCAAGAAAAAGACGACCCAAGACCCCGAAACTTCCGCTTCTTCCTCCACATCATGCATGCCGAACTACACACACCTTTATACGGAGGGACGGACAACGTGTGAACAAACAGAGCATTATCGCGATATACAGAACCAAGCGGGAAGCAAGAAGATGTACCGAGACGGACGAGCGGTTTGGCGTTCTCGAAACGAGCAGAAACCCAAGTCTCGAGCTGTTTCTCCGGCAAAAGACGTCGCCGAGAGGCAAGGAACAACCGCACCGCTTCCCTTCTTGTCGGCGGCCGAACAACAACGCAGAGAGTAAGCGAAGCGGAGGGAGACGAAAGGAGAAGAGGTGTATTGCGTCAAAACGGTGTTCGCGGGCCGAGTTCGTCCCATGTTCCGACCCGGCCCGAGAATATCGGGCTTTGATAGCTTGTCGGGTCCGGAGCAATCCCAGCCCGATAGGATAATCCGGCCCGATCCATGAGATTTGGCCCACACAAAAGGCAAAAAACCTTTAGGTTTCTCGAGTCCTAATTAGAGGTGATCGGTTCCCAATCCGATCCGGTCCCATCTAGGAAAAAGGAGTCGAATCAAGAGAAGTAGTTCCAATTTCTGGAACCGACACCGGTCCAGTCCGATCCGGTCCGGTCCGGTCCGGTCCGGTCCCGTGCGGTCCGACAGAACCAATGGAGAAGCCAAGGCATCCAAGCAAATAGCATTTAAAGAGCATTTCAAAGCAAAAGGTCTTCGGCTTTTTTGAGTTCTGATCCACTAGCTTTGACAACGATCCTCAATCGGAGGGCAACAAACAGCTCGATCCTTCCCCAAAGAAAATAGAAAAGATACAATTATCCTTCGATGCAGTAAGGAGACAACTCCTGTCCGTGTTCGACCAAAAATAAAACTCATGTCCGTGAAAAGCATATAATCACATGGACTAATGATAGTCTGATGGAGAAAATAGCACATAATTTGTATTGGGTCTAGTAATAACTTCGAGTAGGTTTTGCTCAATAATCACATATATTTAATCGGTATGGTCCAGGCGGTTTAGTTCTCACCTTGGAATCAGTAACCGGATCATTCGTCATTGATTCCAATTTTATAAAATCGGGAACGGGACCACCATCCCTAGGAACCATTCAAAATCGGCCAATCCGGTTTGATCCGACGGTACCCAGTTTGGGTGATGCCCATTGCACACCCCTAGTCCTAATCTAATGATGCATGTAATTACATCATGATTAGTTCCATTCTCAATTTGACCAATCAAATGCATCAATTGATTGCCAATGTTTTCGCCAAATTATTTCTTTATCATTTGAATTAGGAGTTTAATTAATTGGTGTATGTGATGTGCGAGCACAATTCCGATTAATTACTCATTGGAACTTGATACGAACCGTTTCTTTACGATATACACATGCATGAGATAAGACCGCTTATGAAAATAAAAAAATCGGGCTTTCACCGATGATGTGCAAAATAGAATCCTCTAAATGGAATGCCGCGTGAGAACCATTCATCATCATAAGTCTTAGGTAAAGACGAGACCGCAAATGTGAAATGCCATTCTCTTTCTTAATCTCCTAATCGTTAAATAGCTTTGTATGTATAATAGTCTCCTATTAGAAAATCATATCATGCTTTGCTCGGACCAATACGACATTGTACGCAAATCCCGTATGATCAAATCCAAAGCATGTCTGGCTGAATCGGCATTATTCGAACGATTTTTTCGATTTCATCCATAGGAATAGTAGCGCCTGCTCGTGCTTACGTGTGGTCTTATAGAAATGTTTCATATGCAATTATTGATATTTTTCCACCAACTTCTTACCTGTAATCTGTATATACGCACCTAAGACTAGGTGAAACTCTCTCTCTTTCTTGCCGGCCCTTCATTAATTTTTGAGTGAACGACTCAAATTCCTTTTCAATCGCGCCGGCAATCTTATCAACTCGTAAACTTCATCTGTTTTTGTAGGTGTGCACAGCTTATACGCGTGTCGTCGCGAATTAATTAAACCGCCGTATCTCAGTCGAAGCAAGCCGGCCAATATTTCACCATGGATTCCTTCGGCCAGACGCCATATAAAGCACCCTTTCGTCGTGCAAGTTCTGAGCACAAGAACCTGAAACATGGATGTTCGATCTAGTCCTCAGAGCTGCAAGAGGGTCTTTTGCGCGCTGATGGTTGTCGCCATGCTCGCATGCCTCGTCGCAGAGGTGGCTCAGGCGCGGCCTTTGATGATCTGTGATCCGGTTTCAGGAGGTGGGGATCGGGAGTCGAAGTGTGAGTTCGCGCGGAGGATGCAGCCCTTGTTGATTAAGCTGCCGAAGGGTACGCCGGTGCCGCCTTCCGGACCAAGCCCCAGCATCAACTGATGATGGCGGAGGGTGGTGAAGGAGGCATTGCATCGTTCTCGTGCAAAAAGAAAGGAAGTCATTTGGTTCTCATTATAGATACGCACACAGATACAGATTGCATGTAGTACACAAGTTATTAACAGTTGAGCATTGTGTATGTAAGGAGAGGGTGTACATATAAAGTATTATACAGGGTATAAGGTGGTGATTTGCAGTATTTTCCTCGTTCATTTCATTCTTTTTGAGTTGATTGGCAGTTTTACAGTGATTAATGATTCATTTTTTCAATTTTATTTTGTTCGATTTGTTTGTAATATGTGATTGTTTTCCAACTTTAATTGTAAAAAACATGATGTCAAGATTAGCATAGGCAGTGCCAAGGGTCAAAAAAATCCGATGATCCTGGAATCGCGCATACAATAGCATCTGAATTCACCAGGCTGATAATAGGGGAGTGCACCCTCTAAGATCGCCAGCGATGGTTACATGGAAGTTGGCTGCTGAAGCTAAACCAAAGAGATAAGTAAATAAAATGAATCTTGCTATAGATGTCTATAATGGACATCGCATCCATCTGAATCTTGTTGGGTGTTTGAATGGACCACTAGCCTGAGAAACTATTTACAATTTGCCACAAACTTTATAGTAAACTTATTTAGTACATGAGTTTTACTATCCCTTGTAAAAACTGTAATAAAGATCGATAGACTTAATCATTGTGCAAAGGGGTTTTGTCTCTGTTGAAAATAAAATTAAAAAGTTGTGTGATGATAATTAAAAGTTGATAATTGATCCTTTACCAAACATTAAAAAAGAATCTTTATAAGTAGATTTTATTGATACATTTAGCAGGATTTTTAATTACCATCAATATTTTTTCTATTGAACAAATTAAATAAACCCAATCTTACTTACCGGATTAAGTGGATTTTTGGAATTAATTGAATATTTTAAGTCAATATTATCTGAAGTTATCAAATAACCTTAGTCTCATTAGATGTTGAATTCTTAGTTTTCAGTACTTAATTAGGCTATCAAGCATGCCATAATATTCTCGGAGACTTAACAGACAAAATTGAAGCATTCTCAGATTCGAGAGACCAAAAATAATAATTTATAACCGCGCTACCAGAGCTACAAACATTTGCTCTATGAGATTATATCTTCATTATGCTGATATCAAACATAAATGAATGGCTGTTTCCTCAGTACTACACAAAAATCCATAGCCAGGAACGAAGACAGAAAACGAGAGGCTACCGAACGCTCTCTGTCCACCTCCTTCCCTGCAAAGGTCATGTCATGTCGTGTTGTGTCCTGCTTCTTCCAAATTCAACGCCTCCCTCGTCACCATGAAGATCTTTTTGCTTGCTTCCATCAGAAACATGGCGTTGGTCTGTTGTGGAGAGGTTAGGAGGCCATTTATGAGCAAAGGCAACGACCCTGTTTTGGAAGTTTCCCTAACGTCTCCGGTCTGAAGGCATCAGTACCATGTGAAGGGAGATGGAAAAGATGAGCGAAGCAGATTTGGTATCCGCATTGCCCGTAACCAATTTTCCTTTCTTGAAGGACGAGAATGGGGAGATGACAGAGCGAAATCTTGCCCCGATTGGAAGTTATTGCCTTGATGTTGTACAGAATCCCCATGTGCTGTGAGCCACAGTTTTTCATTAACTTGTACAGAATCCCCATGTGATGTGAGCCACAATATTTCATCAACTTGTACAGCCATCCATCCCAAAGTTCAGTAAGTGTACTTAATGGTCATTAAGAATGGGACCCTTCTTGTCTTGAACCATTGCCTTATCACTTCCCACGTGTGTTTCTTTGGCCATCCCAGAGGAAACCTTAACTCTCGATAGAACCTTTCGCTGTTTGCATAGAGTTTGGTCCTCGAATGGCGGTGAATCAGGAACTACAGGAGCGAGACAGAGAAACCCAGTGATTCACAATGTGCGTCTCCATTTACGACGAAAGAGCAACATAAACATAAGATGAGAAAAATCCTTTCCATATCCTTCTAGGTCCGAAGTTACAAGCGGCATAGGCATAATGTTTTTGAGCTTTCATGAAGCCAAACTAGAACTGTACATGTATTGCAGCTCAGGAAATGCGACTACCTAAATGTCTGGTGTACCTGGCTGAGCCTGTATTTTGTTTCACAATCTCATTGACACAAAAATGGAATGAAGAAAGGTAAAATCTAACTCAGAATAGAAGCAGACAGAGCAGAATACAACATAGGAGGAAGAAACAGATTCTGCTGAGCGACTTATCTGCCTCCAATACATGCCTCCTCATCCTAGGGTTGCTTCCGGCCATACTGTATGAGTTTGGGTAAGTGTATAAGTTTGTTACCGAGTTCCCGAAAAGCCTTGCATACACCATTTCACCGAATATACCAATTATGGGGTAGATGATGTTCGTGGTTGTGCCACTTAGACTGAGCATGGGAGAAACCGAGTGATGCAATAATTGAGCTTGAGAATAGTATGGTTGTGATTGAAGAGGGAAATGTCCACCATAAGGCGGTTGTGTTAGGAGAGGACTAGAGGCAGCATTAATCTGTCTTGGCGTACTGGGCCCGCCAACCAGACCAAGTGGCCTACGGGGTACAACATTGCCCAGATCTCGATCCTCACTTTTGGACAGTTGGCTACTTCGGCCACGACCGTAGAGTGGAATTAGAGTTGTGTAGGAAACCTCAGCTTTGCACACAGGACATTGATGCTGTTGCGGATCTCCTAGCTCTTTAGCAGAAGTATCCTGAACTTTAAGCCACTTGTAGATGCAAGGCCAGCAGTACAGATGGCCGCAGAGTGTGACCACAGGATCTTGCACAGAGTCTAGGCAAATATTGCACTCAAAACCACTGGATCGGGCTCCTTCCAAGTCAGTTGCACCAGCAAATGTTGATTTCTGGCTACCTGAGGGAAATTTGATTACATCACTAGAGACATGCGCAACATCTTCATGAGTATGGGGATCCATCGACATCTTGCCCACTCTAAAAGGAATTCTTTTCCCTTTCCTGCATCATGCCCAAGAAGACAAGCTCAGAATACAAGTGGTTCAATAGCAGATACAAAGAAATAGTAAACAGATCTGCTGGTAACATATGATGCTATCATCTACTTGTCCCCCAATATTATTATGTGGTTGTCCGGAACTGTGAAACACACGGTCCAGTGTAATTTAATCTTCGGTACAATTGCATAAATCTCCACCCTAGTTCGGGATAATTAATCAAAATCAGCTCACACTAACATGAGTAACTAGGCTCTAGCATCTGCTTCAGAACAGACCTCAGAAATTCAGAATGAGATCTTGAATCAAGGTACTTTGCTGATGACCGAATCTCTAATAAACCATAGAAAACAGGCAAACGGAAAGTATCAGAGATGCTGAGTTCCATATCCAAGTTCGTTCAATCAATAGCTTCTAAACTGTCAAATCTGTGATTCTGACCATAATCTTATTCTAAGAGGAACATATTAACATAAGATTATTCAACTATGAGGAATATCTCAATGGTACGCTTCAAAATTTATTGGCAGAATCTCTCAAAGTCTCTGCCCTCACAAATACACCCAATAATAGCGGAATGCCCCCCCACCAAAAGCCGCCTCTCTCTCTCTCTCAAAGTCTTCTCTGCCCCCCACAAATGAGCCTAATAATTGCTGAATGCCTATCTATCTATCTATCTCTCTAGAAGAACTCTTTAAGAACATAAAGTATAGTTGGTTGGTGGCAATCAGGCAGACCATAAATAGCAAGCTGTTATGAGAAGCTTCCGTTATTGAAAGGCGCTAAATTCCGCATCCATCCACCGGTCACGGTTCGCCATTCTGTGGATGATAATAGAAGTGGAACACCCAACCGAATCAATAAATTCATCAACAACCATGACCATAAGACTCGAGATCCTCCCATTATGGTAAGAACCATAAATCTTCAATTGCTTTCCCACTTGGTCACAAAAACCTTATAACATCCATGATCAATCCCATTAAGGAGTGGATTTCAGCAGCCTAGACATGAAACTCCCACATATATCCTTTCATTGAAGGACAGAAAAGAAGTTTTCGTTGGGAAACAGAAATTAAACTTTTCCACGGATTCTTAATAGAAAATCAGATGAAATAAGCCATATGCTCATGCTTTGTTGATTCAAAGAAGTGGGAAGATACATGATGTAGAATTCGAAATTCAAGCTGCAATGCAAATTCTGAAGGTAATTCTTTCCCCAAAAAAGTAATTGAATTCATCGCTGTTAGCAACCTTTGAAACACGAGGTAATATAGATTCCATATACCTCACTTCGCCTAAATCAGAACAAGTTAACATAAAATCCAGCTCCAAAACAGAGGAACAATTAAAACAAATGAAAACCATTGGCCACCCATATAACAAGAAGCAAGACACGGACGAAACCATTGTCCTCGGAACAAAAAAAAAATTCACAACCCAACTCCGCAATCTCTAACCCACAAAAACACCCCCACCAAGCGGACACAAGAACCATCACCGGAGATCAAGTAAACGGTACCGTTGGAGAGTATACGAAGCCGAGACGAACACGGAGACAGAACTGCTGAAGCGAAACCGGTCAAAGACTTGACCGAGAGAAGACAACTGAGAACTCACCGACTGGCGGAAAGCCGGTCCCTGGGCCTCTCTGGGTTGGTCGCGGCCGCGAATCAGCTTCGGAATCGTGCAGCAAAATCGGAGCTTTGTCGGACAGGCGCGAACAGGTATGACCAATTCGTAAAGGGTCGAGCTCTAATGGGTGCGAAAGAGAGGAGAGAAAGAGGGAGTCGCCGAAGAAGGAGGCGAGGATGGAGGTGATATATGGGCTAAGAGGCTAAGGCATGGCGTCACAGCACAGGTGATATAAAATGTGAAAATATTCACGATCGTCACGCACACGGGTTAAAGGCCGGAAAGGAGCCGAAATAGAATAATGTTTGAGGTGTACAAAATGGCTTTTCTTTTTTTCTTTTTTTTTGGCATAAAGTTTGATTAAGGTGGCCATTGTTATGTTGATGGGGGAATATCTCCCACTTCATTGACAAAATATCTTTTTCATGGTCGGTCCATTATCTAGAGTTTTTCCTTTTCCTTTTACTGGCTAAAGATATGCAAATCCACTGCGAAATTCTAACATCGGAATTTTTGATGAGATCGTTCGAGAGATCTGTCTTTACTAACGAAAATCACGACTCTATCCATTATGTTCTATCGATAAAAGGCATTAACATTTCATATCAAACTTTTCTAGTATAATTTCACGAAATGTCCACTATCTTAATGCTTTTTATATTACAAATGGTCTTTGTGCTCGTGCCTTTAAATTATTAAAAAATAATATTTGCATACGCCCGTATCTTCCGTAATTCTTCGTTTCTCATAATTTTTCTTGACAAAAAAGTTTCATTCACTTGATCCCTACCTCGCAACCATCGCCCGATTTATTAATTAATTAATTTGGGTTTGCTAAATTGCGACTTATGAGTGCTACTGCAAATTGATTTCGACATTCTGTGTACCATTTCAAGGAAAGTTCTCGCGCGATTGACTGGTCAACTGTCAACAAATTCAAACTTTTGGGGGAGACTCAACACTCTTAGCTTTGAATTAAATGAAATAATTTGTTCTTATCTACACATAGAATTTGCTAAAACAGGGTACTGGGAGACTATATCAGGGAAGGGCAATCTGTTGGCATGAGCCTGGCTTTGAATCTGCATTGACTGCCGCTGGTCAAGCGTGAGAAGGAAAAGTTAATTGACCATGGTGCTAATTTGCAGTGAATCATGAAGACCATAATGCTAGTATATTGAGCTGAACCATGTGCTAAAATTGCTGATTTTCTTGGCACGGGAAGCAGGCTGCTCAACACTTTGAATGAGAATAGAAGAAAAGGATTATATATGTGTTCGCGCAAGCAAACTTTGGTAGAATATGGACCACAAAGATTAATTCCAGAGAAATGTATATCTCACGTTACGCATATGCATGGACTTTCTTATGAAAGAATCATCGCTTTGGTTAAGTAAACTCGAGAAATGAACCACTCGAACATCACTAACCTCATAAAACCGGGTCAAACACAAGTACATCCGAAGCGAGCGCTTTTTACAAATGAATTACTACACTTGATCCGGAGGGAAGTTAACGTGCGTCCACACCTCACGTACCAGTTACACGTGCCTCATGTCGCTAAACTGCAAACCCATGTGAATGAGGAAGATGGTCCCATTAACGAATGTCCTTGTTAGCCATACTCGGAGGGAAAATGTTTTCGTTTTCAATACACTTATTACACATGATATGAGAAAGTCAGTGGATTGGGAATGATAATTTTTTTTTCAATTCAAGTGTTCAACAAGGTGACTTGTTGGCAGATTGTCTATTAAAACATGACCCTTCCATCCTCCGACTGAGAAGCAAGACACGATAGATAAATCATCGAGGTGAGCAATGCTTTTAAAGTGTTTTTTCCTTCTTTTCTAGGGAAAGAATTTGTCAGCCCATGCTTGCGCAGCAGTGCCTACAGCTGTGACTCGTATAGGTGACTCCAAGATAATTTATATTTTTTGGGCACAATTACTATTCAATGAAGGAGATAGGAACTGATACTATATATATTAAATATAACTTACACAATACTAGCCACAATAATGTACATTCTTCATTTCCATTTATTTGGAAATTGCAGGGGATAACATGTACTATGAGGTACAATGATGCAACCAAATGAAAATCCTTAAATATTTAGAATTCATTTATTTAATTCAATAATTTGCGATACGGGTAAGCATGGTCCGGGTGGACAGTTCTTACCCTAAAACTGGAAATCACCCACTAAAGACCGGTTTCGAAAAATAGAAACCGAGAACTACCCGTTGTTTCTATAAATCCACTCGGGAATCAGATTGCTAGTCCAATCCGATTCCTGGGTGGACCCATAGAACCGATCCCACTAGCTAAGGATGGAGATGAAAAGACAAAAACGGAGATGGATACGGAGATGGAGAGTAAGAAACGGTAAGGTAAGCATCAATTGAGAAGAGTGAAAGTGAGCATGAGATGAAAGTGAAAAAAAGTGTTTCTAGGCTCAATGTAAGGCTGTAAGTATCAAGCGAGTTAGGTTTTGTTTAGAAATTTATCATTTTTCTTTTTTAAAAAAATTAAATATTATATTATATTATATATTATATTACCGGTTCAATTCGGATGGGCAGACGGGCGATTCTACACCCAGAATTGGGAACTGGACCGGTACTTACTTGTTCTCAAAAATTGGAATCAGGAACCAGACCAGTTCCTTTAGGAATCACCGGTCCAAATCCGGTTTCGAGTGGTCTTGAGCGATTTGGGCAGTTTCCCATTTTTTTGCATACCCCTAATATGTGGAACCAAGAAGATAGGAATTACCAATTTATACTGTACACCTCACAAATGTTCCCTTTTGTAAGAGCATGTGTTAGATTTTTTCTTGCATCTTTCTAGATGTCGACCATTGATGTCGCAACAATTCGGCGTGCGAAAGGAAAGATTACGACTCTCTTGCACAATTTCCATCGATCCCCGCTATGTCATCATGCTATAGTGTAGTTCGACTTCCGAGATCAAGCTGAGCACCAAGTTTCGAATGGACGCGAGAGAGAACTCGTATTCAGTAAATTGTTTTCTTCCATGAATAGACTACTCACTGTCATTCTCCTAAAAGCGAAAGCATCCAAATATTCACGATGCCGCAACAATATATATACGCCATATCTTTGATCCAAACCTTCCTTGTCTTTTCGACAATATATAAAGTGAATTCGCCTACATGTCTGTCCTTAAGTTTTTATCCAAAATCTCTAAGAAAAGTTTACTCATTTGTCAAGATATACCACAATTGCATGATTATAAAGTAGGACGAAATCTAATAATTATCAGATAATCTTATAAATACCTCACTTTATGCAATTAAATTTAAATTCTTATCACCTCGCAACTACTTCGTTTTTCTTTAGGATAATCACACAAATGATCAATGAATATTGACTTAATGTGCAATGTGGTTTGTGAATTTTTAATTTATTCAATATAGTCGTTAAACTTAGCTCAATGTGCGATATCGTCCCTAAACTTTTAATTTATTTAATATGATCCCCGAACTTTTGGTAAATATTCAAACTAGTCCCTGAACCGTTTGAAAATATTCAATATTATTTTTTCATTAATTTAAAATAAAAAACAACATTGAACATTTCCATATAGTCTAGAGATTAGTTAAAACATGTACCAAAAGTTCAAAGATTATATTGAACAAATTAAAAGTTCATGAACAATATTGCACATTAGACTAAAGCTCATGGATCGCATTGCATGTTAGGTCAAAGTTTAGTGTTCATTTGCATAATTTTCGCCTTTTCTTTTTAAAATATTTCGTATCGTTAAACTTATTTTTCCCTTTTTCACAGATTAACCAACATCTTATGCAACTCTTTTTTTTTTTCTGGCCTCGTTTATATTAATTTTTTTTATGAAAATTAAATATAGAAAAGAGATTAACAATCGTTCTCGAGGGGCTCCACCCACAGAGACGAGAAGTGAAAAGACTCCCGAACAAGCAAAACCGCTGACGGCCCGAGGATTTGGTGACCCCCACGTCATGACTTCTCAAAAGTTGACGTGGCCTGCACACCAATGCAGAAAAATGTGGGCGACATCTTAAATTTTATTAGTGGTTGATAAATTTAGAAAAATAAAAAAATATATGTAACGTCTAAAATCCAATTTCTTAAATATTTTTTGCGATTTTAGATGAACCGTCAGCCCTCGTGCCTTTTACCCGGCACCTAATTTTCAAACCACACGTTGGACTCCCCTAAGTCAATTTTCATTCTCTCTTCTTTTTGGGGTCGAAATCTCGATTTGCCGTGGAAGAAGAGTGTTAAAATACTTACGTGTTTTTTTTTGCATGGTTCGGAGTGTTCGAATTTTCGACTCTAATGCAAGCGGATTGCTCTATCCGTGTGAATTATGTTAAGACTTCACATCCGCGTCGCGGTGCAATTACCAAAACAGTGATTTAAGTATGATAATATATCGCTTTCAAAATAAATAGTCATCCACTCGAATTTTTAGATATTGGCCTCTTTAGTGATCTCTGTTTTTTATAAAGGCTTTACTGGGATGAACTTTTACTTTTTTTCTCTTTGTTTGATTAAAACGTGGCAGCACCGGCTTTTTCACTTTTATTTAAATCCGAAACGTGCAAAGTTTTCACAAATATAAATGTTTTCATGATATTCACATATAACGTTTTCATAAATTTTTTAAATCCTTAACTTAGGTTATGTAGAATGTGTGCGCTCGCGCGCACGTGTTTTTTTTTTTTTTGGGGGCACACTCGCCGATACTGCACATGATTAATATGGAATTATCTGCTAATTGTGACATTTAATTAAGATTTGAGCAATCAACGTTCGTTGTAAAATGAACTTACAATGACTTCTTTGGGTGGCTAAATATCTCGACCTGTAAAATCGAAGGTTGCTGCAAAAAACAAACTCTAAAACCACGGCCAAAACTCAACCGCCCCGAACAAACGCACGCCGTCACGGATCTTACGTTGACAATTCGGCTGAAATTTAGATGGAGAGCTCTTGATGAAATGGCTAATCTGGAATGTTGGGATCATTATTCGCTCTTTGCTATAATTACATGGGCCGTCGATTACGTGTCGTGTCCTATCTTTTGTGTGGTTTATGATGTCATAATTAGCGGTTTGGTATGCAATTTGGATTGGACTGAGTAAGGCAATGGTCTGTTGAGTCCAGCAACCTAGTTCACGCTTTAATTGCTTGTCCCTTTGGATATTTCGATCTCCTTGATATCTGTTCCAAAGTCCTTATCAGCACCGTCTTCGTTTGTTTGCTTTCACTCCACATTGCGGTTTATGGTCGGGCATGCATGTCACATGAGAAAGACTTGTCATATAGACAGAGGATGCTGTACTTTTTATTAGGGAAAATTATATTAAAACTGCCATAATTTTCGTACGACGTTCACTTTACTGTCAAAATTTTTTGTTGGATTATTTCACTGCCATATCAAAGAAAAAAAACAATCACTTAAATACTTCTAGCGACAAGTTTTGACAAAAAGTGCTACGTGGCTTTTTTAATTAAACGTTAATCCGTGCATGATTTTTTTATTAGAAAAATAAATCCAACGTGGACGGTGAGGTGGCTCACGCCGCACCCTTCACATTTAGCTTTCTCACCTTTCCTTCTTCTTCTCAAAGATTCGTACAAAATCAGAGAATGAAGCCATCTGCATTTTGGCGAAGGATTTGGATTTTCGTCTTCTTGACGCAGGTTCTTCATTCGACCATGAAGGGAGCAAACATACTTTTTTAGAGATTTCCTTTCCATTTCCTGAACTCATCTTCCGGACATCTTCACCATCGAACCATCTTCAGAATCTCAGCTCCTTCGTCTTCGTCTTCGTATCTATCCCCAGATTCTTCCTCCATCAACCAAGCTCATCCCCTCCACTTTTTCACTCTGACCTTCATCTTTGGCTGCTGAACTTTCTAAGTGGCTCATTTTCATTAGCTTTATTGACACAAACTTGATACGCTTGTGCTTTTTTCTCCTCTCCATTGTAAAATTTGGCTCTTAATTTTGGCCCAAAACCGTTGGTATGATTTTGGGTTCGAAGAAGAGGGCAAAATCGAGTCGGTTTGTCCACAATTCTGTTAAATTTGGGGCTTTTCATGATAGCAACGTCGCTTTAGGGTTTTTTTAACCGGATTTTGCTACATCAGTAGGAAATAATGTCAAAATATTGTCGCATTGGATTTCCGGCATCTCAAATTGTAATTAGCACTTAATTTATCTTTCTTTTCAGTGATACAAAAGTGATTTGACGAAAAATTTTGACACTAAAATGGGCATCTTGTGAAAGTTGTGATACTTTAGTGTCATTTTCTCCTCTCTATTGCCATCCAAACGCATCATGCTTGTCATGCCCCGAACCCCAACGGGCTCGCGACACCCCTCCGACGGTCGTAATAAACGCGACGTCCTAGAACGCATCGCCAACCCAAACGAAACACCCAACGATAAAAGAAAGCGGAAGCGAAATAGAAACAACCTAAATAATAAATAATGACAATGAGATAGCACTTGCATAAATCAAACAGTTACTTACAACATCCATAATCATAACATTAAATCACGTTCATAAAAAAGGGCAGTGGTTAGGTAGCCCATTTCATTATACAAAAAGGGGGCATCCATAAAAGGGATGAAGCATCAATATCCAACACCACTCTCGGTCTTCGAATCGCTTGTGACAATTGTTCGTTACTTCAAATCTGAAAATATTTAACAACAGGGGATGAGATAAATCTCAATAATTAGACAACCTAAACCCCACGTAGGCCAATGCGTACCCAGACGAGTCTAACGTGTAATTCACCAGCCAACACAATCAATTTTCACATAACAAACTTACCTTGCCACGATTCACATGCCAACTCTGCACATTAGTCAAATCACATGAATATTATAATAACTCATGAACACATCGCTATCATTCGGGTGCCATAAATACACGCACATTCACTCGTTTCAATCATACTCAATTCGCATGCACGGCCGAGCAACTTTCCACAACTTGGGTCAACACGCCACCGGTCAGCCCTCCGATCAAGCCGGGCTCCGTCCCTCACTAGATCTTTCACACATTTTCATGACCTACGTCAACACGCCTCAAGTTAGCTCTCCGATCAATCGGGCTCCGTCCCTCACTGGACATTTCGCATGCACATACACCACATCGCAATTCGTCATTCTCACACGTAGTACAAATCCAATTCCAATCACAAACTCATCACACTAGCCCACCAATTCAACACTCAAGTCAACCTAATCACACATCAAATATACCCATAAATGCCACGACAATCTGATCATCACACCCACATAAATTAGCCACTAAACATGCCACGCAATCATTGCAATTCAATCTACCAATTAACCACATTTATGAATTGGCTCTAACCTAAGTTTAACCCTTAAGCCGGTACTAATCACACCCTAAACAAGTCTAAAAATATCCATTATACTAAGTAGGGTTTAGGAAGTCACTTACCTAAGTTCCAAGCCAATGGAGACCAAGTAAGGATGGGTAAAATGACCGGTCGGATTGGCGTCGGGCTTGGCACGGCGATCGGCACAATGGTTGGCCACGGGCAAAATTCTCAACGCAGCCCACGGCCATGGGCTCAGTGCTCGGCACGGTCCTCGGCACGCCCCTCAACCACGGGCAAAATGCTCGGCCACGGTAGGGCACGGCGACAAGCACAGCGACTGGCCACGGCCGGGATAGCGGCCAGGTGAGCAGGCTTTCGGCCACAACCGAGGCAGCGGCTCGGCCACGGCTGGGTGGACGGGGACACGGCCAGAGAGCGGCTGGCGTGCGGCTAGGCTAGTGAGTGAACTGGCCGACAAGCGAGCTGGGTAGGAAGCGACCGACGAACTGCTAGGCAAGCCGGTGACGGCAAGCTTGGCGGCGGAGACGATGGCTGAGGGGAGGTGGGCTAGTGGTGGTGGGAGCAGCGGCGGCCGACGCGGCAACTGGGCGGGGATAAGCCGCGACAGCGAGCTGCTGCTTCCACGAGAAGCAGTCGGCCAGGGGGAAAGGGAGCAGTTGGACAGATGATGACAACGATGGCGAAGGGCGGCTGGACGCACGAGCGCAGAGGTGGGAGCTCAGTGAGGCAAAACAAAGGGAGGGGGAAGTGTGCGGCCGTCGGGGTGGCAATGGTGCTGCAGGGGTGACGGCAGCAGTCGGGGGCGACGATGGGCGAGCTAGGGTGGACGATGCGCGACGGTGGGGCGAGCAGTGGTTGGGCGAAGGGCGGCGTCCACTGGTTCAAGCGAAGACAGCACCCGCGTGCAACTTGGGTGGGCCGGCAAGGAAGGCCGAGCGGCGATGGGGGGTGGCGTGGCTTGACTAAAGGGGAGCCGAGGTGGCACAGCGGCGGGACGACAAGCGGCGACCGCAGGTTTAGTCAGTAAGCAGCAAGAAGAAGCAAGAGCCAGAAGCTAGAAGCAGCCACGACGAGAGGGGGAAGGAGGAAGAAGGGGAAGGAAAGAAAAAGAAAGAAAAAAGAAAAGAAAAGAAGGAGAAAAGAGAGGGGATGATAGGTCTGCATAGCAGGGGCATGGGCGGATGGGACGCATGCAAAGAGGAACGTGCGGGCAAGTAGGGCGCGTAGAGGAGAGAGAGAGAGAGAGAGAGTTTACGGTAATGATTGCGATCCAACAGTCCACATTCGAATCCGAAATTGATCTAACGGCTCACAAAAATCCTAATTAATAAATAGGAAAAAGGGCCAAAAGAAATCAAATAAAACACATTACGAGGGAGGTCTACTAGTCTAAATCCGCACCTAATCAAAATTTCATTTTTCGCATATTCCGGACAATATCGAGGCTGGCCACAATAATATCGATACCGCCCAATTAAATTCGTCCCGGAACTCCGAGAAATTTGACACCAAAGTTTGGGCTCTAAATAACGGCCAAATTTAATGGAGTGCAATTATAGCGAAATCTCAATTTTAAAAGTAATAACCGAGAGTAATCAATTCTCGAGCGAGATTTTACTATAAACACACTGATGAATTACACGTTTTATAAATCTCAAAAATTGGTTGAAATTCGGAATGTTACAATACTCTTAAGCTAATCCTAAATAGCCAAGTGGAAATATATAAAATTATCAAGGGTTAATACCACGAAAAATCCCAAACTGATATACTTGAGACAATTTTACCCAAAACTATTTTTTTGATCACAAAAAACTTCAAACTGGTACATATGTGATAAATTTACCATAAACTATTTTTTAATCACCAAAAACATCAAACTAGTACACTTGTGACAATTTTATCCCGAACTAATTTTTTTTATCACAAAAAATCACAAACTAGTATATATGTGACAATTTTATTCTAAACTAATTTTTTGATTACTAAAAACCCCCAAGCTTGTACATTTGTAATAAATTTACCCTCCGTCAGTATCCGTTAAATTAGATTAATATCACAAAAAATCATAAATTGGTAAACTTGTGATAAACAAGGAGGTAAAACCCAAAATCGATACACCCATCAATTACCACGTGTCATTAAACTTAGCAATTTGACAGTAAATTTTAACGGAAGCTAACAAAAAATAAATTTATCACAAGTGTACTAGTATGTGGTTTTTGGTGGTCCAAAATTTAGTTCAATGACAAAATTGTCATAGGTGTACTAGTATGAAGTTTTTGGTGGTCAAAAAAAAAGTTCGAAGTAAAATTGTCACGGATGTATCAGTTTGGGATTTTTTATGATAAAAAAAATAGTTTGAAGTAAATTTATCACGGGTGTACCAATTTGAGATTTTTCATGTTATTAACCCAAATATCAACCTTGTATTAATTTAAAAGTAGAAAAAAACAGATTTATAAAATGGATTTGCAAAATATTTACCAATCAAACTTTGGTATGCGAAGCCACTTTGTGAATCTATGTTGTTACTTGTTAACTATTTCCAGCATATTTTGAGACATCATATTTTATCCATCACTTTGCAAAGTATATGCATTGGAATTAGGATGATTCTACTATTCCATTTTAAAAAATGAAACTTTTTTCGTACCCATAAATTTATGTAATAAGTTGGTAAATGTCAAAAATTCTAATGATTAAAAAAAAGTTTATACTCAAACTGATACTCCAGTGGCATATTTGTCATAACTAAGTTTGATCTCACAGGAAAGCCCAAACATACATCTCATGACACATTTACTTCAAACTAATTTTTGCTTTACAAAAAATCCTAAGCTGATGCCCCATAATACATTTACTAAAAACTAACTTTCATCTTACAAAAAATCATAAACTAGTTTCCTGACCCAAATATACTATCCATTGAATTGCATACATGTTAACACACATAGATATTCCACATTGGATTTGTCACTCTCTATGTTACATTTGTTTTGCAGACATCTACCACATGTTAATATGTAAGCATTTTAACATGATATTGAACGGAATGCCGGTGGATGATAGATTTGAATGGAGAAAGTGCTTTTGGGTTATTTTGTGAGATAAAAATTGGTTTGTGGTAGATAGGTTATGGGGTACCAATTTGAGACTATGAGAGTACCTTTTTTGGATTCTTATAATAATTTCAACCCAAAAAATACCGTTTGGTAACTTCTTCCTAGCTTACCAAAAATTACTCATTCTTCAAATCTTTTACCAACTTTTATTTGTCTTTTGGATCAACACTTTAAATTTACCAACTCTTATATGAATTTACCAATCTTTATGTGAATAAATTACGAACTTTTTTTTTTCAATTTAATTACCAACTCTTTTTGGGTTATTAGCTCTCAACATTTGTTTGTTTTAATTTATCAATATTTACTATCATTTACCAACTTTTGCTTGTCTTCCTCACGAAATGCTTAAAATTTTCAACTCTTAAATAAATTTATCAATCTTCACTCATGTCACTTTCCAACTTTTTTCTCGCTAAATTACTAATTAGTTGTGGTTTACTATGTTTCATTTAAATTGCCTACAAACGTTGTTGCCAACTTTTGTTTCCCTCGCAATCCAACCGTTACATATATAAAATTTTTCTAGAAATTATCAACCTTAATCAAAGTGAATATCAACTTATCTTCAATTAAGTTTAGTTACCAACTCTTATTTGAGTTAGTTACCGACTTTTATTTGATTTTTTTTAAATTAACAACTTTTCTTATCTCCATCCAAAAAAGTTTCTCTTATCTTTTGCAAACTTTTAGTATTTTCTTTGCAAATGCGTTAAGCTTATCCACTATTATAATCAATTACCAACTTTTATTTGAGTCACTTACCAATTATTCTCTAACCAAGTTACCAATTAGTTTTGGATTATCAATTTTCATGAGTGTTGTTTATTGTTAGGGCTAGTGCTATCACCTAGAGGGGGTGAATATGTGATTTTACAAATTGAATGATTTAAATGTGCAAAAAAAATATAGTCGAGGTCAACAATTCATATGAATAATATCAGATGGATACGAATGACAAACTTGTTGTCGTCAGATAATTGCGTCTGATGACGAAGATGATGTTCCGACGAACTTGTTTGACAAATATGTATACAGTATAATGTCAGCAATAATCAATGAAGGTTTAGGGATAGAGAATACTGCACACAGATCTTTATAGTGGTTCGGCTTTATCAAGCCTACATCCACTCTCCACGCTGATAGTCTATTAGTTGTGTTTCACTATTAAATCACTAGAAGATTACAAGAGTAGTGTTTCTCAGATGATAGACTACACTATCACGTACACTCTTCACTCAAGTAATTTTCTTTCTATAAACACAACGTGAAAAATAGTAATCACAAGTGTCTAAAATTGAAGCTCTATTCAGACTTTAGAATTCT
The DNA here is from genome assembly GCA_024500025.1 of Syzygium aromaticum. NCBI lineage: Eukaryota > Viridiplantae > Streptophyta > Magnoliopsida > Myrtales > Myrtaceae > Syzygium > Syzygium aromaticum. The sequence continues at coordinate 7,776,160 of CM044895.1, forward strand.
CAATTCTGGTTCTTATATCTTGTACGACGTTTGCACTTCTTTTATACTCCTCTACTTCCAATCTATCTGTTGGACAGTCTTCAGAGGAGTGATCTCTAAATCAACCCGCTCGAGATTCTTCCCGAAATAGGATGCATTGCCGTTAGAAGAAAAACCATTATCTCCAAGTGATTTGATCGCCTATACAATCAAATCAAGGTTTCCATAAGTATAGTTCTTTGTATTTGAGGAACGATCTTATGATTACCAATTTGGATATCTTAAAATATCAATTTGATTATCCTGCATAAACTTGCCAAAAATAACACTCATTGAGTCTAACGAGTAATTTTGAGTCTGATGACAAAGTTCTTTCATCGACTAAGTTTGATGACTCAGTATTTACCTGCATCAAATAACTTAAGTGTAATTCTGGTATGTAATAGATTGTTTTGTCATTCCTCAAAACTCATTAGGGATTTTGCTCAACACTTATGAACATTTATTCATTTAATATGGCTAGTTATCAATCCTTGGATCCGAAACTCTACACTTGGGCACAAAATCCCCAACGATGGTTCTTTGGTCCCTAGTGTTCTAGATAGGTCTCTAGCACCTTGGACCGGGTCCATCAAGGCTGAGCCTGGGGCCCAGCACCCACATTGAGGTCCATCGAGGCAAAGGCTGAAGCCTTGATACTTGTGGTTGGTGTCTTGACACCTGAGCGTGAGTCCATAAATGCCATGCTTGGGTCCCCAATGCTTGAGCTTTGGTCCTCGACACTCAGGCAAGGGTTCACAAAGGCCGAGCCTCGGCACTCAGGCTCGGGTCTTTAGTTAATGAAACATTCATTCTTATAAAGATATATTTTTTTAAAATAAAATTTTTAATTTTTTTTCTTTTATTTCCTTTTCTTTTTCCTTTTTCCTTGGCTAGTGGCCAACCACGGCGACGGCCAGCCACCGACAATAGGTGAGGGACGAACTAGCCCAAGGTTGGCAAGGTTTGAACCCATCAAATTCCGACGAGCCGAACTCGCCAAATTCCGACGAGCCGAGCTGAGCCAGATCGAACAAGGTGAGCTTGCCCAAGGCCAGCGAGCTCGAGGCCTCACCAAAGGTTGGCAAGTTGCGGCGAGCTTGACCTCGTCGAGACTCGCAAGGCCTTGAGCTCGCTGTGAGTCACCGATCTCTATCGAGGCCCAGCCTCACGTGAGCTTGACCTTACCGGCCTCAAGCAAGCTTGGCCTCACCAGATTTAATGAGGTCAAGCCTCGCCTAAGGCCAATGAGCTTGTCCCTCGCCTGTGGCTAGTTGTCAACCGTCACCATGGCTAGCTAGCGGCCAAGGAAAAAGAAAAAGAAAAAAAATTAAGAAAAAAATAATTAAAATTTTGAATTTTTTTGGTAGTTTTCCCCAGGAAAATCAAATGAGATTTTTTATATCAAACAACGGAAAATATTTTCCAGTTCATTTTCAAGTTTCAATCAAACATCGGAAAATATTGTCATTTTCATGTAATATGGCTTCCCATAAATGTCACATTTTTTGCGGGAAAACATTTTCCGCCTTTTGGTTCCCTTAGAAAAATGAGTTAACAGATAATATATTCCTAGTCAATGGAAAACATATACTTAAATTCAGGAAAAGTTGTTCACTTTGAGAAGATAGGACACCATTTTTCAAAATATGACTAAACGAACTAGTGAGATTCCTTAATATGAGAAAAGAAAAGGTAACGTAGGATAATATGACTTGATGGAATCTCCTAAATATATGCACCATCACGGGATATGTGGCAAATCAAGAAAAATATCTTAAATATTTAAAGAAAATATTTTAAATATCTCTCACACATTACGTGTCAGCAAGGTTCAGTTGTTGGAAAAAGACGGCATCTCCACAAATTGCAACTGGATTCTTGCAACTTGATCCCATGACGTTGCCCTGTTTGCCAATTAATCTTGACGAAGCTCAATATCTCTAAGTACTAAGTAGGCGACATTTAATGAAAGTTTGCCTTGAACCGATCGGCAAGACTAATTGCGACTGACCGGAGGCAAAGTGCCTGGGCGATACAACTTGGACGTCACCGTCGTCTTTGTTCCCTTCATTCCTGCAGGTCGAGAGTCTTCATCTTCCATGACTTCAGGGCAGTCAAGTATCCTTGTAGATATCGCGATTCCTAGGCAGATGATATAGAAGGCCATGGGGCGGAGATAGCGCCGATTCATCAGGACAGGAACGTACAATGCCACGCACACAAGGCAGATGCAGACTAGGGCGCCAGCTCCCAGCAGCAGGCCAAGAGAGGCTAGCCAAGTAAGCTTGCTTACGAGCACATAGCTACCGGCCATAAATGCTGCGGACATTGTTCCAAGAGATACCAGCAGCACCAACGTTGCAACTACATGGGCGCTTAGAGCAACATAAGAGTCATCAAATTGTGTCCATGGCCAGACGAGAACCGCAGCGATGGCACTGTACATTGAGATGGTGTTGCAAATGACAAAGGCATGGAACATGCTTCTGTTCAGCATTATAGCCATTCCTGCGTCTGGCCCATGGCCGTCGTTGTGGCCTCCAGGAATCACAAAACCAGCCCCAAAGGTCACAGTCGCCACGAGAATGGCCACGACCAAACGAATATTCACCAGATTCTTCAATACACCTTCCTTTCCGAGAGCATGGATCACCATCTCTGCCAAAATTTCTTTGTCCCTTGGCTTGCACATAGCCAAATCTTTACTTGTAGGTACCCCGGCAGATTTCAAAATAATCGATGGTAATCTCTAGACATGGGCCAAACAAGAAAATACAGGGTCATCATTATCGGAAATTGTCGAACATACTGCATGAAGATAGAAAAGATTGCTTAATTTTGTGGTTGTTGACGCTTAATTTTGGAGTTACTAGTGAGTGCATACCTTTTGAAGCGGAGAATCCATTCTTTTGGCTTGTTCTACCGCAAAGTCAAGGGCCGTCAAGCATTCGTTGTTGACAAGCTCGAGATCAACTCTTTTGTCCATCAAGAGATGAAGCAGAGCCACGGGCTGCCACGGCAATGTGGCCAAATGTAGAGGCGTATTCCCGTCGTTGTCTTTCTCGTTTATGAGCTTCTTGAGGTCAGGATTCCCGAGTATGTACTTCATTGCCAGGATTCTTCCATGCTTGGTGCAAACGTGAAGGATGTTTTGTCCATGTTGATTGATCAACTCCATCGGATCTGGCCACTGCCGAACCAGCTCCTTGATTGCTTGAACATGACCCTGTTTGCAAGCCACGTGAATCGGAAAATGGCCGTCTCTATCATATTCAATTGCGCTCGAGGAAAATTTTTCTCTCAGGAATCTGATGCCGTCACAGTAGTTGATATATGCTGCCAAATGGAGCGGAGTGCCACCTCTGTCATCTTTTAGTCCAAACAATTCTGGATTTCTCTTTGAAATTTCCTTCAATATGTCTACATAAGTGCCAAATAAGACCATTTGAATATCAAATCACGCATGGATCCAATAGCTATAACTTTTAAAACAATCTATAGTAGTCTCATAAAATTTTACATAATATCAAAGTAAGAGATCTTAAGTTGAAACCTTTCGAAACCCCTTAGTTGCCTCCCTATATATATTTCGATACTTTAATCTTAGACCAAAGTCCAGTTTACACATGAGGGAAAATGTTAAACCATTTAAATATTATGTTACAACTCCATCTAATAGCTAAAGTTTATGAAACAATTAACAGTAGTCCCACAAAGTTTTACACTTTAATCTTAGGCCAAAGTCTAGTCTACGCATCAAGGGAAGTATCAAGCTATTTAAATATTAAACTATACCTTGATCTAATATCTTAAGTTTACATAACAATTGGAAATGGTATCACAAAATTGCACATGGAATTTAAAGTCACACTTTGCCTCAATTTGCATGTGAGACTTATTGTTCGCCAATTTCACATGTTGCTCTCAGTCCAGTTTGAGTGAGAGTGTCAAAAGTCTCCCATATCAATTGATTGGGTTTCAATGGGTCTTATATTCATATAATCTTCCTCCTCATATAGCTTAAACTTTCATGCTGGAAATTCTAAAATGATGAGATTATGATGTCTTGAGTGAAAATCTTTTGAAGCCTATTATTTACCAAATTCTAACCTACGTGTGAACGGGAGTGTTAAACCATTTAAATATTAAATTATATCATTGTCCAATAGTTTAAACTTTTATAACAATTGACACTGTTCTTACAAAATTTCACATTTCATTCATGTGAAAACTAAGAGTTTTGTACTAAAAGACCTATCTCTCTCCTTCTCCTCTTCCTCTTCTTCCTCCTCTTCCATCTCTCCCCCTCTTGATCTCACTAAGCAAGAGCCCTCCACCCACTGCGCCGGTGCCGTCGTTTATGCTCGGTCGCCACTTGCTGCCGTCATTGTTGATATCCCTCCATCATTTTCATCGTCAATCTACTTTGGTCATTGGTCATTCTCATTCTCTAGTATGCCCGACAACGACCTTAATTTGACTCGGTTTGAGGTTGGGTTGCCCAATCAGATATAGAGAAAGAGGAACCACAGTGAACACGGCTAGTGGATGGCACCCTATTGAGCGTCAGAAACAGCAACATGCACTAACAGAGCTTAGGGCACACAAGCACGCAAAGAGGAGAGAGAGAGAGAGAGAGAGACAGAGAGAGAGACACAGAGAGAGAGAGAGAGAGAGAGAGAGAGAGAGAGAGGTGGCTGGTAATAGAAGTATTCCTTTCTCGTTTTATTTGTTCATTAAATTGATGTATGGAAAGCCTCATGGTTGGTGTACTAGGTTGGGACATCGGGGAATATTCAGCCAAGAAACTATAGGTCACATATTCAAGTTCCACTAATTATGTGCAAATTTTTCAATGTCAAGACCACCTACAAAGGTTAAAATTTTGGACTTTGACGGGTTTATGGGGCTTGTAAGGCATTTCATGGACCTTTAGGTAACCAAATCTCCACATCCGTACCTTGTGTGGGTAATGTGCCTATTTATAACTAGTTGATTAGAAAGATCGTTGGAGGAAATTTCATTTCATGTGGCACAAATTAAAAAATTCAAAAGGAAACAAAAGAGGAAAAAGGTAGGGTTGACAATTCATGTTGTGTCGTGTTAACCATATCAAGTCAAAATAAAGGTACATCATGAATATAACTAACCAGCACACGACACATTAAATAAATGTGTCGAACTACCTCAATATCAATACAATAAACCTAATAAAGTAGGTTACATGACACAATATGATACGACTAACATAATTACCAAATGTGTCACAAAGTCATAGTTAACGCAATACGATATGTTAACACAGTAATAGATATACATTAATATGCTACTGTGTAAATGATAAACACAAAACATGTTTATGCACGATAACCCAATTTAACATTTTTAACAAGTTTCTGGACAATATCAATAATTTCACTTCATATTACATCTATAATTTATTATTTATTGAGTTATCACTTTTGTCTCCCTAATGTGTTTTTATCATTCCCTTTTATCTTTTTATGATGGGTTTTATTTTTATTAACTTTAAAAAAAAAAAAAGGCAGATGAGTATTATATGGGCCTAATCCCAAAGCCCATCTAGCTTTGCTTTACCTCAACCGCCTGAGAATAAAAGAAAAAAGAAAAAGTAACACAAAAGAAAAAGGGACGGGAGCAACCGACAATATATGAGAAAGTGAGCTCCCCCGTGAATAGGAAAGCAAAAACGCAGGGAAGCGAGAAATTTTTGCGCATATTCGGACATCCTGACAAATTGAAACAACTTCGAATTGCAGTGCCTGGTAAGTGTACAACACACTTATTCGTCTAATTGGAGTAATTTTTTAAATTAGGCCATAAATTCAAAGTTATGTGAATTTTGAACTACGTGGATTAATATAGGAGTTGTTAATATGTGAATTAAGTAGAAATGATAACTTAGAGCATTGTGGAACCGTGGGGTTTGACAAAATCGATTCCAAATTATGATTTGATTGAAACGGAATTTTTGAATGGCGAACTACTCCCTTGCATAATGAATAATACACGTAACGGACAAGGATGAATGTTGACTATAAACAAGTTTTTTTTTGTTAACGCGCAGAAATCATTTTATTGACAAATAAGCACAGTCTAATGGAGTCGTTAGTTGAAATAGAGTTTTACTTGATTTTGATATCATTGTTCAATTAATTAATATGATTACGAGTTCGTCAGTTCAAGTAACTTTAGTAAGTTGGTTTTCAGCTTTCCCAATTGAGCGGTATTTATCTTTTATTTGGTTTTATAAATCCCATGTCTTGGAATGATAGAAAGACATATTATGAATTATAGAGGCATCACACGTTTGATATGTCTTTGAAAAGGAAAATTGATTTTTTATAGTATATTTAATACATAACTTTGGATCGCGCATTTGTTACCTTATTTGTTATTTGAAATGGTTTAAGAAGTGTCTATGAAATGAAATTGGGAAAGATTATTCAAATTGATTTGAGAAATGCTTTATAAAATATATTCTACTTGATGAACTAAACTATGGAAGGTTATTTAATTTGGATTGTAAACCTGGCTTATGAGGTTGGATTATGAATTTGGATTTGTGGGTTTTTAGAAAATGATGTTAGTGGATTACACTCATGTCGCTTTGATTAGAACCATGGAGGGATAAATATACATACTGTTATCATGACATCCTTCTAGGCCACACTATCAACTATAAGTGGAGACTTAGCCAAAAAGAGGATTACATTGATTAATGGAATAGACCATAAACGTTTGACTTGATATAGATTAATCAATAGAATATACCATTGATGATTGATTTGTTGTGATTAATCTCATATGTAGAATGTTTTGTTGTGAAAAGATATGTCCCATTTCTTTTGATATTTTACATATATCATATATTAGATTTTGGATTGTACGATATTGTTTTATAACATGCATATTGAATGTTTGATCTGTTTAAAAGAGATGTACTACTCATTGGGCTGTGCATACTATTCGTCCTTAATGTTTTTCAGGTTCCTTATACAGAGACAAGTAGGGCGAGCTACATGGACCGAGAATTTTGATAGTTGAATTTGGATATGAGCTTAGATAGTTGATATATCTACGAAATGATATCCCTTGAGATTTAGTTTGTTAGATTGAGAGATTATATATTCTTACGATGTATTTTAGAACTCTATTCATGTAATCGGATAACTGTTTGTTATATATATATATATATATATATAAAGTCATCGCTAATTGTAAAATACAAAATTCAAAAATCAAAATATACAATTCTTAAATGTTATCTTTGTTTTCTACATATTATTCATCGTCTCTGCTCTCCTTCTCTTTTTTCACATCTCTTCTCTCATGATAATCCCCATTTCTATCTTGGTATCAGAGCCAAAAAAAGGCAAAAGGCCATCGATCCAATATGAGTGACTCAAATTCCTCCTCTTACGAACAAATTACCAATAAACAACACTAGCCTCCCACTATAAACACCACTACATCCATAACTCCTGCAGCTACCATTTCCAGTCTTCTCTCTTACCCATCCTTTGAAATTATGTGATTTGGTGCACACGAATCCTGCCATATTTTCTACCCTCTGAACTAATTTCTATAGTAGATGGCAACAAACCGGCACAACCTATTCACCTTTCCCAATCAGACCCACAAAATTTTGGTCAAACCATACTCACTGCCAACCCCGCCTACGAAGCCTAGCACATTCGAGATCAAACAACTCTCAACTAGATTCTAAATACAGTGACAACTCCCATTGTAACACAACTCACTGGCCACAAAACTTTTGCATTAGTTTAGTTCTACCTAATCAATGCATATGCTTCTCAGTCCAGTGCTTGCTCCTCTTCCCTCTAGATGCAACTCCAATCCATGAGAAAAGGAAATGGGAGTGTAACCTGAATATATACAGTGCTACCCAAATTGCCAATTAATCTTTAACTATTGGAGAAACTATTTCTATCGGGGAATAACGAACCCACCTCTTTTGTGTTCTAGGTTCGGAATACTCCACTTGGCCATTGTCCTCTCGGCCATTTCGGATCATATCTAATCCTCTGCTCTCTCTAGAAATGAGCTACACAATTTATTAGTATCTCACGAGGGCCGTTTAGAGCTTTCGGCCTTAGATGCTAGTCAGCCACCACCAGTTGCATTTGCTATCCATAGTACATCACCAACTTTTGCACCTTCAAGGCAAAAGCAATAATTTTCGAGCTCACTGTCACGCCAACCAGCACCCACCTATGGCTTGCCATATGCTAGTCTACCCACCCCGCGATCGTCAGTTACGTATCGGTCGCCGAGCGACAGAGGTTGTCGCTGGGGGGCTCTCTTTTGTCAAATTTGCTGTCACCGGGTCTTATGCTAAAACTTGAAGTGAACGATATGATTCTCAATTTGTGGCCACACCTCCTTCTCTTATCACCACCTATAGTCCAATACCCCTTAGTTCAACCGATTCAACCTCCCTATGCCCATGCTACTTCCAGCTAGTTCCCTGACTCCAATGTTACCCATCCTGTCACTGATAGTACCGTTGGCCTTACCAATGTCACTCCTTATACGAGCTCACAACTCATTATTGGTGATGGCATTTCTATTCCCACCACTCACACGGGTACTTTTGTGTATTTAACGGCACCTTCCTTTATCCTTAAAAATGTTTTAGATGTTCATGATATCACCAAGAATTTATCATCTGTTTCTCAATATTCCTTCACTAGAAATTGTGTTTTCTTATTTTACCCTATATACTTTCTTACAGTGTGCTTACGTACTAGTCAAATCCTTTTTCGAGGCAGCCTTGATTCTGGCCTCTACTATATCTCCAGCTAGGCAACTTTTCCATCTGCTTTTGTCTTCCTCATTAGTTCACTCACTACCTGATGCCACTGTTTGGGACATGCCTCATCCACTATTATAGTTATTCTTTGAATTCCAAAAAAAACTAGTTTTTCCGTTCTCCCTCTTCCATATGTACGGCATGCGCTGTTAGTAAAAGCCATCGCTATCCCCACTCTCCTAGCCAATCTAGGGCTACTTCCCCTCTTCAACTGGTTCATGTTGATGTTTGAGATCTGTCCCCTGTGACCTCTCTTTTTGGTTATAAATACTATATTTGTTTTATTGATAAATTTTCTCGATTTTTTGATAACATGTTAATATTGGTTATGTTTAAGACTGCTTCCTTCGAATAGGAGGATCTCGTTACACCTATTTATGTGGGAGTTGAGACGTGACAAAACGTGTCCATTCGTGTATGAACGGATTAAGTAAGTCAACCGCATAAGACACGATTTTTATCATGTCACGAACGGATTAACAAGAACAAATTTATGCCAAACTATAATTAATTACATGTCGTCTCATTGCAAATGGATGATGTTGAGAATTGTGAAAAGAGTAAAAGTTACCTAGTTTGCCATGTAAGACAGCCAGATGAGCGGGCGACACGCCTTGCATCCTTGATAGATCAATTGGCTCTGCCAACAAAAGGCTGATAACCTCCAAGTTGCCACTCTCTACGGCCAGAGACACAGGACATTTACCTTCCTTGTTCACCCAATACATGAGTTGCGAGTCCTCACCTATCAAGATCTGAACCACTTCAAGGTGGCCTTTCACAACGGCCTCATGTAGCGGGGTGTTTCCCCTGTCATTCTTCACTTGAACGAGAGCACGCCGCATCTCGCCCCCGCTAACGTCCGATGCTCGGCTTATGAGGACTCGTGCCGCGGGTGCCCTTCCGGCCCTGGCGGCCAAGTGAAGCGCGGTGTCTCCCCTGCAATTTTCCTGGGCCACGAGATGGTCGGGGAAGTAGTTGACGATGGCTTTCAGGATCTCGTCTCTCTCAAGGCCTGCCGCGACATGGAGCAACGAATTTCGTGAGGGGCTCGGAATGACCCACGGACACAGACGTAAATTGCACCCGGAACAGTAACGATCTACGATTCTGATAAATCCGTCCACGTCGCCTTGTTTTACAACAGTGAACAGCTCCTGGGTCGTCGTCTCATCGCATGAGACGGGGTCTTGCGTCAACATAGCCTCCAACCTCTGCAGCATCGGTCTCCAGAGAGCACTGTCTTGCATACTTATCTCCACTGCCATGATTATTGGTCTAAGGAATGCTCTACTTGGACTCGTATGTAATGACAAGAACCTTAGCAGATTGATCGCATCGACCGCTCTTCTCTGCCGCTGCGAGTAGCTTCTAATAAGATATTGGTGAGGTTGCAGACGCCACTCGCGACCTTACACAAAAATGCATCTACTGTGGGGCCCCAACAAGTTAAGTCAAAATCGTGTGGGCTCCGCATCCCCTCCATCTCCCAAAAAAAGAAGGCATTTGTTCGGACATGACTTTTCTTTGAAGTTTGAAGCTCCTGGATTTGGTAGATTCTTTAATAATTTAGCCTGATGAAAACGCAGATTGGCTACCTTTTGACCTTACCATAAATGAAAAAGAAAACGGATCCCATCCTTCAGTTCAATCTACAGTCCTGTGACACTTTTGGAGGATGTTGTTTGAAATAAAATAGTGCTATGTCCTACTGAATATAAACCCAATGGATTTCTTGAATTTCTTTTCATTCTATTTCATGCTATACTCATCTTCAATTATATATCATATAAGATAAATGTACATATAAATGACAGAAAAATCATGAACAAGTTTCATGTGAGAAGATTGCAATTCTAAGAGTTAAATCAATTATGACCAGGATGCAGATTTGCATCAGATACGTCTCTGCCTCCATCTACTTCTAGAATAGGTAGTAGTGGTTATATATTATCCTATGGAGTCCATAGAACAATTTACAGATGGAGTACGTGCAAGTCACAGGCTTTCATGATGTGCTCTTTGGAAGAATTCATATTACAATGTCTTGGCCTTTCGCAAAGACAGAAGCATTGATGCTTGACCATGTTTGTCGACTGTCCAAAGGGGCGCGATACTTTTGCTGTCTGAAAAGCCACGACAGGGTACAAATACCCATAAGATGAAGGAGCTACGATTTTATTTGGATCGCGAGAACAGTTTACTTACGTAAATCATTCTGAAAAGAACCAGTTTACATCCAAGCGTTCACACAATTAACGGGTTAACACGATATGACTAGAATATTATCAGTTTGACACGATATGACTCGTTTAACACGGTTAAATAACAAGTAGATGATTTGACATTATCACATGACCCACTATGATACGAAATCGACTTGTGAAAGGCATTGCTTATGTTAAAGTCAAGCATAATCTTTTGGCTAAGTAATAGAAGCACATATTCATGTGCACGGAGAGAGCACTACGTTGAGATACAATTGTGTGTTGTATTTAATTGGTATGATGTAGAATAATTAATTTATTCCTACTGGCTCGTGACTGAATGACATTAACTTTTGAGTAAAGGTAGGTTCAATCAGATGTATTGACAGATTCAGATTTGGACTCCCTCTTGGCAATTTCCTTAGGTAAAAGTATTGGGTTTTTACTGAGCACTCCCAACAAATTACATGAGAGTTGATAGTTGATTGGTGCTCCACTTTTGATCCGTTCTAGTGTTTGGTGAATATCTCAAAAAATGAATCTCGTAGCCAACTCGGTTTCTGGGGCAGCCTCCAGGGTTTGGTCTAGCAAGTGAGCGTTGATGGAGATTCAAGTTGAGAAATATTTAGGCTGAAGAATACCTAATTTAATGGGAAGAAAACATAACACTGAGATCACAAGTGAGGGAGAGATTGCTGAAATACACATGTAAGTTGTGATAATATATAATTGGTGTAGTGTGAAGTAATTAAGATATCTTAGTTGACATAGAACTCATTGACTTAAGGTTTTAAGTAAAAGTTGGTCCAATTGAATATGTTAACGGACTCGCACTTGAGATCCTTTGTACACTCCCCAACACAAGCCTCTTATTTTCTCGAAAGAAATCGAATACTATTGATACGCCCTAACCTTGCTGCAATGACAAATTAAGTTATTCTTTTTGACACCTAAATTTTGATGACCTATTGAGTCAATTAATGCATAGAAAATTAGGCTTTGATCCCGTCCCCTAAACCAAAATTTTTTTTAATTGCAATTGTATATTAGGAGCATTTTAATTCTGATAAACCACTGAATGGTTCCAGGCAGGGAGGCTCTGAGCTTAATTATATTTTGGACTACACCCGCGCAAGCTTGATTCCTATCAATGGACACTTGACATAGCTGAAGATTACGAGCAATGAGGAAATTACCATATGGCCATTTTGGGAAGTGAGGGTGATGGAAAGAAATTGGCAAAAATGGGGCGAACATATTCGATCAGCACTCAAGAAGGAAAATACTCAAAGCGGAGATAGATTCACGGTCAAGAATATATTCTGAGATATCACGCATGGCGACGACGCTCCTTCCGGGATCGTTGCTGCCACGAACTCTTGCCCCCTACGCCGTCCACTGTGTCTCGCCTCGCTGCCACACCCCGATGTCGCAGCCACCACTCACCTTGCTGCCACGAACTTTCGTCCAACATCCCAACCCTACGAAGTGCCCGTCCACAGAGAGCACTGCCCCCACGATCTCTCTCTCTGGTGTCCCTGGCGGCTATCTTTTCTAGACAGTGCTCTTGTAGCACTTGTAACAGGATGTCATGAGCCACAAATTCTTGGAGGAGTGGATCTCGCAATAATTTTTAATTATTTGTTACTTGTTTCACCCAATCATTTCTCACTTGGCAATTGAGGTTTCAATCTTTAAGGCTAAGCTCGGATCCCTAATTCTCTTTATTTCCATCATGGATGTTAGAGAATATTTGAATTATATGGGCTGATATTGCATGCTACTAATTTAGGAAATATTGTTATTATGAAAGATACCAAAAAATTTGCATTACATGATAGTATAGGTTGCATTCATATTTTTCAAATTCAGAATTGCACATCTATATTGTGTAGACATAAATTATTATCGATGATAAAAATATTTTTCATTGTGTAATTATACTTCTGATAAGGTGATCCTTTCTTACCTTATCTATTTATACTTGTCAGTAATGTCCTTTCCTTCCTAAGGAATAAAGCAGTCGAAGATGGTAGATTGAAAGGAATCAAGCTAAATAGACACTGCCCAGATGTTGTTTTCATTTTGGCCACTATGATTTGTCTAGTTTTCTGACAGAATAAAGCAAAAAGTGAACTAAAGTAAAAAGAAACCATTCTGTATGTCTCAATAAGGTTGAATTCAAATCACCAAAAAATGTATCCTTCTACGCGTGCAACGCAGAGCATCTAATTAACTAGCATAGACCGTGCAACGCCACACCCATGGAGACAGATAGTTAGACATACGGATATCAGAAGATGTCCTAAAGATTGAACACGGAAGAATAAATTAACCGTATCTCCAATTTTTTACCACTGCAACCGGTGCAAGCAATTATAGTGCGGGTTTTGTCTCAGATTCAAGGCTAATTGCCACTGAACAAGGTGGCTGGGTGATTCACGGTCGACAGTCACTGTTGTCCTTGTTCCATTCATGCCTGCAGGTCGAAAGTCTTCATCTTCCATGACATCAGGAAATGAAGTAGAGATCTCGATAGCACAATTCCTAGGCAGATGACATAAAAGGCTATGGAGCGGAGATAGTGCCGATTCATCCCGAAAGGAACATACGTTGTCATGTACAGAAGGCAGATGCAAAATAGGGTGCCAGCTCTCATCAACAGGATAAGAGAGGCGAGCCAAGTGAGCTCTTACAAGCACGTAGCACCGGCCATAAATGCTATGGACATTGTTCCGTGAGATAGCAACAGCGCCAACATTGCAGCTATATGGGCGGGCGCTTATTGCAACGTAAGAGTCATCAAGTTGTGCCCAAGGCAAGATGAGAACCGTGCCGATGGCACTGTACATGGTGACAGTGTTCCAAATGACAAAGACATGGAATATACCTCTGTTCAGCAATTAAGCCAATCCTGGGTCTGCTCCGGAACTATCAAGGTAACCTCAGGAATCGAAAAACCAGCTGCAAAGGTCATGTTCGTCATGATGTCCCAAATGACAAAGGCATGGAATATACCTCTGTTCATCAATGAAGCCATTCCTGGGTCTGCTCCAGAACTATCAAGGTAACCTCCAGGAATCGAAAAACCAGCTGCAAAGGTCATGTTCGCCACAAGCAAACCAGTATTCAATTGCTCTCTCAATATACCTCCCATTTGGAGAGCATGGACTGTCATTTCCACCAAAATTTCTCGGTATCTGGGATTGCAGATAGCCAAATCTTTACTTCTAGGTGCCCCAGCAGATTTCAAAGTCATTGATATTAATCTCTAGACGTGGGTCAAACAAGAAAATACAGGGTCATTTGTTAGCGGCAGTTGTCGTACATACGCATGAAGATAGAAAACATTGCTTAATGTTGGAGTTACTAGTGTGTGCATACTTTCTGCTGAAGCAGAATATCCATTCTTTTGATTTGCTCTATCACAACGTCGAGCTGTCAAGGGTTCGTTGTTGACAAGCTTAAGATCAACTCTTTTGTCCAGCACAAGATGAAGCAGAGCTACGGGCTGCCAAGGCAATGCGGCCAAATGCAGAGGCGTGTTTCCGTCATTGTCTCTCTCGTTTATGAGCTTCTCGCGGTCGGCAGTCCTGAGTATCTACTTCACTGCCAGGATTCTTCCGTGCTTGGCGCTAACATGAAGGATGTTTTGTCCATGTTGATTGATCAACTCCGTCGGATCTGGCCACTGCTGCTTGAACACAGCCCTCTTTGCAAGCGACGTGAACCAGGAAATGGCCAACTTAATCATATTCGACTACGCTCGAGGTGAATTTGTCTGGCAAGAATACGATGCCGTCACAGCAATTGATGTATGCTGCCAAACGGAGCGGAGTACCTATATCATCTTTCAGTCCAAACAACTCTGGATTTGTCTCCAAAATTTCCCTCAGCATATCTAGATTAAGTGCCAAATAAACAATTTAAAAACTAGACATGCATTCTTAATAGCTTTTAATCTTTTTATACAGTAGTAGTAGTCACACAAATTTCACATGATATCAAAGCAATAATTCCTAGGTACAAATCTTTATAGACCCCTCATTTGCATTTAATCTAGTCTAAAGTTTAGTCTGCACATGAGGGGGAGTGCTAAACCATTTAATATTAAATTACCATTCATTTAATAGCTTAAGTTTTTAATATAATTGACAATGGTGCTACAAAATTTCATGTAGTATCAAAGCCACGTTGCACCTCATTTTGCATGTGAGGCTCCTTGTTCGTCAATTCCACGAGTCGTTCTCAGTCCGGTTTGTGCATGAGAGAGGACGTCAAAAGTATCCCACATCACTTGTCATTGGGATTTCAATGGACCTTATAGTTATATAATCCCCTTTACCTATTGCTCGAACTTATGTGTTGGAAATTCTAGTATGGTATTATAGTAAGAGGTTTTAAGTTCAAATATTTTATGGTCCCTCATTTGCCTCCCTGTATGTATTTAAATGCTTGAGTTTGAGGCTAAACTCAAGTCTAAGTGTGAGGAAGAGGTCAAACCATTTAAATATCAATTCACATTACTATCTAACTGCTTAAATTTTTAAAACAGTTGGCAATAGCCTCATAAAATTTCACATTTTATTTTGTAAAAACCTAAAAGGTTTGTATTAAAGACCTATCTCTCTCCTCCACCTTCTCTTCCTCTTCCTCATCTTCTTCCTCATCCTCATCCATCTCTCCTTCTCGATCTCATGACGACCTTAGATTGAGTTGATATGAGATTGGGTTGTATGATCACATGCAGAGATAGAGGAACCACAATGAGTGTTCATTGTGGATAACCATAATCATGTCGAATTGCCTCAATATGAATATGACAAATCTGAAAAAACAGGTCGCATAACATAACAGAATATGACTAACATAATTATAGCACATGTCACTATGTATGTGTCGATATAATACCATATGGTAAAATGTGAGTTACTGTGTACATGATAAACATGTAAAACATTTTATACATGATAATCCAAGTTAAAATGGTTTACAAGTTCGTAGACAATATCAGCAATTTCACTCTTCAAATTACATCTAAAGTTTACTATAGAGTTACTGTTAGTTTAAAAATGTTCCATTACATTTGTATCCCAAATGTGTTTTTATTATATCGTTTATTCTTTTTCAAGATGGGTTTTATATTTTAACTTCCAAGTATAAAATGTCACTTGATATGAGTATAACTGTTAAAACTTAGTCGTCTTTAAAAAACCGACACCCAGCACGTTAACTTAAAAGGTTCGGTTCATATCTGAACAGGTTAAGCAAGTCAACTATGTAAGATGCGATTTTTTTCATGTCAAGAACAGATCGACAGCGACCCATTTTGTCAAATCATAACTTGTTTAATTACGCGCCATCATGTATCGTGCAGACAAAGGACGTCTAGGATTGCAAAATTGAACTAGTTTTTTTTCCCATTAAAATGCCATATCATCCCAAAACGGGGCTTCATAGTATGGATCAAAGCACTAATCATGAATACAGTCCAACATTTCAATGTGATATTTTTTAACACCATTTTCATCTTGTCGAGCCCTCCTTTGGCAACACACTTGGAAATGATTCGTTGATGTTTGTTTTCATTTTGGTCATTGGGATTTGTCTGGTTTTCTGACAGAATAAAGCAAAACCTGAACTAAAGTGCTGAGAAACCATTCTTTAAGTTAGAGATATTTTGGAAGATAAAGAAAAATGCGGAAGAGAAAAGGTGTAAAGTTTGTATATTTCTATGTGTTTTGATGAAGAGTATATTAGCATATAAATAGACTTCATTATATAACTATTTATATAAAGAATCTCCTAGATATATGCAACATCACAAAAGATATATTTTTTGGAAAATCAAGAGAAATATCCTAATATTTCTAGGAAATATCAAGTGACTTAGAAGAAGTCAATATGTGTTTAGAGAAAAAAGACAAGGGATGAAGATGGACATTAGAGATGTTGGGGCGGAAGAATATCTGAATTAAGGAAAACAGACCTAACAATAGGCTCACATGTGAGAAAAAGACTGTTGAGATGCACTTGTGAGTTGTATTAAAAAAAGTTTCACATAGGAGAATTAATGTGGTTTTGAATAGTTAATATAAGGAAAATTCCAAATAAAGACCAAAAGTGCTCTCATTTTCTCAAATAAATGCTCGAAGTAGACTTTGTGTTAAATAATAGCACAAAGTGCCTTTATTTTCTCAAATAATAGCATGAAGTAGCTACAACAATTTCAAATAAAGGCTACACCCTGCCGATTTGTCGACCGGCCAAATTTTTTGGCCAATCGCATTTTCATCCAAAAATAATTTTACTATAAATTTTAGTTAAATTAGATTAAAATTTTAAAAAAAAGGTTTTAAAAAAAAAGAAAGAAAAACAGGGGGTTGGCTAGCCAGCCCTCCCTGTTTATGGCCGCCGCCCTATCGCCCAAATATGGGCGAGATTTGCTAGCCCTCGACCATGGCCAAAGGTCGCCGCCCTCGACCAGCTATAGCAAGGGCTAGCAGGCTCTTGCCTCTGGCCAGCGACCCTTGTTGGCCATCGCCGCTACCCCACCGACAATGGGGTAATGGCCACAGGTGGGAGCCCTCCCCCTTGTTTTTTACTTCATTTTTTTTTAAGCTTTAGCTCTTTTTTTTTTTTGAGTTTGTTTCTAATGGAAAAGAAAAAAAAAAGAAAAAAAGGAAAAAAAATCAAAAAAATTAAAAGATGAAAATGTCCTTGACTCTAGTGAGATGATGCCCCTTTTTGAGACTAAGATGCCCACTTCAAACCCTTATTTAAAACAAGATTCATTTCATGTCATTATTTGAAAAATTTACTGCACTTCATATCCCTATTTGACTTATAGTTTATTTCAAGCTCTTATTTGAGAAAATGAAAACACTTCGAGTCTTTATTTGAAATTTTTCCCAATTGACCCATAACTAAGCTTTTGAGTGAACGTGGATTTAATTGGATGTGTTATCGGGATCGAACTTGGTCGACAATGATTGATTGGTGGCTCACTACGAATGTATATCCATATTTGGTGAACATCTTAAAGAATGAATCTCAAGACCAACATAGTTTCCGAATAGCCCTCATGATGATTTAGTTTTGTTAATATTATGTCTCCAGTTTGAGCCGTTTACGGAATTTGACCCAGTAGGATAAATGTCCAAGATTTAGGACAAAATATGCACTAGTTTCTTCTCTTGTCCAAGTTTGACTATTTGATTAGGAAGTGGACGTGGACAAAAAGAAAGCTACTACAAGATAAAAGGTGATCAATTTATTATATGTCGCGACCCACCTCTCGAGGGTCAAACTCGATGAAACGGATTTAGAGGTAAGTATTCATGAAACGGTTCATATGGCACATCATAAAAAATGGCTTACCGAAGCATCAATCTTTTAGTTATCCATATAGTCCATTGATCATGAGCGTGGATTTTCCCTAAATCCATACGTCACATGACAATGGATTAATTTCATTTTTTTTAGGAGTTGCCACTAGCCTAGGTCAGGGGTTGATTAAAATACCCAATCGAAATGCGGGAGTTCCGTTTCGATTTTTATGAAAACCAGAGATCATGAATTCAGGGATTAGCTTACATTAATGTTTCCATTAACACTCTTGTCGTACCGATAAAATTAACATGGTTGTTATCTAAGTTATCATGCATTTATTTTTTACCATTTTCATGCCATAGTCTTAGTCCACTAGGTGATCGTGCAACTTATTTTTGTATTTTCTATTGAAGCTATAAACTAGCCTTATCTTAGTCTAAAAAAGAAAGAAACAAACAATTGTATTAAAAGGCATTGTGCAAACTAAACACCCAAGGTATTAAAAGGATGAGCTAATTCTAAGTGCGAAAAAGTAAAACCCACAACTCATCGGATGTTTATTACAACATAAATTGAAAACTCAAGACATGATCGGAAACGAATGAATTAAGTACAAATTGAGACCGAATTGGACATCAGTCTATCGCCACCGTCTTTGATGACTTTGGACTTTCTCCACTATGAACTGCATCTCGGGTGTTGGTTTTTACATCCATAAGATACATTCACGACAAACAATGCACAAAGAAACAACCAAAGAAAGGCAATGATGCAAGCAATTCATTAATCAAACACGGGCCTCGGGATCGACCTTTGCTTTGCATGCATTTCAATTTACCCACCCACTTAATCATCTAACATTATTTGATTAATGATTAACTATAACGAGCTATCATTTGCATTCATAAAACGGCAACTCATATCGATTAACCCCTAAAATCGGGTTCTAAGTGACCACCGTGGGCTACCTGCCAAATATGCACTGGGCCTAACATAGATTTAACAAACACATGCAAGACAATGGATAAAGCATGCACTTAGGCCAATGAGCCTTATTTCTCAATAAATCAAACAATAGGAAGTGGGCCTCACAAATGGACCATTTAGTCAGTTATTATTATCAAATTCGGATTCCTTCTATTTAGATGTAATTAATCAACTTAATGATGTATAAATGATGCAAATCAGGTGTGTTTGGAAAGTTATGTTGTGACGATCAAAAGTCAAGTAGATCATTTTTCTCAATTCTCGCTCAATTTTCTCGAAAATCACATTTTAGTTCGGAATGATAGACTAGATCTGATTTTATTAGGGATTTTAAAATCATAGCAGGAAAAATAACAAACCTTATCCCAATTGTGTGAAAAGTTTTAGACAGCTAGGATTCCCTATTTATAACAACTTTCACGTTTTTTGCTAAAATTTCTTGAATTTTTTATAAAATTTAGTTTTCACCGAGGACTCATTTGCAAATTATTTTTGAGGCCGGGAGGACCTTATCCGAGATTTTTAGCAAATTGACCCCCTAAAAATTTCTAGTAGGTCCCAAAACTTTCCGGTCTACATGATGAGACCCTAACGAGAAACTTTGTAGTTTTGAGTTTTCACAAAAAATGACACCAAGCTTATCAACTTCGGAGAAATATGTTTTGGAATTCGGACGAAGGAATTTCAGATCTGGACACAAAATCTAATTAAATCATGAAAAATTCCTTTGAACATCCAAATGAACTCCGATTTTGATAAAATTGGTATCAGCAAAAAGTTCTGCATCTCAGAGTGAAATTTCATGAGAATACTTTTCCAAATTTTGAACATACAAATTTATAAAAATCGAAGAATACATGAAGGTCGATCAGGAATGCATCTATCACAGAGAAAGAACCTCGGTGACAAAGTGAATCATATCAGCCTAACATGCACGGAATTTTTTGAAAATTTTACGGTGGATAGATCTGGATGTTTCTTCCGATTTTTGTGAGGGAAGTCTTCTCAAATAAATAAATAAATAAAACAGAAAAATCATCAAACTGAGCAAGGTCATTCAGTAGCACATAAGAACATAACACAATATACACATTCCATATTCTGATCTTAACTTTTGAAGGACTTTTGACCTAGCAAACGATGTTTGTTCAAGACGTGGAACCTATCAAATCGAATCTTAAGATGTATTCTACAACTCTCTAGTTTATCACTTTGTGAGATTCTAACATTTTTGAAGTCAAATAATCATCGCAAGCATACTAACCATTAGGATCTGAGAATGGCAGATTTGAACTTACCTTGTATTTTAACTCTTCGACGTACAACCAAGCAATCCGGCCTCCGTATACAACCTTAGGATACCACGGAGAAGCCTCAGAAAGTTCGACGAACCTCTAAGAATGAAACATACGAGCTAATATGAGAGCCAACTCAGTTTTGCACAAATAAACGTTTAATCGAAAAATCAAAAGAACAAGATGATTCGGTGGCCATTCGGAGGAACTACTACCACCACAGCCTTGGGAAGACGTTGGGATGGATCGCCAAGGGATCGGAATCACCGGAGGGACTGCCGGGCAGCCAGTTCAACTGGTTGAACCAGTTGGAATCAACACCGGCTCGGTTGCCGGTATTGTGACCAAGAGGAAATTGGCGCCAATCGGGAACCTTTGGCCACCAACAATGGTGGCTGGCCTTATGATGACCTTGAGGATGCCGTGAGGTAAGTCAGTGAGGCGGTGGCGCGTCGGGAACTAGCCGGTGAGCGATTGGACTCAGCGGGGGAAGTCCGACCGTGCGAGAGAGAGAGGGAGTGAGAGAGAGAATTTGAGTTTAGAGAGAGAAAACCAAATATGAAAATAAGCCCCCCTTGATTTTTGGAGGAAAAATCTTTATAAACCTCCCCCAAGTTTGAATTCTAACCCTTGGATTAATCCAATAGCTCTAAATGTTTCCTTAATGATTAAGAATATTTTCTTGAAGCTAAGGATAAGTGGCATGGCACTATGGATGGTCATGATGCATTCTAAATGAATGGTCATGATTCATTTGCTTAACCCCTAAGTAATTTTGCTTAATCCTCTAAATAAGGGTATTTTGGTAATTTCACTAGGGGCATTTTTGTAATTTCATTTAAGGGCATATTTGTCATTTTGGGCACCAAGAGATGTGGCTGGCCTTATCTGGTTGGAATGGACCGCCGGCTACCGGAATTTTGGACGGGAAACAGCCAGTTCGATTGGGCTAGTTCAATTCCAGTCAAATCGAATTGAACCGGTTGGACCTGTTTGACCCAGTTTGACCAGGTTGAACCGGTTTGATTCTTGTCTCAATTTTTTTCCAATTTCATGCAATTTAATCCCTATCATGATTGATTAACCCAATTGAATTGAATTTGATTAAATTGGATTGAACCAATTTGAAATACAAGCACAAACTAATCCAATTTAACTTATTTGGCCCAATTGCTCTTCAATTTGAGTTAAATTGCACGGCCACGCTAGACTATGAATTTAATTGAAATCCAATTGGTCAAATTAAGCTTCAATTCATCAAATTGGATATTAGTCTAGAATGGATCAAGTTGAATTGCACCGATTAGACCAATTACTATTGGATTTCTCAATCATTGAATCACTAGATTGGTCAAATTGGCTCAAATTCATGTGAATCTTCCAAAATTGATTTTGGATTTGAGTTTTATATAAGAAATTAAGTTCATCCATGTCTCAATTACGCAAATCTTGAAGAACCAATTGGAATCCTTAATTAAGGCCCAAATTGGGGGTTTTCATCCTTGGTTTGGAATTCTAAAATTGATTTGAAAATTGAATGTAATACGACATCTAGATCAAATGTCATGAAGGAAATTATCCAAAAAAATTATTAGAAATGAAGTAATTTCCTTTTTTGCCGTTTTGAACCAAATTCCATAAATTGGGAAAAGTTAATTCTAAACTAATTTTTGTAAAAATGATGATACCAAAGTGAAATTAAGCTAAAAATGAGTTGATTTAGGGGTTTGAAATTTTTGAATTTTTTTGGACAAAGTGTTGATCAAAAATCAACATTTTAGTACTTGTATACTTAAATGTCAATTAATGGGTCAAACTTTGGGCTTTTTGAAAATTGATAATGCAAAAGTGAAATTGACACTATTTTAGGGTTTTCATGCAAAAAAACTAAATTTTGACTTTAGTTTGACTTTTGATCAAAGTTTGACCAAAAAGTCAACTCGACTTTTCAAAATTGAAATGCAGAAAACTAGAAAATGAATGGCTAATGCTAATTCAAATGTTAAATGACTCTTTTTGATTGAGGATTAGGTTTTGTCGCGATCCTAAACTCTAATTCCAAGAATTTTATCTTTATGACGCGTCAGCTAAAAATAAAATGTCAATATTATAATATTATTATAAATCAAGTGTCAATATTATAATATTATTGTGAGGGATGAAGAGGTCTTGACAAGAAAAAGAGAAGAAACGTGGGTTAGCCACAGTCTGAGGAAGAAAAGAAAAGAAAACGGTAAAATAAAATAGGTTTTCTTTATGTAACCCTCGGTTGTTCTTTTTTTCCCTGAGTGTAGCCGCAAGTGGGCTCTTCCACAGCATAGTGGCCGAACAGTGAAGGCTTCGTGGGAGAGCTCTTGAAGGAGCCGCTGCAACAACATAGAAACTCGTGAATTTGTGAGGCTGTGTGTGTGTTTTTTTGGAACACTCACCGGTACCTCACATGATTAATGTGGAATTAAAGGGTTCTTTGCTAATTGTGGCATTTAATTAACATTTGAGCAATCGACGTTGGTTGCAAAATTAACTTACAATAACTTGTTTGGGTGGCTAAACATCTCGACCTGTAAAATCAAAGGTTGCTGCAAAAGACAAACCCTAAAACCACGACCAAAAGTCAACCGCCCCAAACCAACGCACGCCATTACAAATCTTTCGTTGACAATTCAGCTAAGATTAGATGGAGAGAGCTGTTGATGAAATGGCTAATCAGGAAAGTCAGGGCATTGTTCACTCTCTGCTACAATTGCGTGGGCCGTCGATTACGTGTCATGTTCTATCTTCTGTATTGTTTATGATGTCATCATTAGCGGTTTCGTATGTAATTTGGATTGGACTGAGTTAGCCAATGGTGTGCTGAGTTCAGCAATCTAGTTCTTGCTTTAATTGCTTGTCTCTTTGGATATTTTGATCTACTTGATATCTGCTCCGAAGTCTATTTCTCTATTTCCTTATTAGCACCATCTTCTTTTGTTTTGCTTTCACTCCACATTGCGGTTTATGGTCGGTCATGCATGTCGCATGAGAAAGACTTTGTCATGTAGACAGAGGATTTTGTACTTTTTATTAGGGAAAATTATATTAAAATTTTCATAACTTTTCGGTTCGCTTTAGTGTCAAAATTTTTCGTTGGATCACTTCAGTGCCATTTCAAAGAAAAAAACGATCACTCAAATACTTCTAGCGATAAATTCTGACAAAAAGTCCTATATGGCTTTTTTAATAAAAGGTTAATTCATGCGTGATTTTTTTATTAGAAAAATAAATGCAATGTGGACGGTGAGTTGACTCATGCCGCGCCCTTCACATGTAGCTTTCTCACCCTCCAACCCTTCCTTCTTCTCGACGATTCGGACAAAAGCAATGGATGGAGCCATTTGGATTATGGGGAAGGATTTGGGTTTTCGTTTTCTTGATGCAGGTTCTTCATTCGTCCATGAAGGGAGCAGACATCTTTTTTTTAGAGATTTCCTTTTCATTTCCTGAACTCATCTTCCAAACATCTTCACCGTCGAATCATCTTCAGAATATCAGCTCCTTCCCCTTCATCTTCATCTTCCACTCCTGGATTTTCAGTTTCCTAGTCTGTTGATGGCCAGCAACTCTATCCAAATTTCCCAGATTCTTCCTCCATCAACCAAGCTCATCTCCTCCACTTTTTGATTCTGAACTTCGTCTTTGTCTTTGAACTTTCTAAGCGACTCATTTTCATTAGCTTTATTGACACAATCATGATCCGCTTGTGCTTTTTTCTCCTCTCCATTGTAAGATTGGGCTCTTAATTTTGCCCTACAACCGTTGGTACGATTTGGGGTTTGAAGAAGAGGGCAAAATTGAGCCGATTTGTCCACAATTCCATTAAATTTGGGGTTTTTCATGGTAGCAACGTCGTTTTAGTGGTTCTTTTTTAATGGATAATGTCAAAATATTGTCAAATTAGATTTATGACATCCCAAATTGGAGTTGGCACTTAAGAGATTTTTTTTTTATAAAAATGACATTGAAGTGATCTAACGAAAAATTGTGGCATTAAAGTGAATGCTTTACGAAAGTTATATCATTCATAATGTCCTTTTCTCCTTTGTATTACCATCCAAACACATCATGCTCTTAAGCGGATCTCAAATAGCCAAGTGAAAATATATAAAAAAAAATATCAACCTGGTATTAATTTAAAAGGAGAAAAAAACCGGTTTATGAAATGTATTTGCAAACTATTTACCAATCAAACTTTGAAAAGTGAAGCCACTTTGTGAATCAATGTTGTTACTTGTTAACTATTTCTAGCATATTATATTTTTGAGACATCATATTTTATCCATCACTTTGCAAAGTATATGCATTGAAATTAGGATGATTTTACTATTCCATTTAAAAAAATGAAACTTTTCTAGTATCGATAAATTTCTAAAATGAGTTGGTGAATGTAAAAATTACTATTGGTAGAAAAAACAGTTTGCACTCAAATTGATACTCCAATGACACATTTGTTAGAAACAAAGTTTGGTCTCACAAGAAAGCTCAAACCTGTACCCCAAACTAATTTTTGTCTCACAAAAAATTCCAAATTAATACCCTATGACACATTTACTCAAAACTAACTTTCGTCTCACAAAAATCCCAAACTAGTTTTATGACCCAAATCTATTGTCCATCGAAATACATGCATGTCAACACACGTAGATATTTCACAACGGATTTGTCATTCTCCACGTTAGATTCGTCTTGCAACCATATACCAAGTGTGTTAATATGTAAGCATTTTAACTGCATATTGAATTGCAACAAGAAAAAGACATGATATTGATTAGAATGTTGACGAATGGTAGATTTGAGTCGGGATAGTGCTTTTGAGTTCGTTTGTGAGATGAAAATTAGTTTGTGATAAATATGTTATAAGGTACCGGTTTGAGATCATAAGAGTACCTTTTTTGGATTTTTAATAATTTCAACCCAAAAAGTATTGTTTGGTAACTTCTTCCTAGCTTACCTAAAATTACTCATTCTTCAAATTTTCTACCAACTTTTAATTGTCTTTTTTATGTCAACATTTTAAATTTACCAACTCTTATATGTACTATCAATCTATGTGAATAAGTTACCAACTTTTTTTTTTCGATTTAATTACCAACTCATTTTGGGTTATTAACTCTCAACGTTTGTTTTTGTTTTAATTTATCAATGTTTGCTATCATTTACCAACTTTTTTCTTGTCTTCCTCACAAACTGCTTAAAATTTTCAATTCTTATATAAATTTATCAATCTCATGTCACTTACCAACTTTTTCCTCGCTAAATTACTATTTAGTTTTGGTTTTGTTGACACCTGAAATTAATTAGGGTTGTCGACACTTAGGATAGATGAATAAAACAACAAGAAATGACGTCGTCCGTACTAAAATGATTCATGTAAGACAGCTGGTAAGTACTAGTAGTCATAAGTGGGAAATTTGAAATTCAGATAAATGAGGACCAAAAGTGATGAAGGTATTTTCATCGAGGACGTCGACAAGTAGAAGAGTGAATGCCAAGCTAGGAAGGATTTGATGAAGGCCTATGCTCCATAAGAGCAGGTGTCAAATCAGGGAAAACTGGACAAAAAGTGTCAAAGATATTTTTCATAGAGGACATCGATAAAAAGATGGTGGGTGTCAAATCAGAAGAGCTCGACGAAGGGCCCTATTCCGGAAGACAGGTGTCAAACGGAGGAAAGCTCAATAATGATTACCATCTCGAAAGACAGGTGTCAGACAGAGAAAAGCTCGATGATGGTTACCATCCTAGAAAACAGGTGTCAAACGAAAGAAAACTCAATGACGGTTATTGTCTCGAAGGACAGGTGTCAAATAGAGAAAAGCTCGATGACGGTTACTATCCCGAAGAACAGGTGTCAAAAGGAAAAAAGCTCAATAACGGTTACCGTCCCAAAGGACATGTGACAAATAAAGAAAAGTTCGATGATGGTTGTCGTTCTAGAGAACAAATAGGTTTGATGATAGTTATCATTTCAGAAGATAAAAGGGTTCGTGACAATTATCATACTAAGAACAGATATCGGCATAGAAAAAGCTCAAGAACAGTTATCACTTCGTGCAAAAGATAAGATCGATAACAATTGCTAAACAGGTGTCATTAAATGAACGGTGAAGATGAAATCAATGATGGATATCGGATACAACGTCAAGAACGGTTACCAGGTCTGAATTATAAATAGCGTTTGATCATCAACAGAAAACTGACCACACGCAAGAAAAACAAATGATGTCTTTTATCCTTACTTTTCAGTTTCACACTTTCAATTTCCATAGCTGTAGTTGCTTAGGTCCTTAGTTAATAGCTTTATTATATCATGTCAATGAACTTTGGACGCCGCCAGCAATTAGACGGTTTCGTCTGAATATTCTATAAAAATCAAGTTTTATATTCACGCCTGGATTGCTCCTATTCGAAATTGGATTTGGAACCCGGCTTCCTTTCATTAAGAGCCGAAGAACAACGTTCAGTAAATTATGTTTTGTCATGAGAACATTTCCGATGAAACAGGTTTACTATGTTTCATCTAAATTGCCTAGAATTGTTGCCAACTTTTATTTGCCTAGCTACCTAGCCGTTACATATATAAACTTATTCTAGAAATTATCAACCTTAATCAATGTGATTATCAACTTATCTTCGATTAAGTTACCAACTTTTATTTGAGTTAGTTACCGAGGTTTATTTGATTTTTTCAAATTAACAAACTGTTATTAATTTCTTTGCAAATGCATTAAACTTATCGACTATTATAATTAATTGCCAACCTTTATTTGAGTGACTTACCAATTATTTTCTAATTAAGTTACAATCAGTTTTGGATTATCAAATTTCATCTGTGTTGCTTATGAACATTTGTTTGTTTAATAGAAATACACCCACTTTTTTATTGAGTTTCCACTTTTATTTGTCTTACTTACCAACTTTTAAATTTACCAACGATTTTTAGAAATTACTAACTTAGAGTGATTACCAAATCTTTTCGATTAAGTTATCAACTTGTTTATGTTTACCAACTCTTATTTGAGTTAGTTACTTATGTTTATTTGATTTTTTTAATTAACAACTTTTCTTACCTCTGTCCAAAAAAGTTTTCTCTTATCTTTTACAAACTTTTATTATTTTCTTTGCAAATGCATTAAATTAATCAACTATTATAATCAATTACCAGCCTTTATGTGAGTGACTTACCAATTATTCTCTGATTAAGTTACCAATTAGCTTTGGATTATCAACTCTCATTTGTGTTGCTTTTGAACATTTATTCGTTTAATATAAATATACCCACTATTCTATTGAGTTTCCACTTTAATATGTCTTCCTTACCAACTTCTGAATTTACCAACAATTCTTAGAAAATTATAAACTTAGAGTGATTAACAACTAGAGTGATTAATTAACAACTCTTTCTGGTTAAGTTATCAACTAGTTTTGTGTTACTAATTTTTATTTGAATTAGTTATCAATGTTTATTTTTATTTTTTTACTACATTGGGTATCAAACATGTCTTTTCCAATCCTCCTTCACATACATTCAATTGAAGGGCATAGTAGCGGCACGCAGAGCAAGTAACGACCGCTCTCCTCACGGTTATGAAAAAAAATGGCTACCCATTTAAGCTCTGTTTGTTTCGGGGAAGACATTTTCCTCATTTTCCTACGCTTAGTTCGCTTAGGAAAATGAGTCAAAGGAAAATCTATATTCAATTCAAGAAAATGATTTCCTCTTTGCAAAACTAGAAAACATTTTACAAAATATAACTAGATATTAGAGTTTAGATCCAAAACTCTACGCTGGGTATGAAAACCAATGCTGGTTCTCGGGTCCTCGGCGTTCAATACCAGGTCTCTAGTGCCTGGGCCCGAGTCCATTGAGGCTAGGCCCCAAGCCTAATGTCTTGGTACCTGAGCCTAGGTCTATAATTCGATGCAAGAGCTCTAGTCCCTAGCACTTAAGCCCGAGTTTACCAAGGCCGAGCATAGGTCCTTGGCGCTCGGGATCGAGCTCAGGCTTAGGTCCTTAGTTAATGAAACATTCATTCTTATAAAAATATATTTTGAAAAATATCAAATCTTTTATTTTTTTGTTTTTTCTTGTCTTTCATTTTCTTTTTCCTTCATCCTTGGTCGGTGGCCAGCCAGGATAATCGCCATAGGCAAGGGATGAGCTCACCCAAGGGCTCCAAGGCTCAAACTTGCTAGCCTCACTAGATCAAAGAGCTCAAGGCCTCACTAGAGATCAGTGAACTCAACCTCGTTGGATTTAGCAAGGTGGAGCCTCGCCTGAGGCCGGCGAGGCTCGCTCAGCTCATTGGAATCTAGCGAGCACGAGCCTCGTTGCCCTTGGGCAACCTCTTCCCTCACCCATAGCTAATAGCCGACCGTCCCCATGGTTGGCCACCTGCCAAGGAAAAAGAAAAATAAGAACAAAAAAGAAGGAAAAGAAAATAGAAAAAATTAATCAAATGAGATTTTTATATTAAACAACGAAAAATATTTTTTAATTTATTTTTAAGTTTGAGCTAAATATAAAAAAATATTATCATTTTTAAAAAAAATATTTTTTTATAAAATATCACATTTTTTTGCCATACAAACGGAGCCTAGAGTTAACATGTAAAACACGATTTCGGCAATCTTCTCTGTTTCTTTGTTCTTCTGGGACCAACTTTCGTCAATTTCAAGGAGGAAAAACAGGAGGTGACAGTGCTGTCAGATACCAAAACCAAATTCTTGGTTCTCCACCTCAATCTTTTTTAAAGAACTTCCTCACTTGTTTAATTCTTAACAAAATTAAAATTGGAAAATATGACTTGGTAGGATTTCCTCAGAAATATGAGAAAAGAAAAAGTAACATAGAATAATATGACTTGATGGAATCTCCTAAATATATGCATCATCACGAAAAATATTCTAAATATATGTATAAAATATCTTAAATATCTCTTACACATTATACATCAGCAAGATTTTTTTTTTTTGACCTGTTACATCAGCAAGGTTCAATTATTCGAATAATACCCACAAATTGCAACTCGATTCTTGAAACTTGATCACATGGCGTAACCCTGTTGGCCAATTAATCTTGACGAAGCTCAATATCTCTAAGTACCAAGTAGGCGACATTTAATGGAACTTTGCCTCGAACCAATCGGCAAGGCTAATAGCGACTGACCGGAGGCCAAGTGCCTGGTCGATCCATCTTCGATGTCTCCGCCGTCCTTGTTCCCTTCATGCCTGCAGGTCGAGAGCCTTCATCTTCCATGACTTCAAGGCAGTGAAGTATACTTTTTGCCATCGCGATTCCTAGGCAGATGATATAGAAGGCTATCGAGCGGAGATAGTGCCGATTCATCAAGACAGGAACGTACAATGCCATGCAAATAAGGCAGATGCAGACTGGGGCGCCAGCTCCCGGCAGCAGGACAAGAGAGGCAAGCCAAGTAAGCTTGCTTACGAGCACACAGCTACCGGCCATAAATGCTACGGACATTGTTCCAAGAGTTACCAGCAGCGCCAACGTTGCAACTATATGGGCTTAGAGCAACATAAGAGTCTTCAAATTGTGTCCATGGCCAGACAAGAACCGCGCCAATGGCACTGTACATTGCGATGGTGTTGCAAATGACAAAGGCATGAAACATGCTTCTGTTCAGCATTAGAGCCATTCCTGCGTCTGCCCCAGGACCGTTGCTGTGACCTCCAGGAACCGAAAAACCAGCCGCAAAGGTCACGGTGGCCACAAGAGTGGCCACGACCAAACGAATTTCACCAGATTCTTCAATACACCTTCCTTTTGGAGAGCATGGATCGCCATTTCTGCCAAAATTTCTTTGTCCCTTGGCTTGCACATAGCCAAATCTTTATTTGTAGGTGCCCCGGCAGATTTCAAAATAATTGATGGTAATCTCTAGACATGGGCCAAACAAGAAAATGCAGGGTCACCATTATCGGAAGTTGTCGTACATAATGCACGAAGAAAGAAAAGATTGCTTAATTTTGGAGTTACTAGTGAGTGCATACCTTTTGAAGGGGAGAATCCGTTCTTTTGGCTTGCTGTACCGCAAAGTCAAGTGCCATCAAGCATTCGTTGTTGACAAGCTTGAGATCAACTCTTTTGTCCTTCAAGAGATGAAGCAGAGCCACGGGTTGCCACGGCAATGTGGCCAAATGGAGAGGGGTGTTCCCGTCGTTGTCTTTCGCGTTTATGAGTTTTTCGAGATTGGGATTTCTGAGTGTGTACTTCATTGCCAGGATTCTTCCATGCTTGGTGCAGATGTGAAGTATATTTTGTCCATGTCGATTGATCAACTCCATTGGATCTGGCCATTGCCGAATTAGCTCCTTGATTGCTTGAACATGACCCTGTTTGCAAGCCACGTGAATTGGAAAATGCCCGTCTCTATCATATTCGATTGCGCTCGAGGAAAATTTTGCCAGCAGGAATCCGATACCATCATAACAGTTTATGTACGCTGCCAAATGGAGCGGAGTGCCACCTCTTTCGTCTTTTAGTCTGAACAATTCTGGATTTCTCTTTGAAATTTCCTCAGCATGTCTAAATAAGTGCCATATAAAACCATTTAAATATCAAACCACGTATACATCTAATAGCTATAACTTTTAAAACAGTCAATAATAGTCCCATAAAATTTCACATTATATCAAAATAAGAGATCTCGAGTTCAAATCTTTTGAAACCCTTTAGTTGCCTCCCTATATATATTTCCGCACTTTAATGTTAGGTCAAAGTCCAATTTACAAATGAGGGAAAGTGTTAAACCATCTAAATATTATGCTACACTTCCATCTAATAGCTAAAGTTTATAAAGCAATCGGCCGCGATCCCACAAAATTGTATATTTTAATCTTAGGCCAATGTCCAGTCTACGCATGAAGGGAAGTGTTAAGCCATTTAATATTAAACTACACATTCATCTAATATCTTAAACTTAGATAACAATCGGAAGTGGTATCACAAAATTGCTCAGGGAATTTAATGTCATGCTTTGCCTCAATTCGCGTGTGAGACTTATTGTTCGTCAATTTCACATGTTGTTCTTGGTCCAGTTAAGATGTGAGAGTGTCAAAAGTATCCCATGTTGATTGATTGGGTTTCAATGGATCTTGTATTCATATAATCTTTCTCCTCGTATAGCTTAAACTTTTGTGTTGAAAATTCTAACATGATGAGACTATGATGTCTTGAGTTAAAATCTTTTCAAGCTTATTAGTTACCAAATTCTAATCTATGTGTGAAGGGGAGTATTCAACCACTTAAATA
Organism: Syzygium aromaticum; assembly: GCA_024500025.1. Classification (NCBI taxonomy): domain Eukaryota; kingdom Viridiplantae; phylum Streptophyta; class Magnoliopsida; order Myrtales; family Myrtaceae; genus Syzygium; species Syzygium aromaticum. The sequence goes on from CM044895.1 coordinate 7,808,173, forward strand.
TTAAATTAGACCATTATCCCATTGTTTAAACTTTTGTAACGATTAACAATGGTTTCATAAAACCTTACCCAAAAAAAAAAAAAACAATGGTTTCATAAAATTTCAGATTTCATTCTTGTGAAAGCTAAAAGGTTTGTACTAGGAGACCTATCTCTCTCCTTCTCCTCTTCCTCTTCTTCCTCCACTTCCATCTCTCCCTCTCTTGATCTCACTTAGCAAGAGCCCTCCGCCCACTACGCCGGTGCCATTGTTTCTGCTCTGTCGCCACTTGTTGCCGTCATTGTTGATGTCCCTCCATCACTTTCATCGTCACTCTACTTTGGTCATTGGGCATTCTCATTCTCTAGCATGCCCGACACCGCTACCCCCCTCTCCGCGGCCACCCCCCCTCCCCTCTCAAGCCACCACCACCACCACATCTCTCTCTCTCTCTCTCTCTCTCTCTCTCTCTCTCTAAACGACCTTAAATTGAGTCCGTTTAAATTTGGGTTGCGCGATCAGATGTAGAGGAGAGGAGCCACAATGAACACAGCTAGTGGACGCAACAAGCACTAACAGAGCTTGGGACACACAATCACGCAAAGGAGAGAGAGAGAGGGGTGGCTGGTAATAGGAATATTCCTTTCTCGTTGTATTTGTTAATTAAATTGATATATGGAAAACCTCAGGATTGGTGTAATAGGTTGGGACATTGGGGAATATTCAGCCAGAAACTAGAGGCCACATGTTCAAATTCTGCAAAATTTTTCAATGTCAAGACCACCTATAGAGATCAAAAGTTTGGACTTGACCAATTTATGGGAATTATAAGGCATTCCAAGGACATTTAGGTAACCAGATCTCCACATTCGTACCCTGTGTGGTTAATGTGTGTATTTATAACTAGTCAATTAGAAAGCCTGTTGGAGGAAATTTTATTTTGATGTGGCACAAATTAAAAAATTCAAAATAAAACAAAAGGGTAAAAAAGTAGGGTCAACAATTCGAATTGTGTTGTGTTAAGCATGTGAGGTCAAAATAATGGTGTATCAAGAATATAATTAACCAAAACAAGACAGGTTAAATAACCGTGTTGAACTACCTCAATATGAATGTGATAAACCTAATAAAGAAAGTTACATGACACAACACGATACGACTAATATAATTACCAAATGTGTCACCAGATCATAGTTGGCGCGATACAATATGTTAACATAGTAATAGGTTTACATTAATATGTGTGCTACTGTGTAAATGACAAACACATAAAACATGCTTATGCGCAATAACCCAAGTTGGCATGTTTAACTTGTTTCTAGACAATATTAATAATTTCACTTCATATTAATCTATAATTTATTATTTATTGAGTTATCACTTTTGTCTCCCTAATGTATTTTTATCATTTCCTTTTACCTTTTTATTATGGGTTTTATTTTTATTAACTTAAAAAAATAGTCATTAGATATGAGTATAAAGCGCTGAAACTTAGTCGTGTTAAAAAAAAACCGACACAAATGGCACATTAGTTTAAACGTGTAATATGGGCCTAAGCCCAAAGCACAACTAACTTTGCTTTACCTCATCCGCCTGAGAATAAAAGAAAAAATTACGCAAAAGAATAAGGGACGGAGCAACCCACAATATAAGAGAAGGTGAGCTCATCCGCGAATAGGAAAAAAAAATCGCAGAGAAGAGAGAAATTTCGCACATATCCGGACACCCCAGCAGGCTAAATTAACTCCAAATTGCAGCACTTGGTAAGTACATGAAACCTTTATTCATCTAATTGGAGTATTTTCGTAATTAGGCCATAAGTTCAAAGTTACATGAATTTTAAACTATGGGGATTGATATAAGATTTGTTAAGCTGTAAATTATGTGAAATAATAGTTTAGGGCGTTGTGGAGTCATAAGGTTTGACGAAAATCGATTCTAAGTTATGGTTTGATCAAAACGGAATTTTTAAAGGGCGAATTACTTGCTCGCACAACAGGTAATACACATAACCAACTAAGATGAATGTTTGCTATAAACAAGTTTGTGTGTTAACGCGTAGAAGTCATTTTATCAACAAATAAACGCAATCTAATCGAGTTATTAGTTGAAGTAGAGCTCCCCTTGATTTTGATATCATTCTTTGATTATTTGATAGGAGTACGAGTTCTTCGGTTCAAGTAACCTTAGTAAATTGGTTTTCAGCTTTCCCAATCAAGTGTTATTTATCTCTTATTTGGTTTTATAAACCCCATGTCTTAAAATTATAGAAAGATATATTATGAGTTAAAAATGCATCACATGTTTGATATTTCTTTCCAATGGAAAATTGATGTGTGTAGTTTATTTAATTCATAACTCCGTATCAGGCATTTGCTACATTATTTGTTATTAAAAATGGTTTAAGATGTGTTTATGAGAGAAATTGTGAAAGATTATTCAAACTGATATGAGAAATGCTTTATGAAATGTATACTACTTGATGAACTGAACTATGGAAAGTTATTTGATTTGGGTTGTAAACCTGACTTATGAGATTGGATTGGTGGATTTTTCAAAAATGATGTTAGTCGATTATGCTCTTGTCGCAATGATTGGAGCCCATAGAAGGGTAAATATGCATATCGGTATCTGGAGGTCCTTCTAGGTTGAACCACCGACTAATATAGACAGAGACTTAGTCAAGAGAAGGAAACTTAGTTGCCTTTGTTACTGGCATCAAGCATGAGCATGATTAGCTACTGAGCATTAGATTAGTTGATGAAATGGACCATTGCCATTTGACTTTATATAGATTAATAAATGGAATAGACTATTGATGATTGATTTATTATGATTGATCTCATATGCATAAAATTTCGTTGTGAAAAGATTTAACCAATTTCTTTTGATATTTTACATATATCATATACTAGATTTGGGATTGTATGTTATTGTTTTATAAAGATGCATAGTGAATGTTTGATTTGCCTAAAAGAGAGGTACTACTCACTAGGTGTGGTTGCTCATACTATTCTTCCTAAATGTTTTTCGGGTTCCTTAGATAGAGACAAGTAGGACAAGCAATATCGACGGAGAATTCTAGTAATTGAATCTTGGGTATGAGCTTAGATAGTTGGATACATCTATGAAATGATATTCCTTAAGAGTAAGTTTTTTAGATTATATTCTATGCATTTTAGAACTATATTCATGTAATCATATTATTGTTTGATAGAGATATTATAAGAGACCATAAGCAATATATAAAACAAGAAGTAGAATCACTAAACCAACCATATAGGTGCTATTGACAAGCAGAAATGAAAAGGGCAAAACAGTAAGAAAAAGTAAAGATATATAACGAATATAGTAAATTGCCTTAAAGTAAAAGACAGACCAACCACAAGCGATTCGACTTGCTGATTGTGAGATATGTAATTGCAAGAAAGAAATCAAGAAGAGATTACTGTTATTTAAACAAGATGGAAATATTACAATAACATTATTGAAAGATTACAACTGAAATGTAGATATTGAAGTACAAGTGCGAAAGTAAATAAAAGTCTTCGTATTCTCATATCATTAACAAGATCTGGAATAAAGGTGGTACAAGGATGTTATAGAATTTCCACGAAGTATTGAGACTTACTGGTTATGTAAGAGATATGAAAAGATTATGAGATGAGTGATCTCTTATTTTTTCGAGGAAGGATTGGAGAGATCTAGAGAGAGGTTTTGAGAGATGAAATTCTGCGAGAAGAATTTTGTGTGTTTCCTTTGGGGAATGATGTCTGAATATATAAGCAAACTAGCTTCTTGTATAAAATAGTTTGTGGGTGATACTGTAATAAACAGTAGTAAGTGCACAGTGTTACAGTGAATAGACACAATTATGAAAGCTTATGGGAAGAAAAGTAAAAGGACAGACAGACTCCTTTCGGCCTTTTATCTAATTATGAAAGAGGCGGGAGTCTTTCGGTGCCTTTTGTTTCAGAATCTTGAGAGATCTTCTTGTAGCTCTTCTTCGTCGTCTTCATCCTTTACATCTCCCCAATTAATGGGAATGACGAGTATTCCTGGAATGCCATAACAATCATCCTCATTAGAATTTTCGCTGTGATGAGAATGAGAAGAGCTGGAATTTTCAATTTGAGAAAGGATCTGCTTTATCATTCCTACTAATTGCTAATGGGATTTAGCACATGCTAATTTGGACAACACAAACCTTTTGTTACGTAGAAATGGAGTAATATCATATTTTCGTTGACCCAGTCTCTTGCTAGCTATTCCATCTTGCACCGAAATTAAACGTTATCTCCAGCTCACACCAAAATTAGAACATAATCAGAATATCTGCATGATAAGCAATTCAAGATTGATTCAATATCTCCATTGGTGATAACCAAATTTGTTGTTAATGTTCTTTACTTGAAATTCTTTCTAAAGTGTATATATATATATGAAGTCATCATCACTAATTGTAAAATGTATAATTCAGAAATCAAAACATACAATTCTTATATGTTCTCTCTATTTTCTGCATATTATTCATTGTCACTGCCCTCTTTCTCTTTTCTCGCATCTCTTCTCTCACTGATGGTAATCCCATTTCTATCTTGGTATCAAAGCAAAAAAAGGCAAAAGCCCAACGATCCAATATGAGTGACACAAATTCCTCCTCTTTCAAACAAAGACAACACTAGCCTCCCACTACAAACACCACCATACCCACAACTCCTGCAACAACTATGTCTAGTCTTCTCTCTTTTCCATCCTTCGGAGAACGCCTGGAACAAATCATGTGATTTGACGCACACGGATCCTATCATATTTTCTAACCTCTGAACTAAGTTATATAGTAGATGGCACCGAACCAGCACCATATATTCGTATTTCTCCATCATACCCACAAAATCTTGCCAAACCATACTTTCTCCCAACCACGCTCGCAAAATCTAACGCATTCGAGATCAAACAGCCCTTGGCTGGATCCTAAATACAACACTAAACTCCTATTGTAACACAACTCAACAGCTACAATACTTTTGCATCAGTTTGATCCTACCTAGCCGACGCATACGCTTCTTACTCCCGTGCTCGCTCCTCTTCCCTCTTGATGCAACTCCAATCCATGAGAAAAGGAAATATGAGTGTGATTGAATATATACGGGATGCTACCCAGATTGCCTATGAATTGCTAGCTATTAAGGAAACTATTTTTGCTAGAGTATACTAGACTCACCTCTTCTATGGTCTAGGTTCGGAATACTCCACTTTTTCCTCTACTCTCTCTGCCATTTCGGCTCATATCTAGTCCTTCACTTTCTCCATAAATGAGCTACATAGTTTATTACTGGCTCACAAGGGCCGTTTAGAGCTTTCAATCTCGGATGCTAGTCAGCCACCACCAGTTGTATTTGTTGTCCACAGTACATCACCAACTTTTGCACCTCCGAGGCAAAAGAAGTAATTTTTGTTTTCACAGCCGTGCCAATCAACAACCACCTATGGCTCATCATCTGCTAGTCTTGTACCCACCCCGCCATCACCGATCACGTATCAGTCGCTGGGTGATAGGGTTATCGCCGGAGAGTTCACTTTTGTCAAATTTGCCGTCGTCGAGGTCACAATAATACAACTTGCCATGACTGATATAATTCTCAATTTGTAGCCACACCTCCTCCTCAAACTCATTATGATGCACATGCTTCACATAGCCATTATCATACTCCTACTTACCTACTTCAATATTGTGCCCTTTCTCCATCTCCACAGGCATATTATAGCTCCTTACCACCACCTATAGTCCAATACCTCTCAGTTCCTCTGCCTCAACGTCCCTCTGCCCATGCTACTCCCAACTGGTTCACTGACTCCAATGCTACCCATCATGTCACTAATAGTATAGTTGGCCTTACCAATGTCACTCATTATATAGGCTCGCAACAACTCACTATGGGTGATGGCATTTCTCTTCCCACCACTTACACTGGTACTTTTGTGTCTTTAACGTCTCATTCCTTTATCTTTAAGAATGCTATAGTCGTTCCTAATATCACCTAGAATTTCTTATCTGTTTCTCAATTTTCCTTCAATAATAATTGTGTTTTCTTATTTTACCCTAATTACTTTCTCATGCTATGCTTACATATCGGCCAGATCGTTCTTCGAGGCAGCCTTGATTTCGGCCTCTACTATATTTTGCCATCCAGCTCGGCAACTTCTCCATCTACTTATATGACCTGACATCACCATTTGGGACGTGTCTTCTAGGATTTATCAGTTTGTCTTTTGAATTCCACAAAATATCATTTTTTCGCGTTCTTCCTCTTCCATATGTACTGCATGTGCTATTAGTAAAAGCCATCGCCATCACCATCCCAACCCTCCAACCAAACTAGGGCTACTTTCCCTCTTCAGCTGGTTTATTTTGATGTTTGGGATCTGTCTCCTGTAACCTCTCTTTCTGGTTATAAATATTACATATATTTTATTGATGATTTTTCTCGATTTTTTGATAACATGTTAGTATTGATTATGTTTAAACTACATTTTTCGCGTAGGAGGATCTCGTTACCCCTATTTATGTAGCAGTCAAGGCGTGACAAAATGTGTCCGTTTGTGTACGAACGGGTAAATAAGTCAACTGCATAAGACACAATTTTTATCATGTCATGAATGGGTTGACAAGAATAAATTTATGTCAAATCATAATTAATCACATGTCGTCTCTTACCGTGCAAACAGATGATGTTGAGAATTGGGAAAAGAGTAAAAGCTACCTAGCTTGCCGTGTAAGACGGCAGCATGAATGGGCAACACGCCTCGAATCCTCGATAGATCAAGTGGTTCTGCCAACAAAAGCCTAATAACCTCCAAGTTGCCACTCTCGACGGCTAGAGACACAGGACATTTACGTTCCTTGTTCTCCCAATACATGGGTTGCAAGTCCTCAACTATCAAGATCCGAACCACTTCCAGGTGGCCGTTCATAACGGCCTCATGCAGCGGGGTGTTTCCCCTGCCATTCCTCGCCTGCACAAGAGCCCGCCGCATGTCACCCTCCCGGATGACCAATGCTCGGCCAATGAGTACTCGGGCAGCGGGAGCCCTTCCTGCCTTGGTGGCCAAGTGAAGCGCGGTGTCTCCCCTGCAATTTTTCCAAGCCATGCGCTGGTCAGTGAAGTGGTTGACGATGACTCTCATGATCTGGCCTCCCTCGAGGCCCGCGGCGACATGGAGCAAGGAATTTTGGGAGGGGCTTAGAATGACCCACAGACACAGACGTCGGTTTCCTTCGGAACAGTAACGTTCTACGACTCTGATGAATTCGTCCGCGTCGCCTTGTTTACAGCAGTGAATAATTCCTGGGTCGTCGTCTCATCGTATGAGACGGAATCTTGCGTCAACATCGCTTCCAATCTCTGCGGCCTGAGTCTCCAGAGAGAACTGTCTTGCAGACTTATCTCTACTGGCATGATAATGGGTCTAAGGAAGACTTGGACTCTTATGTAATAACAAGAAACTTAGCAGATGATCGCATCCACCGCTCTACTCTGCTGCTGCGAGTAGCTTCTATTAAAGATATTAGCGAGGTGAAGACGCCACTCGCGTCCTTACACAAAAATGCATCTATTGTGGGAACCTAACAAGTTAAGACCGTCAAAATCTTGTGGGCTCCGCATCTCCACCATCTCCCAAAAAATAGAAGGTATTTGTTCGGACATGACTTTTCTTTGAAGTTTGAAGTTCCTCGATTTGGCAGATTCTCTTATAATTTAGCCTGATGAAAACGCAGATTGCTCACTTTTTGAACCTTACCATAAATGTTAAAGAAATCGGATCCCATCTTTCAGTTCAATCCATAGTCCCGTGACACTTTTTAACGATCTTGATTGAAATAAAATATTGCTATGTCGTATTGAATATAAAACCCAATGGATTTCTTGAATTTCTTTTCATGCTATTTCATGCTATACTCTTCTTCGATTATACATCAAGTAAGATAAATGTACATATAAAGGACAGAAAAATCAAGAACAAATTTCACGTGAGAAGGATGTAATTGTAAGGGGAAAATCGATCATGACCAGAAAGGAGATTTGCATCAGATATCTCCCTGCGTTCATCTTCTTCTAGAATAGCTAGCAGTGGTTCTATATTATCCATTGGAGTCCATGGAACAATTTACAGATTTAGTGCGTCCAAGTCACAGGCTTCCATGATTTGCTCTTCGGAAGAATTCATATTGCATGTTTCTCGAGTGACTCTCTTCTATAAGTCGTCATAATTAGTCACCCAAAGAATAAGATTTAGAGTACTCTTACAACATTTGAATGGACGCGAGAGAGAACTTGTATTTAGCAAATTGTTTGCTTCCATAAATAGACTTTTCACTACCATATTCTCCTAAAAACGAAAGCATCTAAACAATCATGTGATGCCGCGACAAAGGAAAACAACATAGGATCGATATCTTCGGTTCTCGAAAAGAAAGGGTGGTGGAGGCGTGTGATGAAAGAAATAAAGTAAAGAGGCCTTGGCTATTCTCAAAGCGGAGATAGATTCACGATCAAGAAAATATTCCGAGCATTCTGTGGGTGGAGCCTTTCATGAGAAAAGCAATGTTCAGTCAAGAGAATAAAAGGGGCGTGGATAGTAAAAGAGAGGAAAAGAACGGGGGGCACGTCCATTGAGAATTTTCCAAATGCCTTCCGTTAAAATGCTGATCCAATTTCTAGAGGTCTAGAAAAATTCTACAATAAAATCTGACACTTGGCGGCAAAAGTAAGTTCACTAATTTTGTGTAGAAGTCTCTAGTCCTACACGTGTGAAGCAAGAAAAGCCAGCTGTAGAAATCTTAGGTAAAGAAAAGTTACTGATTGTCTATTTGTTGTCCAGCTGTCTAAGTCAGTCAAGAAGTAGCGGTGGAATAGTCGGTGAGGTGCGCCTATAAATAGAGGTGAGCGCCCGTCCATTTTGTACTAGACTGACAAAAAAATCTCTCCTTCCCTTGTTAGTAGACTGATAATAATAGCCTTTCTTGCTTGTTCCCTTTTGCACCTTTTCGCCACTTTCATCTAGTCATTGTTCATTGTTCCTTCGTGAATCCCTTGCCATATTTCACGCACACGTGTGCACACACGCTTCCACAAATAACAAACGGTGATATCAGAGCCACTTCTTTGGTTGGTGTTGGGCATTTGTCCGAACCACCCGTTCCTAAAACTACCCATCCAGCTACCCAATAATTAAACTATGGCTACCTCCACGTCATCCTCATTTCCCATTCCTATTTTCCATGGGAATAACTACGATTACTAGAGCATTGAAATGACTACTTTCTTGATGGCCCAAGATTTGCGGGACATCGTGGAAAAAGGATACGAAGCTCCGCACGAAGGTACAAGTGTTCCAAAAGATCAACTACAAAGGGATGCAAGGGCATTATGTTATATTCAGCAAGCACTCCCCGAAACGGTATTTCCGAGGATAATTGGAGCAAAGACGGCGAAGATGGCTTGGAAAATATTACGAAAAGAATTCAAGGATCAGAAAAGGTATGTACTGTTCGGCTTCAAACTCTGAAAAGAGAATTTGAGAATTCTAAAATGAAAGTTATTGAGACCGTTCAAGAATATTGTAGAAAACTAAAAGAACTAGTTAATCAAATGAGCGCCTATGGAGATGAAATCACTAATCAAAGTGTTGTAGAAAAAATACTAGTCACTTACTAGAAAGTACAATCCTATTGTAACAATTATAGAAGGAACTAAAGATTTGACGACTCTGTTAGTAAGTAAATTAATTGGCTCTCTAGAAGTATATGAGAAAAGAATGATGGCACAAGATGAAGATTCAGTTGAAAGTGCATTTCGGTCTAAAATGAACATACGATCTCATCAATCTAAAAATGGTGGAAGGGGCTCAGTTAAAGTAGAAGAGGAGGAGAAACTCCTCAAAAGGAAAAATAGCCACCTTGTTGAATTTGCAAGAACACCAATCGTTTGGAGAAAGGTTGCTGGTTTAAAAATAAACCACAATGACACTTTTGTAAAAGATATGGCCACGTAGAAAAGCATTGTCGCTCAAAAACAAATAATCGAGCCAATTATGTTGAAGAAAAAGAAAGTGAAGACAACACATTCTATGCAGGCCAAGCGGCAAATGATAAGCAAAATGATACGTGGTACATTGATAGTGGGTGTAGCAATCATATGACGGGAGATGAATCCATATTCACCGATATTGATACGTTGGTGAAATCACAAGTAAAATTGGGCAACGGTGTATTGGTCGAAGTGAAAGGGCAAGGCACTATCACCATAGAAACAAATAAAGGCCAAAAATATACATAATGTGTACCTTGTCCCCAGTCTTGCACAAAATCTACTCAGCATTGGCCAAATGATACAAAGTGGGTATTCTCTATATTTTAGAGAGGATGCCTGCATTATCTATGATAAATATAAAAATATCATTGCCTTTGTTAAGATAGAGAATAGGAATTTTCCTATTCGATGGAAAAATGTCAGAAATATAGCCATGAAAGCTCAACTTGATGATTCATGGCTTTGGCATCGAATATTTGGACACTTCAACTTCACTGGGTTAAAAGTTCTCCATTAGAAAAAAAAATATGATGAGAGATTTTCCAGCTATTTCAGAAATGTCAGATGTTTGTGAAGGCTGTCTGCTTGGAAAACAACGAAGACAATCCTTCCCATTTGGTGCATAGAGAGCTAAGAAGCCATTGGGACTAGTGCATACGGATGTGTATGGTCCAATGAGGACCCCCACACCCAGTCAAAATAAATATTTCATCCTATTCATTGATGACTACACAAGAATGACGTGGGTCTACTTTCTTCAAGTAAGATTGGAGGTCTTCTCTATTTTCAAAAAATTTAAGAGCCTTGTTGAAAATCAAAGTGGCCGCAGAATCAAAGTCCTAAGGAGCGACAAAGCCATGGAATACAATTCAAGAGAGTTCAATAAATTCTGTGAAGACAAAGGAGTCCATCATCAACTAACTGTTGGCAATGCCCTGGAGCAAATTGGCATAGCAAAAAGGAAGAATAGAACCGTCATGGAGATGGCGAGGTCTATGCTAAAGGAGAAAGGCATTCCCAATTCGTTCCGGGCAAAAGCAGTCTACACAACTATGTACCTCTTAAAAAGGTGTCCAACTAGAGTAGTTCAAAATAAAACTCCAGTCGAAGCATGGAGTAGCCTTTGGCAAAGCATCTCAAAGTCTTCGGCTGTATATGCTACGTCCACATTCCCGCTCAAAAAAGAAGCAAGCTTGATGAGAAGACGGAAAAAGGAATCTTCCTCGACTACAGCAACCAATCAAAAGGCTATCGAGTTTACAACCTAAAAACTAAGAAGGTGATGATTAGTTGAGATGTCGAGTTTGATGGAAATACTGCCCGGAACAGGGAGGAAGGAAAGATTGAGAAGTGGTACGTCACCTTACCAAACATACCACCAACACGTAAGGAGTCAACATCACAAGAAGAAGGTGAAGTGCCAGATACCACCACTCATGATGTAACACCACCATCCTCTCCAAGAGTGACGCGGGAAGAAGCTACTCCAGAATCTCCTATTCTAAGGGTAAAATCTCTTAGAAAAGTTTATGAAACATGCAACTTTGTAGCTTTAGAACCAAAGAACTATGAAGAGGCTACCAAAGAAGAAGTTTGGATTGAAGCCATGAAGGAAGACATCAAGATGATAGAAAAGAATGAAACATGGGAGCTTGTTGATTGCCGCGACGACAAAGAAATCATTAGCGTTAAGTGGGTCTACAAGACGAAGATCAATGCAAATGGATCTATTCAAAAGCATAAGACAAGACTAGTGGCGAAAGGATATCTACAACAACTAGATATTGACTATACTGAAACTTCCGCTCCTATTGCTCGTCTTGATACTATTCAAGCACTCATAACCCTAGCAGCACAAAAAGAGTGGAAGATTCATCGACTAGATGTAAAGTCCGCATTCCTCAATGGATATCTTCACAAAGAAATATATGTGGAACAACCATAAGGCTTTACCGTCAAAGGCCAAGAAGAAAAAGTCCTCAAGCTTAAGAAGGCCCTCTATGGGTTAAAGCAAGCACCACGAGCGTGGTATAGTAGAATTGACGAATACTTCTCCAAGCAAGGATTCAGGAGGAGCATGAGCGAGCCAACGCTCTACATCAAGACCCAAGATAAGTCTAACACTCTCATCGTCTCTCTGTATGTGGATGATCTTATATATACTGGGAATAATGAAAAGATGATTCAAGAATTTAAAGAAGAAATGATGAAGACATTCAAGATGACAGATTTGGGCTTGATGCACTACTTCCTCGACATCGAGATCAACCAAAATGAAGGAGTCTTTATCTCACAAAAGAAATATGCCGAGAACCTCCTTCAAAAATTCAAGATGAATAATTACAAAACAGATGCGACACCGCTCGTGACAAACGAGAAACTATTAAAGGAAGATGGAGCAGAAAAAGTTGATGCCTCCCTTTACCGAAGTCTGGTTTACAATTTATTATATCTCAATGCAACACGATTGGACATCATGTACGTGACGAGTCTACTATCACGATTCATGCAGAGTCCAAGTCAAATTCACCTTGGAGCTACCAAGAGAACTTTAAGATACTTACGAGGAACAACAGATTATGGCATTTGGTATTGGCCAAGTGCAATGGCTAAGCTTATTGGCTACACCGACAACGACTGGGCAGGATCAGCTGACGACAGGAGAAGCACTACTGGCTCTGCTTTCACACTGGGTTCTGGAATATTCTCTTGGGCATCTAGAAAACAAGACTTGGTGGCACAATCTACTGCGGAAGCTGAATACGTCTCTGTTGCTACAACCACCAGTCAAGCAATATGGCTTCAAAGAATTCTAGAAGACATTGGAGAAGCACAGACGGAAGTGACTCCGATATTTTGCAACAACAAGCCTGCGATCGCCATATCAAAAAATCCTATCTTTCGTGAAAGAACCAAACATATGGACATCAAATATCACTTCATCCGGGAAGTGCAAAATAATGGAAAGATCGAGCTCAAATATTGCAAGACCGAAGATCAAGTCGCAAACATATTCACTAAAGCACTGCCACAAGTCAAGTTTGAGATGTTACGAAGCATGCTTGGAGTATCACGTAATTGGATCAAGGAGGAGTGTTAAAATGCTGATCCACTTTCTAGAGGTCTGGAAAAATTGTACAATAAAATCTGATACTTGGCGGCAAAAGTAAGTTCACTAATTTTGTGTAGAAGTCTCTAGTCCTACGCGTGGGAAGCAAGAAGAGCCAGCTGTAGAAGTCTTAGGTAAAGAAAAGTTAATTTTTAGCCAAAAAAAAGAGTAAAGAAAAGTTACTGATTGTCTAGTTGTTGTCTAGCTGTCTAAGTCTGATACCAAAGCGCAATCAAAATTAGACTAAACAGAAAAATTAAAACGATAACGAGGAACAAACTGTTCTCTCGATCGATTAACAATCAATAAGTTTTCAAAACATCCATCAAAAAACTGCTCTCAAAACTCTAAAAACAAATTTATAAAAGGTATTAACCCTAATGGCAAAAAAAACGCAAAAATTACAAAAATACCATTAATTCGAAAATTACTAAAATAATTTAAAAAAACCATCTAAATGACCCCGAATCGCGAAAATCCATCGTTGACTTCAAATTTAAGCTCAATCCGACATCATTGACTTTAAGCCCGCCAGTTCGTCCAATCACATAACGGGTTCGCCAGTCCCCTAGGTGCATCATCCTCCCCTGCTAAAGAAAGATTCGTCCTCGAATCTGCTTCGCCTTCATGGTTGTCGTCAATCTCCTTAGGATCTTCTTCTCCTTCAGGGTAGTAAGATGACAAATCCACTACATTAAAAGTTCCGGATACATTATAGTTACCCGGCAATTCGATCTTATAAGTATTGTCACTAATTCGCTCCAAAACTCTGAAGGGTCCTCAGCTATAGGTTGAAGCTTGCCAAACCTACCCGCTGGAAATTGTTCTTTCCTAAGGTGAATCCAAACTAGATCATCCTCCTTGAAAACGACTCTTTTCCTGTGTATATCCACGCGTTGCTTATACTTTATGTTCTGCCTGTTGATCTGAGTATGGACCTGGGAATGCAGCTCTTTGATATGCTTTGCATGTTCTTCAGCTTCCTAACTAAATTGCTTGAGAACTGGTATTGGTGTAAGGTCTAAGGGAGTAATTGGATTACGACCATAAACCATCTCAAAAGGAGTCTTGCCTGTAATTCGGTTCTCTGATCTGTTATATGCAAATTCCGCCTGAGGCAATACTAAGTCCCACTGTCATGGATTATCCTCAATCAAATTTCGCAGCAAATTCCCTAAGCTTCAATTAACAACTTCTGTTTGACCATCGGTCTGAGGATGATGAGATGAACTAAACTTCAAACTTATACCCATGTACCTCTAAAAAGTGCACCAGAAGTGACTCACAAACTTCACATCACGATCTAAGGTTTATGGACTTAGGAATTCCGTGCAGCTTAACAATCTCCTATAGAAACAATCGAGCAACCTGTGAAGCATCATAGGACTTGCTACACTGGACAAAGTGGGCCATCTTCGAGAATCTATCGACAACCACCATTATTGAATCCTTACTCTGCTGCGTTCTTGGTAAACCCAAGACAAAGTCAAGACTGACATCCTCCCACGGTGCAATCGAAACAGGTAGAGGCATATACAATTCTGCATTAGTACTCTTAGTCTTGCCACATGACATATCCTATACCTCTCTATAAAACGTGTCACGTCACGTTCCATCCGAGACCAATAAAAATGTTCACTCGACAAGGCCTTCGTCTTATCCACGCCAAAGTGCCCAGCTAAACCGCCTGCATATCCCTCAATAATAATAGATTCCCTCAAAGAACATTGAGGAATACACAACCTATTACTTTTAAATAGGTAAGCCTTCACAATCTAAAATTACTGAAAAGGCTCCGTTTTGCTCTTCCTCCATATATCCCCAAAATGAGGATCATCAACGTATAAATCTTTAAAAATATTAAATCCTAGAACTTTTACCTGCATCGTAGACAACAAAGAGTGTTTTCTGCTCAATGCATCTGCCACACTATTTAGCACTCCTGCTTTATGCTTGATGGAAAAACTGAAAACTTGAAGAAACTCTACCCACTTTGCATGCATTGCGTTCAATTTGTGTTGCCCATTGATGTATTTCAAGGCTTCATAATCAAAAAATAAGATAAACTCTTTCGAAATAAGATAGTGCCTCCAATGCTCCAAACTCCTCACAATAGTATAAAATTCTTTATCATAAGTTGAATATTTCCTTTTCGCCTCGTTCAACTTCTCACTAAAGAATGCTACATGTTTACATTTTTGACTTAGGACACCCCCAATAACAATACTTGAAGCATCACAATGCACCTCAAAAATCTCATTAAAATCAGGAAGCACGAAAACAGGTGCTTCAGTCACCTTCTTCTTTAATAATTGAAAGGCAGCTTCTGTCTTATTAGTCCATACAAATTTACTTCCTTTTAGACAATCCATCAGAGGTGCAATAATAGTATTGAAATCCCGAACAAATCTCCGATAAAAAGACGCAAGCCCATGAAAGTTACTTACCTCATGAATATTTTTCGAAATCTCCCAATTTGTAATAGCGTCAACCTTAGCTGGGTCCATATGAATGCCCTCCTTAGTTACAATATACCCCAAAAAGGTCACACGATCAGTCAAGAAGTGACACTTCTTGGTATTAGCATATAATTTCTGCTCCCTCAAGATCTCGAACACCCTTCTCAAATGCTGCAAGTGTTGATCAGTCGATGCACTATAAATCAAAATATCATCGAAATATACGACGACAAATTGGTCAATAAAAGGATGAAACACCTGATTCATGAGTCTCATAAAGGTGCTTAGTGCGTTAGATAACTCGAAAGGCATCACCATCCACTCATACAGACCATCTCGAGTTTTAAAAGCAGTCTTCCATTCATCTCCAGGACGCACTCTAATCTGATGATATCCACTCCTCAAGTCTATCTTCAAAAAGATAGTCACTCCATGCAATTGATCAATTAAATCATCAAATCTCAGGATAGGAAAGCGGTATCTGATCGTGATCTTGTTAATAGCTCTGCTATCCACGCACATTCTCCACAACCCGTCTTTCTTAGGAACCAACAAAACTGGCACTGCACAAGGGCTCATGCTCTCTCGAATTACACCTTTTTGTAATAGTTCTTGCACTTGCCTCTGTATCTCCTCATGCTCTTTAGGATTTATTCTATAAGCTGCCTTATTAGGAATAGCAGCTCCTGGAATGAAATCTATACAATGTTGAATATCCCTCATGGGTGGCAATCCAGGTGGCAATTCCTCTGGTACGACATCATCAAACTCCTCAAATATAGGTAGAACTTGAGTTAAAATTTCTGGACTATCAAGATTCTACTCCATAACTACAATAGCAAAAAGCTCTGGGGCATTCACCGCTTCTTCCTGGAACTTTGATTTGAAAAACAGATTACTTTTTCCATCTTTTATCAAATCTGAAGGACCCAAAGTAATGGTCCGGCCATCCTTCTTGAAGGTATATGTATTTTTGAATCTGCCATGCTGTGTTTTCCTGTCAAACTGCCAAGGTCTTCCTAATAGAATATAACAAGCATCCATTGGAACTACGTCACCCCACACTTCATGAGTATATTTCTTTCCAATCTTGAACTGCACTAAACACCTCCTGCTCACTTTTACTTCATTCCACTTCCTAAGCCATGACAGCTTATATGGTTGAGGATGTTCGACAGTTTTCAAACCCAACTTTTCTACCATAGTGGTAGATATCACATTCTCACAACTTCCCCTGTCAATGATCATATTACACACTTTTCCCCCACTAGTGCACTTAATATGAAAGATATTATGCCTGAGCCACGATTCATCATCTACCTCAGCAATATTTAAAATCCGACGCACAACTAAAGACTCACCAGAATCGGCATAGACAATGTCCTCCGGATCTGGATCGACATCTGTTTGCTCTCCATCAGATTCATCATAAGTTGGGTCTTCATCGAAAGTTGGATTATCTACCAATGTCACAAACTGTTGGTTCGGACAATCAGTAGCAAAATGCCCGAGTCCTTGACACTTAAAACAATGCTTGCCTGCAACTTCTCCCCTGCTAGATCCTGCACTACTTTGGTCTCCTTTTGTTGCAGATTTTGAACCAACGCCCTTAACTGCTGCCGAGGTTGAAGAACTCCTTGCTTTCCCCCGGGACTCTTTTTCCGACCACTTGGAACTACTGCCTGACCACTTAGAACCACTGTTAGACCACTTGGACTTAATGTTTTTTCTTTTAAACTGTCCTTCCACTTTCAGGGCTAGTCTGCACACATCTTCATATGTCCAATACTACTGTAATTGAACGACATCAGAGATCTCATATCGCAGCCCTGCCAGATATCGTGCAATCGTCTGCTCGTCTTCCTCCGCCACATCAAAACGCATTCGCAAGCGATCAAATTCTTCTGTAAATTCCTCAACTGTTTTATCATCTTGCTTGACGTTATGATATTCGATAAATGCCTCTTGCCTCTAATGGGTAGGCAAAAATTTTTTCTGCAATAACTTTTTCATCTTCTCCCAACGATCCACCTTCGGCTTCTCCTCTCTAGCGCGTTGCTTTTGCACGTGTTCCCACCAAATTGAAGCATGTTTTCGCAGCCTAATAGCCACTAATTTCACTTTTTGCCCCTCAGTTAGGTCTTTAAGATCAAAAATCTGTTCTACCGTATGCAACCAATCAATAAACTCATCAGGATGAGTCTTACCATTAAACTCAAGAATCTCGATCTCCATTCCAAAATTTTGAGAAGAGCGCTGATTTTCAGGTTGTACTCCTCGATTCCGCCCCTGATTCAAAACCCCAAAAGGGTTTACATCCTCCTCTTCATCATCGAATGAATCCTCAGATTCTACTTCTTCTTCGAATTGAACGCCCAACCTCGCCTTCGCAAGTTGTTGCTCCAAATCCTGGATTCGTCTTCTCTGTTCTTCAATTTTTACGTCTCGCAGATCTCTTAGACGCGGTTGGTCATCTGCTTCAGGAACGCCTCCACGCCCCCGGCCTCCACGAGCCCGCCGTCCACGAGCTCGCCGTCCACGATCGCAATTCTGTTTAGCCATTGATTCAAACAACCTGTGCTCTGATACCAATTGATGCCGAAGCGCAATAGAAATTAGGTTAAACAGAAAAATCGAAACGATAACGAGGAACAAACTGTTCTCTCAATCGATTAACAATCAATAAGTTTTCAAAACATCCATCAAAAAACTGCCTCTCAAAACCCTAAAAACAAATTTATAAAGTGTGTTAAACCTAATGACAAAAAAAAACACAAAAATTACAAAAATACCATTAATTCGAAAATTACTAAAATAATTAAAAAAAAACCATCTAAACAACCCCAAATTGCGAAAATCCATCGTTAATCATAGCCAAAGGCTATTTGTATTGATCAGCATGCCATTTTGCTTCAGCTGACCAAATTTGAGCTCAATCCAACATCATCGACTTCAAGCCCGCCAGTTCGTCCAATTGCATAACGGGTCCGCCGGTCCCCTAGGTGCATCAAAGTCGGTCAAGAAGTAGCAGTGGAATAGTCGGTGGGGTATAAATAGAGGTGAGCGGCCGTCCATTTTGTAGTAGACCGACAAAAAATCTCTCCTTCCCTTGTAACACCAACCGATAATAATAGCCTTTCTTGCTTGTTCCCTTTTGCACCTTTTCGCCACTTTCATCTAGTCTTTGTTCATTGTTCCTTCGTGAATCCCTTGCCATATTTCACACACACACACACTTGCACACACGCTTCCGTAAATAACGAACACATTCACACATCTAGGGGGGTTCAGAGAAAAGAAAAAGAGAAGCTCGGTTGACCAAAGTTTTGGGCACAAAAAAGACGCGCTCGGAGATATTACGCATAGCGACGAGGCTCCTTCCAAGATCGTTGCTACCACAAACTCTTGCCCTCTACCCCGTCGCATCGTGGCTGCCGCTCACCGCGCTTCACTGCCCAACGCTCCCAACCACATGAAGTGCCTCTCCACGGAGAGCACCGCCCCAGCGATCTCTCTCTTTCTATGGTGTCCCGCACGCGTATCTTTTTCAAGACGGCGCTCTAGCTTTCGGCGCTCTAGCTTTCAGCGCTCGCCTAATCGGTAACTTCGGCAACCCAAACTACGGCAAGATCGACATTAATAACCCTTGTTTAATGTGGCTCATCTTTCTGACGATTGGTGCGTTAGTTTTAGTTCTGCCAAGTTGCATGATTCGTTTTAGACAACAGATGGTTTTTAAGTTAATAGGAACATAGGCGTTAATAAAAATGGTCGTGTTCCAGAATAAATTGGTGGAACTTCCGATAAATGCTAAAGGGTCACTTGTGCCTATAGTATTTCTATCTCTTTTTAAACTTTGGTACGTGTCTCATTCTTTTCAAAAGGCACCCCTTCGATATTTCATGGCGGAGTTGTTCTTCTGCTTAGATTCGTTCTTTAGATGTTTATGATGGTGCTATTGTCGTGGCTTCACTCTTTATGGGGAATTTGAATTTATTGTTCTATCTTGTTAGTGATTATCGGTGCATACATTTATTCAAAGATTTCTTTTTTATAATGTAGGAAAAAACATAACACAATATTGTTTGTCATAACTTATAAAAATAATCAAAAATAATAACTTTGAGAAAGCGATAATAACTTTAATAATGACCAAGTCAAGGAGTAAATATATTGAATATCTATTCTTAACAAATAAAGAGGACACAATAACAAACCAAATGTGAACCTTCTATACAATTGTAATAGAATTAAACAAGAGGTGAGGTACGGATTACCAAATCTTCTTAAAGTGATTAGTTCCTACCAACGGTGCCATGTAGATTTACAAACTATATCTCTCAAGATACAACACAGCGAACCCGTTTATATTAGTACTATGCAAATATGACACTATCGAACTTCTTGAAATAGGCACACTTAGATTGAAGTGAAGAGATGCATTATCTTTTCTTCCTCTATGAAATGAAGAATAGTTCAAATTAATTTATAGAGTTTAAGAAGTCATGTATGGAGAAGATACATGAGCTAAAGAGATACTTGAATTAAAGGGACATGCGAACTAAAGAGACATGTCTCGTTTTGGTCACTTTTGTGGAACCATTAATAACCCATAATTACAACAATCCCACAGCCCTCATTAATGGATCAACAAAACATTTTGACTTAAAGTATTCTAAACGTGCTTGTGGAAATACACAGCAACAAGATAGGTAGCTTTCACTTTGAACTTTTTTTAGTGAAAGCCTATTGGACCTACTTAACCAGTCAATGGCTAAGCCTTGAATCGCAAGTTGACCTCACACATAGCATCTCCAATTCAAGATTGGTTCTCGGTTGTGTTCATTCTTTCAGCCCTAAACCTCTCAGGATTCATATTTGCTTTAGAAAATCTAGCCTTTAAAGATTTTCATAGAGTCAACCAGCTCCATGCATATAGGTGCATTCCTATCAAAGGTATCCTACCATACCTTACTAGGATGTTGTATTCCAAGCTATATGAATCATTAAACACAGAGTGTATCCTTAAAACAATGTAGGAAGCATTGTTGCATCATAAAATAGGAGACAGTGGTCACACTAGAGTTTTCAAATTTTGTGTTGTCCTATTGAACCTAGTCCATGGGATCTCCAATCGCTAGGTTAGATTTCCATATTGGAACCTCTTTGTTGAGTTAAGGCCTTTAACCCCATTTCCCTATATGCACAATTTACATGTTCTCTTGACAAACCTTTTGTTAGTGGATCCGAAATATTTTCCTTTGATTTCTCTAAAGAAATTTTCCATTTGAGAGCAACTGCCTTACGATATTATGTCTATGACGAATGTGTCTACACTTATCGTTATATATCATATTTTGTGTCCTTACAATTGCGGCTTGATTGTCATAGTATGCATACCGCAGACCCACATTTTGACCACAACGGAACTTCCTCTAAAAAGTGTCAAAGCCACTCTACTTATTTAGTAGCTTTATCCAAAGCAATATGCTCATATTCCATCGTGGAGCGGGCTATTAAAGTTTGTTTTGAGGATTTCCACAATACTACGGCATTTCCTAGTGTGAACACATATCTGCTAGTCAATTTCAATTCATTAGAATTCGAAATAGTAAGTCAATTTTGATGCCGAGTATAACATTTGCAACACCAGATTCTTTCATCTCAAAGCTTTTTTTTGGAACATTTTTGGTGATTTTGATACCTCAACTTTTTCTCCAAGAATCAGCAAATCATCGACATATAAACAAATAAGTACGCATCCACCTTACGTGAATTTAGTGTACACACTTTTGTCACACTCGTTGATTTTATATCTATTTTGGATCATCACATGATCAAACTTCTCGTGCCATTGAGGAGTTTGTTTAAGTTCATACAAGGATTTGACAAGTCTACACACTTTGTGTTATTGTCTTTTGACCTTGAATTTTCCAGGTTGTTTCATATAAATCTCCCCGTCGATATGGCCATTCAAGAATGCAGTTTTCACACCAATTAGATGTACCTGCAAATTGTATAGAGAAGTTATAATCAACATACTAATTGATGTTAGTCTTGTTACATGTGACTAAGTATCAAAGTATTTTAGATCCTCTCTTTGTTTAAACCATTTGGCAACACATCATGCTTTATATTTATCAATGAAACCATCAGCTTTACACTTCTTTTCAAATATCCATTTGCATCCAATTGATTTATTTCCAAATGGAAGATTAACCAATTCACAAGTATTCTTACTTAGGATAGAATCAATCTCATTGCCAACAATTTCTTTCCATAAATGAGCATATGAAGATGACATTGTATCTTTAAACGGTTGAGGCTCACTTTCTAACATGTATGTAAAAAAATTAGGTCCGAAAGGTTTTTCAATCCACGACCTCCTTTGAAGTTTAACTTCTTCGGACTAAACTTTATCATTCTCAAATTCTAAATTTCTAAATCTCTTACGAGAAGATTTATCCTAATTTCTTTTTGCAAGATATATATTCTCAAAGAACTCAGAATCCCTTGATTCTAGGATAGTATTGGCATGGATTTTCACATTTTTAGATTTGTGAACCAAAAACCTGTATGTGTTACTATTTTGAGCATAACCGATAAATATGTAATCCACCATTTTAGGTCACAACCGAATTTGTTTAGGAGGAGGAATCGCCACCTTGGCTAAGCACCTCCACAATTACAAAAATTTGTAGAATGGCAACCTTGTTGGTTCAATAGGACTTAGCCCATTAGCCAAGGCGAGCCTGAGCAGCACTAACCAGTTGTCCTTCCACTGCCAAGAGTGGGAGGTTTTCACCCTCAAGCCCTCCGCTTTAGTGTATACGAGACCTGAGCCTTTGCCCTCGAGCCATTGCCCAAACCACATGAACCAACTCTTGGCTTGGAACGGGCAAGCCAACAAAGAGCCACGGCATGGATCCGGGTCCATGTCCCATCACCTCGTTGCCCCCACTAGGGTTTCAAGCTCCTATTGCTTAGCTCAATAGCAAATTGTGTCAAACCACCCCTCCCGAAATGGAGCCATATGCTATTTGGCCTATACTGTTATGAAAACGAATCCCGGATACATTGGCCATTTGACTTGCACCCATACCACCATAAATGGTCTAGGTTCGAAGTCCCGCAGCATTTGCTACCACAAAACCAGGCTCCAAGGTCTGAATCTCTCCAACAACAGCTTTCAAATCAACCATAGGAATGTCTTCGAAATGTTTTGGACATTATTGGGTACTTGATTGTTAGCGGCCATCTCAATTTTTTGATGAATCCAACAAAAAGTAAGGAAAATAGTTGCCTTAGGATTGTAGGAACAAACGTAACACAATACTATTTTTTGTAACCGGTAAAAATAAAAAGAAATAATAACTCCAAGAAAGCAACAACAACTTTATTAATGACCAAGTCAATGAGTAAATATATTGAGTATCTAATATTAACAAATAAAGAGGACACAATTACAAACCAAAGTTGAACTTGCACAGTTACTATACAATTATAACAGAATTAAAAAGGAGGTGACGCACAGATTACCAAATTTTCTTAAGGCGATTAGTTCCTACTAACGATGCTATGTATATTTACGAATTATGCCTCATAAGATACAATACATTGAACCTATTTGTATTAGTACTATTCAAACATGACTCAATCGAACTCTTCTTGAAACCGGCATACTTAGAGAAAATTGAATGGAGAGATGCATTATTTGTTCTTCCTCTCCGAAATGAAGAGTAATTCAGATCATTTATAAAGTTTGAGAAGTCATGTACTGAGGAGATACATGAACTAAAAGATACATAAATTCAAGAGGTACATGTATTAAAGAAATATATAAATTCAAGAGATACATGAATTAAAGAGACATGTGAACTAAAGAGACATGTTTTGTTGTGCTCACTTTTGTTAAACCATTAATAACCATAATTGCAACATATAACACTTGATTTGATTTATTAGGCGTTCTCACAAAAGGCAATTTCCTAGTTTATTTCATTGCCCATATATTTGACAATTGAGGTTTCAATGTTTAAGACCTAAGATCGGATCCCTAACTATCTTTATTTTCATCATGGATAGTGGAGAATATTTAAATTATACAGGCTTATATTGCATGCTACTAATTTAGGAAATATTGTTATTATGAAAGATACAAAAAAAATTGCATTGCACGATAGGATAGATTGCATTCTTATTTTTCTAATTTAGAATTGCATATCTAAATTATTGTATAGACATAAATTATTGTAAATGATAAAAATATTTTTCATTGAATAATTATTTTAAATGTTATGAGCGATTATTTTTAGAAAAATATTTTTCAAATTATTCATTTTCCGTTAAACAAGCGGATCTTACAAGACTGATAATAAATCCAAGCTCGTATACAATAATGCATGGATCCCAACCTGAAAATAACAATGAAAATAGGACCTAAAGAGTAACTCCAAGGTTCTCGTACCACAATATGAATGACTATATGTTTTCCTCCAATTATTATAATTTCTTGTTTTTGAAAGGGACATATAGGTGACTCGAGGGTGTACATTCATTGCGTTCATTGTATTCTCCGTTATAACTGTCGAAAGCAAAACGACATTGAGGTTATTCCCTTTTGTTGTGATGATTGATCGCCTTGCGTGATTTCTAAAATTGAACTAGCTTTTTTCCCACCATATTATTCCAAAACGGGGTTTCGCAGCAAGAATCAAAGCATTAATCGTAAATACTGTCCTTCTTGGACACCGTGCGTCTGCGGTCTCCTCCTAGCTTTGTACACTCATCTTGTAGCATCCTCTTTCGCCATCATACTTGGAAATGATTGATTGCGTTGATCTTGTTTTCATTTTGGCCACTATGGTTTGTCTGGTTTCCGACAGAATAAAGCAAAAAAGTAAACTAAAGTAAAGAGAAACCATTATGGCCCCATTTGGTTCAGCATTTGGGGAATGCCATTGGGGAAATGCAAATACTTTTGGACTAAAGGACTTTGGAAAAATACAAGACTGTCTGGTAAATGTAACTGAAAAATGCTTTGGGAAAATGCTAGACTGTTTGATAAATATAAATTTAGAAAGCTCTTTGGCGTGACCAAATTAAATTTTTAATTTTAATATTTTTAAAATTGAAAAATAAAAACAATGACTGTAACTTTGATTTGGGCTTGACATTTTTCAGTCTTTTTATGTGCCTAATATCTATTTCAAAGATGTTATCTACTTTCTTCTTTCTATATATATTGCATTAAAATGATATCTTTAGTTTACATAGCTAGGTGTGAATGTAATGTCGCACTTTCTGTAACTCAAAGGGGCTTTGGAAGCACAAAACATGTCTTCAAATGATTTTCTTGGCATGTGCTCTTGGTATCCCTTCACCAAGGAGGTAGTTTAGCAGGTTGTTGCCAATTTTTAAGAGGATATCTAATATTCTTGAGAGGTTGTCATTTCACAATAATAAATATGATCACGTATGTCCGCAAAAAAGAAGCACGCTATCCTTAATATTACAAACCTCCTCAATGACTTTGTAAACTCGTGGCTATTTCATCGCGTAAACGTGTCATGTCGGAAAATGCATTATTATTTGAAGCACTAACCCCCTCACTTGAATCATCATCGTCAACTGAATATCCATAATGGGGATCCAATTCTGCTTGTTCAAAATCCATACCAGTCACGGCATGTCTTTGTATATAATTGTGCAAAGCCATTGTTACCACGATAATTTGCACTTGTTTTTCATATGGATAACTGGGCATACGAGTTAAAATTCCCAACTTCTGTTTTAATACTCCAAAGGCTCGCTCAATTGTTGAGCGGAGTGAGGAATGGGCACAATTGAATACTTCTCGATAACCCGTAGGCGAAGAACCTTCTCGAAATTCTGGTAAATGATATCTAACTTCTTTATATGGCCCCAAATAACCCATCTGACTTGGATATCCAGCATCTACCAAGTAATATTTACATACACCAATATATTGTAAATCTAATCAACATATGCCACATAGATATATGGATGTAACTAAACCATTAAATAACAAACCTGGAGGAGGATGGGGAAAATGTGTGTCAGGTCTTCCAATGGCTTTATAGAAGATACGTGTATCATGAGCTTGTCCCTCCCAACCGGCCCAAACATAGACAAATTCCATATTAAAATTACATATGGCCATCACATTTTGAGTCGTCGTTCCTTTTCGACCAATAAAACGAATTTGATCGTACGTAGGTACCATCGCTGGGATATGTGTACCATCAATAGCTCCAATGCAATCCTTAAAATATGGAAAAAATCATCAATCTTTCTCGATTTTCTCGGGAACTTCCCTATATTCTCGATCGGTTGGTTGGATCAAATTTTTTCCATATCACAAACTTTATCTAAAACTAAGTTAAAGTGCTTACTTATGGTTTCCCCAGAACGTTGAAAGCACTCTTGTACCCACCCGTTGCCTATACCATGTCCCAAAATATGAAGTATCATACCAACCATTTCTGCAACATCAGTATTCCTAGACCCTTCAAGACCATAGCATGCTACTAAGTCATGGGTTAAATTATTAAATACAACCTTATGCATTCTAAACATATTATAACACCTTATAGGATTCGCATCTTCGCCCATCAACTCTTTTAACCTTGCATAACCTGTATATGTTGAGGTCATGCACGGTTATCTGCAAAGGTATGTTGCTTGATATAAAATTGCAACTCCTGTGATTGACATAAGATCCCAATAGTCATTTTCCTCTTGTTCATGATTTTCCCTTGCATGTGAATCATCCATAACTGTTTCAAATAACAAAATATAAAGGTTGTAAGAGAAATAATGAATAAGCTTGATCATCAAACAATGTAATAACCATCATATATATGCAAACTTAATCACATAAAGAGAACACCAACTAGAAACAATTCTCATATTAAAACATTAATAGAAATTGGGTTCACAGGAATGCAAATAAAGATCCATCAACAGAAACAAAGCAACATCACTCTCTTCAAACAGGAATAAAAGCAGCATGACTAAACAATAAGATGCTAACATCCTATCTACGAAGACCTGACTCTCTTCCAAACTCATACTTGAGATACTTGACTTTTTTTGCATCATCCTTTAAGCTCATAAAAACCTGTCTATTGTCTATCTTTTCCTTCAAACGAGAGATTGCAAAATAGTACAACATTTCATCTTCCACAATCTCAGGTATGGTATCCAATATATCTATGAGGTCCTTGTAAAAGGACCGACTACATTGGTAGTTGCTTGAGATGTGACAATGGCATTGCTCCTACTTTCAACAGCTGCAACTAGCCTGTTAATTTGCGTCCCAAGTTCTTCTCTTGTGCTCAATTTCTTATCTTTTTTTCCTCGAGCTTGCCTTGTTGAAGTTTGAGCAGCTCTTTTCCGGCTTTGAGCTCCAATTAGTTCACCAATGGTTTCATCTACATGACCCTCCAAATTTTCATCAGTAGATCTTGCAACATCATCGATAACATGTTGTGTGACCTCAATATCATTATTAATACATAAGCCTTATCCAGGATTCCATGTGACTCCTCCAGTAGCAACCGTATCTCTAAACATCATATCTAACTTCTCTTCAAGATCATGATGTATGCCTTTCGTCCTAAAAGCCTTAAAGTTTGGATTGACCTGTTATCATAAAGCATTTGTGTAAGTTGTATCCTTGAAGATGATCCAGCGCAAAAGTTAAAAAAAGAAGTGATGAAAACCTGAATTTTACTCTCCCACCATTCGTCACTCGCATCAATAGTTTTCTTCCTTGAATCCCAATCTAGTTTTGTTTCATTATAAAGCAATGACCTCCATCTTTTCCATTCTTCCTTGAGATTATCCCACTTATTCTTCATTTCATTCTTATCATACTTTTTTCCTATTAGCTCCTCAAACTTGCTAATTATGACTGCCCATCCATCTCTTTTGTTGCTTGCAGGACGATTGCCTTTTTCAATTTGTTCAATGCATAATTCACAAAAGGTTTCTACGTCTTCCGAGCTCCAAAATGCCTTTTCCTTCGATGAACTTGCCATCTACTAGTATAGTAACATGAACAAATTTTGGAAGCAAAAACAAACAAGATTAACCATGAACAAATTCGAATGAAGACATGCATTTCTTAACAGCCAGATAACCAATCAACTCACATATGTTCATTACATAGCCAATTGAACATAATTAGTGAATAACATAACCAATTGAACAAAAAAAAGGCAACATGCTGTGTTATTCATACTCAAAGGGATTACTCCCGCTATGAATCCAACTGTAATGAATGCAACTATAAACCACAAAAAAAGGGTCAATGACTACAAGAAACAATCATACTTTTCGACAAATTTACACGTATTGAATTTGCTCTATTATGAGTACAACCCAACATGTTGTGTTATGAGAGTCGAGTCATTATGAACTTTGATAATAAAAACCTGGATCAATTAGCAAAAGAAATAGAAGACAAAATCTGGGTGGTACAACATAACTGCCCTAATCGAGGAAATGCAAGAAACAAGCCACTATACATCCACTAGATATGCCCCCAAGTGCATGCTCTATTCTAGGTAAGGCCCATGCTCTGTTCAGAGAGCCGAGTCATCATGGAGATTCAAAACAAAAACCTGGATCAATTCACAAAAAGCAAAAAAGAACAGAGGAAAAAATTTGGGTAGCAACAAGTTCGCAATTAGAATAGAGGAATTCTGCAACTTCTTCCAATTAGAACAACAATGGATCCCGGAACGGTCAAATCTTACAACTAGATCCTAAAAGAAAAAAAATGAAAGAAAGCTAGAACAATTTTTGGACTTGGGTTGCGTGTTCAGCCAAAGGTTTTATAGCTAGGAAGACAAAATGATATTAGACATGATAGGATTGTCAGATAAAAACACAAAATGGCAGAACGTAAGAAGACTATGTCTATGTTTGTAGTCTTCATCTCATCCCTTTGAATCATAATTGGGCCTTACTGAAGGATAAGGCCACTGCTAGTGAGTACTGCCCAGCCCCTTTTACCACAGAAGGAAGGACCACCATCCGCTAAAAAGCTGAGTCTCAGGTGGCTTCTTCGACCTTCAGAGGGAATGTCAAAGGGAAGTTGTTCTTGGTCCACCAAGAACCGACTGATGAAAAGGGGCATACAAGCACCAAAATGCCGCAACAAGTTACCTCTTAGGCAAAACAAAGGAACAACAAAATGCAAAAATTTCCGTAAAACATATGGAGCCCAGAGCCCAATTGTTCCCCACTTAAGAACAGAGGAAAAAATTTCCGTAATCCATTGCCTCAAATTACCTCTTACGCAAAACAAAACGGAAAACCCTAAAAACATAGTTAAGACTATACAAGCACAAAAATCACGAAATGCACAAATTCCATGGTGATTTCACCATGGAAGAAAGGATAAAACCTCAAGGATGGCCACAAAATGCGCAGATGTAGTCAATCAAAAGCACATCCACCGGGGAGAGAGAGAGATGAACCTGTAGTTGTGCGGGGGAACGAGCGAAGCGAACCACCGAAGCAAACGAGCGAGCGATCCGTCTGAAGGAGAGCAAAGCAACCAAAGCGAGCGAGAGAGGCGAGCGATCCGTCCGAAAGAAAGTGAAGCAACCAAAGCGAGCGAGAGAGGCGAGCAGTTCCGCGCGAGACTGAGTCAACAATTGAGAGTGACAAGAGGCAAATGGGAGAGCGTAGAAGCAGAATGCTAGAGACTGCTGGGTGAATCGAGTTCGACGGTCACCGTGGTCCTTGTTCCATTCATGCCTGCACGTCCAGAGTCTCCATCTTCCATGACATCGGGGAAGTGAAGTAGAGATCTCAATATTGCAATTCCTAGGCAGATGACATAGAAGGCTATCGAGCGGAGATAGTGCCGATTCATCCCGAGATGAACACACATTGCCATGTATAGAAGGCAGATGCAAAATAGGGTGCCAGCTCCCATCAACAGGATGAGAGAGGCCAACCACGTGAGCTTGACCAAAAAGGGAAAAAAAAAAAGAAAAGAAAAGGAGAGCACATCTCGATCACTGAGTGTTCGATGGTTGAGATGTGTTTTCTCCTAAACACCTAAAATATCTATCACTCAGACAATGAACGTATAAATACCGTTGACACCTAAATTTCGATCAACCATTTAATAATAATTTACATAAAAAATTATGGATTAAATTTTAACCTCTAAATAAAAATATTAAAATTGCATAGCATATAGTTTAAGTTCGTATAGGTTAGTTGCGTTCCGTATCGGACCGGCGGTAGCGAGAAAGCTAAAAATTCATCGCGTAAACCGAGCTCAAGCACTCGGCTCACTCAAAGGATTGGGGACCAAAATTCACAAGTCTAAAAGGCTTTGGTTGTTTTAATTTGAGCTTAAATCAGCCCGAATTAATTTAGCCCATTTGAAATTAAATAAAAATTAAAAGATAAAAACCTAAGCCTAAGCCCATTAGAACTAGGAAGTCCGGTCAATTAACCTAGGTTGAAATACAACCTACTGATCCATGGCCGAGAGGGTCATGTACCGTGAGTCGCTGCGCCAACAACGAAGCAACCACACCTTGCACGAAGCCGTTGCAACACTGCAACACCCTCGTAGCGTTCAAGCCTTTGCCACCAGCACCGCTCTCAATTTTCGTCCAATAGAGGCAATTTTATTGGAGTCTTGTTTGGCGAACTCCTTGGTCAGCTACAAGTCCCAATTAAATTTAGCCTGCTTGACAGTTTTCTTTGCAGTTTATTTGGCGAAGACAGCCACTCTTGCAGCAAATCCCATAGCCACGTGCTCTGGGAGCAAAGGATTCTGAAAAAGAAAATAAGAAAAGGAAAGTGGTCTCACCCCGGAGACACATCCATGTTCAATCACTATCGTGTTCGTTGGGACCTTAAAGCCGCTCCTTTGCTGCCACGTTCACACGGATCAACTGAGAGCCACGCCATTGTAAAGCACATCGCGGTCACCACCATGAGCGTCAGCCACCCGCCGGCCGTCTGCTCCACCCGGTCCCGATCCGCAAGCCCAAATCCGATCCAAGTTCGAATTGGAAATATCCACAAATTAGGCAAGATTCTCATCTATAGTTCTAAAATATTTAATTTCCTCGTTTTCGAATGTTCGAATATTTCATGAATATTTTGGTGGATAGCTAGATATCTTTGGATAATTTTGTGATATCCGCAATATTCTAAAACACTCAAAATTAGGAATCATTCCTAATTTGGCAACGTATCTGAACGACTATCCGACCTTATCCCTAAGGTACGATACGCGGTGATACAAAAAATCGTTATCTTATCCATAATCACTTAGATGCAATAATAGATTTTATTCGTTTTCCAAATTCGAACAGTCAACTTTCCGTCGATATCTATAACCCTATAAATATGACCGTTAGTTTGATTTCTTTGCTTAATTTGAATTTCATAAGAAAAATCTTGCGAATTGCTTGGATTATTTGAACGTGGTTATTATATTTGTTTAATTGTTTTCCTTTTAAATAAAGAAAATCAAAAAATATGTTAGTTAGTATTTAAATTAGAAATTTTGCATACTTAGGGAATCTTAAATATATCCAAAAGAATAAGATAATTATTTGATTTAAATTGGGATTTAGGGTAGCATATTTCCTAATTTAAATTAAAGATTGTTTTAATCTTAGTGGATTATTTAAGATATTTAATAATTTCGAATTTTCATAAAAATACCAAAAAGAAGTCATTTTAGGATAGATTAAACGATCATTTTTTTTAGGAAAGATTGCATGTTAATTTGAATAATTTTTAATTCTGAATTTCATTTAAAATTACCAAAAATAAATCATTTGTCCGTCATTAGAATTAGGTCATATCATTGCGTGTCATATAGTTTGCACGTTAGGCTGCATCAATCGCATGTTAATTTTTGCATGTCATTACATATAGGTTAGCTTTCATTTAAATAAGTGAAAATCCAAAAAAAATATTGAGTGAACTGCCTGTTAATTAGAAATTATATTAGGATTATTTATGTGATTTTCTAGCTAACAATGCAGATACTTACATTGTTTCGAGATAAGTAATTCTCCAAATATTGCAATTTATTTAATGTTTTGATTATTGGATGTTACTTTGGTGGTTTGCGCACCCATATGATCACCTCACATGCTAGTGACTAAGTTGAAATAAATCCAAATTTTCTACCAAAACATTTTTTTTTTTTGAAAAGAAAAGATACCGAAAAGGCATTGACTAGATCTAGCGTAACCAAGTCCCCGAGTATAAAATCTCTGGTTCGTAGAAATAAAACATATCGCCATATATTTTATTTAGGTTTCTAATCGACCTACCACAAATAGATTAGTGGCGACTCCAAGTATGAAAACATTTGCACGTTAAGATCTTAAATCCTAAGTTGCGAATTGGTAGGGCTTAGAAGGGCCCGAGTTAAGCTTAATCTTAATAATCCATTAGCCTGAGAAAAATTTTAGGTCATGACAAATACATTTAAATATCGTTGACACAAAAAATTGACCAATGTTTTGTTATTATCAATAAGTATCAAACTTAATCGATGAAAGCAAAATTTAATTAATAGTGAACAAAGCAATCAACAACTTGCCAAGGAAGTCATCGATAACATCTTGAATGTTATCAACGAGAGCCTTCATCAAGACTTCAGAAGTTATCGAAAAAGTTGTATACACCGAGCAATCGACATAAAAAACAATCGCTAGGTGGTTATGTCCATTGTCCGAAGTTTAGGATTTTTTATAACTTATTGTAGATAAGTGTTGCTAGATAATAAGAGATTATGTAACTTCTTGTAATTACCCATAAAATTATGAAATTATTTCTTTGTTTAAATTCTGTAACCATTGTATGTAACTGTCGGGTAAAGGGTTATAAATACCCAAGTTATCCATTGTACAACCCACCTCAATTAATCGTAGAACTCAACATCCTTCTACAAATTTCTATTTATCTTTACATTTTACAATCTACAAGGCTAGATATGATTGTCTCAAGTTTTCGTACCTTTAATTTTCTTATAATTTATTTCTAATCCAAAATCAACAAAGGACCATTCTCAAGCTTTATCGATTCACTCATCAATCCATCAATTCTTTGAAAGATATTACATCATTTTTGGTAAAATATCTTTTTGGCACGCTCAACGGGACAAATTTTGTTGATTTGAGGAGATCACGATGGCAAGAACCATAAATCAACAAGAATCCGACAATACTACTGGCGACAACAATCCATTACCACAAACTAGTAGTGAGACAGCCGTGCATTTTTACACTTCAACCACTGGGAGAGCGACATAATATAATTGATGTGAGGAAGTTGATCCTCCGATACATTATACTAGTGAGCAGTTTGAGGAGGGTGCTTCAAATCCCGACATGGTGTCAATCATGAGAAGATTGTTCGAAGAATAGCATAATATATGGCCAACTACATTGTAAGTCATACATCCGACGAGATCAAGCCAATCGTCATTATTGCGTGAACGACACCCTCTCGAGGCCAAGATGGTTCAACAAATACATTCCTAGTCTTTCCCTATTTATTGATGCTAATAATGTTGGTCAAAGTAGTTAACAATCAAGGTGAGAATTATGGGAATAACCTGGCTAATGTTGGTCAAATAACCAAATTGGTAACGATAATTTAGCAAATCAAACTGGTCAACAGGGCAACCAATTGCCATATGTTGAAAATCTAAGGTGGGTGGTCCATTGTCACCACCCAATGTGAACATTCCTATTGGCCCTAACATGCCGATTAATGTAGGTAATCCAAAAAGAAGGAAAAGAGAAGAAAAAGAAAAAAGAAAAGAAAATATTGATAAAAAAAACATGAAAAATGATAAAATAGGTCTATATTAGCACTGGCCATGCCATATAAAACGACCAACGTGTCTAAGTTGGCCGGATGGACTAAATTGGTAATAATATGAAAATTTTTAGGACTAAATTAGTCCAATTGAAATATTTATGACTGAATTGGTACAAATACAATAAATTTATGACTTTTTTTGTACTTTTCCCCATTCTCTTTATATCCTCTTTACTTCGTCCTGCTTCTAGCATTACCTCTGCACTAACATTAATCCTTCTACGAGGCAAACATTGTTCAGAAACAAACTCTCTCAACATCCATATACTGACATTTCTTGGGAGATAATTTCATTAGAAGTCCATAGATGATGAAGTCCAATTGATATTCAAAATGTCCAAATCATGCAATAGATAAAGCTAATGAACACGCGATTGCGCAGTATTCCCAAAATTGGAACAGAATTACGCGGTTTAAAAATTTTAAGACTCCACTATACTTTGAACATAGGTTTTAACATGGATCACGCATTCATCCGATTGATATCTTTAAATGTCGCGTTGTGTAACATTTTAAGTTAATTTTAGATAGGGCTAATACCCAAAAAAACCATAAACTTTAACATTTATCCCAATTATATCCTAATTTTTTTTGTCTCATAAAAAACCCCAAATTTTTATTTTTGTCCCAAATCTATCACCTAATACCCAAAAAAATCCCAAACTTTAGCTTTTATCCCAATTATATCCTAAACTTTTTTTGTCTCATAAAAAACTCCAAACTTTTATTTTTGTCCCAAATCTACCACTGTTAAATTTTCCATCAAATATTACTATTAATAATTATTTTAATATTATTTTTTCAAATTTTTTTTCTTTTTCCTTTTCTTTTCTTGTTTTTCCCTTTACCTTCAACCTCTGGCCAGTGAGGTCGAGCCTCGCCGGCGTTGGGCGAGATCAGCCTCACCCGCCCCTGGCAAGGTTTGTTTTCGCCATGGCTAGCGAGGCTCGGCCTTGCCCAACGCCGACAAGGGCTCAATCCCGCCGGCCTCGTCATCGCCGGCCGCGGCGAGGCTCGACCTTGCCACTAGCTAGCGGGACCAAGCCTCACCATCCACAGCGAGGACGAACCTTGCCAAGGGCGGGTGAGGCTCGACCTCGCTAGTGTTGGGCAAGGTCGACCTCGCCAGCCCCTGGCAAGGTTCGTCCTCGCCATGGCTGGCGAGGGCTCGGCCCTACAGGCCTCGTCCTCGCCACGGTTGGCGAGGACGAGGCCTTCGGGGGCTCGCCCTCACCTGATCTGGTGAGGGCTTAGCCCCGCCGGCCGTTGGTAAGGCTCGACCTTGCCGGCATTTGGTGAGGCCGAGCCACGGCAAGGACAAACCTCGCCAGGGGCGGGCAATGTCGACCTCGCCCAACACCGGCGAGGTTGAGCCTAGCCGGTCGCCGGACTGGCAACCGGCCAGAGGTTGAAGGTGAAGGGAAAAAAAAGAAAAGAAAAAAATTCAAAAAAATAATATTAAAATAATTATTAACGGTAATATTGGACGGAAAATTTAACGATGGTAGATTTGGGACAAAAGAAAAATTTTGGGGTTTTTTATAAGACAAAAAAAAGTTTTGGATAGAATTGGAATAAAGGCTAAAGTTTGGGATTTTTTAGGGTATTAGATGGTAGATTTGGGACAAAAGTAAAAGTATGGGATTTTTTATGAGACAAAAAAAGTTTATGATATAATTGGGACAAAGGTTAAAGTGCGGGGTTTCTTTGGGTATTAGGCCATTTTAGATAGGCGTCAAAAGCTAGCCCGCCACTTTTCCTTATATATATATATATATATGAGGTATGACACTTTGAGCACTTTTCCTTTTCTTTTTTGGTTCAATAAATGAAAAATCTCAAACTGATATATTTATGACAAATTTACTCCAAACTGGTATATTTGTGACAAATTTATCATCCGTTTGTTTCCATTAAATTGGATTAATACCGCAAAAAATAGCAAAATTTGTACACTTATGAAAAATTGAGGGTAAAACATAAACATAAAATCAGTACATCCAGCAACTGCTGCGTGTTATTTAACAAAGTAATTTGACACTAAAATTTAATGAAGACAAACTTAGGATAAATTTATCATAAATATATCAATTTGGAGTTTTTCGTAATATTAACCCTTCTTCTTCTTCTTTTTTGCTAAAGAGCTAAAATGAGAGGGCCACCATGACTGCAATTATTACCTTTTACTTTTTTGAAATAAAAACTAAACTTTGACTAAAAGAATGGTAATAAATCCAAACTAGTATACAATAACACAATTCCGACCCGAAAATAACAATAACAATCGGACTTAAACAGTAACTTCAAAGATCGCGTACAACGATATGAACTGATTGTCCCTGTTTTGTAATTCCTTGTTTTTGAAAGGACGTGTAGGTAACTGGATTGTGCACGTTCACGGCGTGCATTGAACCAGTTCTTTTCCCTACTGAAACGCCATATCATCCCAAAACGGGGTTTCATAGCAAGAATCAAAGCATTGATCACAAATGCAATCCAACCTTTTGATGGGACATACCATCTGCCAATCTCCTCTTCGTACACTCATCTCTTCCTGTCCTCTTTCGGCAACATACTTGGAAATGATTGATTTTGTTGATGTTATCCTCATTTTCTCCCCCTACGATTTGTCTGGTTTTCTGTAATTCAGCAAAAGGTGAAATAAAGTGAAAAGGAAGCCATTCTTTTATGACTCAACAAGTTTCAATACTTCATTCAACACAGTCACCATTACAAATCGTATCATTCAACCCGTGCAACGCACGGCATTTAATTTATGTACCACACCACGCCACCCCCAAGTAGACCGATAATTAGATATCCGAATACCGGAAGATGTCTACAAGACTGAAACAACGGTGTCTCCATTATTTACCACCCAATCGATGTAAAGCAAGGACGGTGAGGTTTTTCCAAGGTCAAACAAAAGGAAAGAGAAGGGTGTCTCCGTCAATAGCAACTGGACTCTTGAAACTTGACCACTTGACGTGTGAAGCAAAGAAGCTCGACACGTCTAAGACAGGCGACAGTTAATAAAGTTCTCCTCGAATCGATTGGCAAGGCTAAGTACCACTGGCCGGAGGCAAAGTGGCCGGGCGATTCACATTCAACGTTACCGCTGTCCTTGTTCCATTCAAGCCTGCAGGTCGGGAGTCTTCATCTTGCAGCCCATCGGGGATGCGAACTAAAATTCTCGATATCGCGATTCCTAGGCGGATGATATGGAAGGCTATGCAGCGGATATAGGGCGTATTTACCACAAAAGGAACGTACATTGCCAGGTACAGAGCGAAGATATGGTACAGACCGACAGCTCCGATCAACAGGACAACAGAGGCGAGCCAAGTGAGCTTGCTTACGAGCACATAGCCACCGGCCATAAATGCTATGGACATTGTTACGAGAGCTACCAACAGCCCCTTTATGGCAATTATATGGGCAGTTAGAGCAACGTAAGAGTCATTGAGTTGTGCCCAAGACAGCATGACAACCACGCCTATGGCATTGTACATCGCAATGGCGTTGCAAATGACAAAGGCCTGGAACATGCCCCTGTTCAGCATTGTTGCCGTTCCTGGGTTAGCTCCAGAACTCTCGACGAAACCTCCAGGAACCGCAAAACCGGCTGCAAAGGTCACGGTTGCCACGAGCGTGGCGACTATCGAACGAGCATTTGCCTGTCCCCTCAATATACCTCCGGTTTGCAGAGCAAGGACTGTATATTCTGCCATAGTTTCTCCATTTCTTGACTTGTAGATAGCCAAATCTTTACTTGTAGGTGCCCCGGCAGATGTCAAAATCATTGATGATAATCTCTAGGCATCGGTTAAACAAGAAAATACGGAGTCATTGTAATTGGAAGTTGTCGTACATACCGCATGAAGATAGAAAGGATTGCTTAATTTTGTGATTGTTAATGTTTAATTTTGGAGTTTCTAGTGAGTGCATACCTTTTGAAACGTAGTATCCGTTCTTTTGATTTGCTCCGTCGCAAGGTCTCGAGCCGTCAAGCGTTCGCTGTTGAGAAGCTTACGATCAACTCTTTTGTCCAGCACGAGATCAAGCAAAACCACAGGGTGCCACGGCAATGTGGCCAAATGCAGAGGCGTATTCCCCTCGTTGTCTCTCTCGTTGATGAGCTTCTCAAGGTCGGCATGCCTGAGTATGTACCTCACTGCCTGGATTCTTCCGTGCTTGGCGCAGACATGAAGGATGTTTTGTCCATGTCGATTGATCAACTCTGTGGGATCTGGCCACTGCCAGAGCAGCTCCTTGATTGCTTGAACATGACCCTCTTTACAAGCAACGTGAATCGGAAAATGGCCGTCTCTATCATATTCGACTGCGCTCGAGGTGAATTTTTGAAGCAGGAATTTGATGCCATCAAAGTAATTGATGTATGCTGCCAAATGAAGCGGAGTGCCGTGTCTATCGTTTTTTAATCCAAACAATCGTGGATTTCTCTCAGAAATTTCTCTCAGCATGTCTAGATTAAGTGTCAAATAAAACCATTTAAATATTAAACCACGTATCCATCTAACAGTTTAATTTTTTTAAATAATTGATAGTGATCCCATAAAATTTCACTTAATAATAAAGCAAGAGGTCTTGAATTCGAATCTTTCTAAATCTCTCATTTGCCTCCCTATATATATGTACACACTTTAATCTTAGTCCAAAGTCCAGTCTACCCTTGAAGAGGAGTACTAAATCATTTAAAATATTAAACTACACCTTCAGCTAATAGTTTAAAATATCTAAAACAATTGGCAGTGATTCTATAAAATTTCACATGATATGATATCATGTGAAATTTTATGACCCATTTACTAATATATGGATTAAGAAATGGGTTTATGACCCATTTTGACAAATCTAATGATATCAAAGCCATATTCTGCCTCAATTTGCCTATGAGGTTCCCTATCCGTCAATTTGGCGTGCCACTTTCAGTCCGGTTTGCATGTGAGAGGGGCTATTAAAAATGTCTCACATCGCTTGTCTATAGAGTTTCAATGGGCCTTATATTCATATAATCTCCATTCACCTATTGCTTAAACTTTTATATTGAAAATTCTAACATGGTATCAAAGAATGAGGTCTCGAGTTCAAATTTTTTCAAATCCCTTATTTGCCTCTCTTATATATTTATATGCTTTAATCTAAGGCCAATCTCTAGTTTATATGTGAGGGAGAATGTTAACCACTTAAAAATTAAATCATGCATTTATTTAACAGTTTAGAAAAGCTAGCAATGGTCTTGCAAAATTTCACATTTTATTCCTGTAAAAACTAAAAGGTTAGTATTAGAAAACCTCTCTCTCTCTCCTCCACTTCCTCTTCTTCCTCCTCCTCTATTTCTTCCCCTCTCGATCTCACTCAGCGAGAGCCCTCCGCTCAATTTGCCGGTGCCATCATTGCTGCTCGGTTGCCCTTTGTTGCCGTCATTGTCGATGTCCCTCCATCATCTTCACCGTCACTCCACCTTGGTCATCTGCTCTCTCTCTCTCTCTCTCTCTCTCTCTCTCTCTCTCTCGCCCGCTCATCGGTCTGAGGCTACGTTGCGTGATCAAATGTAGAGAGAGGAACCGCAATGATGTTGACATGAGCTGTGAATTAGAGCTAATTTAGGAATATGTAATGTTTACTTCCTATTTTGTCTTCTGATTATTTTATCTCTTGATAAGGAAGAGTCCTAGGGTTTGTGTCATCTGTTGTGTATATGTAGACAAAGCTTTGTAAATTGGAGTAAGAGAAAAATATATACATAAATTTTTCCCTTAAAATCGCGTTCGTTTCTTTATGGTATCAGAGCATAGTCGAACCAGGGTCTCTGAAATCGATCAGATCCGCCACCCCTGTACAACCGGAGAACTCAAATTTAACAAAAGGGAAGACGAAAAAAGAAGGCTGTTGAAGATTCCAGGGGATATTGAAATTAGGGTTCGATTTTTTGTTGGTTTGGTAATTTCAATTTTTGATTTTTTAGTGATGCATTGGACGGGACGTTGAGTGATTTGTCCGCGCCCAACACTCACCGTCATCTTTCCTAGGGGACCATCGCACGAGACTCCGCGTCAAATCTGATGGACGCAGTTCCGACCTAGACCAAACCCACCGCAGCTTGTATCGCTGCTACACAGACACGCTTCGACTAGAATCGTCGCCGCACCGACCCATCCGCGACAAAGGAGATTCATCCGCGACATCAACCGTTGTACTAACCAGATCTCTTTGCTGTGTCGATCAGCTCTACGTGGAACTACTACTACTGTCCTTGATTCTTGCATAAACACAAACCGATTGCAGTCCAAACTTCTACAGGAGAAGTGGTTCCCCAGAAGCAGACAGAACCACTTGTTGAGAATCTGACATCGAAATTGACTTAGATCCTCACCCAATTTCAAACCCAAAATTCGACATCGCTCAATGATTAATCTGCCTCACAAATTACAATCAAACTAGATGGAACCAATTATGGTTTATGGTTCCCAAGTGGTGGAGATGTATAGGTCTAGCAAAAACAAGTTGGGAGACATCAACGGAGACCTTCTGGAACCTTTACCTATAGACCCTCAGTTTCGGAAGTGGAAAACCAAAGACTTGATGGTGAAAGGATGGTTGACAAATTCCATGGATCCGGCATTGATTGGCAATTTTATCCAATTCCCAACTGCAAAAACAATTTGGGATTCGGTGGCTACCACGTTTTTTGATGGCACCGATGCTTCCCGGTTGTATGATTTGAAGCGCATGAAACAGGCAAGGGGCCCTATCGAAAAGTACTACAATGATCTTCAAGGACTCTAGCGGGAGATTGATTTTCACCGCCCTAATCCCATGTCGTGTCCTACTGACATTAAGCGCTACAACACAGCTCTTCAAGAAGATCGTGTCTACACCTTTCTTGATGGTCTTGATGATCACCTTGACAATGTTAGGGCCGATATGTTACAAATGTAACCTTTTCCTACGGTGGAACAAGCTTACGCACAGGTCCGACGAGTATGTCAAGCTGTGATGTTGACCAATGCAGATGCCCCCTCTTCCGTAGCTGCAATGGTATCTCGTGGGAGGAGGATGGGGCCACGGTCTCTTGACAGTAGCCCAGAACCTAGAACTTTACAGCTAACATCTCTGGGTGGCAAGTCCAATGCAGGTTCCAAGCATAAGCCACAACCAACTTGGGGGATGTACCCATTGTGGGAATCCAGAACATACCAAGGAGACTTGCTTTAAGTTACATGGGTACCCCGAATGCTGGAAAGATTTGCAGGCCAAGAAAAAGACTGAGACTACAGCTAATGGGGGTAAAGGACAAGCACCGTTGGCCACTGGGACTCACCTCTCTCATTGGTTCCACAAGTAGACTTAGGCATAGCCACAATTCGGAACCGGCAGTTCCGATTCGTGGCTATGTGTGAACCAGAACTGAAACCGCCCCTAGCGATTCCGAGTCCGATTTGGAACCGGCCAGTTTCAGTTCGTAATTTAAAAATTTTAAAAATAAATTATGAAATAATAAAATTATGAAATAATGAATTATTCAATATAAATTGTAATCAAAATGTAAATTGTAGGGATGATTGGTTCCCGGTTCAGTCCGGTTCCGCTCAGAACTGAGAACCGAACAGATAAAACCGGTCCCTTAATTTTAGAATTAGGAACCAAAGCAGCAAATCATAGAACCGAGAATCAGACCATTGGCCCGGTCCGGTTCTAGGCGATCCAATGGAACCCTTTACTCTTAACTAGCAAAGGATCGTAATCACAAAAGGCATACAACTTCACATATTCATGGCTTAACTTGGGTTTTATACACAACCCCTTTGATGGTCTCTTCATTCTCGGCGGTTCCGGGCCAGTTCCAAAATTGTTGGAACCGAAACCGAGCCTGTAGGTCACGGGCCAGTTCTAGTTCCGAACCGCGGGCCCTGTCAACGACCGGGCCCGAGTTTGACCGGGCCTTTTTCCGGGCCAAAATCGGACCGTGGCCATGACTAGGTAGACTCCACCAATACCTCTAGCTCGGCTCCTGAAGGAAATTATGGATATATTTTTGTCAATACTCATCAGGGTGGGGAC
Source organism: Syzygium aromaticum (assembly GCA_024500025.1). NCBI lineage: Eukaryota > Viridiplantae > Streptophyta > Magnoliopsida > Myrtales > Myrtaceae > Syzygium > Syzygium aromaticum. The sequence goes on from CM044895.1 coordinate 7,849,812, forward strand.
AATGGGTAGATTGTTGATTCAACCGCTATCGATCATATGACACCCAATCCTAATGATTTTATTTGTCACACCACTCTGCATCAACAAAGTATCTATAATGCTAATGGCTATAGCTATCCAGTGACAGGGGATGGGAGTGTTGCTCTCACGCCTTCCCTCTCTTTATCTCACACCTTGCTTGTGCCCTCATTATCTATTCAATTATTATCTGTTAGGCAAGTTATGAGGAGTTGAATTGCAGTGTTCTCATGTACCCCAAATTTTTGTTTATTTCAAGATATCCTCACGAAAGAGATTATTAGACGTGGTACTAAGAGGGAGGGGCTATACTACATGAATGATCTCACCACTGGCAGAGTTACTCATACCCGGGGTCAGACTACTAATAGGGAGAAAGAAATATGGTCGTGGCACCGTCAATTAGGACATCCGTCTTTTGGGTATTTGAAGTACTTGTTTCCCAAGTTGTTTAAGGGTTTATCAAATTTTGTATTCTAGTGTGAAACATGCATCTTGGCAAAGAATCACCGTGTTCCTTTTCCATTGGGTTTTAATAAAAGCACAACACCTTTTGTGTTAATTCATTCTGATGTGTGGGGTGCTTCACCGATTACCACTTCTTCGGGAATTCGATGGTTTGTGACGTTTGTCGATGATTGCACACGGATGACGTGGTTGTATTTGATGAAGCACAAGAATGAAGTCTCTACCATATTTCAGGTGTTTCATCGCATGGTTGACACCCAATTTGGAGCACAAATTCACATCCTTCGTATAGACAATGGGGGCGAATATGTAAATCAATATCTCACTAGATATTTCCAGGAACATGGTCTTATTCATGAGACATCGTACACTCAAACCCCCCAAGCAGAATGGGGTTGCAAGAAGGAAGAACCGCCGTATTCTAGAGACAGCGTGGACTCTCTTGGGGGGTAGGCATGTTCCCACTCATTTTTGGGATGTAGCCGTTATTACTGCGGTCCACCTGATGAATCGGATGCCCTCTCGCATGCTAAACTTCAAGACCCCATTGCAAGTCCTTTCTACACATGTTTCTCTTCCCTCGGTCTTGACACTTCCCCCTAAAGTGTTCGGGTGTGTAGCTTATATTCATCTTCACAAGAACCAATGGACTAAGGTGGATCCTTGTGCTATCCGGTGTGTTTTTCTTGGATATGGAACCCATCAGAAGGGCTATCACTGCTACAATCTAACCACTAAGAAGACTCATGTCACCATGGATGTCACATTTATTGAGTCTGAATTCTTCTTCCCTGACACCAATTGTCCCTTTCAAGGGGAGATACATCAAGAAAGGGAACATTGATGGGAGAGTGGTGATATTTTGGCAAGGGCTAGGTCTAACTCACGGCACACCCCAGTAGTATTGTCGGAAGAGAGAGTGGCATCTTAAGTCATGACGGGTCGACAACGGAAGTTGCAAAGGACAAACATCAAGCCTCAGTAGGAGGTGACCGGCAACTGGTATTGATATAGGATGCTTTTGAACAGTCTAAAGAACAGCCCTCTCTCACTCATGATGTCCCCTCTTTAGTACCCAACCATTCTCTTGAGGTAAGTTCTCCTACTACGGCTGATTCCTTTGATGATTCTGATGTGGTTGTTAGATATAAATTACCTGATAGATACAATCGTGGCAAGCCCCCTAATCGGTATTCACCAAACATAGAAGAGTGGAGATCAAGGTATCCTATTGCAAATTACATCTTAACAGAAAGATTATCTAAACCTTTGAAGACATTTGTATCAAATGTCTTTGCAACCCGGGTTCCTAGTGGGGTGCAAGAAGCTCTGAGGGATACCAAGTGGGTTCAAGCAATGAAAGAAGAGATGGAAGTGTTGCAAAAAAACAAGACTTGGAGTCTTGCGGAGTTGCCGGAGGGAAAGAAAGAAGTGGGGTGTAAGTGGGTATTTACTATCAAATACAAAGCAGATGGTTCCATTGAAAGGTACAAGGTGCGGTTAGTAGCGAAGGGGTATACACAAACTTATGGTGTGGACTCTCAAGAAACGTTTTCTCCCGTTGCAAAACTTAATACTGTGAGAGTATTGTTGTCTCTCACAGCAAATATGGACTAGTCGTTGCATTAATTTGATGTGAATAATGCATTTCCTCGTGGGGATTTAGAGGAAGAAATCTACATGGATGTTCCACCTAGGTATAGTTGTGTCACTCAACCCAAAATGGTGTGCAATTCGAAACGATCATTGCATGGGTTAAAGCAATCACCCCGGGCTTGGTTTGGTCACTTTAGTTCAGCAATGAGAAAGTATGGGTATTCTCAAAGTAACTCGAACCACACTTTGTTTCTAAAGCGATGTGAAGGTAAGGTAACGGCCTTGATTATATATGTAGATGATATAATTATCACAGGAGATGACCTTGAAGAAATTTCAAGACTCCAAGACAAGGTAGCGGAAGAGCTCAAGATGAAGAATCTGGGAGGGTTGAAGTATTTTTTAGGCATTGAAGTGGCCAGATCAAAGGGAGGTATTTTCTTGTCTTAGAGAAAGTATGTGTTGGACAACGTGCTTAGTTTGGTCACTTTAGTTCAACAATGAGAAAGTATGGGTATTCTCAAAGTAACTTGAACCACACTTTGTTTCTAAAGCTACATGAAGGTAAGGTAACGGCCTTGATTATATATATAGATAATATGATTATCACAGGAGATGACCTTGAAGAAATTTCGAGACTCCAAGACAAGCTAGCGGAAGAGTTCGAGATGAAGAATCTTGGAGGGTTGAAGTATTTTTTAGGCATTGAAGTGGTCAGATCAAAGGGAGGTATTTTCTTGTCTCAAAGAAAGTATGTGTTGCACTTGTTGGCCGAAGTTGGCATGTTGGAGTGCAAGCCCGCTAACACCCCTATAGTTCAGAATCATAAACTTGGGGAGTATCCAGATCAGGTTCCGACAAATAAAGACAGATATCAAAGGTTATTGCGTAGACTAATTTAGTTGTCACACACTCGTCATGATATTGCTTAAGCTGTAAGTGTTGTGAGTCAATTTATGCATGCTCCGAATAAGGATCATATGAATGCTGTGACTCGAATTCTGCGTTTCTTGAAGTCAGCTCCTAGCAAAGGTTTTTTCTTTGCAAAGAATAGTCATCTTGAGGTGGAGGGGTTTACGGATGCGGATTATGCAAGCAGTATCTCGGATAGGAGGTCTACGTATGGATATTTCATGTTTATGGGGGGAAACTTGGTCACATGAAGGAGCAAGAAGCAAAAGGTGGTAGCCTTGTCCTGTGCTGAGGTAGAATTTAGAGAAGTGGCCAAAGGGTTGTGTGAACTACTATGGCTCAAGAGGTTAATGACGGAACTTGACTTCCCACCAAAATCTGAGATGAAATTATTTTGTGATAATAGAGCAGTGATTGACATTTCTCACAATCCAGTACATCATGATCGAACCAAGCACATTGAAGTTGATGGACATTTTGTAAAGCAGAATTTGGATGCTAAGGTGGTTCGATTTCCCTTTGTCGAGTCTAAAGATCAGTTGGCAGATATACTTACTAAGGCAGTGTCGAGTAGAGCCTTTCACAGCTTTCTTGTCAAATTGGGTATCAAAGACATCTTTTCACCCACTTAAGAGGGAGTGTTGACATGAGCTGTGAATTAGAGCTAATCTAGGAATATGTAATATTTACTTCCTATTTTGTCTCTTGATTTTTTTATCTCCTGTTAAGGAAGAGTTCTGGTGTTTGTGTCCTCTGTTGTGTATATATAGACAAAGCTTTGTAAATTGGAGTAAGAGAAAAATATATACATAAATTTTTCCCTTAAAATCGCGTGCGTTTCTTCAAATGAACACCGGTGGTGGACGGCACCCTATCGAGCGTTTGAGACGGCAACGTACATCATGCAAAGGTGTTGAAGAGAGAAAGGAAGAGAGAGATAGATGGCTGGGCAGTGGGTAATATTCCTTTCTTTCTTTTTTGTTAATAAAACTTATTATGGATAACCTCATGGTTGGCATATTAGGCTGAGGAGTTTGGGAATATTCAGCTCATGGCTAGAGGTCATTCCTTCAAATTCCACCAACTATTTGACGTTAGGACCATATACACTGGTGAAAAGTTTGGACTTAACTTTTATGTGGGGCTGGTAAGATGTTTTTTTTTGGTAAGGTGGGGCTGGTGAGATGTTTCATTGGCCTCTAAGTAACAAAACCTCTACGCTCATGCCCCAAGTTACAAAATTAAAAATTATGTATAGGTGATGTACATATTTGTAACCCATCAATTAGAAAGATGGTAAGAGGAAGTTTCGTTTCATATGGCACAAGTATAACATTCAAATGAACAAAAAAGGGGGAAAAAGTATGACCAACGATTTGCGTTGTGTCGGGTTATTCATGTCACGTCAAAACAGAGTGTATCAAGATTATGATTAATCCGAACTTGACAAGTATGATAAATGTGTCGAACTGCCTCAATACAAAGACGACAAACCTAGAAAATCATGTCACATAATATGACTAACATAATTATCGAACCGTGTCATTATGACATGTATCGATATGATACGATATGTTAACATATTTGCAAATATACGTTAACCTTTGGTATTACTGTGTACATGATAAAAACTTAAACATCTTTATACACAATATCTCAATTTAACATGTTTAAAACGTTTGTAAATAATAACAGTAATTTCACTTCACATTACATCTAGAGTTTATTATTGAGTTACCGTTTGTTATGTTCTATAACTTTTGCATCCCTGATGTGTTTTCATTATGCCCTTTATTCTTTTTTAAATGGGTTTTGTTATTATAATATTTTAAGAACAAAGATGTCATTAGACATGAGTATGAACTGTTAAAACTTAGCCCTGTTTAAAGCACCAACACATTAGCACTTTAATTTAAATGTGTGGATTCGTGTCCGAATGGGCTAAGCAAGTCAATTGCGTAAAGCACGATTTTTGTCGTGTCACGAGCGGGATGACATGAATCCCTTTCATGCCCCGTGGGATCTCGTAAACGGATGATGCTGAGGATTGCAAACAGAGTTAAGATTACCTAGATTGCCGTGTAAGACAGCCGCATGAACGGGCGACACGCCTTGAATCCTCGAGGTGTCAAGTGGCACTGCCAACAGAAGCCTGAGGACCTCCAAGTTGCCACTCTCGACGGCCAGATACATCGGACATTTACCTTCATTGTTCTTCATATACATGGGTTGCAAGTCCTCACCTATCAAGATCTGAACCACTTCACGGTGGCCGCTCACGACGGCCTCATGCAGCGGGGTGCTTCCCCTGTGGTTCTGCACTTGAACGAGAGCCCGCCGCATCTCGACCCCGCCAACGTCCGATACCCGGCTGATGAGGACTTGGGCCGCGGGGGCCCTTCCGTCCCTGGCGGCCAAGTGAAGCGCGGTGTCTCCCCTGCAATTTTTCCTGGCCACATCCTGGTCGGAGAAGTGGCCTACGATGGCTCTCAGGATCTCGTCTCTCTCGAGGCCCGCGGCGACATGGAGCAAGGAATTTCGGGAGGGGCTCAGAATGACCCGCAGACGCAGACGTAGATTGCGCTCGGAATAGTAACGCTCCACGACTCGGATGAATTCGTCCACGTCGCCTCGTTTTGCAGCAGTGAATAGCTCCTGGGTCGTCGTCTCATCGCATGAGACGGAGTCTTGCGCCAATAACGCTTCCAATCTCTGCAGCCTGTGTCTCCAGAGAGAATTATCTTGCAGACTTATCGCTACGGCCATGATTTATTGGTCTAAGGAATGCTCTACTTGGACTCGTATGTAATTAACAAGAAACACAGCAGATTGATCGCATCGACCGCTCTACTCTGCTGCTGCGAGTCGCTCCTGATGAAGGTATATCTGGCGGGGTCGCACAAGCCACTCGTGACCTCATACATCATTATAAAAGCCCGTCAAAATCGCGTGGGCCCCGCATTCCCCCCCATCTTCCAACAAAAGCAGATGGTATTTGCTTTTTTCGGGCATGGCCTTTGCGACTTTGAAGTTCTGCGATCGGTGGCGGATTTTCAGTGATTTTGCCGGATGAAAATGCAAGTTACTCCCTTTCCTAACCTCATCACAAATGAAAAAGAAAAACGGAATCCATTTTTCAGTTTCAATTTTATCATTTTGATCGGCACTTTTTGAGAATATTGTTTCAAATAAGACATTGCTATGTCTTATTGAACATAAAACCCAATGAATTCTCAAATTCCTTTTCATACTATATCATGCTATATATATAACACTAGATAATATAAATTTCATGTGAAAAGGTCGGAAAATTGATCATGAACATAAAGGAAATTTCATTGCATCTGCTCAACCTAAGGGTTTGGTTACCACCCTATGTGGGCTACCTTGCCTCTTTTGAGGTTTTGATGCACGTGTTATGACCCGGATCATTACAAATTGATCAAGGAAGGACTTCTTTTGGCATTCTATGCATTGCACTTACTAATTAATAGTATTTCTCTCAAACGCTGAAAAATGAGATAATCAGGATAAAGGAAATCCATCAAGATCAAATTTCGCATGAGAAGATTTAGTTTTTTATCCATCGTTGAATTAAAAACCTGTATTTGCTTTACAGCAATTGCAGCCTTAATTTTGCTTCTTCTTTTTTTCCCTTTCATGTCTCTTTTTTGTTGCATTGGAATCGACTTATTGAGAAAAAAGGTAACAAAAAATAAATACATGAAATTAAAGTAGGGCATGTCAAATCCTTCAAAATATATGTATGATGATTTATAGATTGACCAAGATATTTTAGCTAATTAAAAAGGTTTAGGGCTTTGTTTGGCCTTAATGCAAGTAAAGTAGTCCCCGCTGTCTCCCAGATTCATATCATAACCCTTGGGAGTATCTTACTCTTCTCTTCTTTAGTAAGAGACCCCACATCCTGTCTGTATTCCCGCTGTCTTGCATTGAATGGCAGAGTACGACTTTAAGTGAATGCAAAATATCTCCCGATTTAAGACTTTAAGTGGGCGTCAGCACAATTACTAATCGGGTCTGCCCCTCTCCCCTTTGCAAGCCTGCATCTCCTGTTCTCGGAGACCCCGCATCCTTGTATTATCTCCATCTCGCATTGAATGTTAAGAGTGCGGTCGATTGAACGTTGGACTTCTCTTTTATGTTTGTTTGTCTTTTAGCTCTCTTTCTTTTCTCTTTTCTGTTTTTGGTTCAGGGTCCTTTGAGTGCTGCATGAAAACTATTCTAATTTTGTCCGGAACTGATTTTTTGTTCTCAGAATCAGTTTTAGATCAGAAATCCGTTTAGTAACGCAATTTCATTTTTCTATTTTCAAGATAAGTTTGCTTCCAAAACTGATTCTGAAATCAGAAATGAGAACAAAAAAAAGTTGATTTTTCATTTCTGAAACAAAAGTGAGAACCATTTCTGAGGAGTTTATTTTCTTCAACACACTTATTCATATAGAAGTCACGATCTTTGAGATGAGAAAAAAAAGTAAAAAATCAAAAATTTCAAAACTTAACAGAATGGTTTAGAATATGTGGCTACCCACTTTTAATGAAATTTAAAATAAAAATAAATTTTTTTAGGTGCCGAAAAAAATAAAAATAAATAAATAAAAATAAAAAATTTTAAAATTTCACAAAATGGCTTAGAAAAGCTATGGCCACCCACTTTGAGCAAAATTTAATCTTTTTAGATGCCAAAAAAAAATTTAAAAATAATCAAAAAATTTAAAATTTAAAAACTTCACAGAATGTCTTAAAATATCTGTGGCCACCCAATTTGAGGGAAATTTTATTTTTTTAGGTGCCGAAAAAAATCTTTTGTTCTGCCACGTGGCCTGGTCGGTTGGGGAAGAATAAAAACAACCGAAAAGGAAAAAGAAACATCTCGATCACCAAGTGTTCCATGGCTGAGATATGAGTTCTCCTAACCCCTAAAATTTCTTTCATTCACACAATTGAATATGTAAACAACTTTTTCTTTTTGTGCAGTTAGTACTCTTTTTATAAAGAACAGTGTGAATTTTTATGCACTTGGTAACGTATAAAAATTGTGTCTAGGTGAAGTTACAAGAGCAAAGGTAAATAACTATACACCTTTCAATGGTAATATTTGGTAACTTTTCCGTGACGAAAAGTAAATAACTATACATCTTTCAGGCGTATCAACCAGCGTGTTATGCACATCTGCTTTAGTGTACTTATTCTTGATTGTATGAATACGTCCACCGGTGTTTCATTATTTTTCTTCCCCCGAGAGGCATCTGCAACATCAAGAGACTCAAAAAGCTTAATGAACAGTCAGGTTTGTAATCACTGTATAAAACAAATCTGCACATCTAAACACTTATCATCAGGTGATCTTGGCTGGATTTTGCACATGGCTTTGTCTATCACATTCATAATGAACAGCAAGCAGTAAGACGTGCAGACTTCAAATTACTAAGATGCCTGAAGTTCTAGTTAAGAAATACCCAACATAAGTGAGTGCAGAAGATATGCAGTACTAATTAACTTGCATTAAACAAGAACTTCCTTCTTTATGAATTCTCTATATGAGAATTGCCGAATGCATTCGAAGAACAGCCGCCCGTCAAATTTATTGACATCCACAGTAAACCAAGAGCTGCTCAGTTACTAAGCTTAGCTTTAACACAAAAGTAAGCCCTACTGACCACCCACAAGAGGACATGATTCTACAATTTCGTCGACTATACCATTTCGTGGTACAGCTTTTAATGCAACAGGCCATTCATACAGAAGAGGGATAGTTTCAGATCTTCTCCATCTTCAGTTGTACCCCGTGTTCAGGCTCAAAAAACAGCTTATACGTCACAGAGTGTTTGTATTCTGGGGATAAAGAGAAAATGAACTTAGACAGCACGAGAGACAAAACTATCTTTAATTCTGTTATCGCAAAATTCTGGCCAACACAAGTACGTATCCCCGTCCCAAAAGGCACGAACAGATTCGGAAGCTTGCACGCAGAGGAAATGCCATTCGCAAATCGTTCTGGATGAAACACGTGGGCATTGTCGCCCCAGTTGGCCGGATCCTGATGCAACAGTGAGGAGGGGAGCCAGACGTTGACGCCTTTCGGAATTGCAAAGTCTCCAAACTTCATTTCCTCGGACGTTTCTCTCGTCAAGAATGGTCCAGGAGAATATAGGCGCAATGTTTCGTAAATCACCATATTTAACTGCACATGGAGAGAAAACAGCTGATAGGCGAGTAGTCCCATACTTGGATTATTTTTAAGGCTACATGCGGCTACTATATTCACATAAAGCTTCCATGTCAATTCAAAGACTAAGATTCTACCGAGGAAGCTCACTCCGTAAACGATCCCTGGCTTCAGTTCGTCAATTTCACGTAAAATATCTCCTAAGAAGGGTCGGCTTGAATGTATGTGCCAGAACAAATAAATAAATAATTGATCGATTGATTGAGCCAGAGAAGAATGTGAACTACGAAGTTTGGGGCTAGAAATCAGGTACTGCCCTGACTAACCCATGTCTGCCATTACCCAGAGCGCATTTTCTTAGGTATGCGAATCACATGCATAATAGGCAAAAGAAAATCTAGAAATACCAATTTCATTTTGTGCAGCTTATCCATATTCGGAGCTTGATTTGCAAGGATCTCCACCACCTCGGCACGCACGAGCTCCTGCCACTCAGGATGGTGTGCTAAAAGCACTAGAGCGAAGGTAGCGGCAGTGGCAGTAGTTTCATGTCCCGCCAAGAACATAGCCTTGCAATTATCTACGATGACACTTGATCCACGGCCGAAATTGTTAATTAAGGCCTGTAAGAAGCTCGGCTCGTTGGCATTGTAATCATCGTCCATCAGCTTCAGAATAGATCGGTCGACTTCTTTTCCTATTCTCCAAGTGTCACGAGCAGTCTTCGTAGGAATATGCCTATGCCCATAATATTGAAGACATCAAAAACCAGCAAGATTGATATGAAATTATTTTGTCATGGAAGCATAATATAAGTGGGTTTAGGTTTCTAGAAAATTATCAGAAGGAACTTTTGCTCCATATGTAACACAGCATATGAAACAGTAGCTGACAAAAGGTAAACATCTGGAATCATGTCAGCGTCCTTATATTGTCTGAATGAACGTTTGAATTTATCAGTCGCAACATGCAATAGAAAGCGAACTTTAACAAAGCCATCGCCCTGATTGGAGTCTTTTAACGCTGAAGGAGGCGCCCTCACCTTACCCCAGGAAGACCAACAAAAGCATGCTGCTTGCTTAGCAAATCCTGAAGCGCTAACATCTTGGAAAAAATCTCATTGCCTATAACATAATTGCTGCCAAAACATGCTTTTGATATCATTTCGGCGGAGAGGCTTTTTAAATCCTCGTTGATCCGTACTGAAGCAACTCCCCCCGCTTCCTCCATTTGAGATTCCCATTTTTCCAACACGGAGACGACAGATTCAACCATCATGTCCACCATTCCCTATGTAAAACAGAACAAGTAACATATAGATAGCTATTCTGCCAAAAATTAATTGCTTCGCGTGCAAGAACAAAGACAGCTCAAGCATGAACTGTGCCCCTGTGAACTTGATAGAACCTGCCTAGCTAATTCCCACCTTTATTTTTTCATTGAAAAATTCAGGCGCAATGACTTTCCTCTGGAGCGCCCAGGATTTTCCTTTCGAAGTGACGAGGCTGTCATAACCCAACACAATTCCCCTGTTTTTTTTCACATACGCAGACCTTCCGAATTCAGCCGACTTGCATTGACAGAACTCTCTCGCTACATCAAAGTCGCATATGCATACAATCACTATGTTCCCCTGTGTGAATGCAAACACCGGACCTGCAACAACCGTAGCGCTCTCAGCAGGCAAAGATGACCTTCCTAAGCTACATATGCTTGTTTCAGAATAGAAATAATTGGTACATGTTACAGACATATCTAGTGAAAACTCCTAAACAAAAAGATGTGAACATTGATTGAAGTAGAAGAAAATATATTTACCATAGTCGGCTCTCCACTTCTCTATGTGGGGAAATAGGCGGGACATGTAATCATGCGAAACACGATTGCTGATGCTTTGTTGATCCTTTGTGGCTTGCATCTCCATTCGAATCTTCTTGATATCAGGGATGTTGCCAAAGAAAAAGGACGGCACAGGGCCATTGATTCCCTGATGCTGAAGCTTCTTTCTGAGCCGCAGCGGCTTCCACCAGAAGAGATTGTAGAGGTACAAGAACAAGCAAGTTGAGCCCACAATAGAGAGAGAGAAAAGGACTCCTAAAGGCATAGTCACTGTTGTCTAAACTGTGGTACGCGTCGCTCTTGCTTGTTTCTCCTTAAATGAATCAAAATAGGCATCACAGACTTCTTCTTTTTTATTTTTAGCAGCTCGAAAAAACGGCAAGCTGCAAATGGAAAACGAGCGAGTGTGCTGCTGTTCCTCACTCGTAGATTCCTTTCTGCTAAAGGACAAGTACAATGTCCACAAACAATAGACTGATGAAGGTTGGCTTCTCTGTATAAACAACGCAAGAAACCATAAAAAATTTAGTCAGCTGTGGTATCTGATTGGACTTGGGGGGAAAGAATCTGATTGCAAATTTGTTTGTTGTGCCTCTTTTAACTTATTTACATAGTTGGTACCTGTTATTGGTACATTTTAATAGGATTATTCATTGGATAGATCAACAAATTTTACCATAAATGATATCTAAAGGACGGCTGCAGCGGATCGATCGGATCAAGCTAAAATTAATATGGAACTGCTTGGGAGAATGACATCCGAGAGGCTGTTTCTTTTTTCAGTACAACAGCATTCCAAGTTCAGATAGAGTCCAGATATATGAACAGCTCTAGAATTGAAATATGATAAAGAATTCTCTCTTTAAAGCAGCACACGGAAATCTTCAGTGATGAATTCGGAACAAGACTAGGCCTGCAAAAATTCACCTAACCGCCAGACCAAGGACTCACTGACCTAGGGTGATGCTGCGTCTCGAGTGACTGAAGTTAGAATCCTGATGCACCTCCATAGCAAATTAAGGCTCAAAATCGTTAGAATAATAACTACCATCCACAATTCTTGTAGAGAAACCGGACAGTATAATGTTTCCCATTCAGAGAAAAGAGAACTATACGCCACCTCGATTGCATAGTCCGGAGTAGAAGTATACCCAAGGATGGGTACACGTTACCAGTGGGGGCCGCCCAACTTGGACAATGAAATGCTAACAATACTCTAAAATGACAAGTACAGGCAATGATGAACACAGAAACATATGGTCATAGCCTGAGCATGCGTCATATCAAGTTTCTCTGTTTCCCATGTTCATAAATTGAACAGTGAAGTTAACTCCGATTGAAGTTCAGAGAAGAGATCAGACATGTACAACAATTTTGGCATCCCTTACATCAAAACAATCGAGGAAACCTTGCACGTAATTCTGGCCTTCTTTATTTAAACGCGAAGAAAAGCACACACCGACTATCACAGTGATTTTTGAGCTAGTGATTGGAACTAGAAATTTTTAGGCAGGCCATCCCCTCTGTGAAACTCCAGAAAAATGGACATTCGACCTATCAAGGACAACATTTAAATCCGTGGACTGCCACTTTCCTCCAACCTCTGAATGACACTCGCCCCCATAATCACCCTCAAAGCCCATGCTCACTAGCTTTGAGATCAACTCGTTGTAGGAATGGTTTCGACCAAACTGCAAGTGTGACTAGGGTTCTAAACCACCAAATTACCACCTGGGCCTGGATGGGGATTCTGAACAGGGATTGCTCTCCATTGCCTCCACCAAAAACAGGGGCAGCTAGGCTTCATTTGCGGCTTCCTGATGCTTTTGTTTGCCTCTTGCTCTCTCGTTGTTCTCATTGTTTTGCTGCTCTAAATTATATAGTCCCCTCTTCTCTCTCTCTCTCTCTCTCTCTCTCTCTCTCTCTCTCTCTCTCTATGCAGACATGATATGATAGGATATTTTTTGTCTATGTTGTGATCAATAGTTCCAGCTGTGGTTTAATTCCGTAATAGAAACCAGGTCGATCAGCATTGCCTTGATTATATATTTTCTTTCATTCATTGCACTTCAAATATCTTACTTCGATACCATTCCGCTCATTGGATTTCCCTTCTTTTGGTAAAACTAAAGTTTCTCACCTATCACATGCTACTTTGGCAGCTTAAGATTTTATCGTCACAGTACATTTGTCATCTGAAACTCTAATAGCAACAAGAAATTCTGCCAAAGGTGGTTCGGTTTCCTGTTTTCAAAGACTACCAAATTTCTTTCCTTCTAGATCTGCCAAAGCTGACGCAGCTAGGATTTCTTCAACTGGTAGGTTTTGATTTACACTCATGTCATCTGATTCGCTCAGAAAGCAGAGTTCCATTCTTGACAAACCATCGGTGTTTATCCTTTTCGCAGCAGACTATTCTCCCAATTACACAACAGATGCTTGAGGGTTTTTGGGCTTCATCTCCAAATAGGACTTACTGGGTAAGGTAAAATCTTCCCATGGCAAAGATTTTCAGATGTAGGTAGTGCATTCTATAAAAAGTATAAGCCAGCCCTCTGGAGAGAATGTCAATCCTTCCTTTAGCAGAACCTTTATGTACAGAATGGACATGATTTTCATTGGTTTACCAAATTTTATTCCAATCTTAGCCAAGATACTCGAATCTTGGCGCGCCAATTGTCCGATTTCTAGAGGCCATGTGATTGGAAAATGATATAGGTTAGAGACATTTTAGTAGCTCAGACTTCTTGAATTGGAAACAGTTCATTGGGGGTGGCCAAAGACGACATTTACAATCCCATCAACTGCAGAAAGGTTGCATCACCGAAAGAAAGAAAAAGAACAGCGCCAAAAGTCAAATGTCTCATTCAAGAAAAGACATGAAGCACCGGTCGTTGGCCATATTCCTTTACAGGAAGGGCACGCTACTAAGAAAAGCAAAATTGAAGCCGGGCGTCGTCCACGATAATCCCACCTTTCATTTACATTTCGATATTAAAGAAAATTTGGTTTTATATATTTAAAGGAATGCTAGCATGTTTCACAATGTCCATTCATCCAAAGAATCTCAACTTACTAAACATAGTTCCAAAGGAAAATTCGACTATGTTTCCTAAATTCACTTGGTCACGAAGTCTCGACATTCCAGTGGAGCATCATCGCGTGCATTTGCCCGTGTACAATGTGAAAGGATGCACGGCTTCATGTGATAAGAATTGAATAATGTCTAAACAGGGGGGGGGTCCATGAGATTTACATGTCAATGCGAGCGATCATTCTGTCAAAAGATTAGTCGCACGTCTTTATCCCCTTTCCTCCTATTGCCAAAGATAAAGAGCATGAAAAAGAGAAAAATGGGGAGGAAGATCTACGGAATCGCCAGCTTAGCCATTGGGAAAACTTTTTCCCCAGCCATAAGTAACTTGTCCCTGTGATCGAACATGTTGCGGTACAGCTTCGAGATATAAAGCAAACATTCAAGGGTAGGTCGTCGACGCTGGTCTCTCTACCTAAAGTAAGAAAAAAAGCATAGGCAGTGGACAAATGTATTTTATCTCTTTCATACCGGTGCTACTTTCTCGAACAGTTCGGACCTTGAACTCCTTTCCCGAAGGTAAATCCGAGTGTTTTTAAGAGGATCTCATGATCCAGTTAGTCCTAAAACATCTAAGTATATGCTTGGGAATGTCATCATATGCCCGGGATACTAAAGCCCCTGTTCTCATGCTATGCTTCACCCGAACATCACTAAAACACAGAAAACAAAACTATAGATGCTTGATGAAAGAAACATATTCCGACAGAGCCCCCACATAGGATGGCTCATGTACGAGAGGAATCATGCGGCATGGCGATCAACGAATCCCCAAGTATTTCATCACGACGCGCCACGCGCGCATATCGAACCTGCCTATAGGCACAGGCACGAACTAAAAAAATAAACAAACTCATATCGACACTGCTATTCAAACTGGCAGGACCCCCAGGACTTATATAATAGAGCCAACAAGAAGAGCCGAAGGAATCTCTCCTAGTGCAATTAAATCCTGAGCCATGAATAGACACTTTTACCATAACAACACAGCTTGGGACAGAAACAGAGAGGGAATAATCATGTCTCATTAGATACAACATCAGTACCTTCGCAGATCGGTACAATGAAAACTAAACAGAGCAAGCTGTAATAATATGAATTTTCTTAAAATTTCTCGTTATTTTCCTTAAAAAGGAAGTATTTTGTAGACTACAGGACAGCCCAGAAAAAGCTTTTTGCCTTCTGCTGCAAGAACAAATCCCCAAAAACATTCGCGATTTTTTTTCCCTTAATAAAGAGAGCTTCTTGTCGATCCCTCAGACAAATCCCACACGAACCCAGAAGAGAAGGAGCCCGAAGAGAGAGGAAAAACCGAAGCTTTCGTCGCGGCTCCCCTCCCTCCCGCCGGAAGAGCCGCGGCGGCACAACTCCGGCACCACCATCATCTGTGAGCGGTGACCAGCGTCTCGATGAACCTCAGCCCGTCGAACCTCGGGGCGAACTTGTCCCCGGAAGAGGCGGGCTTCGCCTTCGCGCCGTCTTCTCGATCTCTCCTCTCGCCGTCGCCGCCCTGAGAAAACCCCCCAAGCAAAGCACGGAATTCAGCGAATCGCCGCAGCCGGGAACTCGCGGGAGTCAATGATCGCACCGAGGGTAAAAGGGCTCCATACCTGGCGAGAGAATTGGAGGCTCGAGCAGCTGCAGCTGAAGTTCGTGGACGACGACGACGACGACGACGACGAAGACGAAGACGAAGAAGCTTTGATTGCAGTGGCCGCAGCGACCGAGGCAGCGAAGACTCCAGATTTCTTCATCGTTGGATCGGATTGGATGCGCGCGAGCTGGTTCCGGAGGAAAGAAAGTCTCGCGCGGTGGCCGAGAAAATCCGGACCGTCGAGAGAAAATCGGAGAGAAAGTGGCGAGAAAATATTTTCTTCTGTGGGGAAAACGTCGGCACGCGGGCCAGATATTTATAAGGGGAGGGGGAGCTCCAGGGACGGGTAATCCGGCGTGCGAGATTACCATTTTGCCCCCCCCCCCACGAGCTGTTCCGGTTTTTGTTTTTCTCGTCCGATGGGATTATTTTATCTCGAGCTGGAAGTTCTCGATGCCCCGGCGAGTCAAAGTCAACGATCCCGCACGTGGGGGTGCTGGAGAAGAAGCGAGTGCCCGATCAAAAGTTCTCCCGAGTTAGAAGTTCTCGTGGCGAAGAAAGAAGGATCGATTTTTGGAAAATTCTCACCTCAGCGGCACGCCTAAATTGAAATAAACTTTGTCTTCTCCAGAAAAAAAAAAATCCAAATTATTTTCTGAATTTCGAACAATCAGAGCGACGGTTATATATGAATCTACATGTCGACATATGCGTATCATGAGAGTTTTCGGGGTGTTTCGGGTAAAGAAAAAATCAAGATGGGCCGGATGTTAGATTTATGTTATGCATAAAGGAAAGGTTTCTCTAGACATGACCATTTGATTCCGACCGTGATGATTATTTTATTTAGTTTGGTTTGAATTTTAGTTGAGATATATCTCTGGATCGAAAAACGAATCGCCAGTACCTCGATCTTTGTTAGCGTGTTCTTACTAACCATAAAGAAATAATGACGGTGTAAACGCCATCAAGTAGTTATGAATCGGTGCAAGCTCATAGTTTATTCACGGAGCCGGAAAGGAAACCGCTCAATTAATAGCACGGGACGACGCTTGTACCCTCATATGGTAAATCGCGTTACTGGCCCACATCGTGCAGAATGCAAATTGCCGTATCATTGAAAAACCACACATCTTTCATTAGACCCGATCGAATAGGAAATGAGCATGTTATTAAGCAGTGTTCGAGATCGCGATTCAAAATAGCGTAAATCGGAACATTCTCTTTTGGGTGGGGTGGGGGGCTGTCACAAGCTCCGCGAAGACAAAATCGGGTGCTCGAAGGGTTTCGGACATCCCTGTTTTTTTTTTGCCAGGGTCGATAAGTAAATGACGTAATGAGGGAGGGGTATTTTCGTACCAAAGGAATAGCGATGCGCCGAAATATTTCCGCGGCACGTCGATGCTGATTTTTTTTTTTTTTTTCAAAGGGACGACTGGCCCGGAAGGGAACCTTTTAAGTGCTGTCCCCCAGCCACTTTGAACTACCACCACCGCCCAATCGGCCTGCGACACGTGTATGGAGACGATGGGGCCACGCGAGCCGGGCGGTTGGCGCCACGCATTATTAATATTAAATGGCACTAGATGTTCGGTGAGAGAGAGAGAGAGAGAGAGTTGGCGATAAAACGACGGACGTTTTTGGACGTTCGTAGGCGTCAATTTCCCAATTCGGCCCATCCCCACCCCCTGCCGATTCTCACGTTCTCGTCGGCACGGTCACGTGAGAGCGAGAGAGTTGCCCATTAGCCATTTCTTGCTCCTTCTTTTTCTTTTCTCTTTCTCTTTTTCCTTTTTTTCTTTTTTTGTCTAATGTTGAAGGGTAGCCGGTCGTCGTGGATAGACGGATCCCGACCTATCGAACAAGCCCAGGGCTAACCTGATAGACCGGGTGAGGTGCCAACCTACACGCGAGTGAATGGATGAATGATACATTAATATGCTCGCCAAGGCCGTCGAATGGGTGGCTCGAGCAGGATTTGGATTGGAAATGATCCAATCTAAATTGACGCATTTTTATGCAACGGAAATTTAGTAATCCATGCATGATTCGTCCCGTCCTCGACCCGACCATTTGCTAAAGCACTCACGTGTTTAACCCAACCTATGAAAATCTGAAATCCATAGAATTGTCAATTTCTATATTGATTCGCAATGAAGAATAAGAGAAAGTCAGTACTTGACGATGAATTTATAAAATTACGGCAGCAAATAACGCGGAGGAATTGAAATGACAAAGATATTGAAGAAGATAATTTATCCGGACCATGGATTGCAATGACAAAAACTAATATTAGAATATTACATAAAAATAGCAATGTCAAATGCAACCATGGAAAGATATATTCTAATAACTAACGGATGAAACTTACAAAATTAATAACAATAAAAATAATGGGGAAAAAAGAAGCCGTCTTGATATTTTTAATAAGAGTGAAGAAAGAGTTATAAAAGTGGGATGAGTTAGATAAAATGTGAACCATTTATTTTTTTTTTTGTCTGAAAACATAAACTCATTTAACACCCATATATTTTCGAGGTTTTTCCATTCTAAACCTATTTATTGAACATAACTTATGTATATAATGGTTCAATCTATAAAATGTGGGTTAAAGAATGGATCTATAACCTATTTTGATAAGTCGATTGCCCACGCATAATGATACAAGGAACTGGTCCAAACTCGTGCACCCCCACTCATAATCAGTCAAACCCCATATCCCTGAGCTGCTACCACATGGGATTCGCTCCGCTAAGTTTTCTTTTGAGACAAGAAAGTTGGGGATGAGAATAAAAGCAAAAGGACTTCCTAGTCAACAATCTCGAAGCACCGCCCCTTTTTTTTGTTTTCTTTTGGCGGTCTGTACAATACCGGATGCCACGCATCACACGGGACATCTCGCGACACGATAGATGCGAGAACAGTACACAGAGACCCATTCAGGGTTCTTTCCCCTGAGGACCAGCTCAACGAAGTGGCTATGTGAAAGTGAACGAATCCCTTCCATGAATCGGAGCAAAAGTGGCACGCCATGCCACGGAATTGGAGGGGAATGAAAGATCAAGATGCTCCAATAACGGCAATGGAGATAGAAAAGCGCCACTTCCAAAGGTCAAACATATGCACAGGAGAACCCACAAGAGCAAAGGAAAGAATCCTATTGGCTCTCCACAAGGGCAAAGTGCGGCTGACTACTTATTCCTGAAATTTTAGTGGCGAGGTCACGCTTCGAAAGATGATCTTCCCTTCCTCCCCTCCACTTGATATTATGATATTCGATCGTGGTTTGTTCCTCTGATGCAATTGCAAGCCTTCGACCACGTCTATCGACCGCTCAATTTGATATTTGGGGATTTTCTTGCTTTTTGACCGTGACAGACATGACATAGGCAAGCTCCATAAGTCGTCAGAATAGTTCGGACGTGTGGGAAACAACGACAAGGAATCTAAGAGGCAGCAACAAAACAAACATATGCAATTTAGAGCGAGGTCAAGGAAGATTTTTGTGGGAATAGCGTGATGATCTCCTATTTCCTTTTTCGAAAATCGAAACCATTCTGTCTATTTTTATTTCCTTTCCATTAGACCGTCCATGTGATATTCAGAAAGTTACTCCTCAGAAAGTTGCTCCATTCTTTTCTCGGTTAATCTTCTATTCTATCCAGCTGGTTTTTGCTGATATGGACCGTCGGAAAGCTGGGTTGGTGGCCGGGAAAGCTGAGTTGGCGATTGGGAAGCTTATGTGGATTAAATGAATAGAAAAAATATATATAAGAAGCCATAATGAATAAAAAAATGCACAAAATAACAGGAAAATAGTGAAATTAAAATTATTAGGAAAAAAAAAAACCCCTAGCTTTGCCTCTTGCTGCGTTTGAGCTTGAGCATCCATGGCCGCGACATGTCGAAGCTCTTACACAGCAAATTTTCAATGGCGATGACATCGCATAATATAATATATTTTTACAACGGCAATGACGTCTCCACCAAATCCATCGTTAGAACGGTCCAAGGACGATTGGTGGCATTTTATGGAAAGTAGAGGGACATTTTTGGAAAGCAAAAGTGAAATGATGATGATTTTGATTTTCGACGGGGAATTATACGGGTAATATGATCCCCAATTTTGGGCAATTTCAGTTATGTGCTCTCTATTGGCCTAATACAAACGGTGCGCATATCTGGAGTCTTGTCCGAAAGCTATAAGATCACGATCGTTTTTAAACTAATTTTGATGAAATTATTTGGCATAGGATATGCTGTCGACGAACTTGTTTGGCATACTCTTTGTTGGCTCGTATAACAAAACTCATCGTGTTGGGAAGCTTGTCCCCTTGTAGATGGACGACCAAAGAAGTTAACTAAGAAGTTCAATGACGGTTGATAAAGAAAGCAAAGCAGAGCAGCGTCCGTTTGGACGCGCTCGACGCGCTCCGGCGAACAAAATCCGAAATGGCTAGTCATGGTCGCTAGGTTACTTTGCGAATCTGAGGATTGATCGCGCCGTCCTCAGGCAACCACGGCGAGGTAATTTCCCCCACAGCTAGGAGTCGAGAGTTGGTCAAGAGGGTCAATCCTCAATACCTCATCGGTCATGCGGGTACGAGATTGATCGCTAATGACTGAAAAAGACGGAGCTTGTAGCATGTCGTGAGCCACCCAATGCACCCATAATGAATCATGTGAAGGACTAGAAGAGCCCAAAGCCTTCTATGATCAGTTCCATAGAAATGCTTTCCTGGTATTGATTCCTGTTCAAGCATGAACATTTAGGGCTGACTGGTGCATTAGGAAGCCCTCTGTTTCATCCCAACATGATTTGTGCAGTAGACAGAAAAGTACAGAGGCCATTAAGCAAGAAGTATCATAGGATTTGCCTACCAATATGAGCCACATTTAATTACTTAAAAAAGGTTAGAAGTGACAGCACATGTAAGAGAAGCAATGAGCTCGTGTGAGAAAAATGGAAATCCTCTGGGGATTCCAACGAGTGTGGACAGAGGACAAGCATGTGATATGACTTGCAATGGAATGACAGACATGTGGGGTTGATTTTGCAAGAGGCAAAAAAAAAGTCCCATTTCAGCAAGTATAAACTCTATCCGGAACCTCCCACCATTCCCTATCATGGAGCCAAAACAAAGGTGCAGATAGTGACACAACGATCCACTTCCCACAGGTCAAGGCAAAGGAAAATGATAGAATGACTTTCGGTGGAGAAGAGCCATATGCCAAGAAACAGCAGAAAAAAGTTGTGGCACTAGGTTCCTATTCAAAGTGAGGAAAAGGAACGACAACTGCCGGAGCCACATCTCAAACCAGACCAGACAATGCCAATATAGTTACTGCACAAACATTATACAGTCGAGCTTGTCATTTGGATAAGTGTCTCGGACAAGGTCCTGCTCATAGCACCTTTCTTTTTTCAGAAGATGACCAGTAGAAGAAAATTCAACCAAAAATTCAATGGCTTCTTACGGCCAGCCTAGACACCTTGAAATGGGCAGGACCAATAGGAGTTCGCATATTATCTGATTTTCCGACTTTGGTCTTGAGTACAAACAATGGTTACCAGGATCAGCACCCCAAAACTGTGGAATTCTGAAGAGAAGTATATAAAGGTAACAAGGAAGCGACCAATATCCGCGACTACATACAACCATAAAAGAACCTTTCTTTTGAGCACTTTGGCATTCCATGAAGCGTCTTCTTCAGCAAGAAAAATGCGCAACTTGACACAAGCTGCTCATGTGCATTCACTCGCGTGTCAGCACACTGAAAGTGTTTCCCCAACCCATTATAAGCGGGCATCATAACATTATTCTTAACCATGATGGCAGAAGTTCATAGCCGCAGCAAGCAAAAGCACAGGTTGAACAGAAGCATTAAGTGGGTACCGCAGGGCCCCTGTTAATTTATTCTTATTTCTATCAACGTCATTGGAACAATTTTGACTCTCTTAAAAGGTGCATCTCATACAAAAATGTCACCACCGGGCCAATTCTTGTTTACCCATTAGATGAACGCTAACCACAGACTAAATTCAGCAGAGGTCAACTTGATTGGAATCTTGTGGAGACGAGGCACAAGCACTTGAAACGGTAAGGATTGAGGCAGCTGCCTGAAAAATCCATGTCAAGCCTTGAAATCGTTTATTTCACAGCAGATAAAACTCCAAGCCCAGTTCTACAGCAACACTAACAACAGAGAAACAAACTTTTCAGTAGCAGCCGTTCATAGTCATCCCTGCCAAGAAAAGAAGAACTATCAAGTTCCATTTAAGCTGCAATCCCATCTCACTTATGCCTTGAAAAATCATGGAAGAACAAAAATGGGCAGTAATAAAAGGCCAACTTAAAAGCACAAAGCGCCAGCATTTTGGCATTTGGAAAGCAAAAAATTGTAGAAATCCTTATCCCATCATTTAAAGAAGCTGTTCTTTCTGCAACATGCCACAATTAAGATGACAGATATCGGAAATTCAATGATACCAAACAGAAAAAAAGAAGGATCACGTTGACTTTCAATCCGATTATCGAAAGAAGATAAGGATCTTCTATAAAGGTGATTCAAGTCTTAGCTCATATGAAGGCATTAGAACTTTTACAAGGCAGAAAAGCAAACTCAAAAGAAACCGTCTGTAGAAATCAAAAACTTGGCAAGGGAGGTGTAGAACAGCCTTGTAACCATAAGGAAAGGGCACACTACAACCTATGTTTCCTCAAACAGCTACAAGAAAAAGCATTGCTATAAGGGGGCCGGTAGCCTTTGTTTTTGGGTGAACTGATAGCAATTTTCACTCTCCCAATTGTGAGATGCATGTCGCTGTACCAGGCATTTTGCGGATGAAAGTCCAATGAGAAGCGTCAAAACAACTCAATGACCTTGTGGACCAACTAAGTTACCTTCCCAGGCGCTTACAAGATTGCTTGCACTCAAAGATACAGAAAATCGAACACATGTATGGCGCTCAGCTCTCCTACAGGACAAACCTCTACATTTATTGAACCACTAAGCCAGCATCTCGTGTTTGTGCCACCATCCTCATACATGAACCGATCATTGGAGACATCCTCTCAGTAAATGGCGATGTCTACATGTCATGGTAGGATTTCTCCCATACCCATGTGAGCTGAAAAGTGAAGTTATGTAGATCAAGGTAAGTGTCAGAGATGCATATGGGTTGACACGACCGATTTATGAGAGTGGTGACAACGGGTTTGTATTAGAAATTTAAGGATGGGATGATTATCATCTTAAAAGGATCTCTGAAGGCACAGTTGTCCTCCCACGTGCAAAATGGCCGAGAACTGATGCGGCTCTCCTGATGATGGGCACGGCAGGCCGAAACCAGCTACTATGCCTAGGTGATCTATATGTCTCACTTGACAGACTGGATACACGAGCTAAAGTGGGCAGGGTACGATCATTGATAAGGATGCAATTTGCCAAACTGTCCTTGGGAAAGATTCGTCGAGGGAAGGTCAGCTTGGTGTTCGCGCTCACCGGTGTTGCATGGGCTTCTCCTCAGCAAGGAAAGTTGTGGCTCGTGACAAATGGTATAAGAGCATGTTTCCCAAACTATATGGGCAAATGCTAAGAAGAGATTTGTTGCAACGTTTTGCAATAAGAAGAGAAAACCTCCATAGGTTGCTAAGATCAAGAGAAGCCTAGTACGAGAAAGAAAGTGTTTGCCGAGGAAGCGTAGTTCGCTCGTAATGCCATACTTGTCAAGGAGAGCACAAGTGACTGGAGAATCACGAATAGCTTTCATCGGAGGAAGCAACCGATGGAGTGGAGTCAACTATGATGTTGAACGAGCGTTTGCCATTAACGTAAGTCCCAAGAGAGCGGCAGCAATCGTTGACGAACACAAGCAAGTGACAGTACAGCCTACTGCGAGGGTGTTGCGGAAATTGGGTAGGGATACTCATCACAAACTATCAATGACTTCATTACTGCCACTAAAACACGATGCACATATTGACTGCACAAATAGCTTCACCGACAATTTAGGAAGAGCAAACAACGAAGGAAATATCTCGGTTGACATTTGCTGCTACGGGGGGAAGTGAATTACACCCTGAAAATTCAAGTCACCACCTACAGAGAGAGAGAGAGAGTGAGTGATCATCACCTTCACGATCGAGAAGTCTTCATCGAGTCGACGAACCCGCTGCTGAGAAGCCTCTCCACATACTTCCCCAGTATGTCCACCTCCAAATTCACCTTCTGCCCAACTCTCTTCATGGGAATGACCACCTTCTGCTGCGTATACGCCACCAGCATGAAATTGAAGCAACCCTCCCCATCGAACACGTCCACCACCGTCAGGCTCGCCCCGTCGACGGCGATGAACCCCTTGGGCACCACGTACCGCAGCAGCTCCTTCCCCGCCCTCACCTTCACCCACAGCGAGTCGGCCTCCGGCTCCATCGACACGATCTCCCCGGTCCCGTCCACGTGGCCCTGCACGAAGTGCCCGCCCATCCGGCTCGTCGGCTGCACCGCCCGCTCCAGGTTCACCATCGACCCCGCCCCGAGCTCGACCAGGGACGTCCTCCGCAGCGTCTCCGGGGACAGCCCGACCGCGAACCCGGCGGAGTCGAACTCGGTGACGGTGAGGCACGCCCCGTTGACGGCGATGCTGTCGCCGAGGCTGACCCCCTCGAGGACGGCCTTCGCGCCGATCCTCATGACGAAACCGCCGTCGGCCGGGCCCAGCTGCTCGACCCGGCCCATTTCCTCGACGATTCCGGTGAAGAGGCATCGGACCCGGGGGCTCCGGCGGGGGCTGAGGGAGGGCTTAGGGTTTCGGCCGGAGAGGGAGAGGGAGAGGGAGAAGAAGGACGATTTGGGAATGGCAGCGTGAGCGAAGCGGGATTTGAGCGATGTGGCGCGAGGCGGGAAGAGCGGGAGAGATGGATGGAGCATTGGGGTTTCAGCGAGTGGAGGAGCGAGGGAGTGAGCGAGCGCCATTTTTCTCGGGAAAATTTTCAGATTCAAGAAAACGTCGGGAAAGTTGGGTGGAGGAAAACGGAAGTTGAAGCTCCAGCACGTGAGCGGCACGTGCATTGGTGTTATTTATTAGGACTCCACGGGATAAAACTTAAAAGGGAGGAAATTAATGGCATAAATAGTCCCTAAACTTTGATCCGACCTGTAATGTGATATCTGAACTATTAATTTTTTCAATATAGTCCCAACTTTAGTTCGATGTGCAATATCGTCCCCAAACTTTTGATTTGTTCAATGTGGTCCATGGACTTTTTGTAAAAATGTTCAGTATTGTTCTTGAATTTGAATTAATGAAAGGACAAGATTGAATATTTTTACATCGTTCAGGGACTATATTGAACATGTTCCAAAAGTCCGTGGACCATATTGAATAAATTAAAAGTTTATGGATCACATTACTTATTAAGCTAAAGTTTAAGGACCATGTTACACATTAGGCCAAAACTCATAGACTATTTATGTCATTATCCCTAAACAAAAGGATATTTGAACTTTGAATCAATGTATAATATAGTCCCTGAACTATTAAACATAACATCATCCTGGTCACTCTGAGCGTCTTTATACTCTGAGCTAAATCTCCGGGTAGTTTTGCAACTAAAAGGCAGTTCCTGAAGGGCATGAACAAGAGGTTCGCCTATGTGGAATATCATACCTGCTGTAAGCTGACCTGGTTTTCCCTGGCTTTCAGTATAGATCCCCTCATTGGTATCAGAGCATGGTTTTATGTCTAGCTTGGTTCATTCTATGTGCTTAGTTGGTAATTGTCCAGTGCTGCGAAGAATCCTTTCTCCTCATTATGACCGACCCAGATACAGCTCCAATCGCTCTTACTGCTTCTCTTACTCCATCGTCTTCTTCTTCAACTTTAACTAAGTTTCGTACTTCACATGCCTCTAAGATAGATTATCTTTATGAAGTCTCTCTTAATGATGAAACCAAGATTTCCGAAACACAACTTCCTCTCATGAATCCATATTCAACCTTTGCCAAACCTACTACATCTTTTTCACCCATCAGGTCTGTAAAACATCTCATCCGTCAAATTCCGAAAGAAGTCAAAGAATACGTCCAATCTTCCAAGTTTGACTAGCACCCAATTCCTGCTTCTAAAAAGGAGTACTTTGTTACTCTTCAAATTCCTCCCGAATTTCCCAAACAGTGGATCCAACAAGGGTATTCGCATATTCACTATGACGCAGTCCGTCTTGCTCTTGCCTTTCATGAGAGAAAAGGCTTGCTTGTTGTAGCAAGAATGGCTCTTTTGGATACTAGGTTCCTAGAATACCAGCATACTTGTATTGGTACTATCCAAACCACCTTAAATGCTGGAACAGTTTTTGTAACCTTTTATCCAAATTTCAATATTGCCCTTTCCGATCTCCAGCTACTTTCTTTCTTGAAAGTACAACTTTAGCTTACTAGAGCTCCTCAAACTGTCGATTCCATTGCCGCAACTCTTCATTACCAAATGGTGTATAGAGTCCAAAATCATGCCATAGATCTAAATTTCCAACATGGAAATGAAGATGCACTGTTCATCTCCATGCAAAATGATCACGTTTCTTGTATTCATATTCCTCGGCAGATCCCAAAAGAAAAGTTAGCCAAACTTCTTCCCGATTCTTGGATTACAAATTATAAAAAGCTTCACCAAATTAGCCAACCTCTTCAATCTTCAGAATCTGAATTTGTCAGACAAAGAGATGGTACTGTAACCATCAAATTCCGCAAAGAAAAGAAAGAAACTCCTTCCATCTTTCCTACTATCTTTATGATAGAATCCTGTGTTCCTAATCCAATTCCTAAGGAACCAGACCCAAAAAAGTTGGTCCAATACTTCAAAAGTGACGGACATCCTATCCATCACTACAAAGACCCTTATGGTCATTGTTTCTGGAATCCTTTTTGCCAATGTTCTTCATGCACAAACTCCCCAGATGAAGTAGATCCAGCTACCATGCTCAAGCGAAAAGATAAGAAGGCCAAGGACAGCTTTTACCAAAGATATTTAGATTGAGACTCTACCATTGATACTCTTGGAGAAAACAGCGGATACCAGTTTATGGTTTCATATGGTACACCATCACCTTCATCATCCCCATCAACTCCATCACCTCAATTATCCCCACCATCACCTCCAGTTTCACCCCCATATAAAAAATCTGTTGTTTCTCCTTTTTACAAACCCATCTATAAGTGGGCAAAGAAAACTTCTCATCCACTTGAAATTCCAATCTTTCCTGAAAACCCAACTACTGGGCAACTTCCATCTATCTCCATGTTTAATGAAGCTGATTTCCCTCCTTTAAAAATTGTTGAAAGTTCTCAACTTTCTTTTCCTGCTACTGAGGAATTTACTGATCCACAACGAAGATAGCTTCATGCTCCAAAAATCCCTTCTCCCATTGATGTGGATGAACGTGGAAGGCCAAAAAGAACGCCTGCTGCTGAGGCTGTTCTCAATTGGCAGTCGGAAACTCTCCTGGCACAAAATCAGGCTTTCAAGACGCTTGACTCCAAAATTATTGATGTATAACAAGACATCCGAAGGTACGACGAGTCCATCAAAAAGATGCTTGTGGATTTTCAGAAAAGACTTCATGCTCTAGAATCAGGCCAGCATCTCGGCTACCATTATCTTGAAAGTCCGAAAAATGAAATAGAGAAACTCAGAAAACAAATCAGTCTTCTTGAAGAAGGAAAATTCAAGCCTACTGATTTTTTTCTCTATTCCAAGAATTGGATACTCTCTTCCACCACCGCAAAGTTCTCCAGTTTTTGCTGCAGCTGCTCTTACAGCCGAAACTTCTACTCAACGAGATAGAAGTGATATGACAGAAATTCGCAATCGCATTCGGAAAATGGAGAAGCTCCAAAACGAAAGAATAAAAGAAAAATATGTTCCTGAATCGTCTAGAAAACCTGAAAATAGTTCTGATCTGCATATGATGATCTCAAACCCCTTGGAATCTTTTTTGAGGGATTTAAACAAAGATCAACAATAAAATCCAAAAGTTGATTCAGACCAACATTTACCAGAGTACACTTCTCAAAAAGCAAAGGTATCAAATTTGCTAAGCTCAGATTCAGAATTTGACTCCCTATCATATTCCTCTTCGTCCACTTTCCCAATTCCTTCCAATGAATCTTTCCAAGTACCACCAACTACTCCTCCAATTTTCATGGCTGATCCACTAGAACAAGAAATGGAACCAAATCCATCTGAACCAGAAGTTATCCAAATCAATAACCCATCTCATATTTCTGTTTCCTCATCCAAACAGTTTTTTACTCTTGATGACACTCCTTATTCCAAATGGCCAGAAAGATTGAATGAATTCCATGCTTGGTTGAACACTAGAGCTCTTATTGTTGAAAGCAAATATGATGTTCTTCTAGAATTCGCTACAAAGTTCACTAGAAGCTTTAAACACTGGTGGCAATCAACTTCTGAAACAGACCAGATGACTTTTCTTCTTCTGCAAGACTTTTCCCAGGCCATTGGAATCATTTACCTATATTTCATAAGAAAACCTGCTGATCTTCTTGAACTCAAAAGAAGAGAATACTTTGAAAGAAAGTGTTGTTTTCTTCAAAAAAGACACCTAGATCGCCATTACAAAGAAATGCTTAAACTCTTTTATGGCCTAGGAGCTCATCCAAATTTGAAACAAGTCTTCTTAGTCTCCATTCCTAAAGAACTCTCCCAACAGGTTGAGAGATCTTTTCTCAACAAGCAAAGAAGAATTATTGATATTCCTTTTGGAGAACTGCAACAAGAAATTCATCTTTGTCTTGATGAATTTTGCCTCCGAAGACAGATGATGAAAAACTACATCAGAGACAATCGTGAACTCGATGGTGCTTGCTCTAAGCAATATTTGAAGATCAAATGTTCAAAGAAAGATTGTGACGGATCCTGCGGAGAATATTCAAAGAAAAACAAACACTTCAAAGAGTATCGAGTCAAAAGATCCAAGCATTTCAGAAGGAAGAAGAAATGGCGATTCCTGCGGAAATGAAGAAACTTCACAGGACGCAAGAAACCAAATCGTTGCTTCATTTACAACAAGAATGGCCACTTTGCCAAAAACTGTCCCCAAGCAAAGAAAGGTTAGAATCATCTCATTCATAATATCGAATTAGAAACAGGAATTTCTCTTGACAATGATGATATTGAATCCCTGTTCTCTGTCGATGAAAATCCCACTGATCAAACACTTTGCATCATTCCTTATTATCACACCCCTAGTAAAACAGATTCTGACTCGGAACCTGAAGAACTTTTCCATCTATCATCACAACCAGAAAATCAAGACCCTAGTGTACATTCCAATCAACTTCATTGTCCCCACTTCCCAATCAAAATTTATCTCTCAAAGTTTGCCAAACCAATTTCAGTCATTGCTCTCATAGATACTGGTGCTAGTGCTTCAATCCTAGACATTAAAGTTCTCCCTGAAGAATACTGGACTTTCTGTGTTCGGTATTTCAACTCTGCCTCAAGAGACACTTTTTCTATAAATGTTCGCACCACACCTGTGTCCATTCAGTTTTTCCCACAATACTTCATTACCACTAAAATTCTTGGATCTATTCTTCCTAATAAAGACTCATTATTGGGTGGGATATCATGACTCAACTTCCGGACTTAAGGATTGTTCCTAGAAAAGGACTTAGGTATAAAGACCAATTCTCTGAATTGGTCAACATCCAAAGACTCTTTTCCATTCAAATGAGTCTGTTAGATCCAATCATGTAGAAACTATTGGAATCATGCTCAGAAAATCATTTCGAGTTCTCCCAAAAATATTCTCATCCTTTGTGGAAAAATCCAGAATTCTATGCTCGACTCCCCTTCAAGAAAAATGAGGATATAAATCCTACAAAGGCAAATCATTCGGGAATGAATCCAGAACATTTGGCTCTTGCTCAAAAAGAATGCTCAGAATTGTTACAACAAGGCCTTATTGAAATTTCAAATTCTCAATGGGCTTGTGAAGCATTCTATGTCAATGAACGTGCTGAGCAAAATCGGGGAAAAATGAGATTGGTGATCAACTACCAACCTCTCAATCTTTTCCTCCAAGATGACAAATTCCCTTTGCCTTCTCGAAATTCCTTTTTTGCGGGAATCACTAAAGCCCATATTTATTCAAAGTTTGATCTTAAAGCCGGATTCTGGCAATTGAGCATTCATCCTGATAACAGACCGAAGACGGGATTTTGTATCCCCAACCAACACTTTCAATGGCGAGTTCTTCCATTTGGTCTCAAGGTTGCTCCTTCCTTATTCCAAAAGGCTATGTGTCGCATATTCCAGCCAATCTTATCAAGCGCAGCTGTCTATATTGACGACATATTGCTCTACAACCCAGATGAAGAATCCTACTGTCAACTTCTTGAGCAGTTTGCAGAAATTGTGAAGAAATATGGCATCATGCTTTCTCAAAAAAAGATGACCATTGCCCAAACAGAAGTTGAATTCCTCGGCATGCACCTTAGCAAAGGTACATATTATCCAGGACCGCACATCGCCAGGGAATTACTAAAATTTCCTGAAAATAATTTTACAACCCAGCAAGTTCAACAATTTCTTAGGATAATCAATTATCTCAGAGATTTTGTCCCGAATATTGCGAGGTTGTTAATTCCTTTGCAACTGATGTTAAAAAAGCATCCAGTACCATGGGGAAAGGCACAAACCAAAGCAGTTGCAGAACTCAAAGAAATTATACAAGATCTTCCCCCTTTGCAAATCCCATCCACATGGAAGAGAATTTTACAGACTGATGCCAGTGATGAATATTGGGTAGCTATATTGTTCGAAGAACTTCATGGTAAGCGACATCTTTGCGCTTACAAAAGTGGCAAGTTTTCTCAGGCAGAAATGCATTATCATTCTACCTTCAAAGAAATTTTGGCAGTAAAGAATGGAATAAAAAAGTTTGAATTCCATCTTATTGGCCATCATTGTTTGGTAGAACTGGATATGGCTTCTTTTCCCCAAATGACCAAATTCAAGCAGAAACAAATCCCTCATCCTCAGCTACTTAGATGGGCTGAATGGTTTTTGAAATATTCTTTCAAAACCAAACACATTGCAGGAAAGAAAAATGTGCTTGCAGATTTTCTCTCCAGACCAGAAGCATCGGCAGAAATCAACATGTATATTCTCAGGTATTCCTTCCCGTTCCGGGCAGACAAGTACAAGATTGAACGGTTCCGAGATTGGCCAAGCCTAGACTATCCTCAAGAAATAATTGAGCAAATTCAAAAGGATAAACTCATTGAAAATCTTGACAATCTCATGTAGCAATGCCACACAGACCTTTTTCGTCACCATGGAGGATCTATTCTTAACTCTTCTGGATTACACTCGAGGTACCCTTTCATTTACCCGTTACTTTGGAGAAAAAAATGATTTCCCTGACAAACTTAAATGGCTATTATGGTATCTAACCAACAAGTACGTAATAGCTATTGAGTTTCTTACCAGAAAATTTATTCTCCAATTGACCAACTTGCTTCTAACTAATTACGTTCAGCTAAATGAACACGAGAAAAACCTTTTAACTGTGCTCAAATGGTTTTACCCTCATGTTTATTGGAAACGACTCTTTCTTGAAGAAGTGAAAAAAGTTTGAGATGATCCGGAAATACACACCGTTGTACTCCTCCACCGTCCTTGGACTTTTGTGCATAATAATGGTACCATTTCCAATACTCCTGCCGCAGTAGGTACTACTACCTACAAGCCTCAGACAGAACTCCAGGTTGCACGTGTCTATAAATCGTTCCCCAGTCGCATTGGTTCTGTTGAATATAATTACAGAGAACTCCAAAGGATCCTATGCGAAGAAAATCGCATTATTCCAAAAGAAGCATGAGATTACTTCACACCCGTCTCATGGGATCACGAAGGATCTTCCTCTACAACAAGACAGGCACTCAGAAAATACGAGCACGAACAGGCACAGACACAGCTCGGATTATCACAAGATCACGAAATGTCAGATATAGGAGATCCAGCACAGTCATCTCAAAATCCAATGCAGTCATCTCAAGATCCATGGGGTGGACCACTCTCTCAAGACCTCTATGACTATGAACCATTGTCTTTATCCGTTGGACTTAACGCCAGCTCCTCCTCTTACTACACACAACTAGGAAATTGGCCCCAACCAATGTTGACCCAGTCAGTCTTACCTGAACCAAATCCACAATCAAGCCTTGGCATCAGAATGTGAAATAACCTCCTGTTACCACAAAACGCTCCAAATACTGCTCTTCCAGACCTTTTGACACATGCAACCTCTTCCTCGAACCCAGCGCCAGTCATAACTAAAGATAACTTCGAACATATTCTGACACAGAGACATATAGCAGAATACGAACGTGCAAATAGTTCAGACAGTTCAGATTATGACTACAACTCTGGATGGAGATAAGCTTGTACTAGAATCCTGTTCCACCTATAAATATGTTTTAAGTGTTCTACGAGTGAGGGTGCCAAATAATGTACTTAGTTAGGTAAAGTTTGTGGACGTGAGTCCAATAATGTACCCCGTTCTAAGTGTACTTTGTCTTACCTGGACCCTCGTCCAGCATGTATTCCCCAATGCCTATATAAGGCCGTGTAATCCTTCGGTTTGAATAAGAGGGAAAGTTGTAAAATTTCAATTCTCTCACTTTCCATGGCTCTCTAAAATTCCTTTCTTCAAAGCCTGGCATGATCCTCTAAGAAAGGCAGCTCGGCCAGTTAGGCATAACATCATCCTGATCACTTTGAGCGTCTCTATACTCTGAGCTAAATCTCCAGGTAGTTTTGCAGCTAAAAAGCAGTTCTTGAAGGGCTTGAACAAGAGGTTCGCCCATGTGGAATAGCATACCTGCTATAAGCTAACCTGGTTTTCCCTGGCTTTCAGTATAGATCCCATGAATTATATAAAAATGTTCAATATTTTCATTTCATTGATTCAAGTTCAGGGACAATATTGAACATTTTCATGTAGTTTAGGAACTAAATTGAGCATGTACCAAATGCTCAGGAACCACATTGAACGATTCGAAAGTTTAAATACGACAGTGTAAATTAGGTTAAAGTTTAAGAACCACGTTAAATAAATTAAAAGTTCAATGACCACATAATAAATTGAGCCCAAATTCATGAATTATTTGTGTCATCTTCCTAAAAGAAAAAGAGGGGGGGGGGGGGGACGGATCTCATTTTTAATTGTAATTTTCCTAGACTTGTCGGAATTAATAATTACCTACAATGATTGTATCTACATGTAATATCGTTATGTGGTTCATAACTCGGCTGCACTTGTAATTAGTAATTTTCTTATATAGAGGGTCGCATTTAATAATTAACCAATAGTGTAATAAAATACCTTAAATTTACGTAAATGATCGTGCCTATTCTATACTTCAGTAATAATCCTCAATAATTGCAATTTTCCCATTAAGTCTTTGTAAACGACAAGTTAGTTAGCTTCCACATGAAATAATTTACGTCCAAGTTTTGTTGGGTAAATATCAAGTGTTCGTGACTTTTCATGAAAAAAAACAATCTGAATATATGGTGAATCTATATTTTTCCTATTCGTAGTAGTTAGTAACTTAGGTTGAACAAAACCTGTCGATCAACGAGTAATTATCTTCATATGGCGTACTTTTCTTCAAATGTTAATAACATGGACGATTCTACCATCAGTAATTGTCCTCGATCGTCCGTAAGTCACTATCTTTTTAAAATTGCGTGACGGTTGGTTTTTTCTTTCCTTTTTCATATTGATCAAACGATCCACGTTACATACGAATCGATCCGTAAATTGCTAGATTGGACCATAGTATTTCCCCCGCTCAATAGCAAATTCGAATGCTGAGAACTTGTCCCTGTCTCTCCTAGATAACAAAGCAAATCTCCTGTGTCATTCCAACCTCAAACTTGTGTTTTTGCCGAAAGGGCCACGCACGATGGAGTTGAATTGTAACTTCATGCAACACGCGATGTCTCCTTCAAGCCTCAACCAAAGAGGCCTTCTCTGCTGCTGAAAACCATGAATTCTGGCCATCTAAATTGAGAGAAAGGTAACGTGTGGGACAAAGGTCCAGATAGCCAATGAAATGCTGGGAGAAAGAAGAGCATTTGGGTGTATGTTTGGGGTGACAGGTGAGCATATCCAACCAAACCCAACGAAGAACGAGTCATACTGAAAGCGAAAGTGAACCATCCCTCATCTTCCCCTTCCTAACATCCGGCTAATCTCACGCACTCGCTTGTCTCCACAGAGATTAAAAGCTCAAGTATCACCCCCAGAGAGGAACATGCTGTCGTGAGCCCGACCGGCGAAAGACTGATTTTGCTGCGGGATCCATGGCCAAGGTCAGGAGGCTATTTGGCCTCGTGCTGAGGCTCCTAGCCTTCGGAGCGACCGCGTCTGCAGCTATCGTGATGGGGACGAGCCGTGAGAGAGCCAGCGTCTTCTCGATATCTTTCGAAGCCAAGTACAGCGACATTCCGTCCTTCAAGTGAGTCTGCTTCGTCAAGTCGTGCGTCGTTAGTTCCCTTTCGGGTTTACTTCATGCTTGCCTTCTTTGTTGCCGTCACGAAGAGCTTTTGATGTAGGTACTTTCTGATTGCCAATGCCATCGTTAGCGTCTACAGCTTTCTGGTCATCTTTCTTCCGGCGGAGACCTTGCTTTGGAGACTAGTTGCTGCATTCGATTTGGTAAGCTCCAAAACCTCGGCAAAAAAAAACGACGATGGTTTAGTGTTTTTGGCGACGCACGCAGCCCACGGCTGAGGCCATCCATTGAGCTGGTCCCGAAGGGATATTGCAATCCCAGGACTCATCGGTTAATTTACTGATGTTTCTTTTAACTGAGCCTTCATTGCTCAATCAACGTGCAGGATGCCCACTCTGCTACAGGCTTCTCACTTCTTTTTGACTGATCTTTCTTCTCGTACTCTGGACCAGGTTGTCACCATGCTACTAACTTCGAGCGTATCTGCGGCGTTGGCGGTTGCTCAAGTGGGCAAGGATGGAAACGCTCGCGCAGGATGGCTACCGATCTGCGGTCAAGTCCCCACATACTGCGACCACGTGACCGGAGCTCTAGGGGCCGGTTTCGCTGGGCTCATCTTGTATGTGATGATACTCCTTTATTCCTTACACACTGTCCTGTATCCTCTCCTAGTTTGAGGGATTTACACCCCAGCAGACGACTTGAGACTATGTATATGAAATTTGAAGAATTTTTGCTTGGCCTTCAATTTCCCAGCATCCTTTCCCGGCAATCTAGAACGCTAGACTTACAAGGAACCCTATCAAGGATCAACCAGTGTGTTACTTATTTCTGCTTTAGTGTACTTGTTCTTATTTGAATGAATACGTCCATCCGTTTCACTATTTTTTCTTCCCGAGAGACAAATGCAACATCAAGAGACTCGAAAAGCTTAATGAACAATCGGGTTTGTGATTGCTGTGTAGAGCAAATCTGCACATCTTGACACTTATCACTTATCAGGTGATCTCGGCTAGATTTTGTCCATGGCTTTGTCCATTACATTCATAATTAACAGAAGTAAGACTCGGGGAGTTCTAAGGTAATAGGATGCCAAACGTTATTAGCGAAGAAATGTCCAACATGAGTGAGTCAAGGAGATACGCAGCACTGATTAAGCTGCATTAAACAGGAAGTTCTCCAGTTTTTACTGAATGCATTCAAAAGCAACTGCCCGTCAAATTTATTGATATCCCCTGGAAGCCAGGAGTTTTCTAGTCACTAAGCTTAGCTTTTACACTGAAGTAAAACCTACTGACCGGTGACCGCCCGCAAGAGGACATGATACAACAATTTCATCGGGAATACTTTTTCACGGTACAGACTCCAATGCAACAGATGAAACATTCATACACAAGCTGGACAATTTCAGATCTTCTCCATCTTCAGTTGTACCCCGTGTTCTGGCTTACAGAACAGCTTATACGTCGCCCAGAGTTTGTATTTAGCAGATAAAGAGAAAGTGAACTTAGATAGCACGAGACACAACTATCTTTAGTTCTGTCATCGCCAAATTCTGGCCGGCACAATTCACATCCCCTTCTCAAAAGGCAAGAACAGATTTGGAAGCTTGCACACTGAAGAAATGCCGTCGCAAACCTTTCCAGATGGAACTTGTGGGCATTGTTGCCCCAGTTGGCAGGTTCCTGATGCAACGGCGAGATTGGAAGCCAGATGCCAATGCCTTTCCGAATCATAAAATCCCCAAACTTTATTTCCTCGAACATTGAACTCGTCAAGAATGGTCCAAAAGGATATAGGCACAATGTTAAGTCACCATATTTAACTGCACATCGAGAGAACACAGCTTACAGGCAAGCAGTCCTGTTCTTAGATTGTTTCTATGCCTATAGGCTACATGCGAGTACGTATATCCACATAAAACTTACATGTCAATTCATAAACTAACAAACTACCAAGAGAATCACTCCTTAGCGATCCTTGGTTTCAATTCACGAAAAAATTAATCTAAAATATCTGCTGAGAAGGGTCTGCTCGAACGCATGTCCAAGAACACATTCATAAATTTTAATAATTCATTAATTGATTCAGCTAGAGAATAATATAGTGAACTACAAAAACTGGGGCTAGGGATCAGGTCCTGCTTTACTAGCCCATGTCTGCCATTGCCCAATGCGCATGTGCTAAGGTTTGTGAATTGTATGCATTACAGGCGAAAAACAATTTAGAAGTACCAATTTCATTTTGCGCAGCTTATCCAAATTCGGGGCTTGATTTCCAATGATCCCTACCACCTCGGCTCACACATGATCCTGCCACTCAGGATGGTTTGCTAAAAGTAATAAAGCAAAGGCAGTGGCAGTGGCAGTGGCACTAGTTTGACATCCACCAAGGAACATAGCCTGGCATTTGTCTACAATGATGCTCGATCCGTGGCCATATTTGCTGATTAAGGCTTGTAAGATGCTCTGCCGCTCAACGTTGTCATCACAGTCCATCAGCTTCAGAACAAATTGGTTGACTTATTTTCCATCCTAGAGGCTGGTGGTCACTTTATAAATATGAAGGAAAGTCTCACTCTTTGAGCTAGCTTTTAGGTGAGAGAGGTTCAAGGGCTTTCAACACTAATATTAGAGCTCAATTTACCAACTAGTTTGGACAGATTGTAAGGGGGAGATTGTTGGGTTATCCCGTATTATGTGGATGGGGCTAGTGGTCAGTTGTAAATGTGAAGGAAAGCCACACCTTTTGTGTTAGTTTTGGGGTGAGAGAAGCCCAAGACGTCAAAGAGAGGCAATATTTTTATGAAAACAGTAGCTGATAAAAGGTAAGCATTTGGAATCATGTTAATTCGCGAAACATGTGGAATGCTGTAGAAAGCAAACTGTGGAAAGACCATCGCGCCGCTTAGAGTAATGCTGAAGGAGGAGGTGCCCAAGACCAACAGAAGCATGCGGCTGGCTTAGCAAATCCTGAAGCACTAACATCTTTGACAAAATTTCATTGCCAAGAACATAATTGCTCCCAGACATTCCTTTTGAAATCTTTTCTGCCGAGAGACATTTTAAATCCTCGTTGACCCATACCGAAGCTACTCCCCTCGCTTGCTCCTTTTTAGATTCCCACTTTTCCAATACGGAGACGGCGGATTCAACCATCATGTCCACGCAAAACAAAACCAGTAACATATAGATAGCTTTTCTGTCAAAAATTTAACTGCTTCACGTCCAAGAATGAAGAAAACTAAAGCAAGATTCGTGCAGCTGTGAATTAGATAGAACCTGCCTAGCTAATTCACACCTTTATTTTGTCATTGAAGAATTCGGGCGCAATGACTTTCCTCCGGAGGGCCCAGGATCTTCCTTTTGAAGAGATGTTGTCGTCATAACCCGACAGAATTCCCCAGTTGTCTCTCAGGTACGTGGAGCGTCCGAATTCAGGAGACTTGCACTGACACAACTCCCTCACTGTGACAAAGTTGCATAGGAAATCCTGAAGCACTAAGATCTTCGAGAAATTCTCATTGCCAACAACATAGTTGCTCCCAAAACATGCTTTTGAAATCATTTCGGCGGAGAAGCTTTTTAAATCCTCATCAACTCGTTCTGAAGCAACTGCCCCGCTTCCTCTATTTGACATTCCCACTTTTCCAATGCGGAGATGGTTGATTCAACAGTCATTTCCACCATTCTCTATGCAAAACACGAGAAGTAACGTATAGATAGCTTTTCTGTCAAAATTAACTGCTTCACGTGCCAGAACAAAGACAGCTCAAGCAAGAAATGTGCCACTGTGAAACTTTTAAAGTAGGTACTTTATGATTGCTAATGCCATCGTTATCCCCCACAGCTTTCTGGTCATCTTTTTTCCAGCGGAGAGCTTGCTTTGGAGACAAGTTGTTGAATTGGATTTGGTAAGCTCCAAAACCTTAGCAAAAGAAAATGATGATGGTTTAGTGTTTCTGCCAATGCATACAGCCCACAGCTAAGGGCGTGTTGGGGAGAACCGCGGCAACGATTCACCAAGAACCAAGCCAATCCAGGATCAATATCTCCCCCGAAACTAAACCGACCAAAATCGACTTAATTTCAACAACAACCCACTATATTCTAGCAATATAAGCTTGCAATTATAAGGAAACAAATGCAACAATCGACATCAATATTTAACGTGAAAACCCAAAGTAGGAAAAACCACGGACCGCCCCAAAAACTTCCACTAATCACCAAGAATAGTAAAATACACCAACTTCTATAATCACACACTAGAGGCACAACATCAATATTACAACATCATTTTCATCACCGCGAAAGTGGATTTACATAAAACGGAGAAAAAAACCCTAACCGTGAATGGAGAGGTCAGAGGAGATTCTCAACAAACGAAACCGATCAACTTGTAGCCCTCAGTCTCACGAACAACGCACTAAAATTTGAGCCAATTCTGATAACGTTTGGCCCTCGAAATCAGATCGCGAAGTTGCACTCCTTTTCTTTATTTTCTTCTCCTGCACTCTCGGTGAGCTCTTGGTAAAGTCACTCTCTATTTTTCTCTCTCCTTCTCACTTGGGCACACACACATGAAGCAGCCCCTCTTTTATTCTTTCTTTTTCACTTTTTGACTTTCTTTTGTTTTGCTTATTTTTTGTTTAAGTACTAACTGAGCCCCATAAAAGGTGAACCCAGTCAACAAATCTCCCTCTCCACCTCATGTGGAAAGATCCATCATGCTCGCTTTGCTTCTACAAGAGTTAAGTTTCATCACGGGCAAAGTTGGGGTCAACATATCGAATCCATTGTCGTCGGTGCGGACTTTCCCGAGTTGGAAAAGCCTCTCTTCTAATTTTTCTCAGACCAAATGATACTTCACATCAATATATTTCGATCTCGAATGCAACACCGGATTTTTGCTAAAATAGATAGCACGCATGTTATCACAATATAAAACGGTCTTTTCTTACTTTAAGCTCAACTCTTGTAGGAATTTCTGCATTCACAAAAGTTCTTTACCTCCTTCGGTAATAGAGATATACTTTGTTTCAGTCGTAAACAAAGTAACACACTTTTGCAATTTTGACTGCCATGAAACCGCTCCCCCTACAAAAATCATCATGTAACCCCGATGTGGACTTTCAAGAGTCAACATCACCGGCATAGTCCACATCTGAATAGCCACTCAACTTAGGCTTTCCATTTTCATAACACAAACAGAACCTGGAAATGCCTCTAAGATACCTCAAAATCCATTTAACAGCCGCCAATGCTCTTTACCTGGCTTTGAGAGAAATCTACTCACAACACCAACTACATGAGCAATGTCTAGTCTTGTACAAACCATGGCATACATCAAACCATCCATGGCCAATGTATAAGGAATTTTCATCATCTCTTCCTTTTATTTCTCACTTGTAGGACACTCGTCGCTGCTCAACTTAAAATGACTAGCAAGTTGAGTATTTACCGGTTTACATGTGCTCATGCTGAATCTTTCTAACACCTTGTCAATGTACTTCTCTTGAGATACCCAAAGTTTCTTGTTCAACTTGTCACGAGTAATTTTCATGCCAAGGATTTGCTTTGCTAGACCTAAATCCTACATTACAAAAGCTATACTCAACTCATTTTTTAAAGTCTTGATTTTCTTAGCATCATGTCCGACAATCAACATATTATTCACATAGAGTAGGAGGATAAAAAAATCATTATCCGAGAATCTTTTCGTAAAAACACAAAAATCAGAGTTGGTCTTACCATACCTGTAATCTTTCATGAATGATTCGAACTTCATATACCACTGCCTTAGCGCTTGCTTGAGACCATACAAATTTTTTCTCAATCTACATACATGATGCTCATTGCCTTCGACTATAAAACCCTCCGGTTGCTCCATATATATTTCTTCCTCTAGATCTTCGTGAAGAAAAGCAGTTTTTACATCAAGTTGTTCAATTTCTAAATTCAAGGTGGCGGCCAACCCATGAACAACTCGAATAGAAGGCATTTTTACAATCGGTGAAAATATTTCTTCAAAGTCAATTCCTTTCTTTTGATGAAAGCCCTTCACGAGAAGCCTAGCCTTGTGTTGTGGTTGCAAACTTCTTTCTTCCGTCTTCAACTTATACACCCACTTATTTGTGAGTGTTCTTTTGCCTTTAGGTAACTTCATCAATTCAAATGTGTGGTTCTCATGCAATGATTTGAGCTCTTCTTGTATGGCTTCATACCACTCGTTCTTTTGATCACATGACATAGCTTCTTTATAAGTTTCTAGCTCTCCTGCATCGGTGAGCAACACATACTCATGCAGCTGATATTTCTGTGAGGACCTACGTTCTCTTTCAGATCTTCTAACCTGAGGTAGGACCGGCTATTCTTGCTCAACTGGCTCCACTGGCTCAACTGGCTATTCTTGCTCAACTGTTTCACCTGTCTCATCTAAAGGATCAACATTTTGTGAGGATTCACCATCTTCATGATTTCCATGTACTTCTCCCCCGTGATTTCCACCCAATAGAGTAGGAGGACTTGGGCTAAAACTAACATAATATTAAGCTGCATTCTTTGGCCTCTCTAGCTTGTTAATGTCTTCAATGGTTTGATGCTCAAAGAATACCACATCTCAACTTCTAATGATTTTCTTTGCAACTGGATCCCATAACCTGTAGCCAAACTCTTCATGTCCATAACCCAAGAAGATACACTATTTAGACTTGTCATCAAGCTTTGACCTTTCATCTCTTAAAACATGCACAAATGTTTGGCAACAAAAGACTTTCAAATAATTATACGAAACATTTTTCCCACTCCAAACTCTCTGTGGAACATCCCCCTTAAGAGGAACTGATGGAAAAAGATTTATCAAGTCTATTGTTGTTCTCATCGCTTCACCCCAAAATGACTAAGGCAATTTCGCATGAGAAAGCATACACCGAATCCGATCATTAATTGTCCGGTTCATTCTCTCCGCCACTCCATTTTGTTGTGGTGTTTTTGGAACAGTCTTTTCAAGCTTGATGCTATAATCCCTGCAATAATGTTCAAACGGGCCTCTAAATTCACCACCATTGTCAGCTCGAACACATTTCAGCTTCTTCCCGGTTTCTCTTTCCACATTGACATGAAATTGTTTGAAAGCCGCAAGCACTTGGTCTTTAGATTTCAAAGCAACAACCCATACTTTTCTAGAACAATCATCAATAAATGTCACAAAGTACAATGCATCACCAAGTGTTCTAGCATCCATACAGCAAACATCAGTGTGAACTAAATCAAGTACATTTGATTTCGTATGTTGAGAGGAACTATTAAATGAGAATCTATGTTGCTTAACTTTAAGACAATGAGCACATTCCTTCAAATTTTTCTCCTTCAATGGTAGAAGATTCTTTCTTGCAAGAGTTTCAAGCCTCTTCTCGCTAAGATGACCGAGTCTCATATGCCATAGATCAACTGAGGAGTCCTCCACTACATTCACATCTTCCTTGACCAATTTAGCTTACATGGTGTAAATAGTGCATGTCTTCTTACCCTTAACCACTATCATGGAACCCTTGGTCAATTTCCACTTGCCGTCACCGAAGATATTGCAATAACTATCATCATCCAAGGCACATGTGGAGATCAAGTGAAGTCGAATATCCGGAACATGTCTCACATTTTTCAAAAGCAAACTACATCCAACGTCAGTCTCCAAATGAACGTCCCCCATGCCAATAACCTTGGAAACACCACTATTTCATATCCTAACACAACCAAAATCACCGCTACGATAGGAACTAAAAGAGTCACGCCGTGAGGTGACGTGAAATGAAGCTCCGGAATCAACAACCCAACCAGAGTCTTGGCATATAAGGTTCATACAAGTGTCATCACAAATGAACACAATATCGCTGTCGGATGCCACTGCAGTTGTCACTTGCTTTTCTTCTTTCTTTCGATCTTCATTTCTATCATGGAATTTTTCTCTCTATGGCAACCTACATTCTCTTGCATAATGTCCTATCTTATCACAATTGCAACACTTCACACTCCTCCTCAGCCTGGACTTCGATCTTCCTCTTAACTTGCCTCTTTTATCAAAATTTTAAAAGTTTTTTGATTGATTTCTCCCCATGTTTTCTATGACAAGTGCCTCCGATTTAGAAGCATAATTCAAGCATTTTCTCTTTGTTTCTTCATTGAATAGGCTTTCTTTGACCATGCTCATAGAAAGTACACCAATATTTAACGTGGAAATCCAAAGCGGGAAAAATCACAAACCGCCCCAAAAACTTTCACTAATCACCAAGAATAGTAGGACACACCAAGTTCTTCTCTAGCCACACACTAGAGGCACAACATCAATATTACAACATTATTTCCATCACTGTGAAGATGGATTTACATAAAACGGAAAAGAAAATCCCAACCGTGAATGGAGAGTTCGGAGAAGATTCTCAACGAATGAAACCGATTAACTTGTAGCCCTTGATCTCACGAACAATATACTATAATTTGAGCCAATTCCGATAACGTTTGGCCTTCGAAATCGGACCGCGAAGATGCACTCCTTTTCTTTCTTTTCTTCCCCTGCACTCTCGGTGAGCTCTCGGTAAAGTCACTCTCTGTTTTTCTCTCTTCTTCTCACTTGAGCACACACACACGAAGCAGCCCCTCTTTTGTTCTTTCTTTTTCACTTTTTGACTTTCTTTTGTTTTGCTTATTTTTGGTTTAAGTACTATGTGGACCCAGTCAACAGGGCGTCCATTGAGCGGGTCTAGAAGAGGTATTGTAATTCCAGCACTATCGTTTAACGTACCTTTTTTTCTCTGAAATGAAACTTTTTCATTGCTCAACCAATATGCAGGATGCTTACTCTGCTACAGGCTTCTCACTTCTTTTAACCTAACTTTCTTCTCATACTCTTGACCAGATTGTCACCATGCTACTTAACTTCAGGCATATCTGCGCTAGTGGCGATTGCTGAAGTGGGTAAGGATGGAAATGCTAGCGCAGAATGGCTACCGATTTGAGGCCAAGTCCCCAAGTACTGCGACCACGTGGGCGGAACTCTAGGGGCCAGTTTCTCCTGACTCATATCGTATGTGATGATACTCCTTTGTTCCATTCGCTGTCCTGCATCCTCACTTAGTTTGAGGTATTTTACCCCAGCTGAGGACTTTAGACAGTGTATTGGATGTATTGGAAGTTTGATGAATTTTTACTTCACCTTCAATTTCTGATCATCTTTCCCGTCAATCTAGATCGCTAGACTTACAAGGAACACTATCAAATATCAACCAGTGTGTTATACATATCTGCTTTAGTGTATACTCTTGATTGAATGAATTCGATCATCAATTTCATTATTTTTCTTCCCCTGAGAGGTAACTGCAGCATCAAGAGACTCTAAAAAGCTTAATTAACAATCAGGTCCGTAATTACTGTATAAACAAATCTGCACATCGAAACATTTATCACTTATCAGGTGATCTCGGCTAGATTTTTGCCATGGCTTTGCCTGTTACATTCGTAATGAACAGAAGTAATACGCACAGAGTTCAGGGTAATAGGATGCCTAACGTTCCTAGTTAAGAAATGTCCAACATAACTGAGTCAAGAAGATATGCAGTACTAATTAACATGCATTAGACAAGAATTTCCTTCTTTATGTAATCTCTATTTGAGCATTACCACCTGCATTCAAAGAACAGCCACCTGTCAAATTTATTGATGTTCCCTGCAAGCCAAGAGTTTTTTGGTCAGTAAGCTTAGCTTTTACCCAGAAGTAAGCCCAACTGACCACCCACAAGAGAACATGATGCTACAATTTCGTCAACTATCCTTTTTTGTGGTGCGCCTTCCAATGCAACACAAACAGTCATACAGAAGATGGACAGTTTCAGATCTTCTCCATCTTCAGCTGTACCCCATGTTCCGGCTTAAAAAACAGCTTACACATCACCGAGTGTTTGTATTCTGGGGATAAAGAGAAAGTGAACTTAGACAGCACAAGAGACAGAACCATCTTTAGTTCTGTCATTGCAAAATCCTGGCCGGCACACGTTCGTATCCCCATCCCAAAAGGCATGAACAGATTCGGAAGTTTGCACGCCGAAGAAATACCATTCACAAACCTTTCTGGATGGAACTCGTGGGCATTGTCACCCCAGTTGGCCGGATCCTGATGCAACGGGATTGGGAGCCACATGTTGACGCCTTTTGGAATCGCAAAGTCCCCAAACTTCATTTCCTCG
Organism: Syzygium aromaticum; assembly: GCA_024500025.1. NCBI lineage: Eukaryota > Viridiplantae > Streptophyta > Magnoliopsida > Myrtales > Myrtaceae > Syzygium > Syzygium aromaticum. The sequence continues at coordinate 7,894,314 of CM044895.1, forward strand.
GAGGTTTCTCTCGTCAAGAATGGTACAGGAGGATATAGGCGCAAAGTTTCATAAATCACCATATTTAACTGCACATCGAGAGAAAACAGCTGATACCCGAGTAGTCCTATACCTAGATTTTCTCTTAGCCTAGGGCTACATGCAACTACATATATCCACGTGAAACTTTTATGTCAATTCATAGACTAAGAATCTACCAAGGAAGCTCACTTCATAACAATACTTGGTTTCGATCCATGAAAAAATTCACCTATAATATCTCCTGAGAAGGGTCCGGTCGAATGTACTGTGCTCTAATATTGATTAATTAAGCTAGAGAATAATATAGTGAACTACAAAAATTGGGCCTAGGGATCAGGTCCTGCCCTGACTAAACTATGTTTTGGCATTGCCCAGTGCGCATAATCTTAGGTTCATGAATCATATGCATAATAGGCAAAAGAAAATCTAGAAGTACCGATTTCATTTTGTGCAGCTTATCCATATTCGGGGCTTGATTTCCAAGGATCTCCCGCACCTCGGCACGCACGCGCTCCTGCCATTCAGGATGGTGTGCTAAAAGTACTAAAGCGAAGGAAGTGGCAGAGGCTGTACTTTCATGTCCACCGAGGAACATAGTCTTACAATTGTCTACGATGACGCTCGATCCACAGCCGAAATTGTTGACTAAGGCCTGTAAGAAGCCCTGCCTCTCGGCGCTGTAATCACTGTCTATCAGCTTCAGAACTGATCGGTCCACCTCTTTTGCTATCCTCCTAATGTCACGAGAGGTCTTTGTAGGAATATGCCTATACCCAGAATTTTGAAGAAGTCAAAAAGCAGCAAGATTAATATGAAATGCCTTTGTCCGCCAAGCATGATATACTCAGTATGAAGTTTCTTTTATCAGAAGAAACTTCTGCTACACATGTAACACAGCATATGAAACAGTAGCTAATAAATGGTAAACAAGCGGAATCATGTCTTCCTCTGTCAATATATTTAAATAATAAATCAAGCTTTCATTGTGTAGTTTAAGCTTTTTGAACAGTTAGCAGTGATCCCACAAAAACTCATATGGTAGTAAAACAAGATGCCTAAGTTCTAATCTTTATAGGCCCCCATTTGCCTCCCAATTACATATTTCCATACTTAGGCCAAAGTTATCAGTCACAACTTGCCCTAGAAAGCAATTTCCATATTTCGGCCAAAGCTATCAGTCACAACTTGCCCTAGAACGCAAACTTCAAAAAGACCAACACCACAATTAGAGTTTTTTGATGCTGAAGGAGGCACCCTCACCTTACCCCGGGAAGACCAACAAAAGCATTCTGCTTGCTTAGCAAATCCTGGAGCACTAAAATCTTCGAAAAAATTTCATTGCCAATGACATAATTGCTCCCAAAACATGCTTTTGAAATCACTGCAGCGGAGATGCTTTTCAAATCTTCGTCAACCCTAACAGAAGCAACTGCCCCCGCTTCCTCCATTTGAGATTCCCACTTTCCCAAGACGGAGACGGCAGATTCAACCATCATGTCGACCATTCCCTACACAAATCAAAACAAGTAACATATAGATAGCCTTTCTTCCAATAATTAACTCTTCACGTGCAAGAACAAAGACAGCTCAAGCAAGGACCATGCCGCTGTGACTCTGATAGAATTTGCCTAGATAAGTCACACCTTTATTTTGTCAGTGAAGAATTCGGGCGCAATGACTTTCCTCTGCAGAGCCCAGGATTTTCCTTTTGAAGTGACAATACTATCATAACCCAACAGAATTCCCCAGTTGTCTCTCAGGTACGCGGACCTTCCTAATTCAGTAGACTTGCACCGACAGATCTCCTTCACTATTTCAAAGTCGCAAATGCATACAATCACCATGTTCCCCAGAGAGAACGCGAACACTGGACCTGCAATGACAGTAGCATTCTCAGCAGGTGAATACGATCATTCTAAAATACACGTGCTCATCACACAATACAAATGGCCGCCCCATGTTGCAGGCATATCTAGTGAAAACTCCCAATCACTAAGATGTGAACAATGAGTGAAGTAGAAGAGAGTATACTTACCACAGTTGGCTCTCCACTTCTCTATGTGGGCAAATAGGCGAGACATGTAATCATGCGAAATGTGATTGGCGATGCTTTGTTGATTCTTTATTGCTTGCATTTCCAGTTGAATCTTCTTAATATCCGGGATGTTGCCGAAGAAAAAGGATGGCACAGGGCCATTGATTCCCTGTTGCTGAAGCTTCTTTCTGAGCCGCAGCGGCTTCCACCAGAAGAGGTTGTAGAGGTACCAGAACAAGCATGTGAAGCCTACAAGAAAGAGAGAGATAAAGACTCCTAAAGTTGTAGCCATTGATGTCTTAATTGTTCCCGTAGCTCTTTCTTGATTCTTCTTAAAATGAATCAAAATGGGTATGACAGGCTTTTTGTGTTATCTTTTTTAGCAGCTATAAAAGTGCCAGCTGCAAATGGGAAACGAAGGTGTGCTATTCCTCGCTGGTATTCCCCTTACTCATTGGACAGCATCAATTCATCCGCTTAAGGACAACTGATAGAAGTTGGTTTCCTTGTATGAACAACGGAGCTAACCATATGAAGAACTAGTCTACCGTGTTTTCCTGATTCCACTGGGGGGAAATAAGAAACTCGCACGTTTGTTTATCGTGCCTCTTTTAAATTCATAGTTGGTACAAGTGCTTCTTTTAAATTCGTAGTTGGTACAAATTATTGGTGCATTTTAATAGGATATTTCACTGGTGGGGTCAAAATTTATATGGAATTTTTCCCTAAAGAATAATCAAAAGGACAGCAGCAGCGGATCGACTGGACCAAGCTAGAAGGAAACTAGCACTGCTTGGGAGGATCACGCCCAAGAGGCCATTTCTTTTTGAAGTACAACAGCATTCCATGGTCAGATGGACATAAAAAGAGTTCAGATAAAACAGCAGCATCTAGAACTCAAGTATGATAAGAATTATCTCGTTAAATAGCATACGGAAATCTTCAGACAAATTACAGAAAGCAAGTAAGCCTGCAAGAAATCAACGAGCCACCAGACCAAGTGCACACCTACCTAGGGACATGTTGATTGCCCGGTGATAGAAGTTAGAATCCGGAACCATCTCCATTGCAAGTAAAGGCTTAAAATCATTAAAGTATAACTACCGTCCACAATTCTTAAAGAGAACCGGACGGTATAGTGTTTCCCATTCAGAGAAAGAGAACTGTATGCCGCCCCAATTTCAGGTGACCCTAGCTAGATTTTGTAGATGGCTTTATCCATTACATTCATAATGAACCAGAAGTAAGGCATGCGGTGTTCGCGGTGATAGGATGCCTAACGTTCCTAGTTAAAAAATTGTCCAACATAAATGAGTCGAGAAGATATGCTGTACAAAATTAACTTGCATTAAACAAGAACTTCCTTCTTTATATGAAATCTCCCTTTGAACATTACCGAATGCATTCAAAAAATGGTTGCCCGTCAAATTTATTGACATTCCCTGTAAGCCAATAATTTTTTAGTCACTTAGCTTAGCATTTACACAGAAGTAAGCCACTGACCACCCACAAGGACAAGAAGCTACAATTTCGTCAACTATACGTAGCTTCCAATGCAACAATTTAAACATTAATACACAAGATGGACAATTTCAGCTCTTCACCATCTTCAGTTGTACCCCGTGTTCAGGCTTAAACAACAGCTTATGCATCCCCGAGTATTTGTACTTGGGGGACAAAGAGAAAGTGAACTTAGACAGCACAAGAGACACAAATATCTTTAGTTCTGCCATCGTGAAATTCCGGCCCACACAATTTTGTATCCCCGTCGAGCGATCAAAGTTAGAATCTCAATGCATCTCCATAGAAAATTAAGGCTTAAAATCATAAGAATACCGACTGCCATCCAGAATTCTTCAAAAAGAACCAGACAGTGTAAGGTTTTCCATTCAGAGAAAGAGAATTATAGGCCACCTCCATTTCAGGTGATCTCGGCTAGATTTTGTACGTGGCTTTGTCCATTACATTCATAACGAACAGAAGTAAGACGTTTAGAATTCAAGGGAAAGCCTAATGTTACTAGTTAAACTGTGTCCAACATAAGTGAGTCAAGAAGATTTGCAGTACTAATTAACTTGCATCAAACAAGAACTTCCTTCTTTATGAAATCTCTCTATGAGAATTACCAAATGCATTCAAAGAACAGCCACCCGTAAAATTTATTGAGATCCACAGTAAACCAAGAGCTGTTCAGTTACTAAGCTTAGCTTTTATACAGAAGTATACCCCACTGACCACACACAAGAGTACATGACGCTACAATTATATTGACTATTCTTCTTTGTGGTACAGCTTCCAATGCAACAGACCAAACATTCAACACAAGGACAATTTCAGATCTTCTCCATCTTCAATTGTACCCCGTGTTCAGGCTTAAAAAACAGCTTATAAGTCAGCAAGTGTTTGTATTCCGGGGATAAGGAGAAAGTGAACTTAGACAGCAAAAGAGACAGAAATATCTTAAGTTCTGTCATCGCGAAGTTTTGGCCAACACAAGTTCGTATCCCCGTCCCAAAAGGCATGAACAGATTCGGAAGCTTGCACGCTGAAGAAATGCCATTTGCAAACCTTTCTGGATGGAACTCGTGGGCATTGTCGCCCCAGTTGGCCGGATCCTGATGCAACAGTGAGATTGGCATCCAGATGTTGACGCCCTTTGGAATTGCAAACTCCCCAAACTTCATTTCCTCGGATGTTTCTCTTGTCAAGAATGGTCCAGGAGAATAAAGGCGCAGTGTTTCGTAAATCACCATATTTAGCTGCACATCGATAGAAAACAGCCGATTGGCAAGCAGTCCTATAATTAGATTAATAAGCCTAAGAAGGGCAACATGCGAAGGATCTGCTCGAATGTATTTGTGAGAACAAATAAAAAAATAATTGATTGATAGATTTAGCTAGGGAATAATACTGCGAACTACAAATATTGGGGCTAGGGATCAGGTCCTGCCTGGCTAACCCATGTCTACAATTGACCAGTGCGCGTGTACTTAGATTTTTTAATCGTGTGCATAATAGGCAAAAAAATTTAGAAGTACCAATTTCATTTTGTGCAGCCTATCCATATTCGGCGCTTGATTTCCAAGGATCTCTACCACCTCAGCACGCACGCGCTCCTGCCACTCAGGATGGTGTGCTAAAAGTACTAAAGCGAAGGTTGCACCACTGGCAGTTGTTTCATATCCACCAAAGAACATTCCCTTGCAATTGTCTATGATGACACTCGATCCACTGCCAAAATTGTTGACTAAGGCCTGTACGAAGCTTGGTTTCTCGGCATTGTAATTGTCATCCATCAGCTTTAGAACAGATTGGTCAACTTCTTTTCCTATCCTCCTAATGTCACGAGCAGTCTTTGTAGGAATATGCCTATACCCAAAATTTTGAAGACGATAAAAAGCAGCAAAATTAATATGAAATCATTTTGTCCAGGAAGCATGATATGCGAGCGTTTAAGGTTTCTTCAGAATTTATCAGAAGGAACTTTTGCTATATATGGAACACAGCATATGAAAAAGTAGCTGACAAAAGGTAAACATGTGGAATCATGCCTGCGTCATTATTGTCTGAATGAACAAATAAACTTCTCAGTCGGAACTTGCCATAGAAACTTGGAAGCAAACTTTAACAAACCTGTCACCCCAATTATAGCCTTTTAACACTGAAAAAGGAGGCGCCCTCACCTTACCCCAGGAAGACCAACAAAAGCATTCTGCTTGCTTAGCAAATCCTGAAGAACCAACATCTTTGAAAAAATTTGATTGCCAATAAGATAATTGCTACCAAAACATGCTTTTGAAATCATTTCGGCAGATAGGCTTTTTAAATCCTCGTCAACCCGTATTGAAGCAACTCCCCCCACTTCCTCCATTTGGGATCCCCACTTTTCCAAGACAGAGACAGCGGATTCAACCATCATGTCCACCATTCCCTATGCAAAAAAAAAAAAAAAAACAAGTAACTTATAGATTAGCTATTCTGTCAACGTGCAAATGGAAGACAGCTCAATCAAGGATCATGCCGCTGGGCATTTGATAGACCTGCCTAGCTAATTCACACCTTTATTTTATCATTGAAGAACTCGGGTGCAATGACTTTTCTCTGGAGCGCCCAGGATTTTCCTTTCGAAGTGATGATGCTGTCATAACCCAACAGAATTCCCCTGTTGTCTCTCAGGTATGCAGACCTTCCGAATTCAGCAGACTTGCACTGACAAAACTCCCTCACTATGTCAAAGTCGCATATGCAGACAATCACCATGTTCCCCAGGGTGAAGGCAAACACGGGACCTGCAGTAACCGTAGCGTTCTCAGCAGTTAAAGATGATCGTCCTAAGCTACATGTGCTTATCACACGGTAGAAATAGCTGGCACATGTTACAGGCATAGCTAGTGAAAACTCGTAAACACAATGATGTGAACAATGATTGAAGTAGAAGAAAATTTGTTCACCAAAGTCAGCTCTCCATTTCTCAATGTGGGGAAATAGGCAGCACATGTAATCGTGCGAAACACGATTGCCGATGCTCTGTTGATTCTTCACGGCTTGCATTTCCAGTTGAATCTTCTTAATGTCCGGTATGTTACCGAGGAAAAAGGATGGCGCAGGGCCATTGATTCCCTGATGCTGAAGCTTCTTTCTGAGCCAAAGCGGCTCCCACCAGAAGAGTTTGTAGAGGTACAAAAAAAAGCAAGTGAAACCCACAAGAAAGAGAGAGAGAAAGACTCCTAAAGGTGTAGCCATTGATGTCGAAACTGTCGTTCCCGTAGCTCTCTCTTGTTTCTAATCATATGAATCGAAATCGGCAGTACAGGCTTTTTTCTGTTTCTTTTTTTACAGCTCCAAAAAATTGTAAGCAGCAAATGGAAAACGAACAAGTGTGCTGTTCCTCACTTTTAGATTCCTTACTTATTGCACGGCACCAATTCAACTGCTAAAGGACAAACTGAGTTGGTTTCTTTGTATAAACAACGCCAGAAACCATAAGAAAAGCAAGTCAACTGGGGTTTCAGATTGGACTTTGAAAAAGAACCTGCTTGCACATTTATTCATTGTGCCTCTTTTAACTTATCTACATAGTTGGTACCTATTATCGGTACATTTCCAAAGGATTATTCACTGGAGTGATCGAAATTTACGTGGAAGTTTGTCCCTGAAGTATAATCAAAAGGACAGCTGTGGCGGATTGATCGGATTAAGCTAAAAAGGAAATAGCACTGCTTGGGAGAATCGCATCCAAGAGGCTATTTCTTTTTGAAGTTCAACAGTATTACAAGTTCGGATGTACATAAATAGAGTATAGACATTACAGCAGCATCTAGAACCCAAGTATCATTGCGAATTTTCTCATTAAAGTAGCATAAGTAAAACTTCAGTGGCAAATTATAGAACGTGACCAGACCCTCAAGAACTCAATTAACCAGCGAGACCAAGGGCTCACTGACCTAAGGACATGTCGAGTCTCAAGTAATCAAAGTTAGAATCCAGATGCATCTCCATAGCAAATTAGGGCTTAAAACTACTAGAATAATAACAACCATCTTGTAATTATTAAAAAGAACTTGACAGTATAAGGTTTCTCATCCAGAGAAAGAGAACTATACACCACCTCCATTGTGTAGTCCGAGTAGAAGCATAGCCAAGGACAGGTACACACTGTACCAGTGCGGGCCGTCCTACTTAAGGCAATACAATGCTAAAAATACTATTAAAACATCAGCATAACAAGTACAGGCAAATGATGAACATAGAACTATATAGTCGTAGCCTCGGCATGCGTCATATCCAGTTTCTCAATTTCCAATGTTCATGAAAAGAGAACCCACATTGAAGTTCAGAAAAGAGATCGGACATGTACACCAATTTTGGCATCCCTCATCCCAAAACAATCGAGGAAACCTTGCGCGCAATTCTGGACTTCTTTATTTAAATGTGATGCAAAGCATTGACTGTCTATCACACTGATTTTTAAGCCAGTGATTGGGACTAGAAATTTCTAAGCAGACCATCCCCTCTGTGAATTTCCAGAAGAATGCACATTCAACCTGTCAAGGACTGCATTAAAATCCACAGGCTGCCCGCTCTCCTCCAACCTCTGAATGACACTCGCCACATGATCGCCCCTAAAACCCATGCTCACTAGTTTCTCAATCAACTCGCTGTAGGGATGGTTTCTAACAAACTGCGAGAGATTAGGGTTACGACCCACTAAATTACCACCTGGGGCAGGAACATTGGTTGGAGGGTATGCACCCTGCGGGAAGTGCATTTGCTGCGGCGCATGATGTGCCCTTGCCATATCTCCTTCATACATCATATATCCACTAGTCGGAGGTACCACACTTTGGGGCCCAGCTTGGTAAGTTTCGCCAGGATGTGCTCCAAAGGTGCCCTTCGGAGGGGCAAGTGGAGGTTGTTGTTGACCCATCCGACCTTGTCCGCCATATTCATAAGATACTGTATCAACACGGCTAGATACAGGCGGTGGAACTCCAGAATAAGACAATTGCATCGCCATGCTATTTGGAAGCGTCTCTGGAGGAGGGTTTGAGGGTTGACTCGGTGGGTAAGGAGAATAAACAGCTGGTGATGGGGCTCTGATCTGCGGTTGCATAGACGACTGTTGTTGTGGTTGTACCTGCTGAGGTAGTTGCTGAGACCACTGCTGCTGATACTGTGGGAATGGATGCGGTGGTGGTGGTGCAGGTGTCTGATTCACCTGAGGCTGCATGGATTGAGGGGCCACTTGAAGTTGAGACAACCTGACATGAGGATCCGAAGCCACATATTGACTCTGAGGTAGCTGGGCAGGTACAGATGTATTTGGAATCTGGCCAGGTTGCAGATAATAGGCTTGCTGTTGGGAAACATTCTGTGCAGGGACCTGTGATGGAGGGGCCACTGGTGGTTGCGGCGGAGACACTTGATGTGGAAGAGCCAGAGCTAGCTGCTGGTCAGGTACATCAGATGCATTATCAGACTTCTTGCTGTCAGATTTAGGTGTTGAAGTTTTCTCATCATTTGATTTGTCATGACCAGAGGAAGACTCTTTCTGCACAAGCTGAAGCTTGGCTAGTTCTTTCTGAGTTTCAGCAAGTTCTTGTTTGTCTCGCAAAATCTGTACCGACCTGTGGACCTGCCAAAAGCCATGGACATTTCAGGCATGTTACTTATTTCATAATGTTGACTGTCAAATTTCTAGCCAAAAAAAAAAAATGCTGACTGTCAAACGACAAAGGATATGACATCAGTTTAGAATCAGGAAACAAAAAAAGGAAAACTCAAAGCATAATTAGACAGAAGCACACGTCTCAATAACCTGCCTTATCACGTGCCAACAATTCTTGAATGTGTCACATTTCTGCTGTCATAAAATGGTGGAGCATTTAAGAACCTTTATTCCACCAAAATCAATATAAAAAAGCAACACGCTGTTACTGGAACACGCCTAATGATCCAACTAAAAAAGGGTGATACCTAAAATCTCATGAACCAATGGAAGCCAAACCATTAACAGATCTCTCTATCACTTCTCCAAAAATAACTACAGACATTGTTCCCAGGTACTAGCCCAAAACATAAATATTTTTCTGGCAGTGACTGTTCAGGATGTCAAGAAAATGGGCGATTAACATAGTCAAAACAGCCCAAAGAAAGCAACTTCTAGAGAAACAATGCTCCTATCAATCAAGCTCGACCAGTGTCAGCTTCTCTCAAATATGCAATAAAGGGACTTCCAACGAAGACCTCATATGGTACATTTGTCTAAATGAACATTCAACTCAAAATGTCAATTGAAGAGCTTTATCTTTCCCACCAAACCAACAAGTTTCTACTCCCAGCCATAGAAAGAGGAGATCTTAATACATGAATCATGGACTGGGTAACTTCCACCGTGACGGTAACTAATCTTGCAAATGCTAAGGAGATGGGAAGGAGTACAAAATTTTCAACAAAACAGAAGAGTTCAAAGAGTGATTACTTTACAAATAAAAAAGGAAAGAGAAGAAAAAGCACGTGAGATTATTTTCTTTTTGTGGTCTACATCATTATTTAATTATGCGATGACACCGAAATATGCATCCATGGCTACTGCTTAACTCGTGAATGATTGTTTTGCCTTGTCACAAAGAACGCAAGTAACCACATCCAGTCTCCCAACACCTATCTGCCAAATGAACCTGTATTGAGTTAGTGATATGTGCTCACGATGTAAAGATACAAGTACTGAATTACGACAATCATAACCTCTCACGAAAGATCACAGCATGAACTTAGAATAAAATCAAAAGCATACTATGGGACAAAACTAGATGGATATATGAGATGCTTTACAAGTAGTAAACTCACCTCTTGAAGATGTTTGTCGAGAGATTTAAGCTTTGTATCTGCATCCCCATGATCACGATTCAGTTGAGATCGCATCTCTCCAATTGATTTATCGAGATTGTAGCAGTATAATTCCAACTCAGATAGCCGCGAACTTATCCCCTCGAGAAAGCGCATGAGGTTGTCGGTATGTTTTTTCATGCTTTTCTCAACAGAAGCAATTACATCTTGATTAAAGGAATCCTCTGGCTGGCTATAGGCAGAAGCAGAATAAACCATTGGCCGGACAAGTCTACTTTTGTGGAAGTCCTGCTCAGAGCACTTTATTGGGTTAGATTTTACCATTACACTGCAAGCTCAAGCCAGCACCCTCAATACATGATCAAAGCTGGTTTTTCGGAGGTTATATTAACCACAGAGCCAAATTGATCATACTGAGTAATTCAGCATTTTCAGCAAGATCCTCTAAAACTGCAAAATTTAGCATAAAAGATAGCCCGATTCATTCTATGAGGCCATTGAAAATTTCATCAACACGTGCATGTTTAATACAGTTCTGATGAGCTTTCTGTAGCCTTTAGCCTACCAATCTCCTCTTTTCACTAATCCTCAAAACCCCATCAAGTACTAATAATCGTATATAGAACCAGATGCAAATGTTACGAAGCCAAGGGCTCAATGACACACTCTCCAAAAGGAAAGAAGGAACAAAACAGGCATTCAATGACCAGCAGCAATTCTTAACATCGAGACTCTTCAAATGTAATATACTTGACCCAAAGCAAAGACTAGACATATCTACCAAAGGCAATACTGAAACTGAATTTGATCAGGGAAAGCTACCTCAAGCAGTATTGATTTGGCACCTCGCTAATTTTTTCCCGGCACCAGTGCGACAGAAGCCCAAGAATTCTCGCATCAACCTTTATTACTACTAGCATATGAATTGTTGCAAACAAGAGACTATTTATTTTCAAGACATTGAAGTCAAGCAAAGTGAGATACTCTGACACAGTAGAAAACAAAGAAAAAGGAAAAACGTGTAAACTGCATCACCGTTCCCATTCAAAAGACCAATACTTTGTTCCGTACGACAACACTTCCGACTGCAAAAACCGCATCGGGCTCAAAAACAAAACCTTCGCGAACTACATACGACTACCACAACTTGCTTATACAGATCGACTCCATCCACGAAAACGACGAGGAAGTCACCCAGCAAGACAAGAAACAAATCTAGCTGAAAAGCCCCTAGTTCAGACCACCCCTGATCACAGAGCCAAACAACTCGCAGAACTCAAAACCCTAACCACTCATCCACATCTCAAGCTCGAATCGACCGTCCCAAAAAAACCCAACGCGAAATTCGCAGAACCCCAAAGAAAACGCGCAGGAAAAAGGGGCGCGACCGACCGATTGGCGAAGCGGAAGGTACCTTTCCGAGGTTGGCAGCACCGATGGCGGCGGAATCGGAGTGGCTCCCGCCGTTGGAGGCGTCCTGCTGGTGGCCGCCGCCGTAGTCCTCGTAGGAGCAGAGGATGTCGTCGGTCGCGAAATCGAAGCCCGAGCTGGGCCGGCCGGACGAACCGGACGCCATCTCCGCGGCGATCGAGCGGTGACGGCGCGTGCGGGGGGTCTCGCGCGGGCGGTCGAGGAAGGGAGGAGGGGAGCTGGTCCGCCGTGGGAGGAGGATTCGTGCTCGCAGAGGAAGAGAGAGAGAGAGAGAGAGAGAAACGGTGGCTTCTAGAGAGAGACACGGGGTGGGTTTTACTTGGCTCGGTCGCGACATGAACGTGGAGAAACGTATCGGTTTCGGAGGCGTTAACGCCGCGTCATCGTGATTCTGGTGTAAAAAAATTAAGGGATAACGACACGAATGACGCCTAAACTTTTAATTTTTATTTTTTTAATATGATTTCTTAATTTTAATTTAAAGTATAATATAAATTACGAATTTTTTAATTTATTCAACGTGATCATTCGATTATTAATAAATATTCGGTATAATTCATAATATATATAAAAATATTTAATATTATCTTTTATTTTGATATTATTTGATAATTAAATTAAATATGTATCGAAAATTTAAAAATCATATCAAATGAATTAAAAATTGAGGGATAATATTTCATACTTGGATAAATTTTATGAATTATTTATATCATTTTTTCAAGCAAAAAAATTGCAAGTGTGGTTGGCCGGTTTGGTTTTCTTTTTGTTGATGGTATTATGTGGGGGTGGCGGTGGTGATGTGACCCGGGAATCGTACGGGTCAAGGTTTTAGAAGTTTTGGAGATAAGGATTGAAGTCACCGACGACCATCCCTTCTGCTCCTTTTGGCACACGCTAAATTAGCACTCGTCAAATGATGATTTTGACTTTGTTCAATTTCTCTTTGATTTGCGAGGAGGAAACGTGCCGGTGATTCCTAGCCCGAATGATGGTATGCCCTACTGTAATCACAATCGTGGGTCGGCTTGGTCGGATAAAGACGGGAAATTTGGCCGCAGTTACTAATGCCGGGAACTGGGCGATTGACTCATCAAATCTACCGGAGCCATTTTGTTTCTTAACCAATTATTTTGGTCTATTGTGCACACGCGTGTGGCTCCATAGGCCATATTAGGGGTGTCAATAAAACTCGCGTCGGCCCGGCCTGGCCCTAAAATTTGGGGTATTTTGAGGTCGGGCTTTAATCTTATTCGAATATGGCCCTAAAATTTGGGGTTTCATTAGGATTGGATTAGGGTCGAGCCGACCCATTAACACCCTGGCCCCGCCCATCTCCCTCTCTCAAACTCTCAGTCGCCAATCGCCGTCGCCGCCAAACGCTCTCTCACCTCGCCTCGCCTCATCTGATCTCGTCTCTACCCACGTCGATCATCTCTCTACATCCTTCGCTCGTTGCTGTCGCTGTCGCTCGAGATCAGTCTCTCTTATCAAGAGCATCCTTCGTTCATTGCCGTCGCCATCTCTTTACATCCTAACATGTCGAGCCTGTCATTTATGCACAAATTTGGTCTTTCTTGATGCTAATAAATGTGGCATTGAATGACCTAAAGGGGTACTCAGTTTCTTCACAAATTAGTTATCAAAGTTCATTTCTTTTCAAAGGGATTGGTGTCGTTTCCCTCAAGAGCAAAGATCATGAGTACTTTTCTTTCCACTTAGAATTGAAAAAGGTTTGAATGGCTAGTTGAACGACTCGGGACGGATTTGAATATACTTTGACATGGTATATGCAAGCTGGACGAACAGAGCATCAATTCCATTTTACAATGATCTGTCAGATCCTTTTTTTTTGTCTGGAACTCTATACTCTAGACTCAGTTGCGTATATTGTTGAATAGTTTATCTGGGGATTCCTAAAATTTTCTCAAAGGGCAAAGAGGAATGAAGGGAAAAGAGAAGTTTTTCTTTTGGGGATGGATAGTTAAATGTCTTTGAAGGTGTTGCAAATATAACAGTCGTAAACAAAGGAATTCCAATCTCGAAAGAGTGGGAAAGCTGGTTGGGAATGGAGGGTTGTTTCTCAGTTAGCTTTAAGGTTCTATTGACTAAATAGTTGGTTTGAACAATTCCAATCCGTCTGCGCCCCAAAAAAAAAAAAAATCGGCCCGACCTGACCCGGGCCTTGGGGTGTACGGTGAATAGGGTCTCAGGTGAGTCTGGGCAGGTTAAGCAACCCTATAGGTTTTTTTGGTCGGGTCGGGTATCAAGAAAGCCCGACCCGACCCATTGACATCCCTAAGCTATATGCATAAACCACCTACACACAAATCCCAATAAGTACATGTATTCCCAATTTGTGGAACAAAGAACCAGCCCATCTATTCATGGAATCGGCCCACTTGAACTTGAAACTAGTGTGATTCCTTTTTTTCTTTCTCTTTTCCTATTCCCTACTAGCCGAACAAGGGATTGGAGAGAACGTTGTCTTTGAACTCTTGCGGGGAATGGAACACTCTTGCATACTATAAACGTTGTTTTGTTCTCTTCTTTAGCCTTTTGGCAATAAAAAACAAACTATTGATCTAGTCGAAATAGTTCGGTCCACACTTGGAATCGAGAACTGCCTTGTGCTCGCCCCTATTAATGACCAACTAAAGATGGTTGAGTAGAACTATTGTGTTGGTTTCAAACAGTTTACCCATTGCAACTGCAAAGCCAACATAATGCATTTGCATGATTGATAGAAAGATTGTTATCAGGGTTAGTACCATCCAAAATTCCAAACCGATAACCCATTATACACTTTCTCCTAATTGAGTTTTGTCTCGCAAATAATTTGAAGTTGGTAACCTTGACCCAAATTTAATCTCCATTAATATTCCGTACAATATTCCGTCAAAAGACTAATGTGTCAACATGCACATATTGCATCATGTACGATCGTCATAGTGAATCCAACATCATGGAAGATAGAAACTAAACATTCTCTAGTGGGGTATTAGATGATACTAAGCTCCACCGTAGTGTCCGCTCCACGCTAAAAACCTGGTCACTGCCCCCATAGGATTTCATAGTGGAAAAGAACATTAAAGTGTTACATGACGTTGTCATTAGTATATAAATAATGGGGAAGAAAAAAGTCGCTGCACTCGAACATATTTGGAAAAAATGACATAAATAGTCTTCAAGAGACTATATCGAACACTTACCAATAGTCAAATGAACCATTGTACATATGCCAAAAGTTTCAATACCGCATTAAACAAATCAAAAATTTGAATATCACATTATACATTAAATCAAAATTCAGGAATCACTTAAGCAAGGGATGTGCGCCATCGACGTTGTACTAGACTATTAGTTTGATTATACATTAAATCAAAGTTCTTGACCACTTAAGCAAGGGATGTGTGCCATCGATGTTGTACTGGACTACTAGCTCGATTGATAGCACGATTTTTCCCTGTGGACCCAGAACTTCTTGATGACATAGCACTGGGCATGCGCAGAAAATGGGGGTGGGCTGGACTTATCAGCGTTAGCATGTTCAACAGTTGACATCGGTTTTTGTGACATTGAGTTTCGCAATGGCGGGTCGGGCCGAGCTCGGATGGGCTCCGGTCAAGTCGTGGTGGCTCGCCCGCTGGCATCGATTGGGCCGGGGCCTGGGCCTGGGCTTGGCTACAGTGGAGACGCACTGAGAGGTCTTCAGACATCAGATCTGGCCAAGAAATTTCCCGCAAAAACAGTTAAAATTTGACAAACGAAAGTGGGGAAAAAGCAAAAGCGGCCCCGCTGATCCTTTTTTTCAAAGATTTGCTGGCCACTTTGAAACTGCTCCGAAGCGGGTTATTCGCCGCACCCGAGCTCATCTGAGCCCAGATCACATGCACCGTTAGATCGGGAGGTCCCGGAGTCGGCCTCGCCTCATCCAACAGCAGGCAAGGCCTTCTCCGTTTGAAACCAATCCCGTCAAGGGCTTACGTGGGAAAACGATTTCGATGTTTTTCTAAGGAAGATGTCCAAAAAGTCGCGCTCGGATTTTCAATCTTTGGTGCTTTGCTTTTGGAACATCCCCCTCTTTCGCGGGAGCGCGTTTGACCTTTTCAGAAGGCGGGAGGGAGGGTGATGTGTACGTTTTGTCGATCGAGGTTGGCCACCAAGGCAAGGCACGCACCGCGTACTTCCCCTCCCACAAAAAAAAAAAAAAACACAAACCGTGTCGACTCCATGAGAATGCTTCTACTTTACCCCAAGTTTTTGACAAAAATTCGCGATAAAAAAATTATTTTTTGAAAAATCATTTTTCGTGAGAAGTCGTTCTTCCTTTTCGGATATGGGTAATTTCTTTTCCTGACTTTAAACATGGATTATTTTGTTTGACAGTGAATGGTTTTCCCCTTAGTAGATCGTTTTTGGGAAAATGACATAAACAATATACGAACTTTGACCCAACGTACAATTTAATCCTTGAATTTTTAATTTATTCAATATTATCCCTGAACTTTTGGTACATGTTCAATTGAGTCCCTAAACTTTATGAAAATGTTCAATGCAGTCATTTCCATTAATTCAAATTCAGGAATTACATTGAAAATCTTCATAAAATTTAGGGACTGAATTGAACATGTACCGAGAGTTCGGGGATGACAATTAACAAATTGAAAGTTCATGAATCAAATTGTATGTTAAGCCAAAATTTAGGGACTGCTTGTATCATTATCCCATCATTTTTTGACGAACCAAATATGCGAAAGTCCAGCAAACTAATTCGCGGAGAATCAACTCGCTTGATCGAATCGAAGACCATTCCGCGAAAGGAAAACCCTATCCTGGCCCCGTAAAGATTCGGGAGAGTTGGAAACCCCGATTCGGCACGACACGATGATCGTCCTAAAATTCGAGCCCGGAGGGGAGTCTGAGAAAATTTCAAGAGTAAAAGAAAATGGGGGAAATCGAAAAAATATATATTCGAAATTTACATTGGAATTCCCTATCTAAAAGCTTAAATTAATGCACAGAGAGATATCGCATGCATATGAAAAGTATGGTAACCCCGTAACATTACGGATGACCTGTCTTTTCTCGTCCGCTTTTTCTTTCCTCCGCCCTGTCGAAACAGAGCTTCCTATGGTTGGAGTTTAGTTGAAGTTACTACCACCGAAGGGGAGGCGGACAAAACCGCCCCTTTCCTTTTGTTTAATTGTTTCGCGGCGCCCAAAAAAAGGGAACTTTGGTCGCGAAGCGAAATATTCAATTCCGGGGGAACGGAGTTGCGACGGATTTTGGTCGTTCCGACGTCAATTCCGAGATCTTACAAATTTTTCACATTTGACCTCTTCGCTCTCTTCTGGAAAACTAGTGTGATCGAAGAACCATCCTTGACCGTGGGACATAACATGTGGTCCGAGAAAGTCCTTGTCCATAACATAAAGAAAGGAGAAAGGTAATCTCATGCTGCAATAAACAAAAGATTAGGCGCCGAATGCGGTGGGGACGCTCGCGCATTAGAACGAATAAAGCGTTCCGTTTGGCGTGGCGTTCCCGCCATGTTGTCTTAAGCGCCGTGCATGGGCGTGGTGGTGATGTTACCCCGGTGGCGATCACTCTATCTCTGTACGAAATTCAAACCTGGTCCGCGTGTGTTTTTTTTTTTTTTTTTTTTTTATTGGGGCAAAGTACCGACTGTGTATTTTTCGAAAAGTTGGGATTTTTCGTCCGTCGGTTAATCTCTTGTTTTTTTCCCGACTGTTGTTGACATGGATTGTCGAAATGCCGAGTTTAGCGATCGGAAAAGCTGATGCGGATTAAATGAGTAAATCACTGTTTCAAGAAATAAAATAATCATGATAGGCCATATGAATATTTAATGCAAAATAAGGAAAAAAACCTAGCCCCGCTGATATTGACATCCCTGCTTGCCACCGTTATGCAATACAACCTCGAGTTTGATCACTTGTGGCTGCGAGACATCAATGCTTGAGTGGCCATTGTTTATCGAGCTTGCCGGACATGGCGCGTCGGGCCTCGCCTTAGGCCGGCGAGCTCATGCTCATTAGATCCAAGCAAGACTCGAGCTTGCGGGCCTTGGGTGAGGCTGGCCCATGCTTGTGGCTTGTCATTGGCCGTCGCATAGGTCGGCAATCGGCAAATGAAGGAAGAAGGGAAAAGGAAATATAAAATATTAACAAATTTAATATGAATAATTTTGGAAAGTGTTAAATTAGGAAATTTATTTTTCTAATTTTATACATGAATGTTTTTCCTAGAAATTGTTTCGATTGACTTATCATTTTTGGCAAACTATATAGGTGAAAATTCAGAAAACGGATTTTCGAAAAACACTTTTCCTCGAACAAACGTACTATTAAATAAAAGTACAATGTTTTAAATTCGTAATGGTATCAAGTCCGCGACAACGATTTTTAACGGCATCAATTTCATGTAGAAAATTCATCATACATACCTAAGCGCAAGGGGCGAACGATGGCACGCCTTAAAAAGTACGTAGGCATTTTGAACGGAATAAAGGAAGAGGGGCAGCTTTGAATTTGGAGCAAAAACCAGACGAATCACTTGTCACATCGTCCCGTATAATATCGTGCAGGTTTGGTCAGAATAATATACATGTTTCTAGAGTATTTAAGCATGCTTAGTTTAAGGTAATTCGATCAACAAAAATAGGTTAAACACGGGTGAAAAATAAAATCGAGTATAATGAAAACTATAAAACTCACCTAACTAGTTGTCTGGTAAGTGCGAGCACTCGCTAACACGATCCATTTATATCACGACACAAACACGCAATCATCACGTCATGCAATTATACGGAATGCATAAAAAAACTAAGAAGTGCACGTGACACAATCATCCCACGAAGAGCGCAAACCTGGCGATGAATTGCACTGGCTATAAATGATGCAAGCATTTGAAAAATGTCGAATAGCTTTAGAAACTTTAATCCGAAAGCGCATAAACTTTTAGCACGAATTACTGTGTTAAATATTAACATTTGTATCCAATGGCTCTGCACTGTCTGCAGATATGGAACTTTTAATAGGAGGATCTGATTCGATAGTCTTGAAATATAAACTGATCCTATCATTCCGCGCAACATTTAAAAGGGATTCCATTATTCCAAAGCCATTATTGGCAACTTGCTCTGTGTGATCCAATGAGTTTTCAATAATGTGGCGACGGCCCCGTTTGAGGTCACTTTTAAAAAGTTGTGCAAGCTTTTCTTGCCAAAACGAGAATGTTATTTTCGAATTCTCGAAAGAGCCAAAAATTCGAATGGTTTTGAATTTGGTACTCTCGGAACTTTGAATATTTAATCCGGGCTTTTATATTAATTACGAGTCAAAGTTCAAATTCAAAAATGGAAAGTTGCATGCGTTTGCTTTGCAGGAAATTTAATAATAAAGGAAAATACTTTTCACGAAAATCGCTTTCATGGAAGATATTCATTTGTTTTCATTTGTATGGTAATTTAGGGAATGTGGTTTCTTTCTTCTCGCAAAGGAAATTGTTTTCCCTTCATTTAAATTTGTTATTTTTCATAGATCTATTAATTTTTCGTCATTTAATCATTGGAAAATCGGAAAATAATTTCCCAAAAACAACTGTCCCTAAATATAAAAACCATCACAACCCTCCTTAGATCATGAGCTCTTTAACATATTACTTATAATTTCTTTGAAAAACTTACAGAAGCATGCTAAAAAGCCCGTTTGTTGTTCAATTCCTCTCACCGCCACAAGTTAGAAGCAAGAATGATTTAGATAGGTAGTTCGTACCTTGAAATCGAGAATCGCCCACTAATAATTGATTTCGAAAAATTGGAATCGCGAACCAGTCATTGGTTTCATAAATCCACTCGGGAATTAAACTATTGATCCGGTTTGATTCTTGGATAAGTTTATAGAACCGGTACCTAATCCTTACAAAATTTGCATTCCAATTATTAGAACACATGGTTCGCCATCTCCACTTGTCTTTCTCTCAAAACCCTCCCGAACTCAAAACGCTTCCCCCAGTTAGATTCCCCACGTTACCAACACTCGTGCGGGAAACTTTGTCGAGATCGAAACCGAGCACCCCAAACGCAGCTCGAAGGAAATGTCGATCGCCGCTCCTCAATCCCACGGCCACGGAATCCAAAGAAGCCAAAGGGAAACTACAGTGCGGAGAGAAAGCTTCCGCTGACTACAGGAAGTAAAATCGTAGGGGAAGATGACAAACGAGATTGAAAATTTTTTTTTTTTTTGGGTCGGAGAGATTGACGTTTTACTAAGACGCCTCGGTTCGTTCCATCTAAGGATTGGCGCGTGAGAAAGAGAGGGAAAATGCAGGGGAAACCGCGAGAAAGTGAGGGAAAATGCAAGGAAAAGGGAAAGAAAATCATGGAGAGAGGGCGATCAGTCGGAGAGAGAGAGTGAGAGAGACGGAAGAAATGTAGATCGTCGTGGACACGAGGCAGGAAATAGAAGGTAAAAGGGAAAAGGGTCACTTTTACTTTTGGATTTTTTAAAAATAAATAAATAAACATATATCAATTTGGTTTGGGAGGTGGATAACACTTGAGATCAAGAATCGGTACTCACCGGTTTGGACCGGTCCTCATAGGAACCGTTAATTTTAGATCAGTCCGGTCCGGCTCCCGATGATCCGGGCAATTTCCGACTCATTTTGCACATTCCTACTGCCGCGAGAACTCTGTACTCCCTTGTCGAACCGGGTTATTATGTACTCGCGCTCCGCGTGGATCGGGTCGCGCCCCCCATTGTATACCCCTTTGGAAAGGGGCTCCCGGCAGGCGGAATGCGAAAAAAACGAGCGCCGTTGAAGATTGAAAAACGGGAGCACGGGATGCGGCCTCGGCAAGACCAAAAGGAAACCATTGTCTCCATCCCCTGCGAAGATAAAGTTCCCCCCCGCCCCGACAATACGAAAAAGAAACATTCGGCCCGAAAAAATAAAAAAACGAAAAATGAAAAATATAGAGAATAAAGGAAATCCCGAAAAACTCCCCCTGTGTTCCTCCATGCATCATCCGTCTCCCTCAGCCTTCGTCTCCCTTTGTGTTCCACACGGCCATTTTTTCCCTCCCGTCTTTTGCCCGTTACTCTCTCTCTCTCTCTCTCTCTATCTCCGCCCTAAAGCTCGAAGAATTCAAGCAGCAGACCCCGCACGCACGGTCGAAGCTCTCTCCCGTTTCGTCTCCGCCGCCGCCGCCGGATCTCTCCCATGAGCCTCCGGCAGCGCCCCCCGCCGTCCCAGCAACGAACCCCGGATCCGCCCGCCCGGCCCCGGCCCCGGCCCCGGGGCGGCGGCGGCGGGGAGGGGGAGGAGGAGGAGGAGGAGGTCTACAACGTGATCCCCATCCACAACCTCCTCGCCGACCACCCGTCCCTCCGCTTCCCGGAGGTCCGCGCCGCCGCCGCCGCGCTCCGCACCGTCGGCAGCCTGAGGAGGCCGCCCTTCTCGCCGTGGCGGGACCACTACGACCTCCTCGACTGGCTCGCCCTCTTCTTCGGGTTCCAGGCCGACAGCGTCCGCAACCAGCGGGAGCACCTCGTCCTCCACCTCGCCAATCTCCAGATGCGCCTCTCCCCGCCCCCGGACAACATCGACTCCCTCGACCCCGCCGTCGTCCGCCGCTTCCGGAAGAAGCTGTTGCGGAACTACTCCGACTGGTGCGCCTTCCTGGGGAAGAAGTCCAACGTCTGGATCTCCGATCGCCGCCCGTCCACCCCGGATCCGCGCCGCGAGCTCCTCTACGTGTCGCTCTATCTTCTCATCTGGGGCGAGGCCGCGAACTTGCGCTTTATGCCCGAGTGCCTCTGCTATATATTTCATAACATGGCCATGGAGCTGAACAAGATCTTGGAGGATTACATCGATGAGAATACCGGGCGGCCTGTGTTGCCCTCGTTCTCGGGGGAGAATGCGTTTCTGAACACGGTGGTCAAGCCCATCTACGAGATTGTCGGCGCTGAGGTGAAGGCGAGTGAGAACGGGACCGCACCGCATCGCGCCTGGAGGAATTACGACGATATCAACGAGTACTTCTGGAGCAAGAGGTGCTTTGAGAAGTTGAAATGGCCAGTTGACGGCGGGAGTAACTTCTTCGTGACTAGTGGGAGGAGCAATCGCGTGGGGAAGACGGGTTTCGTGGAGCAGAGGTCGTTTTGGAACCTCTTTAGGAGCTTCGACCGATTGTGGGTTATGCTGGTCTTGTTTTTGCAGGCGGCCATTATTGTTGCTTGGGAGGGGACGGACCCATGGAAGGCATTGGAGAGAAGGGAGGTCCAGGTTAGGGTTTTGACTGTGTTTTTCACTTGGAGTGGAATGCGGTTCCTGCAGTCTTTGCTGGATATAGGAATGCAGTATAGGTTGGTATCGAGGGAGACGATGGGGCTTGGAGTGAGAATGGCGCTCAAGACTGTCGTTGCCGCTGTGTGGATCATCGTCTTCGGGGTGTTCTATGGGCGCATTTGGTCTCAAAGGAATGCTGACGGGGAATGGTCTAGCGTGGCAAATACGAGGGTGGTCAATTTTCTTGTGGTAGCCCTTGTTTTCATTCTGCCGGAGCTGTTAGCTTTGGCTCTCTTTGTCATTCCTTGGATTCGCAATTTCCTGGAGGGAACCAACTGGAGGATCTTTCACTTGATGACTTGGTGGTTCCAGAGCAGAATTTTTGTGGGCCGTGGTCTTAGGGAGGGTCTGGTGGATAATGTGAAGTATACTCTGTTCTGGATTATGGTGCTTGCCACAAAGTTCTCCTTCAGTTACTTTATGCAGATCAAGCCCATGATCAAGCCGACAAAAGAGCTACTGGATCTCAACGACGTGAAATATGAATGGCATGAATTCTTTAATAATAGCAATAGGTTTGCAGTCGGGCTGCTGTGGCTTCCTGTCGTGTTGGTGTACCTTATGGATTTGCAGATTTGGTACTCCATATATTCCTCGTTTGTGGGAGCAGCAGTTGGGTTGTTTGATCATTTGGGCGAGATCCGAAATATTCAGCAGTTGAGGTTGAGGTTCCAATTCTTTGCTAGCGCTATTCAGTTTAATCTGATGCCAGAAGAGCAGCTTCTGAATGCAAGGGGCACGCTGAAAAGCAAGTTTAACGATGCCATTCACCGATTGAAGTTGAGGTATGGACTAGGCCGGCCATTTAAAAAGCTCGAGTCCAATCAAGTGGAGGCACGCAAGTTCGCTTTGATATGGAATGAGATAATTGGTATATTTAGGGAGGAGGATATTGTCTCTGATCGCGAGGTTGAGTTATTGGAGCTGCCGCCCAATACTTGGAATGTCAGGGTTGTCCGTTGGCCTTGTTTTCTCCTTTGCAACGAGCTGCTTCTTGCTCTGGGCCAGGCGAAAGAGCTGGTAGATGCTCCTGATAAGTGGCTGTGGTATAAGGTCTGCAAGAACGAGTACAGGCGCTGTGCTCTCATTGAATCGTATGATAGTGTCAAGCACCTGCTGCTGAAGATAATGAGGGTCAACGGTGAAGAGCGTTCGATTATGACAGTTCTCTTTCAAGAGATTGATCATTCTATTGAGATCGAGAAGTTTACCCAGTCATTCAAAATGACTGCGCTTCCTCAGATTCACCATAATCTGATAAAGCTCGTAGAACTGTTGATCAAGCCTAAGAAAGACCTGAGCAAGGTGGTGAACACGCTGCAGGCACTTTACGAGATTGCCATTAGAGATTTTCTCAAGGAAAAGAGGACTGCTGGACAGCTGAAGGCAGATGGTCTGGCACCCAGAGATGCTGCTTCTGGTGCTGGTTTGCTTTTTGAGAACGCAGTCGTATTGCCTGAGCCAGATGATGAGAAGTTCTATAGGCAGGTCCGGCGATTGCACACTATCCTTACCTCCCGGGACTCGATGCATGACATTCCTGTAAATCTCGAGGCGCGAAGGCGAATTGCCTTTTTCAGTAACTCACTGTTCATGAACATGCCTCATGCTCCCCAAGTAGAGAAGATGATGGCTTTCAGTGTTCTGACTCCCTACTACAACGAAGAAGTCGTATTCAGCAAAGAACAACTTCGTACTGAGAACGAGGATGGAATCTCCATTTTATATTACTTGCAGACAATATATGATGATGAGTGGAAGAACTTCATGGAGAGGATGCGTCGTGAGGGGATGGTAAAGGACAGTGAGATCTGGACAACCAAGTTGAGGGATCTCAGGCTTTGGGCGTCATATCGAGGGCAGACTCTTGGCAGAACGGTGAGGGGGATGATGTATTATTATAGGGCCCTCAAGATGCTGGTTTTTCTTGATTCTGCATCAGAAATGGATGTCAGGGAAGGGCCGGTAGAGCTTGGGTCAATGCGTAGAGATGGTGCCCTGGATAGCTTTGACTCAGGAAGGTTGCCTTCTTGCAAGAGCCTTAGCAGAGCCAGCAGTTCCGTGAGCACTTTGTTTAAAGGCCACGAGGATGGCACGGCCATGATGAAATACACGTATGTGGTTGCCTGCCAAATTTACGGGGCCCAGAAGGCCAAAAAGGACCCTCATGCTGATGAAATATTGTACCTGATGAAAAACAATGAAGCCCTGAGGGTAGCGTATGTAGATGAAGTATCCACTCGAAGGGATGAGAAGGAGTATTATTCGGTTCTCGTGAAATATGATCAGAAGCTACAGAAGGAAGTGGAAATATACAGGGTGAAGCTGCCTGGTCCTGTGAAAGTTGGAGAGGGAAAGCCAGAGAATCAGAACCATGCTCTTATTTTCACTCGTGGAGATGCCGTCCAGACCATCGACATGAACCAAGACAACTATTTCGAGGAGGCACTCAAGATGCGGAACTTATTGGAAGAATATAGGGCTTTTTACGGCATCCGCAAACCCACAATCTTGGGAGTGAGAGAACATATTTTTACTGGTTCAGTTTCATCTCTTGCTTGGTTTATGTCTGCACAGGAGACGAGTTTTGTCACATTAGGGCAGCGTGTCTTGGCCAACCCTTTGAAAATTCGGATGCACTATGGCCATCCGGACGTTTTTGATAGGTTTTGGTTCTTGAGTCGTGGTGGGATTAGCAAAGCTTCCCGGGTTATCAACATCAGTGAGGACATTTTTGCCGGTTTTAATTGCACTCTGAGGGGAGGGAATGTCACGCACCATGAGTACATCCAAGTGGGGAAGGGGAGGGATGTTGGGTTGAATCAGGTATCCATGTTCGAGGCCAAAGTTGCCAGTGGAAATGGTGAACAAGTTCTTAGCAGGGATGTTTACAGGTTGGGGCACAGGCTAGACTTCTTTCGCATGCTCTCCTTCTTTTACACGACCGTTGGATTCTTTTTCAACACAATGATGGTTATATTGACTGTGTATGGGTTTTTGTGGGGTCGACTTTACCTGGCTCTGAGTGGTGTTGAGGCTGCTGCCACCAGTGGTGACAATAGAGCACTTGGTACCATTTTGAATCAGCAGCTTATCATCCAACTAGGTCTATTCACGGCCCTTCCGATGATAGTGGAGAATTCTCTTGAACTTGGGTTTCTTCAAGCTATCTGGGATTTCATAACCATGCAGCTCCAGCTTTCATCTGTTTTCTACACATTTTCCATGGGAACCCGTACCCACTTCTTTGGCCGGACTATTCTTCATGGTGGTGCCAAGTACCGTGCTACTGGCCGGGGTTTTGTTGTGCAGCACAAGAGCTTTGCGGAGAATTATAGGCTATACGCTCGCAGTCATTTTGTTAAAGCGGTTGAACTTGGTCTCATACTTACTGTTTATGCATCGCACAGTCCTATTGCCAAAGACACTTTCGTGTACATTGCCTTGACCATTACAAGTTGGTTCCTTGTCGTGTCATGGATCATGGCTCCATTTGTGTTCAACCCTTCTGGTTTTGATTGGTTGAAAACTGTCTACGACTTTGATGATTTTATGAATTGGATATGGTACCGTGGTGGTGTGTTTACAAAGGCTGAACAAAGTTGGGAGAGATGGTGGTATGAGGAGCAGGATCACCTCAGAACCACTGGCTTTTGGGGAAAGATTTCTGAGATAATTTTGGATCTTCGCTTCTTCTTTTTTCAATATGGCATTGTCTACCAGCTTGGCATTGCTTCGGGAAGTACCAACATTGTTGTTTATTTGCTATCTTGGATTTTTGTTTTCGTGGCTTTTGGAGTATACTGGGTGATATCATATGCTCAGGACAAGTATGCAGCGAAAGACCACATCTACTATCGACTTGTTCAGTTCCTTGTTATTATTCTTGGAATTCTCTTAATTATTGCATTGCTGGAGTTTACTAGGTTCAAATTCATGGACATTTTCACTAGCCTGTTGGCGTTCGTCCCCACTGGGTGGGGCATCATATTGATCGCTCAGGTGCTCCGACCATTTCTGCAGAGGACCAAGCTCTGGGAGAGTGTCGTTTCTGTGGCCCGGATGTACGACATTATGTTTGGAGTCATAGTCATGGCCCCAGTAGCATTACTATCTTGGATGCCTGGGTTTCAGTCAATGCAGACACGAATCTTATTTAATGAAGCTTTCAGTCGAGGCCTACGAATATTCCAGATTGTTACTGGAAAGAAATCGAAGGTTGACTTGTGATCGGAGGTAATTACTGAAACTTTGACTGGTTTCTGCAGGTTATTTGTTTTATTGTCTGGCTTGATTCTAATACAATGTCATCTGCTGCGTTTAGTATTTTGGAATATGAGTGCCTGAAATGTTGCTCGTATTCTTTGTTTTGTGAGAGTCCTCCACCCCTGCCTGATATATCCTCTTAGACAATTGTTGATCTCTCTTATGAACGTCAGTCGCAATTTTACGATGATTTGAAGGGGGTCGAAATGAGAGATGTTGGATTTTTGCTAGGATGATGTTATAAAAAGAAGTGCTTTAGAGGAAAAGAGATACGTATATTTCCTTTTCTAGCTTGTCCTTGTCAGTTGCCTGATTGAGTATCGTCACAAAAAATTCTCTCTTGTTTTTCAAACATTAAGGCAATTCTTGACATCCCTTGTCTCCCTATTTTCCCACCTCCATGTGGATGGTGGCATGTTAAAATCTTATTTTGGTTATCTGATCGTATGTCCACTGGAGTTTACCTTTCAGTTGTCAGACATTGGTGACATTGCAGCCTCCCTTCTCCTTTCGGGGCCTATGTAAAAAGATCACAATATTTCCTGTTTATGATGTCAGAATGGTATGGACCACTCTTGGGATATATTTGTTTTCGAACAAAATATTTAGAATTAAGCTCAGAAAATTGGAATGTGTATTATCCCCATAGGGGATCTTCCAATCAAGTCCATCCTTTAACTCGAGACTGACAGAAAATTCTATCCATTTCGTTCAGTTATTTGGTTAAACTTATGATGCAAGTTGTTGGTGCATCAAGATCAACGAGGTGGGTTTAATCTGGTATGTGGAAAATGGGTCATTGAAGGTTTATTTGGTAACTATGGATTATTTATCTGATGTGCTTGGTATTGAAAAGATTATTTGTGAATCGCAGTATGGTTCAAGTTTGTGCTTCTTTGTTGTTAGTACTATTGACATGGGAATTTTCCCCTAGTTTCTAGTGCTAAAAAAAATAATAATTTCATTCCTGTCGGTTTCGGGTTTTTGTTCCTGAATCATTTTTCCTCACATTACATTCATCAGCTCATTAACACAATGTCTTGCCTGATTTCTGTCAAGCTTTGTTGTGCATATTGGTCTGTCAGGATCCTTTTCTGGTCTGCGCTGAGTACTTTTGTGTCGGTGCAACAATCTGATAGACGTTTTTCCACTTTGGGCAGGCTCGAAGTCAACGCGAGATGTAGAAATACTGTAGAATCTGAGACTTGATCCAGAGTTCTTGTGCATGACCATGGTGACTCTCCAGCTCCTTGCGATTGGATTTGATTGCGAGGGTGTTCATAGTTCTGCTTCCTTTTTTGTACTGTTTATACCCCATCTGCTCCTGTAATTAGTTACTAAGTACCGAGTGACTTCATTAGAGTGCGGCCAGAGTTCCCCATGAGATCGATCGATGGAGATTTCTGTGATCTTAATATAGCATGACAAGGTAGTTACACACCTGTGTGATTCTTTCATCACATAAGGCATACATTTGTTTCCATGCCCACATTTGAGTTTGGGATGGGACACGATGAGAACACCGATGTCCTGTACAATGAGCGAGCGATTCTTGTTACGTGATCTTGCTTTCCGTTAAGCTTCATTTGCTGCACGTCGCCTCCATCTGCTCGATCTTGATCTTCAAATCCAATGCAAGCCCAGTGTGGTAGCGTATCAGCATAACAAGAATCTTTGGGGAAAGCACTTCAAGTGTGGCTCGAGTATTTCGTCTTCTGGCAGTCCCTCGAAACAATTACGGAACCCCCCACGAATGGTTGTCACATTGTCTGGTTTCTGGGATGGTGGTTCCTGTTCCGGTGCTTGTTCTCCGGTGGGGGTTCTCGGAGAGTCCTAGGATTCTGCGAGTACTTACCTCTTCTTGGACCCTAACACGTCCGCCGACCTCAAAAAGGTTCCGTAGCACGATTAAGGGAAACTTAAGAAAAGTTCAGATGGATGGCTCATCTTAGACCTGGGGTTCGGGACTCATGGTCATGTGCATGGATTGAAGAAAACCCAGAAGAAAACACAACATGCACATATATCCTGGGATTCGATCCCGAGATCCATGTCTCTTTCCCTCCCTTAACCTAACCGTCATCTCATTGCAACTACCAACTGTCGATGTCCTTTTGACTTGTCGAGCGTCATTTTCCGTAATCAAGTCCATGGCCCCATCTGTACCCAAGAAAAAGTAAAATATGGCGTGATTGATGAGTGTGTGGACGAGGGAAGGCGGCGGTCCCGGATCCGGATGCGGTCCAAATCTGGCCAGCGAGAAGAAAGAGAACAGAACATTCTAACACAGATATTTTAAAGTAAAAAACTAAAAAGACAGAACCAAAAAATAATAAATAGTTATATTTTTAATAATGATTTCTTGCAGGGGGGGTTTTCTTTATTTTATCCTTATCCTGTACACTGATCTTCACTAAGCCATTTAAATATACTTTCGATAACAGCATTAGCATTCTCCAAAAGTACATTAAAGGGAATAATGACATAAATAATTTTTAAATTTTAACTTAATATATAATTTGATTTATAAATTTTTAATTTATTTAATATAATTCATGAATTTTAATTTAATATGTAATATGATCTCTGAATTTTTATTTTATTTAATATCATCTCTGAATTTTTATTTTATTTAATGTTTAATGTAGTTTTTTGAGATGATATTGAGCAAAATAAAAATTTATAGATTATATTATATATTAAATTAAGATTTATGAATTATATTAAATAAATTAAAAATTTATGATATGAATTATACGTTGAGTCACAGTAAAAGACTGTTTGTGTCATTTTACAATTAAGGGGGAAACTAGCAAAGTGCCGACATCTTTGTCGCTTCTGAATTAAAAGTTTCCCAAACGCTGAACACGGGCTCGACGCGTGTCCATCCGTGTCCTCTCCGCTCCTCCTTCCTCCGCGTCCCTTCCTTCCTTCGTTCCCCTTCCTGGGCCTCGTCCCCGTCCCGCCACCTTCCCTCGCCCCGCTACCTTCCTTCGCCCCCCGGCGCGCTCTTTCTCTCTCGCTCGCTCTGACTCTCTCTCTCCGCGCGCGCGCGTGCGGGGCTTCTCGGCCTCGGCTTCCTGTTCGCGACATGAACGATCCCCTGCTCGACGGGGAGAGCAGCGGCGCGGCGCGGAGGAGGAGGAGGGACGGCTTCGCCCGCCGCTCCGACGCCCTCGCCTACGGCTCTCCTTACCAGAAGGCGGCCGCTCTGGTCGATCTGGTGAGCCCCCCCTCGTGTGCCGTCGCGCGAGCTGTTTTCGCCGGCTCTTTCTCTTCGTCTCTCTTGTTTGCCTATGCTTCTTTTTTTTTTTTTTGGAGTGGACGGGCGCGCGTGTTGCCTTGTTTTGAGTGCATTGTTCCGAATCGTGGATTATGCCGTGTTTTCCTGTTTTGGGCCGACGGAGGTGGCTCCCTGATGCTGCATTTGCGGCGATCAGTTCACCGTTGAGGTTATCGCAGACCAATGGCACTGCTCTGTCATTAGTTGTTCGGTGAGATGACCGAAGTTTGCAACTTTTACCGAGCCATCGACTTCGTTAGAACTGGGTTACGTGAAGGGAAGGTGAAGAGTCTCGCTGCGCCGAGGCTGATCTCGTCCACGATGATCTGGCAGCGGTGCATCGAAACTGAGTGAGTCGAACAAATAGAAGAGCAACCCCAACGAGGAGTGAGGACCTTCCAAGCTATATTATATCGAGTTCTTCTTTTTTGGCTAAATCTTGGCTTAAGCTTGTGATCATTTAGGAAAAAGAAAATGTGGGTTTAAGCTTGTAACCTGCCAATTCGAGTTTTCTCTCCGCCCCAGCTTCCTTTTCTGCATCTCGCTTTTCTTTGTTTCGATCGTGACCCACTGCTTGAGTGCCTTCTGACGTGTTCGCATATGAGAACCATGAGTTCGTGGTCTATGTTAACGAGGATATCTGTTCTGTATGTTCGCTTGTTCCCTGTCTTTCTGTTGGGGAATGTGCCTCTAAAAAGGTTGTTCCTCCAGCTGGAGTAATCACTGCTGAGCTGATGTTCTCTTGGAATAATCGCGTGTGATTTATTGGAAATGCATCCTGCAGGCTGAAGATGGTGTTGGTCTTCCAGTTCAAATTCTGGACCATTCAGATTTTGAAAGTGCTGCCAAATTCTACTTCGTCTTCACAAAACTTGACATCATCTGGTCCCTCAATTATTTTGCCTTAATAGTACTGAACTTCTTTGAGGTTAGTCTGACTTTCTGGTCTCTTCTTCACTGGCGGAGGGCCTTGGTCCCCGGAAGTTGCCAAGGCTACTGTACTAACTCTTCTCCCCTGCACAGAAACCTCTGTGGTGCGCCAGATACTCTGCAGATGCTTGCAGTGAGAGGGAATACTTTTCTCTGGGACAGTTACCATACTTAACGGGTGTAGAATCTCTGGTATATGAGGTAATTGTAATTGTAGATACATTTGGTGCCAGTTCACTCGCGACTCTTGTGATATAAATGAGACCTCATGAGGTTCACTTATTAATACCTCATGAGCTTCACTTATTGATTTTCGCTAAATTTCACATTGTGGCAGCAGGTTAATCTACTAATTCTGCCTGGCGTTCATTTAAACAGTCTTTTCATTATAATTGAGACTTCATAAAGAAAGTACCTTTCAGGATGTCCTAGATACATCTGTCCTTCCTTGCATGTATCTGATTAAACAATCATATAATGCTCGTCATACTTCGAATGAACATTCGTTGATGTGCCTATCCCCACTATGTCTATAAATCGACACTCAGAAATAAAATATTCAAGTAGCCTTTTTCTTTTGAAAAAATTAATGGTCTTTTCCGTGAGGACCATTATCTTTTCTTTGGTGTTACATTGATCAAACGGGGAACTCGTTGTAATCTTGCGAATTGTATGATATCTACCTAGCCTATGGTAGGAAATGCTTGAGATATTGTTGGGTGAGTGGAGCTCATGGATATTCTTTCTCATGCAGAGCGTAACTCTTGTTATACTCATGATACATACATTCTTTCCCGTTTCATATGAAGGGTTTCGCATCTATGCAAGGAATCCTCTTAACCAAATAAAGGTACAGAACTTTGCTTTTGCCTAGCCATTTCTTCAATAATTATTCTGTTCTTGTGAGCTGCTTCACTTTTTTGGAGTTTCTAGTAGCCTTGGACACGTGGACTGTGCGAGTACTAAGATGAGTGAACAGACGGTGCACCATGAGAGAAAAGAAGTTTCCATGTGTTGTATCTCTTCACTTAAGTGGTATAAGGGACAGGCCTTTTATCTTTTGAGTTGTCTTTCAAGCAGATATTTCCTAGGCACACATTAAAGGCAGTATGCAATGTATTCTGTCTGGGAGCAATTATCAACAGTTTGATAAAAAAACTGCTTGAAAGTCTCTGATTACTTTCATGTGGGAGAATGGTGGCTTCAGTCTCATTGTAAAATTTCCATTGCTTTAACACAGATAGTATCTCATCATGAAGTCACCAACTAAGGGAAACTACCTTGTGTTTACGATAATACATGCAGTGATCTTGCACATGTATGATAGTAAGTGGAGGCACATGTTCTTGGTTGCATTGTTTATGCAGTTAGGAATTTCTCTTAATTGGGGTTGATTTCTGCAATATCGATAGGCTGTTAAAATCTCGCATGTTGAAGTTCCTTCTGCTATTTATATATTCAATTGATGCTTTAACCTTTGGCTTGATTTTTCAGGTTGTTTGCCTACTGCTTTTGGTCGCTGATTTACTAGCATATGCCCTGTACTTATCCCCTGCGGTGGCCATTGATTATCTTCCTTTTAGAGCAGCACCTTATGTTAGAGTTGTCTTTTTCATCATGAACATACGGTATGTCTGAGTTATTTCCACAATTTTTCTTTAACGCAGCTGGTTTGACACGCCTTTAGCATTAAATCTGAAAAGCCTTGGGCAGATTATTTGGCATATTTGTTTGAAAATGGAAAAATGCTTCAAAACAGGATGTCAGTTTTTAAGTCCAATTACATTTTGCAGTTGCACTCCCACACTCTCGTTATAGCTGAGGTCATACTTTCCGTCTTAATGGTCTACAATTACACCTCTTCTTATTTACCATAGTGAAGGAAGAAAGGAATTTTTCCATTCTAAAGTATTTGAGATGAATGGTAAAATATAGGCAGGTCATCTTTCTTTCCAGCTTTGCATCTCTACATTTTCACATTATGCTCTCAAATTTTACCTTTCCTTGTCAATGTAGGGAACTACGAGCGAGCGTCTTCATTCTGGCAGGCATGCTTGGGACCTACTTAAATGTCTTGGTTGGTTTAGTCACCTCTTTTGCTTATTTGAATCACTGTTGCTCCACTTGCACGATTGAGTTTCACTAAAGTTAGTGATAGATTATCACATTTTAGCAAGTGTTTTCACTATTTATGCCAATACATAGCTTGTGTCACATGATATTATCCCTTTTTTGTGCTTACTTTCCTGTTATTCTGGTAAAACTGCAGGCTCTGTTGCTTCTGTTTCTTTTGATTGCCAGTTGGGTAGCGTATGTCATGTTTGAAGATACCGCAGAGGGAAAGACTGAATTTACCTCATATGGTGCCACCTTATATAAGATGTTTGTTTTATACACCACATCCAATAATCCAGATGTATGGATATCGGCATATAAGTAAGTAAAATTGATGCAAGTGCTTTAAATTTCTCATGTTGATTGTCAAGAGAAGATCTTTTATAGTCATTCGAGAAAAAATAGGTTTTACCCTCAAAACTATTGGATTTCATCTTCCCGAGATGTGACTGCAACTTAGCTTGCCTTTTAGCTTTGTTTTGTCCACTTGCTTAATTTTTTATTTTTCAAATTGGGACATTGCTTCTGTCTCTGTCCCTCTGTCTTTCTCTATCTCTTAATTTTACCTTTGGATATTCTCTATTTAGCTAATAGTTAAAATTCTTTCATAATGGTAACGTAGACTTTCTATCTTTATTTGTTCAGACTGTGCGGCATTTAAATGTGTCCTTTATCTTTCATTTGGGAATGCTTATTATTTGAGAATGTCTTAAAATTTGGATCAAACAGTTTTGTATTTAGATGATTACATATCATGAAGGAATAAGGGATTGGCCTAGTGATGGTCCATTCTTACATGGACCCAGCTCTTGGGTGTGGCTTCAACTTCCTCACCCCCTATATTTGTATTATCATCATGTTTTACAGCTGCTTGACTTCAATCTGTTTTTCTTCCAGAGTTTCACGTTGGTACTCCCTTTTCTTTGTCCTCTATATCCTGCTGGGGGTTTACTTTGTCACAAATCTGGTCCTTGCTGTTGTGTACGACAGCTTCAAGAGTCAGGTAAATTTTCTTTCAGTATCCCTGCTGTTTCAGTGGGTAAGCGGTAATGCTCATGCAAATATATCTATTCAATATCTCAGTTACTATCTTAGGGAAGCTTTTTTGTAATGTTTATTTTGTATTTGGAGGGAAATATTGACATTATGTTCATCTGTTTTAGCTCGCAAAACAAGTTTCTGAGATGGACCGAATGAGGGAAATCATGTTAGGAAAAGCCTTCAAGCTCATAGATAAGAATGTAAGTATGTTGGCCTCTCTTAAATACACTTTGTCGCATGTCTTTCATAAGTAACTT
Organism: Syzygium aromaticum; assembly: GCA_024500025.1. Taxonomy (NCBI): domain Eukaryota; kingdom Viridiplantae; phylum Streptophyta; class Magnoliopsida; order Myrtales; family Myrtaceae; genus Syzygium; species Syzygium aromaticum. The sequence goes on from CM044895.1 coordinate 7,928,422, forward strand.
CTTTTGCTTATCATTTTGTTTTCTATTAACTATAGAGAACATGCATCTCCTTGCGCCGATCATTCATCATAGCTAGGTTTTTTCTCTCGTTTTTAGTATGGTGCTTGAAGTTTTTCATCGTATAGGTCTCAAAACTCACGGAATAGAAACAACTAAACATAAGCAAATGTGTTCGTCTGTGTGTCAAGACCTACTAATTATTTGGTTGCTTTGTAGACTTCTCACGTGTCCTTTGCTGTTCCCAACTTCTATGCTGAAGTCATTTGATATAGATATTTGATGAGAAGAGCAGCTGTTAGACGTTCAATGACATAAATTTATACTAAAGAGGTTTGGATATACATGATTAGTTGAATATGGCCCTTGGACACACGTACAAGCGACATGAAAGATAATATACCGTGGATGTCTCGAAGGTGAATAATGGAGGCCAGATATATATTCTGCTTCTCATCCTGTTATCCCTCTCTTCTTGTTTCTCTTTCCTCTCTGTGAGAAGCATAAATAGCCTGTAGTGATGAATTATTGGAGCTCTTCATCTTACTTTGCTGTTGCTTCTGCTAGGGGATCCTTCTTACTTATGTTTTCCTAGAGTGATTTGGGTTATCCTCTTACTTGCTTGTCTTATACTCAATATATACCTGCTTGTGCTGGTCTCTGATGGGCTTCTCCTTTTTTGCATGAATAGAACGTTGGGCATATCAATAAAGAGCAGTGTATACACCTGTTTGAAGAACTGAATGACTACAGGTATATAAGCATGCTACTCACAAGATGACTAGAACTATCGTTTTTTGTTTTCTTTTTATAATTTCCAGCCTGTCAAGTTAAGCATTCATTGATGAGATATGTAAAAGCTGCCAGAAAACATGCAAGAACATGCGTGGTGAATTGTTTGCGTTATGAAATGTCATGGCATGCTAATCAGTGCCCTTGAATTTAAAGACGTAGAGTTAGTTTCAGCAGAAAAATCCCAAACAAAGAAGAATGCAATATTACTGCTGTAAGATTATCTTGAAAAAAGCATGTTTGTCTTTGAATTAGAGCTAATTGATGATGGTAGAGAACGATCCTATCTTCTTTGGGCCTGGAAGCAACAATAGCATGAAGGAAATCCTACCAAACTTTTAACACTGGACTTTGCCTGCATAATCAGGATCTCAGAAAAACTAATTTGCTTTCACATCACTTTGACTTTTACTCTAACTAATGTCTGGGTAATAAGCTTGCCTATGATTAAGTGTGGCTTCTGTGCATTATGGTGCAAAGATAATAGCTACTTTATTTCTCTTAGAAAGTGGTTCTTCTATATGTTTTCCTAACCTTCGATGCTGGTCTTGTGAATGTTCTTCCAGGACACTGCCAAAGATATCGAGGGAAGAATTTGAGTTTATATTTGATGAGCTGGATGATAGTCATGACTTCAAGGTATCAAAAAATTGGTTAAGCTTTTGGTTAATAGTATTGCTATTTCTTCTATTAATTTCGTTTTTGTTTAATGGACTTTCTTCTTTGCCTATGCACATGTTAGTTGTATGGTTTCATATAAGGAGAATATCAACATTCTTTTCACCAGGCTCTTTATGATTTTAATACTTCTTGCTTCTATTTTTCTTCTCGTAATGAGTTTATACGATCTGACATATGCTGTTTTACTGTATCCCACTGGTGTAGAAGATGCATGTCCTTTGCCAACTGGCTTCCTTTATGCTCCTCAAAAGGAAGAAAAATCAGCATATTGTGAAAAGCATATGCACCCAATAAATTGACCATATTATACACTGGAAGTGATTTGCTATTTATTTTCTGTTTCTTTTCTGTGTTTTTGGACTTTCAACTACTGATTTTCATGACGATAGATCATCTTCCCACGGTCAGTTATCTGGTCATTGCTCTGTCTAGAATTTTCCGTCTTCTTTTTCTTTTGTAGATCAACACGGATGAATTTGACGATCTTTGCAATGCAATCGCCCTTAGATTCCAGAAGGAGGATGCTGTGAGTTGGTTCTTTTGCTGATCTGAATATGGGCATGAAGCTTCAGACTTTCACTTTCATTTGTTATACCATTTTGCAGCCTTCTCTGTTCGAGAAATTTCCATCAATCTACAAGTCTCCATTTTCTGAGAAGTTGAAGGGTTTTGTGAAAAGTCCAAAATTTGGATATATCATATCGTTTTTTCTCATTCTGAATCTGGTTGCGGTGATTGTTGAGACAACGGTATGGCTTGAACCTTCATCAATTTAATGCTTTACAAATCCCGGTGTGGCACTATAGTGAAGCACAAGATCAGTTATGATAATTTCATTTAATTGGTTAGTTGATCATGTGACACAAACGGAGCTACAATTGGACAATTTTTTATTTTGCATTGTCTTCAATGCCGAAGTGAGCTCTAGATGCAATTAATGGTCAAATTCATGCATGAGAATGCTGAACTTGTCGCTGATCCCTAATCTCTCAAATTTGACTACTTCAGCTACTCATAAGGTGATAATTGTCTCATTCATGTCTCTTGATGATCAAGTGTTGAAAGTATATCTCTCTTTTTTGTTTAATTTTAGATGCCAATCAATAGGTAAAGTTTGTCATAAAAGCTTATCTAGGCTTGAGAAATATAAAACTAGTTGTTTCTGATAGGCACAACCCGTGTCAATGGTCCTGAATCCACCCAGGCTTGTAGAACTTGGAATCGTTGATCTCTTCCTTTCATATTGGGATGAGCCAATGTCGGTCAATGATGTGAAAACATGCTCTGAGGTGACTTAGTATGATCTAAATCAGATGCTGACTTAATGGTTATAATGCCTAGTGGATTCAAATAAGGAGAACAGGCTGGCTTTTCTGCAATTCTATACCAAATGCTATGTAACTTGTTTTCTTGTGCAAAGGACTTGTCTTGGACCTATCACTATTAAGCTCAAAAGTCACTCTACTTACCATGTATCACTTAGCATCATTACACCTATTTTCTCTTTCCTCATTTGATGCAAAACAATTCACTTTATTTCAGTCCCTTTGGTACATTATTGTGGTAGTTATTGGAATATTAAGGAAGCTAATGGATTGGTTGTGTTTCAGCTGGATATTGAAAACAACTCTGGCCAAAAAGTGTGGCAAGAGGTAGAGTTTGTCTTTGGTAAGTATGTGCTGGGTATTCTTGTGTTGTATAATGGTACATGAGTTGTAGTTCCTATTTGGAATTGGAAACAACCACAATGTATATGACATTCCTTCTTACAGGAGTGAAATTTAATTTATCAAACACCAGTTTGACCAGCTTGAACGGGGCAGGGCTCTTCTATCTATTGTGGCATATTATTGGTTGTGCTTTCATTGAGTTTAAAATGTCTACAGATGTTGAGCGAGTGAGGATGGATCTGATATTTTCTTGTATTGTCTTCAAGAGTTATGGCTGTTTTGTCACAAAACCATTGAAATGATTTACTTGTTAATTTGTGCTCATTTTTAGTGACTTGCTATCTAGTTATGCTCTCTCTAGCAGAACCAGATGTCTTTGTAATGCTGGAGTGAGATTCACTTTGTCAGCGATCTTAAAAGCAGCTATGTGGTCATTGTTTCCAATCGCACATCGAATTGTCTAATTTACCTATTCATTCTGAAACTTCCCTTGTTTTTGAGCTACTCAATATCCTTCTTCACTGGGATTTGGTTGGCGATTTTTGGGCCCATCAGTTATTGTAGGTCTTAGACATGAGATAGTGAATTTGCACTTGTTGATCTTGACTTTTGTGTCAGTTGATTGCATATCCTATGAATTTAGGCTAATTCTTTTAAAGGGCTTGGACTATGCTGTTATGATCGATGTTTTTATTTTGTTGCACAGGTTGGATCTATGTGCTTGAGATGGCCTTGAAAGTTTATTCATTCGGGTTCGAAAACTATTGGAGGGATGGTCAAAACCGCTTTGATTTTCTGATCACCTGGGTGATAGGTGAATATTTCACGCAATGATAGATCGTAATTTTTTCAGTGCATGTAACTGTCTAACATATAAATGTTTTTACTTACTATTGATGGCCATGATGCCCCAACAATCTAGACAACGACATAATGGCATACATTTTTTCAATTGTAGGTAGTCTTTTTTCCAATTGAATTCTCTGAAAATGATTGTTTTGTCTAACGTAAAACTTCTTGTGGTTGAGATATATAGAACTGATCTTCATACCCATGCAATGCATGTGATTTTTTAACATAGTTCCTTTCTTCATAAGAATTGCATTTCTATTTAGTTATTGTCAGCAATGCATTATTTTCTCCATAAATTTATCAGGTTTGTAAATAAAAAAATGAAGTCCATGATCAGCTGAATGTAAGATACGATGGAGCATCACTAAATAAAAGAAATCAATGAGGACTATTGTTGGACCCCTAGTATCAGATACATTATGGACTTTTGGTAAAGCTGATGTCATTGAATAAGTTAGTGTTGAGAATCTTTTTATCGTTAAAATACAGTAAATTTTCACCATAGGCCAATTTATATGTGATGACAGAAGAAATCAGTGGACTGTTATTATGCAACTGTTGAGTATTTAATCAATTACAGAGTTTGACTTAAAATTGAATAAGTTAGTGATTAGGACTTCTTATCACAAATAGTAGAATAAATGGTTGTCAATTTGGTGATTGCAATGTGTTGCAGCTGCTCACCCGCTTTCTACTTTATGTTTGATGAGACTTTCTCACTGGTGCCCTAAGGGAATTTGGTGAGAGTAATGCATGTAGTACATGTTTTTAAGACATAAACAATGGGCGAAGTATAGTTATTTCACATGTCACAAGACATTGGAACATGTAAATCTTTTTACAATTCAAAGTTCATAAAATATAGCTTAAAGAGTGTCTCGAGAGAGTTTGTTAACATTTTCCATGTAAAATAACTTGATGGTAGAACAGACATTGAAGATAGCTGAGGTCCAAGCTTGTTTGTTTGTTACATTTCACTATCAGCTACAATATGCATATCTGCTAATAACAAGTCAGCTGCCAAATATTCATGTCCAGATATTTCCTTATCCTAGAAATGTTAAAGCTCCTAAAGTCTGCATTCCTGAACTGATTCTTGCTCTTTTCAGTCATTGGAGAAACTATCACCTTTGTGGCTCCTAATGGACTTGACTTTCTTTCAAATGGAGAATGGTACGCATGATATAAGTGTTTGATATATCCCATTACTTTCTTTGCTTTGTATTGGTTTGGAATGCGCTAGGTCCACAGGGGGGATGTTGCAAGCGCACTGCTTTTAGGAACTTTACCTGCGAATAGATCTAGGCATGAACGTCCTGGAGAGGAACATCATTTAAGTTGCAGATGAGCAATTGTTAAGGAGGTTCTTGCTGGTTCACATGGCCATCGCAAACATGGCCCAAGGTTTAGAATAGTTTACATGAGATATTACCTGTAGGCCCTTGGATATGACCAGAAGATATGTAGGCTAGGTGAAGTGCTCGAAAGATGCTCAGCTAGGATGGCTGGGAGTATTGAATTGGAATATTTGGAAGTTAGGAGCAAATCCTCGTGTCTCCTTGTGATTGTCTTTATAACATGAATTTTAACCAGACTGGAGAATTTTAATTTTCTTGGATTATGTAATCTACATTTAGGGAAAAAATTGGATATACAGGAGGTAAAATGAAAACTCCTTTCCAGGTTCCTACTAAACATCAACCAATTATTGATTAAAGCTACCCTGAGCCTTACTGCAACTATCACTCTAGGTTGCATATTGGAATTGCCCAGTTTGTTTTCTCTTTCCATTCTCAGTGACAACATGGTGGAGTTGATCATAATGATGTATAGTGTCCAGTTTACAGTGAACTTTCTTTGATTAAAACTGGTCTACTAATATAATTTAGAACATATTGAATCGACAAACAAGGACAGAATGTACATCCAGACTCATAAGTTGATGGGGATGAAATATTAACTATAATTTGTCAGGGTGGGTCCTTCAATGCTATTTCAGCACGATACTACTTCTTTGAGTTTGCCAAAATTGAAAGATGTAATGTAGATTCTGTGCCTTCTGCATACACTTAAAGACAAATTCTAATTATTGTTTGATGTTTCTTTGTTACAGGATTCGGTACCTTCTTCTTGCTAGATTGATGAGATTGATAAGGCTGCTAATGCATGTTAAACGCTACCGAGCTTTTGTTGCTACATTCTTGACTCTCATACCAAGTTTGATGCCATACCTTGGAATCATCTTTTGTGTACTGTGCATTTATTGCTCTCTTGGAGAACAGGTATCAGATGCTCTCGTCTTTTTGTCCTCAAACAAAGAATTGCCATGTGGATCATCTTTTGAATGTTTTTGCTTTTCCTCCTTATGTTCCGATGCTTTGTTGTCGGCCTTACGAGGGAAAATTTTTTTGTCTCGCATATAAAAGATAATGGCTGCATTTAGGTTATATCTTTATATAAGAAAACTTGCTGCTATGCTAAAAAAGCAAATTACGAACAGTAGTTTATCTCCTACATATCTTTCTGTGGTGAAGAATATCGGGTGGTCTCCCGTGTGCTTGCTTTTTGTCAGCAACCTTATATTTTAGGTCCACTATCTTTTCTTCTACAGGAAATATGAAATATTGGAGTATCAACTCCTTCCACGTTTACTATAATTAGTTTGGAGGAAGCATTTCTAATCGACTGATTTTTTGCACATATTGTCATCAAACCTGAATTCCTATTTTTAAAAGGGAAAAAGGAAGACTTGGCTACTCCGTAAGCTGAAGCGAAATGACCAAACATCTACCGCTCTCAAGTATCAAATAAGGATGATGATACTTGGTAGGAACCTTATGGCTTTTTTTCAGCATTATCAGCTGAATTTTCTGAGAATGACATCCTTAGCTGTTGTGCTTGTGTCATAAGTTGAATTTATTAAGGATGACATATCATGTCTTCCTTAGACATATATTCTATCTTCTCAAGTTAATTCAGCTTAAAACTTTTGAAATTCTTTTCTGTAGATCTTCGGTGGGATGGTCAATGCTGGGAACTCCAAATTGGAAGAAACTGATCTTGCGGCTGATAAGTATCCTTTGTATTGTTTTGTTCTTCCTCCTTTTTAACTTACCTTGAAAATCTTTGTAAAAATGCTTCCCTCCCTTCCCAGTCCCTGCTCCACCCAAAAAGAAATAACTATGTTTCTTCCACTTTTGTTAAATGACAACTATAAAGGGCTGAACTAATGTCAAAAAGGTGAAAATGCACATATTTTTCAATGGGAAAACTGTAGCTGATTTTCAATTGACAATGAACATCCTATATAAAAAAGTGACAATTAAGATTTCAAGAGAAAAATGGGCAAGACATAATGAGTAGTTGATCTGCAGAATCATAGCTTTGTGTAGCAAGGATTCAAAATAAACTATTTGGAGCTAAATTCATTATCCATGATTATCAGAAAATGCAAATTCGTCAAAAAAATTGCCTTGTAGACCTTAATATGATCTTTAAACCATTTAGGGCGAACTTCTTTATTACATAAACAATGATATCTTTATGTATTAAGGATTCAAAGGAAACTACTTGGAGCTAAATTTTTTAGCCTTGATTATGTAAAAAATGCAAATTCGTTAAAATAAATGCTTCTAGACTTTAATATCATCTTTAACCCTTTTGGGGCAAAAGGGAAAAAAAACTTGTACGGGTCATGGTTTGAGAGTATTTCTAATAACCCTAGTTCTGTATTCATCTTGTAGATAGCTTCATTAAATATTGTTCATGTCCTACTTTCGTGCTAGTTGGCGGTAGATTTTGTTATGCAGATCACTTTTTCTTGACACTAATTAGCTATTTGCTTTTCAATTTTAATGACTATCCGAATGGGATGGTGACACTTTTCAATTTGTTGGTCATGAACAACTGGCAAGACTGGATGCAGGTGCTGCAGTCACTACATACTATCTGATATACGGTGTTTTGTTCCTATTGACAGAATGTCTTATGCATTAATTTATTGTCTTGCTATGTTCCAGAGCTACAAGGTACTAACAGGGACATCTTGGACCCTCATATATTTCATCAGCTTCTACTTAATAACTGTTCTACTGCTCTTGAATTTGGTGAGTTTTATTTTGATATTCACAGGGACATATCATTGAGTTTTTTAACATTCTAGAGTGCATTTTCCTCTTGAAGAAAGTTTGTTGACCATTAATAAAATGAGCAAGAAGAATGAAGAGAAGGCATGGAAAATTTTTTTTGAGAAGACACTGTTTTCTGCAAGCAAGCCAGCTAAAATGCTTCTTATCGAATCAAATTTCATATGCTGGACATGCATGCAAAATGACTTGTTTCTTCTGCAGATTTATTTGATCAACTTGCTTAGACTAAGCAGTATCTATTATGCATTTATCCTAGCATGAGGCCGATTGTACAATCTTGTGTTGGTTGAGCTCAGCTAAGCCTCTGCAGAGTCTTTCACCAGCAATGCCATCTAAGCCTCACCCACCTAATGTAATATGCTTATGTCAAGGAATTTCTTCTTCCCTTATCAAGTTCAAAAGTGTAGTGTGACACATTCGCAAGTTGGAGATCATATTCCTTTTCTTTATTGAGAAGAGAATTTTTCTCTCTTACTGGTGGAGAATGAGACTTTACCTCAAGCCTTGGAGTCTGTGTGGGAAATGGTTAGCACATGAATCGTAGTTGCTGAAGATGTTAATTGCCTTTTATCGGTCTCCATACTTGCATTAGAGATAGAGTGCAATTGACAACTTAGACAAGGCTATGACTACATAATATGTTAACTTCCTAGGCTCTTGATTTCCTATTCTTTCATGCATCTTTTCCTCTATATTAGTGTATTTCCAATCATCAAAAAGTACATGCATGTTAGTGCTGGAGAAGGGACCTTTACCTCAACAGCTGTAGATTGTTGGAAATGGCTGGCACATGTACCATAGTAGCTGAAGATGTTATTGCTTTTTATGTGGTCTCCATACTAAGCATAGAGAGATCCAAATTGAGCCAGACAATTTATACAAGATGCCCTGACTAGAAAAATGTTAACTTCCTGGTTTCTTGATCTACATTACTTGGATGCATCTTTCTCCCCTATACTATGGTATATCCAATCATTAAGCAGTATGCTTCAGATAGGTGAAACAGATGTTCAAGAATAACATCTAAACAAGTTATGCTTCTTTAGCATTGCAGTAATTTAATGGCATGGGCAATTTCGAGAGGATTTTGCCAAATATGGCAGTCAGTCTGGGAATTATATTTACTCTTCTAGAATAATCAGCATGGTCAAGCATTCTTCTTACTTATTGTGATTGCCTCTCCTCTTTGGAACTCGAAACTTCATGAGTTGGCTTGTTTTTGAATGATTGACTGAAACGTATTGCAAGTGAAAAACTATTAGATTAATGAAATGATGTTCTTATGCTTCAGTCATATAAAAAAATACACCAGAACTTGAAGGCAAACCTGGCTGATGGTTGAAATTATCCTTGAGTTCTATGGCAATTGTTAAATTAAGAGCACACATTTTTATTTGCATGTGATTACAGGTTGTCGCCTTTGTCTTGGAGGCATTCTTTACTGAAATGGATCTTGAATCATCAGAAAACTGTGAGGGACAGGACAAGGTTTGTATTATCTAGTACTCAGAAAAAGGTTATGACGACTTTTTAGGTACATGTGTCAGCATAGGATTGTGCAATTGCCAGTTATTATTAGTACAAGCTTCTATTAATCTATGTGATCCCCTTTATGTAGGAAAAAAGGGGCAGGCGGCCTCGTTTGGTCGGGTATGTACTATTTGGACACTATATAGTGATACCTATCTTCTGATTTATGAGTGATTTAGATAATTGTGTGATGCATTATCTTTGCTTCTTTTCCTTGTTTAATACAGCACGAAGACAAGAAGTCAGAGAGTTGATATCCTGCTTCATCATATGTTGAGCACAGAGCTTGATAAAGAAAAATGCACTAGCCGTCAGCCTTAATCATGTAGCATTGAGGTCAGAATTTATTTTCAAGTCCTGCGGACTCATTTTGTTTTCCTAGCATTGTTCACCATGCTGTTTGCTACTAATGCGGAATAGAAAGCTGGAAATTAAATTTGTTTATTTCCGAAAAAGCCTGTTTCTATAAATTCTAAATAACTTTGGTATCTTAAAGGGCATAGATAGATTAAGTACTCAATGGATGTTTTTGTCATGTTGTCGCTGGTGTCCTTACCCTCAACTAAAATCAGTATTAAATGCTGTCATTCTGGTGCGGTTTACTGGTTGGATTGCTAAGATTTGCATCTGTTTTTTGCATCATATGTTAATCTCATAAGTTTTAGATGGCTCCTTGGTTTGCGTGGTGATAAATATAAAGGGAGGTATTGGATATTATTGATGCATATGTTTATTAACATTGTTGGACTAGAAAGATGTATTTCATCTCCCTGAAGAGCCTTGGCCTGGACTGCAGCAAAATCTTGAGTGCTATACTTTCTCTTGTGCTTTCGTTGTTTCATGGTTGCATGTACGAGTTGTCAATGGTTGCTTTGTACATATCAAATATTTTGGGGGTAATGTTTGGTCGAATGGATACCACTGCCACCGGTAGTCAGTTTCTAAATTTGATTTTGTCAGCTCTAGAACTGGAGTAAGCTGCATGATACTGTTCTGTTCTTATTCATTCGCCTTCAATTCACCCACCTTGGTTCTCTAGCTTTCTACTAGCCTTTTCTTAGGGTGTAATGATGAAAAAATGGGACCAAGCCTGATTTCTTTTATGTCGTCATTTTGGCTAGCTGCAGGCGTGATTTTGAAGACCCTAATTCGAGATTCACTGGTTACAGCAGACCACATTACATGGACCATTTTCAGATGAACTGGTTCGAACCATACGTATGGTGTTCTTTTTGCCACGGTTGCTTTTGCCTGTTTGTGTTGTTGAGTAAATTTTGTACAGATGCGAACTTTGATCCTATAATTTGCAACACGAGTTTCCGACTTCCGATGGAATGAGTAAATTTTGTGCACATTAATCAACATGCTGCCTTAGTTAGGAGAGTTTTTTAAATAGCACAAAGTTGCGGTGCAGATGTCTTGGAGAAGGAGGAGCGGTGTCGTTTACTGCGGTTTGATTTTTGTTTCATCTTCTGGTCATGTCTGAATGTACCCCTTTGGGTGCCACCCAAAGTACTCAACCGTGTTAATAAGGTCCTAAAATAGTGCTCACGGCTGTTTATGGTAGACAAACACCCTAGAATTCGTGGGAAATAACTGGACAACTGGTGTTTTTCTTTTAGTACAGTTATACAAGTAACAAACCATGTAATTGTTGATTGTACTTGATGATTTTCAGAACAATTGACTAGTCATGGTTCGTTATTTCGCGTTCTGCTTTTCATATGATTCGTTCCGATGAGGAGCCAGGTGATGAACTAGTACGTGTACTGGGACATCCCGCCATCTTATATAGTGTTTTTCCCACTGGTCAAAAAATTTCCTCGTCTTTAAAGTTTGCTTACCCTCGCGGGATCGTGACGCTTTGTCCTACTGGTTGTAAGCACGGGGCATGATGACTTGACATCATCCTCAACTTTCTCCGGCTTGCCACCAGCAGTGTATTCAGGGTTCTAAACTCGATGGTGGCAACTAAACACGAGAGTCGCGCTTGTTGTGAGACTTAATCCAACACCTTACAGCACGAGAGCTTATGTTGGTGCTCAGAGATAATATCTCTACGTGCTCGTAAGGATTTGATTTCACATCCTGCGACAGGCTTCCCGGAAGAGCCAACTTCTGGTGACCACAACGGTAGAATGGTAAAGTAAGAATGTTTTTCAACCCCTGAAGGGTACTACTGGCGCACAAGAATGCAAAGAAGCACTTTATCAATTTGTTCTCTTAATGAAGGCCCTTGCAACACTTGTTAAGTACACTTAATTCGAAACAATTCGATTATCAAAGCATTGATTTTACGGAGCATAAGAACAATCAATTATAAAGGAAATTTTTCGTTTATCTATTAAAATCAAGTGAAATTTGATTGAGATGTCTTGTCTTTCAAAATGTGAACACCAAATCTATCGGAGGTGGAGATTCCACTTCATTCTCGGGACTGATGATCCCGGTTCAGGGGCGCCAGTCAATTTTGACACCATTAGCAGAAAATCTTTTTCTCAGGTTGCCTCATCTATTTAGACGAAAGGCTGTTGTTTAGAATGTCGCAGTTTAATGAGATGATCATGGTTTTCGGCCAAAAAAATAAAATAAAATGAGATGATCATGGTCCTCTTCCGCTTGCCCCAATTGATGACCAAGTGTGTCCAGAAAACTTTCCTTTCCCATCCAAACTGTTGGACCCCATATCAGAGAGCACAAGCCATGGTTGCATTGAGTAGATCACAACATTCACTCATCATAAGTTCATAACATTCACACTTTCGATCGCTGGTTCACATCGAAAGCCCTTTCTTCCGACAACAACACAAGCCTCGAAACCGGCCTTCGGAGCCCTAAGGAAAAATCCCGATGTAGGGAGCACAATGTCTCCACATGCCAACATGGAAAACAGAGAGGCGGGAATGCAATCACTTCTTAATGAATCCGAGCCGCAATTGCATGCATTCAACTATCCTTGCATCATCAGTTAGATGTAATCTTTTCGCCGGAAGGTACGGAAGAACAAAATCCTTGAAAGAGAAAAAGACAGGATAGAGGGCTTAGCCAGGGTGGCCTATATCAAATAAAGGGTGGAGATGTGATCAACAAATTTACTTACATGATCTGCCTCACTTTTCTTAGTACCAAGACCAACGTAGGAAAAAAAAGGCAAAATCAAAGTGTTTGAGGAGACTAATTACGTGGGCTTTGTCACAATTGTCTCATTAGGAAAACTAACACCACCTGGACCATGCAAATGCTTCATCCCTCTCCTCCCTATTTATTCAGGGTCTCACCCTCTTACTGTTCACATTTTGACTTAAAGTCGAGAGAGAGAGAGAGAGAGAGAGAGAGAGATGAGGAGCATGAAAGGGGAGGTGGTGCTCAACATCCCAGCTGAGAAAGCATGGAAGATGTACAGAGACGATGGAATCGCCAGCTAAATCAACCTTGAAATGCTTGCTTCTGCCGAGTACGTTGAGGAAGATGGCAGTCCTGGAAGTCTCAGGCTTTTCCAGCTAGGCCCGGTTCCCCTCCCTCCCTCTCGGCGACTCCTCCGGAGAAGGTGAGGAACGCTGCCCTCGGATTCCTCAATTCGTTTGAGAAGTTCCAGTTGAGCTACTAGTTCTCAATTTGCACCACCATGTAAAAAATAATATAAACGATGTTGGTATATAAACAAAATCCTTAAGACCAGCATGTTTAACTCATAAAATACAGTCAATGCCTAAATGGCTTAAATTTGTCGTGATAGCCTATCAGACATGAGATCGGTTCTGCTCTTTTAACCCACGGTTCATTAGTCGTTCCTGACCAGGCAAACATGCTTTCTGAAGAAAGTATTGCCCTGAACTCTATTCCTCTCAAAACCCAGAAATCACATTATCTTAGCTTCTTTAATTCATAGCACTCAAAATGAAATCCATTCGGTCTGAAACACGTGTATATGTAAAGAATATGGTACAAGAAGATCGCCAGTCCCACTTGCTTTCACACCATCAGCAGCAGAAAATCATACTAGCCGAGGACGAGAAAAAGAACTTCTATAAAAGAATCGGGCCCTCATTATCTTCGCGAACACAACTCTTTCAAATTACCCTTAGGCTCAGCTGATCCCCGAATTCTGGCCATCCTGCATGAATGTTGTGTAATCAGCCTGTAGGTCTCTGGCCTCTCCCAGGGAATGATACCGAAATCATCATTATATTTCTCCATTCCTCCCACCAAGAACTGCCACACAAAAGATCCCGCTCCAGCTCCCTGTTTCTTCGCCGATTTATATATCACATCAAAAATGGTTTTGAAGAATCTATCTCGTTTTGAAGGATCGAAGTCCTTGTTTAGAGTCGAATAACCAAACTCAGTGAACATGATTGGCTTCTTAAGTATCCTATCACCGTCATCAATGTGAGAGCGTGTCCACAAGGCGACATATTTCAACTCCTCCTCAAAATCTTGATTCTTAAACCTGCCATCAAAATGTTGGTCAGAATGAGTTCAATATACAGATCAAAAGGATATGCCTTGATGTGGTGAATGATGTCACATCTAATAGTCGACATCAGACTTTACTGGTATCATTTGAAAAGCCAAAAATGCCCATCGTTTTTACTGAATTTAGCATCAACGAACCATGGAGAATCTAAAATAGTACCATTCAAGCTAAACTTGTTCTTTTAGAGACTTGTTTTAACCAGCAGAAGAGATCTTTTTCCAATTTCTTTTTAGTGAAACTACCGTTTCATATTTGATAAATAAAGTTTATTGACAATGAATGCTTACCAATGGTCCGGATAGATATGAGCAGAGGCAAAATCGATGGTCGCTATCTCAGAATTCCTAACAAAATCAGATCCAAGTAGTGCAAAGTAGTACTCTCCAGGGTTCACAGTCAACTTTTTGGGATTATTGGGACCATAAAATCCTTCAAGGCCCACAGTCAGCAGATGGTTCTTGTCAATTGATTTTACATATGCTGACATTTCCACAATCCAATCCTGTAGTTCCATGATAATCAATGCAGCAAGCAACATTTTAGACAAATAAATAAGAAAAGCTAAAAAGGAGAGATATATTATAAGTACAGCATAAGAATAAACAAGAGCTGTATGTTATACATATTACTAGAACTGATGTTGAATAGATTATCACGTCTCTTTCTTTCAATCAGTTTCTTGCCAAGGCTCATCTGATATGATTCGGAAAAGTCAATTTTGCTATTCCTGGAGATAGATTTCTTGTAATGTTTGCTTTATTAATTTCCAAATGTCTCGATATAGCGTTCTTATTATTTGATTTACCTACACAAGTAACTTAATGATGACTGTTAACAGCATCATGAGTAATAGCAAGGAAAGTTTTTTGACAGGATCACTAGTAAAGCCTTCTTACATAGTAAAACGAAGCATACAGAATTACTATCAAGAACTAAGCAGATTCTCTGAAAGGATGTTTAAGATAGCCAAAATACCCTTCACATTTTATTTGGTCAAAAACAGCAAAATCATCTTAACTATTATAAGCTTGATCGCTTTCTTTGGCCAAAAGCTTGATCAACCGAAGTTGAGAATGTTTACATGATTAGAAACTACCATAAGACTCAGTAGACAAGGGAGGAATTATGTTATCTGATATGTTATACACTAATGTGGTTCTTAGGCATAAAGAGGCAGTACTAAGACCTCAATGTTCATATTCTTACCTGAAGAGTATCGCCTGAAGCATCTGTCATGCAACGTGGCTCATTTATTAACTCCCATCCAAAAATGGTAGGATCGTTCCTATATTCAACTCCAGTAATGGTGTTCTTCCTTGTTAGGATAACCTGGAAAAAAGAAAATGCATAAGTCTAATGCTTTGGTTGGAAAATGAGGAGAAAAAAATTAGGGTGCGTTTGGTAACCATTCTATTTCCGGAAACAATTTCTGCTCATAAATGATTCTTTTTTATTCCATTCTTGGAAACAATTTTTAAACATTTGAAGGCGTTTAGTAACTGCTCAAAATTTCTTTTTATTAATAATATTTTGAATTTTTTAATATTTCTTTCTTTTTATTTTTCCTTTATTTTTTCTTTCTTCTTCCTTTTTCTTGGCCCATGGCCAGGTCGCCAGTGCCAGTGACTCGCCACAGGCAAGGGCCGGCAAGGGCGTTGCAGCCCTTGCCGGCCATGGGCGAGGGATAGACCCTTGTTGCCGGCCTCGCCCAGGCTACGAGCCACCCTCGCCGGATTTGGCAAGGGCGGCGGCGAGGGTCCAACCCTCACCCTTGCCAGCCCTGGCCTGTGGCCAGCGGCTGGTGGCCGGCAGCCGGCAGCTGGTGATTGGCCACTGGCCTGGAAGAAAACCAAGAAGAAGAAGAAGAAGAAAAAAAAATTTCTTTTCCATTTTTTATTCTTGTTCCCAGAATCAAGAAGTAACTTTTTTTTGCTACTTGATTCTATTTCAAAATTGATTATGGGAATAAATTTGCACAAATTCGTGCCCGGGAGTAAAAAATTTACTAAATGGATTTCTGTTCCAAAATTGATTCTAGGAACAAAAGAATATAACTAGTTACTATTTGGCCAGTTACTAAACACAGCCTTAGAGGGTGAAACAGTGGCAAATTTCAAAATTTTCCCTTCATCTCCTTCTCACAACAATTTCAAAACTTCCCTTATTCTCCACACCCACTTTCATGCCCCCTCTTTTCCTTCTTTTCCCAAACAGAGCCTAAAACCTGGAACGAGCACCTACTAAAGCAGTACAGTGGACAGCTGAACCATGCAATTAGACATCCGAGAATAAACCCTCTCCCAACAAAAAAAAAAGGAAAAAGAAAATGAGGAGCTTATTTCTATATTTAGTTTATCCTGAACTCATGAAAAAACTTGAGACTGAACCGCCCACTCCAACCTACCCATAGCCATCCCAAAATAAACATGAAAGTCCTCTCTCAAAAGCAGAGAAAACAAAAGGGAATCTTCAGTTCCTATCATAGAAGGAAATTCGGTGATATGTTGTCCTTCTATCTCCAATCCTCTCTGACATCCACAGCATGTGAATGAAAGTTTTCTTACTGTACTTAATATATTGGGTGCAAAGTTCATACTCTTCCATAACAAGCACAATACACATTACAACATCTGGTTGCTCTGTATGAATGAAGATCCAGCTATGAGCTATAAATACATCTTCTCTTTGTATAGCGGGGCCTTCATGTATACAGAATACCTTACTGATCCTTTAAAGGAATTACACATTCATTGTCATTTGGCTTTTAGTGACAAACAACTACAGTAGCTCCTGGAGAACTTTAAAAGGCACTATGCAAGAGTTCAATCTCCTTTTAATGAAACTACTGTGTTCCAGTCGACTCACAGTTTGTCAGTATGAATGTTCACATTGCTACTAGATCGACATGAAATGGGCATACCCTTCAGGAGCATCAGAATAACAATAGGAAGTAGCAATCGAAAGTGCACTGATTAACTAACAATTAGTCCTCAGATATGATAAATCGCTGGAAAATCTGTTGTCTCCGTATAAGTGCATTAATAAGCGAATTGAAGTGCTAGATTACACATCTAACCAGGTCAAGCAGGCAAATCTCCAACTTACAGCTACAGGTCTCTAATCGAAAATGTGGCTCAAGGTAAACATCGTAAAAATTTCTAGCTTGAGCCTTAAGCACAGGAAGTCGTTGATAGTTTGCTAGGCCAGCATATACAAGTTCCTTCTGAGAATTTCTTAATTTCAGGACAAGCCTAGAGCTTCTCAAGGCGAAAAGAAGTTGCACAGAAAGAGTAAGTACCTTAACATAATCTTTGAAGTATTGCCGAATAGAAGGATCGTAGAAGAACGAATCATTTGACGAGCTCAAACCAACGCCTTCTTCCCATGCCCACTTGACATACTGAGTCTTGCCACCGTAGGCTTCCAAATTATTAACTAAGCTAAGAAGCAACCTGATTCCATGCCGTCTTGCTTCTGCAACGACATGATCCAAAGCCTGCCACAGTGTTCAATTATTGAAATGAGATCTAACAAACTATTATATGGAAAATTAAAGACAAAAATTTTCCTTTTTTCACGTATTCATTTAAATAAGACCTCAACATGGGCATTGCAACTTCTTTCCAATTAAAAGAGATGCCAAAAGAAGTAGGACTTCCAATTAAGTCAGAGGTCAGTGTTAGTCATAACTCATTCATATGGGCATCAAGTGATTGAAGGGAGGGTGCCAAAACAACAGAGAATCTGAGTTCCACAAAAATGAGGCAACATTCTTTAAACATATGAAAATCTTAGAAGCAATTATTTTATGGCATTGTGATGATGATAGTCCATGATATGGTTTTGCCGTAACATGCATTCATTTTACATCCCATCATAGCCTAGATTTCTCATTGAACGCAGCATCTCACCATCCATCACAATCTAACCATGAGCATCTCTTTCCAAGAGGATGGGAAGACAAAATGAATAAAGTTGATACTTCCATTAAATCATGCTACTCCTCAAAGAAGTTTTCATGAGAAGTAAGATATAACCAAATATTATCGTAAGAACTAGTTGAACTCCGCAACTAAAGTAGACACACCATGTGCTGGAGATTTATTACTTGCATTCAACAAAATTCTCTGTTCATCCTCAAGCGCAATAAATTGTACACCAATGACCAAAACCTTAATAAGTTTTCTGTTGCAAGTGCGCCATAGAACAAAGCCCCTTTATACTTGTAGTGACCCACGAACAAACACAATGAGTTATCACATTTTCGTCAATCTACTGGCAATCTGCCAATGTATCAAGTTTCACTTTCTCACTTCTGTCACTTCATCGGTGATTAATTCTGGTTTGATTAACTGATAGTTCAAAAAAGAAAAATTCGAAACCCAACACAACATGAAATGAAAGTCCAGACTTTAGATTAAATTACCGAGGTAAGATAGGAGAGAATCTCAAAGCACTGCACAAAATTAGAGAGACACAGAGATTTGAACCTGCCCCTTCAAACAAGCTAATTTAAGTCAACAATCAGACATGAACAAATGCAGTGCTCACTCAAACATTCACAGAATGCAACAAGCAAGACCCACTACAGGAAAAGCTAGAAACTCAGAAACCGTACCCTAAAGACTCGCTCATCAAACCGTCCAGGTGAAATCTGGAGTGCATTGTAGTCCCCATCGTTGAAGGCCCAAGCTCGGCAAACGGTCATGCCCATCTTCGACCCGGCCTGAAACATGGCTCGGATCCTGGGTCTGCTGTACTCATCCACCGCATGATCCATCAACCAGTACGAGTTCCAACCATTCACATAAAACACCTTACCGTCATCCACCATGAACTGAGTCCCATTTCGTCTCACGAAGTCCATCTTCTGCTCTGAATAGTAGTCGCTGAAGCTCAGATCACTGACCGAAATGTAGATGAAAGCTATGCAGGACGCGATGCCGAGAATCGGGTACATCAATCGCTGTCCCACCGACATTCTTGATGACTTGTGGTACATTGCTTCACTGGTGGAAAAATGGGTCTGATAAAAGACTGCAACTTGGTGCCGAAACAACCCGGATGATCTTTTCAGCTCCACATCAAGAAACTGGCCAGATAATCAAGTGCCATGAAAGATCCGCAGCAACCCACAAGTCGAAAAGTTCAGAGCTTCGTGGGGATTTCCGTTTCTTGAAGATGGCCAAAAGACAGAGGAAGTGGACAATGTGGGGTCTTTTGGGTGGAGTGTGTGCAGACAGAGCGGAAGTGCAGATCAAAGCACATGCGTACAATATACAAGTGGCCTTCTTTTGAGCACAGAAGAGTCCCCCAGTCAAGGAGTGAAGAATCGGGAAAGGACCATAGGCATAGAGAAGTAGGGAGCGTGGGTGGGACGTCTGAATCGATCAATTATGCCTTCTGTTTAGATTTCAGATCCCAGCCAATTGCTTACTTCTAGCTTTCTCTGGATGGGATGTCTGATTCGATTAATTATGCCTTCTGGTTAGATTTCAGATCCCAGCCAATTGCTTTCTTCTAGCTTTTTCTCTCTTGTCTGAATCATTTGGAGTTCTTCTTTTTTCTTTTTTCAAGAATCATTTGGAGTTGGATGTTTCTTTTCATTAATCCTTTTTTTTTTCCACATGTTTCTGCTCTATTTAGTATAAACTTGGAGTTTTTATATTGAAATTAACAAGGCCTGTGTGCTCACCAGTCAATGCCCAGAGCAATCTTATGGACCATCAATTTCTTCCTTCAATCTATACAAAAACAAACAGATGAAGAAGTCAAAGAAAACTTGGCAAGAAGAGCCTGTCAATCATTAATGGTGCCAACATAATGGGCCAAAAAAGTATAATACCTACTTAATACGAAGCAGATTTCTCTAATTATTATTCCTTTTACTACTTACAATGGGCGAGTGAAGAGATTCTGCTGAAAACAACAACCAATCGCAAATGGCATCATGATTACAAGAAAAAAAAAAGCATGGTAATAAAGGTGCTTCTATTTTGCGAAAAATGAATAATTTAAAAAATATTTATCTAAAACTGATTGCTCATATTTATTATAAAATGAATGAACGAAATTTTTTTTATATTTCACAATAATGTTTAGACATAAATTATTATCGATAAGCAATGCATTTTTCGTTGATTGATTATTATAAGTGATGCAAACGATTTTTTTTTGGAAAATGTTTTTCAAATTATTCACTTTCTACGAAACAAATGGAGCCTTAAAAAAATATTCTCTTAGAAATGATCGTTTATATTATTTTAAATAATTAGTTCATGATAACTATTTTTATCATCAATGATAATTTATATCAAAATATTTCCTATGATACAAATAGAGTCTTATGGGTTTTGGGTTTCTTTTTCTTTTGACAAGTGCTTTTCCTGATCTTCTTTCTTTTATAGGAAAAAGGCATCTCGAGGTTGTGCAGCCCAACATAGGTCAAATCTAGCCTGGAGTTGGGTGACCCCAAAAATCATTAGTAGCTGGGGTCACACACCCTCGGGAGTCGCCTGCAGCCCTAAACTAGATCTCTGGCCAAATCGGGATCCTTGGCTAGATTTGGCTCTTAGTTGGGTCACACAGTGAGCGACAAGGGCTTGGCAGCCTTGGCTGGCGTATAAAAAAGAAAATTATGCTATATTTAATAGGCTTATATATAGCATAAACATCTTGATAGTAAACTATGTCTTTACTTAGTAACTCTACTACTATTAGGGAAAGTAATTTTATATTTTTCCCTAAATTTGAAGGGGCATGTAGGAGTCAACTCCAATTATCATATAAAAGAATTTATATATCCTGAAAATTGATTGTTTTTTGGGTAGGTAGAATTGATTTGGTAAACATCTGTCCCTCCTCTTGATTATAGATTCAGTATGCAACTGCAAAGTGAGTCATTTCATCACAAGAATGATGGGTCACTCAGTGAAGGACTCGAAAGTCGACCCTTTAGATTCTATTGTTTTATAAATCTATATTTTAACTATGATTTGAAATTTTTTTTGCAAAGCATAAGGTTTATTTGGTGACCAAATCCAAGAAGATTGCACATGCTACATCGATTAAAATAATGGGAAAGTTGGCGTGTTCTGGTGTAAAGATTATGGTACTTTCTTGGAGCTTGCCCTAACCATTTTGGTCATTTGATTACCTGCACAGCCTAATAAACAATTGTTCTACTTGAATTCTCTGACATAGAACTATTTATAAAGTATGAACTAGTTAGAACCTGTTTTTCTTGGTGAAATATATGTTTTTATGACAAAAATGTATGATTTTTTTTTCATTTCTTGAATTCTCTGACAAAAATGTATGATTTTTTTTTCATTTCTTTGGGAAAATCGCGATAAATTAATCTTTCTTAGAGATGAGTTTCTTCTATAGATAGTAAACTGATAATTCAAAAAAGATATCATAATACTAAAAATCTCAAATCGGTAATTTCGTGTTACATTTTCTGTAAACTAATTTTCGCCTTGTTAAAAATTTCAGATTATTATATCCGTGGTAATTTTTTATAATATTTTCGTAAACCTTAATGCCTACCAAAATCTAAATGCCTATTCAAATAGCAACTACAAGAAAAGGACAAATGGGCAGTGTCGGCCACTCCAGCTAACGCTGTTGCAGGGAACATGGGCCGGAAATTATTTAAAGGCGTAGGTGTCGGCTGTGATTAGGGACGAAAATTTACATGAATTTCAACATCCACGCATTTCTAGCAAAGCTGCTCAAAAAGTGGGGACTCACAACGACGAAAGCGGTTTTGTCATGAAGACCCATTTAATAAAATAATGCGAAATAAACCATGTATTTAGTTTCCTAAAATCCGCAATTATGACTATACTATCTGCAATATTGTCAATACTAGTTTATCTTCATTTCATCCTTAATAACATCATCATTAGATCTTTGAAAAGCGACCCAAATCATTTGGAACACTAGAACAACTTGTGGCACTTTCAATGGGGTATATGGACACAAGTGTCACAGGTGAGTAGTTCCTTAGGTGCGTAATAGCCTGTGAGGCACCTGGTGAATCGTTTACACTAAGCTAGCCCTCGTTCTATAATTGTTTCAAAGAACAATATGATGAATAGCTTTTTCGTATCGAATCGTATCACATCCAGCATAACTCAAGCATCTAGGCCATTGAGCGATACATGCATAACACTTTAGATAATATAATTGGTTTCGGTTTGCCATGGCCTCATTAGGAGAGCTGCATTAGCCCTCGATCAATTTGTATATGGAAAGCCAACCTCGTCTTCAGAATTCCTAAAGGAATATTCATTTCATCCTAGAACTCCTAACACCAACCGTTTTTGCATCACTCCCACAAACCAGTTGTATTTATCCCTCTTGCATTCACACGTTTCATCCAATAACCTCAAGCTCCACTTACTAGGATATAAGAGAATCACGATCCATGACATTCTCCACCGCTCAATTTCGCATTGTCCTCGTTGTGGGCTGTTTAGTCGCTTCCCCGCGTCGCTTCTTACTATCAACGCTGCTTTCTCGAGGCTTACATGAGTGGTGGACACTTGCCCAACAAAACAACTTCATTCCACTGGTGGCTTTTTCCGATCAGAGCCGTTTGACACCTTCGGTTACTTGTGCTTTCCTTGACAAGTATTGCACCTTTTTGGCAGCATCGTTCTTTGCCTACTTCGGTTTCTCATGATCTTAGTAGACAAATTGAAGTTTCTCCCATTGTTGTTAACGTGGTAGTAGACCAATCTTGAGATTCATCAAATTGATTTAGGAATTTTTTTCCTATTCAGTGAGGAATTGGTTCTTTGTTGTGCCCCCCATTGTCATCCTAGAAGTAAGTCGAAGAGCTGCACTTTATCCGAGCATGTTTTTGCCCCAGAGATTACTCTCCACCCTTTAGGACTGGGTAGACCATAGGTTTTTCTTCAACTCAACTCACCTACTAGAGGGATTTTGCTCTGATACCATCTATCACGAGCTGGCGGTTCCTTGACTACGGAATAGCCTATGCGGTGCCTAGTGGATCATTCATTCTAGGCTAGCCTTTGTTCTATAGTTGTTCAAAAGAATAATATGGTGAATAGCCTCTTCGTATCAAGCTGTACCATGTCTAGCATAACTTGGACGACTAGTCCATTGAGTGATACACGCATAACACTTTAAGCACTACAACTAGTTTCAGCTTGTCATTGCCTCATCAAGAAAACGACATTGGCTCCCAATCAGTTTGTGCACGTGAGGCCAATCCCGCTTTTAGAGCTCTTAAGTGTATATTTATTCCATCCCATAACTCTTAACACCAACCGTCTTGATACTACTCCCACGAACCAGTTGTGTTCATCCCTTTTACATCCTCACTCTTCACTTAATAACCTCAAGCTCCATTAACAACGGTACGAGAGTATAAGAGAATCACGATCTATGACAAAAAAGAGGAACATATAACCGGTAATGAATACCCATTTTGTCACAAGCAGCGAATGACACACAAGTTATATATTTGGTGACTTGGACTCTTAACATTTCGTTTTTGAGAAATTACCGTAATAAAACTCTAAATTATGCCCTTGTGATACCAATATCCAAAATTTTTCAGTGTTATTGGAACCTCGAATTTGTACCGGTATGACAATCAACCCTCTGTCTACCACAAAAAAATCATAAACTTGGCTCATTGTAATGCCAAATACCTCACTTTTTTCATGTGTCACCATTACCCTAAACTTATACCAATGCGACAATAATACAAGTTTGGTGGTTCAGTGATGCAAAAGAAAGTTTGAGCTATTGGTGTCATAGTGTGCACGGTTTAAAGTTTTGGTGATAATAACTGTTTTTTTATTTTTTATTTTCGTTTTATGGGAAGATCACAAGTGTGATGATGGATCGTTTTCTTTGGATGTTAATGGTTGTTTTTTGGGAGGTCATTTTGCATGTATCGACCCATGTTACAATCAACATCAAAACATTGAGGGTTCGATCCATGTGGTCCGGACCGGATCGTTATACTCCTCGACGGCCAAGACACAAATTCTAATTCGTTACAACAGAATAAACTGTTCAATTTATAATTCTTGAACTTTCGCAGCGCATCTCGCAGTGTCGATGCGACCCCTCTCATGCTCTCTGTTATGTGCTTATATGTCTTCTTCAATCACCAAATGACCTCACTTATGTTCTGTTCTGTTCTGCCAAGGAAGGCAATCCTTTGTAATTATGGCAAGAAATGGAAATGACCACGTATAGCTTCGGCCCATGAAATGAAAGCCCTCCTCATTCTTGGGTTTACTTGTTCATATACTATGAGGTAACATTTCAATTATGCAAAAACATTATCGTGTAAAAACTCATTCTACTAAATCAAACTCGTTCTACTGAGTCACGTCAATCTCGTAACAATTGTAAAATGGATGCCCGGGTTATGTACACTTAGAGGTTCTTATATCGATATAAAATGTACAGATAAAGAAATTTCATTGAGATAACATACTAAAAGAACGAGGGTCTGAAATTGAATGTTCTCCTCCATCAAACCCTGGCACCTGACCCTTCTTGAGAAGTGCAAAATACCCCAAAACGGCACAAACCACGGCCACAACTCTACCTTCCTTGAACGAGTTTTTGCAGATGAACCAGACGATCTCTTTGCTCGCCTTCCTGCCTTCGATGAGCAAAGTCCTTTGGGACTTCCCCGAGAAAGCCAGCCCGACCATGACCGTTATCCAAGCGACCACAATGGCCGGCACAGCCACGGTGAGAGCGGCCACGGTCAACAGCGCCCCGAACGCTGCCCCGAGAAGGACCGACGCTTCCAGAGCGGTCCACCGAGACGACGATTGCTGGCATCTATACCAAGAGAAGATGAGATTCTCCAAGTTCCACATACAGCACAGGAGAACGACGTTTACTATCAGGAAGAGAAGCACCCATGTCTTCCTTCGGCTCATTACCCTCAGAAGGACCGTGCACGACGACGGCGACAATGGTTTCGGAGATGAAGATTCTTGTGCTTTGCCTTGAACGAGTTGCTTACAAGCTAGCTGTTTCATTGATCTGTACCGCAGTAGCTCTTTGGGTCTTGTGGGAACATGATGAAGGATCGATTCACACTTTTTCTTTCTCGGGCGAAAAGGGCAAAGAGAAGTACAAAGAGATAATACTACTGTGAAAGAAGATGATGAACTGACAATTGTGTGGAACAGAACACAGAATGAAGTTACAAATTCTTAGTGGCTGATGAGAGGGTAAGGGTTCCCATATGGTGCGATGTTGGTGCGGGTCAAAGGTTCTTTATTACCAAGAATAGTAGTACAGAATGACCTTGCTCGGAAGCTGCTCCATGGTGTTTGGTCCCTGGTTTCTTTCTGTGGCTTTGGAAAGTCCGAAGGCCATCGCGTTTGACTTTCGGGACCGAATAATTCTCCTTCGAGATGGGATCATCACATGTTGATTTGCTGTGGGCGTTCACGAGCTTGACCGAATGCATAGCCAATTCTTAAAGTCTAACCCCCTTCTAGATGGATGCAGCGCAAACGGTACGCACTTCCGCTTTCGACAGCGAGGGATCTGGAAGCATGATCCTTAAGGTCGCCGGTTTTTCGGGACCACTTGCGAAAGGACCGCCCTCGAGAATCACGGGATTTGTACAATTTTGTGATTGCTCGGTATAAGTCGAGACGGGAAAACTAGTGATGCAAACAATGGAACGACTTCTTAAAATTCGCAAGGACACGTGCATGCAAAATTTATCTATAACATAGTTACAATTTGTGGGGTCCTATATCAACATGTTTCTTTTCCTTTTTTTTTTTTTCATTTAGTGGTTAGGTGGGCCTCAAATCAGGTTTCATGCACTTAGATTCACAATTCCATGCGGTTTGAAGGGCATATTCCCCATAATACCTCGGTGCATTCAAGATTTTACTTTTGACGTGCTTCCAATAAGGTCTGAAAACATAACGAGAGCAGCGAAACATTATTGTCCTCTAGGCAAACACCAATGCCTAACATGTTTCGGCATGAGCTACGGTGAATCGGGAAGGAAGCTTCGTGCCAAAAGCAACCCACAAACGTTAAAAGTTTCAGCTTTGAGCTTTACTCTACAATCTCTGTAGTAGCAAGATTGAACTTTTTCTGTGCTCATTTTTTCTATATTTTCAGGCAATCGAATCTTCACACATGTGCCTATAGATTATTAACAAAAAAGGACAAGAAAAACTTGCGTGCTATAAAAAAGTGGTTGCACCCATATAAAAAACGAAACTGAACCCATAAATGATTAAGATGAATTTTTGTGAATATATATATACACCTATCCCTACCTGTCTGTTACGGTAATTGGCCATGTGACATGACCCATTTAACCGATGCTATCCTTAACCTATAAATGCCACCCGTCAGGATTGCACCACTAATCGTGGCCCGCCAAGGCACGTGCGGGGCTGCCTAAATGACTATTCTAGTCACTGGATAGTAACCATCATTTTGCATAGTGGCGTGATGACTATCTACGCAGCTGAAATTCGACCTAGGTTTTTCGACACATGTAGCTCGAAATACGACCCACGTTGCCCCCACAATTACATTCATCGTCCGGCAATAACACGGGATTGCATCGACGAAGGTTCTTTCGAAAGCGCGGGCAGTGAAATATAGCAATTCGAAACCGGAGGACGTAAAGGGTTGACCTAAAGGGATTAAAGACTTGCCAAAAGAAGAAAAAAATGGAGGGAGGATTAAAGAAAATTACAGGCTTAGTAATCGAGTTAGGGTATGCAACATGGATTTCGGAAGAAGATGGGCTTGCATGATGGGCTGAAATTACGTGGCTTTCAATATGTAGTCCGTTCTCTTTCGTGACCAAGTTTGTGTATTAAGGCAGGGCCTATACCCAGAAAAACTCCAAACTTTAATCTTTATTTTAATTATATCCTAAATTTTTTTTATTTCATAAAAAATCCCAAATTTTTACTTTTGTCTCAAATCTACCACATAATACCCAAAAAAACCCCAAACTTTAGCCTTTATCCCAATTATATAATAAACTTTTTTTTGTCTCATAAAAAATCCTAAACTTTTGCTTTTGTCCCAAATCTACCACTGTTAAATTTTATGTCCAATATTATCGTTAATAATTATTTTAAAATTATTTTTTTGAATTTTTTGGTCTTTTATTTTTCCCTTCACCTTCAACCTTTGGCCAATTGCCGGTTCGGCAACTGGCCAGGCTCGACCTTGTCGGTGTTGGGCAAGGTCGGCCTTGCCTGCCCCTGGCGAGATTCATCCTTGCCATGGCTTGACCTCGCCTAACACCAGTGAGGTTGAGCCTTGCCAGTGGTCGGCAAGGCCGAGCCCTCACTAGGGGGGGCGAGGCCGACCTCGTCCAACGCCAGCGAGGTCAAGCCTTGCCTGCCTCTGGCAAGGTTCGTCCTCGCCCGCCCCTAGCAAGGTTCGTTCTCGCCATGGCTGGCAAGGCTTGGTTCCGCTAGCTAATGGCGAGGTCAAGCCTTGCCACGATCGGCGAGGACGAGGCTGGTGGGACTAAGCCCTTGTAGGCGTTGGGCAAGGCCAAGTCTCGCTAGCCACGGTGAGGACGAATCTCGCCAGGGGTGGGTCAGGTTGACCTCGCTCAACACCGGCGAGGTCGAGTCTTGCCGGCTAGATGTTGAAGGTGAAGGGGAAAAAAAGAAAAGGAAAAGAAAAAGAAAATGAAAGAAAAAAATCAAAAAATTCGAAAAAATAAAAAATAGTCATTAACGATAATATTGAACGAAAAAGTTAACAGTGGTAGATTTGAGACAAAAGTAAAAGTTTGGGGTTTTTTATGAGACAAAAAAAAGTTTAGGACATAATTGAGACAAAGGCTAAAGTTTGGGGTTTTTTGGATATTAGGTGGTAAGTTTAGGGTTTTTTATGGGACAAAAAAAAGTTTAGGATATAATTGAGACAAAAGTTAAAGTTTGGGGTTTTTTTTGGGTATTAGGCCTGTTAAGGCGGCATTAAAAGTGTAGTACGAAAGTCCATCGCAGTGGCTACTGGGTTTTCGCCACGTGTTGGACGTTGATTGGTTCTTGATCCCACCGAGACAGATTTTCTTTTGTACGTAGTAAAAAGTTGCATAAGGCCAAGGGAGTCGAAAGTTTGGGAATAAGCCAATGGAGTTGGGCCATGGTTTAAATGGGTTTTTCTGATATATCAGTTACTTGGTGCGATCAAACATTGTTATTAATTGATAAAAAATTCCTTAAAACGCTCTGAAAAAGTGAAAAACTAGTTAAACCTGTTTTCTTATGCTCTATATATTAAACATTCAAAACAAACGGTCACTCTCAACTCAAAGCTAGGGAAAATTGTCAAAAAAAAATCATAAATCTATTGTACGCGGCCAATTCAGGCCTAAATTTTTTCATTTTGTCAATTGATTTCTAAATCTTTTGACGATTTACAGATATATTTCTTTCAGCAAATTTTAGTTAGAAATCACTAACGTGGGTGCTGACTGTCTTATGTGGCATGACCCGTGCTAGCATGAACGATTTTTGATTTTTTTTTTAAATCGAAATTTTTTCTTTTTCTTTTTCGTTTTCCTTGTGGCCGCGCGAGGGTCACGGGTCGAGGACCCCGCCCACTGGAAATTCGAGGGAAAAAAAGAAAAGAAAAGAAAAGAAAAAGGAAAAATTAGAAAAATTTCAGAAATTTTTCGAAATTTTGAAAAAGCATCCACTTAGCACTAATTGTATCGATTGTCAATGATTTTCTACCATTATTGGCAACATGAAGGATTATATTAGCAAATCGTCACAAAATTTAGGATTAAACTGGCTAAATTTAAAATTTTAGGACTAAATTGGTATCCATACAATAGGTTTATGAATTTTTTGGTAATTATCTTGCCAAAGCTAAATAGCATTTCCAAGAGAGGTCTCTCTTCCGTTTTTTGCTGAAGGCAACTAGGTCTAGTTATATATATAATAACTATAGAGATCAAGAATATCGGTGATATTTATAAAGAGTCAAGGAAGTAGGCTATAATTGACCACAAGAAAACATATAGAAATTCCAAGTGAGAACACCCCAATCACCAAATTGGTCATACCACTATACATAGGGTTAGTTGGTGGTTGTACAATTGGGTGCGCAACAAAATATTGTACCTAGTCAAAGTTGAGGAATTTACAAGTTTTAAGTTCTTACAAGAAGATGGACTACAATGTTCTTTGACAAATGATGGGTCAAGCAAGAGATGGTGACTCTTCTCTTGTTCCCAAGTGTGTGTTAGATTGTGGGTGGGCAAGTGCGCAATGTGTCCCATGCATTGTGTTGTCGATGGGGAATATATAAACATGAAAATGTCACAAAAGTGCACTAATCGTACTTACATGTCCTATTACTTTTTTAGAAGACGTATGCATGAGGGGTTTCTTTTGCTTTTATTTAATCAATACCGAGAAAAAATTTAGCTTCTTAGAAAATTTTAACGTGTTAAGTCGTGTGGCTTTATCTTGAATCTTGATCTTGACTCGTTTGATTCATCCGGCCTTTGGTTGTTCTCCAGCGTTTTATCTTTTATTTGAGTCTTATGTCTAGAAGATGTCTCCGTCAATGCACCCGTCCTTTGCCGGCTACACTAACTACTAACTCCGTCGGGTTTAGACCCTGAAGTGTTTTCAGCGTCCGGAGAAGGTACTTCACGCCATTCTGGAGTCAAAATCACGTTGAGCCTCCTTAATATCAGAGTGTCGATGAAAGGGCGCCTAGGCAAGCTATTTCCTTCTTTCCAAGGATCAATCATTTTTATTAGAGAAAAGTAAATTATTTTTGTATCAAGCCTGCACAAGTTGTTGAGGGGTAATCCGTATTACC
Organism: Syzygium aromaticum; assembly: GCA_024500025.1. Taxonomy (NCBI): domain Eukaryota; kingdom Viridiplantae; phylum Streptophyta; class Magnoliopsida; order Myrtales; family Myrtaceae; genus Syzygium; species Syzygium aromaticum. The sequence continues at coordinate 7,958,433 of CM044895.1, forward strand.
TAATCAGACGTGCCCAAGCCCGCCTTGGACAGGTGTATATGTTACCTATAATACGTACATAAGACGTATTGATGTGAACATACATGGTGCTCATCATAACACCTAGTGTTCGCAGTTAACTTACACCAATCACATCTACTTGCAAATATATGCAGCATGTCAAACTCACAATACGTGAAAGGCAAAACTTGTTGTTCTTTATACACCCTGTATATGTAGATTGGCTGAGCAGTAGCTCTAATATTAGCGTAGTGTCAAATCTACCCACTATCATTTCTTTGAGTGCTCATCCAAAAGTCATCGCCTTTTAATGAGACGCACCTTATCAAACACTTGAAGCAATAACATTGAGATCCATTATGTTTCTGTGGCTCCAATAGTGTAGCTGGTAAGTGGAGCAACATTTGACAAATTCAAGAAATTCCGCACGAAAGTCATAGTTGGCCAAACCCCGATTCTAAAGTATGCCATGTTTTTCCATGTAAAATAACCCCCTAAGTATAGTGCCCCACACACATATACATGAATATTTATAGAAGAAATTTCCATGCAAAAACAAATGAAGGGTCGCCCATGTTGACTTGAAATATTCAAAAAGTCTTCACCTGCCATAACTTCGAAGTTGATTCCCTCTCTGCTGGATTTGCAATTATGATGCAATCCTCGAAACAACTTCCGTTGAAATTGCTGGGTACTCGAAATTTATTAAAGACGTTGATAAATCCCATCAATCACCTCCCCCATGTTTATTTATGCGTGATTTGGTGGGTGTCTCGTCTAGCTAAAGAGAGATGGATATTTGAATGAGGAGATTCCATTGATCAACCAAAACCATGTGATTTGAAAAAGTATTACGAGGAAATTCATTCTAGAAGATCATTATTTTAGGTGAAGAATCCAAGCAAATAGTATTTCCTATTGAGTTGTCGATCGAAATCCTGGAACTTTCAAATTGCTGGTGACTCCAAGTGGAAGAAATTGTTTGCCCGTTACCGTGACTTGATCGACCTAATTGCAATATTGAAGTATGACGTAAATAATGCGAGGGCATCGGACCCCATAAACAATTTCTAGATTTGATACCAATACGTGATATGTGCATACTAACCCCCGAGATGATAATGAAGATCACTTTCTTGTGTTTATATAGTTAGAATTAGGAGTGTGCAAAACGGATCGCTCAAATCGGGAATCGTTTAGACCTGATCGAACCCGGTTCATTCCAGTTCCCAATAGTGTTTAGTCTAGTTTCCGATTTCTAAAAGTGGAATTGGAACAGACAGTCCGATTTCTAGTTTCAAGGGGGAACCAAACCAAATTGAGCCGATTACATATACTTTTTTTTTAAAATTTTTTTAGTTCTTCGAAAAATTTAGTAAAATGTGAATTAAATCCTAAGTGAATTTTATTGACATAAATTCATTGACAAAAATTAGTAAAATACGAATTAAATCGTAAGTGAACTTCATTGATATAAATTCATTGACAAAATTAATAAAATGTGAACTAAAACCTAAGTGACCAGTTCTATTGGACCGGACCGACAGTTTGATCTGGTTCTCGGTCCTAGGACCAACCGGCTGGTCCGGTCCCCGATTCCCGGTTCTACCTTAAAATCGGACTGAATCAGGAATCGATCATCCCTAGTTAGAATTTGTATCAAGGCATTTTAAAATAGATCCTATAGGTATTGACCATAAATGTCTTCATCATTCAATCAAATTCAGCGCATATAATGACTATGATCGAATTTGATTGTGAGGACTCAACTAAGTCAAAAAATTAATTTAAATTTGTTGAATAATGAAGTTGTTACTTCATTTTTCAATTGAATATAGGGCTTCTAGATAGGCATTAAAATCTTGTTTAATTGTATTGCTAAAAAGTCTAAAACCTACCAATAACTATTCACCACATTCCGTGTTTAAGTAAGAATCTAAGATTATTCACACTCCATATAGCTATTCTTTAACAGTATCTCATTTCCAATTCCAGCATCTAAGATTATTACCACTTAAAATTCGTACTTAAATTTGCAAAATTGACTTTCCATTTTATCGAATGGTCCCCGAATCTTAAATCTAGTGTCCTATTCAATCATATTTCCTTGATTATATTCCAAGTTTTGATCACAATTCTTGAAGAGGAATATGGTCATGCTTAAACTTAGATCTAGCACCAATTGATGTCCCATTGTACCAGATAAAAGTATTAGACCACGTCCTTAGAAGTGGAAAAATGGAATTGACCGGTTAAGTAATGAGCAAATTAAGTTCTTTTTCCTCCTTTTGGAAAATAAGTTACGAAGATTTTTTGGGGTATAGAATCTATAGATGCACACCCGCAATGATAATAGCAAAGAACATACAGAATCTTGTTGAGTCCTGTCCGGTTTTGGCCATTCTAATGTCATGGTAGAATTTCTCCTTTAGTAACACGAGATTTGACAGCAAAGTGGGCCTCTTTCTCCTTCCATGATTTGGACAGAAGACGTCCTTAGTGTTGGGTATCAAGAAACGTGTCTGATGCGGCGGTAGAAATTGAGGAACTTCTTGAACATGATGAAAGCAGAATAACGATATTAAGGGCACGGTACGTAATATTAATTTAAAAAATGATGCGACGGATTTTATACGGTCAATAGTTAAGTAAACGGGGATACGTTCGAGCATCTTGCATTGATTTTGTAGATTGAATTTTTTTTATCTTACTTGTGGAATTATATGGCGACAAATGCGTTTTCAAGTATTATTTTGAGGATTGAGATCCTTTTTAATTGTAAGATAAATGAACATCTAGGTGTCCCGAATATACAGAAAGACCTCCACTCCGGTGAAAAAAGACTCGGAATTCTTTAATATCTCTCTCCCTCCCTCCCCTCTGCCTTCATCTATGTGCATCGGTCTCCACCACAGGTCGTATCACCATCGCGCGGGCGTAGCCTTGTCGCTTGCTCTCTGCCCCCGCGGGCGAACCACCACGAACGACCCCGCGGTCGGGCCCCCCCCCCCCCCCCTCGCAGGGAGGTCCTCTCTCCGTCGGTAATGATCAAAGTCAGAATGCATTCGAACATTAGAATATGTGAAAAACGAAAGAGCGTTGCCAACGAGCGCAAGTGGTGCATGACCAGAAAGGACAGACGGGTTGGGCGGGCTAAGCGATGATATACGGCTCGTATGACCGGGTCGCGTTCACATCAGCAGGAACGAGCACGAGAACGAGAACTAACAGGTAAAACTGAGACTCCTGGGCACAGAACAGATGACAGGGAAGAAAGGAAAAAACAAAGACAACCTCAGTTCAGCCAAGAAAGAGAACGCAAGATTAGCGTTGACTGTGTCCGGGTCGCACGAGTCAGTTTGGTCTAAACATCGGAACGGTGCGACGTGAAGGGGAGAAAAAGGAACGCGCAAAGGGGGAGCCTTCAGAATTGCTAAACGGAACCAGAGCTTTTCAATCTTTTGATTTAACCCCGAACCAAAATCCTTCTCCTTTCCAACAGCTCAGGGCTTTTCTCTTTTACACGAATAATTACGCAGGAAAACAGAGCGACGATGGCGACAGTATTCGAGTCTTTGGTCTATCTCTCTCTCTCTCTCTCTCTCTCTCTCTCTCTCGAGGGTGTTTGACTGAGTACACAGACGGCAACGCCGTCCAACACTTTAAAGAAATGCACAACCAAAGCCGTATTGGCATTTTTTTTATAGGAGCCCACGGACACAACACGCCTTCATAATACTATTATGAATGCTATGAATGCGCGTTGAACGATCAAACCAAATCCCCATCAATCCCGTTCGTCCCCTCTTGGCAGCCGGTACTAAATACCTTCCCTCTATTACTTTTTTGTGCTCCATATCCCTCTTTCTGCATCTTTTGCTAAGCAGAGATTGGATTTTTATCACGGTCAAAAATTCTTTTCACGTCTGTATATAGAGGGTCCTTCTGTTCGGCGACAAGTTGTCGTTGGTCTTTCCGTGTGGTGGTATAGTTGGTGAATTGGTATTGGGCGTGGCTTCAGCGTTTTTCTTCTTTTATCAATTCTTTGCTCATATTCAAACAAGGAGAAGAAGCTTCCTCTTTTGTTGCTGATGGTTAATTTCCTGCTGGGCGAATACGACTACTCTGTTCGTTCTTTATCCGTTTCGTGAGCCCTCTTTATGGACGCAGAAAGGGATTGGAGCTCTTGAGAATTGTGAGATGGGTATTGGGTGTTGAGCGAATTCTGTGAAGATCAATTCCTTTTGGAGTGATTTGTTGATTGTTGCAACATGGGGTGCATGTATTCTAAGAGTTCAGCGGTTGATGACAGCGGAGAGGGTGCCAAAGATAGAGTATCGTCTAGTAGGCGATTATCAGAACCGAAAACTTCAAGATTGGATTCATCGAAGAGAGAGAATGGGTTCAGGGCAAGAGATAAGGTGGGTGATGTGAACGCTATGTTGATAGATAAGAAAGTGAACGGGTCTGCCAGGTTGTATGATGATCAGATTGAGAAGAAAATCGATCATATTCAGAAGCAGAGGAGAGAGAGAGCAGAAGCAGCTGTGGCGGCTGATCACCCAGGGGCCGGTCGGATCGTGAAGGCGGTCGAAGGCGAGCAGGTGGCAGCCGGGTGGCCGGTGTGGCTGTCTGCGGTGGCGGGAGAGGCCATCAAGGGATGGCTTCCGCGACGTGCCGACACTTTTCAGAAGCTGGACAAAGTATGTTCAATTCTTGATCATGTAGTTGTCGATTATCTTATGTTTGTTCTTTTGTTTTCATTTGATTTGTTCCTCATGTTATGAGTTTAATCGTCTTCATTTGGTCGACTTTGGAGGAAAAAACAATGATTTTGGTAGATACGCATAAAGTTCGTTGAGCATCCAGGCACCTATTTCTTCTTGAAAGAGTTCTTCCTAAAATGATGACAAAATATCAGCAATAACGAAGTTACTGTGTAACACTATTCTTCAGCATCTGATTTATTGTGGCCTGGTTTGTTTATGACATGATCTGCCTGTTACAGATTGGCCAAGGAACTTACAGTAGCGTGTACAGGGCAAGAGATGTCATTAACAACAAAATTGTGGCTCTGAAAAGAGTGCGGTTCGATAATCTTGATGCTGAGAGCGTCAAGTTCATGGCGAGGGAAATCCATATCTTGCGTATGCTTGATCATCCTAACGTTATAAAGCTGGAAGGCTTGATAACTTCAAGGATGTCCTGTAGCCTGTACCTTGTTTTCGAGTACATGGAGCACGATCTTACAGGACTTGCATCGCGGCCTGGCGTAAAATTTCCGGAGCCACAGGTACTTATATGACCGGTTTGATACGAGCTTTGGTACTTGAATAAGTCACTCATAAAGCTGATGAAAGAAATTTTTTTGGTGTAACGGGCTACCTCATATTTTAACTCTTGTCCATAATCATTGCAGATCAAATGTTACATGAAGCAGCTTCTAAGTGGTCTTGATCATTGTCATAAACATGGGATCCTACACCGGGACATAAAGGGCTCAAATCTTCTCATTGACAACAATGGCATCTTGAAGATTGCGGATTTTGGTTTAGCAAGCGTCTTCGATCCTCATCAGACTGCTCCACTGACAAGCCGGGTGGTAACTTTATGGTACCGACCACCCGAACTTTTGCTTGGAGCTTCTCGCTATGGAGTTGAGGTGGACTTGTGGAGCACCGGCTGTATACTCGGTGAACTCTATACTGGCAAGCCTATATTGCCAGGGAAAACTGAGGTATTTTATTCTAGAATCTCTTAATGCGCATAAATGTTTGGAGTTTAAAGATGTATCCTTTATATACACCTACGTATGTGGATTGCTCTAGGAAATTAGTCTTGAATTTTGGTAATAGATGTAACTCTAACGAGCATTTTCTTGTGCTTGTCTGTTATTTTTTAGGACAACATGCTCTCTGCCTTTCTTTTTTGAGTTTTTTGTGTGCATATGTACTTTGTGCCAATTACTTCATGCATAGTTTTATTTTCTAGGTGGAGCAACTGCATAAAATTTTTAAGCTTTGTGGTTCACCTTCTGATGATTATTGGAGAAGACTGCATCTTCCGCATGCAGCTGTTTTCAAGCCTCCACAACCTTATCGACGATGTGTTGCGGAGATGTTTAAAGAACTCCCTCCAGCTGCTTTGGGTCTCTTAGAGACCTTAATCTCTGTAGATCCTTCACAAAGAGGGACAGCAGCTTTTGCTCTCAGGAGTGAGGTATTCAGATTTTCTAGTTCGAGTAGGACAACTGATTATCCATTTAAGAGATTAGGATCTGTGGATAAACTTTTACCATCTGTTGAAATGTTAAGCCATGTTTGACACCTCGACTTCTTCTTAATCTTTTACAGTTCTTTACAACAAGTCCCCTTCCTTGTGATCCTTCAAGTCTGCCCAAATATCCACCAAGCAAGGAAATTGACATGAAACTGCGGGAAGAGGAAGCAAGAAGGTATGTCTTACTTGATTTTGGGAAAAAATCGCTTAAACGACTTGATAACATATGTGCTTCTGCTTATTGTTGTGGTATAGCCTGAATAAGCTCTCCTAGTTTGGAGTTATGGCCTGTCTCATCCTTGTTTCCTCTATGCATCAGTATATTTTGCTTGTAATCCCAGTTTAAATAGTAATTTTCACTGTTTGCGGTGCTTGTAAGTTGACCATTTGACAATGCAGGAATGGAGCGGCTAGAGGAAAGAACGAGCTTGAAAAGAAGGGAACAAAAGATTCACGAACGAATTCTGCATCATATTATACTAATGCAGAACAAATGCAGGTAGCTTACACGATTCATATCTATGGGTTTCAGCATTCATTGACCTTTCTTTTCGTAATAGACATTGGCTCCTAGTTATTCCAAGGTAAACGTGAAAGCACTGAGGATGATTCCATGGCTTGATGACATACAAGGAAATTTTTTGTTTAAGGCATTCGTGTCAAACTTATATTTTATGCTGTAATATCTGAGACCTGCCAGATATTGCACTTGCTGTTATTCTTCCAATTTGGCATCATATTATTGTTGTTGTTAATAATCACCATCCATTCTAAATTACCCATGCTTGCCGAAAACTCTGTATCTGGCCGGCGTGATTGCAATAGATACCTTGATTTCATGCTGAGACATCAGTAGCATTATAAGGCCACCAATGTGAATTTACAGGATAATGAGCGGTATAGTGTTATACAAGAACCCAAGTGTTTCTTTTTAAGATATAAAAAGTAGCCGGAGATTATTAAGCAGGGATGTTGTGTTCTGACATTCTGACAAATTTCTTGATGAAAACTTAAGATCAACGACTCAATGCCCACTGTCCTGGGGGCAATTGCCGCGAGTTCTTTACGCCATGGATCAATAGTTCGCATTGTCACATCAGATGATATTAACAGATTAAAAGTTTTCCTTTGGAATTCATACCCACTTGTAATCTCTGTCTAAAGGATATGCATTTGTAAGACAATTCAAAGGAGGTTTGGTCAGTTCACCTGTCGGCACTTTGTTTTCTTGTCACTGTTCTGATAATTCTGATGCAAGAACTAATCTACTTACCCCAATTGTATTTTTGGCAAAGCTTGTTCTGTCATTTTGTAACATAAAACGATATTTTGCAGGTCAAACAAGGCCATTCCAACTCAAATAGCCGAAGTGAAATTTTCGGCTCTCGTCAAGAGAAAACTGTGTCCGGGTTCTTGGTTGCGCCCCCTAAACAGGCACGAGTTTCCAAGGAAACAAGAAAAGATTACGCTGAGCAGCCAAATAGAGCTTCATACTCAGGACCGCTAGTTCCAGGTCCTGGATTCTCCAAGGCAGGAAAAGAACTCGACCATTCCATCACTGTCTCGAGAAACACCAATTTATCGACATTGTCGAGTTTAGTCGCTAGTAGAACTGCTCTGGCCGGAGATGACAAACAGAAATCCGGTCCTTTAGTGTCAGAATCAGCGATCCAAGCAAGCAGATTTTCAGGACCCATAAGGGAGAAGAACCCAGTGAGGAAGCAGGATTGTAGGAGTCATATGCGCACGAATATTGATTCTCGTTCAAGAGAAGATGGAATTGCCAGTACCAAAGAACCTGCTCTGGTTAGTTCTCACAGCAACCTCTCTCTCAGTTTTGCATCTAATCTTCCTTGGCGGTACTTTGTCATGGTACCTTTGGTGATTTGGAGAGCAATTCTGTGCTCGCTTTTACGTGCCACAAGGTCATTATAACCCGGAGCTGCTGATGGAAATTACATTTTAGTCAGTGTTTTCTTTAGTATCATGTTTGTTGCCACTTTGCATTAATCTAGTTTCCAAATGTCTGAACTCGATCATCTGATAAGATTTTTTTTGTTTCTCTCTTTTCCTTCAGTACGGTCGCGGGGCTGGAGGAAACAAGATCTACGTCTCGGGCCCATTGCTTGTCTCATCAAACAATGTGGATCAGATGCTCAAAGAGCACGACCGCCGAATTCAAGAATATGCCAGAAGGGCACGGCTCGATAAGACGAGAGCAGGCAAGGATCATCCCCAAGCAACCGTCGACTCTAAGCTTGTGTCCGTGCATGATGCCAGGTAGATTCACTGTGTAGAGCTATTGAATGCCAGATACCATCAATGCCGGGCAAGCCTGCCTGCCTCCCCATGCGAAGGGAAGCGCAAACAGAGTGCTTGCAGCGTAGCTCATCTTCCGGTTTGGAATTTATCTCATATTGTACAGTCGGCATCTTTCTCCGCTCATTCTTAATTTTATGTTCGTTGTAGCGAGGTATGATCTCTTGTAAGGGAGAGTCCGCAACGATTTAGTACACTATGTAATACACAGTTTACGACAGGAAATAGCAGAATTAGAATAAGGTCGATCCAGAAACCAATTTGTTCTGAACGGTGCGCCGCGTGCGCGCAGGGCAAGCGTGCTCGTGACCAGTGTCAAGATGGAAATGCATCGCATTCTCACTTGAGAACGGCCTCCGGCTTTAGGTGGTTTGCTTGGCGAGCACAGGAAAATGTTCTCAACCGTTTGAGGACGGTCTAGTGGTCCGGTGTCGGGCACGTGCTTTCGAAGTGGATTGGTCGCATCACACATGTTCGGTTCATGGTATGTTAGGATATCGAACACATTATTCAAAAAGAAAAAAAGTGAACATTTTCTCACTAGTCATCTTGTAATTATGTTAGGGTATCAAACACGAGATTCAAGAATTTCCATAATTCATAATGAATTACAATGAATTTGTCATTTAATGTGTGTGTGTGTGTGTGTGTGTGTTTTTTTTTTTTTAATTTCTCCTTCAATCTTGATTCACGCCATCTTTGATCTCGCTTTGCACTCAAAGCAAGACACAAGTTGGGTCAACATCATCCTCAAATTCAGAGTTGTCTTCCCCCAATCAAGAAATGGGTCACCTTATATTGATTTTATTTTTTAAAATTTTCCCTTAATTTCCCAGATGTTATTATTGTCCTTTGATCAATGTGGAGACAGCTAGTAGTGACAGGGGACATCACAAATAGAATATTCTATTAAAATTTAATGGAAAAGTTGCCCCCAGCGATTATTCCCACTTTTGACTATTTTGCTTTTCCGTGAAATAATGGGTGTCTACCGTGTTGTTGTCGCCTCACGGTTTTGAGGGAGACTTTTTTGGGGAGATTCTGCCCAAAATTCAAAGCAACAAAAAATAATAATGGCGATTATTTAAAATAAATTATTTATCATATGGTTTGGTGCTGGAGATAAAAGTAAGTAAAACCAATCATGGACGCCATCTTGGACAAATGTGCTTCTCACGTCATGGGGGTAGGGACATTCTCATCTACTCTCTCCATTATGGTTTTTTTTTTTTTTGAATTTTTTTTGCCTTTTTTTTTGGACCTTATGATATTTATTTTGCGCACTTTGGTGATTTACATTTTTGCCCATTTCTAGAAGTGTGATGTTTTGTTTGAATTTGGAAAGATGAAGGGATTTGATTAAATGAAAATTTGAAGAGGTCAATTGCATTTTCAAGCGAGGACCAGGGTGGTTCAAAAGTCACCATGTTAGGGTGGGGCCTCCGCTAGGTGGCATTTGCCAACTAGCTATTATATTTTGGGTCCTTATCTTTTCCCCGCCAAAGCAATTGCCGTTCAAACTAATTAACCATTAGAAGACAGCCAAATAAATAAAAAAGAAAATCATAGATAGAGAGCGCAAACTAGGCGCGTGGCGTTGACTTTGACCAAGTATTAGGGATGCGATTCTCACCCGCCATTGATGTGGGCCAAGCCACCCTTGCCGTTAGGGGTGATCGATTCCAGGGTGGGTCCGTTCCCACCTTGGAATCTGGAACTAGACCGAGAAAGGTTGGTTCCCATTTTGTGAAACAGAGAATTAGCCCATGTGGTTCTAGAACAGGACTAGATTGGACCAATCGGCCCGGTCCGATTCTAGGGTTGATCTCGGAACTGGTAATTTCTTCTCTCTCTCTTTTTTTTTTTTTGTTTATTCTATTCCCTACAATTGAGAATTTCACAACATTAAAAGAAATTTTTTTTTATTAATTACGGTTTGCTTAAAAAAATAATAATAATAAGAAATCTTAGTCGGTCTGGTTCCTTATGTGGAACTAAGAACTAAGAACTGTAACAGTTATTCCCAATTCCAATTTTTTGAAACTAGGAACAGAACCGGTCCCGTTGGGAACTCTCCAGAACTAGCAGGTTCAGTCCGGTTTGGTTTCCTGGTTGGACCGGGATCGATGCACACACCTACTTGCCATGGTCACAAGGATTGGTTTCACTACCTTTTCCTTTTGCTTTTTCATATATTAATTTGGTGCCAAATAGGATCTACTCTACAATGAATGCGTGCTGTGTAGTGTTCCCTTTGATTTTTTTTGGCTTGGTAGCTTCATTTTGGTATGTATTTTACCATCCATTATAACTTAAGAATGTAAGAGAAGTAAACAAAACTGTGCGTTTATTGGGCTGAAACACTTAGTTTGGCCCAAAATGAAGAGCATTTTAGGTTCATACCCACATAAAATTGAACGAAATCCAACTGCGTCAATTTTGGGCTTTTTTTTTGGTCAGAAATTTTGGGCTTTCAATCGTTCGTTTCTGTCCGTTACTTCAAGCCTGGTCCAACCACTGAAGTCTGAATTTCATTCTTTGGGAGTTAACAGCAAACCTGAGAGGACAGAGCAAAAAGCCCAACACACCAACTTCGAATGTCAAGTCGACCCACTCTGTTTTCATCCTTCATCTGTTCTTCTAGCCATGAATGAAATTATGAATCACAGCTGTTAATGGCGTTAACAGGGACGAGACTGAATGTAGAGCCCAGGAGAAAGTCCAAACGGCATCACCTTACGTGAAAATCTGGGTTGTACACCGCCTCACTCGTACACCGACTCGATTCAGGACTTGCCTGCAGCTGGCCTACTTTCATTCTTCAATAGTGAAATCTTAAGACTTAGATGATATGCTGCTTTGCTGTTTGAGAGAGAAAAAGGAACTGCTCCTACCCTTTTAAATTAACTTTAGGGAGGTGCAACCATGTCCGAGTGTACATATTAATTAAATTGTTGATGAAGCTAGACATTAATTTCCTTTTTTCTACCGATAATCTATGCTATTAAGTATTGACTGAATGATTTGGCAATAAACCTCTCTTGGTTAAGATGAAAAATATATTTCACCTCGAACTCTAATGGCTTAAACTTTTAGAGTAAACGGATGACCATGCAATTCTCGAGTTTGATTTCTCGCACTTATTTAATGAGTTTCCTTTTCATTATGCGCGATTGGGTTTCAAAAAGTCCTTCGCTCACCATCATGGAGTTTGCACGCCATATAATATAATCCCCTCCGCACCGCACTTAGACTTTAAGTCTATGAAGTAAATGATTGCGCATACAACTTTGAGTTCTCTCACGTGTAAATCTAGAAGCCCCTCTTGCCTCATCTCAGTCTACCATAACAAGCCCCTGACATTGCATGAAACATTAAACGCACACTAAATCTCAGAAAAAAAAATCGTTTAACTTAATTAAAAATTCACGGATTATAACCATCAAGTTGTTATCTTAGATTATCAGAGCGTTTGCTCCTCTGGTTCTGGTCTTGGTTTGAAGCCTTGTCAGGATCACTCTAGGAGTAAAATCCCAAATACATTGGGCTGATGTGGAGGAATGTGCTCTTAAACTAGTCAAGGTTCGTGTAAGTCAAAATTCATTTTTTTTATTATACTTTTAAAGTTTTATGACTCAATTAATTGCACTTTCGTGATAAGTTTTAGGATTTTTTGGTACGCTTATCCCATTGTGATCTATAAACACATGTGTTTACTCTGAGGGGATGATGTTTTCTTCCTTATCTTTATTTTGGTAATTATGTGGGATTTTTCTTTTCTAATTAAGCTTGTCATTCTTCCCCATTAGTGAACACACCAATAAAGCATTCCTTTGTGACCTCTTTAAGTTTTTGTCACTTACACTTTCACCTTCACCCCAGTTACAGCCAAGCAGGACTTGAACGCAAGTCATAACTGGTGAAGTTTATTAGAAATTCCAACAAAAAAGTTTAAATCAGATTTGGAATGAGGACACATGGAATTTGATGAACGGACGGCCCCACATGTGAAATAAATTGGACTGCACCTTTTTTAGTCCCATCACCATGTTAGAATGCCCAAGCCAAAAGCGTAAACTAATAAATTGAGGGTAATCATGCGGATTTAAAAAGTATATAAATCTCTCATGCAAGTGATACAAGATGCTTTAACCGAGAAAAAAGAGCCAAAAAGTGCTGATGTGGGTTTCTAATGTGTACCACAATACTTAGAAAAAGACCATCACTTCCAGTATTTAAGATGGTCTTCCAAGGTCATCTTCGATGATAGAAGCTTGCCATCTCATGTGGGTGCTGTTTCTTTTTTTACTTTAATCATTGGTGGGTTTAAAAAGCCAAAAAGCACAGATCTGGGTTTCTAATCCAAAACTTAGAAAAGGTCCATCTCTTTAGTGTGAATCGTGTTCCAAGGTTATCTTCATTAACAGTAGTTTATAATTTCATGTTGGCACTTTTATTAACTTTAATCACTTTTTTAATCGTGTCGTGACGGAGACGGGCATATCCGATTATCATACCATACGTGGCCACAATAATGTAGAGAAGTATTTTTTTTTTTTGTCGATCTCCCCTGCAAAAAAGAGCAAATTTCACGAATGGCCATTAAAATTTGGAGAAACTTACCCAAAATTTCAAAAGATTGAACTTTCTTTCTTTCTTTTTTTTTTTAATTTATACATTTCGATCGGAATCTGGCCAATTTTCACGAATTGCTGAAGTGGCGATGACATGGCGATAATCAATCGGGTTTCTAAGAAAGTGCATCAATTGCAACCGGCCCACTTTCATTTTTCATTAGTAAAATCTTAAGTATCAAAACTGTGATAATGCTTTGCTATTTGAGAGAGAAATGGGACTGCTCGTACCTTTTTCAAATTAACTTTAGGGAGGTGAAACCACGCCCCATTATATATATTTTGATATATCTAATCTGTTGATAAGGTTTAGACACTAATTTCCTTCCTCGGCCAATGATCTATGCTATTAAGTATTAACTGAATGATTTGGCAAAAAGTCTCTCTTGTTAGGCTGAAATTATATTTCACCCGCGCTCTAACAATTTAAATCTTTAGAGTAAATGGTTGCGCATAAAAATTTAAGTTGGTATTACAGAGAAAGATTTCGAGTTTGATTTTTTGCATTTATTTATAGATTTTTCACCTTTATTATGTGCAATTGGGTTTTAGAAAGTGTTTCATCCACATGCATCGGAATAGTGAGCCTAATAATATAGTCCACACCACATTTCGAAAGGCTTAAGTTTTTGGAGTAAATCATTGCGCGTATGTGACTTTCAGTTCTCTCACGTGTAAATCTAGAGGCCCTTTTTGTCCCATCATGTTCTACCATAATGAGCCAATGACAAGCAATAAAACATATACTAAATTCCAGAAAATAATATTTGATTAAAAATGACAATTCATGGAATTTAATCAACAAGTTGATGACTTAGATGGCAAGAGTGTTTGCTCCTCTCATTGTGGTCAAGAGTCGAAGCTTGGCTGGGAGAACTCTATGAGTAAAATCTTGAATGCACCAGATCAATATGGAAGAGTGTGCTTATAAGATCACCCATGATGGTGAACCGGTTGAAGCACACGAAAGTTGGCCTAGACATTACCTCATTGCTGTACTAAAAAAAAAACGCATGTGTTTTAAATTTATGACCTATAAACACATGTATTTAGTTTCCTTACCAAAAAAAAAAACACATGTATTTAGCTTCTAATTCTTCATCATTAGTGAGTACACTAATTAATCACTCCTCTGCAACCTCTTAAGTTGTTGTCACTTGCACTTTCACTACTCAATTCCAGCCAAGCAGGATTTGATCGGATCTCATGGTTGGTGTAGTTAAAAAGCACAAAAAGTGCAGATGTGGATTTCCAATGTGTACCGCAAAACTTAGATAAAGCCCATGACTTTTAGTATTTAAAATATTCTCTCCAAGGCTATCTTCAGTTATAATATTCTATAATCTCATGTTGGTACTTTTTTTTCTTTTAGTATTTAAAATATTCTCTCCAATGTTATCTTCAGTTATAATACTCTATAATCTCATGTTGGTACCTTTTTTTTTTTTTTTTAACTTTAATCTTCTTTATAGGACCAATACCAGCCGTGTTGATGTTACAAGAATCCTATAATAACGAGGTGGGAGTAAATCCATTCTTGTATTTGATCAATTTTCAATCGTGAAGAAGACAAACATAACTAATCATCACACATTACGCGATCACAATAATATAGGGAAAGTTTTTTCGGATTTCCCCTATAGAAAAGAGCAAAGTTCACGTGGTTCACTAAATTTGAAGAAACTTAACAATCAGTTTATTGAACTTTGAATTCGATAACCAAAAGTTCAAATGCATTAAATTTCCGTTTCTTTAACAGTTTATGCACTTCGATCAGAATCCGGCCACTTCTCATGAGTTGCTGGTGGCAATGACAAGGCGATTGCACATTGCATCTTGAAAATCGATTGTGCCCGTTTCTCTTTTTTTGGTCGGATGTTGTGCTCGTTACTTCAATAGTTTGATTTAATCAAGTTACTGATAAAGTGCATCAATTGAAAAAAGATAAAAATCTGACACATTTGATGATCGAAATATATAAAAGTTCAGTGATCCGATTGCAAATTTCACTTAAATTCAGTGATCATGGATGTGATTTACCCTAATGAAATTCTCCATAAATGATTTGAGACCTGAGTTCCACCACTCTCTCATTGTCTCCTTGAATATAATTTGCTTATCAATACTTCTCGATAACAACAACGTTGGTGTCTCTCTTTCACATCCTCCCTCAATCCCTCCGTTCGTTGGCGTCAACATGAGTGCCTTGCACACGATCGCCAATCTGGCTAATGATTGCGTCTGTATCGAGAAGGTTGTGCTTTGGAAGAGTCACCAATCACCGCTTTAAGGATATATTTTAGACATTATGAATATATTACTAATACATCGTACATTCTGTAAATAATTCGGATATTTAGCGTATTATGTGTCTCTTTTACGTGGTCGGTCTTATGTCTAGATTGGTGATAAGGTATATCGGACAGGATTTTTTCTAAGGCTCCGTTTGTTTGTCGGAAAATATTCTCCTTTTGATAAATATTTTCCCGGAAGTCATTTTCTTGAAAAATGTTTTTCTGGAATACAATTTTCTGGTGTTCAACTAAATTTTGAAAAAGTTTCGGAAAATATTTTCTGGTGTTCGGCAACAGCCGATTTGGTAGCGACCGGTGACCGGTGGCGTCTGGTGATTAGCGGCGGCGATTGGCAACCAATGGCGGTCGGCGACGACTGGTGACTGGCGACGGCGGTCGGTGACGACTGGCGGCGGCGGCGGCGGTGATCGGCTGCGGCGGGCGGCGATCGATGGCGGCTGCTGTGGGTGGCAACCGGTGGCAGCGGTGGACGCGATGGGTGGTGACCGGCGATCGGCGGCGGCCGGCGGGCTACCGACGGCGGCCGGCGATTGGCGGCCGATGGCGGTGATCGGCGATCAACTTTCTCTCCCACAGAAAACATTTTCCCTCTCATGGATAATTTTGCCTTCACTTTGGTGGAAAATGATTTCCTCTTTGTGAAAAGAGGAAATCATTTTTCTCAAAACAATAAAGGATTGGAGGGTGGGGAAGGAAAATGTTTTTCCACGGAAAACATTTTCTGCCCCCGAACACCGTAAAACATGGAAAATGTTTTCCGAAAAAATATTTTTCCTGAAACAAACGGAGCCTAAGTTGGTCCGAAATCGTTCCATGATTCTTCCTCATTTTTTAAGTGATTGCATTCTGACATGATGATGCCAATCCACTCATCCCATTCTTCATAGTTACACACCAAATCTGAATCTAATAGATATGAAAACTTGGCTCGGGAAGCTTTTACAGACTTCATATAATAGAATCCTTCCTAAAGCAACAAATTGCTTTGTTTGTCACATCCTGCCAACTAGATTGCTCACTAAAAGTCACACTAACATATATTTTTACTATACTTTCTCCACTTTCCAATAAAGTGGCATGATCATCAGTAGGTAAATCTTCTTACCATCTTGCCAATATTGTGTGTCGTCCTTAGGTGACATAAAAATCAAGTTATTATTTTATACTTCTTCATCAAGTGGTGCCAAAAGCACCACACATAATAAATCATACAAGAAAGGAAGTGCAAACAAAGATCAGGGGAGGTTCGAAAGCTCTTCAAAAGGTTATATCAATAGTTGGAAAAAGTATGTTATGGAAGACCTGATGCAATAGCTTTCGCCCATGCAATCACTCAGAAATGAATAATATATCTGCCAACTTAGCAGTCTGAGAGGGGGAGCAGTGTGCAATTTATGTGTAGTAGAGGGGTGTATACACAATATACGTTATAAATACTATTAGTGTTTCAACCCGATTGGGGTTCTCCAAGACAACATAGTATACCGGTCTCGTGATGAATTGGTTAGATGGTAAGCCATTGGTTTCGATGGCGCATTCCTAACTTGAATCACGGTGTCTCCCATTTAGAATAATCTCAAGCGCTATCCCTGAAATTTTATCGGCAAAATTTGACCAAGCACATGGATAGGCTGTAGCATAAATTCACGAAGTAGTTGAACGGTATGTCTAGACGTTGATCTATTACCATGTTACTAGAACTAACCGCATATATATTCTGTATGTGTTCCACGGTATATAGTGTCTTTGTCCATCAACTGATCTTGTATTATGTTTTTGCCCCCGCTAAGATTTTATGCTAGATCCGTCCCTACATGTTGTGCGTACGTCAAATTGTGATTGGTAAAGAGGAATCGGCAAATCACCGTCGATAGCATTTCTTTGCAATCTCTGTCCCATCAACTTAAGATTTAATGCCGTGCTTAGCCGTTCAGATTTCTAGTCATGACGAGATAGGCTTATGGCTAGGATATGAAATCCATGAATTTTGCAATGCCTAGTACACTCTTTGGTGAATTCCAGCAATAAAATCAGATATTTTTATATCCTCTCTTATTCATTATTCAATGGAAACTGGACATCAGTGCAAATAGCATGTATGCCCTTATGATCCACCCGTAAGAGTACCATTTTTATCATTGTTAACTCCTGAATCTAATAAAAAGAAGGAACAGAACTCTCCAACCTTTCAATTATACCAATTTGTCCTAAAAATTTTCATGTCTTGTCAATTGAGCCCATCTAACCAATTTTGGTTAGAAATAACTTACGTGGACGCTAGCCTTTCTACATGGCACAACTAGCACTGATGTGAATACTTTTTTGTTTTAGTTTTTTTTCTTTTCTTTACTCTTTTAGACCGAGTGTCAACAAGGGTTGCCGCCCATAGGTGAGGACTGGGACACCCTTGCCGGATTTCGGTGTTGCAACCTCACTCCGGGCCAACAAGGGCCGCGGCGCCCTTACTTGGCCCAAATTTGGCGAGGGTGTCGTAGCCATCACCCAAGCCATCACTAGATCTAGGTGAGGGCCGTGATGCCCTCGCTATGGCAGGCAAGGGCATCGGACAAGGGTCGCCACACCCTCGCCAGCCCTCACCTATGGCAAAAGAGGGTAGGCTAGTGACCCTTGCCAACCCTCAATAAAAAAAAGTAAAGAAAGGAAAACAAAAAAGAAAAGAAAGAACCAAAAAAATTATAAAAAACTTCGAAAAAAATTACTAAAAAAATATGTACGTCAGCACCGATTATGTCACATAGGACAACCGGCGCCCACATAATCGATTTCTATTAAAGATTGGCTTGCATTAACGTGCACATTTTTTTTTTATAATTATCTCTGGAAATTGTCCAATTAGACCTAAATTTGTTGTACGAATACCAATCCAATTCTAAATTTTCAAATTTGGCCAATATAATCCTAAATGTTTGCACTAAATTCTAATGCAATCTTTCCTGCAAATTTTCGTTGGAAATTGCTGACATGGCGATGTGCCTCGTACCACGACTGACTGGATCAACACTCAATGATCGATTTCCAGAAAAAATTGATAGGAAGGATCACATTGGAATTTCGTGCAAAGGTTTAGGAATAAACTAAAAAGTTTATGATTGAATTGACATTCATACGGTAGGTTTACGACTGAGGGGAGGGAGATGTCCTATGAATCAGAATCAATTAACTGCAATGTGGCAACATATGTCCTCCACTTGACGTATCACAATTTGTCGACATTTCTAAAATATCTGTTCGCATCGAATAATATCTTAATAATTGCTGAAACAAACAAAAACGGGAATCGACCCGTATAGAAAACAACAGAACTGCCATACTCAAGCATCTCTTGTTTTTATTTTTATTTTAATTTTTTTTTGGGTTTTTTTCTGAAGGTGAAAGACACCTGCAAATTCGATCCATCCAACCTCACAAGATAAACAAAACAAATGACAATTGAATTGATTGGTACATGTAGCCAGGAAGACCACCTTAAATTGACCATGAATCGTTGAAAGATTAGTGTAATTTATACATGACCCTCAATCATGTAAAACCCTAGAAGAGGACATCCTTTGATCATGCCTCTTCTTCTTTCTTTTCATGATGTTGCGAAGAAGCTACATGTTCCCACTCAATTGCACAGGCTCTTTTCGTCCACAAACGCTTCAGATGACCATTTTTTCACTTAGACGCTGATTATGCGAATAATCCAAAGATGCCTTAGGATGTTGACTTGGGCGAATTGACGTCCGCATGTGTAAAAATTCACCAAGAAACATGATCCAAATCCCATGATTTTGCCAGCCATTAGCAAGGCACTAGATTTGCTTCACTTGAACCCGATTTGGCCAATTTCTAATCACCTTTCTGTAATTTTCCTTCCCACGAAGGGCCATGGAAAGATCGGGCTCTATCTCGATGCTGTCATGAGAAACGTGGTGAAATATCATAAACGCGTACCAAATGCCGCGCGTATAAATATGATTGGAGTACCTTTTGAATTTCTCACAAATAATGTCTTGTCGTTTCCTTTCCAAGCCCACCACCGAACAAGGTGGAGTGACGAAGAACTTACAAAGGAAAAACCCTCGTCATTTCGAGGTATCATCGGGCGGGCGCACCGATCCTGCACGAGTCAAACGTGACGTAAATTTCGAATCACGTGAATTTCGCGTGAGATCCATCTAAATTTAAAATTGCTCCGTGCTAATTAATATTTTTTGTGGAAAAAGAATGGTTTAATTCGAGGCATTTTTGGTCCACGTTGACATTGTCATCTCCACCCTTGCAAAGCTCTCTAGCTAAGCAACCTAAGTACTCTCCAATAGGATAATGGATAATGACGTAAAACTTGAAAACAAAAGAAACAACTAATCCGGAGAAAATAGGGGGTAAAATTTTTCATTATTGAAAACTACGAACACTTATGCAAAAACTTTAGTTAGTAAGCGGTAAAGTATATCCTCCTCATGATGTTCTCTTTTTTTGGGGGGGCCAAAATTCTCCTCGTGATGTCGAAATGTGTTGATCATCCCGCACCACAATGTCGACATTCGTACTTGAAGGCACATTAAGGCACATTCAAATGATAAAAAAACAAAAGAAAAAAAATGCAAAGCTTCTTTCTATTTTATCTTGGACTCATATGTACCAGACAAGGCGGATCTTATGTGAGACTCGTATGATCTAATGATACACGTGTATTAGACTCACATGGATCGAGATCCCACTTTGTCTACAGCCAAACCGCAAGTCGGCATTTCCGTTTCGCGAGCGGAAAACCTGGGGGCGAGTTTGGTCGTGCACGAGTTACTTCCGCTCGGATTCTCGAGCGACGCGTCGACCGGCCCCTGCCAAACCACCTCCTCTCCCTTTCATCACGCACCCGAAGCACAGGCAATACCACCCTTTTGCCCACCGTATTTGAACTTGATTGTTTCCGGGATCCCAAACACCAATAAAGCTAGGGCAATCACAGGGTATCGACTAAAAAATGAAACAAAAATTGCACTCGCGGGAAGAAAAATTCACCCTCCTCATCTTTGTCTTCTTCAGCCATGAGTGTGTTGTACTCGTGAGCATTAAATATTCATATTTAATCAACTGAGCACAATTTGGGAGGAAGGGTTTTCTGTCGTATTGCGAGCACAGGCGCCAACGTTGATTTGGAATATGCCGTGGATGATTATCCTCAAGTCTCATTAATTAAGGATTAGATTAACATAACCGGATGTTAATTACTTCTGTCCAGTGGACGCAGTGGGGTCCCGCTCAATTTTGGATAAGCCATCCATCAACATCTTAATTTTTAAAATTACCTATCTCAAGAGTGACATTACGCTTGTTAAATAGAAAAATTAGCATATTACGTCTAAATCCATTATACCGATACCAATTCAATTCCAAATATTTCAATTTTGCTAATTTAGTCCAGAACCTTTATGATAAACTCTAGTGTAGTTCTTCATATCATTTTTAGTCGGGAATGGCTGAAGTGGCAGTCCAGTCATTGCCTGTCATCTTACGTGGCAATCCGCCATGTTGGTAGTTTCAGGCGAAAATCGACCGAAAGGACTACATTAGAATTTTGTGCAGATGATTATGATTCTATTAGTAAAATTGGAAAGTTTATGATTGAATTTGTATCTGTATAATAGGTTTATCAATAATTGAGGTAGTTTCCCCCTTGTTGATTCGCTGTGTAACCAAAAGGTATGGATATATCACAAGATATGGAGATTAAATTGAATGATTAACTGGTCATTTCTCTCTATCATCTTCTTCAACCTTTAGCGATGGAGGATGGTTTGAGCTAGTCTCACCCTTCCCTCCCTCACTTGTTCATTTTGTTGGAGTTTTATTGTTCTTTTTTTCGCTCCTGATCTAGATCTGGGAACTCTTTTCTTCCAATTTGAGAATTTGAACTCTCCTGATAGAGTTCTAAACATAAGAGCTATTATCTTCTGATTTAGATCTGAGAGTTTAATAATATTTTTAGGGATTTGATACCTCGTGTTTTGTCTGTGTACAGGCTCTTTGTCTCTAGTTTCAATAGCAATCGCATGAGCTCTAGCGTCTCGTTGAACTATGAAGGTTTGCTCTTTCAAAAGTCAAATTTGTGTTATTCAACATATTTTTGTCAGTCTCCATACAACGATAATATAGAGGAAGCCAAATTTAATTGCGCATTGCCAACTGGCCATGCCATAATTATTAGAAAAAAGAATTTACGATATGTGCTCATCACTGACTATTAATAATGATACGGGATCTAATGATCGTCAACCGATTATTTTGCTTGATAGATTCGTTCTTATCGAACGAATGCGTGCTTGATCCTGCTGGTGCTTTGTTGTTCTCTTTGTTGCATATTCTCATTCATAATTAATTTAGTAAATTAATCTTTTATCCTCCCCCCCAAAAAAAAAAAAAAAAAAACATTTAGTATCAACGTGCAATACTCTTGCCATGTTTTCTTCATGATTGACGTGGGCTCCCCCAAAAATCCAGAGATCAGGATAGACCTCACCAAATTTTTAATATATTTTTATTTTATTGTTCTTGGGCGAATAAACAAAAAAAATGTGGCAACTCGAGAGGCTTTACAGTACGAAAACCGCCTAAAATAATTAAATTTAGGATATTCGAGCATATTCACCATCACAATAACTCCCCGAGCTCAGTCTCATTGGTCAATCCTACGTGGAGCACAGCTGTCCGGCCCACCACCCAATGAGCCCCACCCCCGTCGCCCGCTGCCCAATCCCGTCCCGCCACGTCGTCACGGAGCGGGCGGCCATGTTCGCGGCGGCCCGTTCGGCGTTCGAGACCGCCGCGGGCCCCACCGGCGCGGAACACCGAAAGTCCGAACCGTCGCTATAAATGCATGGGCACGCGCGGCTCGGGATTTGCGATAGCGGAGAAAAAGAGGAGGTCTCCTTCCAATTCCCGGTGAAACGTCCATGGCTGAAGCTTCGGCGGCTCACCGGAATTTCCACGGGAAAGCCGAGTTCCCTGGCGAGCCGGAGACGTCGCTTGACGTCTTCTTCGGGTTCCTGGACGAAGGCGCGGCGTCGCCGGAGAGCTCGTGCGGCTCCGGCGACGGGTTCGAGGATCCGGAGGACGGCGAGGAGGACGGCGGGTCGTCCAGCGCCGAAGAGAGCAGGGCATTCTGGGAGTCACAAGAACATCTTGTTCAGGTAACTGATAGAATCAATTGATTAACTTGTCGGAAGTTTTTTGACTGATTTTTTCGGCTCGTTGATGGTGAGCAATTCTCGCTTTTCGCAGGCGACGCTGTATCGGACCAGTTCAATCGAGTCCAGAATCAGGCAAGCCACTAAAGAATGCTTGATGGAATTAAATTGGAACGATTCGCAATGCAATTGTCTCAAATCCGCCGCGGGGGGTTGCCGGAGTTGCCTGCGGCGGGACATCTGTGACCGGCTCCGGCGCAATGGCTTCAACTGTGCCATATGCAAATCCAAATGGGGGAGCTCACCAGCTATCCCATCAGGTAATTATAGAATGATTATCTTTGAATTGCACTAATTAAAATCTTTCAACTCTGGCATAGCAATGTGATTACTGATTGGCACACCCAATTCCAGCTGGTGGGTGGGTTTGCAATTTTAGTAAATATTGTTTTATGGACTGACCAAATTGCTGAAATCTTTACTCAATTGGTCCTCAGGGGAGCACGCGTACTTGGAAGTGGTGGATGAATCGAGCTCCAAGAAAGGAGCGGTGAGAGTGATAATCGAGCTCAATTTCCGGGCAGAGTTCGAGATGGCGAGAGCCTGCGAGGGGTACAACCAGCTGGTCAGCCGGCTGCCGGAGGTCTTCGTCGGGAAAGCCGAGAGGCTGAGGCCGCTGATCAAGGCGCTGTGTGCGGCCGCCAAGAGGTGCACGAAGGAGAAGGGGATCCACATGGGCCCGTGGAGGAAGCACAAGTACATGCAAGCCAAGTGGCTCGGCACGTGCGACCGCTCCATGTTGAGCCCGCTCCCGGCCGGGCTCTCAGTCCGGCGAGCGAAGCTGAGGGCCTCGATGCTTACTTTCGACATGCTTGAGAAGTTACCCAAGTTGCAATGTACTGCGGTTGAAGTTGTGTGAGTGGTTTTTTTTTGAGTGCGCGTGTGGAAGGAGAAACCCATGGTTTTTTCTAAGTTTTGCCAGTTGAATCGGAGAGTAAGTTCGATGAGTCATGTAAATTTTGGAGGAAATAATTGAGTGATTCCAATAAATTTTGAGTCAAGTTTTGCCCATACTTGCCTTTTCTTCTTAATATAGTTTATTTTCATTCCTTGAAGTTAGGTTGGATATGTACTCTGTAATCGCCCTCTAAGATATTATTACTAAACAGGGGTCTTTAGCTTATGCTGTAATTGGAAGGAATTTGACGAGACGCTATGAAACATTACATATATTTGGAAACATTGGTCGTCGGCTTTCGGAAACTCATTGTCTGAAGTTTAGAAGGTTGAATTTCACTTTTTGATTCGCCCCTTTTAATTGTAGAAATAAATTTTGCAAAAATCTTGTATTCTGTCTTCGCATATAGAAAATCAGATACGAGAAGCATCATGCCATATCTTAAACTTTATAAGAACAATAGCCAACACATACAAAATTAAAATAGAACTTCCGTTTGATTAAGAGTAATCGGTACCATAGTGGGTAGATTCTAGATCCTACCTTGTTAGAATTAGTTATCAATTTTTAGAATCCGAAGCCTATCTATTTGTCCTAAAACTAATCAGCTTCTCTAGTCCGGCTCTTGAGTCTACCTAAAAATCTGTTTTTCTTTTGTTCTTTTTTTCTTGTTTCATTTTTTACAACAAAATAATATGAGCAACAAAACGGTTGAAATTTGAACCGCCCTATTTGCACAACTGGTGATTGCCGAGGCAAGCTTGTGACAGAGAGGTGAAGAGCAATAGACCCACCAAAAAAGAAGAGGGGGTCAGCTTATTATTATTCAGATGTTGCAGAGAGAAAACACTGTGGAAGTTACAATTTTGAAAGAGCAACGGAGGACCACAACGATGACAATAAGCACGCCAAACTCTCTCGCCAAATGCACATGAGAGAGTAATATTGTAGCGATATAATTGATAAATGCAATATGACGCGTGATTTTCGACAATGCCATTTTGCTTGCTTACCTTGCTAAAGTATTTGTGTGGAGTTCATCGTTTGTGGTGCTTTTGCTTGTACTTGCCTACCATTAACAATCCAGTCGAGGTTGCCAAATTCTCCACTCGCGGTTCTTTTTGCATAAGTTTGTAAAGAATCATGCAGTGTTGGTGGGCAAATCACGTCCCACTCACCCGGTCCCCCTATAGTCGAGGCTGAAGTGTGCTTATTGTTGTCTTTAGATTTTGACCCAAAGCCTATGGCTTAGGATATCATGCTCATTCTTTTCCCACATCGTGACTGGTTTTGCATGACTTGTGTTACGAGGTTCTTTTCGTTCGTTTGGTCGGGTCAGATTTGGAATTTTTTCTAAGACCAGCATGAGAACACTCAATTTGATTTTTTGCCCCTTAAATTGTGTGAACATTACTTTATAATTTTCCCTTTTGGAAGGCCTTAAAAGGAGGTACCTTAAATTGTGTTAACGTGGCAGGCCTTCACTACAAAAAAACATGTAACTTGCCACGAAAATTTGCGACGGAAAATTTCTCGTTGCAAATTTGCGATGAACTTTGCGACGGATTCCATTTTCCATCACAAATTAGCGACGGTTAATTTTCGTCTCAAATTTGCAATGGAATTTACCACGAAATAAAAATCCGTCGCAAATTTGCGACGAATTTTTTATCCGTTGCAAAATTGCGACAGAAAAAAAATTTCGTCGCAAAATTGCGATGGAAAAAAGTTCGTCGCAAATAGGCTACGGAAAATAAATCCGTCGCAAAATCCGTCGTTAATTTACGACGACAAGTTTTTAGTCGCAAATTTGTGACGGATAAAAAATTCGTCACAAATTTGCGACAGATTTTGGGACGAAACGAATTCGTCGCTAATTTGTAGTTTATCAGGCCTTCTGTAATATTCCACCTCACCCGTTAATTTCTCTCTCTCTCTCTCTCTCTCTCTCTCTCTCTCTTGCTTTTCTCCATCTTTCGTGTGTCTCAAATCTGCAAAATCCGCGCACACACAAATCAATCTTGGTGAAGCTTTTTTACCGGTAAGTATTATCACTAACTTCATGACTATTTATTGTTGGATTGGAATTTTTTTTTTATAGATTTTTTTTTTATTTTTTTTTGTAACTTCGTCACTGGTTCAATGACCGGCAACCGGCGATACCTCGCCGGTCTTGAGAGGATGCTGAACGGCCACGCAGGCCATGAGGGGAGGCTGAGCTTGCGTTGAAATTTTTATCCGTTGCAAATTTGCGACTAGATTAGGTTTCCGTCGCAAATTATGCGACGAAACTTTCATTTCGTCGCAAATTTGCGACAGAAACAGAATTGATCCGTCGCAAATTTGCGACGAAATTACGTTTCCGTTGCAAAGATGAATTCCGTTTCTGTCGCAAGGTCGACCTCGCCACCGCCTTGATCTGGGCGATGGCGAGGCCGAACTCGCCAGTCATAGCCGGTCGCCAAACCGGCAACCAAAAAAACATAATGGGGAAAACAGAGATAAAAATTGGAAAAAATTCGAAAAAATTAAAATTATTAAAAAAATGATTCTTAAGTGATTATTTTTTTTAGGTACGTGTCCAATTGAAGGTCTAGCAATCCAAGTGGACGTTGCAATTCTCATCAAATTGACCACTTTCTGCTATCAAGATTTCAGTCAAATATTTGGGTAAGTCTTCTTTACATGGTAATTTTTTCAATTTTGCAATTTCAAAGTAATTGTTGCGTGAATAACAAAATTATAATTTTCATAATTTTATGGTTTTAATTAAGAACAGTAGATATGATATTTTAAATATTTTACGAGAATTTTTTATTTTAATACAGACACAATGCAAAGAGAAAGGGCTTGGATATATAATAAGAACTTACTTGAACGTCGAGGATTGACAGATGAGTTTCGTACTGGGTTTGAACCATTTTTAGACTTTGCTAGTAGTAAATATGAGTTCATGAATGGAAATAAGTTAAGGTGTCCGTGTAAAAAGTGCGGTAATTGTAAATTTCTTATATGTGATAAAGTTAGAGAACATCTTTGTAGATTTGGGTTTACTCCGAACTATTATAATTGAACTTTTCATGGTGAACCATTTATATCTGATGAAGGATATCGAGGAAGTGACCAATTTTTAGTTAGGGAAGAATGTGGCTATTATGATCAATAGAATCCATACGAAAGGATGGTAATTGATGCAGCTAGTCAGAATTTTATTTTAAAATCGAATCATGCAAATATTAGTTTTACTCCTACACGTGAACAAGTGAGTATTAGTCATGCATCACAATTGGAAGAGATAGAAGTAACGGGTTTTGATGAGAATGTCTATAATGAAACTTTTCTATCTAATCAGTTCTGGGATGTGTTGAAAGCAGCAAATGAACTTTTATGGGCAGGTTATGAGAACCACACTAAGTTATCGGTGATAGCAAAACTGTTAAATATCAAGGCAGAGCATAATGTGTTTGCGGATTGCTTCAACTCTTTTGTTGAAGTAATGCAGAAATCAATGCCTCGTGATAACATCATGCTAAGTGATTTTTATGATATGAAAAAACTAGTGAATAACTTAGGTCTTTCGGTTGTAAGAATTGATGTATGTAGTAAGGTTTGTATGTTAAATTGGAGAGATGATGAAAATGTAGAATCTTGCAAATTCTGTAGCCAACCTAGGTACAAGATTAATAGGAGGCCGGGTCGTAATCAGAAGCGTGGACCATCCAAGCAAATGTTTTATCTGTCCTTAATCCCCAGATTGCAAAGGCTTTATGCGTCTAAAGCCACTGCTGAACACATGACTTAGCATGCAAATCATGAAACAGAAGATGGTCTAATGTGTCATCCTTTAGATACAGAGGCATGGAAATATTTTGATAGAACATACCTTGAGTTTGCAATGGAGCCTTAAAACATCAGGTTAGGTCTCTGTGCTGATGGATTTGCCCCATTTGAAAAATTATGAAAAAGTTATTCATGTTGACCAGTTATTTTAATGCCGTACAATCTTCCTTCTGGTATGTGCATGAAGATACTTTATATGTTTTTGACATTGATCGTGACAGGCCCGCAAAATCTGAAAAAGTTGATAGATGTTTATATGCAACCATTGATTGAAGAGTTATAACAGCTATGGGTTGAAGGTGTCCCTACGTATGATGTTTCTACTGTTCAAACATTTGTAATGAAGGCTGCCCTTCTTTGGACAATAAATGACTTTCCAGCTTACGGAATGTTATCTGGATGAAGTACAGCTGGGATCTTAGGATGTCCGATATGTTTGGAGAAATCGAAGTCATTTGGATTAAAACATGGAAAGAAGCCCAGCTATTTTGACTGTCACGGACAATTTTTACTACTAAATCATCCTTTCATAAGGAATAAAAAAGAGTTCATTAAGAATAGGACTGAAAGAACACGTTCACCATTGAGGTTGACCGACGATCAAATTTGGGAGCGTGTGCAGGACTTTCCAACTATTGTTGAAAACCTTCACGGCACGACTTTTGCGTACGGAAGTACACATAAGTGGACAAAACGCAGTATATTTTGGGATCTGCTGTATTGGAAGGCCAATCTTATTCATCATTATCTTGACGTCATGCACGTAGAAAAGAATGTTTTCGACAATGTCATAAATATTGTGATGGATGTCGTCGGAAAAACAAAAGACAACTTGAACGCAAAAAAAGATATGAGAGATATTTGTGATCGGCCAACATTAAATGTGGATGCAAGCAGTATGGGACCAAAACCAAAAGCAATTTATACATTGGATAAGGACTAGAGGCGAGTTGTTTGTCAATGGTTGAAATCTGTGCAGTTTCCTAATGGATATGCTTCGAACCTCGGGAGATGTGTTGGTTTGAATGAATGCAAGTTGACAGGTTTGAAGAGTCATGATTGTCATATATTGATGGAAAGACTAATTCCAATAGCTTTCAAGGAAATTCTACTGAACTTTGTATGAGGTACTATTACAGAGTTAAGTAATTTCCTGCATGATATTTGTTCAACAATGTTAAAAGCATCGCACATGGAGAAACTAGAGAGAGATATTCCAATTATTCTTTGCAACTTAGAAATGATATTTCCTCCATTGTTTTTTGATTTGATGGAGCATCTCTTAGTTCACTTGCCTTATAAGACCAAAGTTGCAGGTCCCGTCCAATTTCGATGGATGTATTCATTTGAGAGGTAATTTTTTTAAAAATAAAGTTCAAATTACTTTATTATATATTATGTTTTGATAAGTTTCTTTCTATTGCAACTAGATTTTTATATCATTTGAGGAAAAAAGTGAAGAATAAGGCACGTGTTGAAACTTCAATTTGTAATGCATATATTATGGAAGAAGTGACAACATTTGCATCATACTATTTTAAGCCACACGTGCAGTGCAAGAGGTGGAGAACAGGTAGAAATGATGAGGGCCCCATTGATCCCAATTGCAAAACATTCTCCATTTTCAATTATCTGGGTTGACCAAGCGGCACATGTCAATTTCGTTACTTAACAGGCGAAGAATTTCATGCAGCCTATACATATATTTTACTGAACTGCCCAGAAATCGAGTCATACTTCAAGTAAGTATAAATTTGCAAATATATGTATTGTGTGTCAAATATTTGCTAATATGTAAATGGTTTTTATTATTAGGATTTTCCAAACTTCAATGACTGGATTACAACCAAATGAGTTTGACCGTTTGTGTGATGAACAATTTGCACCATGGTTCAAAACATATATAAGTTGCCTATAGACCAAAACCAACTTATTAAAATTTTATACATCATTTATTAAAATATATATTATTGACTTTGCATGTGTAACCTTAGATTCATAGTAATTATGATGAACTTAGAGAGCAATGATTGCTATATCATCTGTCATGGGGTTAACATTAAGAGTTCGAAGTTGGCCAGCATATTTCATAAATGGATATAATTTTCACACTAAAAAATATGGAATGGAAAAAACTACAATGAATAGTGGTGTGTCTGTTAGGTCATTCAATGGTGACAGTTCAGAAGATAATTTTTATGGCTTGTTGGATGAAATCATAGAGATAGAGTATCCTTGACCATCAATGATGCGGGTTGTGTTATTTAAGTGGACGTGATTCGACCCCGTCAAAGGAATGAAGGTGCATACGAAATTTAATTTGGTTGAAATAAATCACAAGAAAAGGAATACGAAATATGAACCATTTGTCTTGGCACAATAAGCAATTCAAGTATGTAACACGGTTGAAATTGAAGAATATAACATTCCAACTTTACGAGATCATCCAACTGAAATTTGTGAATTAAATGTATAAGAATGTTCATAATCTGATTTTGAGACAGATGATGAAGATGAAGATCAAGATCAAGATCAAGACAAGGACGAAGAGGAAGACGTAGATGAAAATGAAGATTAAAATTTTTGTGACAAAACACTAATGATGTGTAATTATTATTGTGACAAGTGATATTTTGGTTGTCATCATTATTATTATTGTTCTTGTTATTATTGTTATTGTTATTGTTGATTATTCTTATTAATTTAATTGATCGTCGGAAAATTTGTCGCGAAATGACGACAAGTCAAATATTATTCGTGCGATGACATTTGCGATATTCTATTTTCCATTGCATTTGGATCGTTGCTAATTTCGTCGCTCATTTTTAGACAACAACTTATTCATGGCTACTGTTCATCGAAGAATTAGCGATGGAAGTGAAATTTACGGCAGTTTTCCGAATCCGTCACAATTTTCCGACGGCTTCGAAAATGTCCTTTATTTTTGCAATCTGAAATAAATGAGATGCAACATTTTGGACTGAAAAAAAAATACATCCCAAATTAACCACGATTAAAAACTCCGTCGCATATTTGCGATGAATAAATATTATCCGTCGCAAATTTGGGACAGAAAAAATTCCCTCCCTTTCCATTGCAAATTTGTGACGGATGTTTTTGATCCGTCGCAAATTTGTGACGGACGTTTGTGTTCTGTCGCAAATTTAAGACCGACAAAAATATTCCCTCTTGAATTTGCGATGGACTTTTTTTTCCGTTGCAAATTTGTGACGGGTCTTTTTATCCCGTCGCAAATTTTTTTATCGATCGAAAATTTACGAAGAACTTTTTTTTTCCGTTGCAAATGTTTTTTTCCGTTGTAAATTTGCGACGGATGTTTTTTTTTTTAACCAAATTCTCCTCTTTTTCTTCTTCTTCTTCTTCCTCCCGTACCCTGCCCCGCCTCGCAACTCGCTTGCCAGATCTGCTTGCTCACAACCGCCGTCGCCAACTCGCCCGCGCGCCTCTCCTTCCTGCCCCGCCTCGTAACTCGCCGGTTAGATCTGTTTGCTTGCAGCCGCCGTCGTCATTACCGCCCAGCCTCCTCGCCCCGCTGTCGCCGTAGCCACTCAGCCTCTCCGCCCCGCCGTCGCCAGCTCACCTGCGTGCCTCCCCGCCTTGCCTCGCAACCGCCGAGCAGCGGATTGAACCCATCGCCGTTGCCGCCTTTGCCTGAGCACTTGTCGTCGGTGCCCAGCTGCCGGCCAGCCGCCGCCCAACGCCACCCGTTCAAAGTTGGTGCCCAGCCGCCGTCTCTTGTCGCTCGACACCATCGCCGCCGAACTCCACCGTCGTTCTCCCGGCCGTGGCCGACTAGCCACCATTTGGGCCCACGCTCGCGCTAAGTCCACCAATAGCCAACCGGCTAAATATTATAATTGTTTGGTTTTTCTTGTCCTTGAGCCAAGTAAGCAACTCCCTAAACCCTACCTAGTATAATGAATATTAATCAGACTTGTTTAGGGATTGTTTAATGTCTGATTGATTGGCTAAGTTAGGGGTCGATTTAAGGATTGCATGTGACTTTGATCGATGTTTGACTGATTAATTTGTCCATTATGTCACCGATTAAGCGTTCAATAACAATTGAGTTCTTGATTATGCGTTTCTCAGAAAATGCATGAAAATTAAACAATTCTACAAAAATTCATAAAAAAATTCAACAAAATTTTAAAAAGTCAGATTTTGAGAAAACATTAAATTTGGTGCTAATTTTTTTTAATTTTTTTTTAAAAAAATCAAAATTCCAAAATATCACAAAATGACAAAAAATAAGTGTGACCACCCACTTTGGATGAAATTTAGATTTTTTTAGGTTCACAAAAAATTCATAACTTTTTAAACTGATGGACAATACCTACGGCCACCCATTGTGAGAGAAATTTTAATTTTTTTAGGTGCACAAAAAAATTAAAAAATTATAATAAAATATAAAATTTCAAAACTTCACAGAATTGTTTAGAATACATGTGGCCATCCACTTTCACTAAAATTTAATTTTTTTTAGGTGGCCAAAAAAAATCAAATATTTAAAAAATTTCAAAACTTTACAGAATGGCTTATAATACCCATTTTTAGTGAAATTTTAATTTTTTAACGTGCCGTAAAAATTTAAAAATACAAAAAATTAAAAATTTTCATAACTTTATAGAATGGCTTAGAATACCTATGGCCACCCACTTTTAGTGAAATTAAAATTTTTTTAGTTCCCCGAAAAGATTTTAAAAAAATAAAAAAATAAAAATTTAAAATTTAAAAATGTCAAAAATTTACATAATGTTTTAGAATATTTGTGGCCACCCACTTTTAATGAAATTTAATTTTTTTAGGTTCCCAAAAAATTTTAAAAATAATAAAATTATTTTTGTTAAAAAACTTTACAAAATGATGTAGAATACTTGTGGTCACCCACTTTCAGTGAAATTTAAATTTTTGTAGGTGCACAAAAAAATTTTCATGGGAAAAAATGTTCAACAAATCAAACAGATTTCTCATTCACAAGTCAATTTCTAGCAAGAATGCGAACAATTAATTTCTGGCGACATTTTGATTAATGGAGCAGAATGGTTACCATTCGCACCATTAGTTAATGCCAATCGTATGATTAATTAAGTTTATTGTATGGTTGCTTTGCTTAAATGTGTGTGATTAGTTAACTATGGCCCGATCGTGTCGGTTGATTCATGATCGTGTGGCCAAGAACGAAGATCATGTGGCTGAAATTGATGTTTCATGGTTGATCTTGTACTTGATGAATTATCGTGTGGTTTGAAAGTGGATCGTGTGGTTAATTATGACTATTGTCAGCTTAGCATGGCATATCGTGCTCATATATTGATGTTTGATATCCAAATGAGTGCGATTCATATTATATTTGTTCGTAAAAAATTGCACGTCATAAGCACTCGGCATTGGCTAATTTCGAGGAAACATTTTCTACTTCTGAAACAAAATGGTAAGTTTTGTCATGTACGTCATTATGTGTCCGTAATACGTGTTCATATGTTTTTACATATTTGCCTAACCTTCCTACTTGTCAGTATAAACGTGGAGGTCGCATGCATAGAAGAACAACCTTTTCCTCGTTCTCATCCCCGTCCCTTTCCTCTTTCCCTGTCCTTTCTTCTAACCCTTAACCACAATATACTGATGGACAATATGGACACGTTGGCCCTTCCTCCAACACTCAAGAATATGTTAGGGGACTTGGCCACATGCGAACTGAATCTCCTCCAATTCCATCTCCTTTAGCTTCCTCTCCTTTTGTTCCACCTTATTATTCAGTGCAACAATTGAATTATGACGGAAACACAGGTGAAGAAGATAACCGATTCATGATATGCCCATTAAGAGATTTGTAAGTACTTCATTTTTTTAAGTATATGTAATATTTATGGCTTTAGATATGGATGTCAAATGAATTATCGATGTTGCACAATATCCGTATGTTTGCAGATTCACGGATGTTCCGTTTGTTGTGAGGGAATTGAATAAAATAGTTAAAAACTATTCGATGTGGCAGTATATTAATTACAGAAGTGTTCCACAAGAAGTGAAAGATTTGTGGTGGAATGAGTTCAAGGTAAGTTTTAGATATTCTATTTTCTCACCAACTAAGTTCGGTTGAATATGTGACCATCATAATAACTTCAGTTTTTTTTTGTATTGATTGTAGCGGAAGTTCAGGTGGGATGAAGAGGAAGAGAATGAAGTGAGAAGAATTTTTCAGAAGAAAGTCAGTGATTTTATACGAAATGTGATGAATAGAGCGATGACCAAGCAAGTGAAGCCAGCTTTCATTACAGTTGACAATTGGACGGAAATTAACAGAATTTGAGAAATTGAAAAGAGTTAGTAAATCAGTGAGCAGAATAAAAAGAATCGATTTTCTAGTTCTAATGAAGGGTCTGCCACATATGTTAGGGGTTCTATCAATATTGGAGAGCATTGTAAACGACTGGTAAGCTTGTTAAATAAGTTATAAGTTAATTTAATTTAATTATTCATGTTTATATTTTGTAGGCACAACAATTGGGGACGGAACCGACATTTGCAGCTATATTTGAACGCACATTTCAAAAAAAAGATAATACATGGACTAGCGATCGAGCAAAAACTATTAAGGTATGTAAGGTTATACTTTGGGCTTTATGGAAACTAGAATGAAAACCATTAATGCTTTGAATGGTAGATATATATAAAGTTATTTTATTTTCATTTAAATGTAGGAAAAATATGATGAACTTTTAATGAGCAATGCTAGTGGTAGTGATGGTTGTGCTGCGTCTGAGCCATCGGCTGACAATATGGCATTATGGGTGGAGGCAACGGGCGGGATGAAAAAAGGAAAAATATTTGGGATGGGATCCTTGTCAAGGATGTACATGCTGAAGGATGCTAGAACTTTATCATCCAATGCGACTGGTCGAAGGAGGTCACAATATGACAAGTAATTGACCCAAGAAGTGAACCAACTGAAAAATATACTTGTACAAAAGGACGATGAAATAAATGACTTGAAACAGCAAATGTACATCATTATGCGACACCCAACCTCAATCATTATGAGGTTCCTCCTGTATCTCCCGCCAATCCAATAGGTGATGAGTACAATGATGAGCGACATAATGATGCTGGGATTGCTGATGATCATGATGATTTTCTCGGTTCTTTCTAGTTAAAATTCCCAAAATCGGGGGTAAGCTTGCTTCATAATCTTTTAAGACATAAGTTGACTCATATTCATATGTAAGAACATTGATGTTCGTTCTGAAACGTTTTTTTTGTTAACCCTCTTACTTATTTTGTTATACCTAGTTCCACATCAATTCATAAACGCTTCTTTTATATTTTGGACTGATTGAATATCTTCATTTATGTATCCACATTTCATTAAGTATCGATAAAAGTGAATGCTTTTAATGTCCTGCTGAGTACTAAAGCTGCCAAATCTTATGTCTGGTTTGTCCATTTTTCGTTTTGTAAGCTGAATCTATGGTTGTCCCGCCCCCTATGAATGTTTTGAATGTATTATAAGATTGGATATCAAATAGCATCATGTCAGATTTTGCAACTTTGCATATATCATTATTTTTTGCGAACTAACATCTTTCCTTTAGTTATATTTTTCAATTATATGGTATTATGTCTAGTTTGTTCATTTTCTGTTTCTGAAGTGAAACCTATGGTTGTCCCGTATCCTTTGATTGTTTTGAATGTATTACATGATGTTCATTAATGCGTACCTATTGATATGGACAAGATTTGATGGTCGAAATGGTGTAAAATTTGTGATGAATATTTAGAGACGAATTTTGCGACTATTACAATTCGTGGCTAATTTGCGACGAATAAGTAGCGCCGAATACATTTTGCAACGAATTTTGCAATGAATTTTGCGACAAATTTTGCGGCGAATAAAGTTCGTGCCAAATTTATGACGGATTTTGCGACAAATTTTTTGATGAATTTTGTGACGTATAAAGTTTGCGACTAATTTTGCAACAAATTTTGCGTCGAAATTTGCGACGGATTATTTTGTGACGGATATTGTTCATCGCTAATTTGCGACGAATTGTGTTCGTCGCTAATTTGTGACGAATTATTTACGACGAA
This sequence comes from Syzygium aromaticum, assembly GCA_024500025.1. Taxonomy (NCBI): domain Eukaryota; kingdom Viridiplantae; phylum Streptophyta; class Magnoliopsida; order Myrtales; family Myrtaceae; genus Syzygium; species Syzygium aromaticum. The sequence goes on from CM044895.1 coordinate 7,994,086, forward strand.
TTTTGCGACGGATATTTTTAGTGGCTAATTTGCGACGAATGTTGCGACGGATATTTTTTGTGGCTAATTTGCGACGAATTGTGTTCGTCGCTAATTTGCGACGAATTTTGCGACGGATAGTGTTCGTTGTTAATTTGCAACGAGATTTTTTCCGGCGATGGATATTGAAATTTTCGGTTGCAAAATTTTGCAATGCCCTAGTAACGACAGAATTTTTTCCGTCGCTAAATTCGTCGCAAATTGCGATAGATTTTACAAAATATTTCGTCGCAAAATCCGTCACAAATCCATTGTTTTTTTGTAGTGCTTGAAAGGAGCTATTAGCGAGGCTTAGGCTGCGTTTGGTTCAATTTCTTCAAGGGGCTTTGGGTGTTGTTTGGCAAATTTTTTCAGACCCCTTTCATCAAATAATAGCCTTGGCAAAGCTGAACCTTGGGCTTTTAGCATTTTCAAAATGCCATTCCTAGGGTTAAATAATGTTGTTTTCTTCCAAAATCACCCTCACCAATTTTTTCATTTTCCGATTTTGCTCTCGTGATAACTATTCATCTTCTCTACATGAGGCCAGATGGCAAGGCCAAATCTAGCCTTGTCTAAGGTCGCGCTAACCCCAGTCGACTGTCGTCATGGTTGTGTGACCTTAGGCAACCGTGGCACAACCTTAGGTGACCGTCACCTAGATTGCGCGACTAAGGCAACGATTGTTTGAGGTCGTGTGACTATTGCCTCAGGTTGCGATACATCAGGCCGTGTCACTTGGGGTCGCGTGACCTCAAGTGAGGTTGTTGGCGCCAAATCTGGCTCGCTAGCAGCTAGATTTGGCCTTGTTGACCGTTGCGTCCTTCGCCGGTTTTAAGGTTTTTTTATTCTTAAAAATATAGCAAAAGTGCTTTACAAAGTGTTGTTTTCCAACAAAATTTAAACAAAAAATATTTCCTAATGCCCTTTTAAATTACGATCTATCAAATACTATTTGCATTTTGAATTTTTTTTTAATCTAAAGATCTTTGCATTTTCCCAAAGATTTTCTCAAAAAGCGAACCAAAGGCACCCTTAGTCGATTCAAGATCCAAGTCACGCCCTTCACGTGTTTCATGCATCGAGCCTGATCTTCAGCGGTTCCTCTGCCATGTCATCAGACGCCGCACACATCCTATCAGAAGGCCACGTCATTGACACACGTCAGCTAGCCACCTCAGCAAGCCGCACCGCATCAGCAGCCATCAAACTGTGTTGAGCAAACCGGTTCAATTCTTTGAGTAATTAGTTGGACCTCTTTTGGAAAGGTTCTTTGGCCTTTCTAAACCGGTTCCCCAGGCTGCTTGTTTTGGTCTTTCCAAATTTGAGGTTAGTTTTTGCTGTTTTGGACTGAGAGATTGAGTGTAGGGCATTTTTTTCTCTTTTGGTACTTATCAAACTGCAAAAATGGACATATCTGAGGTCTCCCAGCCCATACAAACTGTTCTACATAGGTCTAATCAGAATTTGTGGGTTCAAGCTATGCGTAGCTATATGAAGGGAGGAAAATTACGGCAATAAGTGGCAAGAGACGTCAAAGAACCTAATCGGGCAACAGATAAATCAAGAGGACAACTGCGGTCATTACAAATATCAAACTGAGTAGGATTACTGTGGTCACTCTGACTTGGATCAACATAGCCGTAACAGTGTTTCACACACTGATTTAACAGTATCCTTCTATCCGTGAAAATTCCAACAGAAATCATGCTATTATCGTATAAGATTGCGTTGCGGTCGTACAAGTCTCAGAGAGCTCATGACACAAAAGAAGACGATCGATCGATCGATTATTGTGGAAACACGTGCAATGGGCAGTCGGAAAGGCCTACATGGTCGATCATTACATGTTCCTGCACCCAAATTGCAATTTATGGAATGGCGGATATCATGGGTTTGTCTCCGGAATATGCATATTTTCGAGGAGACTCAAAAGTCCAAGCGCGGCTTTGATCCGAGCTCCCAACCAGATCAGCAACTTGCTTTGACTTCTGGTATGCACAGCATTTAGACATATATAAACACAACTTGCCTGAGGAATAAGAAATGGTAAATTTGCCAACTAGTGCTGGAACATCAACCAGGTCCTTCTGACTGGTTTGTGTATTCGAAACTACCAAAGACGCATGCAAGAATTAGTGTTTCGACAGACTGTACGATGAATGCAGCTTGATTTCATAAATGACACAAAAAACAGTTATGTCAGTGTCCTTTCAGTCGTGTGAAATGTTAGTTCTACGAACACGGCAAAGCAAGGCAGCGACTATCTTCTTTCTAAATGGAGCTTGCAACCAGTCATGACATTCAAGGCGGCGACTATCTTCTTTCGACGGCGTTGATCATATAAACCATACCCACCTTTACACCTTTCCATCGGAATCTGATCAATCTGACCATAATAGGATCCGTCATCGGCAAAATACTTAAGCATGTTTCATATAAATCCCGAAAATGAAGCTGAACATACGTCAACATAGATACAGCCAGCCAAAATCTAGAACTTCAAGGATCAGAACGAGGGAAATAAAAGAGAAAAGCAGTCCTGCAGCCTACCTTCATCCTGCGTATGTCATCACCGGGCAAGACTATGTAGTCAACCGGCTCTTCCGGTATCTTCATCACTGCATCGGATCCTTTGCATTTACGCGTAACACTCGCTGATTTGGAACCTACCAATGCAGTTCAAATCAGTGAGAACTTATTTGCGCAGGTTCATTCTAGAAACTAAAATTCACGATCATTTTTATGCGATAATTACAATATGATAGCATTTATGTTCATTTGAAAAATCCTAGCACGTAAAAAAAGATTCATCTTCCAGTTATACTGTTTTAATACAAAATAAAGAGGCAGACGATGTTATAGTACAAAAAAAAAAAAATTTAGCTCCATAACACATGAATACTATGAACAGTGTTCCATTAAAAGACAAATAAATGGTCAGGAGGAAGAAACATAGAACCATGCCAGTTGTCAAAAGGTACACGACAGGCTTAAATTTTTTTTTTTGGTCAAACATGATAGGCTTAATTCATTTTTTAAAAATAATCAGCCATTTAATGATTCGTATTAATTATAAAACCCATTTTTATTGTACAAAAACTCTCTACGGAACAATCCCACCTCAATTTTTTTGTACAAAGCCCTCTTATATAATATGATAAATGAAGTAATTATCAATTAAGAAAATGCTAATTTTGTGGTAAAGGGCTATTGAATTGGTGAAGACTAATACTCACTGGTTATACATGGAAATTATTAGATGCCTCTAAAATCATCTAAAAAATCATCACAAAGGAATGTGCATAGTCGCAAAAAGATGGGCGACGGAAGTAAACCATCGGTGATTAAAATGCATTGACTCAAGCACGACCAAAAAATGTGGAGTATTAATATATACAACCGAAAGTCCAAGTTGACTGTCAATTGTATTACCTATACGGTATTGCAAAACTCAATCAATACATGCTAATGAACAACATTAATTGCAAAAACTCACCTATTATAGATTCAACTGGTTCTTAACAAAATCAGCATTAATGGCTTAATGAAAAGAATTCTCTTTTGTATTTGTTGAATCCATTTTAATTTTTTTCAATAAGTTTGTATTTTTCAGTAAAGTGAAGGGAAATTGGAGAGGATGGAGTTTTGTGATGATGTGGCTCAACCACAAAACTCCGTTTTACGGAATTCTTTTACTATATATATATCTATTTTTAACTTTTTAAACATAAGAAGAGTGTAGTTTTCCAATTAGTTTGACGAACTGATGACCTATTTGTAAAATTGTGCGGGACCACTGACTTCCGGGAAAAATTACCAAATAAGTCCTAAACATATTGTATAAATATTAATTCAATCATAAACTTTTCAATTTGATTAATTTAATCCTGAACCTTTTGACGATTTGTCAGTCTAAACCGATGGGTCAATTTTTGTTGCCAATCGCTAATGTGGACATTGGCCGTTCTATGTGACACGGCTAGTGTTGGCATGAACAATTTTTTATTTTTTTAAATTTCTTTCTTTCTTTATTTTCCTTTTTTTTTCTAAGTCCGAGGATGGCTTCGTGGCCCTTTCCTTTTTTTTTCCCACTAAGTCTAATGAGGGCTACAAAGCCCTTGCCGGACTTAGTAGAGAAAAAAAAGAAAGAAAAAGGAAAAGATCAAAAAATTTATAAAAAAAATTGCAAAAATTGTACACGTTAGTGCCAGCTATACCACTTAAGACTACGGGTCCACATTAGTGATTTTTAGCCAAAATTGGCCAGAATGACTAAATTGGCAAATCGTCAAAAGTTTTAGGACTGAATTAGCTAAATTGAATAGTTTAGAACTAATTGGCATCTATATAATAGATTTAGGACTATTTTGTAATTATTTCCTAACTTTCACCTAAGACAAAGCGTGGACAAATATAATAAATGAGGCAATTAAGGGACATGGAAAGATTTCAATCCAGGAGTCGACTGCTAAAAAATTTAAAGTTGTTTAATAATGGAGTGGTTCCATATTTAAATATTCTAATGCTCCCCTCATGCATACATTGGACTTAAAATTTTGTAGAACCACTATTAACTGTTTTAAAAACTTAAACCGTTGGATAAAACATGGTTTAAAGCTGAAATATTCTAAGGTGTTGCTTCAGATCGTAATCACCAAAATTTCCATCTTGATTGAGTATGTCAAGGACATATATTGTAGTATTGTATCATTATCCACACAATAATCACTAAGTTTGATCCACCCAATGGTGAACTTCGATTCGACCTGACCCGACCCATTTTTCCAAACATTTTTGTCAAATATGTTATATGATTCATGCATTTGATGAAATTAAAGGGGGAGTCCAGCAGGCTTCGGTCTGTAGAACCAATAAAAAAGAGATGGTCGTGACACGAGGCTCTACTACACGTTCATTGAAAGGGTTAAGTAACGGATGATCTTAATAAGCAATATAACTTAACCATACGGTCTAACTAATAGCGCTTAATCTGAGGTAAAGAGGGGAGATTAAAGATAATCTTCTCCATTATATCTCCAAATATAGATTGTTGCACTACATTTCAAGTACTCTTTTACAGCATGATTGAACATTAGCTTTTAGATCGAAGAATGCTTACAAAATTCAGAAGCTGAAGCATTGGAAAATTTGGCTCCGAGAAGCCTTCATAGTTATTAATTTGCATTGGCGGGTTTTAGAACTTCAATAAATTAGGACTTAGTCCACAGTCCCAAAACTCTGTATGAAATTCTTCATGACCTCCATCGGTCGGGGATCCATTCACGAATGTTTTCAGCCGTTCGGATATTGTCGCAGCACCTAAACCGGACTCATCTATCTGCAAAAACATCAAGAAATTCCAGATAAATATGAAGTTACTCTAAGAATTAGGCTTTACCAAGAAAAATAAATTTTATCCTCTAAATCCTACCACGAACGCGATAAATGTTGGGTTCAGGTTGAGAATGAATGTCCCCCCTTCTCTTGAAAATGATCGATGTTTACTATTAGAAGGCAAGTTTCGATTTTAGAAAATGGAGATTAAGTACGTACCTTTGCATGCACCAAGTGGTAAACTGAGTTCCCAATGACGGAGAAGTTGGCATTCAGCACCTCAACCTTTTCCTCGTGGAGCATTCGGAGAATCTTCGAGAAGATGAACTGATCATGTAGCCTGCTAGTTAATATCACCTCTAGAGAAGAATCTCTCACGCTGATCTCAATTTGAGGTGATATGATGGTCGCCGACTCATTGCTGCTTGTGCTTGAGCTCGGTCTCTTCTTGCCCATTAGGTTCTCTTTCTTATCCTTGGCTTCCTTCACTGCTGTCTCTAGGCCCTTTATGTATCTTATGGCTTCATCTATCTGGTCTGGTAGTGATTTTGCTTCCTGCATTATTCATCGTGTCAATGGTCCTCTCATAGTGAAAACGACTCAAACATGTGCATGTACATGCAAATGGATGTAAAGGACAAAGTATTTTAGGTAACAACATTGTACATATACTATTTGTCATTGTAACGTAATTACCATGATCAAACGTGTACCTAAGTTTCAAAACTTCAGAAATTTGATAATCGAGGAGGATATGAAGAGATGTTTAATGTAGGGGTGACAATTTCCGACATGATTTTACATATCTCTAGAAGCAAAAGAATGACATTAATTGACATGAACTGATAATATATCAAGATTTTGTAGTGACACGAATTCACAACCTCAGTTTAATAGGTGAACACGAACTATCGAGATCGAGAGATCGGGAGAGAGAGACCTGATGAAACAGTTGAGAGGGGAGGAGGGAGTTGAGCACAGAGAAGAGATGCTTGGTCAGATCCCTCCGGTTCTTCTCAATGATCTTCCTCTCCGTTCTCCTTGAAGTCGATGGCGGAAGTCCTCTCTCCATTTCCTTCCCTCTCGCGTTCACGAGAGACAAAGCCAAGAGAACAATAATACTATATTATCACCGATGACAATGTTGGTCGTCCTTGTGTGAAATGGACTCCTTGGACTTACACCTTTATTTATATAAGCTCATGCCCACAGTGCGTGGGAAATGGGTTAAAAGAGCTAGAAAAAGTGCACAATTACGTGGTCATCGGTGTTTGATGGGACGGATTAAGCCCTTGTACGGTTGATTGTCAATCCAACGTGTTTGATGGGATGGATTAAGTCCTTTGTACGGTCGATTGTCAATCCAAATTCACGCAATAATTCATGTTAAGAGGCACATATATGAATAGAAGAGCGGACCTCATCCAAAAATCGAGAATCGGTTATTAAGGATCGGCTCTAAAAAATTTAAATTGAGAATCGCTCATTAGTTTCATAAACCCACTTAAGAACCGAACCGGCCCTACAAAATTGGACTCGTCAATTAATATAATAATAAACTTAGATTTTATGTGGGTGCTTCTTTGCAAAGGAAAATGTAAGAATAATAAATAAATCTCTGTGAGGGTCTTGCTTATCAAACATTAAATGATACAGTGATTTTAGGACGAATGCTCCTATTTTTTTAAATATATATATATATACCAGGTTGGTATAAGTGAGCAAATGCCTAAAACCAAGAATCGGATAGATACTTAATAATTTTATTAAATTGAAACCAATAATTGGTTAGGTCCCCATAAGAACCGACAATTCTGGACTGGTCTGGTCCGATTTTGGACGGTTCGAAGTTTCTGGTTCCTTTGCACACCCTTAATGGATAGGAAATTTGACGGATTAATGAAAGCGATTTATAAACGGACCATCTTCAATCGAGTTGAGTTATATGATTAATCAAACCAAGTTTCCACTCAAATTCATTGTCGATTATTTTCAAAGGATGCCTACTCTCTTGCTGCTCGTTCGGTAGTTTTCGTATTACCAAGTATCGTGTTGAAATATCATGCATGAGAAATAGGCTTTTTGTTAATCATGGACAGAACGAAGAATTTTATGTTTTCTCTCACCTTTTTGTGTTTTGTATGTCCATCACTTTTGGCGAGATAAATTATTATATATTTCTATCGATTCCGTTCTTGGTCAATGGTGAGTTTGGCCCCACACTTTCTCACATGCTCATCCCCCCACCCACCCCACCCCCCATCCATGGAATCACTAATACATGCTTTATTCATTAAAAACAGCATAATAGCATGTCGTTACTGTAAACATGCATTTTTTTAATTCGATCATAGGACACAAATTGATATAAAGTATTGTAAATTAAGTTTAGAGGTGAGCTTAACGTAAGCAAGAAATTATTGATGGATGACGGAAGCGAGGTAACCTCGGAAGAGGGGAGTCATCAACTCAAGAGCACTCAACGTCACTCGTGAGCCGTCATCTCGGAAAATTTTTCCCTCGTTGGAACCCTAGCTAACAAGTGGTTCTGTCGATTCATATCTTCTTTTTTAACTTTTTGTCGTTCCAACTCAGGAAAATCAACCTTAACTGCGTATCCGAGGGTCGTCTTAGACCAGGGCAACCTTTTTAACTTTTTTTTAGACACTGCTGACCACGGATTACGACTCAAGCTATGCCCTCCACCGTTATAGAATTTTCAATGCGTACACACGCTCATAAACTCATCATGCATCCTTCTTCCTTGCTCTCTCTCTCTCTCCCTCTCTGAACCTTTCTTTGTCTCTTCCACTTCTGAACGGGAGGGATTTGATCTAGATCTCTCCCTCCCCTCCTAGTTATTTTTCCTTTTATTTCCTTATATTTCTTTTCTTACTCTCCCGATCTAATTTTAGATATGAGAGTTTTGCTCTCCTAATCTTATATCTGGGAGCTTTTCTCTCCCATTTAATTCTAGATGTTGGAGTTTTAATGAATAAATATTCTATTTCCAGTTTCAATGATTTTCAAAGCAGTGTTGGTGTCAAATTTGTGCTCTTTCAACGTGTTTTAGTTAGAAGCTTTATGCGATGTTACAAAGCTCACTCTCAAGGTATCATATATGAGTTTTTTCAACATATTTATGTTGTCCCCTTATGATGATGGTGTTGGGGATGCCAAACCTAGGCGCACACCGCCGAAAGGCAAAACCATAACCATAAAGGGAGATCTCGGTGTGTGCTTATAACTGATCATGTTGTGTGCTTTGGTGATCGACCGCCGATTCTTTCGCTTGGATGAAGTTACAGATCTATTCTTGAAGGACGAGCGTGTGATTATCTCTGTCATCCAGGATCTGATGATATGTCTTGATTTTAGGTTTTGAAGCTTTGTTGGCTTGCTTGGTTATGGTGACTTTAGAGATTTCCTATCATGTATCATTTTGGTAATGAATGGAAATTTATCTAGACCAAAAAAGGAAACTCATCATGCAGATGAATCTGTTGATTGCTTCTATTTGCTGTTGAATTCCATGGTCAATCGCTTTTCGATCAAAGGAAATGCGCGTCGGCCCGTTATATCTCTACTAACCTCCAATCAAAATCCAACCGGGTGGCTCCAACTGTTATCCTTACAAGTCTAGGAAATCAAATCCAAATTGCTTGTGTAATCCGTGTGCACCGTGTTGGCTCTTTGACCTATATGATATAGTTTATTGGTCAATTATCTTTCCTACGATGAATTTCATAACCCAAATCCTGGCTATCTTATTGCTCTTAAACAAGAAGCTTGACGACATAGTTAGCCCAGCTCGGGTGGAGAAAATCAAGTCGTTTTCTGCTTCCTTACACAGTGTTTTGATTTGATTAGCAAAGCCTTCATCAGTCATTCTGCTATGCGCAATATGCATCGTGATGGAGAATGTATTACTCCTATGTACTCATCAACTATACTCATTTTACTTTTAGCAAAAAAAAAAAAAAATTATACTCATTTTACGCCCAAATTAATCCATCATGTTATATAATAGAGAATCTACATAAATCGGATGCAATTCGGGTTGCCCTCAAGACACTATACCAAAACTATCAGTATCGAACTGTGACAGATCGATCACATACTTGCCTCCATCGATGCGATGGGCAGGCCTCGCGCCTCAGGCTCTTTGCACATATAGGTCAAAAGAGATCACGTAAATTCGGCAAGCTAGGGACCATCCGATTCGTCTTGTTGGCTTTTTTATATGCTTGGAAGTTTCTCGGCTAGGACCAGAGGCCAGGACAAAGGAGGTTGACGCAACTTGCGGTGTTACGATGCCTTTCTTTCTTTGTCTTCCAAGGTTCCAGTGCGAACAGATGTCACTATTGATATGGCGGCCGCCGCAAATACAGACACGCGCAGATACGACAGATACTCGAAGGGGTCAGATTTGACCGCCACCCTTACCAAAGAACCTTGACCCAAACCAAGTCAACCAATACTGTCAAGGTGATCGAAGCTTGACGTGTCGCTGTCGCATGGAAAATGGACAAATCAGAGGTCTCCCAGCCCATACAAGCTGCTCTACACGGGTCTAATTCTAATTTGTGGGTTCATGCTATGCGTAGCTTCTTGCAAGGGAAGAAAATTATGACGATATGTCACCAGAGACGTCGAAGAACCTAAACGGGCAACAAATGAATCGAGACTACTTATAGGTGGAAATGCAGTCAGTGCAAATATCAAACTGAATCAGAACTACTGCAGTCATTTTGAGTTGGATCGACATAGCCATAACAGCCTTTCATACACTGATTTAACATTATCCTTTTATTCGTAAAAATTCCTACAGAAATCGTGCTATTATCATATAAGATTGCATTGTGATCCTACAATTCTTGGAAACCTCATCACACAAAAGAAGACAAACGATCGATTGTTGCGGAAACACAGACAATGGGCAGTTGAAAAGGCTTACTTGGTCGATTGTAACATGTTCCTTTTGCATCCAAATTGCAATTCATGGAAGGATATGGTGGGTTTGTTTCTGGAAAATGCATAAATTCAAGGAGACTTGAAAGCCAAAGCGCGGGGTTTGATTATGAGCTCCCAACCAAAACAGCAGCTTGTTTTCACTTCTGGTATGCACAACATTTAAACTTATATAAACACGTGTGAGAAATAAGAAATGGTAAATTTGCCAACTAGTGCTGGAACATCTGATATAGCTAGCAAAAATTACTTAGAGAGAGGTGAATAAGTGATCTAAAACTTTCTGATGAATTTTTTAAAGCGGAAACAAATTATCAATATTAAAGTCTGACAAACAATCAGATTCTAATCAGACTTTGTGCCAAATGTGCTAGTATGCAGAATATATATATGAGTTTAGGGATAGAAAAATTGCACACAGAAAATTATAGTGGTTCGGCTTAGATTAAGTCTACGTTCACTCTCTCACACTGACAACTTACTGGCTAGATTCCACTATATGATCAAAAGGGATTACAAGTTCTGAGTGATATCACTATAACAAAAACAAGATTTTAGCGACGAATTTTGCGACGAAAATTTGGCAAAATTCGTCGCTAACGAATTTGCAATGAATTTTACGACGGAAAAAAATCCATCGCTAATATGACGTCGCAAAATTTAGCAACGGAAAATATTAATTTTCGTTGTGAAATTGAAAAATTCGTCGCAAATTAGCCACGAACTTTATTCGTTGTAAAATTCGTCGCAAATTAGCGAAAAATTTCAATTTTCGTAGCAAAATTCGTCGCTAATTATTCGTGGCAAAATTCGTCGCTAATTTGCCACAAACTTTATTCATCGCAAAATTCATTGCTAATTTCTAATTTGCCACGAACTATATTCATGATAAAATTCGTCGTTAATTTTATCATCAATTTTTTTTTTTGTCAGTAATTTGCGACGAACTTATCGGTTGCAAAATTCGTCGCTAACTTGCTACCAAAAATTTTTACTTTTGCCATTAACATTATTCATGAATGAATTTAGAGACGATTTTTTATTAATTCTTTTGCGACGAATATCATTTAGGGACGAAATTAGCGACGCAATTTTATTTTTACAACGAACTTTTGTAATTTGTGATCGTACAATAAAATCATTTATTTTATTTTTCAATTCTAAACCTAATTAAAAGCAAATTTAATTTTTGAAATTTATATTTAACATTGATTAAGCACTTAATAACATCAAAATATTATAATAATATGAAAATAAAGTACGTTCATCTACATTTTCCAAAATGTATGATCAAGCTAGAGAAGAAGCAGTCGAACATCTAATTTCTCGGGGAGTTCCTCCTTGCCCTCGGCAGGGCAAAACACTTGAACAAAAGCTCGGTCATCCACGCCCAAAGTTAACATCCAATGATTTCCGGATTTATCATGGTATGATCAAGCTAGAGAAGAAGCAGTCGAACATCCCCCCTCGTGCAATCTTTGCTCTTGAGAAGTCCATCTCTGGATGCTGCAAGAGAGGTCGCCAGAAAGAAGAAATTAGCAACGTTGATCTATAGATACAATAACGCTCATCAATAAGAAAAGCAACCAATATCCACCTCTGCCATGAACTTCTTTAGAATCTCCTATTTTTGCATCTCGTCACTGGTAGGAAGACCCATTGCCTTTTGTCTCCGATCAAACTGATAAGTCAAAAGCAAAATGTCAGTATTGTATTTGCAAGGAGAAATGCAAACACTCCAAGGCCACCAGCATTGTGATCGTCTACATGCACATAACAAAATACATGCAATGTGTGTTCGTTTAGTTAATACCCAGGAGGAGCTTAAGAAAGAGAGCCACTTACCATCATCTTTTCAACTGTCTGTCGAGTTTCTAGGTCCAGGTCAGACAATTTGCTATTCTTTGGTTCTACCTTCTGAGAATCAATTTCAGGATTCCCTTTGACCAAAGATTTCCACCACTCCATTTGATTGTGCTTAGTCAGGAGAATGGAGATCGTACTCTGGTCCTCTGTAGATTCACAACGTTAAGATGATCGCGCAACATGGAATTGACTCATAATATTATTAACTTAACAACAGGAGACAGATCATTCTTGTTTGTGTTTGAATTCATATGCCATGTGATATTCTTGACTCAATCCACTACGCACCTAAACTCTAGTAACAATCATCAGGCTTGACAGTCTGGAAAGGCTCCCCCTGCAAGTAATCGTACATGGTCAAGAGAGTTATGTAAATAAAGCAAGCTGATTAAATAAACTCAAATTATGCACACTCACTTCTATGACAGGAGGTTGACCCTTGAGTCCAACTTTCAAGTGGTTTTTCTTTATGTCGCATACCACAAACCTTCCTTTAGTACCCTTAGGAACTGGAACATGGATGGTAACCTCCTGCAGAGTCTAAGTCAAGGAATAATTCTCAAGATCAAGGCCATTGCCTTTGTTTGGCATTGTTCAACCAGAAACAATGTCAGAGCAACTACGGAGGCAACATGGTATATTTTACACAATATGTCTACTAAACATATGCATCCACCTTGTAAAAGGAATCATAACAAGCATAAGCATGCAAAAAGACTTGCAAGAACCAACACTGCAATGAGAAGACATCTCCAAAACCAAAAGCAAGAAGCTTACAGCAAACCTTCCATCACTAGAGTACTTGAATAAGCCAATGCACGCTTAAACAGATTATAGGAGAGATCAACACAAGAGAGATATAATTATTTGGGAGAGTTCAGATTGCTGAACAAAGGAGCAAGTACCCATCAAAGAACCACACTTTAGCGAAATCGATAGCATAATAGAATAAACATTTCCCCTGCCCATCGCCATTAAATAGCCAACCAGAGAAAACATCCAAGCTACATAGATGACTACGGCCACGAAACCGTCACAGCCTAACTATAGCAGGAGAAAAGAGCCACACCATGAGCGATCACTATGTAATGTACTTCTCATCTAATCTCCCAGATGTCTCAACCACAACAGCGTCTTGATAGGCACTCATCACGCTCATGTGTAGCAAGCAACAAATCACAACACTGTCCAAGAAAAATCAAAAGCTCAAGTGTACAGAGTGCTGACTTAGCAACTATACAGATGATAAGTTGCAATGGCACATAACAACATACACATGGTTGAATTATAATATCAAATCAAAATAATGTTCAGCAGAAAACTAAGCGCCGCAAATCTTAGGCATAAAGCTCAGTTCATTATAACAAACCCCATATATATCCGACAACACGATTAGGTCATCAGTCATCAACCAAACCTATGTGTGATTAAACTAATAAGCACGAAGGTGGAAAAGTTCTTTTCATGAAATGGAAGCATGCGTTACATACAGAGAGGAAAAAATACAGATGGGGAAGTACCCAAAAGATCACTGAGGTCAGGCACAAGAATGCAACTAGCACAAGGAAAAAGAAATTCGAGAAAATATAGTCTGCAAACAGACTTGTATATCTAAACAGCTTTGATGAAACGTTGATGGGCAACCATTGCAGCAAACCAAGTTCCCTCCATCTCCACAGATGCCACAAGTGTCATCGTTACGATCATCTCCACCAACATCTATAAAATGGAACCATTTCTGCCTAGATTCCTCCTGCTTTTTCCAAGAGTCCAGCTGGCACTGCAACATAGACATCCCATTCTCCAAATATATGTTTTCAAGTGGCTGGCCAAGCCTGCTACCTGCATGAGCTTCAAATTCGGAAATTGTTATCACCTCACCACAGCAGTCACAATGAATACCATCCCTTGTGATTGTACCCCCAAGCTTTGCTTGTGTCTTTTCCGGATGAAAATACCGAACCTTTCCTTTATCCAGGACAGTGCCCAGATCAATCATCCATGCCAATATAGTCCGTTTGCCACTGTATAGAACATAGTTTTCAGAATCTGGTTGTGTCCCGTCAGTGTTGCGAGCCAACAGAGCACATCTCTTTCTGTTTTGCGTCTCTCGTCGTTTGCGATTCCCAATCGACAATGGTGTATCTTTTCGAGTTGCCCCACTCATTTTTGCCTTTCCAGATAGCAAAGCTTTTCCTTTACTTTTTGCTCAGAACCATTTATATGCACTTGCACCAAATCTGAGTTTTCCTTTGTGCTTCTTCTTCTTATTGATTGCTCCATCAATTTTACTACTGCCCTTCTTCTTTCCCTCCCTTTTCTTCGTCATAACCTTGTTTAGTATACTAAGTTCTTCCTTTGGTATAGGCGAGAACACAAAGCCAGTCTTGTAAGCCTTAGATTCAGCATCGCCATCCTCATAACACCTTTTAAGAACATTATAAGCCAGAGTCACCGACCAGTGAGTTTTTCCATCGGGGCTCACATAAACAGCATCGCTGTATTCTCTTTCTTGCCTAGGCCTGTACTCAATTGTCCACCCCGCACTCATAAGCAACTCAATTATTCGGTCTCTCACTAAATTCTTCTGTTTACGTCTACTTAGTCCTACTTCTCCATCTTCTTCTGGTTTCAGTCCTTTGATCACACTCTGCTCATTATAACTACTTTGCTCTGTCATCAAACTCGGCCCTGATGAAGGCACATTTTCACCTACTTCTAAGTCCACATGCTTACCCTTTTTAGCTGGTGACATCTTCTTCACCTCATATTCATTCCCATTTGATCTCCTACCTCTGTTTGAACTACTGACAAGCAAAGTCTGCTCCACACTCTGTTTGGTTTTTGAAATCCTTTCACTTTTTCTCAATCCAGGCATCTTCGCTTTCTTCTTTCCAAGCACCTTAGGTGGCCTACCACGCTTCCGCTTCAACTTCTGTGAAGATGGCTCAACCAAATCAAAAACCCCATCCTCTTCGGCCTGCTCACTAATGGTCTCCAACCCACGACCTCCTCTTCTCTTTTGCTCGAGCTCAGCAGCTCTCTTCTTGTCCTTTGCACCTTCTTTTCCAACCCCATTACTAACAATAGTCCGTGGAAGTGCACTCCATCGTCTAAAGCTTCCTCCTTTGCAATTTTCTTAATCGGCTCATGACACTGAGTCCCTTCTCCACAACTTTCCCGACTCCTTTTCCTGCTACCCTCCAATGCACTGTTGCACAGACCTTCACCTGTCGACACAACTTCACCACATTCGCTCCCAGAAACTACCATCTTGTCACTCACAATGGCTCCATCTTTCAACGGGACCGCTGACTCCTCACACGCTCCGCATTGTCCGATGCCAAAGCCAGCGCTTTCCCACCACCCAAGTCAGCACCTTTCGGCATCACGTCAACCAGTTTCTTCTGAACAAGCACTTTTCCGGACACAGGCTCGTCTTTCTCTGGCTTCGCCCGCAGCTTGCCTGATCTCAAACCGTCCCTCATCCTTCCCCACCCAAAAAACCACCAACCCTCGAAGAGAACCCGCTCCAATTTCACTACAATCTCCCCGTGTGAGGCACGGAAAAACCGCACAAAAAACAAAGCTCCCACCGCAGTTAACCAGCACAAAATCGCAAGAACCACTCACGACCGCGACGCACATTACTGTCCCACCACAGCAAAACGGAAACCCGAAACCCGAAACAGAGACATAATTCCAAACACCAACAAAAAAAAAAAAGATCACGGACAAAGACCGGGGGGGATCAAGATCAAAGGCGACGGCTCCGGGGAGAGGGGCTCTCACCGGCGGCCCCCAGCAATGTCGCAGCGGCCCTACGATCCGGCGGCGGAGCAGGGCGAATTTGCGACGGATTGATTTTTCCTCACCGCCCTCGACACCGCCGCGACGTCCCTCTCCGCCGCCTCATGTGCGAGGAAATCTCTCCGCTCGGCCACGAACTCGAAGGCCTCCTCGATGAACCCCAGCGGGCTGGACGGATCGAACCTCGCGTTGAACTCCGCCGCGGCAGAGGAGGAGGTCGAGGACGAGGCCGAGGGCTTGGCCTCAGGTTGCTTCTCCTCTTCCTCCTCGAAGTCGGAGATGATCGCCATGGAAGGTGAGCTCCGGGAGGGATCGAATCGGAGATTGCTCTTCTCTGGCTTGATTTCCTCTAGGGCTCCGGAGGCCATGGGCGAGGAGGAGTCGCGGGAGGAAGCGCGACCGCGAGAGGTTTGGGGGTGTGGGGGAGAGGGAAGAAGGAGAAGGAGAAAGAGGATGAAAAGCGGAAGGAGAGAGAGAGAGAACGGGGGAGGGGGGCTAATTGGGAGTGAGGGCGGGGAACTTCAAGTTTGCGACGGATTGGTTTTTCAATTGCAAATTTATTTTTCGTCATAAATTTACGATTGATTTTGCGACGGATTCCAAATATAAATGACATTTTTCAATTCGTTGTTAATTTGTGACGAATTTATTTTTCCGTCGCAAATTTGTGACTGATTTATTTTCCGTCGCTAATTTGCAACGGAAGTGATTTTCGCGACACTTTGGCGCCCATCTTTTAAAATCAGTCGCTAATTTGCAATAGAATTAGCGACGGAAATGTTTATACCGACC
This sequence comes from Syzygium aromaticum, assembly GCA_024500025.1. NCBI lineage: Eukaryota > Viridiplantae > Streptophyta > Magnoliopsida > Myrtales > Myrtaceae > Syzygium > Syzygium aromaticum. Next base: position 8,010,880 of record CM044895.1, read on the forward strand.
AATTTTTCGAATTCGTTGCTAATTCCGTCGGAACCTTGAGTAGATATGCTTCTACACTTTTACATATAATGACACATTACTCATATTTGACGAATTAGTAAATGTCACGATCTAATTCATCTAAGGGCGGCAAGTCTGGTGATGTATTTTTTTTTTTTTTTCATTTAGAGCAGCGGAGGAATGTCAAATAACTACAGGAAGTTGTTGCGAAATGGGCCAATGTGACTAGCATTACGAACACTGTGGAAAAAATATGACTGATGTGGATGTCCTTGTTACAAACAGATTTGATTGACACTTTCTCAAATAACAATAGGGCTCTGATACGAAGTCAAGAATGTGATAAAAAAATTAAGAGCAATATATATATCATTGTCAAATGAAGAGTACACGAACCTATTTATCGGTTTTATAGGATGACTATCTAAAAGGGAAAATATCAGTTATAATCAACTAAAGGAAATATAGGGAATCTTCTAAATATTTCTCTAATAAAATACATGCTCTATATTCACTTATCATTCGGATGTAACCCTTTAGCAGTAATTCATCTAATTGGTTAGGTCTAAATAAGAATATCTCTTTTATATGATTTTCTATAGATATCTCTATGTAGATACATTGACTTTATATTTCATACATTAACCCGATTCTAATCTATTTGAAAATTGTTATAATTTATTTATCCATATATTTACGCATACATAAGAGTTACGTGCGGAAGAAACCGCCATATTCAACTAAATAGATATCTGTGTTATTTATATCTAAGTCTTGAAAAAAAATAAGATAAGATTTGCACCGATCGAATCGAAAAAAGCTTATTCGAGACGAGAACATTTTAAGAGATTATCTAATATCTTGAGTTTATAATAGATCTTCTTATCTAATTTGAATTTGTAATATCTAATCTCTCTTAGAATTGGATGCGTAACAAATCGTCCAATCTCTTTTGAATTTGAACTTGTGACAATCATCTAATTTAGTTTGAATTTCAATTAATAATTGTTAGTTTGCATTAGATTGATTTCATTAGGCAATATTTAGTTTGTCTTGTGATGGAGTATATTCCTTATGTAGTCCTCGTCCTTATCATGAGAGATTGAGACGTGGTAATCATCGTGATTAGACTAAGAAGAACTTAGGTTCAGTTTTAGAACACTACAAAAAAAACAAGGTTTTAGGGGCGAATTTTGTGATGAAAAATTTAGCAAAATTCATTGCTAAACGAATTTGCGATGAATCCGTCGCAAAATCAATTGCAAATTTGTGACGGATTTATTTTCCGTTGCAGATTTATTTTTCCGTCGCAAATTTGTGACGAATTTATTTTTTGTCACAAATTCCATCGCTAATTTGCAACAACTAATTTTCCGTCACAATTCCGTTGCTATTTTTGCGACGAATTTATTTTCCATTACTAATTTGCGATGAATTTTTATTTCATGGCAAATTCTGTCGCAAATTAGCGACGAAAACTTTCCATCGCTAATTTGCGACGAATTTATTTTTCGTCGCAAATTAGCGACAAAAAATTATCCGTCGCTAAATTCCGTGGCAAAAACCTTGTTTTTTTGTAGTGTATCATTCTGTGAATGATAGAACCCTCTATCTCACATAGTCACTCTTACAAAAATGTCTCTCAAGGTTTTAATGTTTGGCTTAGGAAAGACAAGTACTAGAATCGGAGTATGCCAAGACTTTGGACTTGTTAATTTTTTACTTCGCTCTATGCCTTCTGCTTCTCGTTAATCTTCTTTTATACTCCTTCAATGCCAAACTAACCTTTGGACAGCTTTCAGATGATCATCTTCTAATTTTCACCTTATACAGTTTTATATAAAATCAATTGAGTAGCCGTTGGTTGACAAAATCTGAATCCCGTTGAATTCGATCGCCCATATAACTAGAATTTTGGTTCCATAAATAGAGATTTATCCGTTGTGAGATATGCTTGCCTTAATGTTTGATTGCCAATCAATTATTGCCTTTTAAGATCGAGTCAATAAAAACTTTCCCATAATGAAATCCATGCCAGATCACTAGTCGTTATGTTTGTTCTGAATAATTTCAGAGTCTCAAAAACTTTTGATGCTTGCTTCACATTTAGAATTTTAGTCAATGTGGGTCTTCAGTAAGGTTTGAACCTTTCAAAAGTAAAGTTTGAAATTTTTCATCTGCTTAATATAAAGTCTGAGTAACTTTTTCTGTAAAGTCAGAACTTTTCGTTTTAAATCTCGTAAAGTCTGAAGTCTTTCTTCTGGTCCTCGTAAAGTTCGAGCGTCCAGAAAGTTTAGTGTTCTCGAAGTATTGGAATTGCCATTTTCAGAATATGTCTACCTGGATCAAAATACTTCAAAGTATATGTAAGACTTACAGAATTCACATGGATAGTTTTGTCAACTTCAAAATCTGTAAGCAGGTTTCCTTAACAATCTCTCCATTTTTGATAGTGACAAAACTTCCATGCAAATTTAAAAAAATTTTATAGAATTTTGAGAATTAAATGAGCATATATCAATTAAGCTCATAAGACACAGAGAATAGTTATAAGTGCAAACTTTTAAGGTCTGTGTCCTTTTCTTTCTTCGGGTAAGTACAATAACCTGCATGTTAAAACATCTGCATATCAAGTAATATTAATATGCATCTTTATAATCTTCATACATTCTCCTCCTTTTTGTCATCACCAAAAATAAATAATTAAGACATTAAACCGAATAATTAATCATGTCAGTCACTGAAATATGCCAAGTCAAAGTGAAAGGTCAAAATTACACATTCAATTTAAAAATGCAAACTGTGAAACAATAAAGGAGTTGAAGTAGGCTATTTTTGGTAGGGGTTCGAACAAGTTGAAAGTTTGCAAGATTTGAATAGCTTCTTCAATCTTGGTGGAACACTGACCAATAGCTTTCTCAATATTGGATAAACATTGAGCAACTACTTTTTCAATGTCTGCTTTGTTTTGTTCTGCTTGAAAACAAATATTCTGATTGTTGTCCTCAATAATTGTCTTGAGCTTCATCATGTCTTATTCAAGAAACGATTGTTTTCCCATGATTTCCAGCAAAAGTGAGAGTATAGTCCTGTCCTGTGAGATCTGTCCGTGGACATTTTCATGTTCTTTTTGTTCAAATTCTACCCCTTTTTCAATAGGTATCTCCCCCTGAATTTCTGCAGTTTATGCAGCATCATTCCCTTTGTCTGTATGTTCAGGATGTGGAGGACAAGATCAGCCTTCTCCTATTTCCATAGGAACACTGCCATGTTCCTGTTGCTTCAAACCTGACTCTTCTTGTTCTGGTTCTGAAGTCTATTTAGTAGGTTCTGAAACTAATTTCCTCGCAGTAGGTTTTGGAACTTCTTTTTCTTCTCTATGGTCTCTTCAACAACATTTGGTCCTTCATGTCATCAATGTTCTCTGTTTCATCCTCTTCATTTATGAGGAAGAGCTTTCTTCTATTTCTGTAGACTATATAAGGACTTGTTGAGAGAGTTTGATCTTTCTTCTTCTTTGTTGGCTTTGCTGCTTCCTTTCCCTCTGTCTCTCTTTCTTTTCTTCTTCTTTCAGTTTTTGCTTCTAACTTCGCTTCAATCCCGCCTTTCGCTTTATTTCCAAAAATCTCCTTTTCCTTTCTATTCAGTCTGACATCAATTTGCTTGAAATTCATTTTAGCAATTATTTTCTCCCCAACAAACATAAGAGGAACAAATGTTGTGCACAGTTCATTAGGAATATCAATTTTGAGATCAATGAAAATCTTGGTGATTAGTGCACTATAAGGAAGTTGTCCCTTGTTTTTCTACAATGTTCTGTACATATGAAGAATTATAATGTGAGGGAGAGAGAATGGAACCTCATTCAAGATTGGCTAAATCAGCTTGACCTCAAATTTAGACAGGTCTGTCTTGGAAGATGCTTTGGGCCTTAAGCAGTTGATGATGATATTATGCAAGATTATTATCTTCTTTATCAGATTAGAATAGGATATGTGTCTTTTTGAACCTCCTGAGAAATATAGATTTTCTGAGGCTACCATGGAAGCTTCTTCTGCACTTACTTCAATTGATGTGAACTTGGAATGTTTTACTCCAATTGTTACGTCCCGAACTCCCATCGAGCCCGCGACATCCCGTCTTTGGTCGCAGAGCACGATATCCTAGGTTATCGCCGACCTCATCAACATCAAAGAATTAAATTCGCAACGGAAACCATAATACACCTTGACAATATAAACTAGGGAGAATTTGGAGAATATACATTTTCATTTCTCGTTAAAACTTGTCCCATAATATTTACAATAATACAAACATTAATCTACCAGTGTACATCTTACTGAAACTATCGAAACCAAAAAGGGATCGACGACCTGGTGATCATTTTCAAAAATGGTTCTCATCCAAAGTCTAGCTCTCCAACTGACACTCGAACCTCTACGCCCCTTACTAGGCGTCCATTCATAATCTGATTCCTCATCTTCCGATTCCGAACTCTCTTTTGCCAAATGCTCTTCCAATGACTCCGGCTCCGCCTCGATCACTATCGGGTGGTTGATGTCACCCGATTCCGCCGGAACCTCATCCTGACCGTTCTTAGCTAGTACATCCCAGAAATGGAACTCAGACTCAAAATTGAGATCCATATACTGCTCAAACGGGAGTATGTAATCCGGTTCCCCTACATGCTCTTCAAACTCAACCAGATTATTCTCCGCTTTGACCTCGGGTTCCACCTCTCTCGGTACCATCTCAGGGATAGGATCTAAGTCTATATCCATCGGCTCAGCTTCGGCTTGCGACGCCTCGGGTTCGGGTTCATGTTCGGCTCCGGAAGATTCCTATGCTACAGTTGCTTGATGCAGACCAAACTGAGCCAAACTAACCTCGATACTAGTCAACTCTCCGTCAATCGGGGGAATAGCGGCCGAGTCCCAATCTCCAACTAAATCATACGGAACAACGAAACCTTGAACGGGACCAAACTCATCCCCATCAGTGTCCCTAAAGTACCAAGCCGTGTACACGTTGGTCTCCCACAACGGCAATCCTACTTCTACATATACGGTCGTCGTGTGTCTAATCCTTGTCATCCCATCACCCATTGGAAATTCTGCTACTTCGTACTCCGTGTGCACTGGTACTCTAAAACGTACTGGCGGTGGTGGCGGTGGAGGGTTCATGTCTCAAGTCGGGGTTCTGAAAATTGTTGGTTGATATAACCGTGAGATTACATCTTAGCAAGCACACCCTCAAACCCAACCTAGGCTATTACGTACTTCCAGACAATTACAAATTACAATTACACACGTGCCAAATCATCACATAACAGGCATTTCACACACGATCACAAACACGTCGTATGCAACACACGCATGTACTGTTCTCGTTCCACATACTCCTCCCGTTCTCATTTCCTCTTTCCACAACACTCACCAGTGACTCGCGTTGAAGTACACGCCTCAGGCACACTGCGACTATTCATCACCACACTTCCGGTCCGTGTACTTGTTCACGCCTCAAGCCCTGATCGCAACCTGAGCATCACACGCCTCAGGTCCGATCCCAAACTCAGCCCGCGCCAAATGCACAAGGCCTACATGATCGGAACCCGAACTTATAATGCTTCGGTCCAATCCCGGTCTCACCCGAGCTGATCGTGCCTAGGATCAGTTCTCATTCTTGCTTTTTCAAGCCTTAGCCTGTGCCAAATGCAACAGACCTATGTGATCGCTGCCCGAGTTTATGATACTTAGCTCGATCCCATTCTCACACTTTCACACCTTCTCATGAATTTTCGTGCACACATTTGCACCCACAATCACACATTCACATCTCAAATACACATTCACGCATAATTTCGCATTTTTTCGCACTCAAACATTGTCAAATCAATTTCGGCCCTTCATGGAACTTTCATAAAATTCAGAGATGGACCTAACAGTACCATCTACGCGTCAAACAACCAACCACAGCATATCACACAACACATCACAGCCAGTGAACAGTAAATTCCGCACCTTAAATCACAAAATTACACTCCCGGCTCTTCACGACATTTTCTCGCAATTAATTACTGATTCTAAAAATCCAACTTGCATCCGGATCCATCAATCACAGCCTCATGAACAGTAATTCACAGCCTATTTTCAACCTTTAATTTCCTCCAAAAATTCCAAAATAAATCCCTAAGGCCCGCCACAAGAATCCAATCATATTTCCCACAATTCCTCACCCGCAAAAATCCAATTTTCCCTAAAAATAAATCATCCTTCGATACCCGAAGTCCTAAATCAGGTTTAGAGCACGACTTACCGAGTTCTAGATTGAATCGGCTAGAATGGGAAGCGGTGGCACTCAACGGCAACGGCGTACGGCTCACGGCGACGGTTTGGCTTGGGCGGTGGTGTACGGCGGCGTGCGGCGACCTCCTTGCCGTGGGTCGGTCACGGGGAGAGAGGAACGGCGGCAACGTGGCTGGTAGTGGTGGCGTGAGGATGGTATGGCGGCGGCAAGGTGGCGAATGGCAGTCTGGGTGGTGGGGAACAGCGGCGTCGGCGATGGAGGCTTCACGGTGGAGGGAGAGAAATCGAGAGAGAGAGAGAGAGAGAGAGAGAGGTGAGCCGTGAGAGATGGAGAGGAAGTGAGGAAAGAGAAGATGAGTCTTAGACTTAAATAGTGCCTATTTTGACTAAAATGGTAATTTACCATCATGCCCTTGTCTAATCTTTTTAATCAACAGTCAAGATTTGATTTTATCTTGAAACCGACAGGCAAGATCAAATCTCACCCAAAAATATCCAAGGGTAATATTGTCATTTTCCAAAAATCCAAGGGTAAAATTGTCTAATCAAAATTTTAGGGCAAAATTACCCTTTAAAACTCGCCCTTTAATAAATCTTAGGGGTATTTTGGTCACTTTCTCTGTTTCTTGCCCAAATCGAGTTTTTCCAAAAAATTTGAGCGCACCCAAAAATCACACATATCTCCTGCAACGTCGTCCTAACATTCTGTCGTGATTTCCTAATTTTTCAATGTCCAAATTAGGCTAAATTCAATAATTAAACTTTATTAAACGCAACTCGAGCGTTTCTCGAGCTAACGGGCGGTTTGTTGGGAAATTTCGCAGAATTGACTCATGACTGATACTGAATTGAGTCACGTGCAAGTCCGTTCGGTACATGACGACATCGATTGTCATTAAAATTGCAAAGATTAATCACTTGATATGAGAGGTACGATCGTTTGGTATAGGTTCGGGATCAATCATTAAGTCATTTCATGGTCCAGCAGAATCACCTGCGATCCACTACTGTGATAGTGGCAAACTGACCATTAACTATCCTTGGATCGGCCAACAGTGGTTCAAAATATCACTTTAGCGATTTAATAGTCGAAAATCAACTCACGATCGAATTTTCTTTAGTCGTGCGAATTTAATTCCTCTATTAGCCTTTCCCTAATGGTTAGCATTCCTAGGAATGATCAGTTCCAGGCGAGAATTTACTACGAGTATATTTCATAAAACTCAGTTATTTTATAAATTCCCAATTGATGAAATTTCGGAATGTCGCACCAATAATATTAGCTAATGTAGTAGCATACGGATCATACTTTTTATCACCTACTGTAAATTGAATCCAGTTTGGAGACAAAAAAGGATAAATTGGAGTAGAAGTAGGTAGTCAGTTCAGCATATACATGAACAGACTGAAGACAAATTCCTGCATACCAAAATTTTCAAAATGTTGCCTCACCATAATACCAACATTGTCTAGGTATGCAAAATCAACACTTCTGTAGTTCATAATTCCTCTGGACAACAAAAGATTATGATAAGTACAATGTTTTTGATTTATGAATAGTTGTCCATTTCCTTTAACTCCAGAAGCAATACCTACCCTTATTTCAAAATTGTTGAATAATATGGCATCATCATCTTCATTTTTCCTTTCAACCTTAGGTTCTAAGCCACTTTTAGACTCAGAGCTAGTAAAACAGGTTTCTTTGTAGCAGATTTAGGAGTAGATGATTCTCCTACCTTTTCTTTGCCTTTCCTTGACATATTTCAGTTCCTCTCTAGAATGAATAGTTTCTGAAGGAAACATAGTGTAGCATTGCGCAAGTTCTACCTCAGAGCGAAAACCATTGTCTTGTAGTCACTGATTTAAGAGCGATTCAAATGCATTATTCCTTTTCAACTTTTCATGTGTCTTCTACACACAACTAAAATCTTTGAAATAAAAATCTATTTTGTTAGATGTTTTTGGTGGAGACGACTATTGGGGCACTTGTGGAGGTGTTTTGGAAGGCGCTTGCTTGTCCGACTCTATTTCGGACGAGTATGTAATCTCCATGTATTCTAATTTTCTAGTGGACTTGGATTCTCTATTTGGAATGCGAGATGATCTTCTCTTGTAAGACATTGTGACTCTCAGGGGATTGTTAGAGGAGAAAGGTTCGATTTTCGTGAATGAGGAGGAGCAAGGTCTGAAGAGATTGAGAAATCGAGAATGAATGGGCGTTCCTATTAGGGTTTTTAAAAAGGTAGACGGTTTTTTCGGAAATAAAACCGCTTTTGGAAGTTGTCCAATAAAGCCCGATTTATCAGGATATTTAAAATAAACAAGAATATTTTAAACATACTTGATTTGGCAAGAATATTTCAATCAATTAGACAATAATGTTTGGCAAAAAAAAAATACATACCTGATTTACTACCATAATTAAAATATGCCCGCCAAAATTTGAAGATAAAGTATTTACCTTCCTTTTGAGTCTGGATATGACATTCAAACTTAGATAATCTGAGTTTGAATGATTCCCGCCCCTAAAAATTCTTCGAGCAAAAGGGTTAGTGATGCATAATTTATTGCGAATAAATTCAAAAGAAGATTTTTCTAAAGGTTTTGTAAATATATCTGCTAATTGATTTTTAGAATCAATAAATTAAATATTCACATCACCATTTTGAACATAATCTCTGATGAAGTGATGCTTGATTTCAATGTACTTTGCTCGTGAGTGGAGAATTGGATTCTTGATAAGATTTATAGCACTGGTGTTATCACATTTGATTGCAACACTAGAATCTTCAATTTCAAAATCTCGTAGTTGTTGTTTCATCCATAGAATCTAAGCGCAACATCTTCCCAAAGCCATATATTCTGCTTCTGCTGTAGATAGTGCAACCGTGCTTTATTTCTTTGAGTACCATGATACCGACATATTTCCAACTAATTGGCAGGTTCCTGTAGTGCTTTTCCTGTCCACTTTACAACCAACAAGATCAGCATTAGAATAATCAATAAGTGTGAAGTCTATGCCCCTTGAATACTATAGACCTAACATTAGGTTAGTTTCATTGTATTTGAATATCCTCTTTACTGATGTAAGATGTGATTCCTTTGAATTAGATTGAGATCTAGCACACATATAGACACTAAATAATATGTCAGGTTGAGATATAGTAAGATATAGTAATGATCCTATCATGCTTCTATACACCTTATGATCAACCTATTTACCATTCTCATTCTTGTCCAATTTGGATGAATGAGACATAGGTGTGTTTGTTTTTTTACTGTTCTGCAATCCAAACTTCTTCACAATTTCTTTTGCATACTTTTCTTGGCAGATAAGGGAGCGCATGGAATCCATTTTGGAGTAGAAATTCTGCTCCAAAATGGATTTTGGAACAGAAATGCGTTCGTTCAAAAATTTTCGGAATGCATTCTAGAGCAATTTTTGCATTTTGGAATAAAAATGCGTTTGTTAAAAATACTTGATTCCGAAATGCATTTTTGATTTTAGAATGAGTTTTGACAAGAAAAAGAGAAGCTACTTTTTATAGCTTTTCTCTTTGAGAATGCATTCTTCCTATTTTCTCTCTTTTTCTCACTAATTTTTTTTTTCAGAAAATGCATAAAAATTGAAAAATTCCAGAAAAATTCATAAAAATTTCCAAAAAATAAAAAAGTTAGATTTCTGGAAAATAAGAAATTTGGTGAATTTTTTTCAAAAAATATAAAAAAATTAAAAATTTCTAAACTTTACAAAATGACTTAGAATACCTTTGGGCCACTCACTTTAAGTGAAATTTAATTTTTTTGAGGTGCCCAAAAAAAAATCAAAAAATCAAAAATTTCAAAACTGCACAAAATGACTTAAAATATCTTTGGGCAACCACTTTCAGTGAAATTTAATTTTTTCGAGGTGCCCAATAAAATAAAAAAATAAAAAATTTCAAAACTTCGCAAAATGGCTTAGAATGCCTTTGGACATCTACTTTGAGTGAAATTTAATTTTTTTGGGGTGCCCAAAAAAATCTACTTTGAGTGAAATTTAATTTTTTTGAGTTACCCAAAAAATTAAAAATATAAAAAAATTTCAAAACTTCACAAAATGGCTTAGAATATATTTGGGCACCTACTTTGAGTGAAATTTAATTTTCTTTAGGTGCCTAAAAAAAATCAAAATTTTCAAAACTTCACAAAATGGCTTAGAATACCTTTGGGCACCCACTTTGAGTGAAATTTAATTTTTTTTTAGGTGCCCAAAAAAATCAAAAATTTCAAAACTTCACAAAATGGCTTTGAATACCTTTGAGTACTCACTTTGAGTGAAATTTAATTTTTTTTGAGGTGCCCAAAAAAATCTAAAAATAAAAAATTTCAAAACTTCACAAAATGGCATAAAATACATTTGGACACCCACTTTGAGTTAAATTTATTTTTTTTGAGGTGCCCAAAAAAATAAAAATAGATTTCTGTTCCAGAAATCAATTTTTGAAGCAGAATTAGTCATATTTTACCAAACAGATTTCTCCTCTAGAAATCAATTTCTGGCAAGATTTCCAGAAATCAATTTCTGATAAGAATTTGATTTCTAGAATAGAATGGTTACCATTCCCACCCTAAAGGTACCATCCTTTGTCTGTTTCGCTTGTAGTCCAAGAAAGAAGGTTAGTTCTCACATCATGTTCATCTCGAACTCATTTTGCACGCACTTTGAAAATTCCTTCGTTAGAAGATCCAATATAATATCATCTACATAAATTTGAACAATTAAGAATTCTTTGCATTTTTTTTTTTAATGAACAAGGTTATATCAACTTTATCTTTTGTGAAGTCATTCTGTAGAAGGAAATTAATTAACATCTTATACCAAACACGAGTTGCTTGTTTCAACCATAAAGTGCCTTTTAAAGCTTGTAAAGAGGTCAAACTTTCTTGGTTCTTCAAAATCAGGAGGTTGTTCTACATATACTTCTTCTTTTATGTAACTATTCAGGAATGCACTTTACACATCCATATGAAATAATTTAAAGTTATAGAAACAAATTTAAGCTAAAAGTAACGTTATGGTTTCTAACCTGGCAACCAGCGCAAAGGTGTCATAATAATCTATGCCTTCCTCTTATTAATAGCCTTTTGCTACAAGTTGCTCTATTCCTTGTGACTTATCCCTTGCATCCAGCTTGTTTCTGAATACCCCTCTTATTCCAATTACTGGATGATTTTTGGATCTTGGCATAAGTTTTCATACTTCATTGATTTTGGATTGATGAAGTTCTTCCTCCATTGCTTCTATCCAGCTTTCGTTTGAAAGTGCTTCATCAACCCCCTTTGGTTCTATCTTAGATATCAATGCCAAGGCCTTAATATTTCCCTTGTGTTTGGATCGAATCTTGATGTCATCTTCTACTTCTCCAATGATGAGATCCTTTGGATGACTGGATTTGTGTTTCCAATTTTTATTGAATCTTTCCTTTTGAACACCATCAGATTTTAAAGATTCTGGTTGATTCTGAATGATCGTTGATTCTTCCTTTCTTTCTTCAACATATTCAATATTTTTTGGATAGTCTTGTTGAGTTGCATACATTTCTTGAACAATGTGAGATAGTTCAGATTCATCTTTTTGAATCTAAGCATTCTCATCAAATCTCACGTTTATTGTTTCTTTCACGGTTTGAGAATTTTTGTTGAAGACTCTATATGCCTTGCTTGTTGTAGAGTATCCAAGGAACAATTCTTCATTTGCTTTCTCATCAAATGTTCCAGAGCAATTATTTGGATTTTTAAGTATAAAACACTTACAACCAAACACATGAAAAATGATGGGTTTTCTATCTTTATAAAGCTCATAGGCGGTTTTATCAAGAATAGACTTTATAAAAACTCTATTGATAATATAACAAGCTGTAAAAACTACTTCTACCCGAAAATGGTAAGGAATCTTGTTTTCAATCAAAATAGTTCTTGCCATTTTTTGCAAAGAACGATTTTTCCTTCCACAACACCATTCTGTTCTGGTGTATAAGGAGAAGAAAAATTATGTTGGAAGTCATTTTCCTCGCAAAAATCTGAAAAACTTTGATTTTCAAATTCTCCCCTATGATCGGTTTTGAAGCTAGAGATAGTATAACCCTTTTCATTTTGAACTTTTTTACAAATTTTGAAAAATATGAAAGAGCTTCATTTTTATGTATAAGAAAGAATACCTAAGTGAATCTAGTAAAGTCATCAATAATAACTAAACAATACTTCTTACCACCAATGCTTTGAGTTCTGGTTAGTCCAAACATATCTATATGTAGAAGTAGCAGAGCACGATTAGTAGAAACATGATATATAGATTTAAAAGAGCTTCTGACCTGTTTCCCTAAGGTGCAGGCTGTACATAACTTAGTTTTCTTGTACTTCAAATTTGGCAAACCTCGAACAAGTTTTTTGTCACACCCCCAACCCCATTGAGCTCGCGACATCCCTTTCTTCAGTCCAATTGATGCAACGTCCTAGGAAACGTCGCCGACCCAAATGATCCCATCAGAGTTAATCATGGCGGATTATAATCCTGGACAATAAATATTGGAGAGCCAGGGAGAAATAATTTACCAAACCACCAAACATAATATTACACTTCTAAAAACATTTACAATATCTACCATTAAAACCACAAAATATAATTTGCATGCACGCTGAATTCTAAGTTATATACCACCGATATAAAAAAGGATCAGCAGCCTACTAGGTCAGCACTATACCAAATATGGGTCATAACCAACTCCTAAAACCAACCCCTACGCCCTTTGAATGGCATCCACTCAGACTCGCTTTTCTCGTCGTCCTTGTCTGAATCGTCCTCGGAATCCTCATCCGGCTCATGCTCATCCACGAACTCCGAATCAGTATCGATCTCTATGGGGTTATCCTCATCCCCCGACTCAATGTGGACCTCGATCTACTCCTGCTCAACCGACTCCTCCTTATCCTCCTCTAACATGGCTACTGGCTCAAACTCATCCTCCTCCGCCTTTGGCTCCTTCTCAGGGACCTCCTTCTGCTCATCCTCCTCCTCAGGCTCCACCTCGGGTATCACGTCTAGATCTACGTCCATCGGATCATACCCTACCTAGGACTCTCTCGGCTTGGGCTCAAAAACTGCTACTGTCGGCTCCGGTGCAGCAGGGGCGTGCTAATGCCCTGATTGAGCTAGACTAATCTCCAAACTAGTCATCTTGCCGTCGGGAGGAGGTATGACAAACGGATCCCAGTCCCCCTACTCCGTCAAATGGCACGTCAAATCCTCGAACGGGTCCGAACTCATCTACTCTGTCCCGGAACATCCAGGCCGTATATATATGAGCTTGCCAGAGGGGTAGCCCTACATCTACCCACGCTATGGAAGTGTGATTAACTTAGGTCATATTCTCGTCTATCGGATATTCTACAACATCATGATCAGCGTGCATGACAATCCCAAAACGTTGTGGCGGCGGTGGCGGCAAATTCATGGCTCAGGCGACGGCTCTGAAATGGTTTGGTTGAAACAACCATGAGACACTTCTCAATAAGTCCACAACCTAAACCCCACCTAGACTACCACGTATTCCAGACAAGTTCAAACGCGCAAATAACAATGCACACAACAACATCCATACAGTCACACATACTTGGACTCTTGGCAAACCCAGCCTGCACATTAGTGCTAAATCACCACATTCACACCTCACACACACATATTACAATCCATTCTTATTCGCAAAAACACATATCGATCACATCACACCCGTTCACGCACCACCACATCATTTTCATTAAATTTGTTATCGCGATTCGCGTAAACACGCTTCAGGTCCGATCTCACTTTCACTTGCCACATCGTACTACTCATACTCAATTACTTTCCTCAGCCTGCGTAAACACGCATCAGGCTTATCCGATCGCGACCCGCGTAAACACGCTTTAGGTCCGATCCCATTCATACTTTCTTTCCTCAGCCAGCGCCAATTGTGACAGGCTTACATGATCGAGACCCTAGCTTAAAATGCCTCAGTCGGATCCCGGTCTCACCGAAGCTTAACATGCCTTGGACCGATCTCATTCTCACTTTTTTTTCTCAGCCCGCGCCAAATGCGACAGGCCTACATGATCGAAACCCAAGCTTAAGATACATCGGTTCGATCCCACAGTCGTATCATGACCCGCGTTAACACGCCTCAGGTCGGTTCAATTTCTCATGTAAACACGCCTCAGAGATTTAGTGATCACACGAACATTCTCACATGCTATTTATCTGCACCCCGCGTAAACACGCGTCAGGGTCTTTTAGTGATCACACGCACATCGTACGCCACAAATCTTACACGTACACATTCTCGAGCATTAATTAAATGCACCAATCACATCAAAATATATAGTCAACACACAAATTAGTACTTTTCACTTCCAAAACTACGACATTTCACTTCCAGCCCTTCACGACACTTCACCAAATTACGAGCCAGATCTAATTATCCACTCGCCAGTCCAAACAGAATTTTCCAGCACTTAAATCAGCAATTTTCAGTACTTAATCGGCCTTTAAAAATCCATCAAATCATCTCAATTTCGCCCCTAAAGCCCGATAATCAATTCAGCCCCTAAACTACACCAAATCACATCTAAACGGGTCCAATAATACCCAATATAATAGGCGAGGGTTAGATCGCAATTTACTCGAACTCTAGACTAACTCGGCTAGAGCGAAAAGGGATGGCGGCAGCCAGCGGTCTCGCAGCAGCATGCAGCGGCGGCAAACTGCTCGACAGCGGGCGACTGTTCTGGCTTAGCTTGGGCCGGCTTGTCCATGGTCAAGAGAGAGAGAGGGTGAGCCGAGAGGGAGAGGGGGACGGCGGCGGTGGCGTGAGGCAATGAGGGACTTAGTTCGGCCGTGGGACGGCGGTGGCGCGGCGGTGCGGCAGCCGGACGACGGCGGTGGTGACGGGCAAGGGGGAGAGAGAGATCGGTGAGGGAGGGGACATGGTGGCCGATAGATGAGAGGGAGAAAATGAAGAGAGAGAGAGAGAGAGAAATTTGGACTAAATAGTCCAAGGCCAATAATTGAGATACCAAAACACCATCATGCCCTCTCTCACAATCCAAATCAACGGCCTAAATTCGATCTTATCCTAAGATCAACGATCACGATCTAATCTTTTCTAAAAATATCCAAGGGCAATTTGGAAATTTCATAAAATTCCAAGGGCAAAATTGTCCTTTCCAAAAGTTAGGACAAAATGACCAAAATGCCCTTCCCCTTTAATACTTAGCCTTAATAAACCTCCAGGGGTAAAACGGTCATTTTTCATCATTCGCCGAAATTCAGTTTTTCTGAAGGATTCAGGAAAATCCAAGGATGAACATTCCAATAACAACATCGTCCTAATATCCTGTCGTGACATTCATAATTTCCGACGCCCAAATTGATCTCTAATTAATAATTAAATTTTATAAAACGTAACTCAAGCGCGTCTCTGACTAATGGACGGTTTTTGAGGAAATTGCGTATTCGACCCATGACTGATACTAAATCAAGTCACGTGTGAGTTTATTCGGATCGTGACGACCTCAGTTGTCATATAATTGCGAGAATCGATTGCTAATTCCAACGGGCACGATCGTTCAGTATAAGTTTTGAATAATTCGCCAATTCATCTCATGATCAAACGGAATCACCCGTGATCCACTCGTATGACAGTGACGAATCAACTAATAACTATCCTATGATCGGCCTACATTGGCTCAAAATGTTACCCTGACGATTCTATGGTCGAAAGTTGGTTCACGATCGAATTTCTCTAGTCGTACGAATTTAAATTCCTAATTAGCCTTTCCCTAATGATTAGTATCTCAGGAATGATTAGTTCCGGGTGAGACCTAACTACAAATACATTCATAAATCCATTCATTTCAGAAATCCTAACTAGGCAAATTTTCATAATGTCACATTTTTGGTTTGTGATCTTTGAAATTTGTTTCATGCTAATGTGCCTCAATCTTCTATGCCATAGATCTTCATCTTCCTTGATAGAAATTAAGCATTGAGTAGAATCAGAATTTAAATCCAAAAGATAGATATTACCATGTCTTCGTCCTATGAAGGTTTGAGAGTAATCTTTGTTAGAGCCAGAACAATGTTCTCTTGGAAGCTTATTTTGAAACCAGTATCGCATAATTGGCTTATGCATATAAGATTGTAATTAAGATATTTTACCAATGAAACATCATTGAAAGTAAGTCCACCAATCTCAACGATTCCTTTTCCAACAAATTTTCCTTTGTTGTTTCCTCCAAAGGAAACACTCGCACCATTCAGACTTTGAAATTTAATAAATATGCTTGGATCTCTTTTCATATGTCTTGAACAGCTACTATCCAAGTACCATTTTGTCTTTCTCTTTCTGAAAACCTGCAAAAATTACACATACTTAGATTTTCTTTGGTAACTAGATTTGTTTAGGTCCTTGAGAGTTAGTAGTATAGGCTGCTCTTACAAAGTTTCTCTGAATTGGTCTCCAAACCTTAGGCATACATTCTTATAGTGCCGTGGATCACCACATTTTGAGCACTGGAGAGAACTTCGGCCAATAGGTTTTATAAAGCTCTTTTGAAAGTGATTCTTGTAGGCTTGTCTAAGAGGTTTTTGTCTTAATCTCTCCTTAACTTTTGGAAAATCAATCAAGTGATCACTTTCCTTAACAAACCAAGTCCTAACTTGTTGTAGTAAGGAATTTGTATTGAAAGAATATGTTCCAACAGTTTTGAGCCATTTGAAAATTTGGAAGTAATATCAGAAAATTTCCTTTTTAAAACAAAAATTTTCTTTTGCAAAAGGAATTTCATCAAATCGATTTTGTCCTTTTGAGAAATGTCTTGTTTCCTTAGCAATGTATTTTCCTTTTTTAGTTAAGAAATTCTCTTAAGAGCAGCCTTGAATTCAGAACATAATTCATCAATATAATTGGACACTTCAATTGGAATTTCAGGATATTTCACCTCAATTTCGACTTCAGTGTCAAAGTCTGAGTCTGAGTCTGAGCTTGAGTCTGAGTTCTCATCTAATTTGGCCACTAAACAGAAGTTTGCAATGTCTTCATCACTGTCTTCACATTTCGTATCACTCTAGGTTTTTGCTTTCAGGGCTTCTTTGCCTTTTCATACTTGCTCTTCTTTTTCTTCAGCAGTGAACAATTCAGTTTGATGTGTCAACGCTTTTTGCAATGGAAGCAAATTACTTCCTTTGATTTTTCTATCTCATCAAGGATTATCTTCTTCTCATATGGCTTCTTTCCTTAAAAATTTCTTCCTTTCTTTTTCATCCTTTTGTATTTCTTTATGAAAAGAGTCAGTTCTTCATCATCAGCATCTACTTCTTCTGAATCTGCATCATTAGAATCAACATTAGATTTTAAAGCAATTAACTTATTACTTCTTGATTCATTTTCCTTATTCAATTGTTCAGTTTCATATGACTGAAGAGTTCCAATCAGTTCATTCACTGATAGAAGCATAATCCTTTGAGTCTCTCAAAGTAAGGTTTTTATGTTGTCCCACTCCTTCGATAGTCCCCTCAAAAGTTTGTTTACTTTCATTGCATATGAAACTAGTTGTCCTTGATATGCAAGACCATTTACTATATTAGTAAATCTGTCATATATATTAGTAACTGGTTCTCCTGTTTTCATTATGAAGGATTCATATTACCCAAGTAATAGGTTGATCTGAGTTTCCTTTGCTTGATCTGTTCCTTCATATGTAGTGTAGAGGGTGTCCCAGATATCATTTGCTGATTCACAAGAAGCAATTTTCTTATATTCAATAGGTGCTAAAGCACAAAAAGAAAAAGAATAAATTTCTTTTGAATCAAAAGCTTCTCTTTTTGATATATCAGTGTGAGATATTGGAGGATTTGCTGGTTTGCTTTCATCTACTTTCTCTTTTGAAGCAGATGCAGATGTAAAAGGTTTTAGATTGATTCCTCTTATGACAACATCCCACTACATGTGATCAATTAATTTTGATGAATGCCTTCATCTTGTTTTTCTAGACGTTGTATTCTTTGCCATTGAAATATGGTAGTCTGGAGTTGATCTGTCCTTCAATGAGACCTGAAGCACTCGTGCTAGCCATAAAGATCGTTAGCTCATAAGTAAAACACTTCAATAAACGAGCAACCTGCTTTGATACCAATTAATATAGCTAGTAAGAATCACCCAAAGGGAGGTAAATAGGTGATCTAAGACTTTTTTATTAATTTTTTAAAGCGGAAACAAATGATCAATATTAAAGTCCGACAAACAATTAGATTTTGATTAGACTTTGTGACAATTATGCTAGTGTGTAGTGTGTGTGTGTGTATATATATATATAATAGGAGTTTAGGGATAGAAAAACTGTACACAGAAGATTATAGTGGTTCGGCTTAAATTAAGCCTACATCCATTCTTCCACGTTGATAGCCTATTGGCTAAATTCCATTATATGATCAAAAGAGATTACAAGTTCTGAATGATATCGCTCTGTGAATGATAGAACCCTTCTCACACAGTCACTTTTACAAAAATATCTCTCAAGATCTCAGTATTTGGCTCAGGAAAGACAAGTAGTAGAATCGGAGTATATCCAGACTTTGGACTTGTTAATTCTTTACTTTGTTTTATGCCTTCTGCTCCTCGTTAATCTTCTTTGATGCTCCTTCACTGCCAAACTAACCGTTGGATAGCCTTCAGAGGATCATCTTCCAATCTTCACCTTGGATAGATTTATATAAAATCGATTAAGTAGCCGTTGATTGACAAAATCTGAATTCTGCTGAATCCGGTCACCCATATAACCAGAATCCTAGTTTTCATAAATAGAGATTTATCTATTGTGAGATATATTTGCCTTAATGTTTGATTGTCAATCGATTATTGCCTTTTAAGATTGAGTCAATTAAAACTTTCCCACAATGAAATTTAAGCCAGATCACTAGCCGTTATGTTCGTTTTGAATAATTTTGGAGTCCGAAAAACTTATGGTTCTTGCTTCACATTTAGAATTTTAGTCAATGTGGGTCTTTAGTAAGGATTGAACCTTTTAGAAATAAGTTTGAAGTTCTTCATCTGCTTAATATAAAGTCTGAGTGACTTTTTCAGTAAAGTTTGAACTTCCTATTCTGAATCTCATAAAGTCTGAAGCCTTCCTTCTGGTCCTCGTAAAGTCTGAGCATCCAAAAAGTTTAGTTCTCTTAAAGTATTGAAATTGCCATTTCCAGAATATATCTACCTGGATCAAAATACTTCATAGTATATGTCAGACTTATAGAATTCACATGGATAGTTTTATCAACTTCAAAATCTATTAGGAGGATTCCTTAGCAACATCAACCGGGTCCTTTAGATTGGTTTCTATATTTGGAACTACCAAAGACGCATGCAAGAATTAGCTCCTCGACAAATTGTACAGCGAATACAGCTTGATTTCATAAATGAGACACAAACAGTTATGGCAGTCTCCTCTCAGTCATGTGAAATGTAAGTTCTATGAACATGGCAAAGCAAGGCAGTGATTGTCTTTTTTTGACGGTGTTGATCATATAACCCATGCCCACCGTTTCACCTTTCCATCAGTATCCGATCAATCTGACTATAATAGAATGTGTCATCGGCGAAATACTTAAACATGTATAATATTAATACTGAAAAATGAAATGGAACATTCATCAACATTGATATAGCCAGCAACAATCTAGAACTCCGAGGATTAGAACAAGGGAAATAAAATAGAAAAGTAGTTCGGCAGCATACCTTCATTCTGCGTACGTTGTCACCGAGCAAGACCCTGTAATTGACCGGCTCTTCCTGTATCTTCACCACCGCGTCGAGTCCTTCTGACGCAGAAAGAGAAGCGTAAATTTGGAACAACTTCAAAAAACTCGAAATTTTTATTTAATGATACTATGTTTTTTATTACAAGACGGACATCATATATATAAAGATATGACTGCTAATATTAATGGAAATTGAATAATTAAAGATAACATCTAATAAACTAATATAAGCAACTGCCTAAATGGTAATATAGGAAACTGCCTTAACGGTAATATAGGAAACTGCCTGAACGGTAATATAGGAAACTGCATGACTGGTAATATAGGAAACTGCCTGACTGATAATATAGGAAACTGCTTGAATTATAATATAGGAAACTGCATGAATGGTTGTTTTCCCCCAAAATTAGAAAAACTACCGAGATTTTCGGCCATTACGGCGATCATATTTTTCAAGATAATTACAGGCTAACTATTCTACATCATTCCCTCTCTCTTTAGAAAAACTCGCCCTCGAGTTATGATCAGGATAGAAGGGTGTATCCGAAGCATGATATTCAAATAAATCTGCCACATTAAATGTATGAGAAATGTTGAGATCACCAAAAAGGTCAACTAAATAGGCATTGTCGTTGATCTTTTTCAGGATGCGGCAAGGATCAATCTTCTTGTGCTTCAGTTTATTACAGGTACCTACAGGAAAACGTTCCTTTCGCAGGAAAACCATTACCTCATCACCTACTTCAAAAATTTTCGAACGTCGCCATTTGTCAGCATCCACCTTATACTTTGAATTAGAAGTAGTTAATTGACTAGCCACAACAGCTTGGACTTCATTAATTCTGGTCGCCAAATTCTCTGCCGCGACACTATAGCCAGGAATCTTGGGCAAGGGAACCAAATCTGGAGTATGCTGTGGTGTACGCCCATAAACAACCTGAAAGGGAGAAGTACCGGTAGAACAGTTAACCGAGCTGTTGAAGGCGAACTCAGCAGGAGCAAGATACCGGTCCCACAGCTTAGGCATATCACTGCAGAGGCAGTGAATGATATCCGCCATAGTACGATTCACAACTTCCGTTTGACCATCCGTTTGGGGATGAAAATAACTACTATACTATAAATCAGTCCCAAACAAACGCCATAAAATACGCCAAAAATGGCTCAGAAATTTCGTGTCATGATCAGAAGTGATTGTCTTCAGCACACCATGGAGACGGACTACTTCACGAAAGAATAAACTTGCCACATGTGAAGCGTAAATTTGGAACAACTCCAAAAAACTCGAAATTTTTATTCAATGATACTATGTTTTTTATTACAAGACGGACATCATATATATAGAGATAGAACTCCTAATATTAATGGAAACTAAATAATTAAAGATAACATCTAATAAACTAATATAGGCAACTGCCTAAATGGTAATATAGGAAACTGCCTGAACGGTAATATAGGAAATTGCCTGACTGGTAATATAGGAAACTGCCTGAATGATAATATAGGAAACTGCATGAATGATAATATAGAAAACTGTCTGAATGGTTGTTTTCCCCCAAAATCAGAAAAACTGCCGAGATTTCCAGCTATTACGGCGATCATATTTTTCAAGATAATTACAAGCTAACTACTCTACATCACCTTCACATTTACCATGTAACAATCTGCAAATTTGGAACCTACCAATGCAATCCTAATTAGTGAGAAAATTAGTTAACTGGTGATTTACTTTCGTTCATTCTAAAAGCTAAATTCATATTTATTTTTATGTGATAATTATAGTATTATAACATTCAAGTTCATTTGAAAAATTCTAGCACGTAAAAAAAGATTCATCTTTCCAGTTATGCTGTTTTAATATAAAATAAAGAGGCAGACAATATTAAAGTATAGCAAAAACACCAAAATTTTAGCTCCATAAAATAAATTGTAGTAGAAGGAGATTAGAAATGCCAAAATTTTCGTACAATGCTCACTTTAGTTCCGCATTTTTTTTAAAACGATCACTTAAGTGTTAATTCCAATTAAGATCAATGGAGATCCGTCGTGATCATATTTTATTAATTTCTTCAGCTGACGTGACTCATCGGCGTGCCCATTCATCATATAGAACCCTAAACAACTTCATCCACAACGTATGCTCCACAATATAAATTCTAAATCATAAATTGAAAGAAATTCCCCAATTCAAAACCGTATATTGCCAATTCAACGAAATTCCCAAATTCCGGGGAGGAGATGGGGACTAGATCTGAGTAAGGAGATCACAGGAGCAACATTGTGGACTGGAATCGTCGAAGGAGGCAATGTTGACCAAGGTTCGAGCACCAGGGCGATGGCGACCAGGAAACAGGGGCGGAGAGTGAACAAAAGGAATTGCTGCGGGAGAAAAAATTCGTGCTGAGCTCTCTGTGCGTGTAAATGTGCTATGTTCTGTGTTGTAACTTGTGGTGGTCGGCGATGGAGGATGAGCGGCGGTTACCAAGGGTCGGAGATGGTGCGACTGAGAGGGTATGAAGATGGAGAAGCCTATGGAAATTGATTATCCGAGAGAGAATTTTTTGGCTGTTCAGAAATGTCTGAGTCCTTCTCTTCCGATACTCTGATTTCTGCTTAGAACATATGGGAGCTGTTGTGGCGATCGATGGTGGATCAACGGTGGCTACTGGCGAACCGAGAGCAACTGAGAAGTAAATGGATGGTAGAGTGACGTCGTTTTTGCTCTTAGGAGTCGTGCAACGTCTTTTTAGGCAAGCCAGCCACGTTGGCTCGTGTGACGTCGTTTTGCACCACCACGTGGACTGGATTTTTAATAAAATATGCCAACTCATATTAAAATTTTAATTATAAAAGCTACGTAATCTTTTTTGCCGAAAGTTCTCGTCGGAGGCCCTTAGGTGATCGTTTTTTCTCCAATTCGGCACTTAAATGAGCTAGTGAAAAAATTTAGCATTAAAGCGAGCGCCATACGAAACTTTTAGCACTTTTAATGTCCTTTTGCCCATAAATTATATGAATTCTATGAACAGTGCTCCATTGGATGACAAATGGTACGAAGGAAGATACTTCGCCTAATACCCGAAAAAACCTCCCAATTTTAGGACTAAGTCCCAATTCTAACCAACACTTTTTTTATCCCATAAAAAATCTTCGACTTTAAGTCCAGTCTCAATTCTACCACTACAAAAAAAAAAAAACTGATTAGCGATGAATTTTGTGACGAAAATATTGGCAAAATCC
The DNA here is from genome assembly GCA_024500025.1 of Syzygium aromaticum. NCBI lineage: Eukaryota > Viridiplantae > Streptophyta > Magnoliopsida > Myrtales > Myrtaceae > Syzygium > Syzygium aromaticum. The sequence goes on from CM044895.1 coordinate 8,034,256, forward strand.
GTCGCAAATCGAATTTGTGACGAATTTAGCGACGGAAAAAATTTCATTGCTACTAGGTCGTCGCAAATTAGCCACGAACACTATCCGTCGCAAAATTCATCGCAAATTTACCACAAAAACTATTCGTTGCAAAATAACCACGAACTTTACTCATTGCAAAATTCGTCAGAAATTTCGTCGCAAAATTCGGCGCAAGTTTCATCACAAGTTTCGTTGCAAATTTTGTCGCAAATTAGCCACAAACACTATCCGTCGCAAAATTCATCGCAAATAATTCGTCACAATTTGCCAGGAACACCATCCATCACAAAAATTCATCACAAAATTCATTGGAAATTTCGTCGCAAAATTCAGCGCAAATTTCGTCTCTAAATAATTCGTTGCAAACTAGTCACGAACGTTATTCGTCGCAAAATTTGTCATCAAATGCGTCACAAAATTTGTTGCAAAATGTATTCGTCGCAAATTAGCCACCAACTTGATTCGTTGCTACTTATTCGTCACAAATTAGCCACGAGCTGTAATGGTCGTAAAATTTGTCTCTAAATATTCGTCGCAAATTTTACACAATTTCGGCCATCAAATCTTGTCCATATCAATAGGTATGCATTAATGAACATAATGTAATACGTTCAAAACAAACAAAGGACACGCGACAACTATAGATTCCACTACAATAACAAAAAACGAACAAACTTGACATAATGATATATAATTGAAAAAAAATAACTGAAGGAAAGATGCTAGTCCGCAAAAAATAATGAAATATGCAAAGTTGTAAAGTATGACATGATGCTATTTAATATACAATCTTATAATACATTTAAAACATTCATAGGAGGTAGGACAACCATAGATTCTGTTTAAAAAATCATGAAAAATCGACAAACCAGACACAAGATTGGGTAGCTTTGTTACTCGGCAGAACACCAAAAGCAGTCACTTTTGTCAACACCTGACGAAAAGTGGATACATAAATAAAGATATTTAAATTAGTCTAGAATATAAAAGAAGCGTTTATGCATGGATGTGGAACTAGGTATAAAAAAATAAGTAAGAGGGTTAATAAAAAAAACGTTTTAGGACGAACATCAATGTTCTTACATATGAATATGAGTCAACTTATGTCATAAAAGATTGTGAAGCAAGCTTACTCCCAATTTTGGGACAGATAACTAGAGAGGACCGAGAAAATCATCATCATCAGCAGCAATCTCAGCATCATTGTATCGCTCATCAATGTGCCCATCACCTATTGGATTGGCGGGAAATACAGGAGGAACCTCATAGCGATTGAGGTTGAGGTGTCGCATAACAATTACTATTTGTTGTTGCAAAGAATTTATTTGTTCGTCCTTCTGTACAAGTATATTTCTCAAATGGTTCACTTTTTGGGTCAATTGCTCGTCATGTCGTGACCTCCTTCGACCAGTTGCATTGAATGATGAAGTTCCAACATGATTCGGCATGTACATCCTTGACAAATATCCCATCCTAAATATTTTTCCTTTTTTCATCCCATCCGTTGCCTCCACCCATAATGCCATATTATCAACTGATGGCTCAGATGCAGCACAACCATCACTACCACTGTCATTGCTCATTAAAAGTTCATCATATTTTTCCTACATTAACAATATAGATGAAAATAAAATAACTTTATATATCTATCATAAATATTGAAAGCATTCACGGTTTTCATTCTATTTTCCATAAAGCCCAAAGTATAACCTTACATACCTTAATAGCTTTTACTCGATCACCAGTCCATGTCTTATCTTTCTTTTGAAATATGCATTCAAATGTTGTTACAAATGTCGGTTCCATCCCAATTCATGTGCCTATAAAATATAAACATGAGTAAATAAATTAAATTAATTTATAACTTATTTAACAGACTTACCAGTCGTTTGCGATGCTCTCCAATGTTGATAGAGCCCCCAGCATATGTGGCTGACCCTTCACTAGAACTAGAAGATCGATTCTTCTTATTCTACTCATTGATTTGCCGAATCTTTTTAGTTTCCCAAATTCTGTTAATTTTCACCCAATTGTCAGCTGTAATGAAAAACGGTTTCACTTGTTTGATCTTCGCTCTATTCATCACATTTCGTATAAAATTATCGACTTTCTTCTCGAAAATTCTTCTTATTTCTTTCTTTTCCTCTTCATCCCATCTGAACTTCCGTTGCAATCAATAAAAACAAAACTAAAAGTTATTATGATTGTCACATATCCATTACCATGCACCAGACAATTCGGCGACAGACCTTTTAAAGTTCATCCTGGGAAAAATATCTGGTCATTTAGGTACCGAAAACTACAGAGTAGTTCTGGTTCCTTTACATCATTCTTGACCATCAATATACTACATCGAACTTAGTTTGTGAGAAAATAGAATATGTAAAACTTACCTTGAACTCATTCCACAATAAATCTTTCACTTCTTGTAGAACACTTATGTAAATAATATACTGCCCCATCCAATATTTTTTCACTATTTTATTCAGTTCTCTCACAACAAACGGAGTATCTGTGAATCTGCAATCATATGGATATTGTGCAACATCGAAAATTCAGTTGACATCTATATCTAAAGTTATAAATATTACATATACTAAAATAAAAACGAAGTATTTACGAATCTCCAAATGGGCATATCATGAATCGGTTATCTTTTTCACCTGTGTTTCCGTCATTATTCGATTGTTCCGCTGAATAATAAGGTGGAACGAAAGGAGAGGGAGCTAAAGGAGATGAAACTAGATGAGATTCAGTTTGCATGTGGCCAAGTCTCCCAACATCTTTGTAAATGTTGGAGGAAGAGTCAACGTGTCCATATTGTGACGGAGCATATTATGGTTGAGGGTTAGATGAAAGGACGGACGAAGAGGAAAGGGACGGGGACGAGGACAAGGAAAAGGCTGGTCTTCTATGCATATGACCTCCACGTTTATATAGACAAGTAGGAAGGTTAGGCAAATATGTACACAAATAATAACACGTATTACGGACACATTATGACGTACATGACAAAGCTTACCATTTTGGTGTAGAAGTAGAAAATGTTTCCTCGAAATGAGCCAATGCCAACTGTTTATGACGTACAATTTCCTACGAACAAATATACTATGAATCGCATTCATTTTGATATCAAACATCAATATATGAGCACGATATGCCATGCTAAGCCGACAATAGCCATAATTAACCACACGATCCACTTGTTGATCCACACGATAATTCATCAAGTACAAAATCAACCATGAAACATCAATTTTCAGCCACATGATCTTTGTTCTCGGCCACACAATCATCAATCAACCGACACGATCGGACCATAGTTAATCAATCACACATATTTAAGCAAAGCAACAACATGATTAACCTACTTAATCATACGATTGGCATTAAACAAGTAAGAGTGCGAATGGTAACCATTCTGCCTGAGAAATCAAAATGTTGGAAGAAATTAATTGTTCGCATTCTTGTCAGAAATTGACTTATGAAGGACAAATCTATTTGTTTTGTTGAATTTTTTTGCCCAAGAAATTTTTTTTATTCACCTGCAAAAATTTAAATGTCATTGAAAGTGGGTGGTTACAGGTATTGTAAGTCATTCTATAAAGTTTTATAACAAAAATAATTTTATTATTTGTAAAATTTTTTGGGCAACTAAAAAAAATTAAATTTCACTAAAAGTGAGTGGCCACAAATATTTTAAGACATTCTGTAAAGTTTTGAAATTTTGTAATTTTTAATTTTTACTTTTTTTAAAATTTTTTCACAAAACTTAAAATATTTTAATTTCACTAAAAGTGGGTAGCCACAGGTATTCTAAGTCACTCTCTAAAGTTATGAAATTTTTTTTCATTTTTTGTATTTTTAAATTTTTTACGACATGTTACAAAATTTAAATTTCACTGAAAGTGGGTGGCCACAGGTATTATAAGCTATTCTGTGAAATTTTGAAATTTTTTAAATATCCTAAAAAAAATTAAATTTCACTGAAAGTGGATGATCACATGTATTCTAAGTAATTCTGTGAAGTTTTAAAATTTTATATTTTATTATAATTTTTTAATTTTTTGTGCACCAAAAAATATTAAATTTTTTCTCACAATGGGTGGCCACAGGTATTGTCCATAAGTTTAAAAAATTATGAAAATTTTAAATTTTTTATTATTATTTTTTTTGCCACCTAAAAAAATCTAAATTTCACTCAAAGTGGGTGGCCACAGTTATTTCTTTTCCATTTTGTGATATTTTGAAATTTTGGTTTTTTAATTTTTTTATAAAATTTAGCACCAAATTTAATATTTTCTCAAAATATGAATTTTTTAAATTTTGTTGAATTTTTTATGAATTTTTGTAGAATTGTTCAATTTTCATGCATTTTCTGAGAAAACGCATATACTGTTCCATCCGATCGCTATTGAATGTTTAATCAATGACATAATGGACAAATTAACTAGTCGAACATCGATTAAAATCATATCCAATCCTCAAATCGACCCCTAACTTAACCAACCAATCAAACACTAAACGATCTCTAAACAAGTCCAATTAATACTCATTATACTAGGTAGGGTTTAGGGAGTTGCTTACTTGGTTCAAGGACAATAAAAATACCGGTTGGCCAGTGGGGGACTCAGCGCGGGCATGGGCCCAAATGGTGGCTAGTTGGCCAGGCGGTCAGCCACGACCGGGCAAACGACGGTGGAGCTCAGCGACGATGGTGTCAGGCGGCGACAACGGTGTCGGGCTGCGGCTGGGAGGCAGTTGGCCGACAGCTGGGCGCCGACGGCAAGTCCTCGGGTGAGGGCGGCGATGGCGACCGGTTCAATCCGTTGCACAGCGGGGCGGGGAGGTGCGCGGGCCAGCTGGCAACGGCAACAGCAAGGCGAGGAGGCTGGGCGGCGACAGCAACGGAGGCCGTGAGCAAACAAATCTGGCTGGCGAATAAGGGTGGGGCGAGGAGGGGCGACAAGGCGTGCACGCGACGGCGAGGCGGTTGCGAGCAAACAGAAGAAGAGGTCAGCGGAGTGACGGCGGGGAGGCTGGGCGGGGCAACGGCAGGGCGGGGAGGCGCGCAGCTGACTTGGCGATGGCGACGGCAGGGCGGGGAGGCTGGGTGGCGGCTCCGAGCAAGCAGATCTGGCTAGTGGACGATTTGCGAGGCAGGGCGGGGTTTGGGAAGAAGAAGAGGAGGTGTGGTCCATTGCAATTTGCAACGGACGATTGTGGTCCGTCACAATTTGCGACGAGCGATTTTGTTCCGTCCTAAATTTGCGACGGAAGTTTTCGTCCGTTGCAAAATTGCCATGGACCAAACAAGTCCGTCGCAAATTTGTGCCGGACGTTTTTGGTCCGTCACAAATTTGCGACGGAAGTATTTTGCCGTCGCAAATTTGTAACGGAAAATAAATATCCATCACAAAATTGCGACGGAAAGAAAAAGTCCGTCGCAAATTTAAAACCGACAAAAAAATTTGCAACGGAAAAAAAAATCAGTAGCAAATTTTCAACGAAAGAAATGTCTGTCGCAAATTTAAAAGTGAATATTTTTTATCGGTATGAAATTTCTGACGGAATGCAACCGTCCGTCGCAAATTTGCGACAAACAAATATTTTCCGTTGCAAATTTGGGAGGAAATTTTTGGCGTCCCAAATTTGCGACGAATTTGCTTTGTCCATTGCAAATTTGCGACGGATTTTATGTCCGTGCAAATTTGGGCGGGAATTTGCGACGGATTTTATGTCTGTCACAAATTCGCGACAGATTATGTTTTTCCGTCGCAAATTTGCGACGAACAAAACAAGTCTGTCGCAAATTTGCGACGGACACATAAAACCATCGCAAATTTAGGACGGAAAAAATTCCCTCCCAAATGTACGACGGACATAAAATTCGTCGCAAATTTGTAACGGACTTGCTTTGTCCAATGCAAATTTTGCGACGAACATGCTTTGTCTGTTGCAAATAATATTTGTCCGTCACAATTATGCGACGGAGTTTTTGACCGTGGTCAATTTGGGACGTATTTTTTTTCGGTCCAAAATTTTGCATCTCATTTATTTCGAATTGCAAAAATGAATGACATTTTCAAAGCCGTCGTCAAATTGCGACGGATTCGGAAAATTGCCATGAATTTCACTTCCGTCGCTAATTCTTCGATGAACAGTAGTCACGAATAAGTTGTTGTCTAAAAATGAGCGATGAAATTAGCAGCGATCCAATTGCAATGGAAAATAGAATATTGCAAATGTCATCGCACGAATAATATTTGACTTGTCGTCATTTAGCGACAAATTTTCCAATGATCAATTAAATTAATAAGAATAATCGACAATAACAATAACAATAATAACAACAACAATAATGATAATGATGACAACCAAAACAACACTTGTCGCAATAATAATTACACATCATTAGTGTTTTGTCACAAAAATTTTAATCTTCATTTTCGTCTTCGTCTTCGTCTTCATCTTCGTCCTCGTCTTGATCTGTGTCTTTATCTTCATCTTCATCATTTGTCTTAAAATCAGATTATAAACATTCTTGTACATTTAATTCGTAAATTTAGTTGAATCCACATCTATCATTGCTCTACATGGATCTTGTAAAGTTGGAATGTTATATTCATCAATTTCAACCGTGTTATACACTTCATCTTGTTGGTAGACTCTATCCTTCTAGTGCTCCTTGATTTTTCTCCGTGCTTTGATTTTACATACAGCCAACCAATCAACTTTGTCACGTTTCAAACTAGGATATGATGCATAACATACTCGAATTACTTGTTTTGCCAAGACAAATGATTCATATTTCATATACATTTTCTTGTGATTTATTTCAACCAAATTAAACTTCATACGCACCTTCATTCCTTTGACAGGGTCGAACGACGTGCACTTAAATAACACAACCTACATCATTAATGGTCTAGGGTACTCTATCTCTATGATTTCATCCAACAAGCTATAAAAATCATCTTCTGAACTGCTACCATTGGATGACCGAATAGACACACCACTATTCATTGTAACTTTTCTCATTCCTTATTCTTGAGTGTGAAAATTATATCCATTTATGAAATATGCTAGCCAACTTCGAACTCTTAATTGTGGACCCCATGACAGATGATATAACAATCCTTGTTCTCCTAATTCATCATGATTACTATGAACTTAAGGTTATACATGCAAAGTCAATAATATATATTTTAATAAATGATGTACAAAATTTTAATAACTTGGTTTTGGTCCATAGGCAACTTACATATGTCTTGAACCATGTTGCGAATTATTCATCGCACAAACGGTCAAACTCATTTGGTTGTAGTCCATACATTAAAGTTTGAAAAATTCTAATAATAAAAACCATTTACATATTAGCAAACATTTGACACACAATACATATATTTGCAAATTTACACTTACTTGAAGTATGGCTCGACTTCTGCGCAATTCAGTAAAATATATGTATGGGCTGCATGAAATTTTTCGCCTGTTAAGTAACGAAATTGACGTGCGCCGCTTGGTCGACCCAAATAATTGAAAATGGAGAATGTTTTCCAATTGGGATCAATGGGGCCCTCATCATTTTTGCCTACTCTCCGCTTCTTGCACTGCACGTGCGGCTCAAAATAGTATAATACAAATGTTGTCACTTCTTCCACAATATATGCATTGCAAATTGAAGCTTCAACACGTGCTTTATTCTTCACTTTTTTCTTCAAATGATATAAGAATCTAGTTGTAACAAAAAGAAGCTTATTAGAACATAATATATAATAAAGTAATTTGAACTTTATTTTAAAAAAAATTACATCTCAAATGGATCCATCCATCAAAATTGGACGGGATCTGCAACTTTGACCTCATAAGGCAAGTGAACTAAGAAATGCTCCATCGAATCAAAAAATGATAGAGGAAATATTATTTCTAAGTTTCAAAGAATAATTGAAATATCTCTCTCTAGTTTTTCCATGTGCGATGCTTTTAACACTGTCGAGCAAGTATCATGCAGAAAATTGCTTAACTCTGTAATGGCGCCCCATACAAAGTTTGGTAGAACTCCCTTCAAAGCTATTGGAATTAATCTTTCCATCAATTTATGACAATCATGACTCTTCAAACCTGTCAACTTGCATTCATTCAAATTAACACATTTCCTGAGGTTCGAAGCATATCCATCAGAAAACTACACAGATTTCAACTATTGACAAATAACTCACCTTTGCTCCTTATTCAATGTATAAACTGCTTTTGATTTTGGTCCCCTACTACTTGCATCCACATCTAGTATTGGTCGATCACAAATATCTTTCATATCTTTTCTTGCGTTCAAGTTATCTTTTGTTTTTCCGGCAACATCCATCACAGTATTTATGACATTATCGAAAACATTCTTTTCTATGTGCATGACGTCAAGGTTATTATGAATAAGATGGGCCTTCAAATATGATAGATCCCAAAATATACTGTATTTTGTCCACTTATGTGTATTTTCATATGCAAAAGTTATGCCGTACGGGTTCTCAACAATAGTTGGAAAGTCTTGCACATGCTCCCAAATTTGTTCGTCGGTCAACCTCAATGGTGGACGTGTTCTTTCAGTCCTATTATTGATAAACTCTTTTTTATTCCTTCTGAAATGATGATTTAGCGGTAAAAATTGTCTATGGCAGTCAAAATAGCTGGACTTCTTTACATGTTTTAATCTAAATGACTTTGATCTCTCCAAACATATCGGACATCCTAAGATCTCAGCTGTACTCCATCCAGATAACATTTCGTAAGCTGAAAAGTCATTTATCGTCCAAAGAATGGCAGCTTTCATTACAAATGTTTAATCGTTAGAAACGTCATACGTAGGAACACCTTCAACCCATAGCCGTTGTAACTCTTTAATCAATTGTTGCATATAAACATCTATTAACTTTTTCGGATTTTGCGTGCCTGTCACGATCAATGTCAAAAATATCTAAGATGTCTTCATGCACATACTAGGTTGAAGATTGTACGACGTTAATATAACTGGCCAACATGAATAATTTTTTCCTGATTTCCCAAATGGGGCAAATCCATCAGCACAGAGACCTAACCTGATGTTTCGAGGCTCTATCGCAACCTCAGGGTATGTTCTATCAAAATATTTACATGCCTTTGCATCTGAAGGATGACACATTAGACCCTCTTCTGTTTCATGATTTGCATGCCAAGTTATGTGTTCAACAGTGGCTTTAGACGCATAAAGCCTTTACAATCGGGGATTAAGGACAAATAAAACATTTGCTTGCATGGTCTACGCTTCTGATTACAACCCGACCTCATGTTAATCTTGTACCTAGGTTAGCTATAGAATTTGCAAGATTCTGCATTTTCATCATCTCTCTAATATAACATACAATCCCTACTATATACATCAATCCTTACAATCGGAAGACCTAAATTTGCGACGGAATTACGTTTCCGTAGCAAATTTGTGACGGATCGATTCCGTTTCCGTCACAAATTTGCGATGGAACTTTCATTTCGTTACAAATTTGCGATGGAATTAGGTTTCCGTCGGAAATATGCGACGAATAAATGAAAATTCCATTGCAAATTTGCGACGGAATTAAAGTTTCGTTGCAAATTTCCTACACAATCTCAGACTCCCCTCATGGCCGACGTGGCCGTTCGGCCTCCTCCCAAGGCCAGCGAGGTATCGCTGGTTGCCGGTCGTTGAACCGGCAACGAAGTTATGAAAAAGAAACAAAAAAAAATCTATAAAAAAAAGGAAATTCCAATCCAGTAATGAATAGTCATGAAGTTATGATACTTACTGATAAAAAAGTTTTACCGAGATTGATTTGTGCGTGCACGGATTTTGCAAATTTGAGACACACGAAAGATGGAGAAAAACGAGAGAGAGAGAGAGAGAGAGAGAGAGAGAGAAATTAACGGGGGGTGGAATATCGGGGAAGGTATGATAAACTACAAATTGGCGACGAATTCGTTTTCGTCGCAAAATCTGTCGCAAATTAACGACGGATTTATTTTCCATCACCTATTTGCGACAAACTTTTTTTCGTCGCAATTTTTTTTTCATCGCAAATTTGCGACAAATTTAGCAACGGATAAAAAATTTGTTGCAAATTTGCGAAGGATTTTTTATCCATTGCAAATTTGCGACGAAAATTAATCGTCACTAATTTGCGACGGAAAATAAAATTCATCGCAAAGTTTGTTGGAAATTTGCAATGATAAATTTCCCGTCACAAATTTCCGTGGCAAATTACATGTTTTTTTGTAGTGTACCCTAAACATTTTTTTTTTGTCTTACGAAATTCACCAACTTTAGGTCATGTCCCAATTCTACTGTCCAATCCCAATTTTACCCTAAAATATTTTTAATCTAAAAAAACCACCAACTTTTACTTGAGTCACAAATCTGCCCCCGTTAGCCCTCTGTCAAAAAATTCTCATTGACAACCGAGAGATGGAAAACTCTTGAGCACAATTTGTTGGAGATCCCAAGTCAAGTGTCCTGAGAGCGAGCTCTTCGAGTGCGAAAGATGGAACACTCTGGAGCATGAGAGATTGAAAACCGAACACAAAATCGAAGATTTCAAGCGAAATAGATGGAAGACTCTCTCGAGTGTAAGATCAATTGAAGAAAGCCAACCCTAATTGCTTTAGCTTTACCCAAATTTTAGATCCAATAAAATGTTGTTTGGAATGATGTGGAAATTCATCTCCAAAAGATGTCTTTCGGAATCTGAAATTTGGGAAAAAACTAAAGTAATGACATGGAAATGCCACGTAAGATCGTTAAGGGAGATTTTTGACAAACGGTTAATGGGAGCAGATTTGAAACTCAAGTAAAAGTTTGTGATTTTATATAAGACAAGACAATGTTAGGGTAAACTGGAACTAGACTTAAAATTGTGTTTTTTTTACAAGACAAAAATCTTAGTGTAGAATTGGGATTAAATCTAAAGTTGATGATGTTTTATGAAATAAAAAATTTTTATGGAAGAATTGACACTGGAGCTAAAGTTGGGATTGTTAGGGTATTATGCTGAAGATACCTAGAGCCATGCTAGTTGTCAAACGGTACATGATAGGCTTGATTCATTTTATAATTAATCGGCCGTTTAATGATTTGTATTAATTTGTAAAACTCATTTTTATTGTACAAAAACTCTTTGCGTAACAATCTTACCTCAATTTTTAAGTGCATATATATGATAAGATTGTAAATTACATATAGATAATTGTAGATCTAGTTGTTTATACTAAAAAATGAGCAATTTTTTTTATATAATCGACGTACGAAAGACTTAGTTGATATGAGCCGAGTTTGGTCATTTATTATCGATAATGTGAAGAATTTCCAACTTGAAGGAATCGATAAAAAGTGGAGTCGACAATATCGGATGCAATTGTCAAAGAAGTAACCGTCAATGTAGTGAAGTCAAAAAAACTGTCAAAAAGGTGGACACAACATAATTGTTGGTAATCGTTTATAACCTCTATTGGTAACTTAATTTTGTAAACTCCCTTGTAACTTCTTGTAACCTTCCTTTATAATCTCTATTTGTAATCGCTATTTGTAACCTCTGTTGATAACCATCGATCATAGACTTTAAATAGCCACATCATACTCTTTGGAGACCCCCCAAACAAATTAATCAAAATGTTATTTTTATTATCTTTAAATAGCCACATTGTACGTGTGTTGTTGTGAGAGTACAATATAGGAAAGTAAAAAAAATTGAAAGATAACATTTTGATTGGTTTATGGGGGAGGTCTCCTAGGAGTACGACGTGGCTATTTAAAGCCAACGATCAACGGTTATCAATAGAAGTTACAAATAGCGATTACAAACAAATGTTACTAACAGAGATTATAAAAGGAAGTTACAAGGGAGACTACAAATAGAAGTTACAAAGGGAAGTTACCAACAGAAGTTACAAACGATTATTGACGGTTATGTTGTCTCCACTTTCTTGACAGTTTCTTCGACTCCACTACTTTGACAATTTCTTTGACTCCACTACGTCAACGATTGCTTTATTCCACTACGTTAGCGGTTACTTCTTTGACAGTTGCATTTAATAATGTCAACTCCACTTTTTGTCGATTCCTTAAAGTTGGCAATTCTTCACATTGTCAATAATAAATGACCAAACTCGACTCTTATCGATTAAGTCTTTCATACGTCGATAGTAATAGTTCAATCCTTTTTAATTTTTTTTAGGAATGTCAATGTTAAACAAGTTGAATAACTATTTTTTTTAATATTTAAATATTAATTTTTTTAGAGTATTAGACCGAAGACTAAAGTTGGGATTTTTTAGGGTATTAATATTCAAATAGTAATTTAGAATAGAATTGGAACTGGAGTTAAAATTGAGATTTTTTAGGGTATTAGGCCAAAGATACATCGAACCATGCTAGTTGTCAAATGGCACATGAAAGGCTTAATTTATTTTATAATTAATTAGACATTAAATGATTTGTATTAATTTATAAAACTCACTTTTATTGTAAAAAACTCTCTGCGTTACAATCCCATCTCAATTTTTAGTGTAGATATACAATAAGATTGTAAATTACAAATAGAAAATTGTAGATATAGTCAGTCATGGCCACGGGTCGGTTTCGGCTCAGAACCAGCCCGAAACTGGCCCGGTCAAACTCGAGCCCTGCCCGTTGACCAGGCCCGTGGTTCAGAACCGGAACCGGCCCGTGGCATACAGGCTCGGTTCCGGTTCCGAATTATTTTTTTTAAAATAATAATGAATTTTTTTAAAAAAATTCATTATTTTATTTTATTTTATAAAACATATTGAACTCTAATTGCCATGCATTGTAAGTACATTGATCTCCAAACACAATGCTTGGCTTGGGTGTATTGAACTCTAATTACAAAACTTAGCTTGGATTTTATAAATAACTACTTTGATGGTCTCTTCATTCCCATTCGATGTGGGACTCTCGGCTTGCCTTGAACACCTTCAATGTGAAACTCTTGGCTTGTTTTTATGCAAATGCCAAGAATCTCACATCGAATGAGAATGAAGAGATCATCAAAGGGGTTGTTTATAAAAACCCAAGCCAAGCCATGTGAAGTTGTATGCCTTTTGTGGCTACAATCCTTTACTAGTTAAGAGCAAAGGGTTTCATTGGATCGCCTAGAACCAGACCAATGGTTCAGTTTCCGGTTCTATGATTTGCCGGTTCAGTTCCTAGTTCTAAAATTAAAGGATCAAACCCACCGATTTGGTTCCCAGTTGGAACCGGGAACTGATCACCCCTATAATTTTCATTTTGATTATAATTTATATTGAATAATTCATTATTTCATATTTTTATAATTTATTTTTTTTATTTCATAATTTATTTTTAAAATTTTTAAATTAAGAACCGGAACCGGCCAGTTCCGATTCACCCATGGCCATGAATCGGAACCAGCGGTTCCGAACCGTGACCATGACTAGATATAGTTGAATCTATTTTAATTTTTTTCAGAAACGTCAATGCTAGAAAATGGCATTGTTCAATATTTAAATATCTTAATACTGCTCTCACGTGAGTGCTGAACTTCTGTTTTAAAAAGTTAAGACACTAGATGAAAATGTGGCTTAATATTTAAACTTTCTAAAGTAATGCTTCAGATCATAAGCACCAAAATATCCTTCTCAATTAAGTATATGAAGGACATATATTGTAGTATTGTATCATAATCCATACAATAATCACTAAGTTTGATACACCCAATAGTAAACTTCGATTCAACCCAACCTGACCACCCGTTTTTCTGAATATTTTTGGCAAATATAAGTAATCAGAGTCTTGCATACGATGAAATTAAAGGGGAAGTCCAGAAGGCATCGGTCCATAGAAACTATAAAAATAAAAAGAGATGGTTGTGACGTGAAGCTCTACTGTACGTTCACCGGAAGGGTTAATGCCTGGATGATCTTAATTAGCAATAGAACTTAACCATACAGTCTAACTAATGGAGCTTTACCTGAGGTAAGAGGAGAGATCAAAGATTATCTTCTCCATTATATCTCCTAATATAGATTATTGCACTTCATTTCAAGTACTCTTTTACAGCATAATTAAACATTAGCTTTTACATCGAAGCTTCCAATAAATGTTTACAAAATTCAGAACCTGAAGCTCTGGAAATTTGCCTCCGAGATGCCTTCGTAGTTTAATTTGCATTTGTGGGTTTTAGAAATTCCCCAAGTTAGGACTTAGTCCACAGTCCCATAACTTTGGATGAAATTCTTCATAACTTCCATCGGTCGTGGGTCCATTCACGAATGTTTTCAGCCGTTCAGATATCGTTGCAGCACCTAAACCGGACTCACCGATCTGCAAAAACATCAAGAAATTCCTGATAAATATGAAGCTACTCTAAGAATTAGGTTTTACCCTGAAAAAGAAATTTTATCAGCTAATCCTACCACGAGCACAATGAATTTTGCCGTTCCTTTTGAAAATGATTGATGTGCACCATTAGAAGACGAGTTCCAATTCAATAAATGGAGATTAAGTACTTACCTTTGCATGCACCAAGTGGTAAACCGAGTTCCCGACGACAGAGAAGTTGGCGTTCAGTACCTCGACCTTTTCCTCGTGGAGCATCCGGAGAATCTTCGAGAAGATGAACTGATCATGTAGCCCGCTAGTTAATATCACCTCCAGAGAAGAATCTCTCACTCCGATCTCAATTTGAGGTGATATTATGGCCGCTGACTCGTTGTTGTTTGTGCTTGAGCTCGGTCTCTTCTTGCCCATTAGGTTTTCTTTCTTATCCTGGGCTTTCTTCACTGCTGCATCTAAGCCCTTTATGTATCTTATGGCTTCATCTATCTGGTCTGGCAGTGATTTCATCTCCTGCATTATCCATCATGTCAAAGGTCCTCTCGTAATGAAAACGATTCAAACATGTGCATGTGCATACAAATGGACATAGAGGACAAATTATTTCAGGTATTGACGTAGTATGTATATTACGTGTCATCATAACATAATCACCCTAATCAAACGTATACCTAAGTTTCAAAACTTGAGAAGTTCGATGATAGAGGAGGATATCAAGAAATGTATAATGCAGAGGTAACAATTTACGATATGATTTCACACATTTCTGGAAGCAAAAGAACGACACTAATTGACATAACCTGATAATACATCAGTCTTTTGTAGTGACACGAATTCGCAGCCCTAATTTAATAGGTTAACATGAACTAGAGAAAGAGAGAGACCTGATCAGACGGCTGAGAGGGGAGGAGGGAGTTGAGCACGGAGAAGAGATGCTTCATCCGATTCCTCCGGTTCTTCTCGATGATCTTCCTCTCGGTTCTCCTTGAAGTCGAAGGCTGAAGACCTCTCTCCATCTCCTTCCCTATCACGTTTGCGAGAGACAAAGCCAAGAGAACGATAATAACTATACTATCACTGATGATAATGATGGTCGTCTTTGTGTGAAATGGATTCCTCCGGCTGAAATCTGCATTTATATAAAGCTCATGCCCTCTGTTGATGGGCAAGGGGCTGAAAGAGCCAGAAAAGGTGCACAATCGCGTGGTCAGTATTTCAAAGGAAGTGATATGGCCATAGCTATTGTCCACTGGTGTTTGACTTGATGGGACGGATTAAGTCCATGTACGGTTGATTATCAATCCCACTACACACAATAATTCATGTTATGATGCAGGAGTATGGAGAGGGAACTTAATGGATTAGTGGAGGCGATTTATAAACGGGACATTTTCGAATATCTATCGAGTCGACTTATATTTCAACACCACCCAAAGCACAATTAAATGAATTGAGTTTCTAATATATTCACAATCGATTAGTTTTTTTAGAGGATGCTCAACGTTTTACCACTCATTCAGTAGTTTCATACTAAATATCGTGTTGAATAAGTTGTTTGTGAATCATAGACAGAAAGAAGTATTGTATTTTTTCTCTCGTTTTTTTACGCATGCTATGTCCATCACTTTTGAGGAGATAAATTATTTTATACTTTTCTCCATTCTTGTGTTTGTCAATGGCCAGTTTCGCCCCCACACCATTTCACATGCTCTTTCTCCAACTCTATCCATGAAATCACGAATACATGCTTTATTCATTAAAAACAGCATAATAATAGCATGTCGTTACTGTAAACATGCATTTTTTTAATTCGATCATAGGACGGAAATTGATATGAAGTATTGTAAATTAAGTTTAGAGGTGAGCTTATCGCAAGCAAGAAATTATTGATGACGGAAGCGAGGCAACGTCGGAAGAGGGCAAGAGCAGTGAACGTCGCTCCTGAGCCGTCATCTTGGAAAAATTTTCCCACGTTGGAACCCTAATTTACAAGTGGCCATGTCGATTCATATCTTCTTTTTTAACTTTTTGTCGTTCCAATTCAGGAAAATCAACCTTCATTGTTTATCCGAGTGTCGTCTAGACCAGGGCAACCTTTTAAACTTTTTTTTAGACACTGCTGACCACGGATAACGACTCAAGCTAAGCCCTCCTCCGTTCATGAATTTTCAATGCATACAGACGCTTATAAGCTCATCATGCATCTCTCTCTCTCTCTCTCTCTCTCTCTCTCTCTCTCTCTCTCTGAACCTTTCTTTGTCTGTTCCACTTCTAGAGGGGAGGGATTTTACCTAGATCTCTCCCTTCCCTCCTAGTTGTTTTTCCTTTTATTTCCTTATATTCCTTTTCTTACTCTCCCGATCTAGTTTTAGATTTGAGAGTTTTGCTCTCCAAATCTGATATCTGGGATCTTTTCTCTCCGATCTAATTCTAGATTTTGGAGATTTAATGAATAAGTATTCCGTTTCTAGTTTCAATGGTGTTCACAGCTCGGTGTCAAATAAGTGCTCATTCAATGTGTTTTAATTACAAGCTTTGGCACATCGCACTGTTACAAAGCTCACTCTCACAGGTATTAGATACGAGTTTTTTCAACATATTTATATTATCTTCGTACAGTAATGGTGTTAGGAACACCGAACCTAGGCGCACACCGCTGAAAGGCAAAACCGTAATTATAAATGAAGATCTTGGTGTGTGCTTATCATTGATGATGTTGTGTGCTTTGGTGTTCGGCCGCCGATTCTTTCGTTTAGATGAAGTCATAAATCTGTTTTTGAAGGACAAGCGTGTAATTATCTCTACCACCCTCTGATAATATGCCTTGATTTCTAGTTTTTTGTTTGTTTTGGAGCTTTGTTGGCTTGCTTTGTTACGGTGACTTTTGAGATTTCCTATCATGTATCACTTTGGTAATGAATGGAAATTTATTTTGACAAAAAAAAAAACTCATCATGCAGATGAATTTGTCGATTGCTTCTATTTGTTGTCGAATTCCTCGATCAATCGCTTTTCAGTCAAAGGAAATGCGATCGGCACGCTTAATCTCTACTAACCTCCAGTCAAAATCCAACTGGGTGGCTCGAACTTTTATCCTTACAAGTATAGGAAATAGAATTAGTATCGCATGTGTAATCCGTGTGCACCGTGTCGGCTCTTTGACCTATAAGATATAGTTTATTGGTTAATTATCTTTCCTACGATGAATTTGATAACCCAAATCCTGACTTTCTTATCGCTCTTAGACAAGAAGCTTGACTACATAGTTAGCCTAGCTCGGGTGGAGAAAATCAAGTCGTTCTTTGTTTCCTTACATAGTGTTTTGATTTGATTAGCAAAGCCTTCATCAGTCATTCTACTATGCGCAATATGCATCGTGATGGAGAATATATCACTCCTATGTGCTCATCACCTATACTCATTTTACTTTTAGCAAAAAAAAAAAATTATACTCATTTTACACCCAAAATTAATCCATCATGCGATATAACCGAGAATCTACATAAATCGGATGCAATTCGGGTCGCCCTCAAGACACTATACCAAAACTATCAGTATCGAACCGTGACAGATCGATCACATACTTGCCTCCATCGATGCGATGGGCAGGCCTTGCGCCTCAGGCTCTTTGCACATATTGGTCAAAAGAGATCACGTAAATTCGGCGGGCTAGGGACCATCCGATTCGTCTTGTTGGCTTTTTTATATGCTTGGAAGTTTCTCGGCTAGGACCAGAGGCCAGGACAAAGGAGGTTGACGCAACTTGCGGTGTTACGATGCCTTTCTTTCGTTGTCTTACGTGCAGATACGACAGGTACTCGAAGGGGTGATCGAAGCTTGACGCGTTGTTGTCGCATGGGCTTTTGTGGGTTTATTGAACTGCCCAAAATGGACAAATCCGAGGTCTCCCAGCCCATACAAGCTGCTCTACATGGGTCTAATTCTAATTTGTGTTTTCATGCAATGCGTAGCTTCTTGTAGGGAAGAAAATTATGACGATATGTCAACAGAGACGTCAAAGAACCTAAACGGGCAACAAATGAATAAAGACTGCTTATAGGTGGAAATGCAGTCATTGCAAATGTCAAACTGAACCAGAACTACTGCAGTCACTCTGAGTTAGATCAACATAGCTGTCACAGCCTTTCATACACTGATTTAACATTATCCTTTTATTCGTAAAAATTCCAACAGAAATCTTGCTATTATCATATAAGATTGCGTTGCGATCCTACAACTCTTGGAAACCTCGTCACACAAAAGAAGACAATCGATCGATTGTTGTGGAAACACAGACGATGGGCAGTTAAAAAGGCTTACATGGTCGATTGTAACATGTTCCTTCTGCACCCAAGTTGCAATTCATGGAAGGTGAAGTAGCTAGCACGGATCACCTAGAGGGGGGGTGAATAGGTGATTTTAACCAGATTATGTGGAAATGAAAGAAAAACAGTTGAGTCTGAATATTGTTTAGATTCAAAGCAGTTTATAAAAACAGTGCTCCTGATGTGCAGTGTACAAAGTAATAGAATAAGGATAGAAAAATCTGCACGCAAGTTTATAGTGGTTCGGCTTATAGCAAGTCTACGTCCACTCTCCCACCCTACAGCCTACTGGCTGGATTTCACTAATCAAATCAATGAGAAGTTACAGCAAGTTGTGTCGCACAAGCACTTCTCCCCGAAGTTGGTGCTGCTTATACCAAGCTGATAGATCACACTATCTCACACCTAAACACACACTTATAACACTGTTTACACTTCTCAAAAGATTACACTTTTAAGCTCACGAAAGACAAGAGATTGAATCGGAGTATGCTCAGACTTTGGACTTGTTGATTCTTAATTTCGTTCTCTACCTTCTGCTTCTCATTGATCTCCTTTTATACTTCTCCACTTCCAAACTAGCCGTTGGACAGTCTTCAGAGAATCATCTTCCAATATTCACCTTTATACAGATTTGTATAAAATGGATTGAGTAGCCGTTAGTTGATAAAATCCGAATCCCGCTGATTCTGATCGCCTATACAATCAGAATCTTGGTTTCCATAAGTAGAGCTTTGTCCGTTGTAAATGCATGCTTGTCGTAATCTTTGATTGTCAATCAATTTGATTTAGATTAATATCAAAGATTTCCTTTTGTGAAATCCATACCAGATCACTAGCTGTTATGTTAAGTTCTGTATTCTGTGTTTGAAGAAATTTTTCGTCTGCGTCTAAAAAATTTCTGCGTCTGCACTTTGTGTCTGAACTTTCAGTCTGAAGTTCTTTCATAATAAGACATTCAAGGACAGTTTTGTCAACTTCAAAATCAATAGGAGTTTTCCTCAACAATCTCCCCCTTTTTTATGGTGACAAAACTTTCCTGCAGATTAAATTAGTTTGAAATTAATTTGAAGGCATATTAAGCGCATTGAGTCACAGATTGAAATTGAAAAGAACAAACTCGTTTGATATCTGTGTCTATCTCTTCCTTTGTATGTAACCTGCATATGATTCGACATATTAGTATATTAAATCTGCATAAAATGTATCAGCATATAATTTCTCCCCCTTTTTGTCATCAGCAAAAATGGAATAGATCAATAATATTAAGCAATCAAGCAGTTTAAAATGTAATTGGAATTACAGATCAAGAAGAAAAAGAGATAGTTTTGGAGAGAAAAACAGGCTATTTTTTAGTATGAGTGCGAATGAGTTGAAAATTTTCAAGAATCGAAACAGCTTCTTCAATTTTGGAATTGCATTCTCCCATTGCTTTGTCCAAGTTGGTGGAGCATAGATCAATGGCCTTTGTAAGTTCTGCTTTATCTTAAGCTACCTGAATATTCTGAATTTGATGGTTTTCCTCAACAATGTGATGAAGATTTTTCAGATCTTGTTCAAGAGTAGATTGCTTGGCCTTGATCTCGATCAGTAGGGAAAGAATAGTTGCAGTATCTGATGACTGTTCCTGGATATTTTCTGGTACTGATTGATCATCTGCTGATGCTGGTGGATGCTCCCCCTGAACAGGTGCCTAGTCTGTAGAAGGTATAGGATCTTCATGAACTGTGTCTGCAGTGCGTCCTGTTTCAAAGTGTTCTGTTTCTTCATCATCGTTTTCATCATGCAGAAGAAACTTTCTCTTCTTGCTATACACTTTGAGTGGAGGAGGAGAGACAGGCATCTTGCTAGCTGTACTAGACTTTTTCTTTGGCTCCTTTGTTTTTATCTTTCCAATAGATTTTCCTTCTGACTGTTGAGCCTCTTGTCCTTGTACTCTTCCCTTAATATCTTCAAAATTTTTCATTTTGGAGACCATTTTTTCTCCAACATACATGCAGGGGATAGGGTTCTTTTGCAAATTAGCAGGAATAGATATTTTAAGGAATATGAATATGCGAAAGATTAGAGCCCCATAGGGTAACTATCCCTTGTCCTTCTGCAATGTTCAGTACATATGAAAAATGATGACATGAGGGAGAGAAAAGGATTGACCTTTTAAGATAGCCCAAATGAGCTTGATTTCGGATCTGGAAAGGTCAGTTTTAGAGGCTGCCTTCGGCTTTAAACAGTTGATAATGATCTTATGCAAGATCACCGATCGTTTTGATAAGTCAGAATAGGAAATATGTCCCTTAGGAGCAAAGTTGGGATTCTCGAAAGCAACCCTCGAAGCCTCTTCAACATCCACTGCCAAAGGAATGAACTTAGAATGTCTTGCTCCAATTATTTTTGCCAAGTCAGTCGCTCGTAAGTCAAACTTCTGATCACCAACAGTAAACTGAATCCAATTTGGTGACAGAATGGAGAGATTGGAATAGAAGTATGTGGTTAATTCGGCAAAAACAGTACCAGACTGAAGACAGAATTCATAAATTCTTAATTCTTGAAACAGATGTTCTACTGAGATTCCTGCCTTCTCTAGATATCCAAAATCCACTATTCTATGGTTAATGACTCCCCGAGCAAGCAACAATTTATAGAACATGTTGTGCTCATTACTTCTGAATAAACCACCTGTGCCAGGTAAGCCAGATGCGATTCCTACCTTCATCTCAAAGGTATTAAAAAGTCGTGCATCATCATCAAGAACCACATATTTTGAGATACTGACCGATTTAGGGCTTGTGGGAGTAGATTCTTTTTCAGAGGGAGTTGAAGTTTCTCCAACTTTCTCTTTGCCCTTTTTTGAAGATGATGCTTTTGGAGCAGAGCTTGAGGGAGCAGTTTCATTTTTAGAACAAAACAGAGTATAAGTCTGGACAAAATGTTCTTCTGAGAAGAGATTATTATCTCGCAAACACGCACGGAGAACCGTTGTAGAAGCATTACACCGTTTTAACTTCTGATATGTTTCCCATACAAACTTAATACTCCGGAAACGAAAGTCAGTTTTACCGGTAGATTTATGAGAAGATGAATGCCTCGGTGGTGTCGCGTCAGAGGGAACTTCGGGATGATCTAAATCTGTATCGGAAATATCCAGATGCTCCGCTGGTGCAGTAGATTTTGATTCTTGGTTGAGAATGCGTGAAGATCTTCTCTTGAAAGGCATTTTGAACACCTTTTTGGCCGAAAGATTTGATCTTTAGAAAAGAGAGAGAGGAGGAACGGCTCTGAGTATCAAAAGAGTTTGGAGAGTGAAATATGAACTGATAGGGTTTGATAAAAGACGAATAGGTTTATAAAGAGGAAAGGGTTTTAGAGTATCGCAAGGGTTTTGAAGAGAAAGAAAATTTTAGAAAGAATAAAAAGTAATCCCAAGAATATACTTTATAAACATAATGAGACATGATAAAATCAGGAAAATATATTAGGC
This sequence comes from Syzygium aromaticum, assembly GCA_024500025.1. NCBI lineage: Eukaryota > Viridiplantae > Streptophyta > Magnoliopsida > Myrtales > Myrtaceae > Syzygium > Syzygium aromaticum. Next base: position 8,056,457 of record CM044895.1, read on the forward strand.
ACAAATAAATTAGAATACGTACCTGATTTGTTTCCAAAAATAATAATATCTTACCAAAAATATTCCCGCCAAAGTTTGAAATATGGACGTACCTTTTTTTAAAGTCTGAAGAGGACATTCAGACTGAGAGTTGAGTCTGAAAAATTCCTGTCTAATAGATCATACACTAAAGGGGATAAACAATGCACAGTTTATGTCTAATGAATTCAAACGAAGATTTGTCAAGAGGTTTTGTGAATATATCAGCCTATTGATTTTTAGAATCAATGAATTGAATATTCACATCACCATTTTGAACATGATCTCGAATAAAATGATGCTTGATTTCAATGTGTTTAGCTTGAGAATGGAGAATGGGGTTCTTTGTCAGATTGATTGCACTTGTGTTGTCACACTTGATTGCAACATTTGATTCTTCAATGCCAAAGTCTTGTAATTATTGCTTCATCCACAGAATTTGTGCGCAACAACTTCCCAAGGCTACATATTCTGCTTCTGCTGTGGAAAGTGCAACTGTATTTTATTTCTTGGAGTACCATGATACTAGCATATTCCCAAGCAGTTGACATGTACCTGTTGTACTTTTCCTGTCCACTTTACATCCAGCTAAGTCAGCATCAGAATATCCAGTAAGAGTAAAGTCTGAATTTTTGGAATACCAAAGACCTAACATTAGATAAATTCCAATATACTTTATTATTCTCTTAACAGCAAATAAATGTGATTCTTTTGGATCTGATTGAAATCTTGCACACATGCAAACACTGAAAAGTATGTCAGGTCTTGATGCAGTAAGATATAATAATGAACCTATCATACTTCTGTATACCTTCTGATCAACCTTCTTACCATTTTCATTTTTGTCCAATTTGGATGAATGAGACATGGGAATGTCTGTTTTCTTACAATTTTGCAATCCAAATATCTTGACAATATCCTTTGCATATTTCTCCTGGCAAATGAATGTACCATTTTTGTTCTGTTTCACTTATAGGCCAAGAAAGAATGTTAATTCTCCCATCATACTCATCTCAAACTCATTCTGCATATTTTTAGAGAATTCCTTACAAAGCAATTCGTTAGAGGATCCAAAGATTATATCATCAATATAAATTTGAACAAGCAGAAAATCTTTACCTTTTTTCTTGATGAATAGGGTCGTATCAACCTTACCTTTGGTGAAACCATTTTGGAGAATGAAGTTACTTAGTCGTTCATACCAAGCACGTGGTGCTTGCTTCAAACCATAAAGAGCCTTCTTGAGTTTGTAGACATAATCAGTCTTCTTTGGTTCTTCGAAACCAGGTGGTTGTTCATCATATACTTCTTCTTTGAAATATCCATTCAGGAAGACACTTTTCACATCCATCTGAAACAATTTAAAGTTATGAAAACAAGTATAAGCTAATAGTAGCCAAATGGCTTCTAACCTGACAACTTGTGCATATGTTTCATCATAATCTATGCCTTCTTCTTGAGAATAGCCTTTTTCTACTAGTCTAGCTTTATTTCTTGTAACTTTCCCTTTATCATTCAGCTTATTTCTGAATACCCATTTTGTTCCAATGACTAGATGGTATTTAGGTCTTGGCACAAGCTCCCATACTTGATTGATTCTGAACTGCTGAAGTTCTTCCTGCATAGCTTCAATCCGGCTTTCATCTGATAATGCTTCATCAACTTCTTTTGGTTCTATTTCTGATATCAAGGCCAAGTTGCTGATGTCTTCCTTGTACTTAGATCGAGTCTTGATACCGTCTTCTATTTCTCCAATTATAAGGTTCTTCGGATGATTGGATTTGTGTTTCCAGTTTCTGTCATATTTTTCCTTCTGAATAATATCAGACTTTGAAGGTTCTGGATACGTCTGGATTGCATCTTTTTTTACTCCTTCTGTACATTTGACAGTGTCTGAAAATTAAGCTTCTAATAATTCTTGATTGTAGGAAGATGATTCAGATTCATCTTTGTGAGTCTGAATATTTTCTTCAAACTTGACATTCATTGTTTCTTCTACAGTCTGAGACCTTTTGTTGAAGACTCTGTATGCTTTACTCGTAGTGGAATATCCAAATAAGAATCCTTCATCTGCTTTCTCATCAAACTTGCCAGTGTGGTCATTTGGATTCTTAAGAATAAAGCATTTACAACCAAACACTCGAAAATATGAAATGCTGGGCTTTCTACCTTTGTAGAGTTCATAGGGGGTTTTCTCAAGAATAGGTCTGAGAAAAACTTTGTTCATGAAATAACATGCTGTAAAAACTGCATCTACCCAGAAATATGAAGGAATCTTGTTCTCAATCAACATAGTTCTTGCCATTTCTTGCAACAAACGATTTTTCCTTTCCACAACACCATTTTGTTCTGGTGTGTATGGAGTAGAAAAGTTGTGTTGAAAACCATTCTCCTCATAAAAATCTGAAAAATTTTGATTTTCAAATTCTCCCCCATGATCAGTTTTAATGCAGGAAACAGTATAGCCCTTTTCATTTTGAACTCTTTTTGCAAATTTTGAGAAATACGAGAATGCTTCATTTTTATAAGCAAGAAAGAACACACAAGTAAATCTTGTAAAGTCATCAACAATGACAAGACAATACTTCTTACCACCGAAACTTTGTGTTCTTGTAGGTCCAAATGGATCGATATGAAGAAGCTGCAAGGCATGATTAGTAGAAACATGGTGTATAGATTTAAAAGAGCTTCTTACTTGCTTTCCTAGAGTGCAGGCATTGCATAATTCTATTTTCTTGTATTTTAAATCCGGCAAACCTTGCATCAGTTTCTTGTTTGAGATCTTTGAGATTTGTTTCATACTGATGTGTCCCAATCCCCTGTGCCATAGATCTTCATCTTCTTTGATTGAGATTAAGCAGTGAGTGGAACTTGGATTGACATCTAGAAGATAAATGTTGCCATGCCTGCTTCCTGTAAATGTTTGAGAAGACTCTTTGCTTGTTCCTGAGCATGTATCTTCTTGAAAGTTGATTCTGAAACCCGTATCACATAGTTGGCTTATGCTTAACAGGTTATAATTGAGTCCTTTTACTAAAGAGACATCATTGATTGTCAATCCTCCTATTTCAACCGCTCCTTTGCCAATAATTTTTCCTTTTGGTATTTCCTCCAAAGGAAACTTTTCCACCATTCAGACTTTGTAGATCAATGAATATGTTTGGATCTCCTGTCATGTGTCTTGAGCATCCACTATCTAGGTACCACTTCCTTTTTCTTTTCGTGGTAACCTGCAAGAATTATAGCATCTCAAGTTTTCTTTGGTACCCAAATTTATTTGGGTCCTTGAGGATCAGTATAGGCTGTCTTAACAAATTCTCTTCGAACAGGTCTCCAGACCTTAAGACATTCATTCTCAAAATGTTGTGAATCTTCACATTTTGAGCATTTGAGAACACTTCGCCCAATAGGTTTTACAAAGTTCTTTTTGAAATGATTTTTGTAAACTTGTCGAGAAGGTCTTTGTCTTAATCTCTCCTTGACATTTGAAAAATCAATCAAGCTATCACTTTCCTTCACAAATCCGAGTCCAGATTTGTTCTAATAAAGAATTTGGATGGAAAGGATATGTTTCAAAGTTTTTGACCCTTTTGAAAACTTGGAAGTAATTTCTAAAATTTCCTTTTTTAAAATAACATTCTCTTTGGAAAGAAAATCTTGACTTTCCTTGATTTGTTGAAATTCCTTTTGAAGGAAATCGATTTTTTCTTTTTGAGAAACATCCTGTTGCCTCAGTGATGAATTTTCCTTTTTCAGAGAAGAGATTCTTTTAAAAGCAGTTTTATATTCAAGGCATAAATCGTCAATGTAATTCGATACTTCAATAAGCATTTCAGAAAGCCTTACCTCGATTTCTACTTTGGGATCATAATCTGAATCTGAGTCTGAATCTGATTTTGCCATAAGACGGATATCATCGTCATGTCTTCACATTCTGTGTCACTCCAAGTTTATGCCTTTAAGGCCTTCTTTGCTTTCTCAAATTTGGTCTTCTTTTTCAGAAGAGGACAATTAGGCTTGATATGTCCTCGTTTCCTACAGTGAAAGCATATAACATCGTTTGATTTTTCTGTATTATCGGTAGACTTCTTTTTCTCAAACAATTTCTTTCCTTTGAGGTTTCTTCCTCTGATTTTCATCTTCTTATACTTCTTTATGAAGAGAGCTAGTTCTTCATCGTCAACGTCTTCATTTTCAGAATCTGCATCATAATCAATGTTAGTCTTTAATGCAATTGACTTATTACCTCTGGATTGATTCTCCTCATTTCGATGTTCAATCTCATATGATTGCAGAGTTCCAATCAACTCATTTACTGATAGAGGCTTGATTTTTTGTGTCTCACGAAGAGATGTTTTGATATTATCCCACTTCATTATGAGTTCTCTCAGTTGTTGACCTTCATTGCATCTGGAACTGGTTGTCCTTGGTATGTAAGACCATTTACTATGTCAGTAAACCTGTCATACATGTCAGCAATTGATTCTTCCGGCTTCATCTTGAAGGATTCATATTGACCAAGCAGCAGATTGATCTGAGTTTCCTTAGCTCAATCTGTTCCTTCATAAGTGATGTGAAATGTATCCCAGATTTCCTTAGTTGATTCACAAGCAGCAATTTTTTTATATTTAATAGGAGATAAAGCACAATATAAAGAATAAATTGCTTTGGAATCTAAAGTCTCTCTTTTGGATATCTCAGTTTGAGATAAAGGAGGATTTTCTGCATCTGCATTTTCAGAAGATTTTGGCTTGACTTCTCTGATGATGACATCCCATTGCATGTGATCAATTGACTTAATGAATGCCTTCATCTTATTCTTCCAAATAATGTATTCCTTGCCATCGAAGTATGCTGGTCTGTTGCTGCTTTGACCTTCAATGAGACCTGGAGCACCATAGCTAGCCATATAGATCGTTAACTCAGAAGTAAAACACTTCTATAAACGAGCAACTTGCTCTGATACCAATTGAAGTAGCTAGCATGGATCACCTAGAGGGGGGTGAATAGGTGATTTTAACCAAATTATACGGAAATGAAAGAAAAACAGTTGAGTCTGAATATTGTTCAGATTCAAAGCAGTTTATAAAGACAGTGCTCCTAATGTACAGTGTGCAAAGTAATAGAATAGGGATAGAAAAATCTGCACACAAGTTTATAGTGGTTCGGCTTATAGCAAGCCTACGTCCACTCTCCCACGCTACAGCCTACTGGCTGGATTTCACTAATCAAATCAATGAGAAGTTACAGCAAGTTGTGTCACACAAGCACTTCTCCCCGAAGTTGGTGCTGCTTATACCAAGCTGATAGATCACACTATCTCACACCTAAGCACACACTTATAACACTGTTTACACTTCTCAAAAGATTACACTTTTAAGCTCACGAAAGACAAGAGATTGAATCGGAGTATGCTTAGACTTTGGACTTGTTGATTCTTAATTTCGTTCTCTACCTTCTGCTTCTCATTGATCTCATTTTATACTTCTCCACTTCCAAACTAGCCGATGGACAGTCTTCAGATAATCATCTTCTAATATTCACCTTTGTACAGATTTGTATAAAATGGATTGAGTAGCCGTTGGTTGATAAAATTTGAATCCCGCTGATTCTGGTCGCTCATACAATCAGAATCTTGGTTTCCATAAGTAGAGCTTTATCCGTTGTAAATGCATGCTTGTCGTAATCTTTGATTGTCAATCAATTTGATTTAGATTGATATCAAAGATTTCCTTTTGTGAAATCCATACCAGATCACTAGCTGTTATGTTAGGTTCTGTATTCTGTGTCTGAAGAAATTTTCCGTCTGCGTTTGCTTCTTCGTCTGAAGAATTTCTGCGTCTGAAAAATTTCTGCGTCTGCGTCTGAAAAATTTCTGTGTCTGCAAAATTTCTGCGTCTGCGTCTGAAAAATTTTTGCGTCTGCACTTTGTGTCTGAACTTTGAGTCTGAAGTTCTTTCATAATAAGACATTCAAGGACAGTTTTGTCAACTTCAAAATCAATAGGAGTTTTCCTCAATAGAAGGATATGGTGGGTTTGTCTTCGGAAAATGCATAAATTCAAGGAGACTTTAAAGCCAAAGCACGGGGTTTGATTATGAGCTCCCAACCAGATCAGCAGCTTGTTTTCACTTCTGGCATGCACAACATTTAAACTTATATAAACACGTGTGAGAAATAAGAAATGTTAAATTTGCCAACTAGTGCTGGAACATCAACCAGGTCCTTCAGACTGGTTTGTGTATTTGGAACTACCAAAGACGCATGCAAGAATTAGCTCGTCGACAGACTGTACAACGAATGCAGCTTGATTTCATAAATGACACACAAACAGTTATGGCAGTCTCCTCTCAGTCATGTGAAATGTAAGTTCTATGAACATGGCAAGCAAGGCAGCGACTGTCTTTTTTCGACGGCGTTGATGATATAACCCATGCCCACCATTTCACCTTTCCATCGGTATCCGATAAATCTGACCATAATAGAATGTGTCATCGGCGAAATACTTAAGCATGTATAATATTAATACTGAAAAATGAAACAGAACATTCATCAAGATTGATACAGCCAGCCACAATCTAGAACTACAAGGATCAGAAGAAGTGAAATAAAATAGAAAAGCAGTTCGGCAGCATACCTTCATTCTGCGTACGTCGTCACCGGGCGAGACTCTGTAATTGACTGCCTCTTCCTGTATCTTCACCACTGCGTCGAGTCCTTCCCATTTACCACTTAACACTCTGCAGATTTGGAACCTACCAGTGCAATCCTTATTAGTGAGAAAATTAGTTAACTGGTGATTTACTTGCGTTCATTCTAAAAACTAAATTCATGAATATTTTTATGTGATAATTACAGTATTACAACATTTGAGTTCATATGAAAATCCTAGCACGTCAAAAAAGATTCATCTTTCCAGACATACTGTTTTAATATATAATAAAGAGGTAGACAATATTAAAGTATAAAAAAATACTATAATTTTAGCTCCATAAAATAAATTATGGTAGAAAGAGACTAAAAATGCCAAAAGTTTTGTACAACGCTCACTTTAGTGCTATTTAAAAAAAAATGATCACTTAAGTGTTAATTCCAATTATGATCGATGGAGATCTGTCGTGATCATATTTTATCAATTTCTTCGGCCGACGTGACTTGCTAGCATGCCCATTCATCATATAGAGCCCTAAATAACTTCGTCCACAACTAATGCTCCACAATATAAATTCTAAATCACAAATTGAAAGAAATTCCCCAAATCAAAACCCTATATCGCCAATTCAACGAAATTCCCAAATTCTGGCGAGGGGATGGGGACTAGATCTGAGTAAGGAGATCACAGGAGCAACATTGTGGACTGGAATCGTCGAAGGAGGCAATGTTGACCAAGAAACAGGGGCAAAGCATGAACAATAGCAACTGTTGAGAAATGTCGGAGTCCTTCTCTTCCGATGCTCTGATTTCTGCTTAGAACAGATGAGAGCTGTTGTGGCCAGGGATGGTGGATCGAGGGTGGCTGCTGGCGAACCGAGAGCGACTGAGAAGTAATGGATGGTAGATTGACGTCATGTTTGCCCATAGGAGTCGTGCAACGTCTTTATAGGCAAGCCAGCCACATCGGCTCGTGCAACCTCGTTTTGCACGTCCACGTGGACTGGATTTTTAATAAAATATGCCAATTCATATTAAAATTTTAATTATAAAAGCCACATAATCTTTTTAGCCAAAAGTTCTCGCCGGAGACTCTTAAGTGATCGTTTTTTCTCCGATTCAGCACTTAAGTGAGCCGGCGAAAAAATATAGCATTAGAGCGAACGCCATATAAAACTTTTTGCACTTTTAATACCCTTTTGCCCATAAATTTTATGAATTTTATGAACAGTGCTCCATTGGAAGACAAATGGTCAAGAGGAAGATACATTGCCTAATACTTGAAAAAACCCTCTAACTTTAGATCTAGTCCAAATTCTAATCAATACTTTTTTTTGTCTCATAAAAAATCATCGACTTTAGGTCCAGTTTTAATTCTATCTGTTGACACCTAAATTTTAACGATCTAGTCAGTCGTTCGTTGCATAAAAAATTAGAGATCGATCCTAGTCTTAGTTAAATTGCACATAAATTAAGAACATTTGAATTAGTATTTAGGGTCATATATTTGCATTTGCATTAGAGCGCGGCGGATGGACTTGAGTGAATGATTCTGAACTTAACCGGACTAAGCCTGCGGTGGCCGAAACCATGTGTATCAAGTTAGGAAATTTTGATGAAAATTTGAAGCGATAAAGCTTGATATTATCAAGATTTTGGTCACATAGCAAATAAGAAAGAAGCAATCGGCATAATTCCCATGATATTTGTGAGATCAACTATTTGAGGGAATAAATAGTTGAGAGCAAGATTTAGTCAACAAAAGGAATATTTGATTGAAAAGAAAGAGGAAAGAAAATATGCATACGTCCAAAGATTTGTTGGAAATATATATATATATATATATATATATATATATATATATAAAGAGGAGGGGAGCTTCACTTCAAAGGAGGCCAAAAAAAAATCGTGGGTGAGAGGATAGAGAGGGGAGGCCACACGATTCATAATTCAGCGCCACACGTATTGAAAGACCCGGTCATTACGGAGGGTATGACAGTCTTGCGTGAAAAAGCATGAGAGAGAGAGAAAAAGAAAAAGAAGAAGAATTCTCTTTCACGACCTTTCCTCGTGAGGTCGGGGGTCACGTTGCTACTCCGCTTCTTGTCTGCACAGCCTCATATCCACCTCTCGCCGCCACGTCTAGTCCGATCGCTCGTGTCTCCAACCATCAAGCATCATCGTAGCATCATCGGGAAACCGATTTATCCAAGTTGAAGGTTGAAGGCCGTGAGTCCAAGAGGTGGATTTTGTTGCATTATCACCACCTGTCGGCCAAGGTCAGGAGCATCACGCCACAGAAATTCATGGCCACGTGATCTGAAGCAGAGAATTCCAAAGAAGAAAAGCCAACAAAAAGGAAGGTGGCAATTGGAGATTTCAGCTGGAGTAAGCAACGTGACAACTGCAAATCAAGAACGCGTCCATCGCTCTCCATCATCAAGTTCCATCCGCAAGCCCAAATCCCCGTGTCGGCGGTTCTCTCTCCTCGATGACATCCCCCTCGTACCCGATCCTGGCCGTGACGCGTCTAGCCGCGATTTTTGCTGCACCGCCGCGATAGCCTGCTGCTGTTTTCCTGCATCGCGACGCCACCAAGTTTTGCCGAGCCTTGCCGATTCCTCACCGAACAGAGTGATGTTGAAATTCTGTTTTGCAGGTTGTTTAACATCCAGCCATTATCGAGAAGCTTGAGCAGCTACCGAGAGCAACACGTTGGCCAACATACAAGCACTTCGTAGGCCAGCCCCTTCCTTGCCCGTGGTCCACCACGAACACCACTGTCGGCTACATCAATCCGAGCCGTCCCGTCGAGTTGGAATTTGGAAATGCTATTCAAGTGATATCGCAAATTAGGTAAGAATTTTTATTAATTTGATTTTCATATATTTTATTGCCTAATGGGTGAAATGGCAATCTTGTTTGGACCTTTGAATAATATTAACATATTCATGAAAATTCCAGGATAACATTAAATTATGAATTATTTCCTAATTTCATAACGTGCTATGATTGTCAATCCGATCTCCCGCCCAACATATGATTTGCAATTGAGCGGAAAATCATCAATCCGATCTCCCGTCCGAGATACGATTTGCGATTGCGTTGAAAATTGGCGAATCCGATCCTAATGCCCAAGATGTGATTTGTCAATTTATTTTCTAAATTTGAATGGATATGGATGATATCTTGGGTAATTGAATGCTATCTTTGGCTTTGATTTGAATTTTTGTTTTGATTTGATTTGAAAATTCCAAAAAGAATTATGTCTGTTTAGGATAGGTTTAGGATAACTTTCTTTAAATAAGTCGATAGGATAACCATTTTATTTAAATTAGGAATTAGAGTAATTTATTTCCTAGTTTAATTTAGATATTATCTTGATCTCGATGGTTCATTTTAGGGTAATTCTTGATTTCGAATTTCACAAAAATACAAAAAAAAAAAGTCACTTTAGGATAGATTAAATTACCTTTTTTTTAGAATAGATTGCATGTTAATTTATGCATTTTTTTAAATCCAAATTTCATTGGAAAAAACACATCGTTTTCCGTCATTAGAATTAGGTCATGTCATTGCATGCCATATAGTTCGCATGCTGAGTTGCATTAATCGCACGTCATATTTTGCACGTCATTGCATATAGGTTAGTTTGCATTTTAATAAAACGCAAACCCTAAAGAATATCTTGAGTGCCTTACTTTGTTAATTAAAAATCATATTAGAATTATCTGTGTGATTTTCTACTAACAATACAGATGATTACGTTGATTTAAGGTACGTCATTCTCCTAACCTTGCAATCTATTTATTGTTTTTTTGGGTATTAAATCGGTGGTTTGTGCACCCGTATGAATACCTTGCATGTTAGTGATTAGGTAATAAAATAGATCCAGACTGCTTACATAAACATTTTTTTGAAAAGAAAAGGTACCGAAAGAGTGTTAGACTAGATCTAGCGTAATCAGGTTTTCGAGCTTAGAATCTCTGGTTCGTAGGAATAAAACATATCTCCCTATGCTTTATTTAGATTTCCAATCGACTTATCACAAATAAATTAGTGGCGACTCCAAGTATAAAAACTTTTACATGTTAAAAAATTAAACCCTAAATTGGAAATTGGTAGGGCTTAGAAGAGCCCGAGTTAAGCCGAGACTTAATAATCCATTAGCTTGAGGAATTTAGGTCGTGACACTATCCTAAACATTTTTTTTTGTCTTATGAAAAACCACCAACTTTAGGTCATGTCCCAATTTTATCGTTTAATCCCAATTTTACCCTAAAATATTTTTAGTCTAAAAAAAACTATCAACTTTTACTTAAGTCACAAATTTGCCCCCGTTAACCCTCTATCAAAAAATTCTCGTTGATAAACAAGAGATGGAAAATTCCTGAGCACAAGTTGTTGGAGATCCCAAGTCGAGTGTCTTGAAAGCGAGCTCTCCGAGTGCAAATGATGGAACACTCTAGAGCATGAGAGATTGAAAACCAAACACAAAATCAAAGATTTCAAGTGAAATGGAGGGAAGACTCTCTTAAGTGTAAGAGCAATTGAAGAAAGCCAACCCTAATTGCTTTAGCTTTACCTAAATTTTAGATCCAACAAGACGTTGTTTGGAATGATATGGAAATTCATCTCCAAAAGACGTCTTTCAGAATCTGAAATTTGGGGAAAAACTAAAGTAATGACATGGAAATGCCACGTAAAATCATTAAGGGAGATTTTCGACAAACGGTTAATGAGAGCAGATTTGAAACTCAAGTAAAAGTTTGTGATTTTATATAAGACAAAACAATATTAGGGTAAATTGGAACTAGACTTAAAGCTGTGTTTTTTTTTACAAGACAAAAATTTTAGTGTAGAATTGGGATTAAACCTAAAATTGAGGATATTTTATGAGATAAAATTTTTTTATGGAAGAATTGACACCGGAGCTAAAGTTGGGATTTTTAGGGTATTATGCCGAAGATACCTAGAGCCATGCTAGTTGTCAAACGGTACATGCTAGGCTTGATTCATTTTATAATTAATCGGCCATTTAAAAATTTGCATTAATTTGTAAAACTCATTTTTATTGTACAAAAACTCTTTGGGTAACAATCTTACCTCAGTTTTTAAGTGCAGATATATGATAAGATTGTAAATTACAGATAGATAATTGTAGATCTAGTTGTTTACACTAAAAAATGACCAATTTTTTGTTATTATCAACGTACAAAAGACTTTGTCGATATGAACCGAGTTTGGTCATCTATTATCAACAATGTGAAGAATCGCCAACTTAAAGGAATCGATAAAAAGTGGAGTCAGCAATATCGGATGCAACTATCAAAGAAGTAACCGCCAACGTAGTAGAATAAAGTAACGGTTAATGTAGTGGAGTCAAAAAATCCATCAAAAAAGTGGAGACAACATAATTGTTGATAACCATTTGTAACCTCTATTGGTAACTTCATTTTGTAACTTATATTTGTAAACTCCCTTGTAACTTCTTCTCGTAACCTTCATTTATAATCTTTGTTTTTAATCGCTATTTGTAACCTCCATTGATAATCGTCGATCGTAGACTTTAAATAGTCACATCGTACTCTTCGGAGATCCTCTAAACAAATTAATCAAAATGTTATTTTTCAATTATCTTTAAATAGCCACATTGTACGTGTGTTGTTGTGAGAGTACAATATAGGAAAGTAAAGATAATTGAAAGATAACATTTTGATTGATTTGTTGGGGGCTCTACTAAGAGTATAATGTGGCTATTTAAAGCCAACGATCGACAGTTATCAACAGGAGTTACAAATAGCGATTACAAACAAAGGTTACAAACAGAGCTTACAAAAGGAAGTTACAAATAGAAGTTACAAAGGTAAGTTACCAACAAAGGTTACAAATGATTATTCACGGTTATATTGTCTCCACTTTCTCGACGGTTCCTTTGATTCCATTATTTTGACGGTTTCTTCGACTCCACCTTTTGTCAATTCATTCAAGTTGGCAATTCTTCACATTGATGATAATAAATGACCAAACTCGACTATTATCGACTAAGTCTTTTATTCGTCGATAATAATAGTTGAATCCTTTTTTTTTTTTGAGGAACATCAATGTTAGATAAGTTGAATAACTAAACTTTTTTAATATTTAAATATTAATTTTTTTAGAGTATTAGACCGAAATCTAAAGTGGGGATTTTTTAGGGTATTAATATTTAAATATTAATTTAGAATAGAATTGGGCCTGGAGTTAAAGTTTGGAGTTTTGAGGGTATTAGGCCAAAGATGCATAGAACCATGCTAGTTGTCAAATGGCACATGAAAGGCTTAATTTATTTTATAATTAATTAGACATTAAAAGATTTGTATTAATTTATAAAACTCACTTTTATTGTACAAAAACTCTCTGCGTAACAATCCCATCTCAATTTTTAAGTGTAGATAAACAATAAGATTGTAAATTACAAACAGAAAATTGTAGATATAGTTGAATCCATTTTAACTTTTTTCAAAAAGGTCAATGTTAGAAAATGGAGTTGTTCAATATTTAAATATCCTAACACTGCTCTCACGTGAGTGCTGGACTTTTGTTTTAAAAACTTAAGCCATTGGATGAAATTGTGGCTTAATATTTAAACATTCTAAGGTATTGCTTCGGATCATAAGCACCAAAATATCCTTCTCAATTAAGTATATGAAGGACATATATTGAAGTATTGTATCATAATCCATACAATAATCACTAAGTTTGATACACTCAATAGTAAACTTCGATTCAACCCAACCTGACCACCCGTTTTTCTGAACATTTTTGGCAAATATAAGTAACATGATTTTTGCATTCGATGAAATTAAAGGGGAAGTCCAAAACGCATCGGTCCATAGAACCTATAAAAATAAAAAGAGATGGTTGTGACGTGAAGCTCTACTGTACGTTCACCGGAAGGGTTAATACCTGGACGATCTTAATTACCAATAGAACTTAACCATACAGTCTAACTAATGGAGCTTTACCTAAGGTAAGAGGGGAGATCAAAGATTATCTTCTCCATTATATCTCCAAATATAGATTATTGCACTTCATTTCAAATACTCTTTTACAGCATAATTAAACATTAGCTTTAACATCGAAGCTTCCAATAAATGTTTACAAAATTCAGAAGCTGAAGCACTGGAAATTTGCCTCCGAGATGCCTTCGTAGTTTAATTTGCATTTGTGGGTTTTAGAAATTCCACAAGTTAGGACTTAGTCCACAGTCCCATAACTTTGGATGAAATTCTTCATAACCTCCATCAATCATGGGTCCACTCACGAATGTTTTCAGCCGTTCAGATATCGTTGTAGCGCCTAAACCAGACTCACCGATCTGCAAAAACATCAAGAAATTCCCCATAAATATGAAGCTACTCTAAGAATTAGGTTTTACCCGGAAAAAAGAAATTTTATCGGCTAATCCTACCGCGAACGCAAAGAATTTCCCCGCTTCTCTCGAAAATGATTGATGTGTACTATTAGAAGGTAAGTTCCAATTCAATAAATGGAGATTAAGTACGTACCTTTGCATGCACTGAGTGGTAAACCGAGTTCCCGACAACAGAGAAGTTGGCATTCAGTACCTCAACCTTTTCCTCGTGGAGCATCCGGAGAATCTTCGAGAAGATGAACTTATCATGCAGCCCGCTAGTTAATATCACCTCCAGTGAAGAATCTGTTACTCTGATCTCAATTTGAGGTGATATTGTGGCTACCGGCTCGTTGCTGCTTGTGCTTGAGCTCGGTCTCTTCTTGCCCGTTAGGTTTTCTTTTTTATCCTTGGCTTCCTTCACTGCTGTCTCTTGGCCCTTTATGTATCTTATGGCTTCATCTATCTGGTCTAGCAGTGATTTCGCCTCCTGCATTATCCATCATGTCAAAGGTCCTCTCGTAATGAAAATGACTCAAACATGTGCATTATCATGCAAATGGACGTAGAGGACAAAGTATTTCATGTATCGACGTGGTACGTATACCACATGTCATCATAACATAATCACCCTGATCAAATGTGTACTAAGTTTCAAAACTTCAGAAGTTTGATGATCGAGGAGGATATGAAGAGATGTATACCATGGGGGTGACAATTTCTAAGATGATTTCACATATCTCTAGAAGCAAAAGAACGACACTGATCTACATGAACTGATAATACATCAATCTTTTGCAATGACACGAATTCGCAACCCTAGTTTAATGGATGGACAAGAACTATTGAGATCGAGAGATCGGGAGAGAGAGACTTGATCAGATGGCTGAGAGGGGAGGAGAGAGTTGAGCACGGAGAAGAGATGCTTCATCCGATTCCTCCGGTTCTTCTCAATGATCTTCCTCTCCGTTCTCCTTGAAGTCGACGGCTGAAGACCTCTCTCCATTTCCTTCCCTATCACGTTCACGAGAGACAAAGCCCTGAGAACAATAGTACTGTATTATCACCGATGACAATGGTGGTCGCCTTTGTGTGAAATGGGTTGCTCGGGCTTACACCTTTATTTATATAAGCTCATGCCCACTGCGGGTGGGAAAGGCGTTAAAAAGAGCCAGAAAAAGCGCGCAGTGACGTGGTCATAGGTGCTTGACTTGATGGGACGGATTAAGTCCGTGTACGGTTGATTATCAATCTAAATTCGCACAATAATTCATGTTATGACGCACGTGTATGATTAGTGGTGGCGTGCATGATCTGAGTGGGTCGTTCTCACTTTGGAATAAAAAATCGTCCATTAAGAACTATATCCGAAAAATTGAAATTGGATTCAGTCCAGTTCCCGAGTGGGTCTATGAAACCAGTCCTTAATTCCTATAAAATTGCATTCATCAATTATATCATAGTGAACATAGTTTCTATGTGGGTACTTCTTTACAAGAAAAAACGTAAGAATAATAAAGAATCTATTGAAGGTTTTGCTTATCAAATACGAAATGATATTGTGATTTTATGATGAATGCTCCTCTTTTTTTTAAAATATATATATACCAGTCCGGTTCAGGTGAGCGAGTGGGTGGTTTAATGCTTAGAACCGGGAACTAAATAGATACTCACCTATTTCAGTAAATTAAAATCGGGAACCGGTCCGGTCCCCATGACCGTTGATTCTAGGCTGGTTCAGTCCGATTTTAAGCGGTTCTCGGTTCCTTTATACACCCCTAATGGATAGAAAACTTGACCATTAATAGAAGTGATTTGTAAATGGGTCATCTTCGAATACTGATCGATTCGAGTTATATTTCAACACTACTCGATGCACGATTAATCAAACCAAGCTTCCACTCAAATTCACCATCCATTTTATTTTCAAAGAATGCCTAATCTTTTGCCGCGCGTTTGGTAGTTTCAATATTACCAAGTATCTTATTGAAATATCATGCATGAGAAATAAGCTTTTTGTTAATCATGGACAGAACGGAGAATTTTATCTTTTTCTCTCGTTCTTTTGCGTATCCTATGTCCATCACTTTTGACGAGATAAATTATTATATATTTCTCACCATGCTGTTCTTCGTCAATGGCGAGTTTAGCTCCACACTTCTTCACATGCTCTTTCCCCCTACGCTATCCGAATACTTGCTTTATTCATTAAAAACAGCATAATAGCATGTCGTTACTGTAAATGTATATATTTTTAAATTCATAGGAACGGAAATTGATACAAAGTATTGTAAATTAAGTTTAGTGGTAAGTTTGTCGTAAGCACGAAAATATTGATGGATGACGGAAGCGAGGCAACGTCGGAAAAGGACAGTCATCAACTCCAGAGCAGTCAACGTCACTCGTAAGCCGTCATCTTAGAAAATTTTCCCTCGTTGGAACACTAATTTGCAGGTGACCCGGTCGATTCTTCTCTTCTTCTTTTTTACTGTTTTTTTGTCATTCCAATTCAGCAAAATCTATCCGAGTGTCGTCTAGACCAGGGCAACCTTTTTAACTTTTTTAGACACTGTTGACCACGGATAACGACTCAAACTAAGCCCTCCTCCGTTCATGAATTTTCAATGCATGCACACGCTTATAAACTCATCGCGCAGATGAATTTGTCGATTTCTTCCGATTGCTGTCAAATTCCTCAATCAATCGCTTTTCAGTTGAAGGAAATGCGCATCAGCCCATTATATCTCTACTAACCTCCAGTCAAAATCTAACTAGGTAGCTCGAACTTTTATCCTTACAAGTATAGAAAATCGAATCCATTTCGCGTATCTAATTATCGTTCACCGTGTCGGCTCTTTGACCTATAAGATATAGTTTCTTGGCTAATTATCTTTCCTATGATGAATTTCATAACCCAAATCCTGACTTTCTTATCGCTCTTAGACAAGAAGCTCGACTACATAGCTAGCCCAGCTTGAATGGAGAAAATCAAGTCGTTGTTTGCTTCCTTACACAGTGTTTCGATTTGATTAGCAAAGCCTTCATCAATCATTCTTCTATGCGCAATATGCATCGTGATGGAGAACGTATCACTCCTATGTGCTCATCGACTATACTCATTTTACACCCAAATTAATTCATCATGCGATCTAACAGAGAATCTACATAAATCGGATGCAATTCGGGTCGCCCTCAAGACACTATATCAAAACTATCGGTATTGAACCGTGATAGATCAATCACATACTTGCCTCCATCGGTACAATGGGCAAGCCTCGCGCCTCAGGCTCTTTCCACATATACGTCAAAAGGGATAACGTAAATTCAGCAGGGTCGGCACCATCCGATTCGTCTTGTTGGCATTTTGATATGCTTGGAAGTTTCTCGGCTAGGACCTGAGGCCAGGACAAAGGAGGCTGACGCAACTTGCGGTAGTACGATGTCTTCTTCCGTTGTTTTCCGAGGTTCCAGTGCGAACAGATAACACTATTGGTATTGCGGCCGCCGCACATTCAGACACGCGCAGATACGACAGATAATCCAAGGGATCAGATTTGACCGTCCACCCTTATCAAAGAACCTTGACCCAGTCAACCAATAGTGACTTGGTGATCGAAGCTTGACGTGTTGTTGTCGCATGGTGTTGTTGTCGCATGGGCTTTTGTGGGTTTATTAAACTGCAAAAGTGGACAAATCCGAGGTCTCACAGCCCATACAAGCTGTTCTACATGGGTCTAATGCTAATTTGTGGGTTCATGCTGTGCGTAGCTTCTTGAAGTGAAGAAAAATATTTTGGCGATATGTCACCAGAGACGTCAAAGAACCTAAACGGGCAACAAGTGAATCAAGACTGCTTATAGGTGGAAATGTGGTCATTGCAAATATCAAACTGAATCAGAACTACTGCGGTTACTCTAAGTTGAACCGACATAGCAGTGACAGCCTTTGACACACTGATTTAACAGCATCCTTTTATCCGTAAAAGTTTAGACGGAAATTGTGCTATTATCGTATAAGATTGCTTTGCAATCCTACAAATCCCAGAAACCTCATCACACAAAAGAAGGCAATCGATCGATTGTTGCAGAAACATTTACAATGGGCAGTCAGAAAGGCTTACATCGTCGATGGTAACATGTTCTGCACCCAAATTGCGATTCATGGAATGGCAGATATGGTGGGTTTGTTTCCAGAAAATGCATATATTCAAGGAGACTTGAAAGCCGAAGCGCGGCTTTGATTCTGAGCTCCCAACGATGTCAACAGCTTGTTTTGACTTCTGGCATGCACACCATTTAAACTTATATAACACATGTATGAGAAATAAGAAATGGTAAATTTGCCAACCAGCGCTGGAACATCAACCAGGTCCTTCAGACTGGTTTGTGTATTTGGAACTACCAAAGACGCATGCAAGAATTAGCTTTTCAACAGACCGTACAATGAATGCAGCTAGATTTCATAAATGACTCAGCAACAGTTTTGGCGGTCTCCTCTCAGTCATGTGAAATGTAAGTTCTATGAACATGGCAAAGCAAGGTAGCGACTGTCTTTTTTCGACGGTGTTGATCATATAATCCATGCCCACCGTTTCACCTTTCCATCGGTATCCGATCAATCTGACCTTACTAGAATGTGTCATCGGCGAAATACTTAAGCATGTATAATATTAATACTGAAAAATGAAACAGAACATTCATCAACATTGATACAGCCAGCCAAAATCTAGAACTACAAGGATCAGAAGAAGCGAAATAAAATAGAAAAGCAGTTCGGAAGCATACCTTCATTCTGCGTACGTCGTCACCGGGCAAGGCTCTGCAATTGACTGACTCTTCCTGTATCTTCACCACCGCGTCGAGTCCTTCACATTTACAGCGTAACACTCTGCAGATTTGGAACCTACCAATGCAGTCTTAATTAGTGAGAAAATTAGTTAACTGGTGATTTACTTGCGTTCATTCTAAAAACTAAATTCATGATTATTTTTATGTGATAATTACAGTTTTATAACATTTAAGTTCATATGAAAAATCCTAGCACGTAAAAAAAGATTCATCTTTCCAGTTAGACTGTTTTAATACAAAATAAAGAGGCAAACAATATTAAAGTATAAAAAAAAACACAAATAGTTTAGCTTCATAAAATAAATTATGGCAGAAGTACGCTAGAAATGCCAAAAGCTTTCTATGACGCTCACTTTTGTGTCTTTTTTTCTTTAAAAAAAATGATCAATTAAAAGTTAATTCCAATTAGGGTCGATGGAGATTCGACGTGGCTATATTTTTATTAATTTCTTCGGCCAACGTGACTCGCCGACCTGCCCAGTCATCATATAGAGCTCTAAACGACTTCGTTTACATCGTATGCTCCACAATATAAATTCTAAATCACAAATTGAACAAAATTCCCCAATTCAAAACCCTATGTCGCCAATTCAACGAAATTCCCAAATTCCGGCGAGGAGATGGGGACTAGATGTGAGTAAGGAGATCCTAGGAGCAACATTGTGGACTGGAATCGTCGAAGGAGGCAATGTTGACCGAGGTTAGAGCACTTCAGCGATGGCGACCAAGAAACAGGGGCAAAGCGTGAACAGGAGGAATGAGCTCTCTGTGCAGGTAAATGTGCTCTGTTTTGTGCTATACCCTGTGGCGGTCGGCGATGGAGGATGAGCGGCGGCCACCGATGGTCGGAGATGGTGCGACGGAGAGAAGATGGAGATGGAGAAGCCCCCGGAAATTGATTATCTGAGAGAGATTTTTTTGGCTGTTCAGAAATGTCTGAGTCCTCTTCCGATACTCTGATTTCTACTCTAAACATACGACAGCTACTGTGGCCAGCGATGGTGGATCGACGGTGGCTACTGGTGGACCGAGTATGACAGAGAAGGAAATCGATGGCGGATTGACGTCGTTGTGTTGCTCCCGCGAGTCGTGCAACGTCATTTTAGGCAAACCAACCACATCGGCTCGTGCGACATCGTTTTGCACATCCACGTGGACTAGATATTTTAAAAAATATGTCAACTTATATTAAAATTCTAATTATAAAAGCCATGTAATTATTTTGGCCAAAAATTCTTGCAGGAGGCACTTAAGTGATCGGTTCCAATTTTATCCAAAACTTTTTTTGTCCCATAAAAAAATATCAGACTTTGGGTCCACTTCCAATTTTACCATAAACTTTTTTTCCATGAAAAACTCTCAACTTTAATTCATGTCCCAATTCTGCCATCTAGTGCCGACTTTACCCTAAAATTTTCTCAATCTCATAAAAAGCAATCAACTTTTACTTGAGTCATAAAAGTGTCCCTATTAACCTTCCGTCCAAAATTTTCTAGTGACTACCAAGAGAAACACCTAGAAACGGAAAACTCCTAAGCACAAGTTGTTGGAGCATCTTGAGTCGAGTGTCTCAAGAGCAAGCTCTTCGACTGCTAGAGATGAAACACTCTTGAGCACGAGAGATTGAAAACTAAACACAAAATTGAAGATTCCGAGTGAGATGAAGGGAATACTCTCTTAAGAGTAAGAGTAATTGAAGAAAGCCAACCCTAATTGCTTTAACTTTTACCCAAATTTCATATCCAATAAGACGTTATTTGGAATGGTATGAAAATTCATCTCCAAAAACGTCTTCTTGGATCTAAAATGTGGGGAAAATAGAGTAATGGTGTGGAAATACCACTTAAGATCATTCATGACAATTTTGGATGGAGGGTCAATGGTGACAGATTTGAGATTCAAATAAAAGTTTGTGATTTTATATAATTAAAAAAAATAGTGTAAAGTGAAACTAGACCTAAAGCTGGATTTTTTTTGTGAGACAAAAAATATTTATGGTAGAATTGAGACTGGATCTAAAGTTGATGATTTTTAATAAGACAAAAAAATTTTATGATAGAATTAGGACTTGAGCTAAAATTGGAGGCTTTTTGAGATATTAGGCCAAAGATACGTGGGACCATCCTAGTTGTCAAATGGTACACGATAGGCTTAATTCATTTTATAATTAATCAGCCATTTAATGATTTGTATTAATTTATAAAACTCATGTTTATTGTACAAAAACTCTCTGCATAACGATCCCGCCTCAATTTTTTTTAAGTGCAGATATATGATAAGAGTGTAATTTAAAGATAGATGATTGTAGATATAGTCAAATCCATTTTAATTTTTTCAGGAACGTCAATGTTAGATAAGCCGAATATTTAAACCTTTTTATACAATTAATCTAAAGGAATATATTTAATTACTAATAACCTCTATGGATACGGCATGAATCCACTTTAAGGAACAATGTAAATGTTAGATAAGTGGTATAATCGTGTTCCTTTGCACGAATCCATTTTACTGTTTTTATAGGAATATCAAGGGAGAAGAATACTAAAAATGCAAAAAGTTATGTATGGTACTCACTTTAATACCAAATTTTTTTTTCGAATCACTTAAGTGTGTCAACTCTGGTTTAGTTCATCGGAAATCCGACGTGGCCATTTTTTATTAATTTTTCCATCCGACTTGGCTTACCGGCGTGCCCAGTAAGCATGTATAGCCTAAAACCACATTGTTTATGTGTTTGGCCCCAAAATATAAACTCTAAATCACAATTTACAAGGAAATTTCCAAATGGAAACCTTTTCAATTTGCCCCCAATGCAGATGGACTGATGTTATGGTTGGTAATGAACGAACTTCAAGACGAAGTATTACCTTTTCAAACCTCTTCGATTTGCCTGCCTGCCCCCCCCCCCCCGATGTCGTCTCGGTCTCTTCCTTATCAGAATTGAGGGCGAAGAATTACCTTGTCAATGAAGCATATCCTAGTCGTGGTTAGTAATCAAGTTGGAAAAAGAAGCTCCTGGAAGTGTGGATGACGAAGATCGAAGCTAGCGAGGGAGTAACGATGGAGCTGGAGGCACTTCACAGTCCTTGGCCGAGAAGCAGTGCAGAACATAGGACTTGCGTGTGGTGGTGGAGATGGCCTTGAAGGTGGGATTGCTGGGCACAGACGGCGAACAAACTAGAGAGTTGATGTCTTGGAGGCGTTGGCGATGGTGATCGGCGCATGCGAAGAAGGATTGAGCAAACGCAAAGAACCGCCGTCGCTCTGATAAGAAAGACAAAGCAGAAGAGAGCCGCGGTCGGCAAGAGGGCTTGGAAGGCGACGTATGCGTCGCGGAGGCAGGGATTCTCGAAGGAGATGGATGGGTCGATGGCGACGCTCTTGTTGCGGTGGCTGCACTCGTCGAGGCAGTGGAGGAGGTGGCGGTGCTTGGCGTCGTGGGCGATGTTTCCACGGGCGATGGTGGGGAGGATGGTGAAGGAGGAGGAGGAGGAGGAGGAGGAGACGAAGAAAATTTAAAAAGAACTTCAGAACGACGACGTTTCACACAAACATAGCCATGTTGAATTGTGATGTCGTCCACGTGGACTGTTTTTTTAAAAAAATAATGTCACATCAAATAAAACTTTAATTATAAAAGCCATATAATTTTTTGGTCGGAAAGTCTCACCGAAGTCACTTAAATGGCCGTTTTTTTTCCAATTCAACATTTAAATAAGCCGATAATAACTTTTAACATTAAAGTGAGCACATTATATAATTTTTGGCATTTTTAATATCCTTTTACCAGAATATTAGTGTCAGAAGTAAGGTTACTGAGTAGGCACATGTCACATGTTTGATTATTTTAGCATTATTTTAAATATTTTTTAATCAATTTGGGCTTTTTTTTTATTAGTCAACATATAAAATTAAGTTATTACATATATATATATATATATCTGTCAACATCTATAACTCATTACTAGTAACGTCTCTGTACATTATACTTTTCAGGAACAGCAATGTTAGATATGTAGAACAATAAGATTTTTTATCTAATTAATGTGAAAGTTAATGGTTTCCAATTAGGCACCTTTAATTTTTTTTACTTCTTTCAATTGGTTTATATTTTTTATTAAAATGAAGGGAAATAGGCATCACAAAACTCCGCTCTACAATTCTTTTACTATTTATATATTTTAAATTTTTTAACATAAGACGAGTGTACCTTTTTCAATTAGTTTGACAAACTAACGACCTATTTGTAAAATTTTGTAGTACCACTAACTTCTCAGAAAAATTACCAAATTAGTCTTAAACATATTAAATAATATTCATTCATTCATAAACTTTTCAATTTGGTCATTTTAATCCTAAACCTTTTGACGATTTGTCAATGTAATCCTTCTAGTCAATGTCGGCCACCAATCGTTAACATGAATGCCGGCTGTCATTGTGACAAAATCAGCGTTGACGTGAATAATTTTTTTAGCTTTCTTTATTTTCCTTTTTTTTTTCTACTAAGTTCGAGCAAGGCTTCACGGCCCTTTCCTTTGTTTTCCTACTAAGTAGTAAAAAAAAAGAAAATATAAAAAACTCTAAAAATTTTAAAAATTTGCATATATTATTCATGTCTCTACCGACTATGTCAATAGGACGACAAACATCCACATTAGTGATTGTTGGCCAAAATTGGCTGGAAAACTACATTGGTAAATCATCAGCAGGTTTAACACTAAATTTGTTAAATTGAAAATTTTAGGACTAAATTGGCTTTTGTATAATAGATTTAAGACTTTTTTTGTAATTATCCCCTAATTTTTGCCTAAGTCTAAGTGTGGACATATATAATAAAGGAGGCAAATAAGGGATATGAAAAAATTTGAATCTAGGAGTCAACTGCTAAAAACTCTTAAGCTGTTAGATAATAGTGTGATTTAACATTTAAATATTTTAATGCTCCCCTCACATGTATGTTGAACTTTTGTTTTTAAAACTCAAGCCATATGATGAAAACGTGGTTTAATATTTAAACATTCTAGGGTATTGCTTCGGATCATAAGCACCAAAATATCCTTCTCAATTAAGTATATGAAGGACATATACTGTAGTATTGTATCATAATCCATATAATAATCACTAAGTTTGATTCACCCAATAGTAAACTTCGATTCAACCCAACCTGAACACCCGTTTTTCTGAACATTTTTGGCAAATATAAGTAATATGATTCTTGCATTCGATGAAATTAAAGGGGGAGTCCAGAAGGCATCGGTCCATAGAACCCATAAAAATAAAAAGAGATGGTTATGACGTGAAGCTCTAATGTACGTTCACCGGAAGGGTTAATACCTGGATGATCTTAATTACCAATAGAACTTAACCGTACGGTCTAACTAATGGAGCTTTGCCTGAGGTAAGAGGGGAGATCAAAGATTATCTTCCCCATTATATCTCTAAATATAGATTATTGCACTTCATTTCAAGTACTCTTTTACAGCATAATTAAACATTGGCTTTTACATCGAAGCTTCCAATAAATGTTTACAAAATTCAGAAGCTGAAGCTCTGGAAATTTGCCTCCGAGATGCCTTTGTAGTTTATTAATTTGCATTTGTGGGTTTTAGAAATTCCACAAGTTAGGACTTAGTCCACAGTCCCATAACTTTGGATGAAACTCTTCATAACCTCCATCGGTCGTGGGTCCATTCACGAATGTTTTCAGCCGTTCGGATATCGTTGTAGCGCCTATACCGGACTCACCGATCTGCAAAAACATCAAGAAATTCCTAATAAATATGAAGCTACTCTAAGAATTAGGTTTTACCCGGAAAAAGAAATTTTATCGACTAATCCTACCACGAGTGCAATGGATTTCCCCACTTCTTTTGAAAATGCTTGATGTGTACTATTAGAAGGCGAGTTCCAATTCAAAAAATGGAGATTAAGTACGTACCTTTGCATGCACCAAGTGGTAAACCGAGTTCCCGACGACGGAGAAGTTGGCGTTGAGTACCTCGACCTTTTCCTCATGGAGCATCCGGAGAATCTCCGAGAAGATGAACTGATCATGTAGCCCGCTAGTCAATATCACCTCCAAAGAAGAATCTCTCACTCTGATCTCAATTTGAGGTGATATTATGGCCGCTGAGTCGTTGCTGCTTGTGCTTGAGCTCGGTCTCTTTTTGCCCATTAGGTTTTCTTTCTTATCCTTGGCTTCCTTCACTGCTGTCTCTAGGCCCTTTATGTATCTTATGGCTTCATCTATCTGGTCTGGCAGTAATTTTGCTTCCTGTATTATTCATCATGTCAAAGGTCCTCTCGTAATAAAAACGACTCAAACATGTGCATGTACATGCAAATGGACATAGAGGACAAAGTATTTTAGGTATCGATGTCGTATGTATATTACGTGTTACCATAACGTAATCACCTGATCAAACATGTACCTAAATTTTAAAACTTCAAAAGTTCGATGATCGATGAGGATATCAAGAGATGTATAACGTGGGGGTGACAATTTCCAACATGAATTCACACATTTCTAGAAGCAAAAGAATGACACTAATCGACATGAATCGATAATACATCAGTCTTTTGTAGTGACACGAATATGCAACCCTAGTATAATAGGTGAACACGAACGATAGAGAGAGAGAGAGAGAGAGAGAGAGAGAGAGAGAGAGAGAGAGACCTGATCAGACGGCTGAGAGGGGAGGAGGGAGTTGAGCACGGAGAAGAGATGCTTCATCCGATTCCTCCGGTTCTTCTCGATGATCTTCCTCTCCGTTCTCCTTGAAGTCGAAGGCTGAAGACCTCTCTCCATCTCCTTCCCTGTCACGTTCGCGAGAGACAAAGCCATGAGAACAATAATACTATATTATCACCGATGACGATGATGGTCGTCTTTGTGTGAAATCGATTCCTCCGGCTGAAACCTGCATTTATATATAGCTCATGCCCTCTGTTGGTGGGAAAGAGGCTAAAAGAGAAAGAAAAAGTGCAGAGTCACGTGGCCAGTATTTCAAAGAAAGTGATATGGCCATTGCTATCGTCCACTGGTGTTTGACTTGATGGGACGGATTAAGTCCACATGTGGATAATTATCAACCCAAATTAAAACAATAATTCATGTTATGATGCACAAGTATAGATAGGGGATTTAACGGATCAGTGGAGGCGATTTATAAACGGGTCATTTCCGAATACCCATCAAGTCGAGTTATATTTCAACACTACCCGATGCACAATTAAAGGAATCGAGTTTCCAATATATTCACCGTCGATTATTTTTTCAGAGTACGCTTAACCTTTTGCTTTGCGTTCATTAGTTTCAGTATTACCAAACATCGTGTTGAACAGGTTTTTTGACGGAAAGAAGTACTGTATTTTTTCTCTCGCATTTTTGCGCGTGCTATGTCCAATTGTCCATCACTTTTGACGAGATAATTTATTTTATACTTCTCTTGATTCTGTTCTTTGTCAATGGCAAGTTTCGTCGCCCACACCATTTCACACCCTCTTTCCCCTACTCTATCCATGAAATCACGAATACATGCTTTATTCATTAAAACCAGCATAATAGCATGTTGCTTACTGTTAATATAAATTCTTTAATTCGATCATAGGACGGAAATTAATATAAAGTATTGTAAATTAAGTTTAGAGGTGAGCTTATCGTAAGCAAGATAATAATGATGGATGACGCAAGCGGGGCAACGTTGGAAAAGGAAAGTCATCAACTCAAAAGGAGTCAACGTCACTCGTAAGCCGTCAACTTGGAAAACTTTTTCGTCGTTGGAACCCCAATTTACAGGTGGCCCTGTCGATTCATTTCTTCTTTTTTTCACTTTTTGTTTGGCGTTCCAATTCAGGAAAATCAACGGTGTCTATCCGAGTGCCGTCTAGACCAGGGCAACATTTTTGAACTTATTTTAGACACTGTTGGCCACGGACAATAACTTGTGCGGAGCCCTCCGTTCACGAATTTTCAATGCATTACACACGCTTATGCACTCGTCATGCAGATAAAATTTGTTGATTGCTTCTATTTGCTGTCGAATTCCTTGGTCAATCGTTTTTCAGTAAAAGGAAATGCGTGTCAGCCCATTAAATCTCTACTGATCTCCAGTCAAACTCCAACTGGGTGGTTCGAACTTTTTTTTTTTGGTAAAGAGGTGGTTCGAACTTTTATCCTTACAAGTATGGAAAATCGAACCTAAATCGCACGTCTAATTAGCATCCATCGTGTCGGCTATTTGACCTATAAGATATAGAGTCCTGGCTCTTAACCCATTTGCTTCTGTGTAGAGTGTTTTGATTTGATTAGCAAAGCCTTCATCAGTCAATTCTCCCATGCGCAATAATCGTAGTGGAGAATGTATCACTCCTTTGTGCTCATCAATATCAATTAGTCATTATCCACCCAAATCAAATTCGTTGTCGAGGTTGTCGCACATCAATCGTAAAAAGGGTTGATAGTCAGTTTATAAGTGTGAAGAAAAAATTCACCTTTTAAACTAAGCTAGTTTTTGTAGTAAGAGAAGTCCAAGATCACCCAATACCACCTTACAAAAAAAAAAAAAAAAAAGATCACCCGATACTAGTATCATAGCCTAGATTGTGAATAAGTCTAAACCCAACAGCTATACGGGAGAGTTTTAGGTTGTCGCGACTCTGACCTAAGCTCGATATGTGATGGAGAAATTGTTGAGGCTATGAGTTGGTAGTTACTTTATAAGTGTGATAAAAAATCTCGGATGTGATTCTAGTCGCCCTTAAGACATTATTTGTCGATATCGAGCCGTGACCGGTATACTTGCCTCCGTCGATAGGATCGGTGGGCCTTATCATGCAACCTCAAGCTCTTCCCACTAATAGACCGAGAGAGACCGCCTAAGTGCGGTGGGCGCCGTCCGATTCGATTCGTTCCCTTTTTAAAATGCTTGGAAATTTCTCAGCTGGCACTTGAGGCCCAGACAAACTAGGGCGACGCGAACTTGCGGTTACTATGTTTGCCTTCTTTCGTTGTCTTCCAAGGTTCCAGTGCGAACAGATGACACTGTAGATATTGCGGCCTTCCACATTCAGACACGCGTACATACGACAGCAAATCAAAAGGGGTCAGATTTGACTGTCTACACCTATAATATAAAAGACCCATGACCCAAAGCAAGTCAACCGATAGTCACTTGGTGATAGAAGCTTGACATGTTGTTGTCACATGGACATTTCCTTGGACACTGAATTTCCTGGAAGGAGGAGAGGGGGTTTTTGTTGCTCCTGAAAGCAAAGTGAAGATGCCCCCATGTCCACCGTCCAAAGGCAAACTGTTGAAGGGGCTGCTCTTCTTTTTTCACCAGAAAAATTTGAGTGGCTTGTGAAATAAATTGGGAAAAAAAAGCTGGACCCTAAAGTTGTTCAGATGAGTTTAGACGGTTGATTCTAATCAGGACAAATCTCTTGTGTGGACAAGGCTTTCCGGTTGATTATAAGCGAGTTTCGAATTGAGTATGTAGCTCCTAAACGGTAGAAACAATGGAAGAATTATAATCGAGTGAGCCTTGAGAAATCATATATGTTCTACCTTGAACCGGATTAATCGAGCCAGCTGGTTTTCCGGTTGAACCAGCTCCCGATTGCACACTTGTACTATGAATCTAGAATTGTGTCCTATAGTGTTATCTAGTTCTAATTGGTTAAACCAAAGCCTTTTTTCCTAGTAACCAGTTGTTACGTGAAACCTAGTATATTTACACCATTAATAATGTCATACTTTATGCGGATCCCACATGAGTTTCACCATTTAGTACGTTTTCTATGTTTGTGTAATAATTCTGCCTCTTTTCCATCATAGGAACCGGGTCCATGTTTCTACTGATGTCGTGCGTAGATTAGGCAAATGCACGGGGCATGTCTGATTCCCCATGCCGCCGAGTACAAACAATTTCATGTTTGAGCCACCACCTTAAAAGTCTTAGCTCTAGTCTTGGTTTATCGGTTTTGTGATATGTTTCACTTGTCTAAACTTTACCTATTTAAGGTGCGCTTTCTTGTCACCGAAAAACGGGATTCATGGGTTAACCAAGAATTTCTTAGGGTTCGGTCTTGATACGATAGAGTTCACTTATTCAATTTGAAAACTCGCCGCTAAGTGTTGGGACCTTGGCATAGTTTCCTTCACATTTCATAGAGTCACTCAAGTTCAAGTCTAAATATAGAAGTGAATTTGGATTTGGTATACGATTAGACCTCCCAGATATGCTCGTCGTGCGACCATTCATATTATATAGTTTCCTTTCTTTCTCCTTACCCATCACAACCCCAAACTGGGGTTGTTTGCAGGTCGATGAGAAGTTCACATGTGAACTCATATGTTCTCGACCTTTTTGTTCTAATGTTCTCATTATCTTATCTTCCTCATATTTTCTCAGTGCATGCCCAGAACTTGGGTTCGGATTGGATAAAAAGTTCAAAAGAGGGTTTAGTCCTATCCTTGTGAAAGCTTCTCCTGTAGATGGGAAGAACGAACAAAAGGTGGGGGCCAAACGGAGTGTTTTTTCTTCCACTAATTTGCTGGACTTCTTATTTTATCCACCTTTAACGGAAAAAATCATTTACCCCGATTGTGCCGGTGCGTTGACATCAGCATACACTAGGGGATAGGTGGTAGAAAAGTTGGGGGAAGGAAGTTTCTCCGTGGTCTATAGGGGAGGGAAGGATCGAAGCCGATTGCAATCAAGTCTTTTCGGTCAGGAGCTCCTGCCCAAGCCATGGCGCGTTGAATTTCACGCGTTAGTGATTTGAAAGTCAGAAGTTTGCATCTAGCAAAGTAACATGTGGACACACCAAATCTGATTCAAATTCTATGAACCAGAGCACATAATGAAGACAACAACACAAGTATGGTTTTTACATCTGTTTAGAAGCTTGATATTTATTGAGCAACGAAGGGTAGAGACCTCGTCCAGGACAATCCGGGTCATTTCATCAAAGTCGAAAGGTTTCTTCTTTAGGTCTATGAAGCCTGTTTCTGACGTGCAAAAGCCCTTGCCTGAAACAAAAACAAAGCTGAAATCAGATAGGACATGCTAATTGTGTAAACTAAGAATGAATTAACATGGATTAATATTGCTACTTTGAATAAAGAAGGAAACTCAGTGACAATGCCATAAGCAAAAATAAAGGTGCATGCACAAATGCTTATTCATGAATACGGACATCGGCACGCACATCCACACGGTACATGAGCAGATGAACACATGCACACACAGCCGTACATGAAGGTCCACTCCTACCCACCCACACAACAGCAAACACACCCACACACATTATCCAAGCCATGTCAAATACACATTACTTAATTGTTATAAGTGTTAACTTACAAACAGAAATAGATGCACCTTGCAACAGTAAGATAAATTAACCAGGAAAGGTACCTGGGACTATCCACTATATCATATCTTGTTATTTAAAGAAGTGGTTGCCATTCAAGTGTTTTTCCCGCAAACATTGGGATGATCTCGCCAAATGCAAAGGAGAAAGATTCTGGGACAACCCATGGATTCTTTTTTAACGTAATCTTCGATTTGTTCCTCGGAAGCCCATAGAAATCTGGTCCGTTAAAGCTAGTAAAGGCTTCTAGCTTGTCAAGTGCCCCTGCCTATCAATAAGGAACTGCTATCAGCCATATACTTATTCGCATATGTTACCATTTAGGTAGCAAAAACCAATGCCAAATAATTTGATCACAAAGATTAATGATGTGTCCATCAACAAGACAGATAATGTATGGACCTAAACACAAGTTGACCAAATCCATATGAATTTCAGCACTAAACTATTGAATTTAAGGGTAACATGCATCTTTTAATCCTCAATACCTACTAAGAGAAAATTGATTCGAGTAGAGAACAGCTTCAATATAATACTGCTAACATATGGACCAGATAAGAGAAGGCTTTCTTTCAATGGCTAGATCCAGCGAAATGACACACCAACATGATATTAAAACACTAGCTCAGGCTAAGCTTGCCAACTGAGATTCAAAAGGCTAACATATAATTAGTGATTTTATGAATCAGTTGTTAGGTAAGTATAAAATGAGGTAATTAGGGTTTTCTCTCAATGCTCTATAAATAGAGCTCTTATGCAATAGATCATCAAGTCGTTGAGTAAATATATAGTCATTGTGTCCTTCCTCTCTTCTTCTATCTTCAGATTCTAATACTTTTACAGAAGAAATAACAATTCCTGCAAGCTACAAGGACAAGCCAGGACTTCAAATAGGAAGTGCATATGGCTGTGCTACAGAAAAGTTCCAGACAAGAACACAATGCAAACATTCTCAGTTACACTGCTTATGTTTTTTCTCCTACTTTCTTCAATCGAACAACTACTCTTAAATTATATGGCATTGGAGAATAGGTGCATGTAGCGTTGCTGATTTTAGTATATCTAAACTGACCTGAGACCTTCGACTGATAGAAGTACAATATAAGTATTAAATCTGATTAATGTAGCAGTTGGAATTATAGAGATCTTTAATTTTCAGCAACCAAATTATTTTTGATAAACAAGCTTGAAGACTTTCACATGTCAACCGCAAAATTTACTATGACATCCTTCAAGGAGTTTATATTCAAGAATGATATGAAATCTCATAAACAAATCAAAAGGCTGAGATGTATCAAACTGATACCAGCTAGAAGCAAAAAATTTCACATTAGACAATATCCTAGCTTTACAAATCATCATACAAAAGGAGCAAGACCAAATCCTCTTCTTCTTTTTTCCATCATAGGCTGTAATATGACTGAAAGAAAATTATGAGAGGTCAAATATCAATAAGGATATTCTTAGCAGCATCCACATCACAAACGAAACATCATTCTAAGGGCACGCAAAGCGCATGAGTACTCCGATCAACATTAGAAAGATGGGAAAGTACCTCTTCAAAGACTTTAGCATAAAGCGACAAAGCAACTGGAGCATTGTAGATACCAGCACATCCACAAGGACACTCCTTCCTTCGTTTCTCATGAGGAGCACTATCAGTTCCTAGGAAGAATTTTTTACTTCCACTAGTCACAGCTGCCACGATAGCCTGTCCTAGATGGCATCAAACATAACCAAGTGAATCTCAAGAAAATAAGTTTTCTAAATATAAAATTTGGGAAAACAAATAAGCTTTAAGCACACTGCTCTGCAAAAGCTCCTGCCAGTATCGATCAGAACGAAGAACTACTCATGATTTGGGAATTTTGAGCATGATCTGTAATTGATGCAAATTCAGGAAGGGAAGATCGCTCAGCAATTAATATACTTCAATAGGCCTATCAGACTTTGAATTTCAAACCAGCGTGTAGCCCATCATTAAATGTCAAGGTTATTTAAGATTGCTAAGCAAGACCAAAAGGTAAGAGATCGGTGAAGTTATATGGTAGCAGCAGCAGCATACAAAAATATTCACTTACTGTGCGTCTCTCTTTTTAGTACAGGAAGGCAGTAATTATGTGGCTGCAATCCTCCCTGGAATATAGAGTTCCTATTCAAGAGAAGATGCTGTGGAGTAACTGTAGCAGCTATAAATCCTGAAAAATTATACAGATTCAGATTTCACTCTCTTATTCTTCAGTTCTTTATATTTTTTTGTCAGGAGAGGGCTGGGGGTAAAGTAAAAGGTTGCTGTTTCGAACATCAGCCTCCAAGTGGGAGATTATTCAAGTCTGATAAAGGAAAGTAATATTAAAGCAGAGAGCTTTTTAATGCTGATGGCATATATGCAATCTTCACGTTAAAGCAAAGAAAAAAATACCACTGCTAACAGCATACATGTAATTTCCATTATAACTCTGTATGCCCTAGACTCCTACTATATATCGGAGCAATCTCTTTCATAGTCGTAACTTGTAATTTATACTGATACTGATAGTGAAGAGATTGCCTAGTATGTAAACTGCCATAAATTGGCATTTTACCTTCTTTGCTAGACTCAACAAAACTAACAGCATCAGATGTTGTGATGTGCTCCATCACAATCTTCAGCTGTGGAAGTTTGTGGATTAAAGGCTGTAAAACAGTGTCAATAAAGACCTTTTCCCGATCAAAAATGTCCACAGCAGCATCTGTAACCTCCCCATGGACCTGCAAGTAGCATCCAAAGCATTTCTAAGCGAGAATGGCAACTTGTCTAGTCAATGTACCACCATAATGAAAGGTGTAAAAAGGCATATTGCATAATGACTTACTAAAAGCATGGATAGAAAAAGCGCCCATTAATTTAACAATCCCTACAGCATTTTCATCCAAGAAGCAGCATAAACCTTAACAAAGAAAGGACCTTTGGATACATATGACCAATACATAAAACTACCAAATTGTATAATATTATGTCAGATTTCAACTAACCTCACATTAGCTCTCACTGTTCCTCTTCCAAAGACATTATAAAATGTTTAGTTCTCTTAAAACTTGATCATTCTCCAGTTTAATTTGCAGCAGGCATACCACACTACAATCCATTATGTGTAACGAGCCCGAAATCTTGATGAGAAAGTCACGGCAATAGAGCTACCAACAATTGATTCTGAAAAAA
The DNA here is from genome assembly GCA_024500025.1 of Syzygium aromaticum. Classification (NCBI taxonomy): domain Eukaryota; kingdom Viridiplantae; phylum Streptophyta; class Magnoliopsida; order Myrtales; family Myrtaceae; genus Syzygium; species Syzygium aromaticum. The sequence goes on from CM044895.1 coordinate 8,089,947, forward strand.
CGAGTTACCAGCAAAGGCATGTCTTGCTTGACCATTTCCTCAAGGACAGGAAGGCACTTTCCTAGAAGATCGGTAACACCATCCTGAGAATTTGTGGTAGCACCAGCTGGGTACAGCTTTACCGCAAACACAGCACCACTTTGTCCTGCTTATGCAATTAGTATCATCACTGCCTATGGAATAAAACTAAAGAATAACAAATTTAACTCCAAAAAAAAGAAAAGAGAGAGAAGAAGCAAATGACACTCTTTTATCTTCTGTAAAATTATATTCTGAACTCTGAACATCAATGAAACTGCTAGCAAAGAGATATTGCAGAAAGGAATCAATGGCAAACTCTCAATCGTGAAAAAGATGGAAGAGAAAAGGATAGAAGCTATCAAAAGGACAAAACCATTAGAAAAAAATTATTTATGCTTAGCAAACCAAATAACTCAATTCCATTAAGTTGCCAACCAAGACAAGCTCAACAAGTACCAAAAATCAACTTTCACGAGTGCACTCTACCTGTATTGCATTATAGAAATCTATCAGCCTCTGACTAATTTGCCTTTTTATCATCTTACTAATTAAAAGCAGGCAAATAGTTTCTTCATCAAAATTGTACAAACTTACATTAGGAAAAAAAAATTTCAACAAGCAAATTAATAAAAATTGATTACTTGATCATGCTCAACTTGAATCATAATCCAGTGTCATGAGAAACTCAAATAATAAAGACCAAACAGGGTTAACATACAATGGTCATGAGCATGACATCCTCAATAAAATAAACTTCAAATCTCTTAGATAGTAGAGCAGAGAAAACTTCAAGTCCAATAGTGTACATATATAGCTTCAATAAGAAATGAGGACCTGCTCTGAATCTGGATGCAATGTGTAACTTACGGGCTAGTTTGATCTCATCAGGTTTTGTGGAATCCGTCAAATAAAGTGTCATGAGAGGGGTAAAGTTGCTGTTGGCTGGCAATGCTCTCATGATGGATTCCCAATAGGCCACTGCAGCAGATGTGGTAATGACAGGAGGCCTCAAATTTGGCATCACTATAGCCCTTCCAAAATGACTCGCACTGGAGACAGAAAATTCCAGACACAAGAAGGTGACATCAGGCAGCTAGCTCAAAAGATCCAGGGACACCTCCCATCGTGCAATACTTTTTATTGACTGGAGAACATATGCATACGATTTTTGCTAATCCACCAAAGAAATATAGCTAAAAATAGATGACCTGTGAGGGAGAACAGCATCAAGAAGACTCCCATCACGAAGGTGAAGGTGCCAATCATCAGGCTGCGTTAGAGTCAACTCCATCTTGGTTCCTTTTGATTTTGACAGATAATGCCCTTCAATCTTAGCCGAATTGAACTTCAGCACCTATGATGCATGTAAATATCTTCATAAATTCAGGACAACCTAAAAAGACATAAATTTGTAGGTCCGTAAGGAAGCTTGAAATAGCAGAATTAGTATTGAGGTTCAAAATGAACTATAGAATTAAAGTTTGAAGTCAATTATAATGCCATGAAATGCCTATAAGTTACAATAAAAGAAAAAATTCTTATACCATAAAATTCAGAAATCCGATGAATGACCTCTAAAGCATGTACTCAATACACTTCGCATGACATTTTACTGATCCAGTTGATCACTCTAACATGTAGCCATTTACATGTATAACTTCCATCATTAAGTAGCTATCGCCCAACAAAATATCATCAAGTAGCTTCAAAATTAAAAAGCCATCTATTCAGAATGAAAGCAACAAAGAAATTTCAAGCTCATCAATTGTAGTCAGGCAATAGTGGGTGGAAGAACACACGTTCAACTGCATTTAGCTCAATGAAATACTCAGCTGTAGTATCGATTCGAAGCTAAATAGCATTTGAACCTAACGTCAAGGTAAAGGTGAAGAAAACCGTCATGTGAACAAGTCAACAAGCAAGTATAAACTTTGGACTCTGGATTCAAGAAATGGAAATTAAGCATATTATCAAGGATAATGTTGCCAGTGATCCCTGTACACTGGCAGGGTATTCGAAATCACCCCTCTACTTTTTCTTTGTTCAAAATAGTCCTATTTTTTAAAATGGTTCAGCGTTCATCCCTGAACTGTTCCAGTGACGGTCACAAAAAAAGTACCTATTATGAACAAATAAATGGAAGGACTATTGGTCAACCATTTTTAAAAGTACAAGGACATTTTCGGAAAAAAAAAAGGAGGACGACTTTGAATTTTGAGCAAAAGGACAGGGATTAATGCCATCAAGAGAGAATTGGCAACTTAGAATAAATCATCTGTATTCACTGAAGTACATTCCTAACAGCAATCACAGTATTTTGCATAAAGACCATACAAAGAACGAAGCATGTTCTACGGGGGAGGAGTTGTGCCTACATAGCACGGTAGGAACAGTGTCTTTATCATTCCAACGCTGCCGAACTATATAGCCTCTTCAGAATTTGAGACGTTAGGAAAGCTCCAACCGAAATTCCTAAAAACAAGAAATATGTATATTAGGGTGCAAACCAGACTACCGCATCGAAAGCAAACTGAATCTCGCAGAACAGCACAAACCCACATCAAAAGCTATACATTAAACCGACCCACGCATGGAAATAGCATAAGTCGCTTGCAATGCCCTTCTTAGGCAGAACCCACATTCACAACCTTTCTCAGCGGAATAATTTCAAGCACGTGGCGGGCAACAGCACAAGTGCACGTACCGAGTGAACAACGATGGCCCAGTCGCGCAACCAACAGCATCATAGCGCAACGTATCATATGCCCATTTCCCCCACTCGCGCGAGCACGCAAAAGAACAGCAAGAGGAGGACCCAAAAGAGAAAAACGAGGCAGTGGAACGACCGAAGTCCGAGTTGAGACTCACACTCTTGCTTCAACCGAACGCCTCAGTTGCGTTCGGATTCGCACAGGAGAAGGCGCACGCGAGCCCAACTGAAAGCGAACGGAAGAGCCACTGGTGATGGGAATCAAATTCTGCGGATCCTCAGCTCACCCTCGAATCGACATCGGTGGCTGATATACTTAGGCTGCGTTTGGAAAGGCTCTTGGGGAAAGCCATTAGAGAAAAGCAAAAACCTTTAGTTTAAAGGGGTGGTTTGGTGAAAAAATCTTTAGTTTAAAGGGATTTGGTGAAATGTAAAGACTATTTGATAAACTGTGATTGAAAAATATCTTAAAAAGTAACTTTAAGGAAATGCTATTTAGTAAATATATATTTGAAAATTTCTTTAACATGATCAATTTAAGTTTTTTTAATTTTAATTTATTAAAATTGAAAAAAAAATAATGACGATAATTTTTATATTTTCACGTTGAGAGTAACGCAAAAAGAATATATTAACAAATATATATATCACGTCAAAGTGGATCATTCTAGATCTTTCTCAATTAAAAAGAGTAATTTCATTATACTAAACATGATCACATATGTCCCAAGCAAAAAAATATGTTAAATATTACGTGGATACACCTGGACATTCCAATAAATAAGCATTTAAACTAGTTGTCATTTTGGCCAACATTCAAAGAGTCCAAAGGGATAGCAACCACCAACATTCTCATGTTATTATCTACTAGAAATGGATGCTAGAACAAACCACATTTGTGCATTAATCAGTGTGCAACACCACAAGTGTTTAACATACATCAACTCATAAGTTTGAAAAAAAAAAAAACCCACATTCTCTAGTACAATTCCCTTATGTCTTGGGAGCAATCCCTCCCACAAAAAGCAACGACCAAGTAGAAACCAACATCGTTGTTTCAGAAATGGTCACACAAAAAGCAACGACCGCGTAGAAACCAACATCGTTGTTTTAGCAATGGTCACTCAGTATGACGATATCTTCTGTCTGTCTCTCCCTTTTTGTCAATCTCAAGACTTAAATTTGCACATTGTCGTCTCATGTTCACCACATCCTTAGTCCTTTCCAGCAACATACCGTGTCGAACTATTGCTCAGTGATACTCAGCTTGTTTTCCACCATTTCTACTCTCTAAGCCATCAATTCCTTCTCAAACTTCAATTAGGAAATCATCTCTTTGTCGCCAAATGTGGAGTTGAATCCAGGCAAAATAGCCATAGTTATCATCCTAAAAATAGTCATATGGTGATGTCAAATAACAAGTTCAATACAATGATGTCAAAAAAGTGATATTGTACAGGAATGCAGCATGCAAATTTAAAAAGACAAGATGGGATTTGAGCACAGAACTATGACCGCAAATAAGTTCAGACCTACAGCAATAAAATGTGAAAATGGCCAAATAAGTAACTCTGAGAACCCATTTGACCAATACATGAACCCCAACCACATCTCCATCTAAACAAAACCAAGAACAAGAACAAGAACATGACCAAACATTGAAGAAACGCAAGATCCTCAACGCAGAATTCATACTGCTGATGTAGCATCAGCAAATGATGTAGTTCTAGTGGAGAACCTGAGGTAATCAGTGAAGAGAATTACACTTGGAGTCGCCACAAATGTTTTGGAAGAAAATAAATCAAACTATAAATAATTTCTTTTCCACAATCTTCCACTACCAAATGTAAAAAGGCTTCCTTCTTGCAGTATTTTCACAGTGCATCAATGGTTCTAAAACTCATAACATTTCACTTAAAAAGCAATATATGATTGGAATGCCAGTCAACTACTTTCCATATACTAATGCGCAAAATCTCAAGACACAAAGCGATCAAAAGAACATATCATCACCATAATCATTTCAGTGAACTGAACAAAGATATTCATGAGACATTGCCAAACGATTCAGTTCCTCACTTCTAAAATCCTCTTTTTCCAGCAAATTGAAGGTAATTCAAAGTATTTCTATTGCGACAAAGAAAAAAAAATGTATTTCTACGCTAAACAAGCAATTATTAACATTTTGCCAGAGACCAACTGTAGCAAAACAAATGAACAAATCACTCAACTCAATTCATTCATCAAAACACAAAGACCTGGACACCCCCAAGCCTCGCTAATCAAAGAAATTAAGACTCATCCCATTCCCACATAACAATTCTCCACTTTCACACAATATCCACGACCCAAATCAGCCGGAAATTCATTACTCGAGTAATAATATCTCAATCAAGCACAACATCGAAACAACCATTCACGAAATCACCGTGTGCTTGAGAATCACAACTAAAAAAAGCACAATGACAAGGGATCGAAGCAAAAGAATTTGGATTCGTGGTGAGACGAACAATTGGGTTTTGAGCGAAGAGAGAGGCGAGCAACTGGGTTTTGAGCAAAGAGAGAGGCCACCAAGAGAGAGGCGACCACGAGAGAAGCGAGCGACTGCTTAGTGAAGACAGAGGCGACCAGAGTTCTTTCCTCGAAGAAGCAGAGAGAGGCGAGCGTGAGCGAAGAGGAGAGGCGACCAGACATGTTCAATGAAACAGATGATCCGATTTTTACAGACCAATTCGAAACACAACACCACGAAAATAAGCACATTTTTCAGAACAAAAAACCAACCATTCACGCCACCACATCAAAAAGGAATCGACCCACGAAAGAAACAAGAAAAGGGTTCATCGAGAGCACGGAAAAGAACAAAACTTCGAGCTCGACGAATCCAACAAAAGCGATTCCAACTCACTATAGAGTGTCGGGAGGACCAATTATGGAGATGCTCCACTCGAACACGTAGGTCTTGTCCACCAACCCTGCGGAGAACCCATCCACCGGGTTCCTGCAAAGATCTACAACCGATCACCGACACCCACGCGTTCACCGACTGCGAGAAAAGAACAGAGAAGAAACCCTAAAAAGGGAAGGCAAAATCAGGGTCAGAATCGGACCTCGGAGCTGCTTCAAGAGGAGAAGACTGGCTTGATCCGAAGCCATCAAACCACCGATTATCAAGGGACGTGGGAGTCTTCGTTGAGTGAGGGAGACGGACGGAGCGGCTGCTTGTGGATGTCTAGGGTTTTCTATCTTTACAAAAGGCTAAAGTTGGAATTTTCGTAAATATTTGAGGGCAAAAAGGCAACTAAAAAAGTTTAGTTATCCTATGGAGCTGCATGCCGAGAAAGCTGAAAAGCCCAAGGCACCTTCCCACTTGCCTTGGGCTTTCAGCCTTCTCAAGGCTGACTTTTTGTCAAGGTGGATCCTAAAAATTTTACCGTACAGTCAAAGCCATTTGGGAAAGTCATTCTCAAACGCAGCTTTAGAAATGAGCGGTTCCAGGCAAGTTGTTTCACCTTAAACCTGGAATCCGAGGATTTCTCGATTTTTTGGAACCTCGAATTATCCATCGAAACCTAGAACCCGAAACTAAGATAGGTTTAGGTTTAAGGGTCTAATAGTTTCTTTTTTTAATTTTATTTTTAGTTAAACAAAATGAAAATGAACCAAAAAATACTCAACAAGCTTGTCATTAACCAAAGAGAATATAAAATACTAGTTTTTCCTAGCATTACGATTAAAATAAATACAATTAATATAAAAAGTCATTGCGTTAATCGATACTAAGGGTGAGCAATTCCATATTCCACCCATGAGAACAGATTCATCATATTTTGGAATCTGGAACCTACCTTATCGCAGGTTCCAGGATCCGTTCCAAGGTCTATCCAAATTTCACATGTATTATTAATTGAATAATTGCAGTGAATCATCACATTTAATGACCACAACTTACTACTATGATTCACTGACCACAACTTATATTTAGAGACACAAAAAATATGAAACATTAACAAGTCATAAAAAATGAAAGCCCAGATTAGTAGTTCTAGATTATATACTCATCATCTAATGCCACGAAACTCCGTAGGATTACACGAAGATATAAATCAAGAAAAAACACAAAAAACTTATTCAGGTTCCAGGTTCTACTTACCTCGAACTTACCTTGCATACCTTGAAACCTATAATTTGTAAGTTCCTAAGTTTCAGGTTCTACAATGAGAAATCATGCCCACCTCTAAGTATACCCATGTTGCTTGAGGAAACGGATGCCGTCGGAATGAAAGGATCATCAGCAGAGGCGTTCTTGTGCATGATGATGATGACACGTGTGAATGCCGAGCATATTCGAATGGTATGGTTAAATCCAACAAGGAATTAATAACGAGATGGGATTAGACAATCCAATTCAAAATATTATTTTTGAAAAATATTCAAATTCGATTATGTAAATCTATCCATTTGACAGGGAGCATTTTCTTTATTATATATAATATCTATACTGTATGAAAGAAAAACTTGCGGTTATTTTTTATTTCCCAAAGACCTCTTTACAGTTTCTATAGGGATAAGCATTTTTTCTGCTACTCGGCCCAATTAGTGAAATGTTCCACCTGTTTTAATGACGGGTACCCAATATTTGGGAGATTTGTTACCTGATATCCATATGTGTTTCTATAGGTTTTACCGTAATTGATTTGTCTGGAGACAAATGTATCTTCATTTTTCCACCACAGCGCACATTTCTTGTCATTGCTCGTAGCCCTCCTTCTTCTATTTGTCTGGATGTGATCCGAGCACTTCAAGCTCAGAGGGCAATGCTCTACTTGAAGATGTATGGGTTGCTTGGATTCGGCTAGAGAGACAAAACACAGGGCAGCATTGATAAGCTCGATCCTATCGACACTCTACAAAATCTTAACACAACATGACCTCATCTGTTATCCTCGTACTCTGTTTTATCAGTTAAAAAGTAAACTTTTACCAATGAATAAACATGCTATGCTATAATTTGAACTTGTTTTTCCACCTATCTTTGTAATTATTTCAGATCTTGCAGGTTTCAGGAATTTGAAAAAAAAATTATCTAGGATTTCACAGTTATTCCAATAATAAAGTAACAATAAATCATTGTTTTTTTTTAAGATTTTGGTGGGTTCAACTCTGCTTTTGTTCCAATATCAGCTCGATGGGAATTCATTGTTGTAATAACAAATAAAGAAGATCGAAACTTGCTGTCATCGCTTAGAAACTTTAGGTCCTTTCAGAGTCTAGAGTGTACCTATTTTTATGTAAAGAGCAGACAGCTGCATGTTTTGAGTTTCTACGGACCTTACACTGCAGAAGACCCCTAAGGACCTTACAACCTGAACCATAAGCATGAAAACTAGTCGGGTCCATATAGCTGCGGAGGCAAAGCCTCTGAGTAGAAGTGATTAGTGCTTCAAACCTCTTTCAAAATCTCAAAATGGCTCGTCTCATCATGTTGCAAGATAGGGCCACAAATAAGACGGCCATGGCCAACTCGATGATATGCTCGAACTCAAGAGACTTGCAACACGTTTTTTTGTGTGTGTTCTAAGGTCCACATTTCACGGGAAGCACGGGGCTTCAAAACAGTCTGATGGTGGACTGATGAAGCTGCAGGTGATTCTCTTGTCAAATTCCCTCCTTTTCCTGTTGATTGACCTTTGTTGATGTTTTCTTGTAGTGTTCTGTGTTCCTTTTGATTATTATCAGGAAGATGGTCAGAAAAATCTCATGTTTTTGTCCATGATGTCATCCTGTTTGGATTAATAACCAAGAGAGTGTATACAGAGGACGACAGAATAAACATTGGGCCTTTTATCTGTGAACGGGCTAAGAGGCGAGTATAAAATCAAGGAAGCAGAGCAGATCTGAAAGGCCCAGGTTTTCACCAGTGCACCGCATACTTGAGATCGAACCTTATTTCAGACATTACGATGGAATCAGAAAGCCCAAGGCAATCTGCCTTGAACTTTCAGCTTTGCCAAGACTAACATTTGACCAAAGGAGTCTCAAAAAAATTTGCCAAATTACTCCAATTTTTACCTAAGGGGCTTTGGAGACCCTTTAGAAAAGCGGAACCAAATGTAGCCTTACTGAGTTAGCAATACAATGTGTGGATGCGGATCCAAAGGCGCCCCAAGGTGAAACGAGCAATTAAAATTATTGATGAATCTCTACAAATTGAAAATTGCCTGAGGAAGGAAGAATTCTACTTTCTAAGGATGTGGAACAAGAAATGCAAGATATAATCTAAAGATGTTGGATTGATACAACCTATAAATGGATCCACTTAATATCTTATGCTTATGGCAAATCAATTGATAAAGAGTGTTTATTATTTATCTAAATCTTCGAGTTTCATTACATTAAACACGGAGATTAGGTTTAGAAATAATGGAGACATTGTCAGTTGGGTGACATCCAACATCAACGGAATACAATTTTATATCTACGATCCATGAAAATAAGCTTAATTAACTAAAAGTTCTCTTTGTACAATTTAGGGGAGGAAATTACCAAAACAGTCATAAATCTATTGCAATTATGCTAATTCAGTTTTTAAACCTTTTTTTTTTTTGCAATTGAATCACAAACATTTTGCATTTATACCAATTCAGTCCATTCGGCTAATTTTGGCTGATCGACGCTAATGCGGCACAACCAGTGCTAACGTGGCATGACCAACGCTAACGTGACATGGCTGGTATCGACGTTAATAATTTTTAATAATATTTTAATTATTTTTTTCTTTTTTTCTTTCTTTTTTTTTTCTTCCTTCTTCCTCTTACCGGCGAGGTCAAAATTCGCCGTCTTTGGGTGAGGGAGGGCGAGCTCGCCTAGCCATTGGTGAGGTCGACCTCATCGGCCCTCTCTTGTGGCTAGTTGCCTCAGTCTAGCAACTAGCCAAAGGAAGAAGGAAGAAAAAAATAAAATATAATTAAAAATTCGAAAAAAAAATATTATAATATTATTTAAAATTGTCAATGTCAATGTTGGCCACACCATGTCACCACCGATCATGCCACATCAGTGACGGCAGACCAAAATTGACCGAATGGACCAAATTGACACGAATACAAAAGATTTATGACTCAATTAGCAAAAAATAAAGGTTTATAACTGAATTGTCACAATTGCAATAGATTTAGAACTTTTTCTTATAATCCTCCTAATTTTTATCATGATTTTTACTTACAAAAGACCTTGTTAGCTCAGATTTATCTTTCGACTTTAGTCTCTACATCTATTCATTCAATTATTGAAGAAAAGTAACAATTCGCCAATTCGCGCCAACCTCATCGTATGCACAAAGTCCCCCCAAATCCAACTCATCATGGCTTAAGACAAGAGGTGGTTAACAAAGTTCTTGCACTTCGTATTCGACGCCCGCGTAAGGCTGGAAATGAACAGAACTTTTCTTTTTCATCACTTAGAAAAGCACAAGCTTTTAACACGAGTCCTCATTTCAGCCCAAACCTTTTTCTGTCCCGTAAAAAAACACTGAAACTTTCGGTCAGTTCCAAATCCAATCCCTTTCTCATTTCTATCCATTAGTGCTGTTAAAGATGCGACATGTTATTTCACATGTATTTAGCGAATCATATTTATGTTGACTTAGAATGATCACACGTAATCTGAAAACTTTCCCTATCTCGGACACTATCGATCATGAGTTCGAGGTTCCAATGCATGCGAGGATCAATGTTCTCTACTCCAACAACTAGTTTAATACGAAAAGCTTCCACGTACAAACTTTAGGGGGATCTTACACCTTTTTTTTATGAAGAACTTCAACTAAAAGTTATTTGCTATGAAGTTGAATATGATTTAAATCCCAATATGGATATTATTAACTCGTTCTATTGTAATAATGAGAGTTATAACTGATGAACCAAACACATGACAACCTCGCTCGACATATACGATTTTTGGTCTGGAACTCTATAGGTGGCTTTTAAGTCTGTCGTCAAACCCTAGGGCTCACCCCTGGACGGGCTGTGGAAACTACCAAGCCAGAGCATGAGGGCAGGGGCAATTTCCGGTGGAACGGTGAAATGAGTAGAGGTCGGAAAGAGCAACAATGGCGAAAGCACTTTATCGTGCTGACACTGACACCGAGAGACGAAAGCTAGGGGGCGAATGGGATTCCTCACACTAACCTGCACGCTATGAAACTGTGTCTATTTCGAACGATATGGGAATGTCCTCCCAGGAAAAGCGTTAAAAGCCTCGATTTGCGGCTTGTTGTGGCCTAGTCACGAGCACTTGTCTCTGTGCTAAGGTCTTGCTTGCGCAATTGGCGAGGATGTCGAGGATGTCCCTTGGTGCATGTTCTTTCCTTAGGTTTCACCAATACCCACGACGAAACTTCACGTGAAACCTAACCTTGAATTAACATTTAATTAGAGAGCAGCGTAATTAGTCATTCTTGGCAACATAATTACGTGAAGAGGCCGGTATTTTTATGCTCGTAATTCTTCGATGCGAGGGAAAAAAAAATTAATGGAGGAGAAAATTACTGAAATTCCCGGGTCGGTTAATTCCGAATATGGCAGTAATTAAATTTGAAAATTATGCCAATAATGACAATCTGTATTGCGATCTAACCCTTTTTAAAATTTTCGAATGTGCTTTAATAGGACGAAAACTAATATTTATTTAGCAAAGGGACTGAATTTTCCATATCGAAAACAATTCGCAGAGCTTCTTTTGTGATGTTTCACGGTTTAGGCTCTAAATTTAACTTCATACTTGAGAGTTTTTCTTCTTCTTTTGAGTAATCTATTGGTGCCTTTAAGAAAAAGTCATTTGTTAATCAAGAACAAGAAATAACAACATTCATATAAACGAAAATCCTTAAGACTTTAGACCCCTAATTCTAGCTAAACAGCCCAAAAGAATAAATTAAACCAAGCCAAACCATGCCAAATTTAACTTCAATTAGCCACCAATAAGCAAACTGACTCCAAGAGCGATCATAAGACCGACGCCACCCGCCCAAGGAATCCCCACTTTCAAAGCCGAAGAATGCGACGGGGCCGGCACGGGAGCCTCCGCATCCGACGGGCCCGCACCGGCCGGATGCGGCGGCATTCCCGCCGGGGCATCCGACCAAGGAGTCGGCGAAGCTGGAGGTCGGGCCACGGGCGGCACAGGGGACGGGGTCGGGGCGCCACTGTGAGTCTTGTCCCGGACGGCCAGGACGACCACGATGAGCCTCTGGCCAGCATTGCACCTGTCGGCGATGCCGCTGATGAAGAAGAAGGGGCCGGAGCGGTCGAACCTGAACCTGGAGCCGCCGTCGGTGAGGGAGACGAGAGGATTGCTGGTGTCGCAGGAATTGTAGTCGTCCTTGGTCACCAGCAGGACCGAGTCGTTCCCTTTCTCGTACTTGAAAACTACAAAAAAAAAAAAAAAAGCAGACAAATATCATCTAAATTCAAGAAAACTTATGACATTACACGTATGGAGCCCTTAACATAGAGAGAGAGAGAGAGAGAGAGAGAGAGAGAGAGATTACAGAGAGTGTCGTTGACTTGGAACCGGTTCCTCTCAGCCCAGTGATTGTAGCCCTCGGAAGGGTTCTGCACCCAGCCATCTTTGCCACCCACATGGAACAGCCAGGCTTCAGAGCAAGTCGCGAACCACAGCATCACCGCCGCGAACAACAACGCGACGAATCTTGCAGACTCCATTACAGACTGGTGATCAAAAGCTAGCTCTCACACACACAGAAAGAGAGAGAGAGAGAGAGAGAGAGAGAGAGAGAGAGAGAGAGAGTATGAACAAGTTGGTGACTGGTGAAGATGGGATATGGCAGGAGAAGGAGATGCATACATGTATATATAGAGAGAGAGAGCGCTGAGAGAGGAGGAGGATTCACACGCCATCTTTCGTGAGGTTACCGTTGAGAGCGAAAGGCGTGCAAGAAAAATGCGCAGATAATGCCATGGAGAGAAGAGGAGGAGGATCCTCGTTTGGGAGACCTTTGGCCTCTACTCGCCTTATTAACTATTGCATGCGTTATCTCTTCTTCTCCTTTAATTTTTTTTTTTTCCTTCCCCCCCTAATTATTTCGACGGTTTGACCACAAAAAAATTGTTTATTTCGACACGTGTGGGCTCGCCATGGACTCAACGGCCACACCACAAAAAGTTGATTGTCTTTTTGAAAAGAAAAAAAAACCACTAATGAAATCGCATTATTAGGGTTTTCATTAGCCTTTGCTCTTCGGACCTTTTTTGACTCAATAAATTAAAGAAATTCATTGCACCCGCATTCTCAATTTTTTCCAACCGGCCGTTTCGGGAACCCTTCAACGGTACAATCGAAATCGAGGAATTTTAATGTTGTCATTAACATTATCGAAGGGTGGTACTAAATTCCCTAAACGTAACTAAAGTCGGGGGTCACATCTTCTCGATGAACTAGGCCAAGCTTAGTGTTTCACGGCAATTGCGTGAGGCGTTGGAAAGGCTTGGAAGGAAAGCTTCGCAACACACTCCCACCTTCTTTCTAGTCATGCCCTAGGGTGGTGTTAAAGAGTGATGTGGGTGAAACACTATTGTTTAATCCAATTTATGGAGTCATTTGATCATGATTATCGTGCCATGGTGGTGAAGCAATTGGCAAATTCATGTACATCAACTACTAAGATGCCCGTGCGTTGAACCGGTCCAAGACTCCATATATATAAACACGCACACCTCAAGTTCATTATCGGATATGCTGTGTGCGGAGCGGTATTATGTTTCAATCACTATACAAAGTTCATCATAATTGCCTATAATTTTTCTATCAATTAGGCCAAAACAAATACCCATTTGTCTGATATTTCTCGACAAAGCAACACCTTAATGGTGCGAAGTCTTAGAATTACCAAATGTAGCTAAGCTGATTAGATAACTATCCAATGTTTATTTATCTTAGCTTTTCTTGGCGAAGTAACACCTAGGTACATATTTATCTTTTATATAACTTTTTTGAAATCACTAATAATATAAGTTTATTTTTTAAGTATGTGCCATTGATTCTTGTGTGATTAGGGATAGCTCTTGTATTGGGAAAATTACCAAAAAAATCTTAAATCTACTGTACTTATGCCAAATTAGTTCTTAATCTTTTGACAATTTGCCAATATAGTTTATCTAGTCAATTTTGGCCAGAAATCACTGATGTAAACTCTGAACGTTTTACACATCGATGTTAACGTGAACAATTTTTACAATATTTTTAAAAAGTATTGAAATTTAATTTTTTTTCTTTTTTCTTTTTTTTTCTTTTATTGCAGTGCGTCGACCCTCGCCAAATTAAGAAAGGCCCACCCATCGCTTGTGGCCGATGAGGGCGACCCTCGCCCGATTTGACCACGCTACATAAGACGATCGGTGCTAATTAGACCACCATGTCAGGGTTTTCATATCAAAATTAGTCGAAATGACTATATTGATAAATTGTCAAAAGATTTATAATTGCATTGATACAATTGAAAAGGTTTAGGATTACATTGGCACAAGTGCAGTAGGTATAAGACTTTATTAGTAATTTTCCCCTCTTGTATTCATACTTTATTATTAACTATTCGTGAAGTATATTTTATTGTGAAAATTTCTTCGAGACTTCTTGAATTCGATACAATATTGAAACTCCTTCAAAACTTTACTCAAAAATTTACTGTAATGCTGAATTCAATGTTTAATCTCACCAATTATATAAAGTGCTAGGAATTATCTTGGTAAAACCATGATTATATGGATTAACTATCACTTCCTTACGGATGTTGACACCTAAATTTTAGCACATCATTTAGTAGTTAATTGCATAGAAAAATTAGGGATTAAATTTTAATCCCTAAACAAAAATATTAAAATTGCATAACATATAATTTAGGTTCATTTAGATTAATTGCATTCCGCATCGGATTGGCGGTGACAAGCGAGCTTAAAATTCATCACGTGAATCGAGCTCGAGCATCGAACGAGACTTGGTTCATCCGAAAAGCATGGGCCGAAAATCATACGCAAAAGGGTTTGGTTGTTTTAATTTGAGCTTAAATTAGCCCATCAAGCTTAATCAAAGAAAAGCCCGAATTAATTCAGTCCACGTAGAATTAAATTAAATTAAAGCCTAAACCTAAGCCCGTTAGGACTAAAAACCCGGCTAATTGACCTAGGTTTTCATTATAAATACATGCTTATAAGGGGACGATAGGGAGAGAGAGAATTATCTCTATTTGCGTGGGCTTTCTTTTGAGTTCTGATTGCACACAAGAAAAATAGAGAGAAAACAAGAAAGTTCATAGGGAAAGAAGAGTTGTCATCTTCCTTGGGCGTGTGTCTACACGATCACGACCGAGAACTCCACGACCAGACTTTACTTCGCTGCTTTCGTGCCTCCTCGTAGCTGTTCCTCCGCTCATCGCTGTGTCACTTAAGTTCAGCCAAGGTTGGCTTTTGTTGACGGAGTCAATATACTACGTCCAAGTGAAGTCCAACTCAGTGATACCCTTTGCCGAACTGCTCATCACTGTTGCTGTAAGCCTCTTTGCTGCTGGCCACTCTGCATCACCACGCTTCCTACATCCGAAGTTGTCTCTGCCTCAACCCTTCACACCTCAGACGTTGCTCCAACAGTTTGCGAGCGCCCAGAGATACCAGCCAGTAAGCGCGAGCGGTTTGCAGAAATTCCAAATAATTTTCTGCAGATTCTCGGCAAGCCCATCCTCTCTGACGTTCAGCACAGCAGTCCAGCAAAACTAGTGCTCATTGCCAACCAACCAACGTTGCACCTGCCACTGAGAGCTGCTCATCTAGGACGAACGTCAAAGTTTCTCGGCCTTGACTCGCGCTGGTCACAGCACGCTCCAGTCAGTTTCAGCAGCCGAGTCCCAGTCAAGTCCACCATGAAGTAGCAGCTCCGCGCTTAACTCCGTCGAGGTCTCCGTGAGCATCCTTCACCATGAGCGTCCATATTGCAGGCCATTTTTGGCTGTGAACCACCATCCCGACGCTGCCGTTCTCGACGCCGCGCCGCCGCTCCCGACGCACCGTCGATCACCATCCCGCTTCGCAAATCCCGAGTCCGATCTCGAGACGATTCAAATTTGGAAAGAAATCCGCAAATCAGGTAAAAATCTTATCCTAATTTGATTTGAATATTTAGTTGCCTATTTTGTGCTTATTGATATCTAATTTTGCATATTTGAATAATAGGCATTATCCCAATAAGGATTTATTTATTTTTTTTTTTTTATTTTGAAATCTTAGATATCTATTACTTGCCAAATTTGGATGGAATTTAGAATTTTCAAAATCCTTTGAATATATCCAAAATCTTTGAGATATCTACTTTTTTCAAGATGTGATCGATTAGGAAAATTTCCTAATCCGCAACCGCACACGTGGAAATAAATCTATCTATCAGGCTTTAGATAGAGTTATTTCCATAGCGAGTATTTTGAATTTTAGGATTGATCTGTCAGGCTTCAGATCGAAACTTAATTCGAAAGATTTAGCGGTTATTATTATTTTTTTTTTAGTTGCTTTTAATTTCGAATTTTGATTTAAAAAAAAAAACCAAAAGATCACTCTAGAATAGATTAATTTCTTTAGTTTAAAATTGCGTGTTTAGATAATTGGCATTTTTAATTTCGAATTTCATTAAAAAAAATACAAAAAAATAAAAATAAAAATATGTCCGTCATTAGAAATAGGTCACGTCATCGCATTTGCATGTTAGGTTGCATTAATCGCATGTCAATTTTTGCACGTCATTACATATATGTTAGTTTTCATTTAAATAAGCGAAAATAAAAATTTCTGCATCTTTAAACTCTAAGTCGGGATTTATCAAAATTGCCAAATTTGGTATTTTTCTTGAAATTGGTACCGAAAGGGCGTTAGGGAATCTAGCGTAACCAAGTCCCCGAATTCATAATTTCTGATTCGTAGAAATAAAATAGTACTCCCGCTATTTTATTTAGGTTTCTAATCAATCTACCTTAAATAATTAGTGGCGACTCCCATTGAAAATATTTGCATACTCATAATTGGACCTAAGTTGCGAATTGGTAGAGTTTGGGAGAACTCGAGCTAGATTAGTTAATTTAATTGATCTAGTAATCCATTAGCCTAAGATCGAAAACTCGATTTTTTTAGGTCGCGACAATGGAAAATACCAAATAATCTCGATAATTATGTTATTATTTTTAAATTTTAAATAAGGCAAGTGGAAAAAAAAAACTCAAATGTTCAAAAACAGAATTTAATGTCTATTTCAACGTAACTCTATACTTCCATCCGTAAAATTGTATTTTGATGCTCGCAAAAATCCATGCAGTAAAGATGAGGACTTCATGCCAGAGTCGAATGGTATTATTTTAATTTAGTATAAATTATTTGCCTAGGCCATTTGAGTTGTCATATAAGAAATTTGATACACACATAAATAATTTAAGTCGTTGCGTAAGTCAATGGACATGTCTTTCCACGTTCTTCATGCTAATATATTAAATATGGTAGGTTCGACGCAATTATTGATTTATTTATTTGTGATAACTGCTTTAGGATTAGATGCCATTTACTTTACTAATATATTGGATTATTATGCTAATTATGCAAATAAAGTAAGAGACGGACCCTTCAAATTTGATAAGAATGCACGTACGGAAAAGCCTGAGGACAAAGCTACGTTGGATTTAGTTTACGCCAGTAGTCTCGTACCTGAATTTTCTTAAAATTTCAATGAGAATTTGGACAATGATATTTTTTGGAACTTTTTGTATTTTAGTCGTGTTTTTTTTATTTTGTAGCTTTTGTTCTGGTTAATCCGTTACATATCATTTCTTAATTTTTTTTTACGGGACATAATTTTCTTTTTGTCATCATATGTTCCATCAGTTCTATAGTTCGTAATATTTCACAAGAAATAGTAATCAACCTATGTTTATGGTAGGTTTCTTTTCCTATTGTTAGTAATTTACCGAATGTTTCATGACATTTCTTCGGCATAAATAATTATCCTCATTAATCATAATTTATAAGTAAAACATCATTTTATTAACTTTTTATTTAGAGGGTGTAATTTCTCTTTGGTGGTGGTAAGCTCTTTAGGTGCTATAATTCTTAGTATTCTACAAAAAATGGTATTCTTCATAAATTAATAGGGAATTCCTTTTGTGTTGTTGTTAGTAAAAAATCTAACTGACAATAAATTTCATTTTCAACGTATAGAACTTTCCAGTCTATATGTCAGTAATTTTCCTCAATCATCATAACTTGTTCTAATTAAATGTAAGTTTGATCACCTTTGCATTCGTAAATTTCCTTCCACAGCAGAGCTCCAATTATTTTATGAAAAATAACTGATTTGCATAACATTATTTAAAAATTGATCGTTCATATTCTTTACAGAAATGAACGAATGAAAGATTAATTTTATAATCTGTGTAAATATTTAAACACAAACTATTATTTTTTTGAAAAATATTTTTTAAATTGCTTGGTTTTCGCAAAATAAACGGGAGCCAAATTCGAGACGTACGTTCGTGAAAATTCTAAGAAAATTTCCAACTTTTCACCTTGCCTGCGAGCATTACGATGATTCAACGCGTGATTTATCGCCGGGGTTAAGAAATCTTAGGATTAATCGCAAGGTTCTAACCGCGCGAGCGACACGTGTCGACATGCGGCGGGGCGCGTGCCCCACGGGGCCCTCCGTCGCGTGACCTTGTCCCGCCTCGTTACTCTCTCTCTCTCTCTCTCCTCGGACCTCCAAAAATTTTGCCTTTTGCTTTTTCGGATCTCTCCGACGTCCATCGTTACCAACAGTCCAGGGCGATGAGCAGCCGCGCCTGAATCCGACCCAGTAGCCATTCCTCGTCGCGTGCGTGTCGCGATTTCGATCCTGCCCACTTCGATTCCTTCCGGTTTCTGGTCGGAACCATCCCCTTCTGGTGGAGGTCGCTGTCGCGGGTTGCTTCCTCGCGTCGGCTCCGTCTCCGTCTCCCTCGTCGCCGTTGCTGTTCGTTTCTTGAACAGTATTAAAATTCGGGAGCTTTTTCATTGGGGGATTAAGCCGTTGAGCTCTCGCCATCGGCATCCGAATTGGGTGTTGACGCGTTGTCGTCCAGAGGGGAGTTGTTGTTGGTGCGGGTGGCTGTTGGGTTTCGTGGTTTGACTCCACTCGAAGCAACACTCCCTCCCCCCCCCCTCCGCTGCCTAAACTCCTCTTCCCCCCTCTCGGTCCATGGCCTTCGCATCGTTTTCTCGCGACGAGGTGGGTGATCGCAGCAGTCAACGAGGC
This sequence comes from Syzygium aromaticum, assembly GCA_024500025.1. Taxonomy (NCBI): domain Eukaryota; kingdom Viridiplantae; phylum Streptophyta; class Magnoliopsida; order Myrtales; family Myrtaceae; genus Syzygium; species Syzygium aromaticum. The sequence continues at coordinate 8,109,010 of CM044895.1, forward strand.
CGCGATTCGGAGCTCGAGTCCGACCGCAGTTGACCCGCGATTGAAAAATTCGTCGTCTTCTTGTTCTTGTTCTTGTTCTTTTGCTGACATGGTCGCCGCGAGGAGGGAGCTGCGGTTCTTGCACTCCGAGGCGATAAAGTTGGGACTATGGCTGGGGATTCTCTTCTATCGCCCGGTGGCGGCTTTGCGGCCGTTGAGGGAGATGAGCCGGTCTTGGGCCGACGAGGTTAGTTGACAGGTTCTTGTTGATTTGGATGTCCAGTGTGATTGAATCCGTCAGTTTAGCTGGGACTGAGGTTGGAGTCTTTTCGCGTTTTGATGTCAGGGTCAAGAATTGTTTGGGTTGATTGGTTGATGGGTGGTTCGTGCTTGTCGCTTTACTGTTGATTGCGTTCGTGTGGCATTTTGGTGAGTTTTCAGTGCGTTGAGAGGAGTGATTTTGATCTTTGCATTTTGTTGGCAAGTGTGATTGTCGAACGACTTTATAACGGGGGCGCTTAAGATTCGTTAATGAGGCTTTGTGGGTGAGCTCATGGCGAACAAACTTTTCTCAAGATGGATTACAATGTGTAGGTGGAGAGGAGGTTGTCCAGTCAGGTATTAGTAAAGTCTCACATACAGCTGAATTTGAATCTGATCTTACATTTGAAGAGAGAACGAGATGCCAGGGATTGGGGGCTATTATCCCAGAATGAGCTTACTATATTCATTTAGGTTCTTAGTTTTGCTGTCCTATCAAATTTCCGTAACGAGGGAACAGATAGTAAGTAGTAAGTACAGTTCATGTACATGGGTCTCTACCACCAATGGGCTAAAGTGACGTGTTAGATTGGATGGTCAGGTGCACTTCAGTGCAAAAATAATTCTCATTACCAAAGATAAAGTCTCTCCCTCTGAACAAATCAAGAAACTGAGCAACCAAGGTAAAAAGTAAGCTTTGAATTTTGGAAGCTATGTTATCTATCAAACCCTTTAGTCCACCAGGGTGCTTGGCAGAACAAATGCAGTGTCAGAGGAGTCTTGATTCATTTGATTCTGTTTTGACGCACCCCTTTGTTCTCCCTCTGCATCATCTACTGTCATCCGTCATTAAAATGTTTTCAGATTACACTTTCACACCGAATTCCCTGCCTTGGTTGGTAAAACTCCCGAAAGTTCCATTCCATAACACTTTTCACCTTAAGACGTATTGCCATCAATAAAGATGTAGCTACTTCTGGATCTTTAAGCTAAAAAATGTTCAGCATTGAGTGCAGCTCATAGCCATTGACCTCCCCTTACATCAGAATCTCTACCCTCATTTGCCCTAGAGATTGTTAGAAGTAGCTAAAGTATCTCATCCTTGAGCAGCTAACCAGAATTGAGGAAGTTGTCTCACAAAAAGGAGGTTAGACATTATGCATTGATGCCAAAACCCATCACTCTTCCCTGATCCACTCTTGTACGCCAGTGAACTTGAAAATCTTTTCCAAGTATTTTAAAGCAGAGACCATGCTACAATTCCAGTGGCTTCTTGGAGAGCCTGAATAAAGTGCGTAGAACATCCCATAGACAAAAGGCTTGGTTGTTGTAGCTCTTGTTGTTAAGTTGCCTTTGCACAACAAAATTGATAATAGAGCCTATTCCCTTGACAGCATTTTTTGTTTTTTTTGGCTTGATGCTGTTCAGATGCTTTGTAATAATCCACAATCTGGCTCTCAACCAGTCCCTAAGAATGGATTAGTTAATGACTACGTAGCAGTTGCCTGGTTTGATTCACTGTGGTTTAATTCACCGGCCTTCTCAACAAACAGTCCATGAAGATCATGTAGCCATTAAACTTCTGTATATTCTTGTGAACTTTATGTTGCAATTTTTTGTTCTTCTCAGTGAAAATTATAATGAATGTGCACTATAACCTTGCAACTTTGACTTCATATGTTTGAGAATGAGGAAGATAATGTGAACTGTGAATTTCACTGAAGCCTGGCATAGTGAGCAATATATGCCTCTTGTGATGTTTGGCATCTGTTTTGAATTACCAGGCTCATGAAAGTTCTCTTTTACATGAGTTTTCTATTGAACGAATTGCTTAAAACTAAAAGCTTCTTGGTGACCCAGAAATAGGCTTCACTCCTCCCTTCTGCTTTCTAACTTTTATTCTGATATGTTATGGTGCCATCACACTTGACTCAATGACCCTTTTAAAACTAGTTGATGGCATGACATGTTTCCTGTGTTTTCATATACATAATTAGGAAGTACAGGAAGGTGACTATACTGACTTGTTTAGTTTCCTGCAGGGCTTGTTTGTTAGGAAAGATGAAAATGAATTGGGTCCACTCGGTGAATGGAATATAAGCGGAACTTACAAAGGTTTGTAATTATTTTCTTGCTGGATCAACCTTGTTGTCATTGTACTATTTCTAAAAAATATAGATTTTTTTTTTTACCTTACTCGGAGTTTTAGGAGTGTTTGTAATTCCGAATTTTCAAATACAAAAGTTTGGTGCTCTGACCTGTTGCCTCTGCTTTTAATTGATCTGTGTTGAGCCTTTGGTTTCATAGTTTTTTCTCTTCATCTAATTGGGTGCATGAATGTGTCTGGAAACATGACTATTGCAGGTACCTGGAGATTTCTAGATTCCACAAATAGCTCTTTGAGGTTTCCAGATTTCAAGAGATCTAGTGGCCACTCTATTGTTGAATTACTTAGTACCCAAACAAAAATAGCCGGTGTACATTATATTCAGGTAATGGGGAGTAGACATTAACATGAGTATATATTAGACATTCCCAACTTTCTGGCTACATTGTGACATCAGGAAGTATGCATTTGTTCGATACTTTTGCAGATACTGTGTAGTAGTAGCAGATTTTTTTTCCTCTTGATTGTGAGCTTATAATACTTTTAACTGCTTTTGGTGGTGTTAGGGAGTCATTATCTTTCAGGATGTTTTTGACAAGGAACGGACCGTTGGCGGCGCTCGAATCAGGATAGAAGGTGTATATATATGGCCATTTAGACAGCTTCGGATGGTAGCAAATAGGTATAATTTGTGCATTATGTCACTGTTGCATCTTAAGATTCTCTCACAGCTTTTTGTAAGTTGTCGACTTTCTTGTTGGAATATATGTTCATACATCTGTGTTTACTGTTGTACTAAAGAACATCTGTGAACCAGATTATTCTGTCATGAATTCATTCTGTAGCAGATGATTTGTCTGATCACATGGTTGGATTAGACCTCAATGAGGTCTTTCTCATTTGTTTGAAATTAAATTCAGGTCATTCATCATATATATATCCTGAGAGTTGTCCTATTCTTGCATCAAAATTTTGTAAAACTGAAATTTTCTTTTATTTTTTCCTACCTGCCTGTTTGTTAAATGTTGGTTAATCATTTGTATGCACTTGTTACTTCATTTGCAGAGTAGGCTCATCAGTTACTTCTTCTTTTTTCCTCATGCATCCAATCTCATCACTTTAAGTTCTGACTTCTTCTATGTACTACCATCTTGCAGTGGAAAAGAGGGCGAGTTTGGCCAGGATGATGATTACATATTATCAAATCCTTATCATTTGGTAAATTTTTCCCTTCATGTTGCATCCAATTTTTATAATTATAAAAATGAGCTGTTTCTCTATTAGACTTTACAATTTGACAGTTTTTCGTGTAAGTTACTTGTTGTATGTTTGGGTTCCAGCTTTGTTTTTCTGGGACACGACTTTGTATTGTTTAGAATACTGAACCTCATCTCTTCTTGGACATAAAAGATAAATAAATGCAAGATCTAGCTTGGTTCTTTTTATGGGGCATTGATCTAGCTTGGGTAGTTAAAATATGTATTTGATATCTGATTTTCAATTAGATTTCAGTTACATCATGTGCAGAGGGATTTGTATATCTTGGCAATCCATCATATTGTTCTGTAGTCTGCTAATCCATTGGAACAATATATGTTGGCTAGATTGTACAGTCTTATTGCCCATGTCAATCCCATGTGCCGTGCTTCATTCAGTTTGCATGTGAGAGGTGTTGAGATATCTCACATCATTTCGCTAAGGAGTTTTTCTGGACGTCATATACATGTTATTCTTCTCTACCTAATAGCTTAAGCTTCGGGTTTAATACATTCAATGCTCAAAAATGCTCTTGCCAAGTTCTAAAAACGTCCTGACCAAGAGGAGCAATGGAACAACAGATGAACCATTGTCTCCTTATCCCCTTGACGCAAGCAGCATCTAATAATCAATAGTTTACCCTAATGCTGCTTCCTGTGGAAAAACAGAAACTTTTGGCGGCTTCCTGAACCTTCAAATAACTTTCGGAGGAAGCTAGACGTTTTCTCTATCTTCCAAAGTAAAAGTCAAACAGGTTGTAGAAAGATTTGAGAGAGATGATCGGTGCTTTGCAGGCGGCCATGAATAAATATGATCTTCATCCCAATTAGAAAGTTACCTCCTCCAAGATCGAAAACAGTGAAGATTCATATTAAATTTCTGAGTACCTATAGTTCCTCACAATATACACTGACCATTTGATTGCTGCTTTGTCTTAAGGAAATACTTGAGTTGAGGTTTGACTCTTTGTTTCTAGCTAACCGAACTGAGTGGGATGAGCGTCGTTGCTAGAACTAGATTCTAAATATTGGGAACTCAGAGTATGTCTGCACTGGTGATAACTGATAAGTTATGTGAATCAATGGGATGAGTGTCTTTGCTGGTACTAGATTCTAAATATGGGGAACTGTTAGTATGTCTGCGCTGGTGATAACTGATAAGTTATGCGAGTCAAAAGCTCTTCAAATTCTCATTTCCAACATGAGCAGCAATTCTCTTGGTTGTTCCAATATCCTCTCTTTCTCTATTTTTAATATTTTGATGATGCTTATCAAGTTATATTCTTCTACTCATTTTGTCATCTTATTTAAGAGGGTTTGACAGCAGCAACTTTTGATTCTGATGCAGCTTGGAGTCTTCTCATCCCAGGTTTTTCAAGAATCTCCACGAAAAAAGATATGGAGAAGGAAGAATTGTAATAAGCAATATCCTTTTACCTTTTCATGGAATTTCTTTTTATTTGATTTTCCAATTTCTTGAGGGAATACTATTACGTGCAGCACCAATCTATGATGTGGAGAAACGTTGTAACATCGAATTTGCAGCTCAAATCTCACATGCTTCTTCCAAACAAGATGGTATGCGAGCTCTCTCAGCTTAATATTTTTATCTACAAGAATGGATTTCAAAGTACATTTCTTGCACACTTTTTGTGAAGCATCCACAAACAGACATAATCAAGAAGAATAAACGTGCAATTTCATTACCATCTCTCTTGCAAACTTTTATTCGCGATATTAAATGATCAAAGCTTAAATGCAAATTTTTGTGGTGGTTCTACTCATTCCGCACTTAAACAATGTTCGATTCTAGTTGGCAGCTGATGGCACTTGCTAGTGAAGTGATTATGAGAGATCCATTTTGATACACTTAAGAGTCCTATCATTTTTAATTTTACCATATTTCCTTACTCCATGCAATATCTCCATGAATGCTCACAGAGGATCAGTGAGCTTGGAAGATTTTATGATTTCTTGTCCGCCTCTGCTTTCTTTCTGGTGAAGTCTTATGAAGAAGAGATATAGATATGTTCTGAGGCTTCTATGTATCGGGAGTATTACGATTTTCATCATCCTTGATCTCATTGATTTCTTCACACCTTCTGTAGATGGTGAACATGATCATTATCAAATGGAAGGTCTAATGGAGAGTCCTTCAGTGGATGATGATGGGGATTGTTTTGCACCCTTACTACTGAATGCTACTTCTGTAAACATTGAGGTTTACTATAACAAAGCAGTGAATTACACCTTGATGGTCACATTTGTATCCTTTTCGTATGATCAGTACCGCTTATCATGATTTTTTAGAAGCTTTCGTGTGCTTCCCTTAACATACTTGCCTCAGGTGTCTTTCCTTCAAGTTCTCCTCCTAATTCGACAAATGGAGCATGGCAATACTCAATCAGTGAGGAGTCACATTTTTTTAGAGAAATGTGTCATCATCTTTCACTTTATTTTTGTACTAAGTGCACTGATTTATCTATATCTATTAGGGAGCTGCCAAGGTCTCAATAATAATGATTGGGCAACAAGCTATTATGGATGCTTATCTTTGCCTCTTACATCTTACGGCTGGGATACTTGTAGGTAAGTTAAGACATCAATTTATGTAGCTTCTCAGTTTTGCTTTTTCTTAGGCAATGACGTTGCACCAGTAGTTGGGTGTTGTCCGTGATTCATGAGAGCAAGTACACGTTTAACTCCCCAGTGCTCCCTAATAAGCAGCTCTTCTTCTGACTGCTCTGTGAAAACTTAGATTGAAGTATGAGTTCTGCGTCGAGCTGTTACCTTCCTCTGTACAGTTTTTTGTTCTGTTTTTGTAAATCAGGGGCACATAGGATGACGACTAACTCTTGGTTGATCATGGCCTAAAATATTCTTTTGGAAATGCAGAGTCCTTGTTCAATGCTTTTGCAACTGCGGCATTTTTCAAATTCGTAGTTTTCTCAATTTTCGAGATGAGGTATCTTCTTGCCATATGGAAAGCAAGTCGACCTATGAACAATGGAGAGGGTTGGGAGACTATGAGGCGCGAGCTCTCGGTGTTGTATAGTCGTTTCTGTAAGTACTGCTATCAATACAAACTTCTGATATGCTTTTTGTACTACTCAAGGGTTTGAAGGTATGAATGTGATTTGAGGATTTTGTCAGGTCAGGGTGTAGTATTATTCGTCACTAGAAAGAATAGTATGGATGAGCAACTGTGTACAAAAAGGAATGCTTGTTAACTGATATGACAGTAGCCACATTTAAAGATCCTTTAATGCATCTGTTCCACATTGCGGCATGCTATTAATGACTGAGAATTGTTCACTTTCTGATGCACCAGTTTTTATTATTCCACCTTCCATTTGCTGTTCCGAGTCAAATAGGTCAAATCTCATTATGAAGTAAGAGGAACCTATTTGTAGCGCGAGTATCGAATTCTCTTCCCTGATGATTTTGCATCGAGTAGCAAATTCACTTCCGTGACAATTTTGCAACTGACTTTTGTGCGTTAAAATTTTTTATAGATTTGATTAGCGGTGTCCTTTATACTGATGAATTATGGGATTTTCCAGATGGGATCCTTCTGGGAGGCATTCTGCTCATGTACGAGTTTCATAATTATATCCATCCCATCCTCCTCCTTATTTACTCGTTCTGGATACCACAAATAATTACAAATGTCCTCCGAGATTCAAGAAAACCATTGCATCCTCATTATATCCTAGGCATGACTGTCACTCGTCTAGCAGTCCCATTGTACATTTTTGGCTGCCCATACAACTTTATGCGGATTGAGCCTGACAAAAGCTGGTGCATATGCTTGGGTGTATTTCTTGGACTCCAAGCATCTATTCTACTTCTTCAGCATTATTTTGGGTCACGATGGTTCATTCCTCGTCAGGTAGGATGTCTTTATGAATTTCATCTGCAGCTACCGTACTAGTTTATTTTCTCTCAATCTCTTGTTTGATGTTTCTGATAACTGCCGAGAGTCTCAAAGGATCTGCATTTAGTCTTGCATTTGTATGTTACATTGGGGAAATATTATAGGGTTGCTGAAGGGGAAAATGAATTTCCCATGTGGCATGCATTGGCCTGATGAACAAAATTTCCACTGAACTTAGGCTGTACTTTTCCAACTGAAGAACTGATTACTTATTTGCCTCGCATTAAAATTCTTTCACTCGAAAATTAACTGTTCAAATTTGGAATTTGCACTTTGAGCATTTGAAGCATTTGTTCAGCAATTGGGTCTGATTACTTTATTATTATGGTGATTCATGGGAACAACGTGCTTTCTGGATTTAGCTTGCAGTGCCTCTGAACTTTCTAGAAGTTTTCAGCAACACCCGTAAAGGAGAGAAATTGATTTCATCAAGGATATTTTGTTTTCTGAAGAGTATTTCATGAACCTCAATTATGAATGCCTGCTTGTGTGCTACTGTGGGCGCACGGAGGTTGTCATTGTCAACTCCTAATTCTATCAGCGTGAATTTATTTTATCTGAAACTGCTCCACATCTACTACACATCTATTATGGAGATCTCATCCTTGTGCAAATTTGCAGATTTTGCCAGAGAAATATAGCTACTACAGGCGGTTCGATCAGGATTCAAGCCACAGTACAGACTGTGTCATTTGCATGACTTCTATCGATCTAACTCAGCGATCAAATGATTGCATGGTTTACTTCTGCAACTTTGGGTCGTTTTATCTTCTTTCGTGTGTCATCTTCTTGCTAACGACAGTTTGAAATTTCTCTTGCAGGTGACTCCATGCGACCATTTCTTTCATTCCGGTTGCTTGCAAAGATGGATGGACATAAAGATGGAATGCCCAACCTGCCGACGCCCACTACCGCCAGCCTGAGGACCGTTCGGCTTGTACATTATGTAACGTCAAACACAATCGCCAACTTGTAAGTCGCAGTAATTTGGTGCCATCTAAATAATGACAAATATCGGCTGATCTAAATTCTAAAGATAGCAGTAGGAATTTTCGAAAATTAGATGCAGTTCTCGGTTTGGAATTCACATACTCTCTCTCGGTTTCTCGCTTTTCTCTGCACTTCTGTGCAAGTTAATTAAATCAACATTTTGCAAATGCTCACTGGTTTTCAATTAGAAAGTGCTGTAGTAGGGAAGACATCTTTCAGTGAAATGCCTTTCATCGTCAAAACGAATCTCTGAATTTGATGATGGAACTTTCATTCAACTTTATCTTCCAAGATTCTTGATTGCATGATCTCTTACTGAAATCACATATTTGTATTTTGTGATTTCAGGTTTCGGGTGCAACTCATTTTGTTTGTAGCCCATCTTTGGAGAAGGTGGTAAATATGAAATGATGTAATCGACTCCGAACTGCAGTAGATGCTAGAGAGACTATAGAGAGTCAATAGCTGACACGATTCTTTCTTCTTTTTTTGCTCTCCTTGCAATGTATATTTCAATAAGTACAGAAATTACAACCAAAGCGGAAAGTTCTCAATATCATATCATGTGTCTGCATCATCACGTACTCAATTTTCATTCTACCTCATGTTATCCGTGTGATCGAATGGAAAAAATTTGTGAAAATATTTAGAAAAATTATTATTGATAATGAAATATTTTTTATTGATTAATTATTACAAGTGATATAAGCGATCATTTTTAATGAAAGTATTTTTTAAATTATTTATTTTTCGCGAAATAAATAGAGTCTAAAGGTTATTATTAGTTGGGCAAATTACTAGAAAATCAGCTCTTGCCTGGCTGATCTGATTTGCCTTTAGATTCAGATGCATCTTAACTAGAACGAGATTGTTGAAGCTAAGTAACTTTGTAAAGGAATGAAAGACATTGCATATGTTGTCATGAGATAACTTAAAGGGTTAATATCACGGAATATTCTAAATTAATATATTTGTGATAATTTTATCCTGAATTATATTTTTGACCACAAAAAATCTCAAACTGAGGACCACCAAAAACCTTACATTGGTATGCTTGTAACAATTTTATCCCTAAACTAATCTTTTGATCACTAAAAACTCTAAACTAGTAAATTTGTGACAAATTTACTCTCCGTTAGTATCCTTTAAATTGGATTAATATCATGAAAAATTACAAATTAGTAAACTTGTGACAAACAGATGGGTAAAACCTAAAACCAGTATATCTGTCAATTACAACATGTCATTAAACTTAGCAATTTGAAAGTAAAATTTAACAAAAACTAACGAAGAGTAAATTTATCACATGTGTACCAGTTTAGAGTTTTTGGTGGTTAAAAAATTAGTTTTGGGGTAAAATTGTCACAGCTATATCAGTGTGGGGTTTTTGGTGATCAAAAAAATAGTTCGGGTTTAAATTATTATAGGTGTACCAGTTTTAGGTTTTTTGTGGTTAAAAAAATTGCGTTAAGTAAATTTATCACAGGTGTACTAATTTGAGGTTTTTAACAGTATTAACCCTAACTTAAAACATGATCACTGACTAATTCCACAAAGCAAAATTCCAATTTAGCTGCGGTAATTGAGAATAGCAAAATGAAATTTATTGTTAATTAAAGAATGTCACCGAATAAAATATTTGGACTGGTTTTAAATATAATTAAACATATGCCTAATCTCATATGAGTCATCTCAGGAGACAACATTTTATTAATCATTTTTTTTCTTTTTATTAATCAGTTTCGCAGGCGCGACGTATGCACAAATTGGATTTTTCATGAACTTGTGAAAGTGACGTAATACATACATACATAACATCCAGAGCATATACAGTGCCATATATGTCTAACCCCAAGTCCGAAAGTAAACTAGGAGTGACTTGAAGGAGAAGGAGAAGGAGAAAGAGATGGAGATGGAGAGGGTGATGAAGGCGGAGGAGCTGCTGCCGGGACTCCCGCAGGAGCGAAAGCAGGCAGACCGCGGGAACCGCCCCTGCACGGATGCTGGAAACAGTCCACCGGGTGCTCGAGGGCGGCTTGACATTCCTTCTTGCTCCGCTGGAACGGCTTCTCAGGCAAGCAGTTATGGCTCTCGTCGTAGGCTATGTGCTTCGACGTCAAGTTCATGCATATCCCTTCCTCTTCGCAGAAGTAGTTGTAGGAGAAAGTGAAGTTCACCAGGCTCGGCAAGATGCACACGCCCGAAGGCACGACGCCCGTCATCATGTTGTGTCCTAGGTTTAGCTGCTCCAAATGCGCCAGTCCCGCGATGCTGTAGGGTATTGGACCTTCGATGTTGTTCAAGCTCACATCCAACACTCGCAGTTTATACAGAAACCCTACTTCGGGAGGCAAACACCCCGACAAACTAACGTTGATCAGAAGCAACTCCTCCAGAGTACCAGCAGAGTTAGCTATGCTGGGTGGCAAGCAACCACTGAAGTTGTTATTCGCCAGCACGAGAACTGAAGACGAAGTCTGGCCCAAAGTTGCAGGTAAGGAATTTGTAAACCGGTTGTTATTGACGAACAACGCATCTAGGCTTTTCTTGAAGAGTTCTGGAGGCAATGACCCCTCAAACTCGTTGTAGCGAATGTCGAGATAATGAAGAGAAGGCATGGAGAGAACGACAGAAGGAAAAGGTCCCACAAACCTGTTGTTGCTGAGATCAAGTTCATACAAAAGTGCGAGATTCGCTAGAGTTTGCGGCAGTATTCCGCAGAACCGGTTGCTGTTCAAATGGAGGAGAGCGAGGTCGGTCAGAAGGCCTAATTCTTCCGGGAGTAACCCAGCTATGTCAGCCAGGTTTAGATCGATACCGGCCACCACCCGGATTTTGGGATCATCGAGTGCTGCCGCACAATAAACACCCGTGTAGCTGCAGACAGACAGACCAGACCAGTTGGTGGTGAAGTTTTGCGGGTCTGAGTAGATCACGCGTTTCCACGCTTGAAGGGCAATGTAGGCTTGGTGGAGCCTGGGGTTGGACACGTGGGGATGGTGAGACTGGTGCCGATAGTGTCGGCTGGGGTAGTGGCCATGTTTCGCGGCCGCATTGTAGTATGGCAACGCTAGGTGAAGTAACAACAAGAGAAAAGCATGGAGAAGAATCAATGAAAATGAATGTGAAGCCATTCGTGTAGTCAAGCTGCTCTATGCAATGCATAACCAGGTGGGTTTTGTTTTATACAGAGAAACGTGCCCTTTTCAGTTGAAAATGTGCAGTCCTCCGTTTAAACATGTAATTCATGTCCCATTGACCCTAATTCTTTCACACTTGACCTCGGAGGAACTGTTGCAACGACCTTTTAAAACGACAGGGGGGACGACAGAAGATACTGGTGGAAAAAGGACGTTTTCGCCCACCGCAACGAAAAATTGTAGCGCCGCCTGGTAGTGGCACGAGATGCGTATAGAAAATTTCTCCTGCAAAACCACTGTTTCGGATGAGAGCAAAGATATTCTTCTCGCGGCGGCGGAGGAGGACGACGGCTCGATGGGGACACAGCTCCTAACCTTGTAGTTTTCGTTTGTTGTTCGAAGTGGAGCAGGAGAGAGACAGTTTCCCCATCTCCCTCGGAGTTTCTTGAAATTCAAGTGATGTGGGAATAATTTGACAAATGGTCTTAAAGGTTATCGAACCCGCTCTTGAAACATAAACCGAGCACAGATCTGTCTTAAGATTCTTGACTAGAGAGCTTTCTTGGTTATGAAGCGAGTAAGAAAAAATACCCCACGAAACGGATATCTCAATAGGTGGTCTTGGAATACCAGTGAAGCGTTATACATGGAGCCACTTCAGAACTACAAAGAAGTTGAGACAGTAGCGACGTAATTTCTTCGGAATGACAACTGCTACTTTCTCACTGTTCATAAGGAAAAGGCTCGGTCAAGAATTAACCGGTAAACAGAGTTTCTTTCCAAATTTTCTTTTTGTGCAGAACTAGAGAAAGAGATGTTCGATCATGTTGGGATTCTATAGAAATGGCGACTCTCCACAAATCGATCGGTGAGAAAAGATTGAGGAGTCCATTTTCGAGAAAATGTAAGACAACACGCGCCTCAAACTTGAAACGGGCATGCCAAATGCGATGCTTACCTATCCAAATGGCTTGACATAAGCCGATCATTCTCAGTGACAATTTTCTCTTCTGCTCAGACAAACAGGAAGACAGAAACTGAAATTCGAGACCACGCTGTAATTGCTTCCAAAATATTCACAGAACACAATCTCCCATGGAGAACTGGATTTCCGCCTGACAAGCACTCCTAGGAGCTACAAGCGCCCAAAAGGTTCGAGCGGATGCAAAATCTTGCTCTTACAAGACGATTCACAAAGGCGCAAAGGAAAAACATGCAGCATCTAGTCTTTGAGGCACTCACTTCCGAATTCCAATCCACAAAAAAGAAAGAAATTGATGAAAGCAGTCTCGTCTGAATTATTTCAAGATTCGAAGGATAGCCTACTTAATGCTTTCATATTCGTCATCATCTCCCTTAACATGCTCCTATTAGCCACCACCAGATCCGTATTTCTTGCCGAACAAGATAAGCTGCAGCTTATCATATCCAGCTAGCACACCAGCGCCTGCAACGGCTCGGAGAATATTCGCACCAGCACCCTTGAAGAGTGATTTGGTACCTTCTTTCTGGACAATCTGGTTGAATGCGTCCAAGGAACTCTTATACTTCACAGCCTCTCCAGAGGTCATCATCATCCGTCTACGTACAGTATCAATCGGGTAGGAAGCAAGTCCAGCGCCAATTGTGATTCCCCATCCAAGCAAGAAACTAGCTAGGAAACTATCCTGCAAAAACTCAAGCAGGCACAGGTTAAAAGAAGCGATATCCAAAGCAGCAAACATCATTCCATGGCTCAGTTCACCCCATACTTGCCGTTGTTAAAGAAGGGTCAATCTGACAGGTCAAAACTAATCCGAATGGCAAGGTCATCAGATTAATAGGACAAGTAATCGAATTCATTCTCAACAATTTTCAAGGCGAAAAAGCAGTATTCAGAAGCAGGCTGAATTACAAATCAGAGCAAAGCAAATGAAGATTCCAACGCCAAAAACAAGTCTGGATCAACCAGAAACACACAGTAATGAATATGTGTAGCAGCTTCTGTCCTCTTAATGTTTTTACTAAAGAAAATGACGAATTAAGTACAGGGGAGAGGAGAAAGTTATTCAAGGAAACATTTTCTTCATCATTCATATTTAGGAGAGTCCAAGATCATCCAATGCACATAGTTTATATACCTGCAACCCTCCAACCAGAACCACAGGCTTCAGAGAATCGTACATTCCGAAGTACAGCCCTCTATACACAATGATGCCAACACACGAGATATTGAATCCACGATAAAGGCCGGCAATGCCATCAGATTTAAGGGTCTTCTTGTAAACATCAATCAAACCATTAAACTGCCTCTCACCGCCCTTCTTAGCAGCCTTCGCATCATTAGCCAAACGTGTTCGGGCGTAGTCTAGGGAGTAGACAAACAGAAGAGATGAAGCACCGGCAGCACCGCCAGAAGCCAAGTTACCAGCAAACCATTTCCAGTATCCATCACGGTCTTTCTTAAAGTTGAACAACCTCTTAAAGTAATCCTTGAATGCAAAGTTCAAGGCCTGGTAGACACATTAAGCAAACATCTCGGTAATTTCCCACAGCTATGAACGGTAAAATAACACAATAATAGGAACAAATTTCTAGGAATAATCAAAAGTGCCAACTGAAAAATCTGACAAAATTCAACAGTTAAAGAGTAAATCTAATTCCCTTCGATACAAAAGGCCATCAATTATCTTGTCAACGTCCAGAAACCCAAGATTTAGAACAAAGCATGAAGGATTAGCTAAAATGGGAGCTGCTTATGACTACCGAGTTTATCGCGCAAGGAAAATCACCTGGGTTGGGAAGTATCTGATGACGTTGGCTGTGTTGCCTCTCCAGAGAGAAATCACACCTTCATCCTTAATAGTTCTGGCAAAGCAATCAGTAATTCCCTTATATGGTTCAGATAGCCTTCCAGTCTTGATCATCTCATCCTGATTTTGTATCAACAATTTAACACGTTCAATTGGAGCAGCAGCTGTTTTGGATACGGCAGCAGAGACTCCTCCCATGAGAAAGTCAGTTAGAAAACCTTTCACACCTTTCTCGGAGGGAGCTTGAACAAGAACAGGAGAAAGGGGAGACACAAGTTCCAGACCAGTGCCTTGAAATGCTGGATGCAAAGAACTTTGTGACCTTCCATAGCTATATTTGCCAGTCAGATTCTCCGCCCCATAGCTCCTTGGGCACACATTTGGAGAAAGTCTCAATATGAGGTAAGACTGCCCATGTATTTTCTGAAATATAGATGGACGCTGCAATCCATCCGCCATGATTGCAACTCAAAAGCTGACCTGCGTACAAAATGACATCAGATGAGGAGATTCATGTACATATATACCCACGAATTTCATTAAACATGCTCTGCAATGCCTTTCAACACGGATGATGACAATGTCCACCGCAAACGATGATGAACACAAAAACGATAAGGAGGATGCCATCAGCACTCATCAGCGCAGTTTCAATGGAGTCTGTATCTGGTCAAATTTCTCCAACATCTAAAAACTGATAGCAAGTCGATTAAATCTATCGATTCCAAATCTGCGTGAAATAATCATACTGCAATGTGAAGTACTTTTTGCCGTGAACAGAACGACGCCATGCAACAGCAATGCAGAAAAGATTGACCAGAAGCGAAAAATCTGCACTCACTCGACTATCTCCCACAACAAACGACTTTTGAGGCCATTACAAAATTGTTCATTCATTGAACTTTTCAACATTTCAGATGCGATCAAATAGATAGCAAGCAGACTACCCATTCCACCTAATAATCTAAAACTAAGCGAGCATCGCACTTCCATATCGATGACGACAGCTTCTAAGAGCCCCACTCAGCATCACCTCACAACACAAACCTTCTCAGAAGCAAATCGCAACTTCAAAACGAATCCTACAACAACTTAAAAACCGCAAACGATCCAGAGTCGCGAAGATAGCTCCGCAACATCCGGTCCTAAAGGCCACCGAGCCACGCCCCGAATTCCTGGAACGATCACGCCACCGAGACATCCGTATCAACAAAATACACACGAGACTCGCCCTCGTTCGAGGCGACCTCAAGCGCGAACTCGCAATCGGAAATGCCACCGGACACGCACCGGGCGGCGGACGCGCGATCTCGCCACCATCCGACTCGATCTTCCTTCACGCCGAGCGAGCAATCGGAAACCGGGGGACGGAATCGCGTCGCTAGAGCTGAAGCTCAAAAAGGGGCGGAGCGGCGAGAGGGAGACTGACCTGAGAAGGTCGCCGGGAGCGCGATGAACGGAACTGCACACTCTGCAGCTGAGTAGAGGGGAGAGCTCCCGAGCGTTGAAAATGGCGGATGTATATTCGAGGGAGATCACCCTAGGGTTTCATCAAATGACCACATTGCCCTCCCCCTTTCTCCGAAACGACACTCGTGCCACGAAGCTGACAATCTCCCTCCTCTTCTGGGAAAACGAAAGCCTCCCCTTTGCCTACAAAAGAGGGGCCGCGGAGGATAGGAAAAATCCTGACCAAAAAAACAAAAGGAAAAGATAGGGAAAAATACTTGTCCAGACCACCCGGATTGGATCTACATGGATCGAGTTTTACCGTGGCCAATGATTGCGTCGCCCCCACATGATCAACGACCAGGATCATTTTGGATCCATGGGCTCGGATCCAAATAAGAAATTCTCCAAAGAACAAAGCCGAGCCGACAACCTGTGGTGTGACCCGTACGCCACTCTTATAGATTCGCCAGAATGTGATAAAACATTGTCGAGGTGGTTCAACACAGCGTTTCGAGGATACGGCATTAAAGTGTGTGATTATAAAATGAATTATGCCAATCCCAATCTTTTTAGATCAACGAGAGAGTAGGGCTAACCTAACTTAGGTAGAGCCGTAATAAAAAGCTGAGATCCAACTTTGAGCTTAAAAATACCTCGTTAAGTTCGACCCTTGGATGAAGAAAGGATAATGACACAAATGATCCACGAACTTTAGCTCAATATGCAATGTGGTCCATGAACTTTTAATTTGTTCAACGCAGTCCGTGAATATTGGCACATGTTCAACTTAGTCCATGAATCATATGAAAATGTTCAAATCTGTAATTTCTTTAATTCAAGTTTAGAGACAATATTGAATATTTTCATGTGATTATGGGATTAAATTGAACATCCATCAAAAGTCTAGGAACTAAATTAAACAAGTTGAAAGTTTGTGAATCATATTGCACATTGAATCGCAATTAAGAGACCGCATTGAACAAGTTAAAGTCAATGAATCATATTGCATATTGAGTTAAAATTCAAAGACTATTCGTGTCATTTTCCCTTTAAAGAATAAACACCTTACGAGCTTCACAAGTAAACTTGATATTCGTAGGAACTTTGGGCTTTTGTGACAATCCCACTTTGGAGGACAGCCCACGAGTTTATAAGCGGTCATTCACCGAAATATATTGAGTGATTCGGGACCTCCACGGAGTCGTGGTCTCGGACCACTCGGGAAGCACCACGTGGACCACATCCACGTGGCCCTTGTGAGGCCAACTCGCCAACCCACGACTTTCTTCGCAAAAAATAATTTCAATCCTCTTTCTTAGCTTACACGCTAGCCCTACGTGCCCTCTCTCTCTGCCCTGTCCGTCCTTTCCTTTCCTCATCAGAAGACGAAGAAGAAAAGCAAATATATCTCCTTTCTGATGTCTCTCTCTAGCAAACACGCTTTCAAATTTTGAATCTATTTTTTAGCTCTCAGATTTTGCTTCTCCTCTCGTTTCTACTTCGGCGTTCGTCAAGGGCTCGTTTGATAACGTGCCAAACAGTGAAAATTTCTGTTCTTTTGTTTCCAGAAATAGTTTGGAAACATAAATGCATTTGGTAAACTTTTTATTCCCGGGCATATTTTTGCAAAAATTTGTGCTCGGAAACAATTTTGGAAAAGAAACAAGAAGTAAAAAAAAGTTGCTTCTTGTTTCTCGGCACAATTTTGAAAATGAGTTCTTTTTCTTCTTTTTCTTTTTTTCTTTGTGTTGTTCTTCTCTAGGCTGTGGCCAGTCGCCGGTGGCCATGAAAAAAATATATATTATTAATAAAGAAATATTTTATTGGCCATGGCCGGCGATATGGCAAAAAAAAGGAAAAATATATTTTAATAAAAAATATTATTAATAAAAAAAATATTTTACCGGCCATGACCGGCGACCAGGCCATGGCAAAAAAAAGAAAAAAAATATTATTAATAAAAAAATATTTTACCGGCCATAGCCGGTGACCAAGCCATGGGAAAAAAGGAAAAAAAAAATTAATAAAAAATATTATTAATAAAAAAAATATTTTACCGGCCATGGCCGGCGACTAGGCCATGGGAAAAAAAAGGAAAAAAAATATTTTAATAAAAAAAATTTAATAAAAAAATATTTTACCGACCATGGCCGGCGACCAGGCCATGGGAAAAAAAAGAAAAAAAAATATTATTAATAAAAAAAATATTTTACCGGCCATGGACGGCGACTAAGCTATGGGAAAAAAAAGGAAAAAAATATTTTAATAAAAAATATTATTAATAAAAAAATGTTAATAAAAAAATATTTTACCGGCCATAGCCGACGACCAGGCCATGGGAAAAAAAAGGAAAAAAATATTTTAATAAAAAATATTATTAAAAAAATGTTAATAAAAAAATATTTTACCGACCATGGCCGGCGACCAGGCCAAGGGAAAAAAAGGAAAAAAAATTTAATAAAAAATATTATTAAAAAAAATTAATAAAAAATATTTTACCGACCATGGCCAACAACTAGGCCATAGGAAAAAAAGGAAAAAAAATTTAATAAAAAATATTATTAAAAAAATTTAATAAAAAATATTTTACCGGCCATGGCCGACAACCAGGCCATGGAAAAAAAATTTAAAATATATTTTCAATAAAAATATTTTTTATTAAATTTTTAATAAAAAATATTTTACCAGCTATGGCAAAAAAAAATAAAAAAAATATTGTTAATAAAAAAATTTTACCGGGCATGGCCAAAAATGATAAAAAAAATTTATTTTTGAATAAAATTATTTTTAATAAAAGAAACTTTTTACCCGCCATGGCCAAAAAAAATAAAAAAAATTATTTTAAATAAAAGTATTATTAATTAAAAAATATTTTACTAGCCATAGCCATGAAGGAGGAGAAGAAAAAAAGAAAAGAAAGAAATATTAAAATATTATTAATAAAAAGAAATTTTATACGGTTACCAAACAGATTTATGTTCTTTTACTATTTCAGGAATAAAAATTTTGAGTCATTACCAAACGCTTTCAAATGCTTAGAATCAGTTCCCGGGTACAGAATAAAAAAGAATCATTTCTGTTCAGAAATAGTTTCCGAGCACAGAATGGTTGTCATGCGCAGCCCAAGTAGCCATTCCCCATCGTCGCTGATGAAGCACATTAAGATTGCCCCTAGCAAGCTCAAAAGGGAGTGAGGTAGAGGCCGAGGAGCCGTCACCTGCCCTCTCGATAAGAGTTTTGGGTTCTAAAAGTTTTTCGGGAGCAACAACAAGCTTAGAGACAAGGTTGGGAGAGGGCAATATATTTATTTTTTTGGTCGGAGGCAGCAACTCCTAAGGCGAAGGTTGCTGCTGCCACCAAGCCCAAGGCAGTTGCGAAGCCGAAAGCTGCCGTGGGGGTGAAGAGAAAGGTGGCCAAGAAGTCGAAGTTGATGCTCGCGGCAAAGGTGGCGCAGACTTCTGCAAAGGCAATGCCCTGTGGAGAAGATTGTCCCCGCAAAGCTGAAGACAACGCCGGTGAAGAAGGCTAAGAAATGAGTCGGTGCTGTGTTCTTTTCTAGAGTAGGGGACCGCAATTTTGTAGTCAAACATGTTCATTCGCAGCATGAACCCATGTTATATGAAAATGGTACAATCATACTAAAAAATTAATGTGCTTCGCCTTGGGAGATGCCGCCTTTGACCAAAAAAAAAAAAATTGCCCTCTTCCAATCTTGTCCCTAAGCTCGTTGTTGTTCTCGAAAAACTTTGAGAAACCGAAGCTCTTGTTGAGGGCAGGTGAATGTCCCTCGGCCTCTGCCTCACTCCTTTTTGGGCTCGCGAGGGGTAGCCTTAATGTGCTTTGTTGGCGACGGTGGGGAACGGCCACTTGATGAACATCGGAGTAGAAACGAGCGGAGAAGCAAAATCTGAGAGCCCAAAAAGAGATTCAAAATTTGAAAGCATGCTTGCTAGAGAGAGACGCTGGAGAGGAAATATGTTTGCTTTTCTTCTGGGTCTTATGACGAAGAGAGGAAAGGACGGAGAGGAGAGGAGAGAGAATTACAGAGCAGAGAGAGAGGGCGCGTAGAGCTAGCGTGTAGGCTAAGAAAGAGGATGGAAATTATTTTTTGCAAAAAAAATTGTGGGTTGGCGAGTCAGCCCCACAAGCACCACGTGGTCCACATGGTGCTTCTTGAGTGGTCTGGGACCACGCCTCTGTGGAGGTCCCGGACCACCCAATATTTTCTCGTCATCCACATGTGTCGTGTAGGGTTGGATTAAACCGATAACGTAAAAAAAGTACTTTGTCCAAGTTTTCCCAAATTATGGGAAACTCCTATTAATAAGCTCGACTATGATCAAATTTACCTTTTTTTTTAGGAGCTCTTTTGCTTTTGCAATGATCTTATGTAATTTGATGGTTGTGGAGTGGTGGAGCCCTCCAATAGTAAATTCGGACGGTTGTGACTAAACCATTCTATCGGGGTTAGTGCTCGAGCAAGCCCAACAAACCTTGTGAATCTCGTGATCAGATGAATCATAGTCGAGCTCGAAAACCTCCAATCCTAAAATTTCCAATTTCAAAAGTCGAGCAATATTAAATTTATCAAAACTTATTCATAAAAATTGGATTTACTAAATAACGAGATGGAATGTAACTGAGTGTTTAAATAAGTGAGCCACGCTGAAAACCATATAATAATCTTCCATGTTATTTTGAAAATCAAATTATAAATTAAAGGGTTAATAACCACGAAAAACCTTAAACTGATATATCCGTAATAAATTTACAAAAAATTAATTTTTAACCATAAAAATCTAAAACTGATAAACATATAACAAATCTATTCCAAACCTAAATTTTTTTATCATAAAAAACCCCCAAATTAAAATATTTGTGATAAATTTATTATCCGTTAATTTTCATTAAATTGGATTAACACCCGTGACAAACGGAGGGTAAAACCGGTATATCCATCATGTCACGAGTCATACAACTCAGTAATTTGACAATAAAATTTAACGAAAATTAATGAAGTGTAAATTTATTACGGATGTACCAATTTAGAATTTTTAATTAAAAAAATTAATTTTAAGTAAATTTACCATAACTGTATCAATTTGAAAGTTTTACGTGGTATTGATCTTAAATTAAAATAACGTAATCCAACATTTGTTTTCCAAAATTACGGCAAGGGAACATGTATGAAAGCGGGGGATCCCAGACACAGCAACGTCCCCCGCTCTGTAGTGATGTCTCGCACGCGCGGGAAAGGAGCAAACGGCGGCAGCCATCCCACGCGCTCGCCGACGCGTGAGCTCGCCACGTTTCGACCTCCCATTAGCCCGCGCTACGGTAAGGAAGGCCTCAAAAGTCAAAGCCGCCGCTTGACCTGTCAAGCGTCCAATCAGGATCGGACACGCCGACTCCTCTGGGGAGTCCCGCCACCACCAGAGCACACTCTCCCGCGGCCGGTCCAACCGTGCACAACCGCAGACCTAAAACGATCACGCGCCGTACGATCCTCGTGGTGGCGGGTGGGGCCACCACTCACGAGAATCATCACCCAAGTTGAAGCTCGGTCGTGCATCTCGCCATGTCTAGCGTCAGGTTTGATCCTCTTTCTCCCTGTCAATAATAAGAAAAAAAGAAAATATATTCGTTTTATATACTCTTCTTCCTACGCTATTTTATTTTTTATATAAATACACCTCGTGCTACTGAATTTTTTTCAAATTATTCAATCAGGTTCTTGAGTTTTTTTTTTTCTGTGTAATTGGGCCCATAAAGTATGTGTATTTTTTATAAGTTAATTATTCCGATGATGTGGATTGACTTATTAGCGTCCCGTTAGCAACAAAATTGATACTTATATATAATTTCCTTCTGTAAAAAATATTAGAAGACAGAAAAAAAAAAAAAAGGAAAGCAAACCCTTGAAGAAGAAAAGAAAGGGGAGCCTATAGGTAACGATGCCGCCTCCTAAAGTCCAAAGAAAAAGTCGACTTAACTTTTGGAAGTCCGAGGAAAAGTTAACTAACCTCTGTCATTCTCGCTTACGAGGGTCGTCGATCCTAGTTTAGAGGAAGGTGTGTAGATCCTCCCTTGAGTTGCCAACAAGATCGCAACCAAAAAAGGCCGCCATCAACTCTTGTCATTTTCGTCGGCTAGGGTCATTGAGCCTCGTTTGAGCTGTAGCGGTGGTACTCAATTCTGTAGCGGTGGTACTCAATTCTTGTTTCTCCCACCGTCGGTCCATCTACTATAATTAAATGCAAGAAGAAAAAATTGCAATGGCCTATGCAATAAAATCATGCGTGGACGGATATTTGTTTTCCTAAAAGGTGCCATGCGAGATCGGAACAAACATGCCTACTGCATGTGTATAACACACACAAACCGATGTCCATCCTCAATTTAACGACATATAGGGAAATTCCTTTCCTTCGACCGGTAATACGTTGCGCATAACTTCATCTAACTAGTGCAAATCATGTTTTTGGATGCCCATTTTCTGTCTCGACAGTCATATCCAATTACGCATATCAATATCACCATGCTCACCGATCACGTCGGTCTCCTTACGAAGTCTGCATGTTCAACGGCTGCGATGGTGTTGGTCCGCGTAGCAAACCGAGCTTCATGTCATGTACTCCCCCCACCCCAGGCCCACCGGCTCTTCCACACACTCGTCGCCTCCCCCTCGTATACGTACGAGTACACCGGCGAGAGAGAAAGCGCAGTTGGCAGAAACCTAAAAAAACACCAACAGAAATGGAGCTTGTGGTCCTCACCCACACCAGAGCACGAACGCTCAGCCTCTATCTCTGTTCACCTTTGGCCCCCCTCCTCTTATAATTCCACCCAACCACCATCGCCATCCCTGCCTCTCTCTCTCTCTCTCTCTCTCTCTCTCGCGGTGGCCATGACGGAGAAGGGGAAGCAGAGGGCGAGCTTCGAGGAGAAGGTGAAGACCCAGCCCGCGGCGGAGTACGGCGACGGTGGCGGCGGCGGGGAGGAGGAGGGGGACGACGACGACTCCAGGAAGAAGAAGATGTCGTCGTCGTCGAGCGGGAGCAGGCGAGGGAGTGGTAATGGCAATTCGTTCCGGCCGACTGCATATGCAATGCGTTGATCGCGCCTCTGTCGTTGTTCGAGAACTTAGAGGCTTAAATGAGCTTTCTAATTCGTGTGCGGTGTGGACCGCTGTGATGTGTCAGGTACTGCCGCGTCGAGGAATTGCCAGGCGGAGAAGTGCACGGCCGATCTCGCGGAGGCGAGGCAGTACCACCGGAGGCACAAGGTGTGCGAGCAGCACTCCAAGGCTCCGGCGGTGGTCGTCGCCGGCCTTCGCCAGCGGTTTTGTCAGCAATGTAGCAGGTCCAGTCCGATTTCATCACAATCCCCGTCGTGCTGTGCTGTGCTGTAATCCTTAGTAGTGTGAACTTTGAACTCAAATGACCTCATGATCAGTAGAATTAGAATGCGCTCCTTGCATCAAATGAAATCTAGAAACTCATAATTCTAAGCTCATCTTGAAGAAGAGTTTTAGTTTGGAGGACAAAATCCCAGACACGCGGTAGTACTAGAAACTCTAGAATTCAAATGTTGCCGTCAATCGTTCTACGGAGAGCGCAGTGAAAGCAACCGACCGGAATGGAATTCGGGCGAGGAGTGTCTTACATTGTGGTTGAATTTCACAAAATATGCTAGCACGTTTGAATCTTTGAGCCCTTCTATGAGAATTATTGGAGATTTTCCATCTAGGTCGTCTTCTAAGTTGGGGAGTGACCGATTCTCACTCTGCTTCATTTTGAATCGCGCTATTCCGGTCGAGCCTGACTGACTTCGATCTACTTTTAAACACATGGTTGATCGGATTGTCGTAATAGTACATATGCTCGTTTTGGAAACTAAATTCTCATTATGATCCTCGTTTTGATCCATGTGCTTGCCTTCAAAGTTTAATCCTCTCTATGTTGGAAGTGCGTTTTATGTTCATTTTCACTCTCTCTCTCTCTGTGCGAGTTCATTATAATCACACAACAATTAAGGATGTCTTTTCTTGAATTTATATAAGGTCTGATCGTGATCGATGTTGTTATCTTCGCCTGTCTTTTTTGTCAACTCGGAGCTTGATTCGCAGGTTCCATGAGCTATCAGAATTCGATGAAAACAAAAGGAGTTGCCGCAGGCGATTGGCAGGACACAACGAACGGAGAAGAAAGAATCCCATCGAGTCTCACATCACGGGCTCAAGTGGAAAAGCTGGCGGCACTCAAATGAAGGAGCTAGTCCGTGGACAAGTCGATGATTGGGGCTGGATTCAGATGACCATCCAAGAGAACGCCACCTACAAACATTTCCAGAGCAGATAAGCCCGTCGAACCCGTTTGATGCTCTCTCTCTTCTGTCATCCTAGTTGGTGATATTTCTGCATTATCCATAGTCTCTCTCGACACAAACGACTGTCCTCGACTTCAAATTCGAGGTTCCTGGTTCTTCTACATGGGGAAGTCTAGGCGGATTGGCTTACTACACCAGTACCATGTGCTGTAGGCTATGTCATCTATTTCATCTCTTGTTAGACCAAAATAATTTAAGTTTGAGTGCTGTACTTTCGGCGAGCTCATTCTTGGTGGGCGGGCATTTCGTCTCTTATCTAATAGCGGCATCCTCCTTTCCTCGACTTCGACTGGCTATAAGGATCGGATGGATCTGAAATCTGATCACGATGCCCTCTTTTAGAATGGTTATAGATTTTCAAAGTGATTATTGTAGTGCTCTCTCATGGAGGTGAGACTTAGGGAAGGTAGCAACTGGTTTCTTTTCGTGGTCTTGAACTCGTTGTAGGGTAGTTTGTGTTGTTCTTTGGCCAATCGGATGTGTGCACTGCTCTGTGTGTGATTGCCTGGAGGATGGGGAAGGGAGTGGGTGGTGTCCTTTTAGGATCATGGCTTAGGCAGTGCACTTCAACTTTTGCATGCGAGCACGCGTGGTTGTTTTTCTCTCTTTAGATTTTGTTATGAATGATTGTTTTTATCTCTTAAGAATATTGTTAAAGGGAAAATGTCTATGCCTCAAATTTTTCGTTCATGATAAATATATACTTTTTTTTCTTCCCTTCCTTCTTCCTTTAGCTGATTGCCGGACCTCGGCAACAGCCAGAATTGAGGATCAGCGAGGGCTCACCCAGCCATGGTGAGGCTTGACCTTGTCATCGCCTTGCTTGACCCTGGCGAGAGCTTGCCTAGAGACAACGAGGTCGGCCTCATAAATGGCCAAAGAGATCGACCTCGCTGGCTGTTGCCTCTAACCGGTTGCCAAGGTCCGGTGACTTGATGGAGGATGAAGGAAGAGAAGGAAAATTTTTTTTATTTTTTTTTTGAAAAATATCAAAATATTATTAAAAATGTCCACGTTAACGCCAATTGGCCAAAATTAGTCAGATGGATTGAATTGGCACAAATGTAAAAGGTTTATGACTCAGTTGACAAAAAAAAAAGATTTAGAATTGAATTGATATAATTACAATAAGTTTATGACTTTTTTTGGTAATTTTTCCGAGAATTATGTATCCATCATTTGATTTTGTATCATATTTCGATAAATCACCCGCTTAGACGGCAAAAGACGACACGAGCCCAAGCATCACGAGTGGAAGTCGCCAACACATGCATGGCATGACTCGGGCAGGGGGGGCGTACACCGGCCGGGCCGGGGCCAAGAAACAATGCCTCCATTGTCACAATAAACTACTACTGCTAGCAGAATACAAGACTGATTTACGACAAGGTACGGCAAAATCGCAAGCGAGTGTGGCTTCTCAAACAGCACCATGTCTCATTTCCGCATCCGCTCGTTTGCGCAACTTGCAAACTTTGACCCGGTCGGCCTCGTCCAATCGAGTCTAGTTTAGACCTCTCTTTTGTTCTTTAGCTGGAGTCGCGGGGGACGTTGATTAGGCCCAATCTTCACCTGACCTGCGATGGCCCTCGGATCCCGCATTGTACCAAGTACAATCACTGCTTGAGTTAACATGCCAGAACAGTCAAAACACTCTTTTTTAGGGTCGGACCCTCAAAACCTCAGCATTGACCCCTTCCTGCGTGTGGGTCACGCCTCTTTCTTCCTCACCTTTTTGACCCCGTCTTCCAGCTCCAATAAGATCGTTTTTTCCGAAGGAAAATCATTTTTTGAAATATTATTTTTCAACTTTCCGGCATCTGAACGACGAAACACTAATTGATCCATGAATAACCTTAGCATTGACGCCTCCTTGCGTCTAGGTCACACCTCTTTCTTCCTTACCTTTCGGACCCCGTCTTCTGGCTCTAATAAGATTGTTTGTTAGAAGGAAAATTGTTTTTTGAAATATTATTTTTTGACTTTCCGGCATTTGAATGAAAAAACACTAATCGATCTATGGATAACATTTTCTATGAACTGAAAGAGCAAATTTAGATCGGGAGAAAACAGTTTTTTTTTTATGATAAAAAAGAAATCACTCTCTCAAGATCACCAAACGAATGAAAGCTAACTATTTTTCCTTTAAAATGGTTTTCATGAAATATATTTTCCCGCGGTGCGTTTCTTTCGGTGAAAGACAAAATGATCAATTAATGGAAAATCGTGTACAATCAAATAAAATATACATACTTATGTTTGTTTAGCGGAAAATAAGATTGTGAATGATAACCATTCTGTTTCTCTATTTTTGTTCTAGAAACAAGTTTGGTACAGAAATTCGTTTGGTAACGCAATTTCATTTTTCAAGTTTTAGAACAAATTTTGATTTGAAAAATAGGTTTATAATAGAAATGAGAAGTTAAAATTTTATACTTTTCTATTTTTGGAACAAAAATGAGAAATAAAAATTTTTCTCATTGCTCTTCCTCACTAATGGCTGGTCGTCCACCCGTTGGCCATTGCCGCCCACTTGCCGGCCACCACCTCCCATCACTGCCCACTGTTTGCCATCTCCCACTCGCCTTCCTCTTGTCGCTGCCCACAATGGGCTATCACTCGCCATCCGCCGTCTCCTGCCATTGCCCGCTATGGGCCGCCAGTCGCCGGTCGCTCTCCTCCCGCCTCCTGCCGCTGCCACTCGCTGTTCATCGGCCACTGTCTCTCACCGCCGACCGCTCTCCTCCCACCGCTGCAACCTGCTGTAGGTTACCACCCGCCGTCTACTAGCCACCGTCTCCCACCGTCCACTGGCCCCCGTCTCCCGCTGCTGGGCGCCCTCCTCTTGCTGCCGTCCGCCGGCCACCGTCTCCGGCCGCCTTCCACCCGCCTCCCATCGCCGTTCGCCACCGTTGCCTCCTGTTGTCCACAGCTCGCCATTCATTGCCATCGCCACTTGCCCGCCATCCACTTGTCAGCTACCCAAAAGAGAAATTTTGTGCCGTTATCAAACAAATTTTTATTTTGGGAAAAGAAATTTTATGTCGTTTTTAAATATGTATTTTTGCTCATAAATTTACCCATGAAACAGAAATAGAAAATCTGGCCGGAAATTAATTTCTGAAACAAAATGGTTATCATTTGCAGCTTAAATGATTTGGAAATTTTTTTCCAAAAAAACGATTGTTTATATCACTTACAAAAATGAATGAACGAAAAATATTTTTATCATTCACGAAAATGTTTAGACATAAATTACTATTGATAATGAAAACATCTTTCATTGACTAACTATTTTAAGTGATACAAACGATATGAATTTCTCTTCCTCGAAAATAACCAAAAAAAATAAAAAAAGAAAAATAGCATATCTTGACCTGTAATTTTATCATTTATTAAAATCATGAGAACCGAATTCTCGTAATTTCATACACGAAGGAAGCAGGGCATCCATTCTTTTTTTTTTAAAAGGCTTTCGTCGTTTCTTTCTAAAATACCCTTAATTTCTCATTAGCTACGTTAATTGTGAGGATACAAGTGTAATTGTCAAATATCAATAAAAGAGAGTGAATCTAACGTCGGTACGACTAGCACTACTTCTGTTTTTCACCCTATTTATCCAACTCTCCTCTCCTCATGATATACTCATAACTTATATGGCTTAACAAAATTCTAGACTTAGTCAACTCCATCTATATGGCGGAAAATGAATAATTTTGGAACACGTTTCATAAAAAATGATCGCTTGTATCCCTTAAAATAATTGATTAATAAAAAATGTTTTCGTTATCGCCAACAATTAATGTTTAAATATTTTTGTAGACCGTAGATTTTTCATTAATTATTGAACCGGTTCATTTGTCTATAAAAAAAAAAGGGACAATTTGTTATGTATCAAAGTCTAGATATTTCATTGGTTCGTAAGAGTAGCCCCAAATTGATCAAAGATATTGAGAAAAAAAGCTGTGTTGCTAAGATTAATCTGGATAAATCCATTGCAAGACATCGAAGAATGACCAAAATTGTTTGTCCCCGAAAAAAGTTTTATCCACTAAAGGACGTAGAGAATAAAGATTTCTAATTTGTTTCAATTCGAGGAAGAGAAATAGTATTCATAAAAATCCAGCATTTTGCAACAATGTAAAAAGCTACGGTGATTGGATAAAATGAAATATTTTGATAAAAAAAGAAACTGATTAAATTAAAGTTCTTTCTTTGGCCTAATTATCGATAAGAAGTTTTAATGCATTCATTCTTGTAAGCGATATGGCCGATCATTATTAAGAAAATGTTTTTCTAATTATTCAGTTTTCGTGATACGAATGCACCATAGATGCAAATCAAAACAACTTGAACATTTATTGAAGATAGACGTGAAGGGATCGCGATAAATACAAGGAAAACCACAAGGACCGTAGCTAAATTGGTTCGAATTTTTTTACATCTCCATAAAGCGTCAGATTCGCGAGCCAAAATACAATTTCGGATTCATTTTGCCCTGATTTGCACGTTATGCTTAGAATGGAAACCGCATCCTCTCAACTCCTCGCGTACAATCAACTGACGTGGATACATTACATGTAAATTACCACAACCATGACCAAAAAAAAATTACCGCGAGTAATAGTTCACCGCGAAATTCCGTAAAAATAAAAGGAAAAAAACAATCTAAAGACATTCACCCAAGCAATGCAATGCAACGAAAAGGGACGAATCGAAAACTCGTAACGTAAATTCTCCCCACCCCACAAGAAAAGGCAAAGCGCAATGGAATAAAGATCATCAACGATAAGCCAGAAGGCACCCAAAAAGAGAGAGAAGAAAAAAGAAAGGAGAAAAATCGAGAGGGGAAAAAAAGGCAACAAAAAATGAATAAAAACGAAATAAATAATGGAAAATGGAAAATACCCCACCTCCAAGAGCAGCGACAGACGGCCGTCCCACCGAACCAACATGTGCTCGCTCGCCCTTTCCTCTCTTTGTTCTTTCTCGCGGTGGCCTCCGACTCCCTCTCGACAATAAAAATATTCGGCTTCTTATAAATTCTCCATCCGTTGTTCTTCCTCCTCCTCCTCCTCCTCCTCCTCCTTCACCACCACTTCGCTCCCTCCCTCTCCCTCTCCCTCTCCCTCTCTCTCTCTCTCTCTCTCGTCCGTCGTCGTCTCGCGCATCGCGTGCGCCAATGCCTGCGCAGAAGCGGTCCCTGCCGGAGAATGCGGACGACGAGGACGCCTCGCAGCCGAGCGGCCACCACGGCCACCACCACCCCCACGGCCCCCACGCCAAGCAATCTCGCCGCGACGGGGACCCCGAGCAGGACGACCAGCAGCCCGGGGAGCCGCAGGGCGGCGGCGCCGGGGGCGGAGGAGCTGAGGAGGAAGAAGAAGAAGAAGAAGGTCCGCCTAAGCTCTCGTTGTTGGTTATTGCTGTTGTTGTTCTCGTCTCGTTGACGAGTTCTTTTGTTCGTATACGTAATCTGTGCGTGCTGCGCGTGTGCTGGCATGCGAGTGCGAGCTCGCGATTGATGCGATCGGATTCCGCGCTCGTCCAAGTGATTGCTCTCGCTCTTTGTTTTCTCTCCAGATTCTCAAGGAAGTCCGTCGTCGAGCTCGGAGGAGAAACCTGAGTATTCACTCGTCTCCACCCCCTCTCGATCTGTTTCTATCGCTTCGGATTCTCTTTTCTTCCTCGCTTGTTGGTCGCGCGACTCGTGCCCATGCTGCTTTGCTTGATTTCGCTGTGCCGTGGCTTGCTTCGCGAAGTAATGCTGCGTCTCCGCGTGTTTGAAGTTGCTTGTGCTGATCTGTCGATATGGCCGATTCGGGCGCGTCCTCTGGTGTTCAGGTTCTGCTTGATTCAGTGCATGAGAAGAAGTATTGCATGTTGCAATTCATTCTGCTTTGCTGCCAGCCCGACGCTGTATCTCAGGAGTATTCTCAGCTCGTTGAGATCGTGGTTTTGTCTTACACATGAATATTGCATTGCTATTTTTGTGCGTCTCTTTCAATTATACGTCGGCATTGCATCCGAATTTCGAATGGGAAAAAAATGACGTTGACTCGACTCTTTTTGTGCTGCGTAGATGCATCACCATGTCATACAACATTTTGGTGTCAGTTCTAGTTTTTGGAAACCAGCCAGAACTTATATCAATCGTGTTGTGGCTGCAGGCAAGCCTGGATGGATGTTCTTCTCCAGTTTTCTTGCTTCGATTTTTTTTACCTTTCTGTCTCTGTAACTTAATTATGTTATGTTCGGTGCTTAGAATATCAAGGCAGGCTTCGCGCTTTGAGATTATGGTCAAGGCATTAGTTTGCTCAGGTGTACGTATTGTGCATGATCTATATTAAGAGACATATATATGCGTTAAGGATCATTAACTTATTCACTTAAGTGAGGAGAAGGCAATATGCTGTCTGGACTTTGGTTTCTGCTTCGAGTTGCTATGAACAATTGGACAAATAAGAGAAAGTGATTCTTGACTAGTGATGGAGCCCAGGTGTGATATTATCAACCGTAAAAGTGCCAAAAGATAGGGAAAATTTCACTTCAACAGCTGATGTAGGTAGTGTTTCTGGTGTTGAGTCCTTCACTTAGTTCACCTGATTAACTAGTGCATTATTAAAGTGGCGGAGATGATCATTTGAGTTGAGTGGAAGATGGCCGTTGCAGGATATTGGGCATCAGTTTTATCATCCATTGCAGTTGCCTATCACTTGCTTATGATAATATCCTTCTCTGTTCTAGACGTCTATAACTCCAAACAGACCATGTCTCTCAGCTCCTTTGCATGGTTATCATGTACTTCTGTCTATGTATATGGTACTAGGCATTCTTATGGTGGTTGCTTCTTAATACCTCGCCTCTTCAGGGCTCTTTGTCCAATTTGGGTTGGTAAAGACCCTACAGAGATGAATTCTGATATTTTTGTGAATTCTGATATTTTTGTCCATTGAACCTATTTACTAGTGCAAGTATGAGGTCATATATGCTTCTATTGTTCAATTCTGTGACTGGACTTTGGATCCCGATATCTATCTCCAAATGGACCCTGTCCAGCTGGTTTGCATTAGTTCCTTCTAGCTACTCATAAAAATTGGCGTAGCTGAGAATGCACACTATATAGCTTTCTATTTCTAGATGTTGTTGAAAAATTTTGAATTCGGCCACTGATAGTCCCAAAATCCAACTTAAGGACCTCAAGGATTGTATCAAGTCCTTGCAAGCCCTATCCTAGAAAGATTTCCTTAGGGTGAAGTTCCTGTTCATAAGCGTCTTGAGTCCGAAAAGCAGAAAGAATCTAGCTTTGGTTACTGCAATATCACCAAAATTGCAGTCAATATGAACCTTAAGAGTTTGCAAGTACATATATCCGTGATGTCCACATCTAGTATGTTTTTCAGATCATGGTCTTGGGCTTTGTCCCTGTTCTTCTTTTGGCTAATGTCCGCAACAGGTTCAGAAATCCTCCTCCATGAAAACTGAGCTGCATGTGTGGCAAATTTGTGTCTCTTCATCTGTAATCATCATTGTGGGGACAGCCTTTTTTTTCCCCAATTTTAAGGTCAAGGTTATAAAAGTAGGATTACTGCATTCTATTCCCGACGTCATCATATATTCATCTGAAGACAATTGGAAGGACATGGTAGAGCCTGCTTGTGGTGGCGGTGGTTTCCTTTTCTTTTGTGTGTGTGTGTGTGTTATCTTGTTTGGTAACAAAGACTCCACTTTTGGCTTATAGGGTCCCTTTAGAGTATCAGCAATTTCCATATATATATTTTTCCATATTGACTGTTGACATCACTTATTTTTTCTTGTTTCCTGCAGATTTGTTTATGTAAAACTATCAGACATTCGTAAAGATGTACAATGCCCAATCTGTCTAGGTACTGTTTGCCTTGGCATCTTGCATCTAAATACTTCTGAATATTAATATCAGCATAGCTTTTTCTTGATAGAATGCGTCCAGGCGACTATCCTTTATGAATCATTTGTAAAGATGATGGCATGTGCTGACTTCTGCTGCATCACATATAACCGTAATGACTTCATGTGTGTTTGTGGAGATTGGGGGAGAAAAAAAGATCGTGAGCTAAGTGAACTTTGTTTTCGTGATATGTCGGGATTGAAGTTCAGAATCTATGTAGATAATTATGTCTTTTTTGCACGTGGCAATTTCATTTCTTTAAGAGGCTAGATGTGCCCAGTTATTTTAAGTTCTTTGTGCAGGATGCCTACTACAAAATAGAGTCTCTGACTTTCTGCACTAGATTGGTATAAGAAACTATTGATTTAATTCTCTTCCTGGTTGTGTCCTCCCTGTACACAAGGATTTTTCTCTCTTTCATATGGTGCTTATGGAGATAAAAATATAGGAGTTTTCTTTGGAAATGTTAGCATCAACATCTCTGGTGTTTTTAATGGTCTACTTTGGTTAAAAAAGATGCTTTAGTTCAAGTTGTCTCCACCATTATTTCTCTATCATGACCAATATTTCCTTGGATGATGACTCTATATATTTACACTTTGAACACTTTGCCAAATTAGGGGATAATGACACAAATAGTCCATTAACTTTGCTCCAATGTGCAATATGGTCTCTGAACTTTTAATTTGTTCAATGTGGCTTTTGAACTTCCGTCCAATGTGCAATGTGATCTCTGAACTTTCAATTTGTTCAATGTGCTCCCTGAACTTCTGGTACATGTTCAATTTAGTCCCTGAAGTATATGAAAATGTTCAATGTTGTTACAGTTCAATGACCACATTGAACAAACTAAAAGTTCAGAGACTATATTGCACGTTAGGCCAAAGTTTAGAGACCACAAAGTTTAGGGACCATTTGCGTCATTTTCCCCAAAATTAATTGTGCTAAGACGTAAATTGCCATTGTATGATTTCGTTAAGGGGAAACCGTTACTTCGTCTTCTCCACTCTCTCTGGTTGTTTTGAAATGAGAATAAGATACATTATTGGACAGATTTTCAAAAGTGTGCAATGATTTCTAATCTTGAGCTTTAGTTATGAGATCATGATAGATTACTGTTGCAGACTTCTGTAAATCCACCATGACTCCAACTGACAATCAGAACTAGGATGATGAACTTTTATGAGGTTCAAAACTATGATTGGCCATGATCTGGGAAAGATGGAAGTCTACTTTTCATACCTATTAAAGGTTTTATTGGTAATTTCGAAGTACTTTTTGGGGAGGGTTTAACACTGTAGTTATGCTTAGTTCTGGTTTTCTTGCACAATCAGCAGGATATTGTACCTATGCCATTTTATCATGCTCTTGCAACTTCTGAAAAGCTACTTATATATCATACGAAGTTGATACGTAGCATTACTTCTCGTCATCTGGTAATGACATCATACAAGAAAGGGTTCTCAAATCTGGTCATCTATGCAGGCATCATCCGGAAAACAAGAACTGTTATGGAATGCCTGCACCGCTTTTGTAGGGAATGCATTGACAAATCAATGCGACTGGGGTATGAAACCAAAAAAAAACTTCCTTTTTATGTATTATGCAGCTCACAATTGTGGTAAGATGTTGCTCTGCTTGATACTTTTGTGCAGGAACAATGAATGTCCTGCTTGCCGCACTCACTGTGCCAGCCGACGCTCACTGAGAGATGATCCCAACTTTGACGCCTTAATAGCAGCATTATATCCGGATATCGACAAATACGAGGAAGAGGTATTAAATCGACAGAGCTGTGTACTTCCTTGATCAGATAGTTCTAGGTTGTGTTTTCTCATGTTTTGACTGGTTCACCGCAATCCTGTTTCAGGAGTTGGCTTTTCATGAAGAGGAGAGAAATCGCAACAAGCAGGTCATTGAACTTGTCACGCAGATTTGTCAGCCTGTCTTGTCTTATCAATCTTTTGGCCTTGTTTGCCTGTCTTGCTGGCTGTACCATTTCGCTCATATTTCAATATGAAACAAACACCAGAGAAAATTGTCACAATGCATGCATGTTGGATTCGAAATATGTACTGCTGTAATTTTTTCTTGCTTTTCATGATTATGGATAGTTGTTGATGGAATCTCTAATCCTCAATACTAGCAGCGATGAAAATTTTGTTGGTTCATGTATAGTGGCTAGGCTCCTAATCTTCCGAATTGACAGATTCAAGCATCCATTGCTCAAATTCTTCAACGGCAGTCAGAAGCACTTGTCAAAAGACGCACGCTGGGTAAAGATCCAGCTGGTGGATTTATCACAAGATCACAGCGGAATCTAAGGCCTTCTACTAGAAGAAGACGGAATTCTCGAGGAACTGATCATCAAGGTTCCGAAGACAATGAAGATGAACATGATAGTAATGGTGGCAAAGATTCATCTTCCGCTGATGAGCGTGGTACTGAAGTTAGGCAGAGACGTCGGAGAAAAAGGACAGGAGTACGTTCATCATTACCTTCTTCATCGGCTGATGTTGAATGCCCAGACAATGATTTGGAAGCAACCAGAGATACCAGAGGAATTTCTCCTGGGCTCGTATGGAACCCAGAAATGCTTGCTTGGGGTAGGGGTGGTACAAGAAGTCACACAAGACATGGCGGTGTAAATGGTAACAACAAGAACTCCAAGAACATGCGGCTATCCAAGCTGGTTGATTACCTCAAGAGTTTAGAGGAAAATGATGAGGTAATCTATACGCATTCAAACTTTGTCAAAAGTCAATGATAAATCCACAGCACAGAGGAATGCTGCCTTTGTAATGAGTGTTTTTTCTAGCTGAAGTATGCACACAGAGGGCATAAAAGTGAAAACTTCTAGTTCTTTAGATTCACAACTGGCGAAGTATATAATTATGGGGAATATCTTTTCCCTTTCTATGTGTCACTACGGTCCTCCTCACTTTGGATGTTTTTTGTACAGTTAGATGTTTATTTCATGCTTGTTTCTTTGGATAAAGAAAGTACTCCAAGTCTGAAGCAGCCCTACCTTTGCAGTAGGCGAAGTCTGTCAGTTAAACATCTATGTGATGTAAGATTTTCTCCTGCTATCTGAATTGCAAATACGCTTCAATTATTATTCGTCATTCACACCTCCTGCAGTAGTGTATTATATTTTCATCAAGATCGTTGTGATTATGTCTATGATTTGCTGGGGACCTGCATCTGGAGATAGGTGTTTGCTTGACTTCTTAATGACACATGTTCAAACGGTGATTTTAAGTAAAAATTCAACTAGCAATAACACGCACGGAATTTGTCTTCAGTGTTTGGCCTTAGTAAAAATGTCACAAGCTTAATGAAGTTGAATTTTGCAATCATAGATGATATGGTGCTTTTAAGCTCTCATTTCTCCCTTTATTTTGAAATTGGCCTATTCTCGAAATCGTATATTTGGGCCGGGAGAGCTCTAAAAAGAGTACTCATATAGTGTTGACTTCAAGAATGCACTCTTGGTTGAATATTTCAATGGGTAACTTCAGATTCAATCTGTCTTCTTTTTCTTTTTCCCGGGTTGGGGTTTGGAGGTGAATGAAAATCTGACTTAACCTTTTGCAATCTTTGGCATTGTAGAATATGGTCGTCTTT
The DNA here is from genome assembly GCA_024500025.1 of Syzygium aromaticum. Taxonomy (NCBI): domain Eukaryota; kingdom Viridiplantae; phylum Streptophyta; class Magnoliopsida; order Myrtales; family Myrtaceae; genus Syzygium; species Syzygium aromaticum. The sequence goes on from CM044895.1 coordinate 8,144,866, forward strand.
TTTGTTTTGGCCGCTGGTCTTCTTTCTTTTTGTAAGATGAGTTTTTTACTCTGCAGTATGTTGCTCAACAAACACCTCTGCAAACTGAAGAAGTTGAAATATTGGTGGTCAAAGGGAACCATAACATCAGCCGTCAAGGACCTAGCCTGAACCTTTTCTCCTTAGGAAGTGAACATGAAAATGTTTTACCTGTTGTTGATCCGCGTAAGGCTGAGCTGCAAATTCTGGAAAAGGAAGCGACGCTAGCAGGGATAATTGCAGACAATGGATCCATCAGTGACATCCTGGTAAGTTAACGCCACAATGGAGTTTCTTGGCAATTTTCCATTTTTTTTTTTAATTTCTGGTACCATTTATCGGTAACCTCATATTTCTGCTACTATATATCTCCGAGGACATTTATGAACGGTCCTCTCAATGAGCAAATATATCTTGTTGCAGATTCTAGGATTCCAGCAGAAACGAACCTCCAACTCCTGATGAGTTCCATGGGCTTCTTGAGCAATATTTAAGTAAACTCTCACATACTCGTATATATACATATATATGTAGAGAGGTGAACGGGATTGCCAGTTGAGCTTAGAGTACATGTTAGTTGATAAAGGCACACCATGTAGTTCCCAAAAAGGCACACATTATTGGTTACTTTCTTAGGTTTTTCTTCCGTTGCTGATTTTACTGCAAATTGTTATTACCAGATTATATTAGAAGGTTGGCAGTCAAATATTACGTGTTGATGTCTCTGGATTGAGTATTCGAATAGGAATCAATTCACTCAAGAAGCAACTAATGATCAATTCATCGAGATGGTCTTGGTGTAAGTCTTGCTTGAGATTTTTCAGATCAGACGTCCGATCCTCGCAGGACTCAGGACCTTCAGCTGCAAACGTTCGGCCTTGCCTTGGCGGCGGAACGGGTGCAAACGGCCAGGAGGGGCCTAGAGGGATCTTTTGGCCCTATGCTAAAAGACTGGGCGTGACTATGCCTTGCTTGAGTAGAAAAGTCAACCCGACCAAACTGAATCGGTTGGGTCCGAGAGCGCCGAAGTCCCGTTCTTCTAGACTCCAACTTTAAGACTTTTACGTACAATCAAGTAGTAGACACGGGTAGGGATAGTAGGTTTCAGGATGGGTAGGTAAGTTTTAGCTGAAATTTACCATGTTAGAAGCAGTTCTTAGTTTTTGCAATCCCAAACCTTCTCTATTTGCCCTTGAACTGTCTCTAGAATCTATCCTATTTTTCGGTCTGGTTCTAGAGTCTACCCGAGAACATGATTTTTCTTTTGTTCCTTTTTTCAGTTTCATTATTTAAAGCAAAATAATATGAGTACCAAAACGGTTCAAAGTAAAATATGAACGAGATTGAGCGAGCAAAGGTGAGTGAAAAACAAGGGAGGGTTGTGAGACTTGAATGAGCGATGCAAGGAGGAGGGTCATTCGCGAGCGAGAGAGAGTCGTGAAGTGTTTGAGTAAGGTTGGAGAGAATAGAAAAAAAGAGAGACAAAGAGAAAAGGATGTCAAAAGAAAAGCTGGAGTCTTTAGACTTTATGATACACTCCAGGCTAGTCTTGGTTGGCTACTGCCAGGTAGACATGTATGGTAGCCTCTCATGCTTAGGGTAATAAGAGGGGAGTTTCGGATCCTGCAGGATCAGCCTGTGCTTTGCACAACGCTCCTTAGCCAGCTTGCTGGCCCTATGCCCCTGTTAAAGAGCACCGCGCGATTGTTTTTGGGCCGTTTGATGTGTGATCATAAATTTCTTATGGTCCATGGCTTCATTTGGGTTTCTCAATTAAAAAAAATTCTTTATTTCCTATTTTTAATATAAAATTTATTTTGATCGGGTCTTGGCCGGAGCATTTGAGGTCTAGTTGTTCGAATCGGCCCAGCTCTAATTAGAGAATAGGCCCAAAGACCGGTTCGATCGAGTTACAACTAGAACCAACCCCTTTGCCCATGTGCTCGGCAACATATTCGGACCGATTCCCTCCCTAAAATCCACGAATTACCAGCTCTACCAGCTTCAACCACGTCATTCTGGGGTTGAATTATACCTACTTTTTGCAGCGACTAGTTATAGTTTTACGTCGGGAAAGTATCTATAAATGTTTGTTATTTTCCTTTCTATCAGCAAATTTGCAATGAGAAAGGTAATTTCCAGCCTATCCACAGTTAGCAACTTCTTATAGTTGGTAAAAACTAAGTTAGAACAGTAACAATTGGTAAACTTCAGGCGTAGTTAGAAACCTACTATATAACATGCAGTTGCTCCCAATTCATCCATACAATTCATCCATAGTAATTGTTACGCAATTATGATAACTGTCTAGGCGACGTGATAAGTATGATCGATTGCGTCCTTGGACAAAAGCTGCGAAAATATACTTCGATCATTTGTAAAAGCATAGTAAAAGTGTTCCTTCTATTATACAAACTCTAATATCTCCATACAAAAGATCGTTCTTCCGTAAAAGCAATTGGATAAGAGGCTGCTATACACGTTCCAATAGGATAGAGGAAGAAAAAAGAATTGGCGATCTAGTTGTCCTTACAATTTCGCGAGTAACTCGAAGACAATCTAGTCTGCGACTGAAAGAAATCGAAGTGGGTTCCGGCCCCAAAAGACTTCCTGGTGGAATTGGGAGAATCCGAGAGTAAAGGCTCGTAGACTGGATTTCTATTCTTGGGTTGAGTGATTGACAACGGAGAAACGTCCCTCTCTGTTGACCTCGGCTGTGGTTCTATGTTTCCCAGGGACAAAATCGGTCCCCCCATGCGTTCGGCCTGCTGGAGTTTATTGATTTGACTAGGTCTGTATGTATATCTGAAATACTTAAGAGCTAGAATAGGACCCATTCCTGCTCCAACTATGACCTGCGAGATGAAAAAAAAAAAAAACTTGTTCAGTTAGAAAGAGCGCACACAACCTTAATCTAGCATCAAGAGTGCATTTTGGTTCATTTGCACTTGTCCAGATCATATTGCTCGGGTTTAGAGGAGATACAGTGAAAATGTCCAGAGAAAAATATGCAATGTAGTAATTATTTCGGTCACCGCTGCCATATCATCTTAATTTCATGCGATTACCTTCACCTGCTAATCCTTATCTTGAAGAATGGCATCGCCATAATTGACTGCTAAAAAGAGAAATAATTGAGCCCAAATGGAACATGCATCAACAAAACAAATACTCACCAACATAGTCAGCCAGTAAGACGGTTGTTGGCACAGCCGGAACATTATTGTATACATCCCTGATGAAGGGATGGCACTGAACATCCAGTTGATGATGTAGAATGCAAGCAAATTTCCCCATATGGCGAGATGTTGCAATATAGTGAACGAGCTGCATTTGCAATCAAAGTTTAAGGAATTACCAATTGACAAGCAGTCAAAGAAAAAACTGCATAACAAATAACCCAGCATGAAGCCATGACCCATTAATTTTTTCACTAGGAACATGAAGTATCAAAAAAAGCCAAACTTATAGTAGCAAAACAGTGAATATCGCGAAGCTTACTTTGTTTCCAGCGTCACCACGAAGGCTTGCAACCATATACATCCAGAGAGCGCTACCATAGATACCTCCTCCATTTCGCTCTTCTCAAAAGCATATGCACGCATGCTGATGGCAAATACAACAACCGCCTACATTTACAAGCCACATTCATTAAACACAGAATAACAAGCACGAGCCAGCAGTCAATTAAATTGTGTAATGTCCAATTGCTTTATTTCACACAAGGCCAAATCCTCTAACAGGCTACAATGTATTACTTGAATATTTGGCCTTCCAAGGAATGAAGCTGGCAAATGACTGGTATATCTAAAGACAACCTTCTCAGTATACAATCACATAGCCATGACTTCGTTTCACTTAAGGCAACCAAAAGGGGACTCATATATACTAGAAATTCATATCGAAAAGCGAATATGAAATTCCATACTCATACAATGGCATCTTAAATATTTTTCCAAAGTTCAGGGGGTCACCATTAGCTGTTCCTATAATTTGATCAACAAAATTATTATTCAATTCTGTTGAATCAGAGAAAAGAACCTGCGGTCAGCTAATCTTTCTGAAAAAGTAAAATCACAGAACAAGAAATGGTCTAAATTTGCACTTACATGAAAAAGCGATCGTCCAAACCATCCAGCAAATGTGCTAGGATTCAGAAGCCTGTTTCAAGAAGTAATGTTTAAGAAAATTTTCTGCACCGAGAGCCAAAAGAGAGTAAAAGTCTATGCTCATGATCTCATAACAAATTGAGGACACACCTCCCAGCTTGGCAGTAAAAAAGAATTTGTGGATGCTGCATAACGGTCTCTTCACCAACATCTTTGTCAAGTACACTTACTAAGACAGGGATGCTGGTGTAGAAAACATTGTAGGCCATCAAACTCACTGAGTTGAAAAGACTGGTTCCAGAAATACCTGATACGAAGGAGAAACTGGTAGTGTGTTTGTGTTAGAACAACAGGTACAAGCGTAAGGTGTGCATGCAAGCACAGAGACACAGTACAGAGAGAGAGAGAGGAACCATAATGATGGGAACTCACAAGATTTGGATGAAACATATGAGTAATGATTTATAGAAAGAATACTGCGAGAGAAATGCTGTTCGGTTGTAGGAGTATCGCCCATGAACCAGTATCAATCTTTTCAGAAATCTGAATTCTGTAGACACCAGTCAGAAAGTCAACATTTAGAAGTCCCATGGCAGCAAGCACATAGAGGAAACTATAAAACAATACATGCCACATATTCTGAAAGAATAATCCCAATAATAAAGTGTTTCAAAGGTTGACCCAGATGAAATGATCTCCTGGAACATGAAACTTGTTGACCAGACCCAAATATGTATACTGGTCATCCCCATTTAATTTCAGAGAAGTTTTAGATCTAATAATCTCCCCACTTTCACAGACCATCCTACTATTCCCGTTTCTACAGGTAGAACTTCCCAGCAAACTGGTCTCTCCATTGGAATAATGTGAACTTCTTTATGGTAAGATAATAAAAGTGCTGCCCACACGACGTTACTAATGCATATAGCTGAGACCGCATAGAGTCATGATTATCTACAGCAGAGTTCAGTTTCCAAATACCAACTAAATACCCTTAATAAGGTGTGAAGCTAAATAGCACTGACATCGACACGCAACATATAACACGCGACACGACACAACATGACATGCCACTCAAAAAATAAAGAATTCTGACACGTTGGGACACATTGTATATTAAATGTCTCTCTCTCTCTCTCTCTCTCTCTCTCTCTCGATATATATATATATACATGATAAATTATCATTGTTATGATTATTAATCAAATTAATTTGATTCAAATCCAAAAATGAATAAATAATAAAAAAAGAGTGTCGGTGTCCGACACGGACACGGAGGCCCCCGGAGAGTGCCCGTGCTTCCTAGGTGTGAAGTATCAGCGGTCCAGCCCATAGAACCCAAAATCTTTTGGCATTTTCAACAAAAGAAGTCCAAAAGGAATCTATTTTCTAAATTAGCAACATTGTTTCTTCAAATGACCACACATTCTACATATTTATAGCCGTGAAGTATGAATGATTTGACGTCCATGCAAACATCCAAACCAGAAAAGAACACACATTGGACATGAGCAGCAATACTTACTCCCAATGCTATAATCAGCAGCCCTAGCTGCCTGTAGTCCTTCTCTACCACTAATGCCCACTCCTATGTCAGCTTGTTGAATCATCTTGACATCGTTTCCACCATCTCCAATGGCCAAGGTTCTGTAGTCACATGATTTTAAGAGTTGCACAAGCTGCACGAGGAACACAAGATATGACACGTAATGTGGCTGAAATTGTATATTTAGGACAATAGGAACAACAATAGCAATTAGTGGTTAGATATATTTTAAATATTAATAAAAGTAATTATTGGTTTTTTCATACCACCATCACAATTTAAAAATCGTGTACAAGCGTAAGATACTGTAATTAATATTACTTAAAAAAAAACTAAATTCACAGTTACCACAATATTATGAAGGGTAAACATGACCGGACTTTCTACCTCCTATCTTGAACATGTTCAGCTCCCAAAAATCAACTTCAAGTCTAACCCCATAATGAAGATCATTCTACTCAAATAGAGGATATACACAATAATCAACAAAGATAAAGCTTTGTCGCTATATAGTTTGAACTTCTATATCATTTTTGAGGTTCTTGTCATGATACTCATGTAACTTTAAAGGCACAATGTTCTCAAAACAGCTTTAGACATATCCAAGTGAATTCAGAGGACCAGCAGAAGCCAAAGGTACAGGAGTTTCCTACAAATTTAAATTATTTGATGATGATACATATCATCAAGTTAAAAGGAGCGAAACCTTCTATACTAGTAGACAACCATTGGTCCCAAAGGCTTAAGCTGTCACAAAAACGGACCCATAATGTATATATAACAAATGTTTCCACACCCCATCAAATGTTAGCTAAGCCTTACAGGTGAAACATCTATGTAACTATATTGAACAGACAAGTGAAAACAAAACACAATAATTAGAACAGAGGCAAGATAAAAATGAGAGCGAGGATTAAGACTCTTCATCTTTACTACATTACCATGTTAGGCAATTGTTTGTCCAAAGATCGCAATCTACCGAGAAACGGGCTTGTACTGTATATATAATATATTAACTAACATGCTCCATACGCTTAATTTCCCCATCTTATTACCACATCTAAAATTCATTAAACACTTGAGTTGACTCAGCTGCCGGCACCTGACCGCGTCTTGACCCCTATCCAATTTTTGGGCCAATTCCCCCCTCAATGGGAAAATAAAATGGCGACTACAAGGTGGCTAAGTTCTTAGGCAGCAAATAAGTTCATTTTGTATTAAACAAACAATCTACTGGTGACTCTCTGATCTGCAATTTGATCACGTGACAATAAGCTGATGATTCTCTAATCTGGTAAGCGATCATATGCAAATAAAGAGAGCAAAATTCTGGTAAAATAACACCAATTAGAAAATTAAAAAAAAAAAAGATCCTAACCTATCACTGATTACCCAAGACTTCTGTCATAATCTAACACCAAATATAGACACTTTTCAGTAGAATAACCTGAGCTTTTTGCGATGGTGTCACCCGGCAACATATAGCTGTCCTTGATAATATGGCTAAGTCAGTGAAAGCCTTCCGATGATATGTCAGAGCAATTTCAAGAGACCATCCATCAACAACAAATGCCACATCCTAATTCAAGGGAAAAGCTGGTTACCAAAAACCATGAAGCAACAATCACATTAATAAATTTGCACCCAAGCTGATCCATTGAACATATAACTTGAGCTCATAACTATAGGTGTCAGGTGTAGAAAGTGGCAAATAGCTGAGTGGTTTAACCCCAATTACATCTCAGCATTTTATTTAGGAGGAATGATTAGCGGCACTCTAGACCAACAAGAAGATTATTCAAGAAGCAATAAGGGTATCTTTCTAGAACGGATACAGAAAATGTAATTTTTGTCTGTGCCTGTTTGTCATCTATTGTCGTAGGAAAAATCAACCCAAAAATTGTCAAGGAAGAGCAGAAGTCCTTATACTTTACAGGCTGGAATGCCAACAGATGTCTACTATTGAATTCACCTTTACGATAGTACCCATTATTCTAGAACTTTGCCAGGAATAGATAACTCAATTGCTAGAGGGAGGCCCACTGGATGTAAATCACCCCAAAGCTCCTAGAAGACCGATCACCCTAAAGCTCCCATAAGACTACTAGAAAGGGGTCAAATATTGAAAGCTAGGATTTAGCACCGGATTTAAATGGTTTACGCTCTTCAAAATGCATGCCTACATATGTGAACATTCAAAGTCAAGGCTATGTGGCTCCTTCAAATTAAAGTCATTGCCAAATTCGTTGGATAATTTTGTTCTAATAATTACGGGGCAGTGTTTCACCCTCTTAGTGACCTCTAAAGAAATTTACCCTACTTAATTTTTATCACACATAAGCGCCCAAAAAGATTCCCAGTGATACAAGTACTATGGCCAAAAAATGTCCAACCCAATTCAACCTTCTTAGCTTAAGCGTTGCCAAAGGCAAGTATTTATCATCAAGAAACATTCTATTAAGACAATCAAATGCTATTTTTTTTCTCATACAATATCAAGCCAACAAAATGCTACACAACAACACAGCAAGAGATAATTGACTGACCTAAGAAAGTAGTAAGGTGAACATTTATTGACGCACATGATTTACCATATGAAGTCTATAAACTTTACCTTAGGTTCTGAGGAAGTTATCCTCATTGTGAGCAAAACTCTTTCTAAGCTCCTACAAACTTCGTCTTTGGTTTTCCCATCAATTAGAAGAAGCTGACCCTTGGGCTCTGCAAGAAATGCGAAGCGAGGGAGGTCAGGAAAGCATAAATTCTGCTGTTAGATTCTATCTTCCTCAATCTCCAGCACATGATGAGCAGAAATGCAAAATAAAATCAATCAACCTGGAGATATGAAGTTGCAAGACAGTGCAATCTGTATGGCAGTGTTCTGCTTGTCACCAGTAAGCATCCAAAAATTTATTCCCGCTCTTCTGAGCGTCTCAATTGTTTCTGGTACACCATCCTGAGTAGTAATGTAAGATATATCATTGTTCAAATACGACATCATCCTAAAGGCATATTAGAAAGAGCATTGGAAAATGGAGCCCTCTGAAAGGGGAAAAGTATATGCAGATGCGGAATGTCCGAGAGACATTTAAATAGTCACCTGAAGACGATCCTCTATTGCAGTGACTCCGAGAACTTCAAAATCATGCTCAATTCTTTGACACACCTCCGCTATTCTCCACTGCAAATCCAATTAATTCAGGAAATCAAGATACACTATCTAAGAATAAGCCGGAAAGGTTATGCATAACAGGAAAATAACAGAACAATGATTAGTGTACCATTTACCTCCCTATCAACCAATGTACTATTAGCCTCTTTGAATGATAGAGACCATTCATGATATTCATCAGCCATTAGTTCACGCCAAGCCAAGCATAAAGTGCGTAAACCCAGTTGAGAATATTGTTCAACAGCTTCCACAAAGGTCCTTGTTTGTTGCCCTGGAAAATAATGGAAGTAGTCAAATATTTATATACTAATAATTAAGGAACCAACAAATTGCACCATTAACACTCCGATATCTATTTCTTGGTTATCAGGGTGTAAAGAAAGACAGGTAAGAGCACCACAACTAGCTATTGCAGTCTGATACAAGTTACATTACACCTACTGAATCTAAAATGTCAAATCAAGTGCCTGAAATATTGATCCCTAGGTCAAATTCTCACTGAAATCAATACCAAAATCAGGCAAACAGGAAGACTTTCAATTTGGCCATTTTTTATGAATTTCCAACACTACAAAAGTAGCATTTTGAAGCATGCAACAGGCAATCCAGCCACCAGCTGTATGCAACAAGCTCCCTTTGTATATAAAAAGGCTACTTTTTTAAGATTACCCCTGAAAGTTGATGTGGCATCTGAAAATTTTGTTTTTAAAAATCTTCAATAAAATCAACTCATCATTGAGCGCAAATCCTCAAATAAGAAGCAGGTGTTATCAGCAGAAGGTAGATGACATGTGCTGAAATCATCATATTCCAACCTAGAAGATTCAATAGCATTCCCTGAACACTGCTACCATTTTAAATTCCTGAAGAAGCATCCCATCAAAAGGAAAAGAGTATATAATTACTTAAGCTTGACATACAACCAAATCCACTAATCAAAAGAAAAACAATATCTCCCTCCTCCTTGAACGCTCAAAAGTCTGACAATATTTAAAGATAACAAAAACGAGAAATCCTTGATCTCCCACTGGTGAAATACTACCGAAGAATACGCTTACAAGAACAAGTTGCCATTTTTTCAACATCTGATAGGCAGCAGAGTACTTTTATATGGTTGAGTAGGGTATAACCAGAAATGGTCCCTCAAAATCAAAAAACACCATGACTAAACATCTGAACAGCTCTTTTCATCCAACAAGTTTTAGCATGAGGATGGGGCTAACCAGGATTGGCATAAGGAAGTATTGCTTCATCTGCTCCTTTGGTCAACAGAAATATCTTTCCATTCTGGCAGTTTTTCACCGCTATGGACATCCTTTTCCTATCAGATGTGAACTCTAGAGTTTCCAATACCTCGTAATGAATGACTGTTCCATTGAACCTAATCTCTGCAAGATACAACATAGATATTAGTCATTTTAATTAAATATAGATGACTATGCAGAGTACAAGAGACAAAAAAGAAAATGACTGGTACCAATAATATTTGCATTCCTATTGAAAAGAACCATATGCAGTTTTGCAGCAGCATGAACAAGAGCATCTTCATCCTGAGATTGCGCCTTATATGAGATTGCTCCAGTTTTACTGCAGCAAGAAAATAAAAGCAAAAGCACCTTTAAAAACTGTGGCAGAAGTGCATGGCATGCATGTCCAAATGGTATCTGTATGGTGAATTGCCAATACAACCAGAAACTTAAGATATGGAAAAGCAACTGGCCAGAAAAAGGTTGGGATCACCTTTGCACAGGGATAACTGTGTTGCATATTGCCATAACTGTTAGAAACCTGATAACATCTGGAGAGCCAGAGTCAATAGCATTAAGCAGTTCCACATCTGTATACAAAAAGAAAACTACTTATAAGAGCAAAGTTGGTCACAGGAAGTGATCAAATACACTAGATGCTGACAGCACGAGATTCAACCACAACATCAGTTTGCAGTTTTGATTAGGCATGGTAATTCTACATTGCTGTGCAAACTTTGAAAGCAATCTCCAACTGATACAACAAAGTAGCTTCAAATGTTATAAATTACCTCAATGACTTAGCTGTAAGATCCCACACCATCACATTCATTGAATCAAAAATTATTTTAACACGAATTTTTAGGAACTGAAATAGGTGATTAATTTAGGAATTGAAATAGATGACATGCAAGCATTTTAATCTAAACTTGACAACATCTTTTCTACCTTCTTTCTCAGTATAGGGCACATGAACATAGCGTTCACATGTTGAGTTAAATAATTTATTTAATAACTCAAATAATAACTTAAATTGTGAAAGAACTGGAGCAGTGCTATACATTGAGGACAAAATCTGATGTCAGGACCCTACATCCTTCCATGACTCATAAAGGCCCAGAGTATCTGATCTAAACACAAATCATACAAAATGGTCATAACCACAACTCTGCTTGTGTATTGCAAGCCACATTTTAGCATATATACATGCAGGTCCAGACCTTTTGCAACAAAGCCACCCAATGCTTTCAACCAAGAATACGGAATATATTTAGCAGATAATGCTACTTCTATGCTACTGAAACATTGCTCCTCAGAAGCAACTTGTAACATTCTAGGCTATTGCTGCAAATTGTCCCAAATGATGTGCATCAGATGAATAGAGTAGCTTGGGTGTTTATATGAAATGGGTTGTTACCCATCGGCCACCAGCCCACTTGATAAGTCCAATTGAAGGAAACTAAACTAATAAAATACAGCAGCAAAAAAGGCTTGTATCAGGAGAAACTCGATCACTCATGACAATGTCATCTCTTGAAAAAGGTAGTGATCAATTTTCCCTTTGCCCTCAGCCGGTCTCTCTATTTATTCGTGTAACCAGAAACATCATTTACCATCTCCCCTCCCTTTCAGTTTTTGAGTAACCGTAAGAGGAAAACCCTTTAGGCCTGTTGATGCATTAATCTCATTGCAATTGCAAGGATTATTAGGTTTAACGAGGTGGAAAAGTAGAGCCAATGGCAATTCTTTCTTACAATTAACTAAGCGGGTTTATTATTGAACGTGCACGATTCCTCAAAAGAAATGGACCTAACATAATGGCAACCTAGATCCGGAAATAAAAAACCATGTATAACTCCACTCCTGGACCAAAAATACTCAAGCAAGTTTGCAGACCTTACTGGACTAAACATACCAATGGCAATCCCCACTAATGATTCTAAGTACCTAGAGAACCTCTTTTTTACTTTGATTATTTTCATGTACAAAATGGCAACAAGATTTTCAACTGCTAATGCTCCTAGGACTCGAAAGAATGATCACATAGAAAGAAAGATGTCGCATGCTTTAACAGAATCAGGACCTTTCAAGGCATCCCCAGATTCATTTCCATGAAATTTGCCACTGATGCAGCATCTTCTAAAAATCATCTTGTTTTCGGTGAGTGTTCCAGTTTTGTCAGTCAGAATGTATTCAACTTGGCCCAAGTCCTCACTTATTGCTGTGCTGCCAAGGGGAGAGAACATTTGCTACATAAAAATGCTTTCAAGATATGCCAATCTCCAATACCGGTTTCTTAAGTTACACAACTTACTTTGTAGCATGGGCAGGAGTACCAGTTTCCTGGTCAATCATTTTCTGATCCCAATCAATAAATTTTGCATATAGACTTTTCACGAGGTCCAGAGATACCTGCCAAAAGTTGTTCAATGTTCGCAAAGTTACTAATTTATCTGAAGCTCTTTTAGTGCAGAATTTCTCTAAAACATTTCTGTAGTCTCCGGCTTGAAATAGAACACAGGATATTAGGCCAAGCTACCACTCTCTTGTTGTTAGGTAAAGCTACACATTACCAGCAAAATCATTTGATTCAGTCAAAGTTGACATAGTAGCTCAATTGCCTATGCATAGCAAAAATTAACTGGATTGATTCAAAAAGTTAGTTCCAGCTCCCAGCACTACCCACTAAGCAACTCTAAGCATTTTTGGCCACTTCCATCTTTACTACCAGAGCAACCACCTGTACTGAGTCAGGTAGAAGCCTCTAATATTTTATCATGACTTTGATCACCTCTCTAACAAGTTTTTGTTTCATTACAATGGTATCACCGAATTCATAGACTTCAGCTGTTTGCGAGAATGTGAATAGCAGCTTTACTAGCTATAATTTCCATTATGATTTGATGGAAAACCAATCTTGATGTCTGCATAATGCACAGAAAAACTGCTGCAAGAATCTTGAAGAGTCAAGACTTAATTCTTAAAGAAAGAATGATTACATAGAACAGCCCTTTTCTTCCCTCGAGCCGCATCGCATTTCCTTTCTTCCTAAAAGTTAAAGTTACCTTTCTTGCAATAGGTCAACTCCAACAAAGATCAAACTGCTACGATAAAGAAGAAATTTTTGCAATTATTCGATCATAATCTTGACATCTCACCTTAATAGATATGGGAATCATGATGGAACAAAGAAGCTCAAACCGCAAAGGAATGACCAAGAGCTCATACCAGGGACCTTTGTGCGGATACATGACATACCATTGCTTCACCAAAAAAGGATCCAAAAAGAAGGAAATACAAAATCAGCTTATGCTGCAAATTTGCAGTTAAACATAAGGGGGTCAACTTTACTAGGAAAAAGCAAATCCAAGTAGCATAATAGGAAAAAACAAACAATAACTACATTCCAGAGCCTCTTCCATATAAGTCGTGGGCAAGAACATAGAAACCAGGAAAGCATAAACAAAAGAATAAAAAAGGAAACAGATCATGAATCACAGACTGCCATGGGACCGTATAAAGACATTACAGAGCCATAGGTGATAATTCATCTAAGGACACAAACTCTCACTGTATAAACTGTTGAAGAACAGAACCATAAAGCAAATGAAGCCGTCTAATAAGAATTTTTTTTATAAACAAAGCCGTCTAATATGTATTGTCTATTTAAGAATGAGGCAATTTATCAAGGACTACGGACATAAATAGATAGCAACTGAAGAACTAAGATTAAAATATTCAAATGACATTCATATAACTAAGGTAAAAAGAGAGATTCAAAAGTGCAAAAGAACAGTAGAGATACTCAAAGCAAAGTGGAGTTCATAGATGATTGGTTCACCAGAAACGTAATCAAAAGTCGGCAAGACCAGATATACAGCAGACATTGAACTAATGGCTGTTTCCAAACTTTGGTGATAGAGCAAATCTCACCTAGGGGAATGAGCAGATATACAGAGAAGCAAATGGATGCGCGGACATTCTGGCTAGATTGGGAAAGGAGCAGCATATGCAGTTTACTATTTTTCACTAGCATCCCCAACGCTTTTAAGGATATTTTGTATAACGATGCACTTGACAGTAGTTTGACCACGAATGATGTGAATGATGATGTTTGTTTCACTGAAGAAAAAACCCTCACCTCACCCCTCAGCAAATGAAGGCAAGCAATGTTCTCCACAAAGGAATGTTGGTGTCATATCACCAAGTCAAAATATTTGAAGACTAGCATATAACCATTCCTATTTTATGAAATCACTGGATATTCATGTGCATAAACTCTGAAATCACCTCACTTGTCTATTGTTAGTAGATACTTGAGCTACACAATTTGTTGTTACCAAATCCCATTGCTTATGACTAGAAACTTAAAAAAACTCGAAGGTCAAGAAAATAGTTCCAATAGCTTGGCTTTAAAATATGTTTAATTTTTCCAGAAAATTTTACTCAGTGAATGTTATGAAAACTACACTGTATCCTTCGGGAGCTGAATTGCTAGATCTTAATACATGAAGATATTTATGATCTTAGCTAACGCATCAGACATTTAGCTCAATGTCTTTCTACCAGCTTTTATATGCACTCTCTCCTCAGCCATGCACTATTACTCTGAAGTAAGAAGTTTTAAAAAGCAATACTTATGAAAGTACTTTCACTTTGCAATGCAGGAAATAAGATAATTAAAATGTGGAATCAAAATGGTGGAATCATAAAGCAAATAGATGTCCCACCAAATGACATGTAGAAGTTTTCCAGAAAAAGAAGTTCAATTCCATATGACTTGAAAATCAATCAACAAGAAGGTTACATGGTAGGAGCTTAGTTGATCTCACTAACCTTTATTGCTTCCGTGTCCTTCCATACATTACCAGCTATCCCCAAAACCATTACAACGACTATTTGGAAGATAAATATGGCTCCAGTCAACTTGTCGATCATGGCATCCACAGCTGTAAGCTTAGGTTCTGGTACACCCCTGCTCATACCCATCTTTGTTTCATTACCTGAAGCAATAAATCAAAAAGAAATATGCGCCTTAATTGCACCCTTAATGGTGAGGCATTAGCAGTTATTATTTATGTGACAAAGAAAGCAATAGTGTCAATGCATATGTCATTAGAACTTTCTAGTATTCTGCTACAATACAAGTATAATCCTGTGTATCCACAAAAACTAAGTTTTCTAGCTATTAATATATAACTCCATTGAGGGAGCAAAACTTACGATCATTAGACTATGATCGGAAGCTTCCCTTTTCAACGGGAAAAGTGTTAGAAAAGTCTTAAATCTATTGCATTGGTACCAATTTAATCCTAAACCTTTTGTCTTTATACTAATTCAATCCTTCCAGTTCATTTTGGCCAGATATTGCTGACGTGGACACCGGTCGACCTACATGGTACTGTCGGCAATGATGTAGACAACTTTTAATAATATTTTAATTTTTTTTCGATTTTTTTTATTTTTTTATTTTCTTTTTCTTTTTTTCTTTCCCTTTCTTCTTCCTCAAGCAAGCCCCGCCGACCACTGCGAGGCTTGACCTCGCCAACAATAGCAAAGGCTCGCCTTGCCCTCGCCAATGGCTGCAAGGTCACGGCCTTCAACCTTGCCAAATGGCCATGAGGGTGGCCTCATGCTGGGCTGGCAAGGCTTGCCAAAGGCGGCAAGGTCGAAGGCCACGACCTCGCAGCCACTGGCGAGGGTGAGGCAAGCCTCACCAGCGGCTAGGAGAGCCTCACCTTTGTTGCCGTTGGCAAGGGCGAGCCTCTGCAATGGCCAACGGGGCTAGCTAGCCCTAGCCTCCAGTTGGTCGCCGGGGAGGAAGAAGAAAGGAAAAGAAAAAAAAAAAGGAAATAGAAAGAAAAGAAAAAAAAATATTTTTTTAAATAAATTTAAAAAATTCAAAAAATATTACAATATCATTAAAGGTTGTCCACGTCATCGCTAGCGGTGCCACGTAAGCCCGCCCGGCGTCCACGTCAGCAATATCCGGTCAAAATTAGCCGGAAGGACTAAATTACCACAAAGACAAAAAGGTTTAGGACTGAATTGACACCAAAAAAAGGTTTTGGATTAAATTGGCACCAATGCAGTAGGTTTAAGACTTTTTTGACACTTTTCCTCCTTTCCAGCACATCATTCCCTGTAAAATCCCAAAGAAGACAGTAGAAAGAAGCAAACACCAATAGCATTGTCATCCTAACGCTACTCCCCCAACCAAAGAGTTGGAAAAAACGAGTTACATGAAAAGTGCATGCTTTTACCACATACATATATGAAGCTAAAAACACACATAATCACATAATTTCCATAATTGCCTATCCATTTCTTTCTTCTAAACTTGAATACATTATGAACTATCTTTATCGTGATGTCTTCTATTTGCCAAACACCTTCTACAAATCTTTTCTTGAACCACCAATGCTTGCCTCCACTGTAGCAATGGTGGACCTTCTCTAATTTCAAATTCATTTAGATTCTACTCATAGTTACTAGTTCATTTTATTGTTAGCTAAAGCCAGGATAACTTGATGCCAATACCATCCACAGTAGCAAAATTTAATGCTTAACTGGCTAATTGCAATGTGGCAAGTTGTCTTCCACATTTGGCATGTCCATCTTAGTCCAAGTCATCACAACTCAATGTCTACATGCTCTCTCTCTCTCTCTCTCTCTCTCTCTCTCTCATGCGTACGCGCACTCGCCCACGTGCACTCACCCACGCACGCATCTCTTTCTCATCTTTCTCATCCTTATTCTTAACAAGCCAAATACAAAGAAATGAAGAATTAAAAAAGCTCATTTTGAAGGACTTTACTTCACCAAGTCAAATACTGAGAAATAAAGTTTTTCTAGCCAACACACCTGTATAAACAGCTACTCCACAAGCCCACTCTGTATTCCGCAAGTAGCATGTTTGAAGAATGGTGTTCTTTATGGTTAAAGGGCACACGTCATTGTCAAGAAATGGAGGAAGTAATCGCAGGTTAGCATCAAATCTTCTGATGTCTCTATCAGGACCGGGGCACTCAATAACACCCTGTTGAAGATCCCTTTCATAATATTAGCCAGGATAAACAACCAGGATGGTTCACCAAAATATAGGTAACATTCTTGCCTTGATTTTGTGCAACAGTTGAGGATCGATTCCCATGCAAGCAGAAGGTACAACCCTTGTCTTTAAATCGGTTTCACCATCAAGGGCAGCCGTCTGCACATGTTACAAGAGACTACATAATCCTTTTAAAGAAGGACATGAAATTGATACAACAAAAGTAGTGTACCGACAAATTTAGATGAATTGCACCACATTTTTCTTTTCAAATTCACATCAATACGCTAAAAATAATTCTCACGGAAACTTATATATTTGGAAAGATGACTTAAAGCACTCAGTGGCAAGATGTAAACCAAATGCCAGACAAATCTAAGTGGTGAGTGACTGGCCTAGCATGCACTCAGTGGCAAGATGAAAACCAAATACCGGACCAATCTAAGTGGTGAGTGACTGGCCTAGCACAATGCCCAACGCCAAGTGCCGAGGATGGTAATATGTTGAAATTATTTTCTTAAATCGATGATAGACCGGACAGCTGACCCGGATGAATTATTTGACTCCTGATCTTACATGTTTTAGCTCGAGCATTATGGTTGTTAGGGCATTTTATCCCAATCTATCCTCATACTAGAATATGTGCCATAAAAATTAGGTTCGAAGTCTCTCATCCCTCTTAGGCATGCTGAACAGCTAATGAGTTGCACACCAATTCTTTCGCGCAGATAGCACAGCCCTAATATCTGCTTAAAATCTAACCATAACATATAAGAGGAACGACACTAGAGGATCTGCCTTGGCTAAAGTTAAAGCTGCTCAAGTTTTCAATTAGGCACAAGAAAGGTTCATTCATTACCTCTATATAGCAGAGTCCCTGTGGATCGGATGATCCAAGCAAAACTAGATCGCATGGTGCTTCATCATTCTCACGAAGCCATACGATGTTACCAACACGAATGTCCTGCGCTTGAATCTAAAAGAGAGGGCACATAATTTAAAAGAAAAGTAAAGCACACAGTTACTTTCTTGAAAATCAGAGGTGTATAAATAAAGTCATTTCAGGATATGTAGTAGACTATCAACAACTATCACACATTTCCATTGATTCAGAGTCCCCCATAGATACTTTGGGCTCGATTCATCCCCAAGCCCTTATTATAGCAACTATAATTACACTTAAAAGCAAAATGAACTTCAGACCCTGAGGGGCACAACACTGTCTCATCTGTATAACATCTGCAACGTCATCAAACTAAATATAACAAATAACCACCATCATTTTATGTATCAAAGTAGAATATTATGTTAATAAACTTTATATCATTCAAATTGGTTCTCCAAGTGCCAGTGGACTAGACAAGAGCTTCTTTTTGAGGCAAAACATTTCTTTTGTGTCCTCCTTATACAATGGTTATGATGAAATATGAGGTCTCCATAGTTCTACAACTCTACTCTTATCTGAAACATGAGGAGCACTCTCATCTCACCATTATTAATTCAAAACAGGAGATGAAGATACACATGATGTAGAATATCATAATCTCAAGTTGCTCTCTTAGGGCTGCAAATATTATGCACAATTCCTCTTTGCCTGTGCTCCCAGGCACCGAACCATTATCAAATCCAACCACCTTTTCCAATCAAAGAGGTGAAGCTCAGTTTAAAAAAGCCACTAATCCCATCAATAACCTAAACAGGGCATATCTTTCCTAGGGGCATACTCTCAAACAGACCAACATTAACTATGAACGTAGCATTTCCTGCTTTAGTAGAAGTATGGAGCCAATAGGGACACCGAACTATGAAAGGAGATTTGCAACACCCTGCACATCAGGAACAGGTTGACACAGCTGAGTTGGCTGGAAGCCTATTGGCTGCCTACATAATGTTGCTAGGCCAGGAATTGGTAAATCAACCATTAGCCTACTGAGGCCACATTTGAGATATATAGAGCCTTGCTTTCTAAACATCACTTTCTCTAGAAAACCTGCCTAAAAATTAGATTTCATGTATCAGTAGTTTTCAAATATACGAAAGAAAGTTGCTACTTTGATTGAACTGGCATTTGAGTTATACAGCTAATAGTCAAAAAGCATACATATTTTCATTTCATAATCGCTGAAGGTTATGAACATGAACTATGGGTAAATTGTGTAACAACAATACTTCTATATTGTGTATACTAAATAGAAACCAGTATCAGCATAGGGAGCACTGTGATCTACGGAGAGGGAAAAAAGCAAATGACTGAAACTATAATTAACTACCAGACTTCTATAATCTGAAAAGTTCAAATCAGTGGCAAACATGCAATAACTGACAAACCAATCCACATGATAAAAGCCCTTGAGAAGATCAGTAGCCATTCTTCAACAGTTAAAAGAAAGAAACAGCTTCCTTCCGCAGAAAAAAAATAGGGGGGATTTTTTTGGGGACAAAGCGCTAGGGGAACTCGAGAATGATTTCTTTACCAATTTTTTTACTCCATGATGGACAATCCATACTTCTCTCTCATTTGCCTTCTTGTCAGAGAGATATCTATTGTAATCATCCCATGCCTCTTTTGTTGCTGAGACAGCAAATATAAAGATAAGTGGGCCCCATGTACTGGCAGGATTCACTGGAGTAATAAGTGACCATAGCTGAAGGCAGGCAATCAACAGAAAATACTGGTTCATGAACCGGCTGAAAACAGAAAAAAAAACAGAACCGTATTACATTCATATACAGAGTAAGATACTTCCCGATTTCAGTAAATGAGAATCAATATTGGCTATGGGAAGTGAGAGAAGTGTAAGCAGACTGCCTTAAATAAGGATTTGTTCAGGAGTCTGTTGTTTTAGTTTCTCAACCAATCTGCATATGAATTTTCTATGTTTTTTATTTGTTGACTAGCAATATCTAAGTAAGTCTCCCCACTGACACCAAAAAAAAAAACTATAAAATAAATTGAGGCTCACCTGAACTGCTCCCATAAGTTCTTTGGAAGAAAATTCAATATAGTGTATTTTCTGTTGGATATTCGGTTGTCACAGTAGAGATCATGAGATGATTCGTCATCGGTGATATCAACATATCGCTTCATTGTTGTTCTTGAAGCAGATAATCAAGTCTATGCATTTCAAGACGATCAGATGCAGAGGTCACAATGAGAACCAAATCCGCCAGAGGTTCCCATCCTGAGTAAGAGATATTCATCAACATATGCATAAGTCACACTACTTGCCAAATAAATAACTGAAGGGCATTAACACACCAAGGCCAAACTTCATCAAAGCCTTCCATGTTGATTCATGATGATGAGATTTGACAACTATTATAATGACGGCATGTACGCATGCCTACAAATGAACTAGGCCATGACTACCGCATCCTGAGCATCCTAAGAAAATGCCAATGAGTTAGTCTATGGCCTAGATGCATCACAGCATATTAAATTCGCCCAACTGATATAAACACGATGCCGTTAGCACTCGCTATGCGAAATGACTAATCTTTTCAATCTCCCGAAAGCGATAACTGAATGCGGGTATGCAGTTATTTAAATCTCGTGCTTCCTTGGTTCCAGTGACTGACTGTGAACATTGATTCACTTCTAAAAAGGAGTAACAAAGTGGGAAAGTAGGAATTTACACTACCCATGTCAAGTATCTGCTTACACCGACAAATGAGCTCGGAACACGATAGCTGGATATACTCTATCGCCGCACAATTGATGGCACGGAGCTCCAATTCGAACTCCGTATCATTATAACATTTCTAAACCGCCAAGGAGTTCCTGCAATTGTTCACCTTTCGGCCTCCCAATACCACCTTGTCCTCAACAAAAGAGAACCTCCAAGTCCAAACCTCACTTAAAACAACTAAACGCGGCTTCATTTCCAGCCACAACATTCGACAAGCAAAATCTAAAAACAAAACCAACGCGCGAATTGCTGGGCATAAAGCTATCGGGGAGACGCGAGAATTCGATTCCCAACATGCAGGAAACCACAACGGGCGCGACTCGAGCAAGAAACTGCAAATCGCCGAATCCGAGGAGCCCTCCGCGCTCATATTTTCGGATCCAAGCTCAAGGCACACGACCGTGGGACGCGATCGGAACGCCGACGGCCGAGTACCGCGCGGACGGGAACGGAATTTATCGATGGAGAAGGGAGATCGGCTCACCGGAATCGACGGATTAGCACGATCCCGCGGGTGGTGCGAATTCACGTCTCCCCGGCTTTTTCCAGATGCGATCGGAGTCCGATTTCTTCCCCGTCGAGCTGTTCTTCTCCTTCTCCTTGCTCCCCGGTTCTCGGGTTCCTTTCGGTCTTCCAGGTACCGTCCGTATGAGCAGGCGATGGAGGGAAATGGTTGCGTGCGGCCGAGCGGGGAGCGGGGCGGAGAGGCGAGCCGCGCCGTGGACCGTCGGATTACGAGGGAAAAGGAGCGCGCGCGGGGGGAAGGGAAGTCAATCCTTAATAAACTGACTGTGTGACCGGTTAAGGCGTTTTCTTCCGAAGACAAATTTAATTTTAAATTCTTTTTTCGTTTTTTCGTTCTTTTTTTCCCTGTGTTTTCTTTTTTCCTTTTTCTAGTTTTCCTTTTGTTCTCTGCTGGTGGCCGGTCTGGGCGCCCTCACCGGATCGGGCCATGGGCGAGGCTAGCCCTTGCCTATTGCTTGCGAGGCCAAGATTAAAAGGACGAACCATAAAAAGGAAAAAGGAAAAACGAAAAGGAAAAAGTTCAAAAAGATTAAAAGACGAAAATGTTATTACCATCTAGAAAGTCAAGCATTTCTTTAAAATAGATATAACCACTTCATATCTTTATTTGAAATAAAATTTATTTCATATCCTAATTTGAGAAAATGAGAGTATTTTATGTCATTATTTGACACAAAATTTACTTCAAGCCCTTATTTGAGATAATAAAGATATTTTAAGCCCTTATTTAAAATTTTTAGAAATGAAATAAAAAAAAAAAACAGGAGAGTTGAAGGGATGGGATGGGAATATGAAAGGGCGATGGGGCCCACTAGTAAAAAAAAAGTGCCCATAAAAGGTAAAAAAAAATAGAAAATAGGAAATGAGGCGATTATGAGATGGGTAGGTTAAAACAGATTTGACCAAAAAAAAAGTTAAATCAGATTAAATTCAAATTAATGGATGTCGATTAATAGCATGTATGATTCTGCAAAAATCATTTTTCTCATGATATTTCGAAGTTAATTTCATGTCATAATCATATTCAAGATAGTTTTTTTTTTGTATTTTAGCAGCCAGGTTTCAAATTCCTCTGTGAAATAAATCGGTTCTTTCCTTTTCAAATTTGTCAGATAGCTTCGTTCCTCGTTCGAAATTGGCTATAGGCAAATTCCACTTTCAAGGAGGAGAGTACAATCCTTGTGAATATCTTTCTCTGTATGTGAGAAATGTGAGCAATAGCACATACAGTCGGCTAGGTGGGCTTTCTGCACCACATTGAAATTAATGTACCATCGCAATTTCCTACCATGCAAGCTGATTTAGTGTTCTTGAACATGAAGCGTTCTCGTGTGGGGGCACAATTTATAATGATCTGCAAAGTCAAAAGGATGAGTTTCATTGAGTTGTTGTATAATATATGCACGCACAAATGTTTGTTTACGGAATAAAAAAATGAAAGATAATCAAAAGCAAACAAACTGAATAAATGCGATTGCAATTAGTGATTGTTAAATGCGGTTGCAATTAGTGATTGTAAGCTAAATCTTAAGAATCACAACTTAGGATTTTGAATTGGGAATTTGACCTCTGTATTAGTAGCAATAGTCGGGCAAACCATTGTAAGTCTGTATTTGATGTATCTGTCATGATCGATTCCCCCACAAAACAGAGAAAGAAGAAGAAGATGTGCCTTGCGTTTGTGGGGTTCTTATATTAAGGCTCTTATATTACAAAGCCTTTATATGGTAAAATGTAAATGATGACCATGAAAATAAGACGAAGCGAAGAGAGATGAAGTAACAAAACAAGTGGCAAGATTTGGTAATGACGGATGTTACATGCTAGGGGTAAGGGCCCATTTTCATAAAGACATAGATTGACATCAAGCCCAACAGCAAATATTAAAGGTAAGACCAGAGCCTAGCTCTCCTAACGAGCCTTAATCCGAGTCTATTGAGTCAAAACTCTACCTACACAAATCACTTTCAAGTATCTATAGTTGCCTTCAATCCTTTGCAAGTAGGTTTAAGTACTAAGATTTCTTAATAATTGAAACTTCTAGATCTAACGGTTGCTCTTTGAAATATATATCGCAATTCAAATTAGCATAAATCGTTGTCCCTATTATCAATCCATGAGCACGGCGGGAAGCGCAACCTAAGTGTTCGAGGTTCTAGGTTTCTATAGGACAAGCATCTGATTGATTGTAAATGGGAGGAATTGCAGGAGTTTCTGAAATTTATCCCTCTGGACAAATCTACGCAACACCTAAAAGTGAGTACAAACTGTTGGTCCCAACTACAAATTGATACGGACACCCTCGAGATTATATCGGGAAGTAACATGGATCTGCACGTGCAAACCCTGTGCAAGCCAAGGTTAGATCAAGTCGGAGAAACTTGCAAAGAGGGACACAAAATTCATCTGCTAAACGAGAGAACGGAACGATCTCAAGAAAAATGAGGGCAATCCCAAATGCTGGCAACCTCACATTGTTTCATCCTACTCATTATTACAACTAGTGAATACTGCAAATTGATTGGGAAACTTAAAAAACCAAGAAAGGGAAGATCAGATAGGAACTTAAACCAAGATGACCAGCATGAATATTCTTCCCCGGGCCAGAAATTACAGACCTAAAAAACAAAAAGGCAGGGGGTCAGGAGGATGCAACTAAACCTGCATTGCACTCTTCATACAATCCCTAGCTAAGTCAAGATGATAAATCAAATCTTGGCCAAAAGATAATGAAAATACAGGAGAGTTGGTAAAACCCAACCATTCTTCAAGTGTCAAAATAAAAGTGAAATTGTAGCTCTTCACAGGCCACTTTCTTATGCTATAAAGTCAACTGAGAAGGTTATTTCTAGGCCAGGTGATTTGTCTAAAGTAAAGATCAATCAGATTGTGAGGTCATTGCCTAAAATTCCATTTCGACTGTAAGTTGGCAAGTCTCCTTGCATATTGCAGATTTTTTGTTTTAGGCCCAGTTACCAGGTGTGGTATTAGATTCCGAGGCTCATTCCATCAAGTCACCCCCTTAAAGGTTTTCCATAGACATCGAAATTGTTGACCTAGTGAAAGAGGAAATGTAAAATGTTGGCCAGGTGGAGACCTTCTTTCGCACGGTCTAACAAACTGCTCTATGCCATTACATTATAGTCATGATGAACTAAAGAAGAAATGTAGCAATACAGCTTTAAAAGCTTTATCATTGGGGTAATAAAGAAAGAACAGATTGAAAAACAAGACAGCTTTGATCCTAACATTCAAGAGAATAGTTATAGAAGCAAAGCCAAGAGGAGAGAACAAGAACAAAAGAGAGAATATTCCATAACGGGATTGCCAGGACCTCATTGCACGATCTCTCAGATGCATGAACTCTTTGACAACACTTGTCCCGATGCCGTTCAATGTTGGTCATACATCATCATTGCAAGCTGATTGAACGTCAGAATCAGCATTCTGTTTGATAAATAACTGATCGTATACAAAAACTTGGCAGAAGAGTTCCTCCAAAAATCTATAGAAACCTTAGCCTAGTAGAATCTCTGGTTGCCAAGCGAAGCATCACTCAAGGCAAAGAAACTACAACTAGCTTGATGTTAGTCCATCTAGACTTAGAACACAGAGTATCAACTGGTCTGCTCTGCAGCTCATTCAACTTCTAAGCTCTAAGAACTTGCACAGAATGAACCCCCTGAGCACTCATTACACGTCATCATTGCAAGCTGTTGAGAAAGAGTAGTGAATGAACTCCTGGTAATGATGTCATTCCTATATTCTAGAATAATTGAAGAACTATTGGACTCTGAATATCACATCCAGAAGAAATATACAAAAAGCTTGTAATAAATCACACATGAGCAGCACTCCAAAGTTCAAAATCCATACACCAAACATGAAAGTCTAGCGATGCAACGGACATTCATTGATAAGTGAAACCTATGATAACTGGATCATTTCTAACCAAGAGTTCTTGAATTTTTACAACAAGACGTAAAATTGGATATCATCATCAAGTTGTAAATCTCGGCAACAAGGAGCACTCAAAAAATCAAGATAACCAAATATTGGACCAAATATGATATTTTTCATCTAAAATGACAAACAGATGATCACAAGAGTTCAATTGAGAAAAAGTTCTGAGAATTCAATGCTTAGTTTATTTGAAAAACTGAACCTTGTTTCATTACAACCGTTCCATTACAACAGGAGATATCCTGCCTACTCTTAAAGCTACTACTGGAGTTTGAATGGAGCCAAAATATAAAGGTTTGATCTTTGCTTCTTGTCCATCATCTAGTCTTGGCTCGGCCTACAAAAATGACAAAAAAGAGGAGTGTGCACTTCTTCATTGATAGATAGAGGTGGAGAAACATAAAACCATCTATGTTCAAGATAAGAGGTGCATCATTTCTTGGTGGAATTGGTCACAAACACAGGCATCAATCTGCTATAGAATGATAACAAGTAGAGCGTGCCTTCTTCTCAGAGTTTAAAATAAGGATCAGGTCAACAAGGTGCCCTCACGGTTCTCTACAATACTACAAAGAGACTATGTACATGACTGGGTAATGCTAGTGCACTTTAGAAATTGATGGAAAAATGTGCGCTCTTCTCCACAATTGAAGGAAAACCAGCTACAACAACAAAAATAGTTCTCATTTCTAAAGCGCTTGTATTTCACTGAATAAGACTCAGCAACTTCCCTATTGGTACTCTATAGTCTATATTTCCTCGTATAATTCCCAAAATTTTAAAACTCTAAACTTTGAAAGTAATTGCACAAACATAACCTCAGGTCCTCATCATATCAAGGGGAATGAGATCAAAATCAATTAAACCAAAAATACCACAACAACTCACCAGAAGATATAAAGCAAGAAAAGGCTATCAAGGTGGCCTACGAGTGATGGTTAGATACCTAAAAAATCAAGTAGAAGGGAAACCCATCAGTGAGACCACCTAGACAACCACACTATATCTTCACAAAGGTTCACGCCAGCAATCTAAATACGAATGTACATGCTCGCGTAGCACATGGAAGTATACATTCTGTCTATATCTGACCTACTTATCGCAAACATGAGTCGCAAGGCACAGCACAAAATAGCCTAAAATGCTAACATGAGGGGGTACCCTCTACCATAGCTCCCACGCCATTCCGAATTAACGTAGACTAAGAACCAATCAAGCAAACCAAAGACAAATAAGCCACCAAAGAACTCTCAAGCGCAATTCAAATTTTTGTAAGAGCTGCATTCCTTCATAAGAAAAATGGGGCTTAAAATTTACCATCGGGAAGCCATCCGTAGGAGCGGCGAGAGATGGAGAGCATCGAAGTCATCAACGCCGAGGAAGTGGCGGTGTGGTAAGGCAGCATCGTCTCCGCACAGGCGCTCATCTCCACGGGGCTCCTTCAAATCACAATTGACAAAACGTCTTGAACCCACGCACCTTCGGATTCGAACCCCGACCGCGAACACGACGATATGAACAGGACGGAGATCGAAAAGAACTCACCTGAAAATCCGGTGAGAAAGAAGGGGCCGGTTGGTCGCGGCGCGGGGCGGAGACCCGGCGGATTTGGCGGCGCCGGACGCCACCCTCGACGCGGCGCTGCGGGCGGAGGAGGTCGACCGGAAGATGGATCTGGCGGCGGCCGAGGCCATTTCTTGCGGCGGGTCGGCAGCACACGGTGGAGCAAATGTGTTTTCCGAAGAGGGTTTTTGGAGCGGTAACTAGCATAGTGCATAGAACCCTTCCGAGGGAGTCTGTTTGGATTCTCAGATAGTTAGCCCGGAGCCAGGAATAAGATAAGCCGGGTTCAGTTTAACCCAAACTCGAAACCCGGATCCGCTTTCATGACCCGCGAGCTCCGATCGTGAGAAAGCCCGAAACAACGTCGTCTGTCTCTATCGCACTGTGTTCCTGCGACTGGTACGAGCTCCAGCCATTCTCGAGGTCTTCCTCTCTCTCTCTCTCTCTCTCTCCTCTTTCTCTCTCTTTCTGCGTCTTCTCCGATGTGCTCTCTCTCTAGGGTTCGTGTTGATGTTCACCGGCTCAGCGCGCTAGCGATTCGTGCTTCGTCTGCGAGCGGCTGCTGACAATTTCTGCTCTTTCTTTTTTGTAGATTTCTCCAGCAATGGCGTCTCTGTTCAAGGTACGCAGGCGTTCCTCCTCTGTTCGTCATTTGCGCAGCGTTTTTTTCCTTTTCTCCCCCTTTCGCCCCCATTTCTGGGCTGTCGATCGACTGAGCTCTCTGTGCGATTGGTTGGACAAGTTTAGATTTTTCTCCGGGAAAAGATTGTGGGAGGAGATTGTTCTGGTTTGGTTCTTTCCGGATGAACCCCTTTATTTTTTCCGGATGTTCCGGCGGAGCGGACCCTGATTGGTCAAATGTTTTGTTGTTTGGTTGGGTTTGGTAATTTCGTGATCGACGATCTGGATCGTCTTTTTCAGTTGTTTTGAAGATTATATCTGGTCATTGAAGTCTTTAGCGCGCGCGTGATGAAAGCTCTTCGAAGAAGGACAATATCCTTTTGCTTCGAATGGTTTCGCCGCCACTTTAAAAGAGTTCGGGTTTTCATTAGATTGCTTTCTGTGTAGCAGATTATCTGGATGTTTCTCTAATGGTTTTGTCTAGTTCTTAGGCGTGCTGCACGATTGCCGCGGCGAAATTAAGAGTTTGTTCCGGAGATGTGTTGGTCGACTTCTACAATTTCTCTTTGGTGTTTTTGTGTGACCGTGGCTAAGGTCTTGCGGACTGGAGCCTTTTGTTAATGTTTGAGAGAATTAACATAGGCATCACTTACTTTACCCAAAAAAAAAACATAGGCATCACTTTATACCCGCTTTCTTCCTGAGTTCTGCGGATGGTTAAACGTGCATGAACATAAAATACACTTGGCTTTGGCGAAGAAAATGTCCATCTGCGTATATATCTGTGTGATGGAATGCGGCGATTTCCTTTTCTTGCCTTCTTTTGATTTGTTTTTACATCTCAGGACCAAAACAAGCTTTCAGCGTACCGAGACAGAAAATTTCTTGGTACACAAGAGGAATTTGAACAAGCACTGCTATCTTCTACCACTGTTTACATTGGGAATATGTCCTTCTACACAACTGAAGAACAAGTCTATGAGCTTTTCACCAGAGCTGGAGAAATCAAGAAGATTATCATGGGATTGGATAAGAATAGCAAAACACCCTGTGGCTTCTGTTTTGTTTTGTATGGTCTAAATCTTCAATAGCCTCGTATAGAATTTCACTTTAATTTCGAAGTCCTTAAGTTTACTTGGATTGTTTACTTGAGGCACATTAGGTTAATTTCAGTTGCCTAATTGATTTTGTACTGCGCCAGTGAAATTTAACTAGATAATTTGTTCTAGTAGCTGGTGGTGTCAGTAATTGTTAACAATGATGCCATCCACTAGGTCTAATTGTACAAGTGGATAGGCAGGTGTTCTTTAGCAGAAGGGAAAAGAATAGTTTAATGTGTACTCACCACAATTTTTAAGTGTGACATTGACATCGTAACGTATGCATAGAGTCATTACTGAGGACAGTCCATTTTCTGTGACATGTTTAGACCCACTTATCTAGCTGTGTATACTAGTTTTCTTATGTATCTTGCTTATTGAATTTCTTTTAGATACTATTCTAGAGAAGATACCGAAGATGCTGTCAAATATATTAGTGGGACAATTCTTGATGACCGTCCAATCCGTGTAGATTTTGATTGGGGATTTCAGGAAGGAAGGCAATGGGGCCGTGGTCGAAGTGGTGGACAAGTGAGATTGCCACTTTTCTCTGTTTAAAAAACTAGAGCAACTTATTTTGTTTCAACTAAATCAATCTTTCTAATTTGTTTCTTCAGGTGCGAGATGAATATCGCACTGACTATGATCCAGATATCCTTTTGAAATTATTTTTCCAAAAGCTTTGGTCCTCATAGGGTTAAATGGATGTGAATTCTTTCTGTTACAAATGGTTTCTAGAGTAAACTATAGAAATGCATGAAGATATGTGCTGGCATTCTGCTTTTGGCCCAAATGACAACAACCGGTAGTGCGTGCATATTATCATTCAAAGAATGCGTGGTGGTTAGCAGTTTAAGGTCAATAATATGGAGGAATTTCGGCCAAGCTCATAAATGGTAAAAATATTTATGTTTATAATTTCATCCGTGGATATATTTGAGTTTCTTGAAATGCTCATTTTGATATTAGTTATTCGTTACGTTCTTCTTCACATTTATTTAAAGGATTGAACTATTGGGTGCACATTATCTTAGTTTCCTCTCTCTCCCTCTCTCTCAATGTTGGAGGTACTAGTTGAACTATCAACTCGTGAAGAATATTGTTGATGTCTTTTTCCTCAAAATCTGTCTTATAAATATAGTTGGAAGACTTTATATTTGCCATTCAATTTTCCTTAACATGTTCACGTAGAGGTGGATATGGAAAGTTAGTACAGAAAGAGCTTGAAGCGCAGCGGCAGCTTGTAGACTATGGTGCTGGTTCATTGGGCTCCTTCCCACCTGTTATACCACCTCCTTGTAAGTGTTCTAGGGCTGGTTTCAGTTACATCTATCTGTGTGTTCCAGTGTGGTAAACATGCTGGTCTTTGTGCTACCTCCTTGGAGGCAAATGAGTTGCTAGTTGCAAGATGAATACATGAGGGGATTAACCAAATGCAGGGAATTAATTGCTGTTGTTATGGCATATGAGTCGTTAATTAACATTAAAACCCACCTCATCTCTACCTCAGTCCGGCATATGCTTGGAAATACCCAATTCCTCTACAATCCAAGGCAGCATCAAGTCCAATGTTTTTCTTGCGTCACTTAGACTATTTTGTATAGCCTTTGATTTGAAGAGCATTATACAGGATCTTCTGACCATTGTTTTTTCAGATGGAAGACATGGTGGAAGCCAGAGTCAAGGCGGATCATACCATTACAGTAGAGGTGACATTGGCAAAACTGATTCTGGATGCTTCTGACATTTGAACAATTTCATGGGCATCACTTGTTTATACTTTGTGCCTGAAAATGCAGATTACAATCGGAAACGAAACCGAGAAGATGACCGTCGTCCATATGAATCTTCAAAGAGAACGTCAGATCATGAATCCAGGAGAGACCAAGATCCCGAGTCGAGACTGGTAATGTCACCTTTAGATACTGTTCAACACTAGTATCTATATCTTCAAGTCTATCGTTCCAATTTGGTTTCTTTATTTTTCCTGAAATTGCTAATATCTATCTCAACTGGAGATGCAGTAGTTGTTGTATCCTAAGAATATAAGATAGAGGGATTTAGTCGGGCTGGAGTGGGTTTCTGGATTCATCTGTTCACCATGTACCTCTACTTTGAAGCATGCAAATTACTTTGTAACTTGTTAGCACCACCAATAGTTTCATGTTATATCAGGGTTCATTTAGTTGAGAGGAGGGAGTGTATGCTTGTTTATCCCTTTTTTTTTGTCATAACCATGCCGAAGCTGGCTGGTACTTTTAGATAATGGATATGATGACAGAACATGATGTTATGCTGTATGTGTTTTTTCATTATATCTGGATGTTGCTTTTTGGGAAGTTTATGGTCTCATTTAATTTTGTAGGAAAAGAATCCACGCTTCCGCGAAAGTGGCGACTCTGATGATGAGGAGGAGGATCGTAAAAGACGTGCTTAGCCTGATCTCCTGTCATTGACAATTGGGCTCAAGTAGTGGCATCTGAAACCTTTATTAGAGAGGATCTTGCAATTGCAATCTTGAAGCAATCATACTAACATTCTCATTATGATTAGTGAATGGGGCTATCTGCTATTGATCTCACACCACTGTACCATGACCTGTAGAAGCGAAGGATCTTGTCGACCATTTGGCAGTGTTAGAGTAGCTAACGGAAATGATGAGCTTGTTAGACATTGAGGCTTTTTAACACAAAAACTGGTTTCTGCAAAAATTTAACCAGTCACAGTCTTTGTAATTTACTGCTGCGGGAATGGCACCGACTTTTTCACGTTCTTATTCTGTGTTTATGACCGTTTGGCGCTTGGTTGTTCCAAAAACAAGTTACATTGTCTTCTTAGTTGACAGTTCCAATACAGCATGTAGTAGCTTTGTTTCGGTCATCCATTTAAAGTTTCTCCAACATATAATATGAGGTGATCAATCTGATTGTGATTCCCTTCCATTTTGATAGGATGAGGACCGCATCTAATATGGTTCATATTGGAAAGCGCTGGCACCTAGATGATCAAAATGTTCCATTTATTGGTATTTTTTACGTACACCACAGATGATGTCATATTCCTTTTTTGTGAAGATCAATGGTGCGGCATTTTCAGTTATCTCAATATCCTCTATCGAATAATTCGGTCTCGAAAAAGGATGAGTTAATATAATAAATCTTAAGATGGCCAAAGAGAAAAGTTGATGCACCTCAGATGGAATTGACACCACATAGAGTGCATCCGAGATAGACTTTAGCCTGATCCCCCTCTTATTTCGTACCGGAACTTTAATAGAACGCACTGGACAGAGAGTTAGTTAACCAGCCACACGATGAAACTGACTCGAGAAACAGGTGATAAATAATTCTTTAAAGCATTGATGGCTAAGTAATATCATCTGCAATTCTGCGAAAAAAAGAGGATTTTTTTTTCTGGTTGACTTCTTTTATGTAATGGCTCTGTTGAACTAGATCCAAGGGCACTGTGCGCTCTTCTTCTTTCTTCTTTCCTTCTCTCTGCTTCATTCACAGGGCGACTCAGAATAGCTGCCTTGTAATATTAGTTCAGGCAAGTGCCTGTGCTGCATATCCAAATCAAGATTTTTGAGGGGAAAAAAAGAGTGATGAGCTGCATCACACTAAAAACAGAAAGAAGTGTTTTCAGATTTCGTTGGCAAATTTCACAAACAAAGAGCATGAAGATCCATTAGCACTTGGATTTGAGGTTGGATATTGTCACCTCACAATACGCTTTACTTCAGGGAGGTGCTTGTATCGGTTCTTGACAGCTTCGTGATACTTATGCTTCCCGAGCTCTCTTGACAGAACCTTTCGCATGCAAGCAATAATAGGTGAGGAACCTGATTTGCTGATTCAGACAACCATTCTATAGAGAATCAACACAAGTGCGTTCATTTTTGGCATTCACACAACCAACTTGTACCCATGCCTCAATTCTGACATTAATGGTAACATTTTTTGCAAGTTTGTGTACGATTATGACAGTTATTTGGCTAGTCAGTATTTGTGAAAATAAAGTGTTCTCCGCCCAGTTGCTCATGCACTGGCACTGCTATGCAGAAGTACACATTCAGATACTTCATGATCAATAGAGTCTCAGAAATTAATATAAACTAGGGCCAACAGCTGTACTTACAACTCCAGCTGTTCAGAGGCTTTAACTTTCTAAAGCCTCAAGTTGGTATCATCCCCTCCAGATGTAACACAACTTGCATTGCAACTGAACTTGACGCAGAATACCCTACATGCAAGCAACCCGATCAGAAGACATAAGAGTGAGCTTACCCAATGGAATGTCAACCTGAATAAGACCAAATAACTCTGACCAGTTGAATTAGAGAGAGAGAGAGAGAGAGAGAGAGAGCTCTGTAATTGGGTATAACTTTGCATTCTTTTCGTGTAATAAACTTCCCTACTGTGACCTCCATTATAACGGAAAGTTCTTACCTGAGAAAGAGAAAGGGATTATTGCGATTCTACGTACCACACAATTTTTATGCACACAAAGCAAATGTCATTCTGGACTTACTGTTCTATAATAGGATCCAGTTACAAATTCTTGGCCAGTGGGAATCAATATCCATCCTGGAAAGAGAGACAGATTTCAATTCCAAAGAATCCTTAATGACTGCAACAAACACGTGACTGCAACTGGTCTCCAAAACTACTAATTTATCATCTCACAAGCAGATACGTGATCCTTGTGCACACATTTGGCTTCTTCCAACTTTCTAGCATCATAGCTGTAGCAATTGCATTCCTCAATTGCCTCCATGTAGCAGTGTTTTACCCTAAGTTCCTCTATGCTGAGCATTAAAGTGGCATGTATGGAAAAGACACTTCCCATGTTCACGTGCTCAAAGGACATAGAAAAACTGTTCTTCCGGCATGTAAACAACAGAGGATTCCACAGTCAGTTGCTACACATGTCTAGTTTAGATGAAAAAAACAATTGCCTAATGACAACAGCTCAAGAGACACCTCTCCATATTTTCCCTTTTAAAATCTATGCTTGTTTATATTTTTTGCCAAGCATATCTAGGCTGGTCAGGAAATGCCTTTTAAACCAGTTTTTTGTTTACTATTGGCTAACTATTGATTATTGTTTTTTCCACCCGAAAGCAACCATACATTCATACTAACAAGAGGTTTTCTTTTCTGTCATATTTATTATACTCTTCTCTTCAAATTGGCAATGCTCGATCAAACCAATTATTAACGGATGCAAAGCAACTATCATTCAAACAGAAAAATAAAATTAATTTTCTGATCAAGAAAATCTGCCGAAACATTTTTATATGAAATTGGAAATTAATCTTATTTTTCCTAGAAAAAAGAAGCTTGTTAAAACAAATTCTAGAGAACACTTCCACTAGCAGCTCATTCCCGCAAGAATGCCAACTATCAAGAGTTATAATCCTAAAAACTGCAAAAATAGCAGGAAAAATAAGTGGAGAGAGACAACATGAATATAAGGCCTATATAAACCCCATAGATAAGTGATGTGGGATACTTCAATACCCTCTCTCATGTCTAGACCGGGATGACAATGGCACGTGGAATTGATGACTGGAAGCCTCACACGTGAAATGGATTTGGGGCCAAACCTGGCTCGCATGGTCAACATCAATATGAGGCCCCTATAAATCCCATAGATAAGTGATGCGGTGGGATACTTTAACCATATCAACGACACAACGTTAAATTCAAAGAACCAATCTAAACCACCCTTAAATCTCTAAAAGAAGTCCTTTCAGCATCAGCAGTCGCAATCTTTTGCCTTAAATGTAGCATTCAATAGTGTGTATTAGGTTCCAACCAATCTACAAGATCACCACATCTACATAGAGCCTCGTACAAATGAACTCCTTTAGTTGTGCCTAGGACAACTCAAAAAGTGTCCACCAAATTCCAGATTCACTTCAATGTTTTATTATCGAATATCTTGTCTATAGTCCCCGCACGTCAATTAAAAAAAGGGAAGAAAAAAGGTGAAACATTTTCAATCACTAGCTGCAGTCTAAGAGATAGGAAAAGAATAGACAGAAATGCTATCAGAAGAGAATTGGACCACAACACAAACTAGATAGAACTGTTGTGCTTACAGCAGTGAAGTTCCTTGGCTCCATTGGGTTCCAAAAAAGCACTTGCTTTTGCCTGAATAGGAAGAGCTCAATTAGCAGCGATTACATAACTAAACTGTACATCAAAGAGAAAGTTGTTCTTTAACTAATCTCCAAATTAAAAGAGAGAAGCTATTCTACATTAAGAAAACAAACAACTGCATATAAAGTTGTATGCATCTTCATATTCACTGCTTCTGAAGCTGTTCAGCATGATCCGCCAGATTATATTAGTACCGATTCAGACAATTAGTTGTCTCAATGAAAGTTTTCTTATTAAGTTCTTCCTTCAAAGTTTTCTTATTAAGTTCTTCCTTCATCCATAAAAAATCCCACTTCTAGTAAAAGACTGAAGTGACAACTCGCCCAAATACCCCCATGATGATTTTTCCTGTTGGGGGATGACATACACAAATCGTAGAGGGTCATGCTGCGTTCACCGCAAGGAAAAAGAAGGCCGTTGTTACATACCTTAAATTTAGTAGCAAAGGGAACATACTTATCAGTTAAAGCTGATTGAGACAAAAGAAAGTGGTGAATTGCATTTGTTGAGCATCCAAAAACATAGATAAAGTAGACAAATAACAAACTATAACAGCTGGATAATAAAACCAGATGTGAAACCTCCAATGAACATCTTGTGTGAAGATGTAAGAAGGAGGAACAAAGAAAACATCTTCAGTAGGATGGGAGACAAACGAAATGCATAATGTTGCCTATACAGTAGTTTCTCCAGAATTTATATCTTACAGATATTACTGTGTCCATTCCCCATTCAAAACTTCTTATTGGCTGAGATCTATACGGAAGAATGATATGAAGTGTTGGAATAAAATATTAGGTACCACCACAAAAAAGAAGAAAAATTACTGTCTAAGAACACCTGTTAGGAGTCCAAGTATCTACTTGAGCACCAGCTGAAGCAAAAAGTTCACCATCCCATTGGTGATCAATTGCCAAGTGCCAATAATGGGACTTGCATGCTATCAATTGCACAGGATACCAGAATAACCATCTGTAGATACTATCAAACCTCTCACAGGACTCTGACGACAAGAAAATTGACACACTGTTCGCCTGTCCATTGATTTTTAAACAGATGCTTATACTATACGTTTTTCCTTTATAAACAAACAAAGATACACGTGCAATTAAGATGACATGTGCAGGGAAACGAGTTTGATAGATGACATGTGCAATTAAGATGCAAGTACATGAACGGCTTCATCACTGCCATTTTGGAAAATGAAAAACATAAAACCAGGTCTTGGACCAGATATTTCTCAAAAGGAAGCACAATAAGAGCTGCAGAAATCACAAGTAACGGAGAAAGAGAGACGGCCAATAAAAACAGATACTAATAGAACAAAGCCTCCAGTCCCAAGATCACTACTCAGTGAAAAAGAGTACAGCGAGATCAAGCACAGAGCTAAAAGTAAGATCTTACAGAAACGGCATGAAGAGTCTAGTTCAGCATATAGCTCGTTGATCATTACTAGCAATAAGCAGTAAAAGAGCTGGGAATGTTGCCATGGCGTAAGCACAAGCAGATAATTCAACAATAGAAGTACCAAATCCAATCAGCTAATGATCAGGTAAGACCAGCTGGAGTTGGCAACTTCAACTATGATAATGAAATCTCCATGTATTTACAGAAACATATTGCTGTTCAGTTTGAGCAAAATTTGCTTCTAAAATCACAAGAAGCTCTTCTACATTACTGATACACATCATGAAAATAGGAATACTCTCAGCTCATCTAACAAAAGAATAAAACCTGATGATTAGAAACCTTTCACTGTGTCAGTGTAGATGTATTGAGTATAAAAAGTACAGTGCATAAATAATCACCAGGCGATCCGCATTTGGCTCCTATCGAGCAGCAAGAGAACTTTCAAACGGACAGAAGGGCCTGATATTTCCGCGTGCATGGAAAATTGTCCAAAAACAAAAACTGCGACTGGTGAGTTCATGCCCAAAAATTTCTATCCGGCCAAAGGTTCTAGCTGAATTTCCATTCTCCCGGTAGGTTGAGCCTCCTTTTCTCCAGCATTTCCTCTTGGGCTCAAAAGATCCAAGGAATCATCTTCCTCCGGATTTCCCAACACCCAACTACTTCTTCCATATATTCTCTCCCTTTGCCGCTGCTTTTCACGGTATTCCAGGTACATGACTATCAGCGCACCAATCAAGAACCAGATAACTAAAGCCCAATCAAGTCCATGAACATTTTCACCACCATATCTGGCTCCTAAGAGCTTCATTCCACTTATCAGGGCAGCTATACCAGCAACAATGGCCAACCTGCCAACTATCACATGAAAATATTCCCAAAGGATCCTTTTCGAAGAAACCTCCTCTCCATTGGAAGGTCTTTTTGGTCTAAAATATGCATTTAATGGCTGTACACAGGCCAAAAATATAGCAGTGAAGCCAAACTTTACGTGCAATGAGTTCGTACGCAAACCACGAAGCTCAGCTACTGCGAATAGAAGGGCGAGCAAGACTATGGATAAACCTGAGTACTGCAAGTAAACATGTATCTTGTACCATTGGTCACCTTTCACATGTTTCAGGTATCTAGCGGCCAATATTCCGCCAGGAAGCAAAATACCCCAAGCGAGAAACATCATGAAACCATGAACTGCTAATACTGGCCTTAGATCCTGCTCAGCCTCAGCAGAACCACGCATAAGCATCACTCGCACAGGCCTTTGACTGGTTACATGATGCATATTTCTCTCACTTAAGCGCTCATTAGTCCATTTAGCACCCATTGCCCATATCACTTTAAGAGGAGTGGTTGGGTCCACTATGTTCCTGCATTCTGGCCCGTCACTATGACTGCATGCTGGTTTCAGTGGACGAGTGAACTCCATTGTGATAATCCCATTTTCTGACTTGCACCTCACATATGTCAAATTTTCATTTGTTGGATGCACACTGGATGCGTCCTGCCCATCTATCCAGTATGTATTGACCCTTCCTGTGCCATTATTGTCAACCCAACCAACATAAGCATAGCTGTTCACCATTCCACTACCAAATCCTATTGCGAGATAACCACTTTTCTTCTCCCCACGCGCAGCAATTGATATCGATCTCTCAGACAAAGTCCAGTAAAAATTTACCTGTTGATCGTCCAAAACAACACTGTTGTTGTACATATCAGATAAACCGCCATCAACCACCTGAACTCTCCATCCCATTTTCTGATGATACAACGACTGATAGTAAACTTGATCTGGTGTGTTCCTATCAGGTGCCCAAGTCAACTCTGTTGGACTGGCAGGGACTCCTTCAGCTTCGGGCCCTCCAGCATACACGGTCTCCGTTGTATTTCTCAAAGTGGCATTACCGCCCAGAAAATCTGAAGTGATGTAGAATGCAACATCGTGCCCTGCTTGTATCGAAAACTTTACCTTTACCCCTCTTTCCACTCGCAGCACCGGTGCCTCCTTCTTATTTATATAAAGCACCTTTGAAGGGTTTGGTGGATTTGGGTAATGCATTGCCTCACTAGTCACAACAACAAGAGGCATGTTCGGATCTGCAATAACCAAATCCTGATCCTCCTTATCCTCTGCATCCAGCGGACCAAAACAATCATCGACACTATCGGACACATTCAGCAGCAAATGACCAAATTGCACAGACTCCTCACCTCCGTGATTCTGAGGCAGATAATATGGCCTAAGAGTATCTGGTGGGCTCATCAACCCCAATGCCCAAATCACAGTCGCATTGTCATTATAATTCACAGGCAAATCGAACTTCTCATCAACAACACTCAGCTTCCTCTGGTACCTGATAAAGGAGATACCATCTCTTCTATGCCCATACACCAACGCAGTATTATTCACTGCAACGGGGTCGGTCGGCTCATATATCGTATCAGGGCAGACTCCCTTCGCATTTCCATCCTTATTAATTGTGCACTCACCGTACCTCGTAATAAAATAATCATCCGTGAATGGAACGCCCTCCTCCGTGAACCCCGTCACCGCCACATCAGCTCCGATCATGTACTCGGACGTGGCTTCCGGGTCTGCCCACCCGAAAGCCAAGTAATTCTGCATCCCAATTGCCGCTTCTAACCCTATATCAATAACATCTCGATCCACATCCAATGTCCACCGCACACGATAATTAGGAGACAGCACTTTACAGTTCTCGAACATCGTCGGCTCCCTATAAACCCTAACCGCCCTGTCGCCGGGACTCGGGCTCGGGACCGGGCTCATCTCCGATCTATTCGGAAACACCACATGCCCAAAATCCGACGCCATGGGCAAGTCCCACACGGCAAGAACCGGGATCTGATCCCAGCTGACATTACTCCTCAAACGAACGGTAAAGGACTCATTTTTATACGTCTGATTCAAGACCTGATCGGAGATTGCGTACCCGGACGTCATGTTACCCAAATCGGGCGCGATCGCGACCCACCAATGCACGTCGAACCCGGAGAGCATGTCGAACTGGGAAACCCTAAAGGAGCAGTCGTCGACAACCGTGACGGTGCCGCGCAGCTGGTGCTGGACCATCCGGAACTCGGACTCGAACCCGACGAGGGCGCTCGAGTTGGAGCAGGCCCGGCCCGGATCGGCGCGGCCGGGGAGGGGGAAGAAGGAGAAGGCGGCGGCGGCGAAGAGGAGGAAGAAGAGCCATGGGGGGAGCGCGGATTTGGGGATCATTTGACCCCGATTCGCATCCGGATTCGCGCCGCCCGTGCGTCCACCTTCGCCGGTCTACGGCGGTTTTACGGACTTCACGGCGGAGAGCGGCGTGGAGGGAACGGGGATCGTGACTCAGTGGGAACGAGTCGCGGACTCGGGGTTGGGGGCTTTGACGACGAGCGGGTCACCGTGACTTCTCGATTTGAGGAGGAAGGAGGAGGAGGAGGAGGAGGAGACACGGCAACTCGGTGGTTGTGGGGGAGAGGTGTAAAGGTGGATGGCATTTTCGTAATATCATCGGAACCATTACCCTGTCAGTGGAGGCGTCGCGTCGTGTGGAGGTGGTTCGGTGGTTGCTTCGGCGAGCGAGCGAGCGAGCGAGGGAGGGCCGGCCGGCCGAAGAAACGCCTGGCCGAGGAAGAACCGGACCGGTTCTTCATCGTACCGTCCACCCAACAGAAAAATATTATTATTACTTTTGTTTTTCTCGTATTAAAAATAAGCTTTTATCTTTTTTCGGCCTCTT
The DNA here is from genome assembly GCA_024500025.1 of Syzygium aromaticum. NCBI lineage: Eukaryota > Viridiplantae > Streptophyta > Magnoliopsida > Myrtales > Myrtaceae > Syzygium > Syzygium aromaticum. The sequence goes on from CM044895.1 coordinate 8,184,799, forward strand.
GTTGTTTACGATTTCGCGCTATGGTTCGATTTGTTGTCTCCGAGGCCCTTGCTAAATTTGGTCAAAAGCTTAGAACACGCCTAATTGCCCCGCGGGCAAAAATGGAAATTTCTCCATTTTCCGATTGTTTTTTGTAACAGCATGAATGAAATGACCTGCAAACAGATTTTAGGGGAGATGTATGCGTTGGTGTCAAAGAGAATCACCACGCCATTCCCACGAAATCTCGATCGAATAGACTAAGCTGGAAAATTGTCTTTTAAGGATTAGGACTATACTAGTATTAGTCAAATAAAAATGTTTATGACTGAATTGGTTATTAATAATCGGAGTACCATATCTAATTAAGTATGACAGGCAGAAGTTGGCAGCTCCAACTATAATAAAAGAAATCTCCATGTATTTACTAGGGACGTATCGCCCGTTAAGTTCTAGCAAATTTTGCTTCTGAAATCACAAGGAGCTCGTCTACGTTACTGACATATCATGGGACTGGACAAGTACAACAAGACACCTTGGGGCTTCCGTTTTGTTTTGTATGGCTTAAATCTTCATACACCTCGTGTAGCACTTATCACTTCAATTGCACAGCCTAATTCCCAAAGCAAACATATAAACCTTAAGTTGAGTGATAATTCTGGCTTAAACTTTTTTTTGTCTCGTACAAAAATACCAACTTTAAGTCAAATGACAATTCTGGCCCTAACTTTTTTTTATCTCATAAAAAATCACAAACTTTCACTTAAATCTCAAATCTGACCCACATTAACTCAGAACCATTAATTATCCAACTTGACTATTCCACCTCAGCAATAAATTCACGTGGTTTGCTGACTGGATTTAAAGTACTATTCATGTCTTCTTCTCTAAACCACAATTAGAAAAATAATGGTGCAACTATTGATCTCTTTCATTTCACCGACAAATTAAAAAGATCTCTAGATTGAAACTTTCCGATTAGACTTCATCGTTTTATCGTAAGTTGAAGTTGTAGATCATCACCTGTCGACAGACGCCATAGATAAGATTCGCCAAGATCACACGACCGTAATATTTTTTCTCAAACAAGAATGACTTTAGACAAAAAGTTAACGGGGGCCAGATTTGAGATAAGAGAGAAAGTTGGTAATTTTTTTATGAAATAAAAAAAAAGCTTAGAGTCAGAATTGTTACTCGACTTAAAATTTATGTCTTTTTACAAGACAAAAAAAATTGAGTTCGGAATTATCATTTAATTTAAAGTTTATGCTTTTTTTTTTTTAAGTGGCCCCAATTGCACAACCTAGATGTCCAAATCAGTCGATTGGTAATTATGACATACCACAGATGATGTCATGTTTCAACTATGCGATGTTTTTTTTAACTCTATATCATCCATTGTATGATTCCGTCTCGTGATGGCCAAGGAAGAAAAAACTCAACGCATCTCGGATGGAACCGACAACTTGGTGACAGGGTGGATCTCATAGACAGGACTATAGCCTGATCCCTCTTCTTTTCTACGGAAAGGGTGCGCCTCGAAACAATTCATTATCCGAAAACTGATTCCGCTCAGAAATAATTTTTTTTATTTCGTATCTAAAAATAATTTTTAAGTATTTAAAAACGTTTGGTAACTGTCCAAAATTTCTATTCTTAGAATAAAAAAAATAAAAATACATTTAGTAACTACACAAAATTTCTTTTTATTAATAATATTTTGAATATTTTAATTTGTCTTTCTTTCTCTTCTCTTCCTTCCTTGGCCATGGCCGGTCGCCAGCACTGGCGATCGGCCATAGGCCAAGGTCAGCGAGGGCATCGCAGTCTCTCTCTCTCTCTCTCTCTCTCTCTCAGCCGCTGGCCTTTCCTCCTCCCGCTGGCCATTTTCTAGCGAGTCACCGCTTCACCGCTGTCCTCCATGGCTACACAAGGCTAGTCACAAAACCAACTGTTCTTGCTGGTGGCCTTAGTTGCTCTGTTTGGCGTGATCTCCTTCACGGCAACATCACAAGTATAGGCGCCATTGATTGAATCAGCCAGTTCAAGAGGCTAAATCAACTAATTGGCGATCCGTCCGACGATCTCGAGCCTCCAACAACTTCCCTTCTCATGTGGTTGTGGTAGCCATCTTTCACCAGAAAAGCCGTCGAAATTCAACTTTGAGTTTAGATTTACTTCTTCATCTTTAAATTGCAATCTTACGCCGATTTTCTTACCTTGTGATGTAAATATCATGAGCTATATTTGACGCCATTTCAGAGTTCATAGGTGGCCAAAATAGCTCGTTTGAGCTCAACAACACTCTTGAACAAGGTATGTATATTTGGATGTTATTCTGTGAAATAGTGTACAAAGAGGCCTGCATGTTTAAAATGCTAATTTCAGCTCATAAAGATCGAAATCATGCAAAGTGATGAATTAGAGAATTGTAAAACTCATCTCAAGCTTTGATTTGATATATCACATGCCTTAATCAAACTTCGTTTGCTAAGTGAAAATCACTTCGTAAGGTAGGATTAGAATCTGGAATATGATATTCTATTTTGTTTTGATGATTTCCTGATTGACGTCATGATGTTCTACGATTTTTATAATTTTGCTCTTGCCATCGCCTAGGTCGCAGCGGCGAGGTCGAGCCTCGCCCAACCAAGGCAAGGCCGACCTCACCATTGCGACCCAGGCAATGGAGATGGATCGCAACGGCGAGATCGGCCTTGCCATGGCTAGGCAAGGCATTGACCTGCCCTCGCCTAGGCAGCAAGGGTCACAACGCTATCACCAACCCTGGCCAATCACCGGTGGTCGACGGCGAGCCAGGAAGAAGAATAACAAACCAAGAAGGAAAAAGAAAATCAAGAACAATCATAAATGAAAAAATTGTTCCCAAAATCAAGAAATTACTTTTTTTTTTATTTCTTGATTCTATTCCAAAATTGATTCTAAGAACAAATTTGTGCCCAAAAACAAAAAATTTAACATACGAATTTCTATTCCCAAATTGATTCTAGAAACAAAATAACATAAATTTTCACTGTACAAGCCCTAAGCCCTAACTGTAGTAGAACGCACTGAACAGGGAGAGCTAATAAACCAGCCACACCATGAGACTGACTTGAGAAGCAGGTGTTAAAACAATGCCTGGTAGTTTCGACTAGCAAGCATTGATGGCTCAGCAATTTCATCTCCAATTCTGCATAAAAAAAAATAAATTCCTCTGTTTTTTGTCTGATTTACAAGGAAACAAAATCTCCTCCTCTCCCTGTTTGAACTAAGTTAAGATCAAAGCTTACGATACAATCGAATCATGTCTTGATAAATATCCAATAAATCAGAACCTGACTAATAGTAATGCTCCAGGCAAAAGCTTGCATGGCCAGTCATTGGCTAACTCTGGAGCCACCCTTCATAACAAAGGACCTTCGCATTCTACCAAAATTGTTAAGACTGAGAGGAGCTTGTGCATCGTTGTCCTCTCATCTCTGAGGTGAAGCAACTTCTCACTCGAAAGCAATCTCCTGAGAAAGATGGCCCCATCCAAAAAGACTGATTTGAGAAATGCAAACATTATGCCATGCTGCACAACACATTAATAGAAGAAGCATCACTCAATTTCTTTGATGATTCTTCTTTTACGTAATGGCTCTGCTGAACTAGATCCAGGGGCACTGTGTGCTTTTCTTCTTTCTTCTTTTCTTCTCTCTGCTTCATTCACGGTGCGCCTTAGAATACCCGCCTTGTATATTGGTTTAGGCAAGTGTCTATGCCTGCATATACAATCAAGAAATTCAAGGTGAAAAGAAGAGTAATGAACTGTTTCACACTGGAAGCAGAAAGTAGTGTTTTCAGATATTGTTGGCATCTTTTACAAACAAAAAGCATGAAGATCCATTGGCACACGGATTTGAAGTAGATATTGTTACCTGACAATACGCTTTACTTCAGGGAGGTGCTTGTATCGGTTCTTGACAGCTTCATGATAGTCATGCTTCCTGCGCTCTCTTGGGAGAACCTATGGCATGCAAGTACAAGGTGAGGAACTTGATTTGCTGATCTATAAAGAATCAACTTCAGTCCTTTTATTTTTGGCATTCACACAACCCTCAATCTAATCTTCCATCAATGACATCTTATACATGTTTGTGCATGACAATGACAATTATTTGGCCAATCACAATAATTCTTTCTGAAAGAAAAGTGTCCTCTGTTTAGTTGCTCATGCACTGGCACTGCTATGCAGAAGTACGCATTCAGATACCTCATGGTCAAAAGAGAGTTTCAGAAATTGATATAAAACCAGTGCCAATGCACTACTTACAACTCCCAGCTGTTCGGAGGCTTTAGCTTTCCAAAGCCTCAAGTTGGTGTCATCACTCCCAGATATAACATAACTCGCATCGCAAGTGAACTTGACGGAGAATACCCTACACACAACCAACCCAGTGAGAAGACATAAGAGCGACCTTACCCATTGGAATTCCAAGCTGAAAAAGACCCTTATCATTTAAAGGCTTCATTGAGACTACCATCTAAAGGATATCTCTAGAGAGAGAGAGAGAGAGAATATAAACCAAAAGTCTATAGTTGGGGATACCTTTGCATTCTTTTCGTATGATAAACTTCCCTACTGTGACCTCCATTATACTGGAAAATTCTTACCTGAGAAAGAGAGAGTAATTGTCATACTGGACTTACTGACCAAACAGTTTTATTCACACAAATTAAATGTCATACTGGACGTACTGTTCTATCATAGGATCCAGTTACAAATTCTCGGCCAGTGGGAGAGTAATCAATATCCATCCTGAAAAGAGAGACAGAATTCAATTCCAAAGAATCCTTAATGACAGCAACAACTACATGACTGCAATGGTCTCTAAAACTACTAATCCGTCATCTTACACAGCAGAAACATGATCCTTGTGCACACATTTGGCTTCTTCCAACTTTCTAGCATCATAGCTGTAGCAATTGCAATCCTCATTTGCCTACATGTAGCAGTGATTTACAGTAAGTTCTGCTATGCTGAGCATTGAAGTGGCACGTTTGAAAACAGAAAAACTGTTCTTCCTAAGCATGTAAACACCATAGGACTTCCATGGTCAGTTGCAAAAATGTCAAGGTTAAATAAAAAAAAATTGCCTACTGACAACAGTTCAAGTGACACCTCTCAATTTTTTCCACTTCAGAATCTATGCTTGTTTATCTTTTCTGCTCAAGTAAAACTGGCAACACATTTATTAAATGTAAACAATTGGAAATTGTTCATATTTTTCCCAGATAAAAGAACCTTGTCAAAACAAATTCTGAAGAACACTTCAGAACCAGCAGCTCATTCCTATAACAATGCTAACCATCAAGATTATAATCTTGAAAGCTGAAAACATGGGAGGAATAATATATCACAATTAAAAGCAGCACAGCACCGTAGTATTTTTCAGATTATCCAACCCCAATAGCTTAAGCTAAATAGGTGGAGGGAGACAATATAAATGTACGGCCCATGTAAACCCCATAGATAAGCGATGTGGCATACTTCATAGTATCTAGAACATAAGAAAGTCCTCTTCCTTCAGCATCAACAGTCACAATTTTTTGCCTTTATACAAACATTGTATTCAATAGTGTCCATTAGGTTCCAACTGATCTACAAGATCACATATCTATATAGAGCCTTGTACAAATAAACTCCCAGAATTACATAATATTGCCACGCACAACTCAAAAGTGTCAACCAAACTTTAGATTCACTTCGATGATTTATTATCGAATATCTTCTCTTTATTCCCCGCACATCATTTAAGAAAGGGGAAAAAAGAAGGTGAAAGATTTTCAATCACTAGCACACTCCCCTAGGGCAGCCAATAGCTGCAGTCTAAGAGATCGGAGAAGAATAGAAAGAAATACTATAAGAAGAGAATTGCAACACGGTATAAACAAGAAACAACAGTTGTGCTTACAGCAGTGAAGTTCATTGGCTCCATTGGGTTCCAAGAAATAGCATTAGTTTTCGTCTGAAACAAGAGAGCTGAGTTAGCAACGACTACATAACTAAAACTGTACATCACTGAATAAGCTGTTCTTCAGATAACCTCCAAATTAAAAAGAGAAGATATTCTAAATGAAGAAAATAAAGAACTGCATATAGAGATGTATGCATCTTCATATTTACTGTTTCTGAAGCTGTTCAGCATGATTCAACACTATGAATTCAAATAATTAGTTGCCTCAGTAAAAGTTTTCCTATCATTTTTTACCTTCATCTTTAAAAGATTTCACTCTTAATAAAAGACTGAAGTGACAACTTGCCAAATTACCCTCATGATAACTTTTCTTGTTGGGGATGACATACGCAAATCGTAGAGGGTTATGCTGCGGTCACTGCAAAGAAAAAGAAGGCCATTATTAAATGCATTAAATTTAACAGCAAAGGAATTATGCTTTTCAAAGTTAAAGCCGGTTGAGACAAACGAAGGTGGTGGTTCATATTAGTTGAGCATCCAGAACACAGAGGAAATAGACAAACAACAAACTATAATAGCTGGATGACAAAACCACATGTTAAACCTTGAATGAACATCTTCTGGGAACACGCGACAAAGAGGAGCAAAGAGGGAGGATGGGACAAATATAATGCACACATACCTCCCTGATGTTGCCAATACATTAGGTTCTCCAGGGTTGAATCTTACAGATATGACTGTGTCCGTACCCCACTCAAAACTGCTTATTGGCTGAGACCTACACGGAAGGATTATATGAAGGATCAGGATAAAAAGATTGAATAGCATCACATAAGAGAAGAGAAATTACTGTCTTAGGACACCTGTTCTGATTCCAAATATCTACTTGAGCACCAGCTGTAGCAAAAAGTTCACCATCCCATTGGTGATCAACTGCCCTGAGAGTTACATGGAAGAATTTAGAAACCAAAAGCATCTACCAATGAACACAAAGATTTGTATAAGGCAATTGGTATACGACAAAAAAACTTACCAGAATGCATTCTTCCATACATAAACTGCCACTGGCTGAATGCAATGAAATTGAGTTGTTAGTTCAAAAAGGTATCTGTTCATGGCCTGACAAGTGTCAAAATACAGACAAGCATACCTTTGCCAAGTTCTCATGTGTGCCATCCGACTCCCCAAGAGTAGCCACAGGAACATTCCACAGTCGAACCCTAAATAACCAAATAGATGCAGAATTTTCCTGGTTACTAAATGCAGTATATTGTTGCTGCATATTGCAAAAATCTTTATCAACTGCCTAGTGCCAATAATGGGACTTACGTGCTATCAATCCCGCAGGATACCATAATTTGACCATCTGTAGATACCGTCAAACCTCTGACAGGACCTTGATGACCGGGAAATTGACATACTGTTCGCCTGTCCGTCAATTTTGAAACAGATGCTTATACTATACATTTTTACTTTATAAACAAATAAAGATACCAGATGGGAACTACATCAAGATCTGAAAATCACATCAGACTAGCCTTACCTTGATGCGATGTCCCAAAGGCGGATATCTGTAAGATGAAAATAACCATATAATTATCTGTCTACCAGCTATTTAATCAAAGTTAACAGTTCGCACTTGCAGGGAAACAAGTTTGATAGATGACACATGCAATTAAGATGTAAGCGCGCCAACAGATTGACCACTGCCCATTTCACTAAAAGAAAAACTTAAAACCAGGAAATAATTTAAGTCTTGGACAGGAAACTTTGTCAAGGGAAGAACAATAAGAGCTGCAGCAATCACAAGTATAGGAGACTTGGGGCTCAACACCATTCCGACTGTCACTATGCCACAGAAACTTGAAAGAATTATTCATGTAGCTTCCCAATGCATTATATCTAAACTTCAAATTCACGCATCAACGCTTCAGAACGAATCAAAAATCACTTGCACCTCATTCACCGCTCAATGGAAACACAATGCTAGGATTAACCATAACATCGACATACCTCCATCCATAGAGCCAGAAAATATTCCTTTCAAGTAATTCGGGTTCTTGGCCATACACGACACCGAATCAGTGTGTCCATCCATTGCTCCGATGAAGGGCCTCGCGAAAACCTACCCATTTACAGACAAAGCAAGTTAAAGCAATCACGAACGAACAGCCACATTACAAGCAGGCAGCACGAAAACGTAAGACGGAAAACGGATCATGTATGGAAGCGACCGGTCAGAAAACGGAGCTGACCTTGTCCAATTTAGCGGCGTTCAGAGCCCGGACGTACTCGACCGCCTTCTCTTGGGTCCGAAGCTTGGGGTCGAAGTTGCGAAACACCCTCTGATCGTTATTCGAAATCGAGGTTTTTCAGCGAAAAAGTTCACCATGACAAAGAGACCGAAGCCGAAAGGCAGCTCACCTGGAGGTCTTGGCTGCGCTCCCGGGTGAATTCATCCGTGGAGCGCGAGATCACTTTGACCTTCATCGCCGGCGTCTGCCGATGCTGCTTGTCCAGAACGGAACCGGCTTTCGGAAGCTTCGACCGGCGATGCCGGACCGCTGGATCGCTGGAAAAACCCTAGAGAGAGGGAACTGGGTGCTGGAGAAGAGAGCTAAAACCCCACCCGGGAAGAGGGAGAGACAGAGAAGAAGGTGGAGGAGGAGGAGAGGACTTGGGCCCGCCAAATGAATGGGCTGCGTAGTAGATGGGCCTGGCCCAAGTTCCTCGTAGGCTGATCCAAACTTCGTAGCCCGGCCCAAGTTCTAGTGACACCGCCTGGGGTTTCGCCTCCATTGGCTTGGGACTTCTTTTAAGGAAATCAACTTCCATTGAATTAATAAATGGGAAAATTTCATTTTGGTACCCGAAGTGGAAGCATTTTCTCAATTTGGTACCCAAAGTAGACACGGTGTCAAATAAGGGCCTGAAGTGCCCAGTTAGTCTCAAATAAGGACCTAAAGTGGAAGCATTTTCTCAATTTAATGCCCAAAGTGGACACAGTATCAAATAAGGACTTAAAGTGCCCAGTTAGTCTCAAATAAGGACCCAAAGTGCCCAAAAAATCTCAAATAAGGGCTTAGGTCGCTGGTTGGCTTAAAAAGTACTATTCCGACACTGGAACAGTATTTTTTAATTTTTTTCTTTTATTTTTTTTTTCTTCTCTTCCTCCGCCGGCGGAAGCGGCCCTCACCAGCGTCGAGCGAGAGCCATCCCCGCTTGGGCCAGGCAAGGTCAACCTCGCCAGTTGCCGACGAGGTTGAGCCTGGCTAGATCTGGCGAGGGCTCGGCCCCGCCGGTCGCTAGCGAGGCTCGACCTCGCCGACATTGAGCGAGGCCGGCCTTGCCGTTGCCAAGGTAAGATTGGGCTCCCTCGACGCCAACGAGGTCGAGTTTCGCTATTGCCAGGGTGAGACTGGCCTCTCCCGATGTCGGCGAGGTCGGCCTCGCCCAGCAACGGCGAGGTCGAGCCCTCACCAGATCTAGCTAGGCTCAACCTCACCATTGTTGGGAGAGGCCGACCTCGCCCGATTCCGGTAAGGTCGAGCCCTTGCCAGATCTGGCTAGGCTCGACCTCGCTGTTGCTGGGCAAGGCCAACCTCGCTGGCGTCGAGGGAGACCGGTTTCGCCCTAACAACGGCAAGGTTCAGCCTCGCCGATGTCGAGGGAGGCCAATTTCGTCGTGGCAACCACGAGGCCGGCCTCGTCCGACACCGGCGAGATTGAGTCTCGCCAGCAACTGGCGGGGCCGAGCCCTCGCCAGATCTGGTGAGGCTCGACCTTGCCGGCAACTGACCTCGCCCAGCCCAGGCGAGGGCCGCCCTCGCCCGACGCCAGCGAGGGCCGCCTTTGTTGGCCCCAGCTATGGTCGACAGAGGAAGAGAAAAAAAATAAAAGGAAAAGGAAAAAAAACAAAAAGGAAAAAAATTAAAAAGTACTGTTCTAGTGTCGGAACAGTACTTTTTAAGCCTGCCAACAGCCAACTTTGGCCGGCCGACGACCTAGGCCCTTATTCGAGATTTTTTGAGCATTTCGGATTTTTATTTGAAATTAATTGGGCACTACAGGCACTTATTTGACACCGTGTTCACTTTGGGTACAAAATTAAGAAAATGCTTCCACTCCGGATACTTATTTGAGATTAACTGGGCACTCCAAGCCCTTATTTGATACCGTGTCCACTTTGGGTATCAAATTGAGAAAATGTTTCCATTTCGGGTACCAAAATGAAATTTTCCCTTAATAAATAAAGCTTATCTCCATTTCACCCACAGAAAAATTCGATTATCCCCGTATTTTCCTCGTCTTTTTCTTCGACTTGCGGAGAGGTCCGTAGAAGGAAAGGCCCTTCCATCGCGACGCTCCAGCCTCCAACGAGACCCATCGGGGTTGCCCGACCCCAGCGCCCCTACGCCAAGGTTGCACAAACCCAAGCAAAGCTTCGCAAGGGTCGCCAGCACCTCGGGCGAGTGGCTCGATGGGGTCATGCCAACTATGCTCGAGCCTTTTGCCCAAGGTCGCGCTGCCCCAAGCCTAGCGGTCGCCTGAGAGTGCACCTACACTTCTCTCTTTTTATTTTTTTTTTCATATTTTAAAATGTTGCTTCGCAACAAACATTTTACACAGCCAAACCCCATTGTTTTCAATAAAACCTTTCTGACTCAAGTGCCTGTCTCAATCCAAGTTTTTAGAGGCAAAACATTCCCATTCCCATGCCCATCCTATGTGACTAAATCCACTCCATTTCGCTGTTAATTTTGGATAAATTCTCACGATACTCACCTGAAATCGTACCTTCATAGCACATTCCCATCGTGTAAAGAGCGGTCCCCGAACATCCATCCATAGATAATTGGACAAACGAATACAAAAATCACATGAAAGCATTGCTATTGGAGCATCGAATCAATTACAGGAATAACTAGAAGCCATAAAAAGAAAGATTGCTTCTATCTGTATTGTTGAGATAATCTAAAGCACTACATGAGGAAGCATCTTCCCGCGACAAACAAGGTTAACTTTTTCGCAGGGAGCAATCAAGAGGCCTGCATTCTCTGCGTCCATGTCCAACTCACTGATTCACTGTCTTCTTTGGAAAGCAAAGATACGTGAGGATACCGGCATAAGAGTTCAACCCAAGCAGGGACGCAAATGAGTTACTTGATTTTGGGCCATAAGGAAGAAGGATTTTGCCCAACAAGGGGCCAACTAGTTATCTTCCCTGTAATCTGGATTCTCCTTCAAGATGACAAAACCCTCGAGAATAGGAGAGAGCGGAATATACCTGCAAGAAACAGTCGCAGTTTAAGGGCACCACACATGGCCAATTTGAAAAACAAATTTCCACTAAAGTGAGAATTATAGTACTTTTCAGTAGCCAACTCTGCCCGATCGCCAGCCGCCAGAAGGACTGGGGTTGAATGTGTCTGGAAGCCAGTGATGGTCTTGGGACGACCTGCCTGCCCGACAACATCAACAGCTTGACCAACCCGTACTGGCACAGATAATGGTTTCAGATTTTCGTCCACTGTCAAGAGCATCCTCGGCTGCCACACCATGAAGGAAAAATAAGCAATTTACTAAAGGAAACGAAATTATCACAGAAACCAAATTCAAGACTTCTAGCTGAAGATTAACCTGCATGGCCAGAACAAGGAAGTAAAGAACATAATGATATTTCCCCAAGATGATGGCTTTCATGTCAAGGCACGCATGAAGCATTGTTATTATTCCTGCGAGTGCCGTCCTACAGACAACAAGTGCACATTAGAATAACAAGCGATGTTAATGTTATAAAACAAAACTCAAAAGTATACCATCAATTCCTTTCAGTTTAATCACAAGTACTTGTTCTTTATCTAGGATTATTCCAGATCTATCATGCAAAGAAAACTCACGGAGAGAGCAAAAATCTTTCTGAATGATACGGATTAAGAGTCAACAATCCCTTCCCCAAGTGCACAAGACCTTGGGCAATCCGCACCTGTAGAAGGGGCCAAACCACATCAGATAAGAACCTTATCTAGTAAGGATAATCTGCAAACAAGAGAACAGTTATATTGAGCATTACACAGAATAGAAGGCTTGCATCCTTGTAGTAATAGCTTGAAAGATTACGAAGCATCCCGGCTATTCGTGCATTGTTGGTTCCAGAACCAATCAAGCCCAATGAAATGACAGCAGCCTGTAGAAACACCAAATATTTCAGCCTCAATATTCCAATTCATATGACAAAATGGACACAAAGCTTAGCTGTTTCATCTCACCATTGCAACTTCAGAATCTGTGTCATGGCTAAGCCTACTTAGGGTATCCATTACATTAACCTGCACAGTATAAAGCAAGTAAGAGCTATAAGCACTTTGAGTTTTGCAGGATAAAAAAGTCAACATCCCTGTAATAAGGATCAATTCCCTCCCAGAAAACAGGCTGGAATGGTTTGTCTATATTAATGGCATATGTAGGGATATAGTTTCCAATTAGATCAGATTATGCTTTGATATCCATACTCTGAGATCATGGTATCTTAAACTTAATCAAGCCTCATTCAACAACTTAGTCCTATCAAAACCCAACTGCAGGTAGTACCATATGCTTCATGTTGAGATTTTTTCAGAAAATATTCATGAAGGTCAACTACCTTTGGATTTGCGATGCATAGAAGGCCAAGAGCCAATGGAACTGCCCGGCGGATGTTTTGTTCACCATACTGTAAAAGATGCTCCAAAGAACGAATTGCCATTTCAAGACCTAGTTCTTCAGCCATTGCAACCATGGCAATTCCAAGGACAGCAGGTGCCTGATGAGTTTCCCCCTTCTCAAGATGTTGTGCACAATGACCTAGTAAGTTTTGCACCTGCACCAGAAAAGATCAGCAAATTATGTCTGACAGTCGTTTCAATGGTTATTAACTATAGTAGAGATAGAGTACCTTGAGAACATTTCCCGTTCCAGCATATGCACAGGAAAGGAGGGTCATGTCACAGTGTTTTCTGATCTTCTCATTGAAAGTCTTTGCAACTTCTGCAGTGACCTCCACATTTTCCTATAAAATACGAAGAATATACAAGGAAACTGAGCACTAATAAAAAAATATATCTGCGTTGGTATCCATTAAACAATAAGGTAGTACCCAGATGCTCGGATGGTAGCAATATGAAATGAACAGGCTCCATCAATATACCTGCTTTCCAAAATAAAGAAGACCAAGGCCGAGAGGTAAAAGACGAGCAAGAGGCTCTCCCAGCTCTGACTCACTGCGGTCCATCAGAGTAAAGATAATTGACTGGGCTACCTCTTCATTGCAGGAGCCCACATATATCAAGCCAAGAGAGATTGCAGTAAATGCAAGCACGTCAAGGGGTGCTTTAGCATCATTAAGTATTGGGGACAATTTAGCACGGATCTGAAAATGAAGTTGACAAAGACCAGACTAATGCTTGTCAATAAGAACATTTATAGCAGTAGCAACCACATACAAAATTTAAGAATAATAAATAATGCTGTTGCGCATGAGATGACTTGGAAAAACAATAGAAAGGAATTGATGGTAATCAAAAGAAAAATAACTGCATTAGCATAAGAATACATGTTCATGGCAAAAGAGTCATTTCTACCAAATGTGTACATACCAGCTCATTCTGAGAGCCGGCATAAGCAAGTGCAAGGCCCATAATTGCGCCAATTCTTATAGATGCATCTTCTTTATCAATGTAATCACCAAGAAGTGCCAGAGCCTGATATATTCCAAAGAAAAGAATAAGATTTAACATATAAGCAATTTTGTCAGCACAACAGACAATAAAGGCAACTCACAGGATCGCATTCATTCTTGATATTGCAGTTCACTATCCCAACACCCAACAGAGCACCAGCTATAACATGATTGTCATTACTATGGAAGTACTTATCGAGTTGGGACAGTCCAGAGTCAACATCCCACAGCAAAATCATTCCCTGCCACAGAGAAAATCATCACAATCTGACACTAAAGAAATTTCTGGCAACAAGTATCCTGAAGTAGCAAGGTACACGCACCAGACTTGCAGCAGCACTGGTCTTTCCATGCTCTTTATTTTTGAAAAGCCAATTTGCTGAAGAGCCACTAGATAAGTCTAATGGCACTGTCATTAACTTATCCTGCAGAGGTAACAAAGGAGTTTGAAAAACAGAAATCTTGCAAAGGCAACATCTTTTCTTTGATTACCTGTCCGAAGCCAGCATTTACAAATGCATTAACAAAAGTGGCAGCCAGGTTTTGCCTCGCAGAATCCACACTCGCACTAGCACTAGCCCGACCATCGAGCAAATGTGCCTGAGACAATTCAATTTTTCATTAGCACAAGGCCAACAAGTTAAAAGTCATGCTCGAGTTATGTCTATCATAATATTTTGAGAGAGCAACATACTACTATATAAGAATGCTAATTTTCAAGGACATCAATTACATGCAAAAATCATCCTCCATATTCACTCTATTCATGTCAACGACCATGTTGCTGCACCTAAGTTTAGAAATCACGATTAATTGGAATATATAATGCGTTAAACAGAAGATACATCAGTCATACTCTTTAGCAACCTTTAATCCTTGCTAAGCCTTCGGTCAATTATTTCATACTGGAAGATGATCTAAAGGACAAGAAGTAAATATTATGGTGCCATCTATACATGCGTGTACATCATATACATCCATAGTCCAAAGTTAAAATGCTATAATTGGAATGAACATGGATTTCCAGAAACAAAAGGGTGACACATGATGCATCCAGAAAGTATCACACTAAAACAAAGAAGCTTGCAGCAAGTAGTCAATACTAAGGGCGTCTCTTTGAGAGGAAGATAGCAACAAATAAGACAATTCCGTTTAAAACAATCACACAGCTCCCATTACATGTGCAGCGCCGTACAACATGATGCATCTAAGAGCTTGATTCGAGTATTGATGATAAAATAAGTTAAATGAGTTGGTAACCAAGATCAGATCAAGTCATCGAAAGCATGAACAATTATCAACTGTTCAAACCTTGTAAATGTCTTCAGGGGATTTGGGCTCCATAACCTCAATATCGCGGGCAAGAGTAAGATAACCTTCACTTAATTTAGTATTGTTGACGATTTCCTGCAATGCCTCTCTTTCATCGTCATCAGGAACCATCTCCTCATCAAGCTCAAAGGTAATACCCTGCACAAAAGAATAGCAAATCACTATCAGATTCACCCCAGGCAATCTTGCCATGTACACCAACTGTATCTGAAACAAGGATTAAAGAGGCATTTCGATTATAGCAGAGAAACAACTCACATGTCGAGCAAGGATATAGCAGAATTGTCTCTTCCGTAGAAGATCGCTGCAAGACGTGAAGACCTGCTTCACATACTGCATGTGTACTTTCAAGTGTTAGATTAGATTCCCACAGAGAGAGAGAGAGAGAGAGAGAGAGAGATCCAATATGTGGCAGTGCGGAGCTCCTCACAAGTAATTCCTGTACACAACTTGAAAGGAAAAGATGCTTATTTATATTCAACCAAATATACCTGCATATTATCTAGGAACAGTGCAATCTGAAGGGCATTGGCGTATTCTTCAAACTTGAGATAGATCATGTATGCAATATCCAGAACTAACATGTCATCAGGTCCAGGAAGGTATCTGCAATTGATACAAAAGAGAGAATTGATAAGGAGAAAAGGCACACTCATTAGTTAGTCCTCAACTAATAAGCTCCTCGACCATTTTCTGAGCAATCCATAGTGAATACCCTGACTGTTATGCAGTGTTTTGATGACAAATATTTCATGTACCTTGCAGCACTTGTGAGGTATAGACAAGTTCTCTTGAAGTTAGCGCTGTCAACATGCTCCATTAAAATTTCAAGGTCTTCAACCTGGAAGTCATTTTAATATTCTTAGATCAACTTCAAAACAGCCTCGCTAGAAAATAAAAGGTTGGTACGAATAATTTACTTTACCTCCATTAACAGGTCAACAGCTTCCGGTTCAGCATTGTGCTGCAACAAAATAAAATGGTTTACTAACGCGTCATCAAAAGTGACAAATCTATCTGTTAATAAATTACTAGAGAATTGTCTTCTGCATACAATGATCCTAATCCATTTCCTACCAACATGAAAATTAGACAATGATACATACCTTCATATGGAAAGCTACAATTTGTTGTACAAGCTCCATAAGATCGTTTATAGGAGCCTCCTCGCTCTGCCAAGGTTTTTAGCAAGCGATGTCAAACATATAAATTGGTCAAAACTCTAGCAAAGAACATCCGCAGTTGCCAATATCAAGAACAGGTTATCTTATATACAGGTGGTGTTGTCAATAGGGATCACTGATGGAATTACAACTCTAGAACTAAGCCAGAGTACAATAACTAGTGAAAGCCAGATGCTACATATCACGTAGCACTAGAATGTAAATTAATGTTAATATAAGCAGGCACCGGAAGAGCACTTCAACAAAGAGTTTAAGAACCTGTCTTACATAATGTGAAGAAAACAGTGATGAACTTAACAACATTACCTGTCGTTTTGTATATTCTTGAGCAATTTCCCCAGCTAAATTCCTGATGTCAGATGTTAATTTTAAGGTAAGACAAAGTGTAATGTAACTTCTGGATAAAGCACAAAACAACAAGAATTCCTCGAGATGGAGATCATGCACCATGTATTGGAAAATGAACAACATTCAAAATAATCCCTTCCACCAGGATTTCACAATTGAGAGAACAAAGAGATAGCAACAACACCGTATCCTTCCCCGTGTAATCAAGTATAATTACATATAACATAGTTCGATAGATAAGCAATGGCTATGGATATATAAATTGTCTAACAAACCAAGATGCTGCTATTCTCCATCCTATGGGTTCAAGAGAAACATTTCCTCCAAGGTTCGTGAAAAGTTGGAGTAAAGGACCAACAAGTGAAATAAAACTTTGATTTCATTTTTGGTCCACAGTTCAATTCACAGCCACTTAAATAGTGGGCTGATGCAGAGCAGCAAAATCCTCATACTAATGGAACATAGCACAGTACCAGACTCAAGAAGAATCAACAGAACTAGGCATCTAGAAGAGGCCATTGCAGAAAGATCATGTTAATTGAGAACTCTTCAGAACAGTAAATATGTGTTCCTCTTTACAAACACAGCAGAGCTTTACCATTATACCCCAGTTAACAACAACTTTAAAGGTGGGACACTGACCACTGGCGTACATAAAACATCAAATCAATATTGACAAGCAAATATATTCGTTCACCCACAACCATTATGGACCACGTCTTTGTCTAGATATACTGAAAATTTAGCTAAATTTTTTATTCTCAACCACCATCACATCCCTATCAGCTTAAAAATTATCCCAATATCAGTATCATCTGACAAGTGGGAACTAATGAGATAATACACAACACGAGCAATATTATAGATTCTCAATGACGTTCAACAACATCAATTCACTACAATTATCCATGAATCTATAGCAAAAGTTACAGTCTTTAACCTTGTATTAAAAGGAGAGGGAAAAATGAACCAATAAAACATCAGATATATCACGCCCAACGTCAAGATTGATTACCTGACATATTCATGGCCCCAAGAGCCAATATCACCTTCTGAACCTAACAACCTGTACTTCAGACTCTCCTGGAAACAAGTACACCATTTACAAAAGAAAGAAAGTGAACTTGGCAAGGTCACAGAAAACGTCTACACCTAAAATAAATGCAGGCTATTTAGTGAAATGATCATACATCAGGAGGCATGATTTCAAAGATACTCATACTGAATATTTACGAACAAATGTTTGTTAAGAACAATAGCAACAAAAATATAGAAGGTCGGAGTTTCAGTAAGTTGTAATCCTACAAGCAAGTCATGGAAATGATGCCCAGCAAAATATGATTTTGAGTCACAGAACGAATTACCCGTTCCCCTTCAGCAGACATTGTCAAGGCCAAAACAGAGAGTATGTCCGCTAGGTATCTCTGCATCAATGTAAACCAGATCATTGACTGCAATTTAGATAAAGCATCCTAGCAAACAAAGCCATGTCAATTTATACTTCACCTTCAAATCTGAATCCTTCATTGTTTCAAAATACGCCTTAAGAGTTCCATAATGGGGTCGGAGAAACTTCAGGGGCTTTGGAACTGAAGTCATTGAACTTGTTGAAGTACGAATTTCTTGTCTACAAAGACAATTATAGGTGTCGTCAGACCACATTGGAAAGATAAACGTGTACAGCCCCTCTTTTCGTGAGACATCTTTTCATTATTCGCTTCCCACCAAAACCAGTGTCTGTTAAGGACTGTCTCATTTCTAGCGGCGAAAATGGCGAGTCCCTCTCTGATTTGATCCACATGATGCTCGGATAGTTTCTAACATCTAAACTCACAATACAAATGCATGCGGTAAAGAATTCTTTAGTCTAAAAAAAATAAGACCAAATTCTCTCCAAAAAAGCCATATGCCCATTCTCTAGTCTTCTCCCTATAGTTAAATAGTTGGTTTATACTGACAAAGTTTCCTAGAACTGCCTTGGTTTATACTGACAAGGTTTCCTAGAACTGCCTATCTGACTGTTCTTCTAGCTGAATGCCAGATTTTTTGCCAAATTTCCATATCATACTCATACCAGACCTGCAACAATCAGAACACGAGTTCCCCCCCCCCCCCCCTCCCTCTCTCCCCCCCGAAGCAGATGGCATAACCAACAAAGGACAAGCTAAATGTAGATTTCTTCGTTTCCCATAAGTTAATGATGAGCAGGAGAAGAAATGGAAGCAAAAAAGATCTCCAAGACCAGAAGTACCTCATGCTCTCTAAAGCAACCTTCTGCAAACCAGGATCAGGATCCTGAACCCTTTCCACATACAGCTCCAACTGCTGCTTCAGTGCCAAATCTTCTTCCGACTGCATATACATTCACAACCAACCAATCAACCAGCCTGCCCAACAGAGTATCTACAGAACTCACCGGCAGCATAAAACAATGGAAGGGAGGTAAGGAAACCACTCGACGATTGAGTTTCAGTCTCAGCACAGTCTTAGTTCAATATCCTCGACAGTTAAAGTAGGTCAAGACATTGAGAACTTACAGGAAGCAACAACAAATCTTCCCTACCAGATAATTTGTCCTTTCAAGCAAGAAAGCAAAAGCATTTCTCTCCCGAACAAAGAAACTTAACGAACAGGAATTCATTAACGCACTCCAGCTCCTCCACGATCACCTCAGCAACTTACCGGTACCATTGCCACGACACGCCCAAAGTCCAAACCACAAGGACCGCACCCGTCGATTCCCCACTCCGAATCCTAACTCCAGCTCTCAATTCATCAAATACACCAACTTCAACAGCAACACAGAGGGCACTTACCCAGCCACAACATCCCGCATCCAACGACACTCGCAAAATCGAACACAACGAAGAAGGAGAACAAACTGAAGCGCCAAAGAAAAGCGCCGCACTCACCAAGTCCTCGTCCTTCTTCTCTTCCTTCTTCTTGGGGTCCTTGGCGGGAGCCTCCTCGCGGGAGGTGCCGGCGCCGCCGGCGCCGGAGCCGTTCTTCTCGGGCGCCATGTCCAAGACGAGCTAGATCGGAGCAGCTACCGCCCGGCGCGATTGCGAAGAAGCCCTAGGTCGATTCGGAGGGCGGTCGGAGGAAGGCGATCGTCGCCGCCTTGGGAGACGGAGGAGGAGCAGGAGGAGAATCTGAAGCGAAGGTAGAGATTTCCTCCTGAACAAGCTAAAGCTCTCGGCAACACTCGGTCTCGGCTCGCGCTCTGGACACGAGCTAAATGCTTGGCGAGGTCGAAGATGGGCTTATACAGAAACGGGACCGGCCCATTTACCCGGGTCACTCTCGGGCTTGAGACTAAATTGGGCTTCCAGACAGTGTTCGCCGATCCGGCCCAAAACTCATTTTTACTCGGTCATCATTCAAGTTAAGGGAAATTGACAAAAGCAATTCATTAACTTTGATGGTCTCTAAACTTTTTTTTTTTTTTTCTGTTCAGAAAATGAAATATATCATTCATTAAGAAAGCATAGTCGGGCCCGATGGATGGGCTTCAGTACATAAGAACTCCCAAAGTGCTTGGGGAGGGGACAAGACCCAATTTAGAAGTAGGTAATTTCTCTTGTAAGCTTGCTTCGGCGACTTAGTCCGCTACAAAGTTGGCATCTCTAAAACAATGAATAACCTGAATACTAGAGAAGGATAACAACAGATCTTTGCATTTCAAGATAAGCGCATGAGCTTCCCAACTAAGTTGATCTGGACTCTCTAAGACATTGACTAAGTCCATACTATCATACTCAAGTACAAGGACTTCATGTCTTTTGGGAAAGAAGTGAGTTAGGGCTTCTAACAAAGTGAGGGACTCAGTCATCATCAGCGTAGACGGCGTCGCCACCATACAAGCTGCTCCGTCCAGCAACCTCCCGTCGAAATCACGACAAACGCCGGCGATCGAAACTTCCAAAGCACCAGGATCGCACGCTCCGTCTATGTTTATCTTATAAGTTCAATCTAGCGGTGGATTCCAAGTCCATGAAAAATCGTTGGCTTTTGTTCCTGGATTTGCTCGATTTGGGGTCTCGAATCTTTAAGCTTTTAATTTGTTTAATGTAGTTCATGAATTTTAACCCAATATGTAATGCGGTTCATAAACTTTTAATTTGTTCAATGTGTTCCCTAAACTTTCGATAAATATTCAATTTAATCCTTTAACTGTATAAAAAACATTCGATGTAGTTCTTACTACATTTTTTTTTTGTTCGGATGATCGGATTGAAAATCGTTTACATTTTCAATGTGTATGTTAGATGATCGGATTGAAAACCGCCGACTTGGACATCTTGTGCCAATTCAAAACCCTCGAAATCCAATAATTTGTGGTTTGAATTTTCTCTCGAGTCACCCCTTCCATACCCTCAAATCCGATCATCTTCTTTCGACCCCAAAAAAAAAAAAAAACAAATGGTCATCTTCTCAAGGGAAGGCGCCCAGAAAAAAAAAAAGGGAAGTTATTTCATTGAGACACATTAGAAAGCCAACAGCAATAAGGGACAAGCTCATCCGCGAGTTTATGTACACATCTATCGTGCCGGAAATGTCGTCAAATTTGGGATTTTTTTTTTCTCCTCTCGATGGCCTCAGATCGCTGCCGCCGCCGCCATCGCCGCCAGCCCCGGCGGGAGGTCAATCTAAGTGGAGGAAGTGGGAGGAATGCTGGGAATGCCTTGCCGTTGAAGCTCCCCCAAAACACCGTCCAGAGACGGAGGCTTTAAGCCGAGAGGAAGCGGCTGCCATGGCTTTGATAGGACCTCTCCAATCGCCGCGTCGACGCTCTCGCTCCACTGTTAAGCACAGCGATTACAAAACGGAACAATGAAACAAAGTCGGTCCGAATTCGCACAATCATCTCGGTTTACATGATCGAACGAGATCGCCGCAGGCTAATTACCTGGTGAAAATCGAACGAAGGTTGAGAGGAGGCCAATTGCCCCGCCGGTGTCGGGAAACCGATGCTAGGGTCTACTTTGTACACGCCTTGATGATGCGGTATGCCCGGAACCGGTGCAAAACCGAATCCCTTCACAGCATTGAACCACGTATAATTATCAATATTCCGCACAAAACTATAGAAAATCTATATATGTAACTAGATTGCTAGGTAGAATAAACATCGGATGTGCCACGTGTCAAGATCCCGTGCATTCTCGTCGAACATTTATATTAACCGCGTGATCAATTGATCCATGCGAAATGTAAAGCGCTCATAAATAATTTGTTAATTACTAAAACGTTTTATTTAACAAATTTAATCGCCATGAAAAATAAATGTAATTAGTTAATTTCCTAATAAGATAAAAAAAACCACCAAAAAAAAATCCCTTTGATTATTTACTCAAGAGTTCTTTTTTTCACCTACATATATGTGGACACATGATTGATTCATGAGAAATCGGAAGAGCTCATTAATTAATAATTAATAATGTGATGGCTATTTAAATTTACAATTAATGGAAATATTGGAAATCATGTATGTTGTACTCTCATTACCAATATATTAAGTCCCCTTCATCTAATCAGTATGTTAATCAACATACTCTCATTGCAGCCCCATATAAAATATTATGACATCAAAATAAATACCATATCTTATTAATTACAACACTCAAGAAGTTAAATAATCTCGATGTTGCAACACTTACATTTATGCATTTTACAAAAGGACATCTCAAATTATAACAGTGTGTAAAAGGAATACTAATGTATTTGAAGCTATTTACAGATACATCACTTAAAAAAATTTATTATTTGACTTGATTAATAATTATATTTTCTTCTGTGTAATATCATAAATGTAAATTCGTTTATAATTTTTAAAAATTATAATACTGAGCAACTAAACTATAATAAATTTATTTTCGTACCCGCGCAAGGCACCGAATTTTAACTAGCATATCTACAATTCGTAACACCAATATAGGGCCATAAACAAACCAGCAAGTTCAAGTCCTACGTTAGTTTTCTAGCAAGTCACTGCTTAAGAAACAAGATATAACATGGAACTCGAGTGAGTGTCGTATGCTTACTTGGTGGTGCCAATAGGAAGGGTCCGGAGGCGGCGGAGGTGGCGGCGGAGGAGGATGATACAGCGGAGGTGGCGGCGGCGCCCATGTCGGCAGTGGAGGAGGAACTTGTGGCGGCTGCGGATGAAACGGATGCTTCGGCCATGCACCATGCTTCAAGGGCGGGCTTGCAGTCGGGTGACCCCACACGTGCAGAGGCCCGAAATGGTGCGGGGAGGGTGCCACGGGAGGAAACCCCATGGCGGGTGCCGCCCAGGGCGTCGTGACCCTCTTGCTTCCGCCGGCAGCCGCGGCAGCCCCGCCGTAGATCTGGCGCCTCTTGCTCCAGCTTGCCGCGTCCGCTTCGAGAGATAGCAAGTGCCTCCTCTGCGACCGGTACTTCTGCCACGTTTCGCACCTCAAACATCAATACTCAAACTGTCTCCTCGTCGTCTAACAAAACAAAGTTGGCCTCAGCCAACTCGATCGATCGATCTAAAATTAACCCGACACCTTAATTAATCCAACCAACATTCCACTAAAATTATGGAAGCCCTTTTGCCAAATCCTAGCATTGATGAAAACGCCAAAAACACATAAGAGAACAGGAGATCAATTGAAGGTTAAGCGGGCGATTCAATTTTGTACTTGAAGGTGGCTTGCAATGTTGTGGCGAGTGAGAGAATCGATGCCCATGAGCTCCAAAATCCTGGAAGGAACTGCCTTGTCCACCCCTAATTGCTCCACTGCCTGCACGAACCTCCTATGCAGATCTGGTGTCCAATCCACCTACACAATTGCACAACATTATATTCTATGAACAAGCCAAATTTAGAGATTGCCATCACCTAAAGATACGATTAGAGAAGCGCAAACGGTCTTAATTAGCGCGAAATTGGAAGCCGGAGAACCGAGGAACCGCGGCCTCGACTCGCTAATTGTTTTGCGAAACTCCGGCATATGTCGTGACCGAGTAAGTATGATCATGTCAAGTAAGTTTAGATGACGAGTGACGATTACTTTACATCGAGTAAGATGCATTGCGTTTTGTTCTTTTACCTTGAATTTTCTCTTCCCTTGAGCTTGGGGATTAGTTTTACCTTGAGCAGCAGCAGCAGCAGCAGAACTTCTTCTCCGTCTATCCCCTTCCCGTTTCCTCTTCCCACCGCTCCACCCTTCTCTCTTCTTCTCACTCCCTTCCTCGCCACTCGAGCTCTCCCCGGCCCCCGCCCCCGCTGACTTCTCTTCCGCCTCCAATAATTCCTTCGAACCGCCACCATCCGGGGTCATGCTCGGATTCACCTCGGTCCGATCCTCGAAACATGCGGAGAACTCAGCGGAGACCTCGGCCCCGTCCATCTCCAAATCCGGCAAGGCATCTTCGTCCCCGGCGAAGATGTCATCAAAGTCGATGCTGTCGAGCAAGTCGCTCGCATCAGAGAAGTCGAGGAACATCGCGTCGTCGCCGCCGATGGAGAAGCAGCTCTCTCCTCGGTGGGCCTCATCGCCACTCTCCTCCCTCGAAGGAGACACGGCAAGCATTCCCGAAACCAGGCAAAAAGAAAACCACCACTCTGGCTAAAGAAAAGAAATGTATCTTCTTCAAGCGTGCATGGAACACACTAGTGCACACAAAGCAGTGAAATTCCTAACTACACATTCCGAGTATCTGTGCAGGCAATGAGTGTGTTCCGATACAAATGGCATCAAATGGAGGACCCCGGAGAGACAAAGATCAGTGTCAATGTGGGTGGTGCCGTCTCTTGTTGGCTTTTGGGAGTGTCGTGAGTGGGATATAATCTCCGAAGCTCTCTCCACCACAAGTCCGAGATTTGTCTCTCATGTTTTCTTGTCGCTATCTAGGTTCTTGCTGTACTCTCTTTTGTTGTTTCCGTTTGCCTTTTCTGGGTCTGTGTATCCCCTTTCTCCTGATTTCTTTTAAAAGGGTGCGAGAAGGATGAAAGGAACTCGTGAAGTTTAATTAAATTTTCTTAGTATGGAAAGAGGGGGTGGCATTGAATGATGGGAGGAGAAAAGAGAGGGGGCTGGCATTGGATTGCCGGTGGGATGTGTGCATCATCTGTAGGAACAGTGATGGTAAGGGATTGAAAGCGATGGGGCTCTTGGGATGGCTGAGCTCAATTGACCCTTACTTTGCTCAGTTGACAGATATGAGCAGTTTGGGCTGGTCTCGTTGAAGTTGGCGAGCACTTCGAGGACATTTATTTTTCATATCAGGTATACTCATATGAGCTTAGAAGAACCAAAATATGAATCGACAAGATGTGATCCCTATGCACGGAATGTCAGAGGTCTCGCTGCCCAAACAGCAGGCGGGGTTCCTCTTCTCGGTGAGTGGATGGGGGCAACGCCCCCGAAACAACATCGGATTTGCTAATCCGTTTGTTGTGAGATCAAAGAGATTTGGATAGATTTAGGGTTTGGGCCCATTTTAAATATTATATATATTATACTCATATGAAATATTATTGTAACTGTGGTTGTAAAGCCTAAATATCATAGTGAAATCCCTTTACAGGACATAGCCCTATTCTGGAGTGAACCTAAGTAAACATGTGTGTTAATTTTTTTATTATCTGTGTTATTATTCTGATTCAATTTTCGGATATAACCCATCAGGTCCTGTGATGATCAGATGGAGTCGACCAACGATGTTAACTGATTATGATCTTCTCATCAAA
This sequence comes from Syzygium aromaticum, assembly GCA_024500025.1. NCBI lineage: Eukaryota > Viridiplantae > Streptophyta > Magnoliopsida > Myrtales > Myrtaceae > Syzygium > Syzygium aromaticum. The sequence continues at coordinate 8,210,044 of CM044895.1, forward strand.
ACTAGGATTTTCATCATGTTTAGACATGTACGTCGGTCTTTTCGGGTTTTTTTCTCTTCATTTTCCCACTTTGGCCGCATGCGAATGCAATTTCAATCGATTTTATTTAGAAATCTAGGAGTCGTTTCATCTACGAGAGAAAGAAAGTCGTGCAGATGACATGGTTATGGAAAGCCCATCGCATGCGAAAACAATATGTTTAAATGACGAAAATTACCAAAAAAGCCTTAAACATATTGTAATTGTGCAAATACATTCATAAACCTTTTTTTTTTGTCAATTGAGTTATAAACCTATTATATTTGTTCCAATTCGGTCTATTGGACTAATTTTGGCCGAAAATTACTGACGTGAACAACGGCTATCTTACGTGACTGGACAGACACTGACATGGACATTTTTAATTTATATTTAAATAATTTTTTGAATTTTATTTATGTATTTATCTTTTTTCTTTATCTTTTTTTTTCTTTTCTTTCCGTTTTTTTCCCTTCTTCCTCTAGTTGGTCATAGAGGTCTGGTGACCAGCTACAGGCAAGGGCCAGCGAGGGCGAGTATCGCCATTGCTAAGTGAGGCTTGCCCTCACCAGCCATAGATCTGTGGTTGCTAGAGGCAGGGTACTTCCATACCCGTGGTGTCAAGGTTTGGCTCAATCGATTCGATTGATTTTTGGCAGTAGGTGAGAGGAACTAGAGGGCTGCGAGTGGGAGGAGCTAGAGAATTGCAAATGAGGAGGGAGGGAGCGGCTATGTCCGTGAGTTCAAAGCTCGAGCGACCCTTGCTTGGAGCTTAGACATCCGGCAACAATGGTCGCAAGTGAGAAGCTAGAGTGCCCATAGCCCACAACTTGGAGCTCTAGCAACCACGGTCGAGCTTAGAGCTCGAGCGGCTGAATTTGGCGAGGGTGAGGCCAAACGACCTCGGCAATCGGCTAAAGGAAGAAGGGAAGGAAAAACAAGAAAGAAAGAGAAAAGAACAAATAGATAATTCGAAAATTTATTAAAATATTATTTAAAAATGTCCTTACACCACGTGAGATGACCGGCATCTATGCTAGCGATTTCCAGCCAAAACTGGCCGGATAAACTAAATTGGCACAAATATAGAAAGTTTATGACTTAATTAGCCAAAAAAAATAAGGTTTATGATTGAATTGACACAATTACAATAAATTTTAAATTTTTTTTTGTAATTCTTCCTGTCGAGGAGATGATTGAGATGTGATAACACAATCCGTCTATTCGCTACCGGAGACAATTCCTTATCGCGAATACATGTATTGGATATTCACAAAGACTATATGAAGTGCCATGAATGGTTTAGTTTTCATACAAAAGCGATGGCCAACAGAAAATTCAAGCAAAAAGTCGATAATTTCGGCTTATGCGTTCTTGATTATTTTGCTATGTACGGAGATTTAAATTCAACTTAGAGATTTCAAGCTGATTCTTTCCTCAAAATACAAAAGTCGGCATGAAAATCTAGTTACATGATTCGCGATCTCATTGCCGCATTTCCTAAATAATTATCCTCGGACATTGACATTGGGAAGGACTAAAGTTAGGATGGCCGGCGCTGATTAAACGGCCACGATAGTGATTTTTAGTCAAAATTGACTGGAAAAACTAAATTGGCAAATCATTAAAAAGTTTAGAACTAAATTGACACAATTGAAAAGTTTAGGATTTAATTGGCAAATCTTTAAAAGGTTTAAAATTAAATCGACATAATTAAAAAATTTAAGATTGAATTAGCCGTTGTACAGTAGATTTAAGATTTTTTAGACAATTTTCCCCATTGACATTGATATCTCGGAATTGCTATGTTCTCTATTTCTTATAAATGGCTTGTGGAAATTAAACGGGTTTTTCGATTAAAGCACAATTTCGTGATCCGTGACCATAAAACTTTATCATTGCTTATCCAGTGCCATTTGTTCACCGGCGTCTTTCATCTTAGAAACGACCAGAAAAAGTAAATGCCACCCAGGAATGTTAGCTGAAAATATGCTCAAGCATGTAATATAGGGGTGAGCAAGATCCGGATGGGCAGTTCTCATCCTGAAATCGGAAATCGCCCACTAAGGATCGGTTCCGAAAAATTGAAACGAGAACCGCTCGTTGGTTCCATAGATTCACCTGAAAACCGGACCTCTTTGCCAAGGAAAAGGTAAGAATAATAAAGAAATCAGCGAGAGAACCAAAGACGAAATAAAGAAATCTGTATGAGACCCAAACACGAAATGAAATTGTGAGTTTATGATAAATGCTACATACACACACACCGGTCCGGTCTTGGTGGGCGATTCCACACCTGGAATCGGGAACTGGACCGGCGAGGTACTCACCGATTCCATCGAGAACCAGACTAGTCACCATGAAAAATTGCTAGTTCCGGGCTGGACTGATCCGATCCGGGGCCATTCTGATTCCTTTGCATGTCCCTAATGTTCGATCGCTTACTGACGGAAGTGATGACGTGTACCGAATGATGCGTATGCGTTCTCAGTGAGCAATTAGCATGAATGCAGACCAGAAGATTCAAGACGAGCTCTTCAACCGACTTGAGAGACTTTTAGGCGAAGAGATTGTCTCCGCTGGGGAAGTGAGCTTCAAATTTCAGCCACGTAATATCAGAACTCAGAAGGCGACATAAAAACGGCCGGCGTTTTTGCGAACGTGCGATCGAGAATTTTTTTTTTTTTTTCAGGAAAGGAAAATAATAATAATAATAATAAGTCGAGATAAGAAAAGGACAAATATCTTCATTTAGTGGTCCATCGTGACAACTGACAAGGACTCCTTGCAATCTTTCATGCAATCGAATGGGTCCCACAACATGACAATAATTTTGTTCGGTGATTACCCAAGTGATACGTGTGATCCGACTCACGTATCTAGAAAGGGCTTTAATTTGGTACACCATATTTATGAAGTTTAATTCACACAAATTATGCTAAATAAGGGGAAAATTATGTAATCAAACCTAGAGTTTTAAGTCGGACACGGCGGTGTGCCAACATCGGCGATTTCCGATGAAAATTGACCAAAGTGATTATACTGAAATTGTATACAAAGATTTAAAACTAAATTAACATATTTAAATGTTTAGAGCTAAATAGGTATCGATATGATAGGTACATGACAGGTTGGGTAATTTTCTCCTTAAACAAGTGTCATGCATAATTTGGAGGGCACTTGTGGAATTAAAACGTTTGTATTCTAAGTATTTACCCCCCCCCCCCAAAAAAAAAAAAAAGTATTCCAAGGAAAACGAGGCTTTAAATTTAGAGAAATTTCACGTAACTTATACAATTTTAAATATATACTTTTATATACTTTTTCACATGTTTTAGGTGTTTATTATTAAACAAAAGTCAAATTTAATACGTTAAAAGCAAAAGGTGTATATTTGAAATTGATTTGTAAAATTGCCCTTACAGGCTACGACCATATTAATTTCGCTTCGGGAGATTTAAGCAGCAGTTCTTTCAAAATGAATGTAAAACATGGATCAAATCTTATAGCTTTTTCAACCATCACATGTGAATGAAAGAAAAACTTTGAATTAATTATACACATTTCAGGGTTCATAAGAATTTTGCCACAAGAGCCTCTGGGAGGATCGAGAGATCAAGTGCCGCCGTCATCTTCACATAGAGGGCGGCACTGACTTGGAAGATGAGATCGAGTAGGTGCCATGGCCAAAGCGAACTCCCGTCCAGAGAGAAGTGGTGATGGTGTCGGGACCCGCCAAGACGTAACAACAGAAACGAGGCCCAAAATGCCGGAATCACTCTGTCCACTTCAGCTGCACAAGCGGAAGAACTGCCTTGGTCGTGAGAGATGAGCCCAATCTCGAATGCATCTACCCAATCAGCAGTTGAATAGGCCAACCACAAGTGGAAAATAATGCGGTGGTTTGCCGTTTTCTTTCTAAGGGGTGCAAATAGAATGAGAAATATCTGAAGCATGAGGTCCAGTACACCGAAACCTCAAGCATTCCATTTGCCATCAAAATGCCATGTTTTTGCTCGGCTTGAATTTCATCACTCCTCTCTAATATAATTCCGATCACAGCTAAATGCGTACATATTCAGGTCGAGATGGTTTTCTACTTCATCATCAGAAGACAACAATGTCTACCCAAAAAGCTAGGGAGACGAACCAACCTATTGCTAGTAGAGGCCTAGAACTGTCACGACTGGTCACGTTTATTTTTCTTTTTTTCTTTTTCGTCCCCTATTATCTTCCGTAGAATAAGCAGTGTGAACCACCAGTCTTATGTTGTTGATTTTTCACGTTGTTGATGCGCTGTTCTTGGCCCCAAAGGATATTCCTCCATAGATCTCGCAATTCTCTCGAGCTCCATGTTTCCTTCACACTCTCTCCGTACAAGAAGTGAGACACCATATGATGTGAAAAGGTCATGTTTTATGCGTTAATGCACCCACACTAATCCTAAGCCCGAGTCGAACCGGGGGCAAGGATCCGACCTATGCGTGCACAGTTATACTGGTCACAGCAGGTTTGGAAATCGAGCCGCAAATTGACCCCCCCTATGCTTAAGGTAGTGGGGAAGAAAAAAGAATGTTAATAGAAGGAATCGAGAAGCTTGGATTATACAAGGGAGAGTCGAACCATAAACTTTTCATTGGGCTTAAGGTGGGGGAAACGTATTGCACTTTTCTCAACTTAATCATAAACATTTTAATTTGTTAATTGGGTCAATCCGACCAAATAACCGAAAATCGCTTAACGTGGAGGTCGACTGCCCTATATGACATGACCGGCACCGACGTTAACAATTTTTAATAATATTTTAATACTTTTTCGACTCTTTTTAATATATTTATTTACTTTTCTTTTTCCCTTTTTTTTTTTTAATTGTTAAGGCCAGCAGCGGGGTCGGTGAGCACCGGCCACCTAGGATCGTATTGGCAAACACGGCCATGGCACAGAGCCAAGACACCGGCACACACACGAAGACGACAGAGCTGGGATCGCGAGTCCGGCGAGCACGCCCGCATTTCTAGGCCAGCCCGGGCAACGGCCGGGTTTTAAGTAAGCCCGCACGGGCACACCGCAGCAAGCTGGATCGACACCTCCTCGGTAAATCGCGCACTTTCCTTCTGAACCCCATTGCCCAAAATTGGAAAGTGCAATCACAAATTATTGCTACCATCATCATGATTATTTTGAAAGTAATGCCACGCCCTTTAGCACGATGGTAAGTCCCACTCATCATGTCATTGTCACTTAAATAAGCCGAGTCCCGATCGGGAGACGCGCGGGGGAGGGTGGGGGGGGGCAGGTCCCGCGGACCCCGGGGGCGCCCAACCGAAACCGAATCGGAACGTTCCGAGGCGCGTCGCGTAATGACGAAACAGCCCCCCCTGTCGCTCCGGGCAGGGGGGAACCGCCCGAGGGCCCTTCGGTCATTTCGCCGCGATTTCGAACCTCCCCGCCGTTCCCGGGCGGTTTTATTCATGTAAATGTCCGCGTTGCCAGTTCGCGGATTCCCAACCTGCGTTTTGCCCGGTTTTCCCGTCTCTTTCCCTGCTCCGCAGGAACTTTCCGGGAAAAGCACGGGGAGGAAGTCCTCGCGCAGAGAGAGAGATTGAAGCGATGGAATGCAGGCCGCTAGGGTTCTTGCTGGGCCTCCCATTCGCGCTGGTCGCGCTGGTCCTGTCCCTCGTCGGAGCCGTCGTCTGGGTCCTCGGGTGAGCTTTCTCTCTCTCTCTCTCTCTCTCTCTCTCTCGTTTCGGCGATCGCGATTCCACTCAATGCCGCGCGTGTGAATGAGCGCGGGAATCCCATCGGCATTGCCGAAACTCTCCTCGGAGCCCCCGCGCGCCGCGATCCGAGAGGGGCGCGACGTGCTTCGACCTCGCCCGGAATCTCTGCTCCGCTCTTTGGAGATCGCTTCCGGGATCAGATTCCGCCTTCATCCCATCGTTGTTCTCTTGTGTTCAATCTCCCCCGCGAACTGCGCGTTGATCTTTTCTTTCAATGGGTTTTCGAGTTGTGCAGGACGATACTGAGTTGCCTGTGCCCGTGCTGCATATGCTTCGCCGGGCTGGCGAACCTGGCGGTGGATCTGGTGAAGCTCCCGGTCAAGGTGCTCGGTTGGTTCACCGATCAGATTCCTTGCTAAATTCTTTCCTCCTGATCTCTTGTGTGTGTGCGCGTGTGTTCTTTTCTTTTGCTTCCTCCATTGTTCTATTTTATTTTTAGGGCCACACCATCTCCTCCTCCTCCTTCTTCTTCCCGGCATTTTGGAAGTCGTAGATGTCACCCACATCCCATTGGGTTGGTGTACGACAGTTGCAGGAGGATGAGTTGCAGTTCGCAAAGTTGTATCAACCCAGAGTGTTCCTAGGCTCCGTGTTAGCAAAACCGTGAAAGAATCGAGTCTCCCTAGCAGCATCTATCTGCCTCTCGTGGTTATTTTGTGGACTGAGCCTCGTTCGTCGCATGTGGAGCGGGTCGAGAAATTTGCATGCGTCGGTGGGGATTAATTGTTTTGCACGTTTGGATAATGCCCGAGGGTAGCGTGTAACTGTGGAGGCAATTTGTTAAATTTGATTTGTTAACTTTTTGAAGCTTGTTTTGTTCCCAATGATCGCTTCCTTATGACTAGCAAAAGAAGGTCCCAATTATCTACCAAATCAATAGTTGAACGTGGGTGGAGCACGGACCGACCAAATGCTGATGTAGATGATGAGGCACGCTCCCCGTTTCTTGTAGTCCTTGGGTACAAGTTTTATTGGGAACACTCTGGAAGCAAAATCCCGAATGCGCCGAGCCGATGTGAGGGAGTACGTCTTTAAGATCGCCAGAGATAAATGGGTTGGTCGAGGTAAATTTAACCCAGGCTCTACCTAACCGCTCGACCAAGGGGAAACCATGCGGGTGCAACGCTTTAGTAAGGACCGTCGGGGTACTTGTACCTTGCAGCGCTTACTACTTTGCAATCGAGAAAGCTGAAATCTCAGTCCTGGCTTCTCATGCAGAACTTTGGAGTATACAGAAACCTTAATCTTGCACGGATGACCGATCGGATTAGTCGTCATTGCTCTTCTCTCTCTCTCTCTCTCTTGGAGAAAGGAGTGCAATGTTCTCTTTTATCACCCACTTTTCCTCGAAGGTGGCTTCCAACTTTGATCAATCACGCAGCCTGTGAATATGATTGCACGGTAATATGAAGTCGCCAAAAAAGAACAGCACAAGTTGAACTGCAGGAGCATTTGGAGACCATGAGGAGAAGAATCAGGAATATAGGGGGCTTGGCTCTTGACTGTAACATGAACAAGCCCCATGTCGCGCGTTCCAAAATGATGGGTTCGGCACCCCCAACTCGACTTGTCCATGCTCGTCAGTCGCCTAAATGCGGTGGACAAAGCACTGCAAGGGTCACGTTGTCAGGCGCCGAGCGGGAACAATCCAAGTAAGCGAGAGGAGCCAAAACATGAATGGGAAGTGAAATGGAAGTACTTTTTTCTTTAGGCCAACGGAATGGAAGTGAATATTCAAAGCTTTCTTCCTCGTTATCACCAAATGTTAAGAGAGTATTTGATCTTACAAAGTACACAGCGCAGCGGCGAATATACATCTGCGTGTGACAGAATTGCCTTGACCCTGAGTGATTCCAAGTTTCCAACAGCTCTCTCTCTCTCTCTCTCTCTCTCTCTCTCTCTAAATACATTTGGCGCTAAGAACCTACTGTTGAAACAATATGATGGAGTAACAATTTTCCAGCGGGTAACATGCGATCTTCAGTCACTATACTCCGAAGATGTAGATCCTGTGCCGTCATCAGGGTCCACATTCTCAAACCCATCAATAGCTCTTGCATCATCATCCTCCTCCTCCTCCTCCTCCTCATCAAATTCCCCGTTTATGTATTCTCGAACATCTAAATCTCTGCCTCCATCATCTACCGCATCGTCCCCCTCGTCCTCGTCCTCGTCGTCCTCCTCCTCCTCAACTTCCTCGTTGCCATCTAGATTATCTTCGCTTGCTTCTGACAATTCGTCGGCTTTGCCATTGAGGCCTTTGGAGTAATCATCTGCCGCGAGATCGTATCTGTACGACCCGGTTGCTTGCCCATCTTCATCCTCAAACTCTGAACTCTCTGAGCTGCTGCTATTTTCGGCTTCCTCCAAATTCAGCCTCGCATTATTACCATCATCCCCATTCCATCCATCCTCAATCAAGACTTCAGGTGATTCCTCCATCATCTGTTCTTTTGTGGCTTCCCTTTCACCAAAAACAGGAACTTCCTTTTTCACCGCTCTCTGCCGATTTCTAGTGCTACGTCGTCCTCGCCTACGTCCGCCTCGTCCACGTGATCGCCCTCTCTCACCATTTGCAACTCTAGCTTTCTTGCCAGAGTCAAACTTAGAACCACCGGATACCCTTCTCTGGGATCTCCGACCGCTTGTGCGACTGAGGCCCCTTCCAGTTCCCCGGCCCCGTCGTCGACCAGACCCAGTAGGTATCGGCCCAGAGTCAACCCAGTTATCATCTACAAGCCCACCTCGAAAAGGAGTTGCTGCACTATCATGGTTGTGCCAACTCCTCGTGCCCATGTATCTAGATGGAAACTTCTGGGAAAAAGGACAGAACCATTAAATGCATGAACAATCAAGAAGGATTTAAAGGACGAAAATTCCGCTATTGCATAAAGTTCATGCATAAATTCTGAGGCCATGTTCACAGACCGATTATATTCTGGGTCGATATTGAGAAAGATACATTACTGCTCCAAGATAAACTGAATTGTATGTGAAATTATAAAAGCCAAGCAAGGTAAAAAGAAGTTTTCATCTTTTCAAATCATGGCCATACAACTCCAATTCAACTTTGGGCCGGCTTACAGAGATCAAATATAGAAGTAATAACCTGCGCAGTCTTGCAGTAACGGGTTGCAGCATTGAATATCTTCGAAATATTTAGTCTCAACGCTGGTTAGTCCACCACTATGTACCTTCCTTTATCATTATGCAACCTCATAAACAAAAATCAGAGTTCATTACATTGAACAAGCAACTCACCTCAAAGTCCCCAGATCCATCGTTCACAGCAGACTCCGCCTTTTGATGGAGCGAATAAGAAATGGCTGAATCAAATTCCATGAGCCTTAACGCAACAGCAGCTGTTGTTTGGGGTATCCACGGGAGTACAATCAAAGCTTCAAAACTGGCAGATATATCAGTAGCAAATCCGGAAGAGATGCTCAACAATTCATTAGTGGTCTCGAAATTAGGGGACAAATAATCCCTCTTAATGGCACTCTCCAACAATGTCAAAGCCTGAAAAAAAAAAAACAAGTTTTGAGAAGATAGGATACTACACAAGGAATACCATTAGGAAGAAAAAGTCTGGTCATATGCTAGCCATCAGACAATTAAAGGATGAAATAAGACAGCAAGCAATAAAAAGACGACACGAAGTACCAATGGAGTGCAAAACTTTACTCCATGCTTTTAAGATCCATAAAAAAAATGCTTCCAGGCACATAAAGTCAAAGGGAAAGGCATTTCCCTGTTTCTCTGGGAGAAGGATAACAGTGCTAGAAGTTCAATATAGTAACAGCATAACCATAAAAGTTACGTAGGACCTGAAGAAGTTCTGAAGCTGACGATGAAGTATGCAGCTTCGTACCCCAAGACTTGCGAAAATCGTCCGTCCAAATGGACTCAAGAGCTTCTGGAGGAACAAAAGCCTGCCAAGTCATCATGAAGAAAACCATAAGGTGCAAGAAACTTCAGGGAAGCACAATTCAAAGATCACAATGTAAAGAGCTTGTAGATATTAAAAGCATAGGATAAACTTGCCTCCATCAAAGCCAATAACACTTTCAGCAATCTTGTTTTCACAGGGCAAGACACTGAACCGTAATTAGTAGGGTCAGACGGCATGTGCAATTTGTGTTCAGAAGGCGCAACAGACTCAGAGAGATATAAGTCGCTCTTTGAGGTTGTAGAGGTCCAATAACATGAGGGGCAGTTATCATAGTCCATGAAATGTATCTCATGACATCGATCACAAGCATTGAGAAGTGGCACACATCTTTCCTTCCCATATTTAATGGCACATAGCACGGAAGGACTTAGGCATTCCTTCCATGTCCAATTCTCAAGCTCCTGATATCTGGTTAGAGCACCATCTTTCTCATGTCGATTTCTTCCAAGCTCAATTTTAAAAGATGTGGAGGTCTCTGATGTCTCAGGATCCACTCCACATACAGAACTGCTAGGGCTGTCAATGCCTATGCAAGCATCAGAGCCATGTGCCACTTCAAGAGCCTCTCTCTTGATTTTATCTTCACTTGTTCTCTTGCTACCAGTGGAGATTGCATTTCTTCTAACAGATTCTTTAAAGGATGACTCTATCCTTTGCAACATGAAGTGAAGATATGATTCTCTAATCCCACGTACATCTAAACATGCTAACAAAGAATTGAAACCCTGCATGCATTGCACAGATCAATTAGAACTGTGAGGAAATTATATCAAGGGAAAAGAACAATGTTAGGCAGCAACACCTGAAAATCAATATATATACTAATTTACCAGATATCATCACAACTTCCAAAAGCATCACTTGAGGCATTACCAAGGTAACACTTGCCTCTATTACCACATAAACTTTAAGAGAGAAGCATGGAACAAATTATAGATAACAAATTGCACACATATACCCGCCAATGTAGGCAAACAACTTAATCATACAGAGGCCACTTAAGATAGATCAGCACCTCTTCAGAATCAATTATCCTCCAGTGTCCGTCACGCAACTCAACAAAGAGCCTACCACAGCCAGGATCATTTCTTGAATTGGATGTGACAAACTGCCAGTATCTGTTGCGCCTTCGATCCTGACCGAGAGGCAATGACCTATATACATACAACTCTTCTGCCTTGTAACCAATATAGGATTTTAACTGTGAGCGGGACATTTCAGCAGCATATCCTACTTGCTGCAGTGAAAAATTTTCTGAACCACCAGGAATATCTTGCATTTGCAGATTTCCTTCAGAAGTTATGAAGGGACTGGGATTCCGTTGATCAATCATTGATTCTTGCTGAATAGCAGGATCCACTGGCATCTCATTATTACCACCATCAACAGCAAGCAAAGGGCTTAGCTTGCCCTCAGCTGATGACATATTTGTAAGGTTAGCTTCAGTTTTGCTCGCCATTTGGAATGGATAGTGAATCTTCATCAAGTAGTCTTCTTTCGTTCGGCGTTTATCAAGTTGTGCCTCTGCCAACATCTGTTTCTTCAATGCAGTCGCAGCTTCCAGGCGTTCCTGAAAGATCAATCACATTTCAGACCACAAACAGGAGTACAATAATTTTTTCTGAACGCTCAATGAAATTAAACTAGTTTACCTCAAGAACACTGCGTATTGAATTCCCTTCAATTGCAACACCAATAATAGCAACAAGAGCATTGAGGCGCTCTTCAACGCTGAGATCCGAGTACTCTCCTTCCATAAGTCCTTGCACCCATGGCGCTCCCGGATTGCTTTCATCAATATCGGTGTTTTGCAGATTATCAGTTGCTTCATCCTGAATGCCACCACCATCTATATCAACAGGAGCAACAGCGTCTTCATCCTTGATCAAGTTATCAGGACACATCAATGATGAATCTCCATTCGCTCTCTCCATGCCATTCTCTGAGATATCTATTTCATCAGCATCATCCTTTCCATCACCCGAAAGAGTTTTCACATCAAGTAGATTGACATCTCTTTGAGAGACCTCCACCTGCGAATTCAATTCGGCATTTAAATCATCCACCTCAGGGTCTTCCATGCTTTCACTTTCAGAGTCTTCATCTCTTTCAGCATCATCAGCTTCCTCTTCATCAACAAGCTCACTTTTAAATTCTCTAATCCTTTCCCTAGCAGTAGAAAGTATAGCCTCAGCATCAGCTGGATCCTTTCTATAAGTAGGTCGGACACAATATGTCGATGGAGCAGTTCTCTCGAAAAGCTTTGTATCCCTTGACAAAGCAGCAGCTACTGATGCTTCTGGAGTCTTGCTGGTAGTAAGATCTCGTAGTCCACATTTCTTTCAAAAGAAACAATGAAAAAGATATTAAATACTTTAAGGGCAACATGATCAAACATGTTTCAGTCAACAGATCGAGTCTCACCTGAATCCTATCGGCAACTTCAAGTATTGTTAGGCCCTCATCACCCTCCAAAGAGAGAACATGAAAAGCTGCAAATTTTACTGTTCCAGGGGTCAAACGATGCCTCGATCTACGTAAATTAGAAAATCCCCTTTGTTGCATTTTGGCAAAGGCATGTTCAGCAGCCGTACCATTTCGTAAAATAGAAATTATATCTTGACCATCATTACCCTGCCCTTGCATTGGAGGAAAAAACTTCATGTGAGTGAAAGGACTCACATTTCACTACAGCACGGTGAAGAAACTCAGGATGCTTGGGGATGCAAATTTTAGCAATTTCCTTTGACTCTTAGCATAAGAAACCCCTTTTATTTAATTCTACATATGAAGTAATTTTAAAAAAAAATTTCATGGTTTCAAAAGGTTAATTTATTTTTCGTTGGCAGAAAAACACAAAGGACTATTAGAAGGGCTTACAAACTAGAAAATGGAAAGGAAAATGGAAAGGATGTTCGATAAGTTAGTCTCAAACTAGTGTCACCCGGAAGTATGATGAGAACACCAGCCGCAACATAATATACAAAAAATCTTAAATTGGAACTCAGAAGCCACAACAAAATCGTAGCAACTGGGGATGCAATGAACCAAGCAGCAAAATAGTTACTAAACTGTAAGATTGATGATCTTCTGTCAAGTCAACTACAACTAGAAACTTCTTAGACTACTTCCTCAAACCATAATTGTTATACAGCAATAAACACCTAACTCTCTTTCTGGTGACAATTACAAGGAATGAATGCTCTCCATTCTTCTGATAGCATAGCAGAAATTTTTCTTTAAAGAACTAATGAAGCATCCTGGAGGTGGAGTGACAACAGGACTCCTGAAGCACTGCTTCGTGAGGAGTCAATCAAATGGTCAGTTGTCCTGAAGCAATGCTTCATAAGGAGGCACTGAATATTGTTTCAAAGAGAACAATACCCAGGGCAGTCACATACCAACTACAAATGAAACTTCAAGATACCCAGAAAAAGGTAAAGGAGGAACAAAAGTGAAGCAACTGCATGCAGCACTTTTCAGTTCGGCATATTGAGAGACGAAAGACTATCCATGCTTATGTGTAAGAGGTTTCCTGGTAGGTTTCCTGGTAGTTGAGGCTTTTAACAATACGTGTGAACATAAGGCTTACAATGGCTGTAAAACAACCAATATGCAAATGAAATGAACATCAAACAAGCTGAAGAAACAAATGCATACAAAAAAATCTCCCTCTTTGCAGTACAATTCTTAAGATATAAATTAAATGCAAAAAGGAAAAAACTACAAGAGCTTTCTCAATTGGTAGTTCTCGCGGTTATCCTTATCCATGGCAACTTGTTCTAGTCCTGCAACTAAATCCAGTTTCAATCTCTAGATAAAAGAGGAACTGGTCCCAGTCATTTTCAAACTACTCTTTTGAAAGATCTAGGGTGGCCGACCTGCCTTCCATGTCCTACAACAAGATACAGAACGAACACTAGCCATATTACTCAAGAAGGAAATACCATCATTACCAATAAACCAATGCAAGGAAATAGCATCTCTCTCAAAGTATACAAAAAGCTATACTCTTTCTGGAATTCAAGCAGCGACAAGATCTGACATTCCAAGTAACAAGTAGCTCTCTTGATGGAAATGAGGTCACCTCATGATCATCATGAAGATATGCTGCTTCGACATTCTTTTTCTTCAGTTGTGGCCCAAATCCTGCAGAAAGGACGAACTGCCGCAATATTTCAGGCCATGTAAGCGGATTCAGTTGCCGTTGCCAAGTCTGAATGTCAAAACCCCAAGAATATGCCTACAAGGAATGCCCGAGTCAATAATCTTTGGTTATGCACGAAAGCAAAGCAGCAAAAGGTAACTGCTTATGTACAACCAGCTCAAGAAGCAGTTATTTTTAGCAAAAAGGATCATATTTTCCTAGTTTTACTGACAGCAGCTTAAGGATGTTCCTATGATTCTTATAGTTCATCCGAATAAAGATAAAAGCCAAAGAAACAAAGAAAGAGCCAACTAATACCATGATGCTCTCTCTCTCTCTCTCTCTCTCTCTCTCACACACACACACACACAAATCATTGGCAGCTGAAAGAAAGAGCCAACTAATACCATGATACTCTCTCTCTCTCTCTCTCTCTCTCTCTCTCTCTCTCTCACACACACACACACACACACACACACACACAAATCATTGGCAGCTGAAAGAAAGAGCCAACTAATACCATGATACTCTCTCTCTCTCTCTCTCTCTCTCTCACACACACACACACACACAAATCATTGGCAGCTAATTACTTAACTTCCAGAAGTGTACAACCCTCCTGCTCTGCACAAAAAACGTCTCATGACGATGTCCCGCATATGATAAATAGGATTTTTATGATGCCAACTACCAGTGTAAGATTCAACTTGACGAGCTGATAAACTTGGTTACATAACTATCTTTAAGCACATGTGTCATCCATCTACTAGTGAATGTGTAATAAATTCTTTACACTGGCAATGGATCTAATAATAATACAAACAACTATAGGAACCAACAAGAAGTAGCTCACCCCTTCAACTATGTGTGGATGGCCACCACCTGGATTAGCAACACTATTAAGATTTGCTCCCACATTAGCAGAAGGTGTCCTTGCGACATCTTCAATATCTTTAATGATTGTTCGTAAAAGAGCAACATGTATCTCACCCAACAACCTTGCATCCTGAATCACAAGGCAAAAATGCTTAGCATGAAACCAAGAAGGCTTATGCATTCCCAGCCTAGAAATAATGACTCCTTGAGGAATGAGATTCAAGTGTAGAAAACAGAACATACATAGTCATGGAAAGCTTGGACGAACTCATCAAGTATGAATGGCCACAGACCAAGAACATCTGCAAAAGTTATCAGGAACCTCCAAGCCTAAAGTCAAGAAACAAAACCCAAGATATTATCACGAAAAGATTTGCATAAGCAGTGAAATTTTTAAGATTCTAAAGGTTCATGCGCAAACCAACATTTCTTTCACCAGGAAAGCAAGGCTATACAGCCACAGTAATTATGAAAAGAGTCGACACCTATCATATAAATTATTTACACAATTATCATAATTTCTAGGATAGAAAATTTTTTTATTGAACCAATCATCCCTTCATCATGTATTTAAATGTTATACAAGCAACATATGGAACTCCTACATCAGTAGAATTACCATACTTCATCATATGAAGAGAAAAATTGTCCAGTAGCAATGTATCATAAACAGAATAGGTATTCTAGAACTTTCAACTACAAACTCACAGGGACACCTAAACTCCTTTCAGGAATGTGAAAAACCAGTCTAAAAGAAGGTACCATGCTAATATAAAATGCCCATGAGGCCTCAGAGTCTGTTACTGATTATGCAGGGATTGGGGCATGGCAAAATAGAATGATGCTCGGGACAACAAATCTTACACTTGGATAGCTAGAATTCTTGTGTCATTTCTGTGATGAAACTCCAAAACCGGTATTATCTTAACCAACTATTTCTTGGAAAGGCCTAGACATAGTTTGCCGTCTTAGTAAGTGATCTACCTAAGCTCTGCCCCAGCTTCTCCTCAATAACACTGGACATTATAAAAATACAACCCTAAACAATGAACTAGAATTAACCTTGTCCCTCTACCTTGGAATGTTACAACAAGCAGTCTCACATCAACCAAAACCTACATATCTGAAATTCAACGGGACGGCATCAAATTTAAAAGACATTGTCCTGATAAATGATAATTTAATAAACAAAACATTGATAACCAAATTGATAAGTACCAGCTAAGTTTCTGTACACGCATGCATTAAACCTCAACATGTAAACTACTTAAATTAAGAATGAACAAATTAACAAAAATAAAAATCATGAGATCTTTTGGAATTTTTTCCCAAAGTGAGGATAACGGAGCAAGGGAAGATAAAGGGACATGAGAAAAGCCATAATAAAACTAAGATAAGAGGAGAAGCAAAGCTCAAGCTTACCATGAGAAGATTCCCAATATTCTCCTCAGAATGTGACCAAGGTTGAATTCCAAATGGCTTTTTTGTTTGCACAGATATGGGCGGAAATGCAGTCATAGAATCTGGAATAATAGATAATGTAAGCTGCTGCTTCGTATGCGGTATAACTAAATTGTTTCTCATGAGTTTGGTTCAATAAAGCTAGGGATGGTATAAAATGAATGCAACATTTTCAGCATAAACCAATCAACAGAAATAACCAAAAAAAATTGGAAATTTGGAGCCAAACACGTGAGCCCTAATGCTAATCAGCAGTCGACCTACGTTTTCTTCTTAAACTCATCATAACATTGCTACCGAGCTTCAAATGTCCACGTCTTCAGAAATTGCTTTCATGCAAAGTTTTCGTTTTTTTCCAACAGTAGGAGAATAAGTAGACTGCAATCATGCATAGTAAAATCCACCATGGAAGTTTACTGGCACATAGTTAGCATGGATTTTTAGGAATCTCAAATCCTTCCAAAGTTAGCATGCTGGTTTATCATCTACAAGGTCTTTTTGAAAATAAAAGGTAAAAACATAAATTCGAATTAAAGACACATTGGCTTCTTGCATTCAGGTCAAGAAGCCAAGGATTTTCAGCTTACAAGTCAGTTTTAAATTTATATCCGTGCATATCAACACTATGG
The DNA here is from genome assembly GCA_024500025.1 of Syzygium aromaticum. NCBI lineage: Eukaryota > Viridiplantae > Streptophyta > Magnoliopsida > Myrtales > Myrtaceae > Syzygium > Syzygium aromaticum. The sequence goes on from CM044895.1 coordinate 8,226,907, forward strand.
CAATGAGAAAGAAATTCCAGAAGGCATCACCCATAGAACAACCAAATCTCACAAATCTACAACACGAAGCAAGAGATCTATTTGCACGCCTTGATGAGGACAATGATAGCTTTCAGAATAATCTGCTGCTGCAATCACAGAGAACCTCATGTCCAACCAGACATTGCACAACCTACCTCTAAATAACTCAAGATTTTGCAGAGTTTCGAAATCCAGAGACATAATTGAAGGCAACCCCTTGCTTGAGGCTGCAAACTCCATTAGCTCTAATTGTTCATCCTCAATGAGTTCCACTGATTCTTTTGCCATTCTGCGAGCGATTGCTCTCTCACTAGCAGCTTTAAGTCTGGCAGCTTCCTTTTCTCTGCGAACTTGCTCTTTTCTCTTCATTTTCTCAGCCTACATACACACCGGCAATTTACTAGTTGAAACAACTTAATGTTACCGACAAATTGAGAAGAAAAGAAAAACTGTGGTTCCTCAAGCTTACTCTTCTAGATTCTTTCTGCAAGAACTTCTCCCTCCTCTCCAATTCACGCCTTTGCTCACGCTGGTACCTCTCTACCTCTCGCTGCTTCTCCCGCAGCAGTCTTTCTTCTTCCCTCCGCCTTTCACGGTCAAGCCTCTCCATTTCTTTTCTTACTTGCTCCTCTCTCTAGGTATTCACGAGCAATAGTATTAAATGACAAGAAATAAACTTAGACATGCAATTATATCAATTTAAACAAATAAACTTCATTGAAAATCAGCACCCTGTACCTTTCGTCTCATAATATCTTGCTTTTTTAGTTCTTTTCTAATCCTTTTCTCATGAGCTTCAACTTCCCGTTGTATTCTAGCCTCTTCACTCTGTACAAGTAATAGTTCGGAGACAACACTTACTGCAACATTCTCCAAGAAAATAATTTTGCAGACAAGAGATCAACCTATACACACTTCAATACTTCAGAATCCAAGAGATTACCTTCCTCTTTCTCTCAGCTCGTAAAAGTTCCTCGTTGTGAATGACCCGTCTGTCTGATGATACAAGCGGATTGTCCAATGCTGAAACGGAGTGAGCACCGAGCCTATTTTCAATCTCCAAGTTTGTAGAAGAGGTTTTAGATGGATCTAAATCATACTCTCCTGGAGTTGATGACAAGAGAGGCCCCTGCTTGCCTGGTGGAGTTAAGAGACTCAAAACAGGCACCCGACTTTGAAGACCATATCCAGAGGGCATTGGCTCATTCGTGTGCAGGAATGAAGGTCCAGCTGAAATCCTTGTGTTAATACTATCTGAACCATGGTGGTATGGTGGAACAACTCTTTCGTATGTCTCAGCTCTAACAGTTGGTTTCTCTGGAAGAAACTGGTATTCATGGACTGGACGCACAACACCCTAAGAACAGCAAATATGGGAGATTCACGTCAGTTTGGTCAAATCTTTTACCGTCCCCCCACCCTTTTTTTGTTGTGTGTGTGTCGCGGGGGGGGGTTCAGGTGTTCCGTTTCCTTTTTGTGAATAGGGCAATGGGCGGCTCCTTGTCAGCTAACCAATCCCAATAAACAACACTAAAAATATCCAACTCTGCTAGGAGAAAATTCAAATCATCTGAGGAGCCCAGTCATTAGAACCAAAAACCAACTCAGCTACTATACTCTAAATACAGTTTTTCTTCGTGACTGATCTAAAAACTAGTATTCTTTTCCACTTCCCGTATGCTTATCTATTCAAATGTCCTGAATATACATAGTTGCACCATTCTACATGCAGACATCTACTAACCTTAATTGATTTAGCATCAGAGCGCTCATATTTGGCCTCAAAAGATCTTCCAGTTTGTTTATGTTGCCCTATTACTGCTCCTCCTGTAAAGAACACAAAATTGTTACCGGATGTTATGAAGCAGCTTCACGGGTCATCACAAAACCTTTCGCAAAAAAATTGATTAAAATGGATCAAACAAGAAATACATCAAATTATTAATTTCAAATCTTCCAAGGACTCCCTATCAGAATTCCTTGGCCCAAAGTAAAAGAACACCAGACACATTAAGCAGTAAATTATGAGTGAACTCATACACCTCCCATTTACCCTTCAACAGTTTTGTTCCCTATTGTCAAGGTCCTGGCCAGAGGCCTTGGCCCAAGGACTGTCCGATGCACAATAATTTGCTCCTCTGTAACTTCCTTACATCTTCAATGTTTCCAGATTGTACTCCACAATGCCATAAGTTCTATATGTTGTTTCAAAAAGAAGTTGTTTTCCCCAAGGTAGGTAGTACTCTGACCCATTTATCTCAAGTCTTAATTGGACCGTCTACGAAATACTGTAGATTAACTCGTTCAAATACAGATGAAGTTCTCTGCTCACTGAAGTACTCCAGTTTGCTATTTCCCATGTTCAAATTACCAATCATTTATTCAGCTACCCTTGCCTTGTCTTCAGTGCAGAGCGATATTAGTTCGATCTGAACTTCACTCCTACCTACTCGTCTGAGGGCATTGGCAAAAAACTAACATCTAATCGCTCAACAGACAGATTTGGTCAAGCTCCATGTGACATCCAAGTACTAGAAAATAAATGGCCTTTGCAAAATGTTGCAATAGCTAATTAATGCATCCACGAGACGCCACTACCAATCACTGAATAAAATTGTCATTCCCTGATTTTAAACAAAATAGCAACATCCAAATGAGCATGCTCATGAAGCAGAGAACTCAACTCACCAATAGGTGTGCCAAATGCACCCGGTGGCAAAGGATCGAACTCCATCCCAAGAATTGGCCCATCATCCCTCAAAGGCTCGCCCAACTGTGCTTCCACAAACGAAATTGCATGACGCTCAGCCATTGATGGTTCTGGCTCATAATGCCGCTTCATCACCGGATAATCACCGGAGATTCGTGCAACAGCCGTCCCGACTCGTGGGCCACCTCGCCAAGACTCCACAGCCGGGGCAAACGAACTTGATCCAGCAACAGCACCATAGGGAAGCTCATTCGCCGCATCGCCACCAACCAACATTGGCTCAGCTGCAGCTGCAGCTGCAGCAGCCGGGGAATCCTTACGCTGCCGTTTGGATGGCCCCTTCCTGTCCTTCAAACGCCGGTGACAGAACCACATTTGCAATTGCCTATCAGAAAGCCCCAATTGCCCCGAGAGCTCGTTTCTTTTCGCCTCGGACGGATACGGCTCCACTGAATCAACGCCAATTTCACGGTGAAAACCGTCACGCGCAAGCAAATAGACCGCACGAATCAGAAAAAAAAGGCAACACAGAAGCGCGAAACAAAATGATTAGCATCCGTACCAGCATAAGTTTTCTCCAGAATCTCCAACTGAGAAGCAGTCTTCATCTTGCGCTTCGACTTGCCCTCCCCTTCACCTGGCTTCTTCTTCTCGGCATCGTCTCCTCCTCCGCCTCCGCCTCCAGAGCCGCCGCCGCCGCCGCCGCCGCCGACTCCTCCGCCGCTACTGCTAGCACCGGCAGCAGCCACACCCATCTCCTCCTCCTCCTCCTCCATTGCTGGGAGCACAAAACGACTCGGATCGGAAGCGGGTCAAGCAGGACTAGAAACCAAATCCCATCGCCGACCCAGAATCGAGCACAGGGACGGGCACAAACCCTAAAAATCAAGAAGAGAACTTGTCTCGCGCGCTCGCTCTCTCTCTCTCTCTTTCTCTCTCTCTCTATCTCTCGAAGAAAAACTCCCCTGTGGCTCCTTAAAAGAAATGACTTTCGGTTGGTTTGACGAAAAAGCGAGGAATATAAATTCACCCAAAAGACTTTCCTTCTCTCTCCACCCAAAAAAAGAAAACAAAAATTCCCGAAAAAAAAAAAAAAATACTGCTGCTAACTCTTCCCCTCTCGAGTCTTTTCTCCCTCTCTCTCTCCCCCTTCTCCGTCGATTGCGATGTGAGGTCAGACTCGTGGAATATTGCGCCACGAGCGACGACAACAATAATAGCAACAGCCCGCGAACTGGCGCGACGAAAGCACCGAGACCATCGCCATAATCACGAGAAAGCGATCGCCATGATGAACACGAGGAAGAGGAAGAAGAGGAAGAAGAAGAGCAGCAGCAGCAGCAGCAGCAGCGACCGCGAGGAGCAGCAGCAGCAGCGACCGCAGCAGCCGCGGTTCCTTTAATCGATGGCATGCTGTCTTGCTGTCGCGGGCATAAAACTAAATTCGCGGGCAACGATAATAATAATTCCAATTGTGGGGAGGGGGGGGGAAAAAAGGGGGAAGAGGGAAAAAAGCGAAGGGCGATAATGGTTTTGGAACTGTGCGCGTCGAAAAGGGGGAGGGGAGGCGAAAAAACCCAAAATGGAATTTTTTCCGATTTTTTTTTTTGCGGCTTTTGGGTTTTCGAGAATGGGGTCGGAAAATCGGGAAAAATTTTGACCTGTGAAGTTGAAGCGAAGGATTGGGATTGGATTCGCGAATAGCTTTTTTCTCTTTCTCCGTCGGGGGCTCGTCCTCGTCCTCGCGCTTTCTCTCTCCAAAAGCCCTCTCTCTCTCTCTCTCCCTCTCTCTCTCTCCTCTGCTGTGCATGACATGATTTTTTTTCCTTTTTTATTTTTCGATTAATTTGATGATGTGCTCTGCTCCTTTTTCAGGGGAAGGGGGAAGAAGATCTCTCGACCCGCCTTTGCCTTTTGCCTTCGCCTTTGGTACGATGATGCACGGTTTTTGTCTGAAAGCGGCGGCACGGAGCTGCGCGTGGCGCCTCACGCGCGGTGGGGCTCGCGCGTGAGGTCCTTCGTCGGATCTCATAGGTCGCTCGCCTCCTCGCCTTTCGGATTTTCCGGTGTATAAATTCGGAAAATATTATCGCGAGTTAATTAGCAGATGTCGTGTCGGGGCTTTTTCTCTCGCGTGGCGCGATCAGGATGGCGTGACGAAATTAATTTTGCGCGGTTACAAGAAATTTCGAAACTTATATTAGTTTAGAAACCGAAGTACTCCGATTTCTATATTGATAAGAGAAAATTCTTGACTTGATTAAAATAATGGTAAAATCCGAATTTTTTAGAATTCATTTCATTTGAGTTGGACTTACGTAATCTATCAAAAACAAGTATGGATTGACATGTTCGTCCCACCACGTCAGAACATGACATTTAAAAAAAAAATCATCAATGTAATTCGTGACAGATATCAATAAAATCTAAGAGGTATCTTAACATTAAACCCTCCTGCGTATCTTTGCTCTCCTTCTTTAGTCAAATCAATTCGCTTGGATCTCTCTTTATTGAGATCCACGTTCTTAACAAGATAAATAACTCCTGCTTCCTATAACCAAGCACTATCAAGGACATTCAAGAGAAGGTCAAGGTTAACGAGAGTCGGTGCATGAATTCAACTAGGTCACGGACTTGCTAGTACCGGGTCCAAGCGTCTTGAACCCCGTGCATCGCAAAGGAAGAAAGCCCCCCGGGCATTGCCCTCTTCAAGAATAATCTTCATGCTTTAGTACGTTTTTGTAGAGGGAGAGAGAGAGAAACGAGTCCTAGACCTCCAATTAGCAAGTGGCCCTATCTCGATATTTGTAGAGGAATGGCAGGCCAAAGCCAGTCGGCCTTTGGTATTGGGCCTTTAACCCAGTCAAGGAGTGGACTCTTATCATCCATCTCTATTTGATCGTGTAAGTTGAAATTTTATTATAAGGTTGTAGTATGTAGACTACATCAAATCATAGCTATGACATTTCCTAACTCGCAAAGAATTCAATTCTCAATCTGCATGTGAGTAGGTACTCCATTCTGTTGATCTGCATGAGCACAATCATCAAAACCTGAAGATCCACGAAACCTAGAATATACATGATCAACATCGAGAGAGAGGGAATCCGATGCCGTGCCGCTTGGTCGGGAACGCGAGGAAAACCAAGCTACATGCCACCCCTACCCCGATCGGCACTGCCACGAGCAGCTGCCGGGCCTCCTCTGACGGCGAGGGATAGAAGCACTTGATCACGTTGGGGTCAAACAGCGCGATTGACGCAAAGACTAGCATCGACATGACTCCATGCAACAAGTCGAGGAGCCTTATCCTGTACCTGGCCTCGTCCTCGGGCGAGAGCTGCACCGACCCGTCAAGGACCCACAGGCCCTTGAAGGTCGTGATCCCGTGCCAGACCTTGCCGCGCTCATCTCGAACGGTGTCGGTGAAGCAGAGGAGGAAGCAGGAGATGGCGCAGAAGGCGAGGAGGGCTAGGGTTAGGGTGTGGTTCAAGGAGGTGGGGCATTTGCCCTGGTGTGTCAAGACCGGGGACACGACTTGGAACGCGAGGACTGTTCCTGTGGGAAGGAGGTTCGCCAAGTGTGCGGTTAGCTTGAATGTCTTCCGCACAGCCCTTTGCGCCGGCGTCTTCGGTGGCATTCTGGGTTCTTGATCTTGCGACGGACCGTTTATTCGAAGTAGGGGTTGAGCTTGTTCTTGCGCTGGAGTCTCCATGTTCAAGAATATCTCAACGCTAACGAAACTCTCTCTTCCACCACCAGCCGAAATATCAAGAGCTTCAAATTTTAAAAGGATTTTGCTGACAACAATGGAGGAAACTACGCAAGGAAGGACTGGACTTTTAACATCTGTTATCTTATGCCGTTACTTGCCAAATGGTATCTTGGTTGGATGACATCGAATTAGCGGGGGATACAAAGCGCAAGAAGTTCTGATCCAAACCGAATTCTCCCTTTGAGCCAAAAGCATCGAGAAACTGTTTGTTTTACGACGTTCAACGTGGGCAAATCAAGCACAACGAATGGAGTCAGTGGTGTTTCTCTCGGGCTTCTGTCGGAGTTGCATCTATATCTAGAAGGTGTCCGGTTCTTAAGGAGTGATTAGGCGGAGAGGTCAACTCAGGCAGTTGAACCGCTGTTTTGCCTTGGCCTTTAATAAGGCATCATAAGTTGTCTTCCGTTACTTTCTGTTCGCAAAACTTCAGTCCCGTCTCGACCTTCATTATTACCAGTACGACGTTACAGATCAGTTCCCATTACACCCATCATAAAGATGCAGCAAAGAAGGAGCACTAAATACAACGTTTTCGTCTTCTTCTTTTACCATTTTTATTCAGACCCGCTGCAAGTCCTGCCTGATTTATCTGCTTGATACGATGAAAGCTTGTTGGTGGAGAAATTGCCCCAGCATATCAGGAACATGAAAGAACAGGGGAAGAAGCTGATGACACAGTGCCAGGATCAGTCGAAACAGAATGAGGTGGAGATTCTCATCTTTTAGATTCTCGTAAATCGTTCCCCTCTGAATGCGCCATGCATCGTGAACATTTCAACATGTAAGCACAGCGAAAGCTTTCCCTGGTCATCCCACGCCTCTCTTTTCAAGGCCGGACGATGATGATGGGCTTCGCGACGATGCTTTTGCAGGGAAAGCCATCTGAATTGCAGGTTCTTCTTCTTCGGACCATGAGCCTGCAACATCTCATCTTCTAGGCCCATCGACTTCACAGCTTACTGACCATTAGCTTGAGCCTAGTGTGTTTAAACGCCCTACGATCTTTTTACAAGTCTTTTTCTTTTCTCTTTCTTAAAAAAGAAAACACTTTAACCGATAAAAACACTTTAACCGATAACCCGGATCACGATTGTTTATCGAATGATCGCTATTTGAATATAACAAAGTCCGAATCACCATCTATAGTGTGTTATGCATGGCTTTTTCATGGCTATTACAGCTGTAAAATTGAGGCGCTTTGATTTTTTGAGACGTTTGATAAGGGTCCGTTTGATAACTTGCCAAACAGTGAAAATTCATATTTTTTTATTCTCAAAATCAGTTTTGAAACAGAAATCCGTTTATTAAAATTTTTGTGCCCGGGTACAAATTTGCAATAAACTGCTCCCGTAATCAATTTTGGAGTAGAATCAATAAGCAAAAAAAAGTAACTTCTTCATTTTGGAACAATTTTTTCATTTCCGATTCTTCTTGATTTTCTTTTTTTTTCTTGGTTTGTTGTTCTTCTTCTTCTCGACCAGCCGCCAAGCGCTAGCCACTAGCCACAAGCCAAGGCAGCTCATGGCCACGACGGCAAGGCCTCGCCTAGCCATGGCGAGGCCGACCTCGACGTTGCCACCCAGGTGATGGACCTAGGTGGCGACGGCGAGGGCCATGATGATGTCGCCGGCCTTGACCTGTGACCGGTCACTGGCGCCGGCAACCGGCCATGGCCAAGGAAGGGAAGGAAAAAAAAGAAAAAAAGAGAGAAATATTTAAAATTTTAAAATATTATTAATTAAAAAATTTGTGTATTTATCAAATGCATTTATGTTCTTTTTCTATTATAATAATAGAAATTTTGGACAGTTACCAAACGCCTTCAAATGTTTAGAAATTAATCCCGGGCACAGAATAAAAAAAAATCATTTATGAGCGAAATCAGTTCCAGGCACAGAATCATTGTCATGCGCATCCTAAAAATCCCACATTCACTGTACCTAGCAAGTGAAGTAATATCATAATAGTTTCCTAAAACTACTTCTACTAGTTTTATGGTGCTGTGATTTTAAATCTTCTTAAAAATTGTTTTCTTGGGATAAAAATAACTTTTACAAAGAAAAAAGAGAGTAATATTTTAACTTTACAATAATAATAATGATAATGTGCGAGAAAAAGGCCTGTTCAAAAATTTATTTCAAGACTATATATGGATGTGCATTTGGCGTTAACTCCAATTAAATTCTTCCAAGAACCTTAGTCGTGTGCAATATTTTCCTTGAATTATTCTTATACCATTTCATATGTATATATTTTTATGACGAATTTGCTCCATAATCAACGTGTTCTCACGTCGTCGGAGCTCGAGCACAATTTAATTAGAGTCAATGTCCGAGGACACATCGCACCCGATTTCTAAATTACAGAAATTGAAACGTCAGAGGGCAATTTGCTGCAATCCACAAAATCCTAGGGGGGGGGGGCAATGCGTAAATTTGCCCCTGACCGTCCTGTCAATTTCACCTGCAATTTTCTTAAATGGAACGGACTAATCAAGAAGACGCAGAAACAAAAGTACAAAACCAAGCCGACCCCCATGCACCTTTGATGGAGGGCGGCATGGAAGTCAAAGCGCCTCGACACGTCCGCTGCACCTACATGCACTAAAAGCTAACGACCCAATAATTAATAGCGGCTGCCCTAAAAAACAAAGCCCAAATGGACGACAGAACTCGTCCAGCACCGGTGACTTCACACGTCAGTTGTTGCCGCAAAGAACACGATTGGAGGGGGAGAAAATTCAAACTGGGACCACCCAAATCCGTGCTGTTGTTGTCGTTTTCTTAGCTCTGGGGCCATATTTTAGGTACATTTCCTCTGCTTGCATGTGTTCCCGTCACCAAACTAAGGATGACTATTCGACCAAAAAAAAAACGGAAGGATGACTAAGGATGACTTGAACAGCCAATGCCACAGAATCCTAAGTCTTACTCAGCTGTAGCAAGACCCATTTGCTTCAGTGAAGATCTCTCCCCTGATCTTTCTGTACCTTGAACTTGAAGTTGTGAAATAGAATTTGCACCATCGGCTTCCTCTCAATTCCTTGCGGCCCAACGGGGCGAAGTAATGGAATTTTTCTTCCCCCTTACTTGCTCCACTGCACTTTCATGCTCTGCACCGGGTCTTCGGGCTCGTAGTTTAGCTTATTGGAGGCGTCTTCGTAGTAGTAAGGTGACAACTTGCCGTCCCTCTTGGCGATCCTAGCCTTGCTGCCTGAACCGGCTTCTTGCAGAAGCTTCACCACCTTTCGCATAGAGGGCCGGCTTATGGGGAGCGAATGAGTGCAGAGGAGACCGACATCGAGAACCTTGGTTATTTCTTCCTTGTGACTGGTGTCGAGCTTGGGGTCGATCACGTCGTCGATCCCTTTCTGGTTTAAGGTGGCGCCGACCCATTTCACCAGGTCCTTCTCCCCGAAAGCAGGATCTACCGGGAGTCTACCAGTCACCAATTCCAGGATGACCACCCCGAAGCTGTATATGTCGCTCTTCTCGTTCACTCGAAGAGTATAGGCATATTCTGCATCACAGTCCAGCTCACATTAGAATAGGATCGACTTAAGTCACTATTGCTGAAGAGACATCTGAGAGCAATATGAATATGATAGACAAAGACCGGATGCTTATGCAAATACCTAAAGCATAAAACAAAATCTCAAACAATGAACTGAAGAATCGACCTCGGGCATGTAACAATAAATTGCGCAAGCGAATTGATTCAGATTTGGTAAACATGGTAAAGTAATAGACCTGGTGCGATATAGCCATAGGATCCCGCTATGACAGACATCAGTTCTTCTCCATTGCCAACTCTGACAATTTTCGCAACTCCGAAATCAGCGACTTTAGCTCCAAATTCTGCATCCAACAATATGTTGTTCGATTTTACATCCCTGTGAACAATCGGGGGGACACAATCGTGGTGCAAGTACGAAAGCCCCTCCGCAGCATCAAGCGCGATCTTGTACCTTGTTCTCCAATCTAGCAAGCTCCCTTTACTTCCATGCAACATATCACCTAAACTTCCATTCGGCATATACTCATAGACCAAAAGCTTGCAATCTTCTGTGTTGCAGCAACACCATAACCTCACTATGTTCTTGTGCCGGATCTTCCCTAGAGTCTCGACCTCGACTTGATACCCGTCTTTCTCGGACTCGAAGGTCAAAGCCTCTTTCTTCGACACTCCCCTTAACTTCTTCACGGCGACCACTTCACCAGTGCTTAGCTCGACCTTGTAAACTTTCCCAGAACCTCCACTGCCGATGACTTTATCTTCTTGGAGGCAATCAGCAATCTCGAGCTCACAAAAGCCAAGCTTGTGAAACGATCTCCACTTGGACATGGTGGCGCCTTTCCTAGTCTTCTTGAAGTTCTTGTATTTACAATAGAACCAAGAAATCCCCACAACAAGAACAAGGACGGCGAGCACAAAGATCACACTGAGCATCCACAAGGACTTGGACTTCCTCCCATCACTCCTAGGACAGAGACCCGGTAGATCTCCGCACAATCCTGGGTTACCAACGAAACTATTTTCGTAAACTTGCTTCGCATACATTGGTGGAATGTCACCCGCCAGCTGATTGTTTGATAAGTTGAGCAAATTGAGCTTCAAATTCTGCAGCTCATCGGGGATTTTCCCGGAAAAGTAATTCCCGGATAGATCAAGATAATTAAGCACCGTCAGGCTGCCCACATCACCCGGAATTTCACCGGACAGCTTATTGTTAGCCAAGTTAAGCTCATTCAGCATCTTCCACGCCTTGATTCCCTCAGGAATCTCACCAGAAAGCCCATTGTAACTGAGATCAAGCTTACTCAACTGGCTCAATTGGACCAAACTTCCAGGGATTCGACCACTGAAATTGTTGTGACAACCGGAGAACTGTACCAAGCGAGTCAACGGCGCGAGCCCGTCAGGCACCGACCCGGAAAACAGATTCCTGGAAACATCCAAAACAGAGAGATTATGTGCGCCAGAAAGCGCATCCGAAACATTCCCAACAAGCGAATTTTCCGCCAAATCGAGCAAATACACATGAGGCAATCCCCATAAGTCCTCGGGAACTGTTCCAGAGAGCTGATTATGCTTCAACCTGATCCTATGTAAGCTCTCGCATTTTCCCAAACTCGCCGGAATTGTTTCGGAAAAGTTGTTATAGAGCAACACAAGCTCCTCTAGTTTACCATGCGCACACAAGTTCTCAGGTATTTGTCCCGAAAACTGGTTATACGACATGTCCAGGCTCCGTAACGGCGAGTTCTTGCCTAGATCACTGGGCAGTGACCCAGTGAGCTTGTTGTTGAACAGCATGAGCTCGTACAGATTCTCCGACAGGGCAATGCTCTCCGGTATAGTCCCTTCGAATCGGTTCTCAAACAGGTTGAGCGACCCGAGTGGCAGGTCGCACAGTTCGCCTGGAATTGCCCCGGTCAACTCGTTCGTCGACACGTCCAAGCGCCGCAAGTTCGTCAAGTTCGAGAACTGGAGACTCAACTCGCCGGACAGCGAGTTGTTGAAGAGCTCGATTTGGACGGCGCTCTTCAACCAGGCGAGCGAGCCCGGGATCGGCCCGGTGAGCCGGTTCCGGGACAGGTCCAAGTTCACGAGCCGAGATAGCCCCTCGAAAGATTCCGGAATCGGGCCCGTCAATCTGCAGTCGCTGAGCCAGAGGACCTCGAGGTTCGTCAGGTTGCTGAATTGACTGGGGAACTCGCTCGGCGTCCACGGGTTGTAAGCGAGCTCAAGCGTCTTGAGGCTCGTAACGTTCCCCAGAAAAGAGGGCATCGTCCCGTTGAGGATATTACTCACGAGCGAGAGCGACTCGAGGCGAGCGAACTCACCAAAGGCCGGCGGCAACCCGCCGGAGAAGCTGTTGAACGAGAGGTCCAGCTCGGCGAGGCCCGGGATCGCGGCGAGCGACCCGGGGATGTCTCCCTGCAGGAGGTTCTGGGACAGGTCGAGGCGCGTGATGTTGCGGCACGCGGACACGCCGGGCGGGAGGGTGGAGTTGATGTTGTTGCCGCGGAGGGAGAGGGAGGAGAGGTAGGGGAGGCGGCAGAGGAAGAGCGGGAACGGGCCGGCGAGCTGGGAGTCGGTGAGGTCGAGGGCGGTGACGCGGCGGTCGGGCCCCCCCCCGCAGGAGACGCCGGCCCAGCTGCAGGGGTCCGGGTCGCGGGGGTTCCAGGAGGAGAGGGCGGCGGCGGGGTCGGAGAGGCCGCGCTTGGCCTCGAGGAGGTAGAGGCCGTCCTGGTTGAGGGAGAGGGCGAGGCGTAGAGAGAGGAGGAGGAAGAGGAGGAGGAGAGAGAGTGACATTGTTGCTGTTCTTGTGCTCTGCTCTGCTCTGTGGAACAGAGGCACGCAGAGAGAGAGACAGAGGTTGAAGAAGAAGGTGGGGGAGGGGTATGATATTGATATAAGGGAGGAAGACGATGACGTGGATGGCGATGGTGGGTCCCAAATTCGGTGATGGGATTTTGGGATAGCGATGATAAGCATGGAATTCGGACACTTATATATAACTGTTTACTATTAAGGTATATATGATGTGCCACCCCCCCAGAAAAAAAAAATCCGATATTTTAAATACAATTAGTGCTTTTACCAAAAAAAAATGAAATAACAATTGCGAATTGAGGATTCATTTATTTCATTTCCAATTGAGAAACGACTACTGAATATGACATTATAATTTCATTAGAGATTTAAGTCGTATCGTTTGTCGAAAAAAAAATTGAACCGAACTGTTTGGCCATTAGGATATATATATATATATATATATATATATATATATATATATAATGCATGGTAAAGAATCACATCGGCTCCCTCATAATTTTACGAACTAAAAGTGAAGCAAATCTAAATATAACATATTGGAAATTAAAAATGTACCTCAATGATCTCATCACAAAGCTATATTTGATTAAATAATTGGTTATACTGGATTCACGATAGTAATTTGTAATTAGTATTTATTGTCTTATTAAATTCAATGTGGTAAAACAACGATCAATCAATCTTCAGGGCTAGTAGGATGTATTAGGGGATTTATAGTTCAGTAACCGGATTATCGATTCCAATTTCTCTAACTGCGTGCAGATTCTTTTTCGTCGTACATATCCGCAAAAGCCGGAGGCCCGGACTCGATTCGGTTCACAAGACTTACAAAATCGCTCCATAATCTCCGGGTAGTCGAGGTTCCGTACTTAATAAAGAATTATAAAAAAAAAAAAGGACTTTGCTCAACTCATTGTGTTATTGTTGGAAAATTTAAGTAAAAAAAAAATACTAATGTTGGGGTTTTGGGGTGAATTTAAGAACGCGGTTCAGAGTTCCGACAAAGAGAAGCTCCGGTCCAAGAGAAGAGTCAGCGAAAGTGAGTGGGGAAAAGGACGTGCGCTCCATTTCACCGAGCTTTTCTTCCCTCGGTATTAGCCATTCGAGTTTGACGGATTTTAGAGGGCTTGGAAAGCCTTAGGAATAATTCTGTAGATTTTCTTTATTTTAATACAAATATTTAGCGGTAATAATAGCGACGGCATTTTTGTTTTTTTGAGAAAAAAAAAGATTGGATGCAACACGATGAAATTTATAGGGAATAAGTCCGAGGAAAAGGAAATTATGTTTAGGAAAAAAAGAAATCATGTTTTTCGCTATTCACGCGTTTAGTATTCTCTTATCCGATTGATGTAACGGGACTTCACGCGACATGTTTCGTGTGAAGAGTCGAGTTTCATGAAAGGGTAACAGAAAAAAGAGATGGTGTGAAGTCGCTTGTATGAATGGAAGAAACACATGAAGTTGTTGCTTTTATGCGATTTATTGTAATGGCTGTCGGTTGACACATTTCATGCGAAGAGTCGAGTTCCATAATAGGTAATGTACGAAACTATGCCCTAATAAAAGAAAGAAAGCTATATAAGAGAAAAATACATTTCAAATTTCGTGCTTCACTAAAATTTCCAATTTCTCACCTTTTTTACCCCTTATTTCCTCTTACTGAAAATGCCAAAAATAATAATTAAAAAAAAAAACCCTAATTGACGATGAGATAGATAGAGAGATCACATCAAAAGGCATAATCCATTGACCAATATCCTCAGAGACGTGAGTACAACAGCAAACGTGATTTAATTTGGGAAAGTGGAAGTGGGGCCGATTGAGAACTTTTGCAGAGAAGGGCCTGATTTAAATCGAATTTTGCACTTTAGTCCTGCTAGTGTGCCAAATTTCAACGACAAGAGGCTTCTCAAGTCAAAGAGGGTCAGTGAAGAGCAGATGAGTGATTTGATTGGAATTGAAGACATGAGGAACGAATCTGCGAATTGATTGCAATTGGATCCCCCCATCATTCACGGTAAGGTAGTAAAATGAAGACCATCCACCTTTTTCGGCTGCTATTTCTGGAAATTCCTTTATTAATTTGTGGGCTAATTCCAAAAAAAAAAATATTAATTTTACTTTGAGTGATAATTTCGATTCGAAATCTTTTTGTCTCAATAAAAAGCTCTAGCTTTTACTTGAATTTCAAATCTAGCTCTCACGATGTGAAAATTTCAACTTGTTCGGACTAGAATTGGGATTGAAGTAAAAATTGATGATTTTTTATGAGACAAAAAAAAGTTCGGATCAGAATTATCATTCAGGGTAAAGTTGGTATTTTTTTTTTTGAATTATGCCATTAATTTGCTAATTAAATGCTGGTTGGAGAACAGTTGTCATGATTAAGGTACATGTTTTTATTGATTTACCGAAAAGAAAATGCATCTCCTGATGAAACACGAAAAAATTCCAAAAATTTAAGAATATATTGAACGGATTTCGCATGATCTAATGTGATTTTAGGCATGGACGATTATTTTTTGAAGAATTAGCCAAAGCTCAAACCCTAAAAGCAATGATATAATGGAAAAGATCTAAAAAAAAGCATCGTTAGTAAGCGCACGCTAAAAAGGAAAAGAAAAAAAAAAAGCCCTTGAGTGATGCGGATTCTAGAATGCGTCTGAAGGGAGTTTGGAGTATTTAATTTCTATAAAAGCATATAATATATTCAGCGTACAATTTTTTTTTAATCTCGTCCCGCAACCCATAAATCAAAAATTTGATTCTTCACGTTATTCTTTCGACCATTTTATGTCTTGTCAATTTTTTTTTTTTTGCGACATTCTTCTTTAATTATTTCGTAGACAAGCGAGTGAGAACTCTATCAAATAAAATCACTTTCGCACATTTTTTTGCGGCAATCCTAAGTTTCTACAGAGGACGGCGATCGTGCAGCTAATACATCTCGAGAAATATTTTTTCTTTTGGCCCCCTGGACATGCCCATTCTCCAAATTCCATTTTGTGTCGGAGTAACGGAAAAAATAATAATAACAATAATTTTTAATGCCCATTCGTAATCTTTAAAATTTTCTACAGGGGACCAAAATTCTGTCTACAAAAAACTATGGGCAAGATGTCGTTTCTCCTCCTCTTGTTTATTTTTCTAGTATTTGATGCCGTCGAGAAAACTTTAACAAATTTCTGTTATATATGACATCGTTATTTACTATATTGTGCACGTATGAATTGATGAATCTTAGGGGCAACCTTAGAAACCATCCAAGGTTATCTTGTCCCATAGCATAACCTTTCTCTCTCTCTCTCTTTTTTTTTTTTTTTGGGCCGAGCGCCGTATTTTTTTGGCGATCGGATAAAGCGTCAGAAGAAATCCCAGCACGTGAAATACTTCACCAATCACATAGATGAGGTGATATGCTAGCCAAAATTTAGGTGCCGAAATTCGAACTGTTTGCACGAACTCTAGTAGTCTAGGGGTTTGAATTGGAAACGAAGGTCGACAAAATTAATTAATGCTCTCCATAAAATATTTTTTTTCTGAGCTCAAACCAAACCTAAAACCTAATTGCCATGTTGGACCAACAAGATAAATTGAAAAGAAAGAGCATACCCTCGTGCATGAATCTAACTTAGAAAGCATTTATATTCGGTTCTGGAGCTTCTTTTGACTAAGGTTTAGAGAATCGAGCATTCCAGAAGTGCAAGAAATACAAGTGTTTGTTCCAAAAGAATAATGTAAGATGCATCTATTCTTTTCTTGCTGCGCATGGAAGCATCGAATATGGTGCAACACTTTGCGGAATTACGAATATATACGAAGTGGTCACTTCATTCTACGTTAGGAATTGGAAAAATTGACATAAATAGTCCTTAAATTATGATTCAAGAGCAATGTGATATATGAATTTTTAATTTATTAAATGTAGTCCCTGAATTTTGATCCAATATGCAATGTCATCCCTGAATTTTAAATTATTCGATGTGGTCCCTGAACTTTTGATAAATGTTCAAACTAATCATTGAACTATCTGAAAATAACCATTGTTATTCTTTCATTAATTTAAGTTCATGGACAATATTGAACATTTTCATGTAGTCCATGGACTAATTTGAAGATTTACCAAAGATTTAGAGATCACATCGAATAAATATAAAGTTCAAGGATCATTCGCGTCACTATTTCTTACGAATTTAATAGATTATGGGCTACTTTGGACGCATGCCATTTTAAAAGAGAAAAGAAAAGGGTGATGGTGTGCCACACACTCTAAGGTCTACTTTCTAACTTTCCATAAGTCGTTGGAGTCGATGTGAAAAGGAGAAATTAGACAAAGTCGGATTTTAAATTCGAAAGAAAGAGACTTAGACTTGTCCGCATGGGGATGTTTGGATGGACGTAGGATTCAAACGAAATTTTGTTCACACATGCAACGTGGAAATTAGTTTATGAGATTTACTCTCTCGAACGAGATAATATATTGTTCTTAACATACAAAATTACGCATCATCATAAATGGTATTGTTTATGTACATCGAAATTGGATCGAGTGCCTTGCAAAAGATCGGCTGTCGTAGCTGCTCGGGCCTTTCTACACTGCCGTGGGCGAAAGCCACGGCAAAGTTTATCGAGCTCCTTCGAGAGCCAATGAAGGACCGACGATGATTGTTGGTCGTTCATTAACGATTACGGTGGATCGTTTGAGCCGTTTAGTTAGGAACTACGAACGAAATAGTCATTTAGTTTTAAATCACGGGCTGCTATAGGATGTATTCTAGTAAAAGTGATGATGGTGTGTCACAAACGAAGGTCTACTTTCTCACTTTCTAAGTCTTTAAAGTCAATGTGAAAAGGAGAAATTAGAAAAGTCGGATTTTAAAATAATTGAGCTCTTTACGAGCCGTCGAAGGATTGGCGGTGCTCGTCAATCGTTCATTGACAATCATCATCAGTCGTTGAATCGGCAATCGTCGATAATTAGGCGTTCGTTTGAGCCCGACAACTTTGCCGTGAATTATCCGACAACATGGCGGAATTGCCCATGAATTTTACTCTCGCAAAACATGTAGATACAGAGCTAATCTTATGTAATCAATAAATATTAATCCACACGAAAAATCCGTATACCGGTCATCGAGCATTCATATATTTAGTTTGCGAGAATTGTCCTATTGTCAGCCTTTAATAAACAACCGATGAAAAAAAAAAGAAGGAGACGTTGGGAAATAATTTACGAGTGAAAACAAGAGAACCAAGCTTTCTTGAAAGGTAATTATTATTATTATTATTATTTTGCTTTTATTCTGTTTTAGACTGAAACGAAAATTGGCTTCTCATATTTCCATTCTCATTGAATTTTTTTTCCTTTCATTTCCGCAAACCAAATATATAAAAGGAAAGAAAGAAAGAGAAATTAGATCTTCCACCGAAATTTTTTTAACACGTGATTTTTGACTTACATAGTCCACAGCGGAATCTCGCGCGCACTATTCCACCCACGGTTGTAAATCCGATGTGGGACGACCACCGATTTCAACGTGGTCGCTGAGTTGCTGCTCTTCCTTTGACCAGTCCACGCAAAGGGGCCCCGCGCCTAATGTCGGATCCCCATGTTCTCTGATATATCCGACAGACCAAACGTTAGGGAAATATGCCCTATTAGTTCTAAATCCATTGTATATATATCAATTCGATTTTAAACATTTCAATATTGCCAATTCAATTTTAAATTTTCGCGTGAAATTGTAAATTAGTCGTTCCAGTTGATTTTCGCTGAAAATCACGGCATGATGCCGGCTAGGCAGCAATTTGTGGCGAGAATTGGCTGGAAGAATCGCATTGGAATTTCGTGCAAGAGTTCGAAAAATATACTCGATTAATCATAAATATATTGTGGGGATTTAAATTCAGTTTTAAACAATTCGATGTTACTAATATAGTCCTAAAACTTTGCTTGAAATTTCAATATCATCTTTCTAATTGATTTTCGTCGGAAATCACGACGCGGTAGTCCGGCTGTCGCCGACTGTGTCAGCGATCTTCGACGAGAATTGATCGGAAGGATTGTACTGGAGTTTTGCGCAAAAGGTTTGGGACGAAATTAGCAAAATTGGAGGGTTCAAGACTGAATCTGCACAGGTGCAAAACTGATTGGACTATTTCTCCCGAAACACTAGGGTTTGAAAACAAGCGAGTGGGAGGGTTGATTTGAAATTTGTCAGGTTTCGGGAGAGCATCAAGGACGGGACTTCTGGTCTTTTAATACTATAGCGTTGGCATCAATTATGAATGATTATGATATGATAATGATGGAAAAGAGCAATACGAAGAGACGAAAGGTCTTGATGTGTGTGGGTCGGCTCACCTAAATTCTAATGTCACGCCGGCAAACAAATGCAAATTGACGTGCCAACTCTTCTCTTCTCACTGTTCACTTGTCATGCGATGGATTTGGCAGATAGTGGTTTGAAGTAGAGAGCTAGGGTCTTGTTCACAATTTAGTCTGTGTAAGTCACATTCTACTAGAAAGTACACCATAACAGAGATTAGAGTGCTTAATCAACATTTCGTATGAGTTAGTTTATTTAGGAGAGGCGTCGCTTCAGCCGGTTGGGATATCATTAAGATGCGATGCGCATGTCCTCCCCCCAAGTTAATTTTATATGTCTTTTGTGCGGCGGGAAAAGTGTTAAATAAGTCCTAAACCTCTTGGGGTTGTGCTAATTTAGTCCTAAATCTATTTTTTGTATCAATTAAGTCATAAACCTTTTGATATAGTGTCAATTCAGGCTTTTTGGCCGGATTTTGCTGACGTAGACGTCGGCCGACCGGCGACCGGTCACTAGCGCTGACATAGACAAAATTTAATAATGTTTTAACATTTTTTTGATTTTTTTTTTCTTTTTCCTTCAGGCCCTCCGGCGAGCGACGACTAGCCAGAGGCCAGAGGCCGGCAAAGTTGACCTCACCGGCCACTGGCGAGGTTTGCCCTCACCGGCGATGGCGAAGGCAAGCCTTGCCATGGCTAGGTGAGGCTCAACCTCACCGGATCTGGCAAGGTTGACGCCCAGCCATGGCAAGGGTCGGGCGAGCCTCGCTAGTGGCTGGTGCGGCTCACCTGAGGCTGGTGAGGTCGACCTCACCGACCTCTGGCTTCCGGCTGGTCGCCACTTCGACGAGCGGCTGAAGGAAGAGAGAGAAGAAAAAAAAGAAAAAAATTCAAAAAAATATTAAAATATTATTAAATTTTGTCCATATTAGCACCAGTAACTAGTCGTTGGCCAGCTGACGTTCATGTCAGCAAAATCCAGCCAAAAAGACTGGATTGACACTATATCAAAAGGTTTAAGACTCAATTGGTACCAAAAATAGGTTTATAACTAAATTGACACTACCATAAAAGGTTTAAGACTTATTCAGCCATTTTCCCCTTGTATGAAGCCTTTCGCCAAACATCAATCCCTTTTATGTTTTGACGCGTATTGAATATATCGCATGCATCTGATCGAGAAATTTCGTATGGCTTGCTAATTGAGCATTGAGGATTGAGATCTCGGTTAACAAAAAGATGAGGATTATTGTGTCTTGTAAAAGCGTGAGGTCCAAGATTTGATTGTTACAAGGAGCATCCATCGAAATCAATGTTATGAGAGAGAGAGAAACATGATTTATCTGACTTTTATTTGATATGAGCGACTTAATAATTACTCGAGCAATTTTTTGCATAATTTTTCTTATTTTTTGCACAACACACTACATTGCGAGGCACCAGTTTGGCCCGCGGTGATGGGAATGCCCACGCCACCCCACGCCACCCCACGAGGCATGGCTAGACGGCGGGTTAGAACGTCACCCCGTGATATTGGCAGGATCTTTTCCTATTGTTTAATTATTATCGAGCCACATCACACGCTCAGTGCGAGCTTTACCTGGTAATTTGCTTTTGATGGTCATTTACGTGTGCATAATTATATGAATCTCATTTTGTTTTTCAGTATGTGTGAAAGATTTGAGGATTGGGCCATTGATTGAATATTGCCTTGTCAGATCTGGCCTCACATTGGGCCTATAGTTCTCTTGAAGCTGGGCTAGCCTTAGAGAAGAGTCACCGTAAGTTTTCATATTGAAATATTATAAGCTTCCTTCCATTCAAAGCCAAGAATGATTTTCGGCAGGTTTGATCTGATTGGAGGTTGCAATGTCTCTCTTGGAGGATATTACTTGCTCATCAATTTAACACTTAATATATGTGTTTGTCTTCTTTCGCAGAGGGTGTTAGATGAGAGAAATTATCACATGATCATTGTAAGTTATGACCTTAACCGATCGCTGATGCGATGTGCGATTACCGATCTTTATCTACAATGCATGTACAATTGTGTGTTCCTCTTTTTTTCCATGTTCAATTATAACGTCCTATTCTCAAAGTAACTTTAGGGCTGTATCATGGGTAGAGCCTTACCCAATACACGAGGGCAGAATGGCTTGCATGCATCCATGCAGATTAATCAAACTGGAATGCTCGGATTCCACGAGTCATAAAAGACGTGCATTTAAATAGAGACAGACATTTCATAACACGATAAGATCGTAACAATAATCGAAACACATCATAACATGATAAAAGGGAGAATAAAGGAAGAAAAGGGTAGAAGTATCCAATTACTTTGAGGCAAGAATAAGCTTTGTACAGTTACATAACATCAATAGGTTCTGTTCCCACATGAAAGGGTCATGGACCACATGAAACTCACACCTTGACACTGTACAAAGCATACACTTAAATATAAAGGTTGCAAAAAATATACAAAAGGTAAAAGCAGCCCTAAGAATCATCATATGCAGATATGTATGATCATATAGAAGAATCTGTCTCTTGTAGTCTTCATCTGACAGACCTTCCTTATTCCTCCCCTACCTTTTTCCACCAGAATTTGGAGTCACATGAAGCCTATTAACTTATTTCATCAATGCTTCAATGTTTGGTTCTAGCATTCTACTTTAGTCATTCCATAATGTATCCGATGACAGTCCCCTTACTTCTGAAAGAATATACCAATACAATGCTTACGATCAAGTGTCATGCTCTTGAAATATCATCACTCGGTCGGATTGATAATATTACGTCAGCATGTCACTTTAAGTTAGAAGAATTGCATAGTATATTTTTCATTTTCTCGGTTGCCTCCATAAATGTATATTCAAGAAACAAAAGAAGACCCACCATGGACTGCAAAATGGCGAGGGATCATCTGATGTTGGGAGCTTGCCCTATTTTGGCTTCCTTGGTCAAAAGATATGTAAGAAGAGTTATAGTACTCCACTAGGCCAGGATTGTTCTTGAGATTAGCATTCTCATGCCCGCTCTGTCCATTTAGCTTAAGAGATGGTGAGTCTTTTATGAGCGAACCGCATTGTCTTGGTTGTGTTTGGTAAAAGACCTTTGATACCACAAGCTCACCTTCTTTCTCTTCCTCATTGTTGCCAAGGTGGTACTGATGCATCACCCAGTTGGTCTTCTCTGGCTTCCTTTGCTTCCCATAGTTGGTGTAGAGCACAAGTATCTTCTTGTAGCCCTTGAGCTCTCCTTTCGTGAAGACCGGCCGGGTCTTTCCTGTCTTGTGCCACCTTGTCTCGCCACCTTCCTCGTCCATGTGGACCTTCCTTCTCTTCCTGTTGCCGGTTGTGTACGCTTTGGAGGGTCGGTGAAAGAAGTGGCGGATCATGCCGTTTTTGCTCACGCCTTCGTTATCGTTGGAAACATACATACAGGTTACATAACTTGGACAATTACACGCACATACTAGTAGACATGATTAATATAATCGGGTATCTCATATTTTTATGCAATAAAAGATTTTTATAATGTTCAATAATTGCTGCTAGGCAATTCAAACGGAAGACTAGTTAATGCTTTATATTGCCAGTTAGGACCTTACTTAGAATTAGGTATATCTTCCTAGGGACAATGAATAGGTATGCTCTGAGGTAAATATTAATACATGCATGAAAAACAGACGGATCTTTTGGCTAGAGAAGAAAAGATGGCCATGGATGAGATACAATTCACACGTAACACAAGTCATGATCTCATAGAAGCAAATTAACCAAGCACTTGAATAGATTTCGTTGCAAAGTTAATTATAGTTGATGAAGTTATTGAGTACGTACTGTAAATGTATCTGTAGTTTATGTTAAAATCTGTCTATTCAATAATTGAAAATAAGAGGGACAGTAATGTGAGATACCTGATTCTATATCTTCCTATGAGAGAGAGAGAGAGAGAGAGAGAGAGAGAGAGAGAGAGAGAGACCCTTAAAGATTCTTGTACTATTCATGCAATGAAATCTAGCCAGGGTGTGTCCAATAAAACTGAATTTCAAATAACTTGTATGTTGTAAACAATCTTGAAATACTTTTTCAAACATTCAGTGACTAACGTTAGATGACCCATCTACGTTCTTAGTTTGATGCCATGAAAATGACCAAGAGAACAAGGAAAAGCTTCAAGAGAGAGAAACCCAAAACAAAGAAACTGCACATCGCGCAGAGAATTTTTAGTGTGGAATGGAATTCTTTACATTTTTCGGATGATCTGATACTTTGTCTTAAATCAAGTGAGAAGTTGAAGATATCTAATAAGAAAGAAAGCCATAAAGCCATAAAGGCACTCTCTATCCAGTACCTGGTAATTTCTCTGGATGAGTGTAGCAAATCCCATTCTCTCCTTGAAGAGTAGGGATGAACTCATCGATCAAGCGGTGAAGCTTCCGAGCATCAGGCCGCACCTTCCCTTCCAGATGCTCGAGCAGCTCTTGATCTGTTGGATCGAACTTGACTCCAGCCGGTAGCCCCGGTAATTCCTGAATTCCAGTCTGTTCGACAAAAGAATCATCAGAAGAGTTTTACGGTGAGTTATAAACCAAGATGACTGCACAAGAAGAAATAACGAGAATTCCATATAAATCTGAGACTGGTGTACAACCTGGTCCTGGGGTTCGAATTCATGCCCACATGAAGGACAAGTCCTAAGCACTGGAGGCCTCTTGGGAACAACACTGGCCTTATTGTTGGATGGTGGTGGTGGTGAGGCTGCGCTCTCATTTCTCTGCTCATCGCTCTTATTGTCATTATTGCACCAAGTCATGATTGCTGTTCTTTGCTTTTTCCTCCGTCTCTCCTTTCCTCACATTTCTCATATACCGCCCAACACGAGATCTATATCTTTCTTCTGTCACCTACACTATATACACTCCAACTACAACCATATCTCTCACGGGGGAGAGAGAGAAAGCGACAGACGAGGGAGAGAAAAAGTAAAGGGAAAAAGAAGAAGAAGGGAATGAAGTTAAAAAGCAACTTGTCTCCTTTGTAAAGCTTGTTTTGTTCATGTGAGTTTCTTCTTGTGGGTTGGGAAGGAATTAAATTCTCTCTCTCTTTCTCACTTTTTAAGTCCTTTGCAATCTTATAGAATAGAACTGACCCAGCTTAATAACCACCCTTTCTTGCTCTTGCTTCCCACAGAGAGAGAGAGAGAGAGAGAGAGAGAGAGAGAGAGAGAGAGAGATGACTAATTAAATAATTAAAACGGGAAAAATGGAGTTTCTGGTTGTGTATGATTTGCAGAGACAGAACAAAGAGACGTTGCTTGGATCTGACGTTAGCTAAACAGCAACTGATCAATGCATAGTACGGCTGATCCATACAACACTAATCGAAACACTTGAAGGAGAATCATTGTAGATACGGGTCCTTTGCTATCTTCTGTGTATCGAAAGCTTTCGCTTATGAAGATGGAGAAAAAGAAAGAGAGAAAAATTTGTTGTTTAGGCTTAAAAGAAACAACCAAAGATTAAATATAGGGTTGAGTAGAGATGGGGCAACCTTATTTACAGGAGACCTTTCAACTCACTCACACACAGACACTCACAGAGAGAGAGAGAGAGAGAGAGAGAGTTGCAGTTCCAATGTCGCCCTAGAGTGTACAAAAAGCTAAAATAGAGAAATACACATAAGACAGAAGGGACGAGAGAGACAGGGAGAGAGGCCTCCTATCATGAAGTGCCAACCATAATTCTATTTCTTCACGTAGACTTCTCATGCAAAGCAAGAAACCTCACCAATATAACAAAATTGACGGTGTCTCCAATCTCTTTCTCCCCCAACTTTGGTAAACCATTTCTCTGTAAGTGACAAAATCTGCAGAAAAAAAATCATAGAGTCGTCGTTAACTTTCCAATCGTTATTTGGTGTTTATGTTCAAATTGCCATTTACGGTTTCGTTCTCGATGTTCGCATTTCCTTACGCTCTATATTCTAGTTTCGCACATTATGGTCCGTATTTTTTTGCGCTTTGGTCCTACATTTGACCTTTTTATTTTACCCTCCATTACATACTTGAAAACCACTTCTCAAAAAGGGAAAAAATACTTGAAAACTTGTACGATCGATCGTTTGCCGTTGAATTTTGTGTGATTACAAGTATCTGCTTTTATAAATGAGAAATATATACATATTGAATTCTGCAGAAGAGAAACCATTAGAAAATGACAACATACGGAACAAGGCTTCAAGAAAACTGTGCTGCCAATGCTGAGAAAGTAGATGAAGTTCCTATTGTTCTAAGCCTATCCACGAATGATCGACCAACTTAAAAAGGTTACTATAGGTGGGATTAATTGGGCTTATCATTTGGAAAAAGAGTAATATCCTAGTTTAACAAGATCCAAAAGGTTTGTTGACCCTAATCACGCAACGAATTCGTTATTAGGTGCAATATTTTCCTAATAGTACTCCACATAGTCAATCTGACCCCAGATGTCTTTTTGCTCCATCAACTGTTCTTCTCCCCTCAATTGAATCAAATATAAACTAGCTTGATCTTTCTTTTTTAAGAATTGCTCCCTCTCTCTCTCATCACAACGTGCATCATGAGTGTGGCCTTTTACCAGGAGAGAATGTGCTGAACCCTCGTAATAAGTCTCTCATCACAACGTGCATCATGAGTGTATGGCCTTTACCAGGAGAGAATGTGCTGAACCCTCATAATAAGTAATGTGCCTGTCCTTCAACACTCTTTCCTTTATGCCTAAAAGGGTCTCACTTCATGCATGAAGGAAAGCTGAAAATAAACCAAGGACATCTGACCAATCTTTGTCAACTCAGAGCATTGTAAGCTGAAGAAGACGGACCAAGGAGAAATAAAATTAGTATCTGATCATTTTTTGTATACCATTGCATTGATCTACGAAAAATGACGCTCTAGCTATCTCAATTTGCCCCCAAATTAAAAGGATCTTGGTCCCCTATGGTTGAATATGAACGTTGGATACCCTGCCTTATTTACCAGCATTCAATACGTAATTCGTCGCTGCTAATGTCTCAACTCTTTTGTATCTATTAATCTACCACATTATTACCACATAGCATCAACGCGCTAAGCGTCTCACATTAATGACATCACTAGCTAATCAGGTGTTTGACCATACAAGAAGAAAAGGGGAAAATAAGAAAAAAAGTACTAAATCTATTGTATTTGTACCAATTCAGTGCTAAACCTTTTAAGTTGACCAATTTAGTTCTAAATATTTTTAAATTTGTATCAATTTAGTCAATCCGGCCAATTTACATCGGAAATTACTAATGTGGTTGCCGATCGTCCTACGTGGCGCGGCCGGCACTGAAGTAAATATTTTTAATAATTTTTGAAAAAAATTTCCCTTTTTATTTTTTTTCATATGACATCCTGGATTTTGACCCATTTTTGGGATTTATTAAAACGTGTAATTCGTCAGTGTGCTTGTAATAGAATCTCGCCCGGGAGCTGATCACTCTTGGTTATTTTTTTTTTTTTAAATTAAAGATTTCGCTAGAATCGCACTCGATCAAATTTGGCCGTTATTTAAAGCCCAAACTTCAGTGTTGAATTTCTCGGGCTCCGGGACGAAATAAATTGGACGGTGTCGATATTATCGTGACCAATGTCGATATCGTTAGGAATAGTGGAAAAGTGAAATTTCGACTGAGTACGAAATTGGACTAGTAGACCTCTCTCGGGATAGTTTGTTTTAATTATTTTGGCCATTGTCTCTTATAATATTCTAAGATTAATTTGGACCGTAAGATCGTTTTCAGATTTGAAATCGGACCTATGGATTGCGCTCTATTGCGCGTTGACTTTTCCCTCTCTCTCTCTCTCTCTTCTCCTGCATGGACACGTCCATCACGCATGCATGCACGCATGCCCCCCCTCTAACATCTAGCCTCTCTCTCTCTTCTCTTCCTTCTTCTTCTCTCTCTTCTCTTCTTTTCTTCTTCTTCGTTGGTTTCTTCCCCCCCCCCTCCACGAGTCGCGTCTGGCCTTTGCTCCATTCGGCGCTTACCCAGCTCGCCGACCACCACTCGCCGGACTGACTTTCGCTACTCGTCGCCATCGCGCGTCGTCCGACCACCGCCTTGCAGCCGCCGCCACAAAAACTATCCCCTCCCCCTCTTACTCTCCTCCTCCTCTGCAGCTCCTCCCAACTTGTTCGATGCCACCTCCACCAACCGCCGCCGCGCTGCCGCCTCACCAGCCACAGCACTATCACCAGCCAGCTGTCGTCCCCTAGTCCACCTTGCTGCGTCGCCGTTGCTGCCGCGAGCGAGCCCAGCCCACTGCTCGAGCTTGCCGCGCCCGGCCGCCGCGACTTGCCAGTTTGCCGCCTGCCGGTTCGGCCAGCATGCTCGCCGCCACCGCGAAGTCGCCGTGTCGCCTCGTCGCTGCCCCTTCAGCCCAGCCCCTCTCACCTTCGCCACCACCGACCAACTCTCTCTCTCTCCCTTCGAGCTAGTCGCCAAAGAGCCGCCCAGCTGGCCGCCGTATTGAGTCGCCGCTGCTCGCCACCACCGTCACCGTGGTGTCGCTGCTCGCCGCCGCTCGCTACCCCAGTTGGCTAGCCACCCCAGTGGGCCAGCCCAACCAGTCGGCTAGCTGTGCTCGTGTCCGTCGCTGTGCCCAGCCGTGGCTGAGGGCCTTGCCCGTGGCCGAGAGCTTTGCCTGTGGCCGATCGCCGTGGCTGAGCCCCGCGCCCGTCACGCCCTCGTGTGCTCCGAGTTTAACACGGTTCACTCGGGCCATTTTAGGCCTGAGCCGATTTTTTCTAGGCCAAAACTTGATAAGTGATATCCTAATTTCTATTTAGTATAATGGGTACTATTAGACTTGTTTAGGGATTAATTAGATTTAGTTTAATGATTAAATTAGAAAATAGACTAGCCGGTTAGAATTCGATTAGTGCATGAATTATGTGGTAAGTGGTAGATTAATTTATGATGATCACGTGGCTAATTGTGGTGTACTAATTGACCGGATTATTTTGGCGTGTGCGGGTGAATTTGAAGATTTTATGTGATCGGCTCGGATGTCGGATGTGTGGACTAGTATGATGGACTTGTGATATGACTGGGATCGGTATGATGTGTTGATTTGCAAATTGTGTTGTGGTGCATGTGCATGTGAAAAAGCCCAGATTGATTGGAGGGCTGCCAACCTAAGGCGTGGTTACGCGGGTGTGGCGAGAAAGGCATGACTAGACCTGAGGCGTAAGTTACGCGGGTCATTGGAAGGAAAAAATGTCCTGAGGCGTGGTTACGTGGGACCGAGTCCGGCTTGATCTGAGGGCTGAGCCTGAGGTGCAGTAGCGCGGGCTGTGAAATTGGGCCTGAGGCGCAATGGCGCAGGCCGTGTGAAAAGACCTGGGAGGTCGTGGAAAGTTGTTCGACCACGCATGCGACTTGAGTGTGATTGAATTGGCTGAATTGACTGATTGATTGGGTGATTGAATTATTTGAATGGATTGGGTGCTATTGTGGCGGGCGTGTGAACGATTATGACGTGTTATTGAATTATTATTATTATTATTTTACTATGTTTGACTGACGTGCAGAGCCGGCACGCGTTTGATGGCGAGGTAAATACTATGAAGTGAATTCGTTATATTAGGAGTTAGATTGAATGTATTACTTGTCTAGGTACGCATTGGCCTACGTAGGGTTTAGGGAATTACTTATTGAGACTTATTCTCACGGTTATTATTTAACCATTTCAGACCCCCGGCCGTGAGATGTCCGTGATACCTATTCGTTTTAGGATCCCTTACCGGATAGACCAGGAGGAGATGGAGTACATCGCAGGGAACGGGGATACATATGTTAGATACCTTACTACAGTCTGGGTTGACGCGGATGAGCAGTTTGACCAGGCCTACATATATATAGCCTGGTGTGTCAGATATCACACAAGGACTTACGGACCTCTCCGATCTTTTAAGGTTCCGTTTAACGAGTCAGAGGATGTTGACCCTCAGTGTCCCAATGGGGACTTGGTGAGCCCTAACCATGAGGCCCAGGAGAGTTCCGGTTCAGGTCGCAGGCCGATTATCTAGGAGATGGACGAGCCGGATCCGATGGACGAGGAGCCGGTGAACTGGGATTCCAACCCAGAGCCTATGGAGAAGGATCTAGAGCCAGAGGAGGACGAGCCTGCGGAGGAGCCTGCAGATGCTGAGTTCGAGCCGGATTCCATGGACTCCGAGGTTGAGCCCTCAGACAGCTCTTCCGAGTCTTCGGAATTCGATTCAGACTGGGTGCCGTAGGGTTGAGCTAGCCGTAGCCCTAGTTGGTGGGACCGACATTTTTTGATAGAAGCCCTCTTTAGTCTTAGTACTCGATCACCCGAGCCACGTGCCCCTTTTTGATGTAGTGGCTCCATGACCCGCTTTTGGTTTATATATATTTATGTATTGAATATTGTAAGTCTTCCCTGGTCTTTATTGTAAGAATGTTTGTTCATGATGTTGTTGCTATCCTTGGTCATTGTTTTTATTATGTACGGGTGTCAATTACTTCCGCATGTGTTTTATCCTCTGATTTGGGTTTGGGTCGACGACACGTTCTGGGGCATCGCGTTCATTATGACTGATGGCGGGGTGTTGCGGGCTCGGCGGGGTCCGGGGCGTGACATCCTTGGTTGATTTGTATCAGAGCAAGGTTAGCTCGATACTAATTGATCGAAATTTGGAGTGATAAGGAGCGATGACCTTGGAGTAGCCAATTAGGGAGACTTGTTTGTCATGCGTACCCCAGACTGTTGAATTGTAATTGTTGAGTGACGTATACTGTGACATGTGAAGTGCAAGTGCGTCGAGACCTGAGGTAAGTACACGAATCATGTTGGCTAAGACTGATTGATGCACGTGATTTCCTGCCTGTTTAATAAATTGATGTATGATTAATTGCTTAGGGTTTTAAACTGGGATGGTTGGCCTAGGTTTCTAATTCCTGCGTAGAATTATAGCAGGTGAGCATTTGTGAGAATCGGTAAGATGAGTGGACGAGGTAGAGGTAGAGGTCGAGGTCGTATTGTCCCACTAGCTGAACTTATGGGAGATCCTAGGGTGGATGAAATTTGGAGGGCGCTGGAGGAAGTAAGAATATTATCGGGACAACAAACAAAGGAAAGGAGTGCTACTGTTGCCATTGCAGTTGCCAGCGAGGTTGTTGGGAATAACAGAGGCCAGGGAAATAACGTGATTAATGGAAATCCCGATCTAGCGCGAGTGAATACGACCAGACCAATGTCTAAATTAGTGGAACAATTTCTGAGGCTAAGCCTCTAAAGTTCAATGGAAAAGGCGATTCCGAGGTTGCGCCAAGATGGGTGGAAGAGCTAGAGAAAGCTTTTAAAGTGCTGGGATGCACTAAAGAAGAGAAAGTAACCCTAACAGTTTACCAACTATAGGAAAATACAAATGATTGGTGGAGAGCCATTAGAGGTCAAGTATTCCCCACTGATATTGCTCTGAACTGAACCATCTTTACTGAAGCCTTTAATGGCAAGTACTTCTCGAAAAGCGCTCAAAAGCAAAAACTGGCAGAATTTATGAGACTTCTAGGGTCATATGTCGGTGGACTAGTATGAAGCTGAGTTTGCAAGATTATCCAAATTTGCCCCCAGGATAGTGGAGGACCCAATGGACAAGGCGAGGAGGTTCCGAGATGGACTGAAACTGGACCTTCTCAGTCAGATGATCTCATTAAACTTGAAAAGGCTATCATGAGATTTATGAGAGAACCCAACCAATTGAGCGAGATCAAACGGAATGGGTTACCGCTTCTAGATTGCGGTATGCTCCGGCTAGAGACAACTGCCAACTCAGAAAAAAACCTATGGCGGGGAATAGTCGCTTCATCCCTCCCGCTCGGAGGAATATCGAGAAGTCAAACCATTACCCGAATGCCCCGTGTAGATTATGTGGAGGAAGACACAGGAATGAACATTGCCTGAATAGGGGTGGGGCATGTTTTACATGTGGCGGAAGGGGCTACCAGATGAGGGACTGTCCTAACAACAAGCAGGCCAGGCCACCTGCACTACTGCCATCGCCGCCCCAGAATGGAAATCTAGGTGGAGCTGCCCAACCGGCTAATCAGAATAGGCCGCCGGCCTAAGGACGAGTATATGCAATGACAAGAAGGGAGGTTGAGGATGCGCCTGGCGTAGTCACAGGTACGGTCTTTCTTTGTGATTGTGCTACATATGCCTTGTTTGATCCAGGGGCGTTGCATTCATTTATATCTGAGCAGTTTGTTAAATTATTTGGGATTGAGTCAAAGCCGCTAGAAATTATGATGTATGTGACTATACCATTGAATGATAAAGTACTGATTGAGTTTGTATGCTCTAAGTGTAAGATAGTGATTGGCAATAAGGAATGAAGAATAGATTTGGTGGTTCTAATTATGCATGATTTTGATGTGATTGTCGGGATGGACTGACTAATTAAACAAAGAGCCGTTATGGATTGTAGTAATAGGGTGATATGATTTAATTCGGTTGGACACTCTAAATTCGAGTTTGTGGGGAACCGAGGAGGGGCCTCGATTCCCTGGATTTCATCACTGGAAGTGACTAAGCTGCTAGATAAAGGGTGCCAAGGATTTCTGGCAATTGTACTTGATTTGACAGCTGAGGAGCCGAGACTAGAATATATTGCCGTGGTGTGCTATTTTCCCGATGTTTTTCCTCAGGAATTGCCGAGACTGCCACCTGATAGAGAAGTGGAATTCGTGATTGAGTTGGCCTCAGGAACGGAACCGATCTCAAAGGCGCTCTATAGGATGTTACTGTCTGAATTGAAGGAATTGAAGGTCCAGATGCAGGCGTTGCTAGATAAAGGCTTTATCGGCCTGAGTATGTCTCCATGGAGAGCACTGGTATTATTCGTAAGGAAGAAAGATATATCTTTGAGGTTGTGCGTAGACTACAGGCAGTTAAATCAGGTGACTATTAAGAATAAGTACCAATTGCCAAGGATAGATGATCTATTTGATCAGTTGCAAGGAGCATCGATATTTTCAAAGATCGACTTAAGGACGGGGTACCATCAATTGATGATTAAGAAGGAGGATATATCCAAAACTGCATTCAGGACAAGATATAGACACTATAAGTTCACAATAATGCCGTTCGGATTGACCAACGCTCCTGCAGCCTTTATGGATCTCATGAATCGGGTATTTAAGGAGTTTCTAGATCAATTCATAATCGTGTTCATAGACGATATCCTAGCGTATTCAAAGAGTCCCGCCAAGCACGAGTTATATTTGGAAAAAGGTTCTACAAACCTTAAGGGAGCATGCATTTTATGCCAAGTTCAGCAAGTGCAAATTCTGGTTTCATTGAGTGGTATTCCTAGGACATGTAGTATTTGGCGAAGGAATCGCCATGGATCCGGCAAATATTGAAACTGTCATGAATTGGCTGAGGCTGACAACAGTAATCGAGGTTAGAAGTTTCTTGGGCCTGGCAGGTTATTACAAACGCTTTATAGAGATGTTTTTGGCATTAGCGACGCCGTTGACGCGGTTACTTAAGAAAGAAACGAGGTTTGAATGGATGGATAAGTGCGAAAGGAGCTTCCAGGATCTAAAACAGAGGTTAACGACCGCGCCAGTGTTGACAATTTTGTCAGGTCCGGGAGGATATGAGATTTATAACGATGTGTCGCTAAGAGGATTGGGGTGCGTGCTTATGCTACATGGAAGAGTAGTGACATACGCATCGCGACATACGCATCGCGACAACTGAGACCGTATGAGCTAAATTAGCCGACGCACGACTTGGAATTGGCCGCGATTATCTTTGCTCTGAAGATTTGGAGACACTACTTGTGCGGGGAGAAATTTCAAATTTATACGGACCATCAAAGTTTAAGGTACTTATTCTCCCAGAAGGAATTAAACATGAGACAACACCGATGGATGGAGCTCCTTAAGGACTACGACTGCGAGATTATGTACCACCCCAGAAAAGCTAACAGAGTAGCGGATGCAATAAGCCGGAAATCGAGCATCGCGTATGTGATGGTCAGAGAGTGGACTCTGTTGGAGGGTGTTCGGGATTCAGAATTTAAGTTCGAAGTGAGTCAGGTTTCAAGTCTGCTTGTAGCATTAAGGATTGAGCCGAAAATCCAGATTAAGATCAAAGCCTTACAGTCGACGGACTCGAAGATTCAAAAGATTCTGAGTATGGATGTTACAAGGAGGAAATCACACTTTCAGGTATCCGAAGATGGGATTCTGAAGTTTCGCAGACGGTTGTGTGTACCCAGTGATGCAGAACTTAAGGAGGAGATTTTGTCTGAGGCATACCGTAGCAATTATAGTATTCACCCAGGTAGTACAAAAATGTATTAAAACTTGTGACAACATTATTGGTGGAACGGCATGAAGGTGGATATAGCCAAGCACGAGACCAAGTGTTTGATATGCTAGCAAGTGAATGCATAACATTGCAAGCCGGGTGGAATGATGCAGCCATTGGAGATCCCCGAGTGGAAGTGGGAACACATCACAATAGATTTTGTGATGGGACTTCCGAGGAGTCAGAGAGGTAATGATGCAATTTGGGTGGTAGTCGACCAATTGACAAAGTTGGCACATTTCCTGCCGATGCGCAAGGATTTCGCCTTGGACAGGTATGCCGAGATTTACGTACGACATATAGTCCGTCTGCACGGAGTACCGGTGATAATCACTTCAGATTGAGACCTTAAATTTACTGCCGCTTTTTGGAAAAGTTTTCATACTGCGTTAGGAACGAAGTTACAATTTATCATGGCCTATCACCCCTAAACAGATGGCTAGTCTGAAAAGACAATTCAGACTTTAGAGGACATGCTACGGGCATGTGTATTGGATTTTAAGGGAAGTTGGGAGGAACAGTTACACTTGGTCACAACAACAGCTATCAACAGAGTATCGGAATTGCTCCGTTTGAAGCGTTGTATGGCAGAGCTTGCAGAACACCGATGTGTTGGGATGAAATTAGTGAAAGGAGCATCATGGGTTCAGAGTTGGTTCAACAGTCAGTCGAGACGATCAAGGTTATTCGAGACAGACATAAAACCGCTCAGAGCTGCCAAAAGAATTACGTGGACCGGAGACGTAGGCTGTTGGAATTTCAAGTAGGGGATTACGTTTTCCTCAAAGTGTCACCAATGAGAGGATTGTCGCAGTTTGGCAAGAAAGGAAAATTGAGCTCGAGATACGTGGGTCCATTTGAAGTTTTGGAGAGAATTGGTACTCTAGCCTATCATCTTGCGCTACCACCAAATTTATCTCATGTTCACAATGTGTTCCACGTGTCTATGTTAAGGAAGTACGAGCCGGACCCGACATACGAGCTAAACTATGAAAAAGTAGACGTAGATGATAGAGTGTCGTACTTAAAAAAGCCAGTTAAAATCGAGGACAGATCGTAAAGGTGATTTGGGAACATCATGGGACTAAAGGTGCGATATGGGAAAGTGAAGAGTTGATGCGACACCAATATCCCTTTGTATTTGAATAGTTGGGTGAAAATGTAAATTTCGAGAAGGAATTTTTTGCAAGGGGAGAAGAATTGTAACATTCCGGATTTTGTCCCATTTTTTGAATTTATTAAAACGTGTAATTCGTCAGTGTGCTTGTTGTAGAATCTTGTTCGGGAACTGATCACTTCCGGTTATTTTTTTTTAAATTAGAGATTTTGCTAGAATCGCACTAGATCGAATTTGGCCGTTATTTAGAGCCCAAACTTCGGTGTTGAATTTCTCGGGTTCCGAGACGAAATAAATTGGACGGTATCGATATTATCGTGGCCAACATCGATATTGTTAGGAATAGTGGAAAAGTGAAATTTCGACCAGGTACGAATTTGAATTAGTAAACCTCCCTCGGGATAGTTTGTTTTAATTATTTTGGCCATTGTCCCTCATAATATTCTAGGATTAATTTCGACCGTAGGATCGTTTTCAGATTTGAAATCGGATTGATGGATCGCGCTCGAGTGCGCGTTGACTTTTCCCCCTCTCTCTCTCTCTCTCTCTCTCTCTCTCTCTCTCTCCCTTCTGCCGCGTTGGGTTTCTTTGTCCCGCATGTTTCCCTTTCCCCGTGCGTCGCTCCTCTCTCTCTCTCTCTCTCTCTCTCTCTCTCTCTCTCTCTCTCTCTCTTCCCCTGCATGGACACGTCTATCACGCATGCATGCACGCATGGCCCTCTCCGACATCCAGCCTCTCTCTCTTTTCTCTTCTTCTCTTCTTCTTCGTTGGTTTCTTTCCCCCCCCTCTGACGAGCGGCGTCTAGCCTCTGCTCCGTCCGGCGCCTGCCTAGCTCGCCGATTGCCGGACTAACCTTCGCTGCTCATCGCCACCGCATGCTGTTCGGCCACCGCCTCCGCCTTGCCGCTGCCGCCACAAAAACTCTCCCCTTCCCTCTCACTCTCCTTCTCCTCTACAGCTCCTCCCAGCCCGTCCGACGCCACCTCCGCTAGTCGTCGTCGCGTTGCCGCCTCGCCAGCCACAACACCGTCTCCAGCCAGCTGTCGTCCCCTAGTCCACCCTACTGCGTCGCCGTCGTCGCCGCGAGCAAGCCCAGCCCATTGCTTGAGCTCGCCAGCTCGCCGCCCGCCGGTTCAGCCAGCTTGCTCGCCGCCATCGCGAAGTCGCCTTGTCGCCCCGTCGCCGCTCCTTCAGCCTAGCCTCTCTCCCCTTCGCCACCACCGACCAACTCTCTCCCTCTCCCTCTGAGCTAGTCGCCGAAGAGTTGCCCAGCTTGCCGCCACGCCGAGTCGCTGCTGTTTGCCACCATTGTCACCGTGGCGTCGCTGCTCGCTGCCGCTCGCCCCCCTACCCGGCCAGCTGTGCTTGTGCCCCTCGCTGTGCCTAGCTGTGGCCGAGGGCCTTGCCCGTGGCTAAGTCGTGGCCGAGAGCTTTGCTCGTGGCCGAGCCTCGCGTCCTTGTGTATGCCGAGTTCAACACGGTTCACTTGAGCCATTTTAGGCCCGAGTCAATTTTTCCCAGGCCAAAACTTGATAAATGATATCCTAATTTCTATTTAGTATAATGGATACTATTAGACTTGTTTAGGGATTAATTAGATTTAGTTTAATGATTAAATTAGAAAATAAATTAGCCGATTGAAAATAGATTTAGTTTTATGTGGTGAATGGTAGATTAATTTATGGTGATCACGTGGCTAATTGTGATGTATTAATTAATCGGATTATTGTGGCGTGTGTGGGTGAATTTGAAGATTTTATGTGATCGGCTCGGATGATATGACTGGGATTGGCATTGATGGGATCGATATGATGTGTTGATTTGCAAATTGTGTTGTGGTGCATGTGCATGTGAAAAAACTCGGATTGATTGGAGGGATGTCAACCTGAGGCATGGTTATGCGGGTGTGGTGAGAAAAGCATGATTAGACCTGAGGCGTAGGTTACACGAGTTATTGGAAAGGAAAAATGTTCTGAGGAATGGTTACGCGGGACCGAGCTCGGCTTGATTTGAGGGCTGAGCCTGAGGTACAGTGGCGTGGGCTGTGAGATTGGGCCTGAAGCGTAGTGGCGCGGGCCATGTGAAAGGACCTGGGAGGTCGTAGAAAGTTGTTCGACCACGCATGCGACTTGAGTGTGATTGAATTGACTGATTGATTGGGTGATCGAATTATTTGAATGGATTAGGTTCTATTGTGGCGGGCTTGTGAACGATTATGACGTGTTATTTAATTATTATTATTATTTTACTATGTTTGACTGACGTACAGAGCCGGCACGCGTTTGATGATGAGGTAAGTATTATGAAGTGACTTCGTTATATTAAGAATTAGATTGCATGTACTACTTGTCTGGGTACACATTGGCCTACGTAGGGCTTAGAGAATTACTTATTGAGACTTGTTCTTATGGTTATTATTTAACCATTTCAGACCCTCGGCCGTGAGATGTCCGTGATACCTATTCGTTTTGGGATCCCTTATCGGATAGACCGGGAGGAGACGAAGTACATCGCAGCGAATGGGGATACATATGTTAGATACCTTACTATAGTTTGGATTGACGCGGGCGAGCAGTTTGACCAGGCCCACATGTATATAGCCTAGTGTGTCTGGGATCACACAGGGACTTACGGAACTCTTTGGTCTTTTGAGGTCCTGTTTAACGAGTCAGGGGATGTTGACCCTTAGTGTCTCGATGGGGACTTGGTGAGCCCTAACCATGAGGCCCAGGAGAGTTCCGATTCAGGTCGCAGGCCGATTACCTGGGAGATGGACGAGCCGGATCCGATGGATGAAGAGCTGGTGAACTGGGATTCCGACCCAGAGCCTATGGAGTAGGATCCGGAGCCAAAGGAGGACGAGCCTGCAGATGCCAAGTCCGAGCCGGATTCCATGGACTCTGAGGACGAGCCCTCAGACAGCTCTTTCGAGTCTTCAGAATTTGACCCAGACTGGGTGCCGTAGAGTTAAACCAGCCATAGCCCTAGTTTGGTGGAATCGACACTTTTTGATAGGAGCCCTCCTTAGTCTTAGTACCCGATCGCCCGAGCCACGTGCTCCTTTTTGATGTAGTGGCTCCCTGACCCACTTTTGGTTTATATATATTTCTGTATTGAATATTGTAAGTCTTTCCCAGTCTTTATTGGAAGAATGTTTGTTCATGATGTTGTTGCTATCTTTGGTTATTGTTTTTATTATGTACGGGTGTCGATTACTTCTGCATGTGTTTTATCATTTGATTTGGGTTTGGGTCGGCGATACGTTCTGGGGTGTCGCGGGCTCGGCAGGGTCCGGGGCGTGACATTTCCCTCCTTATTTTTTTTCTTCTCTCCCCTTTGCTTGTGGCTTGTATTTAGCTATGGTCGGCGACCAGCCATAGGCGAGGGCCACCCTCATAAGATCTAGCAAGGGTTGGACTCTTGTAGCCTAGGCGAGGGTCGCCCTCACGACCTTTGGCAAGGGCTGTCCTTGTTGGCTCATGGGAGGGCTGCACTCACCAGATTTGGTGAGGGCTAGACCCTTATGGCCGCGGCGAGGGCAACCCTCGCTGACCCTCACCCGTGGCCAGTTGTCAGCCATGGTCGAGCATCGGCCACTGGCCAAATGGAAGAGAAGGAAAAAAAAAAGAAAAAATTATTAAAAAATTTAAAATATCATCAAAATATTATTAAAAATGTCAATGCCAATGTTGGCTGATGTCCACTTAAATGGACTAAATTGGTATCAATGTAAAAATGCTTAAGCTTAAATTGGTCAAATTGAAAAGTTTATAACTGAATTGGTATCAATGTAATAAGTTTATGACTTTTTGGTATTTTTCCTGTCAAGAAACTATATAGACCCTTGATTGGTAAGTGATATTATAGGGCCTAAAGACCAGTTTGGGCCTTTGGACCAAGACAGGCCTGCCTATCCTGAAAATACTATGTTTCTTGTCGATGGGTTGCTTGGACGACGAGTTATATTATGCCCCGACCCGAAAGTTTTGTCTAGTCTTAGATTCGTCCAATGATCACCTCTAATCCTGGCAACCATCGAGAAATATAACGGAGGCGACGAGGCCAAGAAATTGCCTATAAGAGAGAGCCTTTTTCATTCAAATGGATGGAGCAATAGGCCCATACAAGAGACCGATTAACATCCAATGAGGAAGGGCTCTCAGGTGGGCCAAGTAATGAAACGAAGTTGCATACTTCGGAGGCCCATTCGGCCCAATCACACCCGAACCCGTTTAGGGCTACCTTCTTTATAATTCTAATTGCTATAGTGCCTCGCATCTTCCTTTGTATTTCCAAACAACAAAGCATGCTCGACTTTCAACTACATATAAATATAGACATACTCTCTCCCCTTACTATTTTATATATTTTCTTCCGTTT
Source organism: Syzygium aromaticum (assembly GCA_024500025.1). NCBI lineage: Eukaryota > Viridiplantae > Streptophyta > Magnoliopsida > Myrtales > Myrtaceae > Syzygium > Syzygium aromaticum. The sequence continues at coordinate 8,265,998 of CM044895.1, forward strand.
TCTCTCTTTATAACGAGTGCACAAACCACCAGAAACGGACCTAAAAATGCTGAATATAATTTAGATTAATTTCAATAAGAAGATTTGGAGGTAATAGCAATGGCGATTTCATTTGACAAGTACGGTTTTCATTTTCTAATTGATTTACACTCTCGAGCCGAGAAAGAAGAAGAAGATTATGCAAGTTCAAATATTTTTTTGCTCACAATTCTTTGAGTTCTTCATTAATCATTGTCGATCATTCAAGTAACCTTTGGATTCCTTTTATTTTTTATTTTTAAATTTTTGGCTTATAAATAATAAAATCATCTAACTTGTTTCATTCATTTAAGCGTTGCTTAAGTGAAATGTTTATTGCCAAATAATAAGTCATGACTATTAAACAGTGGTTTGATCGGTCAAAGTGATCGTTGCATTTCTTTCTACGGTCAAAAGCATGTCAATAAGAACTTATTACAAATATGCTCATGTGATGCATTCTATGACTTATATAGACTTAGAATATAAACGAGATATATAATATGACGCTAATGCTAAGAACCTGAACTATCCATATCTTATTTAAATCATATATAAGAAAGTATTGTGATTAAGATTGTGCAGTTTTAGTGATTCTAGAGAGGTCTTGGCCCACGGTGTGATGAGCTCGAGTTTTTTTCTATTCGTTCGTTGTCCTATGTGATCACATGACAATGGAAAAATTACATGGATATAATATGCAGTTACAATGTACAATATCTCTCTCCATGTTCGACAAAACTCGTTGCATCATGACGTCAAGACATAATGGACTTCATGCATTTATAGGAAAATCTACACAAATCATGCAACCTCTAGGGTTGGCACTCTTGGTTGGGACATCGGGGGGCTTTTCAGTTTAGGAATTGGTGGTTGCCTAGTCAAATTCCATGAACTTGTGCAAATTGCTAAGGCTTAGGGTCACATGCACATGCCAAAGGCTTGAATTTAACCGGTTTACGGGGCTTTAGGTAAGAGGTAATAATTGGATGGGCCTAGGCCGAGCTTGAAGGTTGGCGTAATGTATTGCCCAAACCCACCCATGATATAAAATTTACACATAAATATTTGGGTAGGGTCGGACTTGAGCTAAAAATTGGGTGGGCAGGGCTTTCTCATGTAAGGACATTGCCTAAGTCCACCAAGTTGCCTCTCCAGCCTCTCAACCTGCCCGGCCGTTGATCACCTCTGCTTGCAGGGTGTTCCATAGAGGCAACAAGGCCTCCACGCTCGTATCCCTGAGTTTTCGAAAAAATAAATACGAATCATGCTTGGACTTTATTTTTAATTAAACTTTGCATCTACTTTTGAAATGTATACCGTGCCAGGACTTACGGTCCATATTATTCCACCCTACGAATGCAAAACCCTAGACTTTGCACCGTATGTATTCTTGATGGGCGACCTTTGCGCCATCAAATTCTTTTCCTGTACATGAAAAATCGATAAAGCAAAAGCCACCAAAAGCCTCAAACAATGCTCATAGTGATACATTTACCCTTAACTTTTTTCCAATGACACCAAAAACCTTAAACTTGTACATGTATGACATATTTACCCTTTCTCAAGGTTCCATCAATGGCACTGTTAAAAATTTGCCTAAATGGATGTCAAAAAGTAAATTGTATTGATATGGATTCACGTGGCTTAAGTGAAAATTAAAAAGATGTTTTGACTGAAAAATCATATGATGAAACTTTGATAGAGAGTAAATGTGTCAAATAGATATAAATACGATATTTTTTTATATCACTAGAAAAAAACTTAGGATAAATGTGTCATAGTGAGTATAATTTGAGACTTTTGATGTAATAGAAAAAGTTCCAGATAAATGTGTCATAATTGACATAATTTGGAATTTTTGGTTGGTTTTTTTCCCAAATTGATATAGTCTGTGATGACTTCATCTGGGTCACAATATTCATTCTCTTGAGTCCTAAACTTCTCACTAGCAAGAAAACCCCTTTTAACTAATTACATATCCTGAGGAAACCCATGTGTTTTTCGTGCTTCTTTTTCTTTTTCCTAATATAAGCACAAGGCAGATGCAAACAAATATCACTCTTTTCCCCTTGCAATCCTACCAATCGGCTCTCAGGAGACTCAAAAGCTGGAGCTTTGAAAACAAATATCACTCTTTTCCCCTTGCAATCCTACCAATCGGCTCTCAAGGGACTCAAAAGCTGGAGCTTTGAATTTCAGTTGTACTAAACTCTCCAACATGGTTTTGCGTGTCCAAGTTTCCCAGTTAACTTGTACCGAACTCCACGCGAATCCTTTGCTCATCTCAACATCTCAAAACCTGAAGGACCTTTTTCGTAGGGACAACGCTAGCTTCTCTTTTCTCTTGACCCCCCCTCTTGATAATCCATCTTTTTCTTTTGATATCTTGAGGTCTTTCTCATGTCTGTACTGCATGTTTCATCAACAAAAGGTAAAGTAATTCCTGTTGAGGGTTAGAGTAAAGCCATTGGACCTACATATACTCAGCATATAAAGTTCTCTACAGTGTAAAAACTAAAGTGAAAGTGCGCTCCTTGTCTAATATACGTGTGTTCGTGCGCACTTGAAAATGATGTTGTTTGGTCGGTACAAGGAAGCCAGTAAGAGATTAACATCCATGAAAAGGAAAGAGGGCAACTGTTTTGACATGCTTATGCTTTTGTCATGTGTCATAGGGTTTCTTGCTCATGTTGTGAAAGGAAATGCATTATGAGAGCCACTGGATCTGTGACACAGTGTGACGGTTCGGTTAGATGACCCATTTTTCATTTTAAGCACACACATAACATCTGTTAAACGGTTATTACTTAGATCCTTTACACTACCCATGGACGTGTAAAATGAAGTTCCGCGTGAGACCCATTTGTATTGTTTTAGGTATGTACCTGCTTTTGGAGAGGATCGCTCATATATTTAAAAGTATATGTGTCATATTTCTTTTTGGGAAGATCATTCATTTAGAAAATAAAAGTAGTATTTGTCGCACTGTACCCAATAAAAAAATGTAATTGGTTGCAATTAATAAGCAATTCACATGAATATATATGCAAGAAGACTCTTTGGCACCAATAACCTATAACATTTGCACCAGAACTTCATTACAGCAGAGAGTTAGACAAGATTGTAGTGAAAAATTGAAAGAAAATATGAGCAGCGGATTAACACATATATATACAGAAGAAAAGCAACACAGAGAATTGTCTCCGCCTCCAAGTTCTTGCATGCAACAGCTCCATCTAATCCTACTCACATGAACATAAATTAAGCTCGCATGCATGGTTCGAGTGATGTGAAAAAGGCTATAATTGATACTACCAGTTGGCTTCAAGCCCTATGCTTTGTACTAGCATCAAGCCTTTGTTCCCACTGAAACATTCTCTAAATTCGTCTCACTCTCACATTTTTTTTCTTTGACAGGATAAACGACCAAAGAAGAGATGAAACGATATTGCAATAATGGAGCTAAAAAGCGAGGCTCCTCTTTGGTCCCCACTAAGTCCACCACCTCCCTCAAAACAACGCTATTTAAAGCCACCACTTTTTTTTTGTTTTTAAAATGAATCATCAACTTTTTGAAGAGCTAAGAGAGAATATGCATGGATATCTCCTTCGATCCTCCAAACATTTTAGGGCAAATTCATCAGCACTCATTTATGCCAACTTTTTTCCTTGCCTCTCTCGCTCTCCCATTGTAAAGCTCCCAACTTTCCCTTCGGAAAGTCCCAACTTTTTTGTCAAATTGCCTTCTTCTTTCTCGTCTGAGCACACCGTTCACTATCATCGTCACCATCACCATCATCATCATCAGATCCAACCATTGATGGATGGAGGGTTGCACATGGTGTGCACGCCCACACCCAAGAAATCCCTAGTTTGCCCACCTCCAGAAGAAGCATTGTTCTCATCACTCTGAGTGATGTTCCTGCGTTTCGCAGGTGGTGGGTATGCTTGCAATGTGCTCAGTGTTATGTCCTCTGCAGTGTCAGAGCTGGGTATTTGGTTTGACCCAAAAAGCCCACAAAACTTATTATCTTGATCTTGAGGTTGTTGACCATCATTATTGCTGGGCTTCAACCCAAAGCTTTCAAAGAAAGATGGCTCGGTGGCTGACGTGGCGCCCATCTGCGCCGCCTTCTGCAAGAGAGCTGTCGCGGACATGTTCGCGGGGGATGAAGCTTGTTGGTGATGCTGAGTGCTGTACAGTGAAGGGACGCTTAGGATGTTGTTCTGATGATGATGGTGATTTGGACCTTCCTTCATGTGGTGAAGTGAAGGAGGGTTTATGCTGATGTCCTCACAGGCAGTATTTGATGAGAACCTGCTTCCGAATACCCAGCTGCTCAGATTGTGATCCGATGGTGGAGGGTTGTTGCTTGGGCATGTGTTGTCGGCATACAAATGTGTTGTTGAGGGATTATTTAGAGACCCAACTTGGTGAATCTCTTGCAAATTGATGCCTAGCGATGATTCTTGGGGTTGAGAGGTTTGCACCATCCATAGAGAAAGTCCACCACCACCAACACCGCCATTTCTCGTTTGGTGATTGATCATGGGCTCGGTGCTCATGCTGCTTGAGATTGGCTTGAATATAGAAGGCAGGTTCGGTGGGAGGTTTGGAGGGAGGAGCGCAGTGCCCATGAAGTGGTAGGCGGTCGTTGGGTTCACGGTGGTGGCTGCATTGACTCTCGCCGTCTCCTCGGCCAACGCGTCGCAGAACGCTCTATGAGTTACGAAGCTGTCTCGCCTGCGAAATGACGTTATTTGACAGATGGAATCAGTCTAATTTTGCCCGATACATGAGAACCGGTAAAGCTACCATTCGTGGCAAACTAAACAAAAAGGAGCGCATGTAGCACAAGAAAGATAGGATTCCGTGACTGTAACCGTGTCTACCATTTTCGTAGATATAGACTAGCAGATAAAGGAAAGAACGAGATACCATAGTACTGACAGAAATATATAGTCACTGTCTTTTGGACAGTTAATGAGTTGAGAAGTAGAAATGAGATTTACGAGGTGAGAAATGTCCGGTGCATGGAACATATGAAAACTGGCTCTTACATGGTCAAGAAGGTTTTACTTAATAAGCAACGGCAAGCAGCGAAAGCTTCAGCTTTTTTCACTGTTGTTTTCACATTAATGGTGAAGAAGCTTTTAAGCAATCTCCATATGATACTTTCTCTAGGCTCTTTGAAAACCCAAAGCTTTTGTTTGTGTTATCATGTAAACTCAAGCTGAATAGTATATATCGAGGGAAGAAGACAAGAGCTAAAGAAGCCATCCGCTGTCTAGATGTGAAGTGACCAACGTTTTCAAGAAATTAAGGAATTTTGGGACATGTATATTTAGGATACCACAAATCAGCAAAAGCACACCGCTCTGTCTCCGTTGTCCTCACTCTCACTCAACCTTTCGGGGGGATCATCAGCGACCGCATCCTCGTGAAATTCACCAGAACTTGCATCCAAAAGAGATCACCACATGGTATCATGCTTTTCTTAGGATTTTCTTGGATGTGTTGGAACAAAAAAAACAAACTACTAATTATAAGACCCTAATTGGGTAGCTTGGCATGCATCTCCGGCCACGCACACATCAAGAGTCAAGTCCACAACCACAGTTACCACACTAGACTCCACTTTCTTGCTTTTTATAGCTTCTCGCACTCCTCCGATGTAATGTTCTCAACCAAAAATTTTATCAGTACTACTTTGGAAAGAAAGTCCACAAAAATGTCCAAGTCAAACAACAAAATCTGGAACATGAGTGGTAACTTTTTCCCTGTGTTGGATGATTTTCCCATCTTCTTATCAGTGTTCTTCTTGCTTTGTGTTAGAACTTCCCAGTTTCGTCTCGGTTGTCATTGGATCATAGAAAGGCAAAAATTAAAAAAAGAGCGAAAAATAGTGTCTTACCTCGAAAAAAGAGTACCACAGTCACATCGATACTCTCTAGTGCCACAGGTCTTGGAGTGCGCCTTCCAATCCGACTGAACCGCGTACCGCTTGGAGCACTTCTCGCACTTCCACTTCTTCTCCCCGTGCTTCCTGCAAAAGTGCTTCTTGATTCCGGTCAGGTCCCCAAGCGCCCTCGACGGGTGGTTGTGGACACACGTCTTCTCTGGGCAGACGTACACGCGCTTCCTCGGCTCCTTGGTGCTCCGCTGCTTCAGCTTCCATGGCAGGTTGTGCCCTCGTCGGTGGAGCTGCAGGTTCTGGTCCCTCTGAAACCCCTTTCCGCATATTTCACACAAAAACCGATTTGTCGCCATCAGGGTCTTCGGCGATAGAGCTATAACTTCAGCTTCTGGATCTATAGAAAAAAAGAACATGTACTTATTAACTATAAGATTAGATACCCAGAATTTGTTTGGTACAAAGTAAGCATTTTGACTTCTGGATAAACCCAATTATAGTCCGACTCTTCACTATACAAAGCTAGAGGAGGAGGAGGAGGAGAAGAAGAAGAAGAAGAAGAAGAAGAAGAAGAAGAAGAAGAAGAAGAAGAAGAAGAAGAAGAAGAAGAAGAAGAAGAAGAAGAAGAATATAACAAGTAAACTTGCCTGGAGTTCCTGGGAGATTTCTCTTCTTCTTGGTGGTGGTGGAAGGTGGTGGTGGATTGGATCCAGGAATACTTGGGTTCTGATGAGCAAAGTCAATTGGGATCACTTCTTGTGAAGCCATGTTCTCTAGCATCTCCTTCTCTCTCGAACGAACGCGGTTGACTCTTATATCTATTAAGAAAAGCTCAACAACACACGAGTTTAACAACCGAAGATGGAAACTTCAGGCAAAACCCAAGAGAGCTGGTATATATTTATGCTCTTAACCCTAACAACAGGGTCTTCTTCACTCTCTCTCTGCTGTATATATTTTAATTAAAGATGTTAATATGGCGTTGTCAAGTAAAGTAATGTAGAAACTCTATATTTGGGGGGGGAGGGGTGGGGCGGCGGTGAAAAGTTGAAAAGAGGGAAGGACGGGAAGAGGAGTTGCGGGCAAGGCAGAGAGAGAAAAGGTGAATGATGACACTTATGATGAGGTTGAGGGGAATAGGTTGTCTCTTTGCCTTTGCGCACCCATTCGAATGATTATCCAATAATTTCCCTTAACCTTTTGTGTTTTTCCTATTTGTCTATTTGTATTCTCTCTTCCAATGGCCCTTGAGGAATTCACTTATTTCCTTTTTAGAAAAAAGTCTATACAAACATTGACAGTTGGGACCCAATCAAATAAGATTTATTTGGAGAACATGTAAGAGCTCCTAAGATGTGTTGAAAATCCTGCATTTGTGATTATATATTCGGGTTTACTCGTGAATACATAGTTTGTAATTCTTCAAGTCGATGGCATGAAAATTTTTTTCTAGAAATTCGAGCTTTTTCTAAAAAATCACGTACATTTTAAATTTTCAGACTTCCTACACGTATTAAGATCTATTACATAAACAGAGGAAAATGCATAGTAAATTTAAAATCTTTCTTTGATAATATATTTTTTTATTAGTTAAATCTCTGATACCATGTGAAAGTGGTGAAAATATTTTTTTGTTGCAATGTAGAATATACTTTTGTTACGACATCTTCTTTACTTCAGATTTTTGTTCCTTCGTCTAGTTTCTCCAATACCACTTGAGATTGCACTCCATATCGTGGAGAAGATATTTTCTATGCAAACGGTTCACAATAATGTGCGTTGCGCACCTTTCAATAACTTGATTCTCTGTGGCAAGAAGTAGGAGGAAAATGCATTTTAAATTACAAAAGAAAAACCTCGATTCTATTTGTTGAGCATGCACAAGATACTCTTCTCCAGTCCATACCTATCATTCGAAGTTCAATTTCAAACATACTTCTCGTACCAAGAATGGTGGATCTGCTTTTTTCTTCGTCAAAAAGATGCAAAAAATGAAAAGGAAACTCATATGTACACGAGTGATTGCTTGTCTTTGTCAATCACACCCCTTTTCTTAATCCTTATTCCCAAAAAAACGTAAATTAAATCCCCCTCGGTAAGTTCCTGGCTCATCAGTTACTCTTTAATTTTGCTAATTTTCGAGGGTTTGGATTAAAAAAAAAGTGTTTGTTTTTTTTAAATTTATTTATTTAGGGTTCTTGGAGCATGGGTATCTTTTAAATCTCCCATGCACGTGGCGACATGCACGTGTCCACCTGTCAAGCAAGGTAAAATCCAATGCAAACGACGAAACAAAGACATTGAAAGGAATAATCGTCCGGATGGCAGTTCTTTTGCGAGACCATGGATCTCCTTGTCAAGATCTCAAATCCACTTGGTCATTTAATTCCATTTTATTTTTATAGGCTACACTATTAATCTTGCAACTGTTTGTACATTAATACCTAGATTTATCCGGACCGTTAATTATAAAGTAGGGAAAAATTATAATGCAACTCCATTGAAAAGAAAATACATGTAGGTGGTTACGAAGACCAAATTTTTTGGTCGAAGCACTGTGGATTTGTGGATTTTGAAGTGAACCTAGCAAATTGAGCAAAGATTGGGATCCTCTAGATTTAGATATGTGTAAATTTAATCGGTAAAGTTACTTTTGGAGAAGAATTCTCTTGTGATTTAGGAAAAGTTATTTAGGATACCGGAAATCTTACACATCCCCTCCTCTATGTCTCTCTTCCCCATGCCAACGCTATCACACTCTATCTCGTTGATGCCTTGGCCTCCTGTCCTTACCGTTGTGTTCAAGATCACCGGCCATCATCTCGAGTAATACCGTACTGCTACTACTAGAGGCAAAATCGGAAAGAGGTGGAGGGGAAAAAGGAGAGGAAAGAAAATGGCAAAGAAATCTGGACTATCGCATAACACATTTGATAAAGTGTCAATCTCTCAAGAGAGTAGATTTTATATGTAAATTTACCCTATAAATTTAGAGGTTCTCAATCCCTTATGTAATACCGAACTAAGTAGAATACGTAATAATGTGGATGTCATACATATTATATGCAGACGTCTGTGAATGTATGTAGCCCGTTGAGTCAAGTTTTTTGAGTTTGAGTGGTTGGTCAATTATTGATTGGTAGATAGCAAACTTAATGATTGATATTTTGTTCCTCTCCTTTTTGCCAGCACAAGCACTAGTACATGCTTTTCTTTAAGGAAAGAAAATAAAACTTTCGGTTGTACTTCGAAGGCTGCTTATAACCCACCATCATATGGCAAAAAAGTGGAAGCGGTAGGTCTCGAATTACAAAAGCCACTTGTTTTTCCGTTTTTTCTTTAATTTTTGTTTAGTGGTAAGTAATCAATTAACTTGCGCAAACAAATTGAGAAATTGCTTCTGCTTAAAGCAAACTAAAGCAAACCATGTAATGGACAAGGACCCATGAATCAAATGCACTCTTTCTACATTCACTTCTGTTAATCGAGGAAATTATGCACGATGTAGATCGAAGCCACCCCCCCCCCCCCCATTTTTTTAAAACTCAGAAACATTATTTAATCATACCCCTCAAATAAATTTCTGGACTCATTCATGTATATAGATAGGTGCAGGGATTTTGAATGTGTTTATGAAATTAAAGATGAAAATGAGGTAACGTGGGAAGAGGTTAAAAGACAGCGAGCTGACAAAGGCAGTGAATTTTTGGAAGTGTGGGAAGAGCGTCTGCTTGTGGGCTGACTTTTGCTGTCGCCCTTAATCATAATCTAATCATTCCCCAATTCTTTACGATAGTTTCCTTGGACTTATGCTGTTGAACTTTGGCGACTTGAGAATATTCTCTCCTCCTCCCAACAACACCCCGTCACACTCTTTCAACTTTCAAGGCCCCCTCACAAAATCAAGATTCCTAACACAAAACTCTCTCTCTCTCTCTGTGGGGGCAATTGAAAGAATTATTTTTCTTTTTATGGAATTTAAAAATGAACAGTCTTTGGGGAAAAGCAAGACGTTGTCACGACGGGTATGTTTGTTCTTTGGTTGTCTTCTTCTGGTTAAAATGAAGGAATGACCATGTTCTGTTTCTCCGTGTCTCTCTCTGTAGGTGCGTCTCTAGATGTGTGTCTATTGTATATATTCACTCGAGCAATTCAAGCAGAGTGAGTTCAAAAGGTATTGATTTTTTTCCCTAGTACCAAGGCATGGGCATGATCCGGGCTTGACATGGAATTAGCATACAAGGAGATGAGTCCAAGTCATGTGAAGTTGCACTGTTCCTTTTATTCCCTTTCTTGGAAGAGTTTGTACTGGGAAAGAGATTTTAGGGTTTGTCTTGTAGCATGTGTTATCCTGTGTGGAATTCCAAGAAAGCATAGCGTGAATTTAGGGTTTTGTTAGCAACCTATATATAATTAATTCAAAGGAGATACATAGCTCGGTTAAGAGTGATAGGACTTGGACCATCTTGGAAATGTGGATCGACTGTTTAATTAATTATATAAGGTTCTATTATTAATTGGGCTTTGATGAAAGTTTGCCACTGAAAGCAAAATTAATTAAGATGTTAACTTGTGACTTGTGAGGATACACGCTTATGTCTGTTTCGTATTGTATTCTCACGCCCAAGCAATATGGAGGACTCTAACGTTAAATATGAGATCCAATTCTGACCAAGATATTCATGATCGTGAAAAGAAACTTGCAGTAAAATCCTTCATGTAAAATCTTCCCAATCTGCAAAAGCTATTTCGAATTTTTCTTTCTAAAAAAAAATAATCCCCTCTTCTCCAAAAGTCTATCCCATGCAAAATCCATTTACGAAGTACTATCACGGTATTACAGAGCCGAACATGACCCAATTGTTCAAGTGTCCACTGACAATTTATCATGTCATTTTGTAGACCGATTCTTATGTTACCCAATATTATTTAACTTAATAAATGCAATAACCGGAGGACCACAACTATCCGTAATTGTAGTATAATTGCTGGGAAAAGGATCTTTCTTTGCTTTTGAAAATTTACCCTAAAAGAAGAGCAGATTTAGGCCGAGGAATCCACATCTATAGAAGCCCACATGCTTTTGCACATTATAAAAAAAGGTGTCAAGGAATATGTGCCTTTTCCCAGAGCAATTCTCTATTTCAACTTTAGTTTTCTCTTTTCTTTCTAGGTTTTTGCCTTTCCTTTGCTTTATTACTTTTGTATTCATTATCTTTGACTAACCTTAACCTGGCAGTTCTTTGCTTGTTGAACTAAAGTAGGCCAAACCTTTATTAACAAGCACTATAAATCTCTGGAGGTGAATATACTGGAGAAGATCTTTTGTGCTTTATAGCTTTTGAAGTGTGTTTGGGTTGATTTCCTAAGTTTTGTGTGACTTCGTTCTCAAGTATATACCCAAGCCATGTTCGATGAAAGAGGGAGGGAGGCAGATAGATAAGATGCCCGTTTGCGTATTTGATCAGCTCAAGGAAAACTTTTGAGATATCTACAAATCAAAATCTCAGATTTTAGCTTTCTATAATACATGGATGAATGGACTAAGAAAAGGGACAATTTCAAGCATATTTTGGGTTTGTTTGTTTTGATTTCTATAAAATTTTTCACTTTTCAGACAAAATCTAAATTGTCATTCGAAAAATTTTATTAAACAATTATGATGATATTATAGGTGAATTACATGTCAACATTTATATACTGTGAAAGTTCTAATAATATTAAAATTAAAAAGAGTCAAAACGCTTGTGTCATGAGAGAGAGAGAGAGAGCCGAAGGGGAGGAGAGATATGTATAAACAAACATGGTGGCGGCCAATGTGCTTAGTAGTAGGCGATGGTGTCGCTGAAGGTCGCAGCAGCAACATCGGGAAGCAACAATTGGAGGTGACTTTAGTATCAAAAGGCAAAAATACGCTATAAACCTATTAAACTTGTGTCAATTCAGTACTAAACCTTTCAATTATGCCAATTTAATTCTAAATCATTTAATAATTTGCCAATTGAGTCCTTTTGGCCAATTTTGGCTGGAAATCGCTAATGTGGATGCCGGCCATATTACGTGGCATGACCGAGATGGCTAGCCCTAATATGGATAATTTTTCAGTTTAAAAAAATTGAATTTTTTTTAAAAAAATTTTCCTTCCAGTTTGGCCAGCAAGGGTCACAATCCTTGCCTAGGCCCTTGCTAGATTTGGGTGAGGGCCACCTCGCATGCAGCCAGTAGGGTCGCGAAGGCCTTGGGCAAGGGCCTTCGCGCCCTCACTCGTAGTTAGGCCTCTGGGACTCAAGTTTGACCTCTATGGGCTTCAAGTCTAGGTTGTCGAGGTTGACTACTGTGGACTTGGGTTGGGGTGGTTGGGGTCCTGAGGGAGAGTGTTTGTGTCCCACGTTGGGCGCTCAAATCCCGAATCCGATCGTCATGTCCTCGATTTGGCATAGAGATCCAAGGTTTGGTAGTCGAGCATTGGGGTTTGACCTTCTGCGATTGTTTTTTGGTATCAAAAGTCCATTTTTATTCTGAAAAATAAATTTTAAAAGAGGAAATCATTTTCCCGAATTGATAAAAAAATTATTTCCATGGACACGTTTTTGAGCAATCCAAATGCTGAAAATTGAGAAAAATAATTTTTGACAATTAATTTTCCGCAAAACAAATGGAAATTAAACATATATCGCTGTGTCAATCTCTCCTTTTCAATTTATATCCCATAGGTCAAGTTACCGAAAATCTACCTGTCTTTTTCTTCTATTCCTTTTGGAAATTCTAACAACATTCAGTCATCCGTTAAAGCATTTACGAAACCTAAAACGATCGTTTTACATGCTCAAGCAATAATGGAAGTAGCAAAGTAGTCTTTCAAAAAACTAAAAAGCAACACAAGTTCTTTATCTTGTCCAATCTTATGCTAGACACAACATTATCTGCATTCAACCTTCTTAAGTCGCGAATAGTTTCCTTTCATGAATGATGAAGACTAAAGTAATTATGTGTCACTTAGTGAAAGAAGATTGAATTCCACGTGGATTTTTGAGCATTGACTAGTGCACTAGTCATCACAAGGCATCGTTCCTTTTCCTCGCACTGTAAAAGACTATGGTCAAACAGACAAGACAACCAATCATAGAGGAAATTATAGTTTAAATAATCCTATTCTTCTTTTGATGATTGAGACGGCAACAAACATAAAAAGAAACATAAATTTCCGAAATGCAAGTGAAAATTGTCGAGCATGCAAATGTAATCCTAGTGACAGAAGGGTGCCCAAATTGCTTCTGTTCTGCTATACTTTCCTTCCTTTTAGTTGAAAGTGTTTCTTATTAGTAATCAACTTGCAAATAATGAAGATGTGTCCAAATTTTGGTTCACATCTTATTGGGGAAATTACCAAGAAAGTCCTAAATATATTATCCTTGTATCAATTTAGTCCCAAATTTTTAAATTTGGTTAATTTGGTTCTAAACCTTTTGACGATTTGTCAATGTAGTTCATCTAGTCAATTTTGATCATAAATCATCAATATGGATATTGGCCATCCTACATGGCAAAACCAGCGGCAGATACTGACATGGACAATTTTTACAAAATTTTAATGATTTTCTGAATTTTTTTCTTTCACTTTGCTAGTGGCTAGTGCCCCCCCCCCCCCCCCGAGAGATATGGCGAGGCTGACCCTTGCCCAAGCCAAGGTGGCCTCATTGGGCATCGCTTGGGTGAGGGTCAACTTGGGCAGATTTAGCAAGGGGGGCCCTCGCTATTGCCCAGGCCAAAGCGACCTCGCCCTCACCAGATCTACCTAGGCCAATTATGCCATATAGGATGATCAGTGTCTACGTCAGCGATTTCTGGCCAAAATTAGTTAGATGACTTTGTTGGCAAATCGTCAAAATGTTTATAATTAAATTGGCTAAATTAAAAGATTTATGACTTAATTGGCACAAGTGCAATAAGTTTAGATCTTTCTTGGTAATTTTCCCCATCTTGTCTACGGATTAATTATCAGTTGGGTACTCCATGAATGTAGAATTATTTGCTTAAGGTGAATTACTCGTCATAAAAATCCGCTTTATGATGATTGGCAAAAAATTTAGATTAATTTTTCAGTAAACTAATTTCCTTTTTCTTTCTTCATCTTTTATTCGATATTACTTTGTACTAAATATTTGTATCTAGGCTGATGTGAGCACCTTCTATCTAGGATATGGAATAGACCACCACTACATGAGGATCGATCAACAATTCCATTACATTTCCTTATAAAAAGATTAGAGATTATCTTTTAAGGCTTGAAAGCAAAGTTAAAAGCACCCAACTCTCTCGTTTTCCTTCTACGTGGAAAGAATGGTCCCTACCTCTTTTTCAAAAGAGAATGCAATTGACCCTAGACAAAAGCAAAGACACACAGCAAAAGCCTAAAACAATGTCCATCACATATAAGCACTAAAGCTCCACTAAAGAAATTCAATAAAAGAGCTAAGAGAACCTATTATGCTATAAGATGAAGACTTGCATGGTTGGTGATTGTCTATCCTCTCAAATGATTGATTTCTTGGCACTATAGATAGGAAGAATTAACAAGAGACAAATTTATCTTCAAAAGCTGTACGAGAAAAATGGGGTTTTGTAACATTAAACATTTAAGGGCCGTACATTCCCCACCATTGATGTAAAGGTTAAAAGGGCCATTTGTAGCTTGACCAAATTACACGCACAAAAGATGTTAAGATATAAATTAAAAAGTGAACTTTGTCTTCTTAGTGCCCAATCAGGTGGGTCTCAAAGGACATTGTTGCGTGGCAACTAGCCGGAGAAAGATATTTCTGATGACCATGTAAGACTTGAGTACACTGGCTAGAGGAAGTCTTTCTTAATTGTGTGATGATTGCTTCCTTTTTAGTTTTTATAGATCTGTTTCTTGATTCTTGATTTGGGTGTGAGATTGAGCGGTAAACCCGAATGTTGATTCGCAATATATCTGTTAAGAAAGATGCATGATCTTCGAAAAAGCTTGTAAAAAGTTTCATCATTGGGGTCTAGCTAGGGGCAAGTAATGAAGTTCTTCGTGCATCTAGCCTTTTGCATGAATTAGATATAAGACAAATGCTTTATTGCACGCTTGAACGAGCCAATTAGCTTAAGTCACGTTATTTTGTTAGCCACTTGTAAAGAATGATTTAATTATGGCCAAATTGGAGACAATAGCCCAATCATTAACCCGATTTTCAAATTTTATCCCCATATTATCAAGTTATCATAAAAATGACCAATCTTGTATTTCCTTTTGAAAAATGACAAAAATGATTTCCGAACTTTGATCCAATGTGCAATGTGGTCCATGAACTTATAATTTGTTCAATGTGATCCTTGAACTATAGTCTAATGTGCAATATAATTCTTGAACTTTTAATTTCTTCAATATGATCTTTGAACTTTGATACATGTGCAATCTAATCCTGAACTATATGAAAATGTTCAATATATCTCTGAATTTGAATCAATGGAAGGACTACATTGAATATTTCCGTATAGTTCATAGACTAAGTTAAACATATACCAAAAGTCCAGATACTACATTGAACAAATTGAAAGTTTAATGATCATATTGCACATTAAACAAAAATTCAGAGGCCATATTAAACTAATTAAAAGTTTAGAGATCATATTACGCGTTAGGTTAAAGTTCATGGATCATTTGGGTCATTATCCCTTTCCTTTTTAAATTTATCTCGCAATTAATTTTCCATCCAAAGAGGTGTTAGTTCAATAAAATGGTACTCATGTGGCGCCAGCATGGGTATATTTTATGATTTAGACATAATAGCCAGCCCAAAATGCTTTAAAAAAAAGGAAAAAAAAATTAGCGAGTACTTATGGAATAAAACAGAAAAAAAAAAACTAGAATGATGGAATGCACCGAGACATAACCCACGATCGTTTTGTTTAAAAAAATATTGATAAATAAAAACCCAATGAATTTATAAACAAAGCAAAAGTTTACATGAAAACATTTAAAATCGACATGAAATTAAGAAACAACGCGACAAAGTAAGAGAAAATTATTAGAAGAAATATACAAATGATTAATATAACTCATTTAACTCCAAAAGCATAAAACATTGCCATAGTGGCAGCATGTGGGCGCCACGTCACCAAGTCATAGATAGTTTCTTTGGATGGAAAATTAACGACGGGATAGATTTGAAATAAAATCAAAAGGTTGCACAGTTTTTTATGACTCGAAAAGGCCAGGAAATTTGAAAGTCGAGTTAGAGGTTCGGCTTTTATTTTTCTTTTTCTTTTTTTTTGAGTTAGGCCTTTATATATTGAACTTCACGATATCATATGATTTAAGGTTAATACTATGAAAATCCTAAACCGATACACATGTAATAAACTTGCCCAAAACTAGTATATATGTGATAAATTTACCCTCCATTAGTTTCCGTTAAATTTTATTGTCAAATTACTGAGTTAAATAACACGCGACAGTTGACAGATGCATGAGTTTGAGGTTTTATCCCTCCGTTTGTCACACAATTACTATTTTGTAATCTTTCGTAGTATTAATCTAATTTATTGGAAGGTAGATTTGTCATAAGTGTATCAGTTTGAGTTTTTTGGTGGTCAGAAGATCAGTTTTGGGTAAATTTATTATAGATATACCATTTTATAGGGGTGTACAAAATGGACCGCCCGAATCGGGAACCGAACCAAACTAGCCGATCCGGTTCCCAAAAGTGTTGATCCGATTTCTAATTCGTAAAAGTGGAACCGGTATCTAGGCTGTCCGGTTTGGAACCGGATCTACTATATTTTTTTTTTTGTGATTATGTGTAGTTGATATAGGGAATATAGTTCCAATTTTAGAACATATGTGTACTCGGCACGAGGAATACAATTTGTCATTGTATTGGCCCGAATTGCACGTTTATTTTTGTGATTATGTGTACTTGGCATAGGGAATATAATTCTAGTTTCAAAATATATGATATCAAGTAGTGAGAAAAAAAAAAGTGACCGGTTTCATTGGACCGAATTGGAATGTCCGGTCCGGTTTCCAAAATTGTGAGCCGGTTCTTCCGGATGGGGAACCGATCACTTCTATTAATTTAAGGGTTTTTGTGGTATTAACCCTATAATTAATTTAACATGTTTACTCTGTGTGGCTTCAAAATCTTGGTTTACTTGGACAATTATTCCCTTGGGGGTGTCTTTCGAAGAGAAAACTAGAGCAGGATATAGTGCAATTATCCTGTACATACATGCATTTATACACACACCGACATAAAAGTAAGTACATATATAGATACATTTAATTGAATACTCCTAAAGAAAAACTATTAAGTTATTAACAAGCTAATGTAGGTAAATAGTAAGATCGTTATTGAAGTGGAGGATCTTCTTTAGCACAAGAAAAGAGAATAAGATGTTCTTAGGCTACGTTTGGTTGGAATTTTGAAAGTCTTTGGAAAAATGCAAATGGCTTTATGTTAAATGGTTTTTTCAAAATGCAAATAGTATTTGGTAAAATATAATTAAAAAGTGCCTTGAGAATTGATCTTGATTTAAATGCCATTCGAAAAAAAATAGACAGGTAAAGAACTTTAGGTATACATTTTAAATAAATAAATAAACTCTCCTTGCAATTGTCAATGAGTCACATATGGCTCAGAGGCCATCACTTGAGGTTGCACAACCTCGGGCGAGGTTCGCTGTGCCAAATCTGGCTTGTCGGCGACGTCGTGCAACTTAAAAAATGATGAGTGTAAACTTGGAATTTCGAAAGTTTAGCGATAACAAATTTGAAAGGAAAAAATGTATTAGCATGCTCGAGATATATTGCAATCCAAACAATTGGAAACGAATCTTATTTCTATCGATGATATTTAGAATTCACTAGAAAAATCCTTTGTCGAGAAACCAAACGAGGCTAATAGCTTGACACCTAGTAATTGTAAGAATTGCCAAAATTCAGAATTGCTAAAATTCATACTTTTAAGGTTCTCTTTTGTTAAAAAAAGGAACTCCAACATAAAACCTAATCTCTTCGGTGCCCCTAGAAGGATTCGGCTTTACTTTGTGATCTTGCTTTGTTAATAGTTTATTGAACGAGTGCGTGTAAGTATCTTATTGACTTATTCAATACATTTGATTTGATTTGGAGGACAGCAATTCTACCACCCATATATATATGTATATTTTAATCTCAAGGCTAACCGAGCAATGAAAAATGTCTTAGCTCCCTCTTTCTTTTATACAATTTGCCCATTATTCAAAAGAGATTGGCCTAAAGCTCAAGCCTCATAAACATTATTCTTCATTTTTTTCACGAAAAATAAATTATTTAAAAAATATTTTCCTGAAAACAATTGCTTGTATCGATTAATTTAATTAGTCTACTAGAAATGTTTTCGTTATCGATAATAATTTGTTTCTCGATATTTTCATGGACAATGAAAATATTTTTCGTTTTTTCATTTTTTTGTATGTGATACAACCGATTGTTTTTAAGAAAATGCTTTCCAAATCACCTTAAAGTAGACAAGTTGTCTACATGATATAGATAGATGGATGGGTAGATGGAAAGATACAGATCACCAAAGTGTCTACTGATAATTTTTGGAAAATTTTTAAATAAAGATCTGAAGTGTTTTCATTTTCTTAAATAAGAACCTAAAGTGGCCATGGTAGTTTTAAATAAGAGTGTGACCTCGTCGATCGTCGGCCCTAGCTAAATATTTCGACCTACCGAAGAAGTTTTTGTTCTGAGACAATTTTAATTTTAAATTTTTCTTTTTTCTTTTTTTCTTTTCTTTTTTCTTATTTCTTGTTTTTTTTTTTCTAGCGAGGGCCCGGCGACCCCCACCAGCCACTGGGATAGGGATTGTCTCACCCGTTCCCATGCCAACTGTGGGCGAGGCGACCCTCACCTATATTTGGTAGGGCAGCCATCACTTGTGGCTTTCGATGGCGGTCTTGCCTAGGGTAGGGTCGTCCCTTGTTGGCCGTTGATGATGTGACCCTAGGCCAAATCTGGTGAGAGCGGCCTCACCCAAGGCATGGGTGGCCTCACCCAGGGCATGGGTGGCACTTGCCAGATCGAGTGAGGGTGGCCTTCGCCTAGCTCTTTCTGGGTATTGTCGATGACCGGCAAGCCATCAGCGAAGAAGAAAGAAAAAACTAGAAAAAGGAAAAAGAAAAGAAAAAGGAAAAGGGTAAAAATTCAAAGAAAAAGGTAAATGAAGAAAATGCCGTTGACCATCCGGAAAGTTAGGCCATTCTTTGAAACTAACATAACTACTTTGGATCTTATTTCAAATAAAGTCTACTTCAAGTCCTTATTTGAAATTTTTCCTAATTTTTTTTTGACTATTTGCACGGTCCCATAGCCCATGATCAACCGTTGGTCGAACCCTCGCATTTACCTCTAATTTCGAACTCGAGACAGGGTCTAGCAAGTTCTATTCGCCATGCGAAGCAATAATGTCTCAATTTTTTTTTACCTAATTAAGGAAGCTTTCTTAGGATTATATTATAAGTGGAGGTGCACTATAGGTGAATTACGTAGACTTCATCAAAGACTGCAAATCATGGCCCGAACTCCATGGGCCCGCCCCGGCCAGGCCCGTGCCACAAGAGCCCAGTTGCACTTTTGGCGGGCTTGGGCCTATATCCGATTGGTCCCGGGTCAAGCCCGCACAGCTGTTCTCTTTATGGGCGGGCCTCGGCAATTTCCGGTCCTACATCTGGTTCGAGAGGAAATCGGTACTCGGGTCGGGTTAATTGTCGGACCCCCCGTCTCTCCGCCCGTCTCTCTTTCTCACCCTTGGACTGCAAAATTTGAAGTCTTCTCGGGAAAATTCCGAGCGGTCCGAAGCAGATTTCCGCCGGAAAATGGACGCGAAGTCTCTGGCCAGATCGAAGAGAGCTCACTCCCTGCACCACAGCAAGAAGCACCATCCCCCCGGCCCGAAACCTAGAGCGCCGCCGGGAACTTCGAGCGAGCCGGCGAGCAAGGCGGCGTCGGGGAAGCAAGTTCCCGAGAAAGCCCAGCCGCGGCCGGCGAGACCGAAGCTGCCCTCGAATTGGGACCGCTACGAGGAAGAAGAAACCGATTCGGGCCTCGCCGGGGGGAGCGGTGAGGTTCAGGTTTCCGATGTTCCGGCGCCGAGGAGCAAAGGGGCGGATTACCGGCACTTGATCGCCGAGGCCCAATCTCAATCTCAGTCTGTTCCGGATGAACCTTGCGTGGATGGTTTCGTGCCCTTGGGTGATGTTCTTCCCGGTAAAGTTCCAGGCTTGGTTCTCTGTTTTTCCGCAATTTGTTCGTTCCTGCATTTGATTAAGCTCTGTGTTAACTCGGAGTCGAAAGTTGATCTGGATTGTTACTTGTTACCTGCATCAGGGCCAAGTACAAAATTTGATGTTAATTGGCGATTCTTGTTGGCTGTTGGAAGGAGTTGGTACTATTTTGTAGGCAGGAGGGGTGGTCTGAGAAAAGTGTAGTCATTTCATTGGTAGATGGATGATTCTATGAAAGATTACTGATTTATTATGCCATTCTGGGAAGGCTGGTTTTGTTGCTAATTGCATTGATACTTCTTCCATGGCCGTCAGTTGAAATTTTGGTTCGTGTCTCAACGTTTAACTTTCTGTTGGCTTTCGGCAGAATTTTTCAGTGGAGGGGCAAGTACTTTGCTTTCGGTTAGGGGAGAGGCGGCCTTGTCATGGGCCGATGAGGACAGTTTCGTCGTCGATGATAAGGCAACTTCAGGTCATGAGGTACATGACCTTATGCACTTATGCCATTTCCTTCGTCCGACTGGTTCTTTCTTTGAGGATTTTAGTTGCATTGTGCGCGCGGCTCTTTCATTGTTAAAAGAACTCGTTAGTTCGAAACGAGTTGTGTGGGGAAGGATGGCTCTGCTTATTATGTTGTTGGGATCATGTAGATTAGAGTGATTTTCTATCTCAAGTTCTCAACCCAAGGATGGCTCTGCTTATTATGTTGTTGGGATCATGTGGATTAGAGTGATTTTCTATCTTAAGTTCTCAACCCATTTGTTTCTGAGATAGTGGTGATTTTGTGATTTGAGAGGGAGGGAGGGAGCACAGGCAATAATTTTGTGTGATGCACGCTGATATGTCTGGACCTAGAATATGTTTCTGCCCAAAGTTATCTTAGGCTGGATTTTGTTATAATCATGATATCTTGGGGAGGCATTTCTTAAGCTTTTAGCTTCTGTAAGATGAGATAACCTGGTGTTTTGTCTTCTTTTATTTGCAAAACTTAGCGCTTTGTCTTTTAATGCAAGCTGATATGTTTGGAGCTAGAATACATTTCTGCCTAAAGTTATCTTTGGCTAAATTCTGTTATAATCACGAAACTTTAGGGAGGCACTAGTCAAGCTTTTAGCTTCTGTAAACTGCGGTAACCTAATGTTTTGTCCACTTTTCTGGTGCATAAACTTAACGCGTTGTCTTTGATTTTAGTTTTTCAGTGTGATATGTCATCTACAAACCTCCACTCCATTTAAGTGAATTCTTATGGCTTCATGCTAGCCACTTTCATTTTTGTTGTTGTTACATTTCAAGTATGCGATCTGTCTTGCTTCTGTCAAATTGCCTCCACTTAGTTTGTTGCTTCCCCTGTGTGATGTACTATTCAGGTGCCATTTCTTTCCCTGAACTTGAATGCACTTGCTGAACAACTTGCAAAGGTGGACTTAGCTAAACTGCTCTTCATTGAGCCAGATCTGTTACCGCCTGAAATGGTACATCTCCTTTCCCAACTAATCTATCTGCAGAAGTTTTATAAGAATTTATATGAATTGATTGGTGAGTGTCATGTGGCAAAGTCTTTGGGTACAAATGGGCTGTGTACTTTAACCGTTCGGTTTTTTGGTTTGGCAATCACTTGGCAAAGAAAAGATTCAGTTATCCTGCTTTATGGTTAGAAGTTCGAATTTCTTGGGACAGAACTTAATGGCTGATTTGAAAGTTACAGTAAGGCTTCTTTAGGGACAATGGTGTTGAAGACGTGTTGTCTGTATAGTCACCACAAGCAATCTACTTCTTGCAGAAAGAAGGCTTATTGGAGAATTATTGAGATGCTTGATACTGGGCTTCTAAATATGCTTAACATGAGAAAATACGAGTGACTTGTGCAAACCTAAGGCATGTCTAAGCCTCTGACGTCCATGCATGCACCTCTGAGACTCTGCCCACACATGTTTGGTTGCAAAAATTACCATCTCTGTGTGGAAATTAATTAGGAAAAATCGATCTGCTCTAGACATGGTGCCTTTGTATTGTTAATCTGAATTTATCAGGACAGGACGATTTTCTTGTCCAGCTCTTTGATCTTAACTTGATTTCTGAAAGTTGATATGGGTTCATTTACTGCAGAAGTCACGTGGTAGTCATAAAGGAATTTTGTCTGTCTAGGATCTGCTAAATGTTTGGTTACTTTTTTCCCTAAGAAGCGTATGTTGGCACCTTGAGCGACAGATATCAAACACTACCTAATATCATCTCTTTCACTGGTTGCAAGTTTTGCTCTGCCATATCTCAAACTAGAATTTGATTTCATGTGATTGATTTGACAGCATACAGGGCCATACATTGCGAGCAGTGAAAAGGCCTCTGATCAGATGCAAACGCACAAAACTGAAGCAACTAAGAGCCAGTTAGATGTACTAGCTCTTGATATGGAAGAAAGAAAAGAAGATGAAGATAAAGAGTCTGGAATGGGCGGAAGTAAATCAGATTCAGTATTAGACGTTCTGGATGATAATATTTCTGTGGATACTAGTGAAGTTTCTAGCTTAGGACAAACCATAGTTCCAGAGTCCGCTGATCAGTCAATCAAGATATCTGATATAGACCCGGAGAGGAGAAACTCCACATTTGAGGCAGCAGCTGCAGAAGCTGAGCTCGATGTGCTTCTCAGCTCTTTTGGTGAAACCAAATTTACTGAGCCATCTGATTTTGGCTTCACTAAGTCCACTCCTGCTTTCCGAGAACAAACTCCAATGCCACAGGCCTCTGGGCGAGGCTTTATTTCCTCTGTGGCTGCACCTGTACCCGATTCTGCTAAGACCCAGGTTCTTGATGATTTACTCGAAGCAACCTCGAACTTTGCTCAACAAAACACTCAACAGAGTGTATTGCAAACCCAGCAGGTAAATTCTGTTGCACATGGTGTCCGGTCTCCTCCTGTTGTCACTACGTCAAAAGACTTGGACGATTTTGGCTCATGGTTAGACACCATTTAGCTGTTATGTAGACTGAAGTCTTGAATGTATGTACACTAATCCCCCTCAATTGTTATACAAGGATGATTATCCTCTGCTTTCCAAGCAAATGCTTATAGTGCACAGTCGGGAGTCTGGGTATTCATCTTCATTCCGGGGGCAGCATTTAAGCCAGAATCTTAAGAATTAAGATTGACCAGATGATTAATTGGGGCGTTGGTTTTGCTTAGTTTGTTTGACAACTTAGATTCTTTTGTCTATCGTCACTAGGACTTTTCTGACAGGAGGAGAAAGTAGGTCTCGTTCGAGGAGGGACGGATTCCTGAACCATGACAATCCTTGCGATACTTCTTACCTTACAGGCCCGTCGAGCCATCCTGCTGATCACGAAAGTCCCATGCGAAGGAGAACCTACTTCTCGTGTAAAGGTAGAAGTATCGTACTGGGTCATGGAAATGGAGCGTTAGAGCAATCTCATTCTGGTTTTTCTTGATGGGTGATTTAGCCTAGTTCAATGAACTGAGTTCGATGCTCGAACTGTAGTCCTTGCTGACTCGAAATCACGGTATCATGGCAGGAAGCTTCGCCCTCGGTCAAAGCTCATCTTAGAAATATCCTACATGAGCTCAGCTGCGTGTAAAAGGTCAGTAAAGTGTCAGCTAGATTCAACTTGGTAGGGACCACGTACCGTAATCTATTCCCCAAGTGCGAGGGCAACCTAAGATTTTCGGATCGCCCGGTTGGCCCTGTACAAGCAAAACATGGCACGCCTTTTTTTTTATAGCGTGGGACATCATATCATACGCACATGAGGGGACAGGACGGCCGGTTTATCATCGAATGCACCGGGCTCAGAAAAACATTCATCATGGCAACTGCCACTGTGAATGATGGACGCTACGGACGCGTAGGCCTCACTTCACTTGATGGGTCTTGAGGATGATGTCCGAATCCTTATCCTCCGTGTTCGAGGCGATTTCGATGCTCGGCGAGGGGATTGTCGCCCCCGGCCACCGGGAGAAAGAGTGGTGGGGCTCTCGATAATGAGACTGTCGCTAGTGGATGTCGAGTGCCGTTTGACCCTCGTCGAAGGTCGAGAGGATTTTTACCACTCTTGTTGGGGCATGTCCAACCGTCCACGAGTGGTGTTTCGTCTTCTTCGGCTGCTGGTTAGGGGGGGGGGGGGGGGGGGGGGCGGGGGGACCTTTCGCTCTTTCTATCAACTTTCTTTTCTCTTTCACTAATGTCGTGGATGGTGCATGCCACGTCGACCCTCGGCGAGGGTATTGTAGCCCCCGGCCACCTGGAGAAAGAGTATTGGGAATCTCAATAATGAGACTGTCGTTAGTGACCGGCGAGTGTCGCGTGTCCTTCGTGGAGGGTCGAGCGGATTTTTGCTGCCCTTTGTTGGGGGCATGGCCAGCCATCGACGGGTGCTGTTTCATCGTCATAGGAGGGGGCCTCTCTCTCTCTCTCTCTCTCTCTCTATCAGTTTTCTTCTCTCTCACTAATGTCGAGGATGGTGCATGCCACATCGACGATATGATATATGTTAATCATGGTTCTCGACGGATGGAAGAAACTCGATTGCACTGGATCGAATATCAGGTTATAAAAAACTTGGTCGTACAAAACTCGCCGGAAGAAGAAGATGGCCACCATAACCGATTTGCTTCCCACAATTATGCCACCATAACCGATTTGCTTCCCACCATAACCGATTTGCTTCCCACAATTATCCCAAGAAGAAGAAGAAGAAGAAGAAGAAGAAGAAGAAGAAGAAAGCAAATCCCGAAAAAAAAAGAGGAAAAGGCAAAAAAAAATAAAAAAAAAAGAGAAATGAAAAAATGAAGCAATTGAATCCTTTTCATCCGGGACCCTTCAGAGCCACAGAGCTCCGGCGTCCTTCAGCGCCGGCACCAGCTCCCCGGTGATGTGAGCCGTCATCACCCGGTCCAGCCCCCCGAACAGCCGCCCCCCGATGAACACCGCCGGGAGCTGCACCCCGCCTCTCCCGCCGCCGGCGATCCGCTCCAGCTCCCCCACCACGGCGGCCTCCTCCTCGTCCCCGAACTCGCGGGCCACCGGGTTCGCCCCGTGCCCGTGCAGCAGCCGCTTCACCACGTGGCTCATGCAGCATCCCCGCTTCCCGAACACCACCACCGCGCTCTCCGCCACCGCCCGCCGCGTCCCCTCGCGGACGCCCGCGAGCTCCTCCAGCTCCGCCTCCTCCGCCTCCCCCCGCGGCCGCTCGCCGCCGCCGCCGCCGCCGCCGGCCGCCGCGAAGCTCGGGTTCAGCAGGAGCGATCGGCGGCGGTTCAGGGCGCCGGCGCGGCCGCGGACCGGGAAGGGCGACGGCTCGTAAGGGATCGCTTGTTGCATGATTGGGTCTCTGGGCCTTCTGAGATCGCGAGGGCACTGATCGGAGAAGAGTGTGTAGGAAATCCGCGCTTGTGCAGTAGACAAGCAGTGTGCGAAGGGGCCGAAGGGGTGGGAGCATATAAATGGTGGAGGGAGGAGAGAGAAAGTAGAGAGAGTGGGGGAGGGGTGGGGGTGAGGCATGACGTCACGTGACTTGAAGGGGTCGTACGTCAACAGCAGCAGCTAGGGTCGTGGGATTTGTTTCCCGGCTTGTCGATGACGTCAGCACTGGCCCCCTCCCCCCCCCCCCCCCCATTAAAAAAAAAAAAAATCCGATCTTATTCCCCGTAAAATTATCATTATTATTTTTATTTTTTCTTTGCGTGTGACGTTGATGTGGTCGAAGCGTATTCCAAGATGAATTGTTTCGTCCTCCAAGGATTCGACACATTTTTGTTTGTTCATTTTTTTTCCACGAGAAAGAGACGTCGAGACCGTGAATAACCGGAGGGTCGGTGGCATGCCATCGCTATGTATTGGCAATCCTACCTTCGCAGGTGAAACAAGGCAAGAACGTTGAAGGGAAAAATCCGCATTAGGCATGTTATCCTGGGCAATGCAGATCCAGACTGAATCTGAAAGCTCGGCAACCAACTCAAAGCCGAATCAGATATATATTCACCGGCACGTTGGCGGCCCGAGGATACGATACCGAAATCGAGCCAGGTGCGGCCGCTCAGCAGCGAGGCAAATGCGGTACCAAATACGGCAGATGCGAGCATCCTCCACCTATGGAAGGTGCGTAAAGACTCGGATTTTGGACGGAGGATGCAAGCTGACGCGTCGGGATAAGTACATTATCCCTCGATAACAAATGAGATTTTTAGCGGCAAATGACGCGAACCGATTAAGACCCTGTAAATTCCGTTAACGAAATCGAAATTCAACTCGTGCAATAATCTAGGGTTTTATCTTGCTAGATTTTTTTTCTTGTGAATGACTATATTTTTTTATAGGGTTAATACCACTAAAAACTTCGAATCAATACACATGCGACAAATTTACCATCTATCAATTTCCGTTAAATTTTACCGATAAATTGCTGAATTAGATGGGACGTGATAGTTGACGGGTATATCAGTTTTGGGTTTTACCTCTCCATTATTCATAGGTTTATCAATTTGTGCTTTTTAGTGATATTAATTCAATCTAACAGAATGTAAATTTATCGTAAGTGTACCGGTTTGAGATTTTTAGTGGTCAAAAATTTAGCTCGGGGTAAATTTTTCGTAGATGTACCAGATTTTTTGCGGTTAAAAAATTAATTCGGAGTAAATTTATCATATATATATATTAATTTATGGTTTTTCATGGTTATACGATGAGTTTTGTAAGTTCATTTGATTAAGTTTAGTATAAGTCGAATTCACCAAAAAAACCGGAGATGGCGTGGGGGGAAGAGGGAAAAGATGTTTTCCCATCCACGCTGTTGACTGCGTGATGTCGCCTACTTGCTAGGCTCACGCGGTGCGGTTCTTTTCCACGCACGTTAGAAGAGAAAGAGAAAGCCGACATCGATTGACCGACAAGCACTTCTAGACAGGCCTACGAAGCCAAAAAGCTTTCTGAACACATGCGCCCGATGACGTGTGCGACAACGTGTGTGCACGTTTAGGGCTCGCCGATTGTGGGCAGTCGTTTCCACGCCGAATATCTAACGCGCGCGAAGCCGGACGAAAAGGCTACGTGTCATTTCTGATTTCGTACGCGGATGCACGCGCACGTTAAAATTAATAGATAAATACGTAATTTAATATTTAAATATCTCGATCCTTTACTTCGCTTATAGACTGGATTAAGGCGCGCGAATATGTATGATGAGGGAGGCCAAACGGAAGGAGGTCCGGCAAAACTTGAATTCGGGACCTCCCATTATGACAGGATATGAGATTTTATAGGATTGCGGCTAATTATTCCAAAAATACACCCGAGCCGGTAATTGCGGATCGTGTTGCATAGTGTTTGGTAATGTGTGGTGCTAAGTTAGTACTTAATGATGGATTCTGGAAACTAACGCAAATCGCAAACTTAATCCTTTTTTATTTTAAATAAATAACTCGAGGACACGAGCGCAGTGTTGCTGTTTTGTGGAGATCCATGGAACACCATACAAGTCCAATGAATTGGTTCAATTCGGGCATTTAGTCTATCGCACGTAGTTGGCAGGGTCTGAACACATGATCTTCGGCTCCTAAGTTGGAAACTCCCGAGGCTCTAGTCAATTGCATCGGTCTAGATAGTTTCAATCTAAAATCCGGAGATAGAGAGAGAGAGAGAGAGAGAGCTTAAGGGTGAGCTAGCGAGCCTCAATCGATTAGCATTTTCATGGGCAAATTCAAGGGTACGCTTTCCTATATCAAACTTACACGTTCAAGATTTTTTGTTCTTTGCGTTTTCTCGGAATTACTCGAGCCGAGGATCACAAAGAACTCGATTGTCATCTAGTGAGTTAAGCCCGACGCTCCGCTTTTTTACTACTCTACATTATCTCCTAGGCACGCAAGTCGTTCATTTCTTATATGAAAAAAATAAATGCGTGAGGAACGGTCGATTTGATTTGATAATTTTTCGAGCATACTTTTTAAAAATTGGGAGGACTCCGGTGAGTGTAGTTCACGGCGGAAGGTGGCTTGGCTGCGGGCGCAAGATCCTCTTATTCGAGGGATGGCGCGAAATCTGCCAAAGCTGGCTCTACTTTTGACCGGTCCCCGGCGCGGGGAAGGGAAAGGGGGTGACGTCAGCGAGCGCGCAAGGCAAGGTCCGGCTTCTTGGGACCTGGCGGGGGGGTCAAATCCTACGTGGCGGTGGATTTTACGCAATCTTATACTCTGTGCCGCACGATCGGAGCAGCGACCTCTCCTTGTCTGCCACGTGTCCCGAACTCTGTTCACCGATCCAACGGTACTGTTCCTACGTGTGCTCGCCTCCAAAAGAAAATGACGTGTTTGAGCTGAACACGCTTTTTAGCTTCTTATTTCGCAAAAAAAAATGTGAAAAGTTTGTAAAATATTTTTCAAAAGGTCATTTTCAAGACAATGACAAGAATTTTCTGATATTTCCGTCGTTAGATTTCTAAATAAACATATTGGGGCGCTAGCGGCTTGTGCATGAGCAACCGAAAAAGCAAATACGAGTACCGGGGTCCCAGGTTTTGCCTCGACGGACCCTGACCTGGGCTTGGGCACATGGGACTCAGGCACCAGCATGGGCATCGATCCCAAGTCCAGTCTCGATGGACCCGAGCACCGGGGATTGGGGCACGAGCTCCAAGATCCCTGGCTCGGTCTTGATGGACCGAGGCACAAGCGTTGGGGACACGAGCACAAGCATCGGAGTCTTGTACTCAACCTCGACGAACTGGTTGTACTCAACCTCGACGGACTGGGTGTGGGTTCCGAGGTCCCAGACCTGCCCTCGATGGACCCAGGTCCAGGCCTGACCTTGATGTATGCGGGAGTCGACCTTGATGGACCTAGGCACCGACACTGGGGTCTCGGGTCCGGTTTCAATCCACTCAATGTCGATCATAGGGACAAGGGTACGGCGTCAGGAACTGAGCTTGGCCTCGATGGACTTGGGCTTGGGCATTGAGGTCCCAGCCTGACCTCGATGGACACGAGTGCAACCTTGATGGATAGGGGCCCATTGCGCATTGGCACTAGCATCACAGGCCCGACCTTGATGGATCTAGTCTCGGGAATGGGGTCTCGGGCCCTTTCGCCATGGCCCTGAGCCTGGCCTCAATGAACCCGTGCCTATAGTGCTCGGCCTCAATGGACTCGTGCCTAGGTATTAGGGACCCGAGCACGAGTACTATGTTCTTGGATCCGGCCTTTGTGGACCCAAGTCAAGCGTCAGGGAGTCGAGCAAAGGTACCAAAGTCCTAGGCTCGGCTATTGGTGCTGGTGTCTTGAGCCCAACCTTTTTGGACCCCGGGCTTGGGTGCTAGGGTTTTGAGCCCGGCCTCTTTGGACCCAGCTTGGCCTTGATAGACCTCAATGGACCTGGCCTCGATCTCTAGATCGGGGTCCGCTGCTAAAGGCCTAGGAACAAGCGTTGGTTTCCCATGTCTAAATGCAGAGTTTTTTGTCCAAGTGCTGCTATGATTTCCAATTTTTTTAAGGGAAAATCATTTTCCTAAATTTTAAGCGTAGATTTTCCGTTGACTCATTTTCCTAAGTAATCCGAATGCCTGAAAAAGACAAACTTATTTTTGCGAAACAAACAGAGCCTTAAAAATAAATGACGTGAAACTTTTTTCCTACAAATTGTTTGCATCGCTTATAACAAATGAATGAGCGAAAAATATTTTCATCGTCTATGAAAATGTTTAGACGTTGAATTGTTGTCCATAATGAAAATATTTTTAATTAGCTAATTCTCTTAAGCAATATAAGTGATTATTTTTAGAAAAACATTTTTCAAAGAATTTATTTCCCGATAAACAAACGGAGTCTTAAACTCGAAATTTGTGATTATGATTTTTTCAATCGTAAACGCGAAAAACTCTCACATTACCGATTAATAACAGTGAAAAAACAAGTTAGTTAAAAGAAATGTTTTACAGAGCCCGTGTTTCACTTAAAACTCGTGATTTTATAAAGGAAAAATATTAAAAACATACCTTACTTGTCAGCCTTTGACCGCTTACATGTCTCTAGATTAACCTTTGAAGGCTAGTTTGCACATTCACAATCACTATCATCATGTTGCCATTTACAAAAGCTCCATTTCCTTTCAAAACTGCTGATTCTCAAATCCTAAATTCTTATGCCCATTTAAACACTCAAGACCAACTTAAAAACAAATCACTCAAAAGTTAATGTGTGTGCAAGAAAGGGCAATTGAGTCTTTTCCTTACGTGTGTTTTTGTTTAGAGGTGTATGTAAATGGTATTTGCAAAAATAGAGGTATGCAAGTAGTCGTTGGAGTCAAAATGAGGTATGCCTTCGGTATTTTTTTTACGGTTAATACCACGAAAAACCCCAAATTGGAACGCATGTTACAAATTTGCCAAAAACTAATTTTTTATCACCAAATACATTTGTGATAAATTTATCTTTCGTTAATTTTTGCTAAATTATATTAATACTATGAAAAATTACAAACTGGTACACCTGCGATAAACGGAAGGTAAAACCTAAAATCGGTACACCCGTCAACTGCCATATGTCGTTAAATTCTATAATTTAACGATAAAATTTAACGGAAACTGACGATGGGTAAATTTTTCGTAAGTATGCTGGTTTGAGATTTTTTGTGATATTAATTAAATTTTTTTTTATAATCCATGGCAAATGTGTGGAAATTCGTCTCGGTTGGTGAGATTTTAATATGGATCTTCACATTTTACATCCCTTCTGATATATTTGATTAAATTTTTTCAGATGATAAATTCTCACTTTTGACCATCCGCCGCGTGCTGACAACATCATGACGTAGCTCCGCCAACATCTCGAAATCTTGAATATGTCTCGCCTCTTTTCTTCGTCCCCAAACAAAACAACTTTTTTTCTCCTCTCCAGTCCAATTAGAAAGGTCGTACCACCTCTATGGCGTGGTCCCACTAATAATAATTCAAAAGGCTTTTACCATATTGAAATTAAATTAAATAAAAAAAACTGAAATAAAGAATTCTATATCTTTTTTTTTCCTTAAAAAAAGCATATTAAAATATTAAACTACGTCTTTATCTAACAGTTTAAGTTTTTAAAAAGTTGGCTATGTTCCACCAAACCTCACATGGCATCAAAGCAGGAAGTTCCGAATTCAAATTTTTTTAGACTCAATTTGTCAAAAGCCTCACAAGCGATAGCTGAATTAGGCATCGCCAGTGTGACACAATTTTCAATTGAAATGGTACATATCACAATGCGTGTCTGTATGCATAGATTATATTGAACATGTGTAATACATTATCAAATGTCGAGAGAGTACAGATGATCATCTCTTATTTTGCCTTGTTCTTTCTTTGCATGAGAAAGCAACGAACAGCGACGTTTTCCAATAAAAGGAGAGGTGGACAATGGATCCAACGCATTGACGTTTGACGATGCTTTTGCCATGGAATAGATGAAGGGGACGTCCAATTCCTCCTCAACCGTGGAAAGACACGAGCCTCGCTTGGACCGAGGCGTGCGCCGAAATGAAACCCACTTCATTTTGTCATGGAATGGAAAAACCGTGGACTTAGTCTTATAGAGCCAACGGTATTTTTCTTGCACCACTATAATGCACGTTCACGGTCCATCAAATCGGACGATTATTAAAGGGGGAACGTACTTCTTTTGCTTTTCACTTGCTTTTCCGCTTTGCTTTCTCGTCTTTCTTGCGGTGATTCCAAGCCCATTTCCCGTTCCGATCGGAAGAACCCACCAACGTTTTGGGACTTTATCGTGTTAAAGTACCTTGCATTGCTTCATACGGGGTCCATATACCTTTTATATGTATGCGACATCTCTTTATTTATTGGACATTTTAACAGAGGTGGGTTTTGCAAAGTGCCTTGCATTGCTTTACACGGCGTCCACATGCTCTTTATATATATGCATCATCTCTTTATTTACTGGTCATTCTAACGGAGGTAGGTTTTGCCTTGGTTTATTTTGCATGTTCAACCTCCCAATTCGTTGAATTCCATGTATATTGGTATGCTTTTTACATACATGTAGTATCCCTCCACCTATTGATTTAAGTTTTTTGAGTTGGACTTCCTATCAGATTTATTGTGCGCACGCAAAATTTGAAAGTACAACATGTGGAGAGAGAGAGAGAGAGAGAGAGAGAGAGAGAGAGAGAGAGAGAGAGAGAGAGAGACGAATGGCCTCTGAGTTATGGCATAATGTGCAATTTCGCTCATGAACTTTTAATTTATTTAATGTGGTCCTTGAACTTTAACCCAATGTATAAAGTTGTTCCCAAATTTTTCATTTGTTCAATGTGATTCCCGAATTTTTGATTTGTTAGAGTAATTAAATATTAGTCACATCTTCATCTAATAGTTTAAGCATTTATAATAGTTGATAGTGGTCTTACAAAATTTTACATGGTATCAGAGTTGAAGGTTATGAGTTCAAATCTTTCCAGAGCATGGTTCGACAAGTTTTGTAGCACAATTGATCCATCACTATTTGTTTATTGTCATCATTGTCATATTATTATTCTATTGCTCTATGCGGATGATATAATCCTCACTGGTGATTTCTCAAAATTACTAAATCATCTTGTGCAGGCACTTGGTCAAGTATTTTCCATGAAAGACCTTGTCGCTCTTCATTATTTCTTGGGCATTGAAGTCAATCGCTCCATGATGGACTCTTTCTCTCGCAACAAAAATATGCATCTTTTGAATCAAGCATCAATGGTGCAATGTAAGCTGATTACTACTCCAATAGCTACCAAGCAACCACCACTCAAACGTGGTGATAAGCCTTATGCTAATCCATCCCATTTTTGAAGTATTGTAGGCGCTCTTCAATACCTTACCCTCACTCATCCAGATCTCTTACTTGCGGCCAACTTAGTTTGCCAACATATGCATGCCCCAACTGTTGCTCACTATCAGATGGTAAAATGTATTATGGGATATGTTTGCGATACTTTATACCTTGGGCTTCGCATTTTGTCACGTAGTTCTCTCCATTGTTTGGCTTTGCCGATTTAGACTAGGCAAAGTGCAAACTCACTTGACGTCTTGCCACTGATTATTGTACTTTTCTCGGCTCAAATTGCATTTCATGTGTGCTAAGAAATAACTTACTGTGGCCCGCTTCATAGTTGAAACTTAATATTGGGTTCTTGTTTCCGCAGTTGCTGAACTCACTTGGATTTCATGCATATTGCGTGACATTGGGATCTACCAATATCAACCTTTGTTACTTTTCTCGGACAACATGTTAAAATTGTTTCTCACAACTAATCAAGTTTTTCATGCTTGAACAAAGCACATTGAAATCGATTATCATTTTGTTTAGGAAAAGGTTGCTCTTAGTTGTATTGTAACTCATTATGTTCTATCTTCCTCACAAATTGCTAATATATTTATCAAACCGTTGACTTGAGATAGGTTTGTTGGTTTACGAATCAAACTCGATCTCTAGTTCTCCCCATTGACCGGTTTGAAGGGGAGTATTGAAGCAACAAATCAAAAAGCAAAAAATCAAATGGTTACAGTACATAATCTTTTATAAATCAGCACGAAGATAACATATCAAGCAGAGTATTCATGAGTTGATCATTTGGAAATCTTTTCTAATTTGTCTTTTATTCAATTTCCTTGTAAATCAGATTGCATCTTTTATTTTTAACTTTTATCATAATTATAGGTGATGATATCTCTATTTATATTGTACCACATATCAATGAAAGGTAGCGCTTCATCGACTCAATTCTTTATTTTCTTTATGGTAAATGTTTGATCTAGTTTGTGAACTATATGAAAATGTTCATTGTTGTCCTGAACATGAATTAATAGAAGAATGACATTTGATATATTCATATAGTCTAAGGATCAAATTGAACATTTACCAAAAGTTTAGAGACTACATTGAACAAATTAAAAATTCAAGGGTCACATTGTATATTGGGATAAAGTTCATAGATCATATTGAACAAATTAAAAAATTCAGGGATTACGTTGCTTATTTGGTCAAAGTTTAGGGACTATGTGTGTACATACATTTGGATTTGATTAAAGGGCCGAGGTGACATGAAACGGATGGTTTTTTTTTAATCATGTATAACGCACGTGAATTTGAAGTTTTTTAGCATCCGACGTGACAAACTTGGACGCTTAGGTATTTTGTCAAGTATAGCCACGGTAGCCGGGAACCATTGACCATGTAGAGCGAGAGATTGATCGAGGGTGACAGGATAATGTCGAGAGAAGCAAACGAAATGTGTGTGTGGAAGGTGGGAACTAGCTTGCACCGACCAAAAGAGCACCTAAATATTAAGAGAATTGGGCGGGCGACTGTAGTAATGGAAGAGGAACATCGTACCGACTACTCATGACCATGACCATGATTGCCAGTGGCATCATTCCGTGGGTAAACGGGCCTCCAAAGGACACCACAAATTTCAAAAGGCTTCTCTCCCCGCCGTTCAACCTCTCCCACCAGTGCCGGTTTCGAGACAGCGACCCCATCTCTTTCCTTTTTGGTCAAACGTTCAATCGCCTCCCACGGATTTGATCGTATGCTTTTTTCTTAACTTTCTCGTGACCTTGTGTCGATGACCATTCTTTCCCGGAGAAATCTCGCCTCGACACCCGTTTGGGGCGAGCCCGAGTTGAGATCGCCCCCGCTGAGCTCGGGTGGGATTCTTGTGTGGGTCCTTCATGATTCCCGGCAATCTTGCCTTGACCCGGTTTCCCATTGTCCGAGTCGAGCGCACCGCCGAATATCGCCGAGCTCATGTGGGTCCTATCTGATTCCCGCGATATCTACCTGTTATGATTAAATCTGGTTCATAAATTTAGGACAAAGTGCCCCTATCAGACGTTAGCAAGACATCCTTTCCTTACCCCAACTTATCTCCTTCTTTAAAGTTCTTTAGTGGAGATTCACATCCACCGTAGATTATGGAAACGACAAGCAAAACTGCTCAATAAGAACTCTTCAACAATAGACTTCATTCTTGTAATTGGGTAGCGCTGACTTGTGCAGAATCCGATCCAACATTGAAGGATGCTACTGCTATTAGTATCGAAGATAATCTGGGTCTCCATCCGGACTGACTGCACGGAAGTACAAATCTCTCCCGTTTATAGGGAAATCACGTGCTCGTGTGTCCCCAACGATATCATAAACCAGGATTACAAGCCAAACACTCGAACATCACAGGTTATGTGAGCATGACTAGCATGGGATATTTCACAGCCGACGTGCTCACCAAATGGAGCAACGATCAAAGTAGCTCCATTTGGTCCAGATGAGTTATGGCTTGCCAATCTACAACTCTTATGAGTCACCCCCTTACTGTTTCAATGTACTCAAGCTGAACCGAAATCAATCACTGAGAGAAGCGCTCGATGCGCTCGATGCGCCGAATCTGTTGCCTCACTTTGACAAAGAAAGTGATTTGTTAATTCTTTGACCTCTTCAATAAATGACTTGCCATGTACAATCACCTCGTCGAAGCAATGAGTACAATCAGATTAATCAAAGCACCACTGTTGTTGGTCCTGGTGAGAAAGAACTACCTACCTTATCGACATTATGGAAACAAGAGGACAAATAAAGAGAAAAAGGGTGTCCAGTTTGAAGCTTGTCTGAACAGTTAATGTACATCATCCCGGGAGCATTACTTTTCCAGAGTCCGGCAGGTCAAGAAAATTTACTAGGCGTGCACAGTTGGAAGCACTCGTAATTGGACGACTGGAGGATGAAAACTAACCATATTGAAAATTAACCATTTCCTCTCATTTCTTCCAACTGGTTTTGCTTCCCAATTCCATATCCTGGAGATTAAGCAGAAGATCGTCTGAATTCAGGAAAACCTTGTTGCTCGAATTTGAAATTGTATGGGCAATTTCTCTTGAAGCTTCAATTCTCCTCAAAGTGATAAATGCAGGATTGTTGGCTATAGCTTGACCTATCAACTGAGCACTTGCGGCCTCACCCTGTGACACACCGAGAGGAAATAGATCAATCAAGGGCCAAAACAAAAGAACCATCCAAGAATAGAGGTAACTGAAGTTGCAATGAGCTATTGTTGCATCCCTAAATGAAACCTTTCTACGCAAGTAGCCTAGGCTATTTCAACAGGCCAAAGTACTTTGAGCTCAGTCTTGATTCATACCTGTGCTCTAATGACTGCACTCTTCTTGTCTTGTTCAGCTTTCTCCACGACAAATTTAGCCCTTTCAGCTTCTTGTGCAGCCACTTGTTTGGCTTCAATGGCGGCAGTGAACTCCTTTCCGAAAGTTAGACTAGTAATGGACACATCGTCCAACGCAATATTGAAATTAGCTGCTCTGTCTGTCAATATCTTCCGTATTTCTCTACTGACAGCCTAAAACAGGAAAACCAAATTCTTAGCAAATATGTTAACAGTAACATATTGATAAGAATGGGCCTTAACAAAGGGAGAAGTAACAGATCCTGTAAACACTAATCAGTGATTTTGGGTTAATGGAACTCCACAGAGGCCTTACTTTAAAGGCCCGTACCATCTCAAAAACTAGAATCGAAATAAAGTCTATACAGAGATAACCAAAAATCACAAAATGTACAAATTTCAAAACTTAAATACATAAGTCTCATAAGGAAATAGAATCTGCTCCGAGGTATCAGATTTTATGATCTAAGATGCTAAAATCCAGAAACACTGGGCACTGCTACTATACTAGCTAGGTACATACCAAATCAAGGATCACCCGAAAAAGGGGAAGAGAATATAAAGTAGCAAAGGTGCATACATCACAATTTCAGTAAGACAAGCAACATCAGCTGATGATTCAAATCACCATCAGCTTCTCACTTTTCCTGTCATGTAAATGTGACATTGAAAATCAACTCGCTGAACCGAAGAGAACCAAAACAGCTTGTTACCTCTCTTTGGGTAATAAGTTGGCTTGCATTGTACTGTGCAACCACAGCTTTCAAAGTTTCATGAATAATCGAAGGCAAAACCCTCTCATTATAGTTTTCTCCCAGCGTACGGTAAATTGTAGGTAATTGATCAGGTAAAGGGCGAGTCAGGACTCGAAGTCCAATTTTGACCTACATTGAAAGAGATGATTGATTTCAATGGGCATAAACTTTAACATTCAAAACGATTCTAACAATGGTTAAGGGATTTTGGTGAACAACAAATCTAATGCAAAAGATTTTTCAGCAATGGCTACTGGTTGCTGAAAGCACATGGAACAAGGTAATAAAATCTGACAGTCACATACAATGGAACATTGCAGCAGAAGCTCCCACAATCTCGTATTTGATGTTATTTTGTGTGTCAGCTATTTTCTGTGAACTCCATCAGCACAAATCAAGCACAAGCAAACTGTGATATTCATTTCTGGCATTAATCACGATTAATGTTTCTACCTCAGCTACAATGTGTGAGAAAAGGTTCTACATGCGTTCAGGACAACAATTGATTGCCTTTCCTTATTTGGTTGGGTAAGATGAGAGTTATTTCCCAAAAGAACAACTGATGTATAAGACGGTAGAATGACAGAGACACCAGATTTGACCATCTACTATTACCAATGACACGAAAAGAAGAATAGGATCAAAAGAGGTGAAACTTACATGAAACCCAATGTATCTCCACAATTACGTTAGATGCATTGATAATTGTGGCCGGTAGTTTAATCAATCGATAACTAAAACAATTCTTTGATATGATCGCTCTGATTCAAACACAATTGAAGTTAATACTTCTACTGCTATCACCAACCAACAGATGGCCAAGGAGAATATCACCAAACCTATCAACTGATTTACGTAGCCTGTACTTGCCTGACACATGTATAATGATTAGGAATGACCTGCCAGATTTTTCACAAAGACCCGATATTGTCATAATCAGAAAGGTTATCTTTTCACAGATTACAAGACAGCCTTTCATAAAAAAGTTGAAAGGAAAAACTTAAGAAAATACCTACTCTGCCTAATAGTGACAGTGTATTACCAATAATAAGCAACAACAATTACCATCTGAAGGTCCCGACTTCCCGAAGTACTCTCGATCAAATGAGGTCGTGCTCGTACATCATAGATAACTGGTCTCTCGAACCATGGTATCATTAGATGTGTCCCTTCAGGATAAACCTGCAAAATTACCAGTGAGTTCAGCATGAAAAATCATCGAAACAAATCTCCATTTAGAAAACCATAGGTCTATCATACATACATCTCTACCCTAAATTAGTAAAAAATTTGTAGTTCAGCAAGCTCTAGCACCATCTCCTGATACCATGCATGCTTACCTTCTTGGAACAATTTTTTTTTTTTATCAAGAACAGCGGAAGGAGGACTAGGGAAAGAAAGTCAGTTTTGAATGATACATCTCTCTCTTTGAAGAATATATAATCCGCTATCATCTATTTCATGATCAAACAGCAAGCTATCGCACTTCATCAAATGAGTACCATGAATTCCTAAAAATTTAACATAAAAAAACTATTGACCAGAACACCTTCCTACTAAGAACCATATGCATGTGCAACAAATGCCCAAATAGGACAAGCACCCATAATGCAATACAAAAAAGTTGAGAAAACAGACTATATGAAGAAATATTTTAGAATGCAATTCCAAAGTGGGGACAGAGTAAGCACATAAGCATATTCAAAAGGCATGACCAATTTTCTATCTACAGGTTCCCATGGATGTGTGTGTGTGTGTGTGTGTGCGCGCATGAGAGAGAGAGAGACAGAGAGAGAGAGAGAGATTTTAGCACAAAACTACTCTCATGATATTAAGCTGTAATAAAGAACCTCGTCTTTAACACCAACTAGGCGGTTGAACATAATGGCTCTATGCCCTCCCTCGACATTGTAAAGACTGTTAGCGGCTCCATACAAGCCAAGACCACCAATCACTCCCAACTTGAGCAATGCAGATGCTGCCCCTCCTCCCGGCACTTTCGGAACTTTCACGTTCTTGAAATTCATCTTCCTATAACCACGAAAAGTCAAACATAAGTTCCTGCAAAGATGACAAACCTCATATCCATTTACTTTTCTCACAAGCCAAAAAGAATGAATTCAATCATCTGAGAACCCACCGGCCAAAGGAAAAAATAGATTACACAGTTCAATTTAAAGAAAAGTCCACTTGGGGCAAATAAATCCCATCCGTAATCAGTAGCAGACATGATGATTACATAACGTTTTTCGAGCATAAAACCCGGCATGAAAGGAAACCATACGACCAAAGCAACACCCCCAATGCATATATTCTAGTGAAGCCAAAGATCTCTCTCAGGCAACAAGTTGAAATTCTGACCCTAAGCTAATCCAGAGCACCAAGACCACTCCCTAAAAGTATCCTCTTCAAGTCTGCCCAACCCTCCACACACCAGCAACCATAACTGACGTATTGCCAGCACCCCCCTTCTCGACCCATTCGGCAATTGGCATCACGAGCCTAAGAAGTACAAACTCACCAAACCGACGACCCCCGGCACTGACACAGAACATAACGTGACTTATCTTGACTACATCCAGCTTCAAGCACGTGCTAGCCACCCACCATAGGATATATAGAGAAAGCCCAAACACATCGATTGATCAACTGGGTGGAAACAAAAACGGTCAAGAAAGAATCCCACCAACAACACATGCCGTCCCTGTGGCCACCGAGTAGCCGAAAGACCCCGAAATTCGAGAACAATGTAGAAACGAGATTCCCACTAGAAAAAAAACGAGTTCACGACCCGATTCCAGAGAACCCCCGAAATGGCATCGCCCCCGGAGCACGAGGATTTGAGCCCGATGCTCAAGCTTGCTTTGTGGAGGGCTTCTACACAACCCCCGCTTCGGCAAAACTTAAAACCGTACCGATTCATTGGTTCTCTACCTTAAAGGGACTCACCTTCACTTTCGGCAGCACCAAATGGATTGCAAATCGAGGGACAGTCACAGGAAAATGGGAGGAGGAGGAGGAGCAACAGGAACTCGCGGGTACCTTGCGCAGAACACAGACGGGAGGACGAGAGGTTTGTAGGGTTTTATGACTCGTCGGAAGCAAAGCAACGGAGGAGGAGCGTACGGTCACAGAGAGAGAGAGAGAGAGAGAGAGGGGGATGGGGTTGTGGGCCCGGATTTGTACGGTCAACGGGGTCAAGTTTTGTCCTCTTTTTCCTTCGTTTCGTTCCACATTTTCTTGGAAGACCATCGACCAATCTTTAAGCCCATGAGCCCAACCATCTCCCAAGCCCGTGACCTCCGTGGCTGCGAGCATTAAAAAACAGCAAAAGCGAAAAAAGAAAAATCAAGCACCCTGCGTTCGGGTCTTGCTGTATAGCACCGCGCGTTCTTATTTTTGGGCAGAACGGCCGTCTCGGTGCAAGTGCCGATCCTACGTAAACGTGCTGGATCGAATTAGGACCGCGTCGGTTTCGAGGTCAATGAGACTGCGAGAGATGAATATTGTCTGTAAACGGTTATTGAATAGTCGGTCGCGTATATAGAGTTGGAAGTTTTGTCTCTTTTTAGTTCTTTTCGCTCTTGATAGAGAAAATGACGCGAATGACCCATAGGTTTTGGTCCAAGATGTAATGTCATCGCTGGATTTGTCCCTGCAAAGAAATAACAATAATAATAATAAAGCCGAATTTGAAACTTCACAGAAATTTCAAAATTTAAACCCTGTAATTTATTTTTATGTTCATTTTGCTCCCCCCTCCCCTCCATCACGCAAAGCAAGCCCTAGGCATTGCTCGAGATCGGAGGCAATCGATAGACGAGTTTGAATGACCTCGGGCTCTTAAATAAGGCATAATCTGTTGTTCGAGCCTACTCATAACCCCCGAGAAAATTTTAAAAAAAAAGAAAATTATATTGAAATTCGCCGAATCGAACCAAGCTGGGATTCATAACTAAATAGCCTTATCCAAGCTTTGCTTCAATCGGTTTTAGATCCTGGGCGGCCTTGGTCAGTTTCTGCTCGAGCCCACGATAATGTCTGTCGAAAAAAAAAAAAAAAAGTGAGCTTAGTACGGAATGTAACTGGAGATGTACGGCATTGACTTGTGCTAATTAGATTTTTCTTTTAATAGAACGCTATGTATTTCCATGTGGAAGACAGAGACGCACCACCTGCGACGATGTCTCCGTCTTCTTCTACGCAACGAACCCTCCTTTTCTGGCTTAACCGTTGACTTTATCTAATTGAAAATTGAGGGTTTGCTAGAAATTGAAATTTATGGGTTGTTGAATAGAATCCATCGCGACATCGAGGATTGGTCCGACACGATTGGGGGCTTTGACTTGCGAGCCGCGATGAAACTCCTGGCAATTTAGAATTTTTCCGTACGGATGTCCCACCTCTCATGGGACAGCGACCGTACGTATATCCAGGCAAAGTACCAAGAGGGAGGCGATGATAAGCTATGTGATAAGCGCGCTGACTCTTTCGAGTTTCCAAAATTTGGTTCGCCACCGGCTTGACGTTCATTTCATCTTGAGTAAACGACGCAGAGCTACCCAAACCTTAGCCCAATATGTTATATGATTTGTGAACTTTGAATTTGCTCGATGTGATGCTTGAACTTTAGCCTAATATGTAAGTCTGTAGATTATATAAAAATGTGCAATGTTGTTCATGAATTAATGGAAGGACGACGTTAAAAGTTTAAGGACTAAAAGTTTAGGGATCACATTACACATTGAAATAAAATTCTGCGGTCACATTGAATAACTTAAAAGTTCACAGATCGCATTACACATTTGACCAAAATTTAAGAATCATTTATGCCATTATCCCTTTTGTCTTTTACCATCCCAGAAAAGGCATTAATGCTATAATCATATTAACTGCTACCACATCATACACACAATTAATTTCTTTTACGAAAGTATAGTCCCTAAGGGGATTCAGGCAAAATGCGTTTATGGAAATTGAGCTATTTTGAACGTTCGTTTCTAGTCCTCAAAATTTTTACTTCCCCACATTTATAGAAAAGCAAATTAATGTTGTACAATCGTGAAATTAAAGCTTAAGGACGAATAACTAATCTACTCGAAGAGTTGAGAGACCAAGGATGCATTTTGATTAGGGTTAATATCATGAAAAACCTCAAATTGGTACACTTATGATAAGTTTACCACAAATTAATTTTTTGACCACAAAAAATTCCAAACTGATTTGCGACAAATTTACTCTCTGTTAATTTTCGTTAAATTGAATTAATACCACGGAAAATAAAAAAACCATTACATTTGTGACAAACGGAGGGTAATACCCAAAACCAACACACTTGTCAACTGCAACGTGTCATTTAACTTAGTAATTTGACTGTAAAATTTAACGGAAACTAATTGAGGGTAAATTTGTCATAGACATACCGATTTGGGGTTTTTGGTGGTCAAAAAATTAGTTTGGAGAAAATTCATCAGAGGCATATCGATTTTAGTATTTTCCGCAGCATTAACCATTTTTATTACTGACGCGGTTGTTCGTGCTGCGAACAAGTTGGGACACTAGATTTTATCGAAGCAAAATTAATTTATCAAGGTTTAATCACCGGTAGTGGTCCACATCGGATGCATGCAGCCATGCCTATATTTTTCCAATTTATTATCACTAATATAAAGAATAATTAAAATAAAAAGGAAACTTCCAATACTATATAGAATTGAAGCACATGGGCTGACGCGTCGCCTTTTATTTCTTTTTGTTAAGTCATTTTCGAGTTTGATTTTGCATTTGCCGCCTAAATATAGAATTATACACTTGGTGAACATAATTTAAGTTGGTCAACGTGATAAAAATATTAATATGATAAATTAGGTACTAGGTGAATATTTAAGTTGGTCACGTCATCAAAAATTGATATGGGGCGGCGGATGAACATTTAGGTCATTCAAAAGATTCTTATGCCAAATATCATAAAAAGAACTGTTGCTTCACATCATTACAAAAAGAGTAAATAGTATTCTGATGACATAAACTATATCTTCATTTTCGTCCAATAACCTCAATTAACATTGTATATATTCTTTTTCATGTGAAATAGATATCTGGGCCGAACTAATCAGTGCATTTGTCTTCTTTCTTGATACTTGAGTTCGAATCATCATACTTGCGCATTCTCTTGGAGTCACTCTAAGGAGCATAGACCCGTGTCTCTTTGAAAATTACCCGGTATGTGTGAGACGAGGAGGCTACAGCACTTGAAAAGGGTAGTTGGGTAATCAAGGAGTTTCGGACACCCAATTGATATCAAAACTAAAAATCGGAGTTTGAAATTTCTTCATATCATTTTAATTGATAATTCTACGTGATACTGTTTTCACTCCTTCGAATTCTAAATGCTAGATAGCTTTTGTCATGCACGTATTCGTTCGTATTTTCTGATTTCCGTTTTTAAAGGGAGGATGAGTCTTGCTTCTTTTGAGTTTGGAATGCATGTTTATCCGCCAGATAGCTAAGATCAACGTGATCGAATAGCTTGGTGATAAAAAAAAAACGATGATCATTTTTCGCCCAAAACCTCCTGGTGATTAGGGAGGTGATTAGCTTGTGTTTAAGTAGAATTCTGTACGTTGACCGGGGGTTAACTCTTTTGTGTGACGGTCGCACCATGTGAACACTAACGCGAGGCATCAAGTGCCTA
This sequence comes from Syzygium aromaticum, assembly GCA_024500025.1. Lineage (NCBI taxonomy): Eukaryota > Viridiplantae > Streptophyta > Magnoliopsida > Myrtales > Myrtaceae > Syzygium > Syzygium aromaticum. The sequence goes on from CM044895.1 coordinate 8,309,898, forward strand.
ATCAAACGATGTCCATTTTCGAGTTTTGTTCACGAATCACATTAAAACATGAATGAGGGATCCGTGTCGCCATATCAAGATGTCACAGATTACAGATGTCATTTTCTAGTAAAGTTGAAGCATATCGAGGATAAGTCTTTCGTGCAATGTTTGTATTGTGCGATGACTTACGGGACATCGCACCCCTGATCAAGTGATATTATTTGATGTTTGGTTCAATAATCATAACAATTCTTGCCCTTTTTCCTGATAGCTTAGATTTTTGAGAAAAATGATTTGTCTCACATGGTACTAGAGCACGGATCAAAAGCTTAAATTCAGTTTACATGCAAGAGGGAGTGTTAAGAAGTATGCTGCAACTACAACATTGGCACGTAATGCCGGGATTTGAACCCTTGGTCCGTGCTCTGATTCCATCTCTGACCGTGCAAACCGCGAAGCAAAACATGGTGATGGCGGCCTGATCTGACTAGTCATAACTGAAAAATCAAGTGATTTGCTAATAACCTTCACCATGCATATTTTATGCTCGTGAGGGCATATATATTGGGCTTTCTGGCTTCCATTCTCAACCAAGTTAAAGCAGCATCCCAGCAGAATCAACACCAGAGAGAGAGAGAGAGAGAGAGAGAGAGAGAGAGATGGAGGGGGGGAATGGTGGGCTTGAAGAGACACCAACATGGGCAGTCTCAATAATTTGTCTCTTCTTCTTCATCGTCTCCTTCGTTATGGATTCTGGCCTTCACCACTTAACTGAGGTACTTTGTTCAACTACTGTTGGAGATCAGTAAACGTTGGTGTTTGTGCCGACAGCCTATGTAAATTTACATAATGTGCGTTGTCTCTTATAAGTTGATAACTTCATGTCCTGATGTTCTTGAGGTGGGGGTTGTGTTGATTGTCTTAGTTTCTCAAGAAGAGGAGGAGAAAGTCTCTCAATAAAGCTCTGGCAAAAATTAAAACAGGTCAGTCGAAAATGAATCTAAGAGTAGCCTTTTTCCACGTAATAGAGTTTTACTTGCTCCAACGTTGCTGTAGGACTGTGTACTTCGGTTTTAATGACATTTAATGGAGATAATTTGCATTTGCTCGCTGTGTATATTCAGAATGACATCAGTAGTTCATCTACAAGCATCGATTCTTACAAATTGTTAGCATCTATGCCTAGTTCGTAGGGCAAACGACTAATTATAAGGTTTGATATGGATGTGTAGAAATGATGAAAATGGGGTTCATATCACTGCTTCTGTCAATTTCGGAGATACCTATATCGAGAATATGCGTGACAGAGGCAGTGGCGAGCTTGTTTCTTCCATGCAAAGACGCAGTGGAGTTTGCGGAACCGACTGTTTTGTCTGCAGCTCAAGTTTCAGCAGCATCAGGCTTGAAGCCAGACTCAAACACCTCACTTGAAACTGCAGATGATGGATCGTTTTGCACAGCAAAGGTGGAGAAAAGAGGATTAATCTCTAGAAACTAGTCATCCATTTGAGTAGTCATCATCCTTGGAGAGTACTGCACATAGTTTATTGAGATTTGTTCATAAGTCACATTGCAGTTTCCTGGGACACACGTAGCCATATTTAAAAGATCTCATCTAGTCTATTATGAATAATTTACTACAAAATTCAAGCACCTCGTAATGCTAATAATTTTTGGCTGAATAAATTGTAAATTTCATATAACTTTGATACAAGAGCAACCTGAATATCGATGCCAGAAACATTGCCAGCGCTAGATTTCGTTGGAGATAAACCATCTTAATCTTTGTGTACTGATTGCATGTTCTTCCTTTGGGTTGACAAATTTTCAGGGTATGGTTCCCTTAATTTCGAGGGATGGGGTGATCCAACTCAACATCTTCATCTCGGTATTGGCTGTTTTTTACGTTTCTTACTGCCTCTTAACCATGTGCTTGGGAATTGCCAAGGTAATAAACGTACTGCCAAATGATTAGAAGATCGTTGCAGTGCATATTAATATACGAACTTATGTCCTCACACGTTAAAGGAGTAATCGATGCGTTTGGTCTTGTCACAGATGGCAAAATGGAAGTCGTGGGAGGAAGAGACTCAAACCCTCGAGCATCAGATTGTTCATGGTAAGCTTCGACCTCCACTACCAGTCCTTGTCTACATGATCTCACCCCATAGATAGAGTTGCAATTTTAAGATGCAGATATTCATGTTCTGATCAAATGTGATTGAGAAATTTGTTGCTCTTAGAGTAATGAAACTAGAGCTGAGCTCGGATGCAAATGATTCCCATAAATGATTTTGATATACTCTCGGCATTACTATATTTGCTGGCAGATCCAAGGAGATTTCAGTTTACACGTCAAACGTCATTTGGGCAGCGACATCTGAAATTCTGGAGTCGGCATTCTCTTTTACTTTGGCCAGTGAGTTCGCCGTAATTGTGAGCTAAGAATTAAGTATCTCGTTTACAGCTAGTGTGTGCGTTTCAAACCTATCAATAATCGAAATTAGAAATTTCATTCACATGCCATGATATCTATATATGTTGCTGAGACAGCCATCACTCTTGTTTAATGGATTTTTCTGTAGAACATGTTGCAGGGACTGCCACCACCCCATAGATACATGAATTGAACTTGCTCTATTCATTATGGTAGGCTACAGAACAATGTACGACCTAGGCATTGAACATTAAAATTATGATAATGTTGCTTAACAGAGCCAAACTCAGTCTGGCCATTGATTTATGCTATCATCCTCAAGTATGGTTTTGGATTCCTGACTGAAATTATCCTTTATTATCATTGTTCAAGGTTTGTTTTGTCCGACAGTTCAGAGGGTCAATATCAAAAGCTGATTACTTCACTCTCCGTCATGGATTCATCATGGTAAGAGGATGTCTTCTTCTACCTTGTATTGGCAACTCTGGGGCGAAGATCTACTTATGGATGTGTGATGATTTCTGGACTTGAAGATTTTGTCAATGAAGTAGTTCCGCAAATTAAAAAAGTCCTTTTACTTCATAGTTCTAGAGATAATGAAGACGTGAAATAGGTAGTAGTAAGTCACCCAACACCTCCGCATGCAATGACTAACTGTATTCTTCATTTTTACTTGCTCCTAGGCTAATGCCTCTGGATGTAGCGATTTCAACTTCCAGAAGTTCGTTAATAGAGCTCTTGATGATGATTTCAAAGAAGTGGTCGAAACCAGGTGAAATATTCCCCCCTAACCCCTAAGTATTTGTCCAGCTTCACACTAGATTCTGCATCTTGACTGACGAAACTAATGAGATTTTGTCATCCTTTTATCAAAACAATGAAGTAATAGTGACCATTCTCGCAGATTTTGGATTTGGATCTTCTCCATAATCTTCATATTTTTCAGTGCGCCCGGTAAGACAATTCCTCGCAAGATGCACAAAGCTTTTGAATATGTTGCAACTCCTTTTAAATGTTTAAGTAAAAAGGTATTCAATTCATAGAACTGTACTCCCAGCCAGATGCAAAAGTATCCATTGCTTGACACTTTCAACCTGATTTGAGTGCAGAGTTCTACAACTACTACTGGCTTCCTTTCATCCCTCTCGTGGTACGAACCATGGTTTGTCATGTTACTTTGTTCTGTGATGAGCGGATCCGATCAAGAAAACCCTTGTCCTGTTGCTTAGACTTTGTTCTTCTTTTGCAGATTGTTCTAGCTGTCAGTACAAAGCTCCAAGTGATAATAACACAAATGTGCGTGCAGAGTTGCTCTACGAATTCTGTGACTCGAGGGACCTGTCTTGTGAAGCCCCACGACGACTTGTTCTGGTTCAGACAACCCAATTGTCTCCTCCATCTCATCCAGTTCATCATGATCCAGGTTTGTATTGCTATTGTTGTACCGCTCTCATCACTTGATCGAAAAAAATAAGGAACAAAGCTATTTAATTCTCATGTCTATTATACCGGCTAAAAATGAGTGCCTCCGTGAGTCTAGCAGCTGACATCAACGGACAATAACTGGAAACGCATAAGACAACTTCAGGCATAACATTTTCTCTTTTGATTTGGTTGCAGACCTCCTTTCAGCTGGCGTTCTTTGCTTGGACGTGGGTAAGTCTATTCGAGCAAGGTTGATTGAAACATTTGTTTTGACTGTTAGCTGATCCTGTTTGCAATAACAGTATGAGTTTGGCCTTAGATCTTGCTTCAACCAAGGAACCCAAGACATTGCCATAAGGATTTCTATCGGTGCGGCAGTGCAGATTCTGTGTGGTTATGTGACATTACCCCTTTATGCACTCGTCTCACGGGTATTAATTCACAGATCCTAGAGCCTCATTCATGTTGCTTAGGGTTCATTCTAGGATCCAGCCTAGAGAAACAACGAGAATGGTTCTTGTAGAGTAGAGATATGTTCTGCAAAATGACAATAATGCGTGTTAGCAATTGTGGAAATGTTGCATAATCGTTTGTGATATGGTGTCTAAGCAGATGGGCTCTGGGATGACGAAGGCTATGTTTTCCGACTGCGTAGTGGAAGGTCTCAAGAAATGGCACAAGGACGCGAGACGCAGGCTTTCAAAGAGCAGATCGATTTCAACCATGACCTCTTCAAGACTATCTTCAGCTGACACTTCGATTTCGGACAAGTACCTGCAGAACCAGGATGATGAACTTACTTCAGAAACTGCCACAAGCCCTCCTTCTAGACCCACCAATGTCACTGAAGACACACTGCGATATCACGGCATCTCTAGTCCATCGATGTTGAACTTGTCGATACATGAAATTACTGAGGAAGAAAGTCCAGTGATCATAAGCAAAAGAGTCGTTTATGATGGGGAGATCTCCTTTGCCAGCAGCTGGAAAGATTCGGGCCGCTTAAAGCCGATTGAAGATTGTACTCCGATAACTGAAGGAGACGGCTCTGATCAGTTCACCGGATTTGATCGGTGACATCAAAGTTGGATGTGAATTCTGTGCATTTTGTGTATGGTATAGCAACAACTCTTAATGTACTGAGAAGTGATCTCTTTTTCAAGGATCCTCCATTCCTCCATGTTCTTCAGATTGGTCCGGTTTACTTCTCATGAACATGGTCTCTCTTCATGAAAACTCCTGTGCAACATAGTCTTGATTAGAACAATTCTAAAATGAATCAACAGAATGGTGGAGAGCTTAGTATTGAAAATGGAGTTAGTCGAGTTATTGCCATGCGAGACGAAATGCGACTAGGGGAGAGCGGTTCGAGAGTTGATAGGCTATGGGTCTAGCCTCGGACTTATCTTTCAAGTGCATGTTTCTGATTTGGAACTTAGAGACCTATGTTCCGGCAGCATTTCTATAATAGGACTAATATCATCAAAAATCTCAAATCGGTTATCTGTGCTATATTTACCTAAAATTAACTTTTGTATCACAAAAAATCTCAAGCTGTTATATTCGTGTTACATTTACCTCAAACTCACAAATCCACGTCACATTTACCCTAAATTGTGATAAATTTGGGATTTTTTGGGTAAATATGACACATGTGCACTGGTTTGGGATAATGGGGACAAGTGTATTAGTTTGAGATTTTTTGGGTATAGAAATTAGTTTGATGGTAAATGTGGCACGGATGTACCAATTCAACTTTTTTTGTTATACAAAAATTAGTTTGGGGTAAGTGTGGTATCAATGTACTCGTTTAAGGTTTTAATAGTATTAAGTGAATCTTTGTAAAGGTCTTGTGGCCACTTGTTATCAATAACTAATTAAAGAACATTTTCATTTTAATGCGTTGATTCTACAACACACGATAAAGATAATACTTTAAAAATGACAAATATTTTGTGCGTGTGAGGTTAACCAGCACTCATTAACAAAATCCTATTTATAAAGAGGAAACTTGTTAACGTGTGCTCCGATATTCATTAATCATAATTAGTAATGAATATCGGGTCTTTTAACAAGTATCCCTAAGACACAAGATGATTCTGTCTTTCTCCATGTCAAATCCATCTTGAAGTCGTTCATACATTGTAACGGGATATTGAACATAATACTAATGGGGAGTACATTGGTAAGGGGTAACAATTTGTGTTCTTTCATGAAGATCTAGTTAGACTTCTGGATATCCCATTTTCGCACTCCCATATCGATTTATGCAGATTTCCAAATTTCTGAGACAAAATTAGTTCGGCGGTAAATGCCTTGTAGTATATCAATATAAGGTATTTTGGGGAGATTAAAATTAGTTAATGACAAATATATTGGGACACCAATTTGACAATTTTTAATGGTATCACACTTTATCTGTTATTCTTTTGGTCGAATGTCACACTTCATTTCACTTCCATATTTTTTCACCCACTAACAAAGAATTCCCACAGATCAACAAGGGAGGGGAGAGGGAACCTCCCAAGCATTTCCACAATTCTCCCTCCTTCAATGGAGTGAAATGGGTGATGTCTTCTTGTTCTGTCTCTGAATTTGAGAGAGAGAGAGAGAGAAATGGTACTACCGGTATTGAAGTTAGGAACCCTGGCTGTGAAAACCTTCAGCAAACCCATCGCCAATCGCATCAAGAAAGAAGCCGCTCATCACCCCAAGTTCAGACAGCTCATCATCAATCTTGCCCAGGTTTATCTTTTTCATCCCTCTCTCTCATTTTCGTCGACAACGATGCCTTCTTTGTTCAGTTTTCTCACGTGGGTCGAGTCATAGTTTGCTGTTCTTAATGCTTGATGGTTAATTTCTGCGAGCTTGATATTGGGTTTTGGACCTTTGGTCCTGTTTGTTAGTCCGGGACATAGGAGACTTGGTGTTCTGTTTGTAACTTCTGAGCATGTTGGACTGCCAGTGGTGGATGATTGAAAACCTTTTGTTGTTTCCAATAAGGCGAATCACAGGTTTTCCACGCAAATTCAAAGGCGCATTTACGGTCATGCGACCGACGTCGCCATACGGCCTTTGAATGAAGAGAAGGCTGTCCAGGCTGCTGCTGATCTTGCTGGTGAACTATTTGTGTTCTCGGTAGGTATTGCGACTTTCCCATTTCCTAGTCCTCCTCCACATGTGCTGGCGATTGAATTTTGTGGCAATTTGATGCTTGCGGGTGAACTCATCACGAGAGGATATGAATGGAACAAAATCATGAATTTTTTTGTTTGTGACTCCAAGATGTGAATAAGCATATTCGGGTGGTGCCCTGTTCACTAATGTTGCAGCCACAAAATCATTTGAGATTACATGCTTTAGTTAGTTTTTGTTTTCAAGAAGGTATGGAACATGTACTTGATCCAGGAGTGTATTGGACAATCTAGGGAAATTGTTGCTCGGGTGATTATTTTATGCTTTTCTTGGCATTCGAGAGATTGTCACGGTTAATATTTTTGTCCCTTCATTGGGTTTACATGGAAGTGCTGCTCGTTTTCCTTAAAACAGAAGTACCTTGTGAAAAAAAGTTTGTCTGTTTCTACTGTATTAGCATGCTTTTGTCCCTTGTGACAATTAAAAAAATATGGCAGAAACACATTTTACTGGTCATTCTACCTGTTAGAGGAAGCTGGGTAAGTTCAATAAATATTTGTAGCCATTATGAGCTTTCTCTGTGATTTACTTGTATGTTCATCCTTAGCAGAATTGCTCGTCAAAATGAAAGGCTGCAAACATACAGGGCGCGCTTTACATAATTTTCAGTGAGGACTTCTGTTTTCCTCCTTTTGGAGAATTTCTCCTATGGGGGATATGTTAGTCCAGTTAAATGCTAAATTGATGACTGTGCTAGCTGCAAGCATATGCAAGATATTGATTTTCTCACTGTTATGACCTCACTTTTTTGGGTCATTCTCACGTCCTCCAATGATTCTCGCACTTCCTCAGGTGGCTGGAGCAGCTCTTATATTTGAAGTCCAAAGAAGTTCCAGATCAGAGGCAAGAAAAGAGGAGTTGCGCAGACAGGAACTAGAGGTATCCATCGATATGAGTTTTCCTGCTTGCTTTCCTTTTCCTTTCTCTCTCTGGGCTTGGGTGATAGTCGTTGTAGAAGTTTCTGTGAGGCATGCCTATCCATTTCTTTTAAGCTTCATATGCTTTGGAATGACATTGTATATGGCTAATTGGAGATGTTGCAACATCTGTCAATTCACCTTTCGTCAAATGAAGGTACTTCATGTTTTATATTAGCGTCAATTGAGGAGCTGAAGGAGCATGGATATAATGTCAGAAACTTTCTCATGAGCCGTTATTGTCCTGAGACTGGCAAATAACGACCGTCAACTGCTGAAGTTTCCTTCCGTAACTTAACTTTGGCAGGACTATTACTTTCACATGGTAGTGGCGAAAGGAAATTTCTTGAGGAATGACAAATTTGTTTGTTCTGGTCTGACAAAGTTGCTTGCTACATCATATATATAGAAGTCTATGTGCTCTTTTTCCTTCTTCATCCATTGTGTACCGTGGTGTAGGCGATGAAAAGGAGAGACGAAGAATTAGCTAGAGAAGTTGAGCTGCTTAGGCAGAGAGTTGAAGAACTGGATGGACTTGCCGAAGGACGTGGACTTACTGGTATAAGGCAAACATGCACAACTGTAAATGACAGTGCAAGACCATCTTGATCCCTGTGCTTATAGCTCACACTACTACTGACCAATTTTGTGAACTCAACATAGGACTGCTATCAGCTGGCCAGAGTCTTGATTTTTTCTGACTAATATGGTCAAACAGATTAAACTAGATTGTACCCAAATACAGAATCTATGAAGCATGATGTGAATAATTTCCCTCTCTCCTTTTACTATTACTTCTCCTTATATTTCTGTCTGTTACCATCCGTATGCCTTTAAGATGTTTGCCGGGGTGGTCATTCTGATGATTAACAATGTCAGATTACAAGTTGCGTGTCATTTTTTTACATGTGTTTTGTGTTCAGAAGGCTTTGGTGGGGATTCTCTGAAAGGGTTGGTTAGTTGTTACTAAATCCTGGGCATTTATGTCGATTATATATGTGCGCATGTGCTTGCCTGTGTGTGTACGAACAACAGAAACCTCACGCTCAGTTTGTATTGAAAATTATTCGGATTGCTAGATGACGAGGTGTTTTGGCATGTAAAGATGAACACTATATTGATGACAACTTATAATTTTGACATTTCTCTTGTTTTACATTTCTGATGATCATGAAAAAAACACTTTAGCAGAATAAATAGGACAAGTGCTTCTTGTAGTACAGAATTCCATAGTTGGAGTTCCTCATCTTCTTCTGTTCAGCAATTGTGGTCATTTAACCATGACAGCTGAAAGTGGAAGCATCAATGGAGCAGATTTTGGAGCTCTTCAGCAAAACAATCTATATAAGTGGACTCAAGCTTTTTGTCCAGCAAAACTTCTTTAATCTTAGCATGGTTCTCTCTCACTTCGCTCCCGCATGCATCTCTTTCATCCATCACTGTCCTCACAGCCTTCCACACGGAGTCCTTCGTCAGGCGCCCATCTTCTTCGCCTTTCTCTACTTCGACTCCGACCTTCAAGTTGTTGCCCATCAACCTCGCATTGAATATCTGATCGCCCACTTGTGGCAGTAGCACGAGCTGACACTTGTTGACAAGTGCTTCAATGAGAGAGCTGCTTCCACAATGCGTGATGAAGCAACCAATGGCTGGGTGCTGAAGTATCAACTGTTGTGGGACCCAACCCCCGTATACTATACCTCGTCCTTGAACCCTTTCTTCGAATTTATCGGGCAAGGCTTCCTCAATTGATGATGTTCCGAAAGGTGGCTTGAGTGCTGCTAGAAAAGGCAACCCCGTTAGTTCTAAACCCAGCAGTAGTTCTTGGAATTGATCCTTCGGCGTTGTGCATTCGCTTCCGAATGCACAGTAAATCACTGAGCCAGCCTCAAAATCTCCTAGCCACTTGACCCATTTCTCATCTAGAGCGGAACTTGATGGCTCGGGTATGACTGGTCCAGAAAGCAAAACAGGCTTCTTGAATTGGCTTTTCAGGTACTCAATGTAGGGCTGCTCAATTTCTCGGCATGATCTAAAACTCAGTATGTCGGACTCGACATATCCAGCGAACATGCGATCTGAGAACCCGATATTGCTGCCGAAAGTCAGGAACCTTCTTGCAACCAGGGCTCTGGCCTCGTGGAGGTGGAGCTTGATTGATGAATCTGGGAAGCCAGCTGGGGGGACCATGTAGTCGGCCTCTGTTAACTTGTGCACACTGAGGTGCCTCGCCGGAGATAGGGTGTAGCTGATGGTTACGGGACTGACGATGCAATAATGGACCGACTTGATCCCCAGGTCACGTGCGATGGCAGGCAGCCAGTGAGTGAAGTCATGGAAGACACAGTGAGGCTTCAGGGTCTCAAGGATTTGGCGAACTGTCGGCTCGGTGTGGTCCATGGCGGTCATGATGAGCGGGTGGAGCGGGTAGGGCACGTCAGAGGTGGTCTCTGCATCAGGAGGGAGTCCCTCCACCTGAGGGACGGCGATTGGGACGAACGTGATGAGGTCGGGACGGCGGTTGAAGTGCTCCAACTTGGCGCGGGTCCTGGTAGGGATGAGGAAGGAGATCCTGTGGCCTTTCTTGGCCAGCTTGTTGGCAAGGTGAAGGAATGGAGTCAGGTGGCCCATTGCCAACCAGGGGTACATTGCAATGTGCAAGCTTGATTCACCCATGATCCTGGCCAATCCAATAGAGAAATTAAATAGAAGTACGAGATTGGTGCGTGTCGTTTTCAAGTAGTTCGAGGAGAAACGGTCGTTTTAACGGCATGTCTCGAGCAAAACTATTCAAGGATTGTTGCATTTTGAGGATTGCTGGGAAAAGAGAAGCAAATATGAAACCACAACAATGGCAGATCACTTTTATCATAAAGCTCTCCTATAACATGGCCGTGCCCGCTTTGATCGAAAAGAAACATCAGATCACGAGCTATCTTTAATATGATCAGAAACGAAACATCCAATCACGTAACGTCGTTTAACCTTTTAAAGACAACCACATGGCAGAAAGATGGAAAAGGACTAATCTCTTCTGACGATTTACTAATTTTGAACTGATATTCCATGTTAAGATTGAAATAAAAAAAAAAAAACACTACAGAAAAATACGAAACACCGAGCAGTTCATCCCAAAATAACATTTTCCTTTCTTGGGAATTTTCTACAAAACTTCAAAATAGAGAGCTTTAGCTTAAAACGCGTGAACCGTAAATATCCGGCATCTGATATTTCGACTCGAGATTTGGCATATCCGTGGCATTATCTGAAAGCGTATGCGGGGTGCGATGTTTCGCTGATCAATTATGGAAACCATGGCAAGAAATTAAACGGAAGAGGAAAATGTAATAGAATTGGAACAAGATAATGTCGTGAGATTATTACAATGTAGCGCCACACGAAATCGCAGGAAACTATCGAGGAAAGAAGAAGAAGAAGAAGAAGGAAAAGCAAGAAGAATACCTGTTGGACAGAAATGCCAAATGCACAGTAATTCTGTAGGACAGGAGAGAAAGATGAAGAGACCCTTAAAAGGAGGAAGAGGGAGAGAAAGAACTGAATCCGATATGTTGGCTAAGTTTGTGGAAGTAGCATGAGGTACGGTCTGTCATCTGTTTTTGCCGTTGCTCCAACTACTCCATAAATGCTTTCTGTGTATTCATGTAGTCAGACATTATCCCAACCATTATGTCACTTAAAGTTTGTGAACTACTTATTCTGAGGTGCGCGGGTGAACCTATTTCCACGGCTCATTTGATAAACGATGCAACTGACTGCACCCTGTAAATGAACACTCGAAGTCTTAGGCCTCGTCCCCCGACTCTGCAGGTTTTCTGGAATCAATCTCCTCCTCTTCATGTAACCATTTTTCATGGTTATCACATGATTCTAATTTGAAGGTCCTGTCACAGTTTGACCTCTAGCCAAGCAGGCTTAGGTTTAGCCTAGCTGAGAAGAAGCTAATAGAGAAATTCTCATGGCTGGCTTCAAATTCACATGCCAAGGCATTTTCATGCACCGTGGTCAATTTTCTCGCATTTTGTCACTATGCATGAAAGACAACTATTGTTATTGGAAAACCTTTCTAGGAGCAAAGCAAGATGAAAAAAAACTGACCATCAACCAGCTGAAAATATGTCAAATGAAAGCTTTCATAGTTCAGCAGAAAATCCTTATTCCCCAATATTACAAGCCACTTTTTTCCATTATCGATCATTTCTTGGCCATAGCAAATCCACACTACAGGGACAGAAATTCCATGACCAAGTGTATACTTTCCTATGAGGAAGGTCCCTGACCCAAGTACAAGAAACCATAGAAATAAACAAGATGTGAAGTACACGATGTGTTTGGCAGGAAAGACAAGCAGAAACCTCTACTGCACAATCTACATTTCCTTCCAAGGATTTATTGGATGCAAAATAAATAGCTACCAATGCATTGAATTTTTTCCCATCAACGAGATACTGGCGGTGTCAATCAAGCTAGTGTTGAACTGAAGACCAGGAATTCGCGTCGACCCAGTTAAAAGCTATAGGGCTCAGAAAAGCATCAGGAACGCCGAAGGAACTGACCAAAGCGAGTGCATGTGGTCTCAACTCGCTGCAGAGTTTCGCCACTTCCTTCCGTACAGAAGCGGCATTCTCAGTCGATAAGTAGCCATACCGTAAGAATGAAGCGTCCTCTTCCATGCAGGTCAAGGCATACATGGATCTCAGCAGAGCTAGCATGTCCTGTAGATAATCATGTACATAGATTTGCACATTCAGTACAACCTGAAACACGTTGCACAACCACAAAAGTGCACTCGAGAAAGCACACCAAGGCTTATAAGTCTCTCCTATACTTAGCACTACAGGACAGCTTGTCATGTCATCTGATTCATAGATAAAGGGGACGAAAGCACAAAATTTGTGGAAACAAATATCCTTCAACTCAAGGTGCATATGTTGCAGGATACCTACCCGAAATCATTGCCTCATTGACAAATCAAGAATATGTTTTATATGCATTATAATTTTGGCTATAACGTTGGGCTTTAGAAATTTGCAGCGATTTTTACTGTAGCTTTCTTTTACTGTAGCTTCTGAAATAATTGCATTAGGCTTCACCAATTAAGAACTATGGGATTATACACAGATATGAAAATCCAAGATTTCTTACTTAGTGTTTTGGCACTTTTCACATTTATTTGACTGTAAAACCAGATGCCAGAAGGGAAGCAGATCAACTTTCCAATCATTTCCTGATTTTGTTTTCTCATTCAAATCATAGATAGCCTACTGTGTTATTTTAGTTGCATCAAATCCTGCCAAACTGAACAATAATAAACTGCTCATTCCTCAGAGTGAATGTTATATCAGCATTGGGAGAATAAACACAGATTTACCTTACCAAAAAAAAAGAAACACAGATTTACCTTCAATGAACCAGCTGGTGATTTTTCTTCAACTTCAAGGAAATTTTGCAGTACACATCGTTCTGAAAAAGCTCGACCCAAGTCTTCTGCAAGCTGGTAACTCTGGGATGGTGAAAGAAAACAACTTTAGAGAGAGAGAGAGAGAGAGAGAGAGAGAGAGAGAGAGAGAGAGGTGTCATTTAGTCATAACATGTACTCACCGAAAGTAATGCATGCTCTTTCATTTCTCCTTGTGCTTGACGTTGCAATATCTCCTCAGCAAAACGATTCAATAAATCTCTCTCCCTCACATGGAAGGCATCAACCTGGAAGTGGCCACTTCTAAGCACAGTACTGGGGAGCTGCTGCGGTATCACAGGGCATGGTCCATTCATGTGTTCCAATCCCAACCCTTTAAATGGCTTATTTCTCTTTCGAGCCGCTAGATATTCAGCAAAGAGTGTCTTGCTTATCTGAGTTCACAATAGCACACATCTGATTGAGAAAAATCTTTTAAGAGCACAGATAATTAGTAGGAAATATCACCTGTTGCATTACAAGAAAAATATACAAAGGCAAACTACCAACTAAGATAAGTAGTACATGCTGGTAAGACAGATATAGCATGAGATGGGACAAGGATTTACAAGCATGTGACCCATAAAGGGAAAAGGGAAGAATGAAAAAATCAGCGCTCCATGTCTTAACCAGTTTGATGGAGGCCTTTTCAACTACATTTAACAAGATTTGGAACAATCTTTTTGTTCATTTTCCCACTTTTAGCTGGGCGACAGATGTTTGCACCCATCAGTGGTGACGGCTCTGCAATTTTCTTTTTTAGAGAACCAAAGGTAAAAACAAACGAACGAAAAACTAGTCGAAATGCTAACTTTTGCAGCCCCAATGATGATAAAAATGAAAAAAGTTGCATAAACATATATTTTACATGCTTGGATGGCATTTCATTGTTTATTGCACTTCTCACTACTTTAGACAAAAATAGAGACCTAAGAAAAGTAGGGAACAACAAGAAAAAGTGACCATCCCAAGCATGCTCATCTTTAAAGAGATTACAACTAGAGGGCCCTTCAGAATAGAAGTTGCAAAATCATGTCATTGATTTTTTTGCCTAACTACCACATAAACTGTGACCAATTAAAAGCACTCAAATCTATTCTGAATTTAACACTAACAGATCCTAAACATGGTTTTCTATCCATGTCCCTTGGTCTCACTATCAGAAAGAAAATAAGCAACAAATCAAATAGACAAATTCACTACCGAAGTGCTTCAAAATAATTAACTTGTTGTTTTCCTTTTGCAGTAGGAATTTAAAGGTGGCAACCTGTTGCATCAAAACGTTGTTGTCCCCTTCAAATGTGGACTGCACGTCTTTTTCACTTTTCAAATGGCCAACACGATTTTCAGTCTTGAGGCCTTGTCCTCCACAAGCTTCACGACATTCCTGATTCAACAGAAAGAGTTAAAAAAAGGCTGCCCATGGAAGTATATTGAACTCTATCTGTATGAAAGAACCTGAAGAGTCCGCATGTTATGCCAGGTAAATGAAGCCTTAAACGCGCTAGAGAGAATGTGAATGGTTTTGTTTAATTCAGGTGTCCGCTTCATGTAAATCATCTTCAAGTGGTTAGCAGAGAAAGTCATTGCATATCTGCAACAGAACGAAATAATGCTCAGAACAATGTAAACTTATGCCAAATTGTCAAACTAGCGACTCAGATTTATGAAACTTATTCTTAGGTGTTTGCATATTTCTAGGCTGATCATATAATAGCTAATAAAACAATGCGTACCAATAAAGCTAGTGATTCAAACTAGCACTCATTAACTGATAAATTTGACTTGAAATTTTTTGTGTGATTGTTGAATGGCAATAAGTACAAAGAACACACAACGCTAAATTGAATTCCCGAACATTTGAACTTAAGGGGAAAAAAGGCTTAACCACGGGATAATTGACATATTTCATTTTTTTCCTAATGCAAAACTAATGAAAGGAGGTCATAACAATTTCTAGGAATGATGCAGGGCGTCGAAAAAATTCAACAAGAACTGAAACCACGTGTCACAACAATTTAATTAAACCCAAAGGCAAAGTTACTTGATGAGAGTGAAGGTCATACAATAAAGTCTGCTGCAACTTGCAAATGTTGTCTTTTTCCGTAGAATATTAACAATATCCAACCAATGTAGAAAACACATCTCATGACATGGTATTAAAACAAAGACAATCGAGCCTATTGATGCAATTAGTGAGAGAAAACTAACGTCTTTGCAAGGAGAGGTAAGAGTCTCCGTTGATGACTTGGGTAGTCAAGCAACAGTACTTCAGGCTGGTTGGGTGCAATTGAAAATGCTTGCCTTGACAATGCATACCTTATGGCAATCGCCAAACCAATCTGACAAAATGGACATCAAGACACACATGATGCTTGTATAGCATTCACCTCTGGTCATCGCATAGCAATTCTAAAGTTGAACTTAAATTACCTTGGCAGAGTAAATTGCACTGACTGCAATATTTACACGTCCAGCTGTTAAAGGGGCCAAGAATGCTGCAAATCTCTGGACAATAGAAGTGCAACTATCACTCGAGAAACTCCATTGAACATATAAATCATATTCTCCGGCCGCTATCCAGCTCAAAAATGTCGAAAAAAAAATAAAAAGAACATAAGAAAGTTGTATGTCCGCAATTTTAGATGTGAATTACTTGATCAGGGTCTTTTATAGCACTAAGATATTTCCCATCTGGTGAAACATCAGCCACTGAATTCAACAAGTTCTCCCGTGGTATCCGTACATTATCAAACCTAATCCACCGCATTGAAGGAACTTCTTAGACCATACAAAGATATGCACATCTGAGCAAAATTTGTACTGATGAACAACCAGTAATTACCATATCCGACCATTGTCAACACCATTCAGACCAATTTTATGCCCACAATCGGCTATACGTATGTTAGGACAGATGTTGCCATCTGCATCTCTTATCTGTACTATAAATGCATGGACCCCTTGATTGATCCCATTGATATGGAGCTGGGAAAAAGCCACTGTGTGCGTTGCATCCTGCACAGCCACGATAACAATTATATTAATAGTGAGGACACACGGTACTTTTATATGATAAAATAGTAAGACGCAGTGCCGTATTTCATGGCTACATGCTACAAGGAAATTCTATTTTGCGAGTAAAAATGTCATTACATTTGCTGCTCCTCCAATCCAATATTTCTGTGCTGACTCACATGGAGTGTTAATAATAAACTCCCTGGCCCTTGGATCATAGGTTGTAACTGTTTCGATGCCTCGAACCTGACAGCGCAAACCCCAATAGCAGTCAGATAAAACAAAAAAATCATCAAGGAATAACACACACATCGAATTCACTCATAAATAGGACCCTTCAGAAAAGAGAGTCGGCCATAGCATAGTTCACTAAAGCTGCGTACATTACTCCCATGCCCCAATTCAGTCATCGCAAAGCAACCCTTGACCACGTAATTCTCGGTGTCTCTCAACCACTTCACGTGGTGCCGCTCTGTGCCGAAAAATTGAATAGCACCACCCCTGAAATCCCATCAACGCACACAGATGTAAGCATCCTTACAATCATACTAATCTTTACCTAAGCAGAAAAGTAATGCGGGACGCAGACCAAGCACATAACAACATATGCAGAAAAACAGAGGAGACTCACAGAGCCATCGAAGAGAAAGATTCCTACCGGGTCCGTGAAAATTGCCGGACAACAACGAACCGCATAAACAGAGAATACAATTGTCCATAATGGCATCGGGCCGAGTACGGAATTGAACGCTAATGACTACAGACATTATGAAATCAAAGCAACTTGCTCCTCCAATGCTAACTAAAACGTCAAAGAAAGCTCCAATTCACCACCAAACTGCCGACCCAAAGAACACAATCGCCGTTCGATCATCGAATCAAAACTCGAGACCACACGAGCGAGAGACGCACCACAAGAAGAAGTGAACCCCGAGCTTGATCGCCAGCGAGTGATCGAATATCCCGGCCACCTCGTTCAGCGCGAACTTCCGCAGCTCGTCCTCCACGGTCTTCCCCGTGAGCCACCCTTCGAAGACGCCCGTCTCGAGCAGGAACTCGATCCTCCTCATCGTCATCTCCCGCTGCTGCTCCATCGACTGGTTGTAGTCGGGCGAGACGAAGACCCGGCCGCCGCCCAGCCTCCTGGGGTTGAAGAGCCTGCTCTGGGACATGAGCCCGAACAGCCAGTCCCGCTCCCGCAGGTTGTGGCCGTCCAGGAGCGCCCGCATCGCGACGGTGTCGAAGCGGGTCGGCTCGGCGAGCTCCGGCAGGGAGTAGCCGAGGCACGGGGTCCGGGAGACGGGCGGGGTCTGGGGAGGGGATGGGTGGTGTTGGGTCAGGTGGTTCCTGAGGATCTGGGTACGCCGAGAGGCTCGATCCATCGCGGGGAATTCGAAGGTACCTTGACGCGGCGAGGGAAGGAAGATGAAGATGGGAACCTCGAAACGATTCGACTTTTCTCCCTGAGGAGGAGCGAGGAAGAAGGAGACGGAGGCGGGGTTGGCCGTGGAAACCGGTGGTCCGGCGTTGACCGGAGACGCCGTCCCTTCGCGCGCAGGGGTACGCGTCTGGGATGCACTCTCCGGCCGACGAATTATCCGCTTAGCTTCGAGAAATTAACGATAAAGCGTTACACTCGTCGCGGAAGTGCGATCACCGTCCTCAAATTTTAGAAAAATGCAATCAAATCTTATAATTTATCAAATTGGTGCAACCAAATCCTTCCCCAATGACTATATGTCTAACTTGACAAACTAAAGATGCCGACAATTTGAGGACTTAACTTGTACAAATTTAATAAATTTTAGGACTTGATTGCACCGGTTTGAATAAATAAGTTTTAGCATTCAATTTGCACTTTTGTGATAAATTTTAATATCCAATTGCATTTTTTCGAAAGTTACGAGACTCGATTGCACTTTCGTGACAAGTTTCGAGACTTTCAGTGTACCTATCCTAAGAAACTAAGAAAGTTTTTGCAATTGGGAAAGTTGCACGAATAGTTCTTAAATTTTGACTCAGTGTGCAATACGATTCATAAATATTAGCTTAATATACAATATCGTCCATGAAATTTTAATTTATCTAATATCATCATTAAAATTTGGGTACATATTCAATATTGTCCTTAAATTTAAATTGATGGAAGAATAATATTAGATGTTTTTATAAATTCCGGAGACCAGTTTGAACGTTTATCAAAAATTCATAAATCAAATTGAATAAATTAAAAATTCAGAGGTAATATTATATATTGAGCTGAAGTTCATACATCACAAGCTAAAAAGTTCAGTTGATTATTTATGCCGTTATCCCTCCGTAATTTGACAGAAATTACGGTTTTTCCGGGACATTTTAAACAAGAACGATTTTCTTCGTCTTTTCGATTTCAGGAAGGAGTCCACAAAACAAAAGTAAAGGTCCGATCTGGGAAAGTGCCGCGCACGCGCGCCAGAGTGGGCGCGTGAAATTTTCTCGCGATATTTAGTCGAAATTTAAGGTTTCGTAATCGGGAAACCAATCGCGATCATCTCGGGAAGTGTGCCCAATGGATATTATCTAATATATTTAAAAGGAAAATCATACTAAAAAGCAACCTCCTTCTAGAATATCAGAGTTATTTTCCGGTTTCTCCTTAAAAAACATGTTTTGTTTTATGTTTCATTTTTCTCCCCTTTCCTTTTTCTGGTTAGGATTTGGTTCATTTCCATTTTATTGAGGGTGAATATCACAACAAACTCCAAACCGATACATTCATGACGAACTTTATCCCAAATTAATTTTTTGACCACCCCAAACCTGAAACTGGTACACCCGTGATAAATTTGCCATTCGTCAGTTCCCGTTAAATTTTACTGTCAAATTACTAAGTTTGATGACACGTAGCAGTTAACAGGTGTGCCGGTTCAGGGTTTTATCCCTCCGTTTGTCACAAATTTACCAGTTTGTGGTGCTTCGTGATGCTAATCAGTTTAACAGAGTGTAAATTTATCACAAATATATCAGTTTATGGTTTTTTGTGGTCAAAAAATTAATTTTTGGTAAATTTATTATGTGTGTACCGGTTTGGAATGTTTTTTATAGTTAAAAAATTAGTTTGAGATAAACTTATTACATATATACCGGTTTGGGATTTTTTCATGATATTATCCCTTTTATTAAATATTGTTTCATGGAAAAATTACGAACTGTTAACCCCCGTGCGGAAATATCCAGCCCTTGTTCTAAACACGACAAGAAAAGGAGCAGGATGATGTCGCTTCTGATTTCCGGTGCAACTTACGTTCTCTTTCACAGTTTTGGTCTATGTCTATAACCAAAGTCAAAATTCACAACGTGCCAACGTTGGTGCGAAACACCGCTAATCTTGCATACGGAAGGAATTAGGCAACAAAACGACGTGGGTTCGCATGTGAATGACAACACGTGTTGTTTCATTGATTACAAATTTAGGGAGATTAAGGATTTGATTAGGATTTTAATGTTCCTAAGGGAATGGCCATGTGCCATTTTTTTTCCTTTTAAATCATCAATTAGGATTTCAATGAATTCAATGATTCATTAATTATGATTCGCGCCAGATCTTGACTTCGACTTCGACCTTAAGCCTGGCCACGAATAGCCGAGGGAGAAGACCTTGACTTTAGATCTCGACTTCGACTTCGACCTCGTACCTCAACTTCGACCTCAGACTCAACTTCGACTTTGACCTTAGGCTAGGCCAGGCAATGAATCGACGAGTCGCCAGATCTCGAGCTGCAGGGAAGGCGATGAATAGTGCAGTGCAAGCAAGTAAGGTGATGAACAGTGCAAAACCAAGGGTAAAAGAGATATGCGAAAAATTGATGGGGGCAAAAGCGGAATAAAAGATTTCATTAATTATGGGCTCCAACATTCTGAAAATACCAATGCTGATTGGTGGTAGCCTTGAAGCAAAGGCGTTTCGAGGACTTTGGAAATGCTAGCATTTCCCAAATGGGCTCCCAAAAATAGCTATCAAACGTGCTCAAAGGTCATAGAGCTCCAAAGCCCATTTCCAAACCAAACCAAACGCACCCTTGCAGGATCACATTTCTCTCAATCAACATATGATTGATGATCAAATGGGTTTTTTTTGGGGAGATGGTCAATTTTGGGGAAGAGGAAGTTGATCCCGCTGGAATCGGTGACGTTGGGTCTGTCCTGATGCAGACTCTATCTGCAGAACCTAGGCTACTAACCTTCGACTAATCTTGGCTCTCGGGGTTAGCAAAATCTAAGGACAAGGCAATAAATGGGATCCAATGATGTGTAGAAGGATTCATATGTCCATTTGAAGGTGTGTTGATTATAGAGCGATTTTTTTCATTCTGGGTGATTGTTTAGAATTGATGTCTTGGCATGTTTCGATGACGAAACACAAGTTTGTCAATTTATGAAATGAGCCAGACAAATGGCAAATGAAAATTACAAAATCTTGTAATTGACATCAGGAGAGCTTAAACTTTTTCTTACTTTATTTTGAAGTAAAACATCAGACAATTATATTGAGTTAATTCTTGGATGACACCATATTGGGCAAAGTAGAGTAAACCAGACAGTACTTAGCCAGAGCAAACTATCTCAAAAAGCTTGCACTGATCAAGCCTCAGCCCCTTTCTCTGAATGCTTATGCGTGTAATCTATGGTGTAATCCTTGAATTAACTCCCAATACAATGGCACAGGTATTCAGCTGAAGTGAAGGATGGGAGGGACAAATGAGCAAAGAAAATTACAGATGACGAGAAAATATTTCGGGTTGTCTTTTGAGAATGTGTCCTGGAAGCGAGCACGTTTCCGATGATCTAGAATTATACTATCGCCGTCTGGATGAGGCAATGTAGATGTCTCATAGGAAGATGCATGATGGCCTTGCTTTTCTTCGCTTCTTCTTCGGCTTTGGAGGCTGCAAAACCACCTTGATCGCGGCGTCAAAGACCGCCTTGACATTCTGCAAATGTTTACACGGAGGACTAAATATGCAAGCGGCAGCACCAATGCTTTTGTGTTATATTGAAGTGGAGAAGAAGAAAATGAACCTGCTGGGTCTTGGAGCTGCACTCTATGTAAGCAGCAGCACCAATGTTCTTCTTCAGCTCCTCTCCCTAACAAATCATTGAATGGTTTCTTTGAGTTCATTTACGGAGGAAAAAATAACAAGAAAACAATTAAATAAATTAGCTACGAAATTAGTTTCGCCGAATCAAAGATTTTCTTATTGGTGGATGTCAACTTGCCTGAAAAGTTGTGATTGGGGTCGCACCGGGGTGATTTATCAAGTAGTGCTTGTCTTCCCTTAAATCTGAGGACACATCACATCCAAGAGTTCACTTATCGAATCTGGTTACTGATATCAGTTGAAAGCCGTGGCAAGATGAGAGTATCTGGACTTACCCAATTTTGTCCCTACCAGAATAATCGGCACGGTCGGGGCATAATGCCTCAGCTCGGGGATCCACTGGTCACGAAGAAAAGCCGAGAATGTCCTATCATAAGCAGCGAGACAAATGAATTGTATCGACTGTATTATAACGAAGACGGCTTACCTTCTTGGCGATGTTTTCATAACTGGCTTTGCTGGTGAGGGAAAATGCTAACAGGAAGACATCAGCTCCTCTGTAGCTCAAAGGCCTCAGCCTGTTGTAATCCTCCTGTCCTGCAAGCAAGAAGAGAAAAGCCCAAATCAAATAAATTTTACATCGAGTTGAATTCAATTAAAAGCTTAAGCTTCGTCCATAGAAATAATGATTGGCCCTGTCTATTATCAACTGTGCGATGATTCTACACCATATTTTCTGACTTCGCACAATTGCAGAGTAATTGGTTTGCATAAGTGACCGTTTCTCAATCAAACTAATTTTCCGCTAATTTGCTCTATCGTATCATTTTTATGACTCTCTGTTAGATCTCAACAAAAGCTAAGCACATGGTCAAGTAGAAAGGTTAAGTTTGAATTGCGAAATTTGAACTCCATCCTAGCACCAGCAGAGACAAAGGAAATTTACAGATTAGGAGCAGTTTGAATAGTCTAGAAAAACAGAGGACCTAATTTGACAGCAAAATCATATGACTGGGATGTATGTAATGCCTGAATAACGAAAGTTAGCATAGCAAAAACTTTCCAGCGAACGAGTGCACAAACTCACCAGCAGTATCCCACAGTCCAAGGTTAACTGTGCTTCCATCCACCACCACATTGGCACTGAAGTTGTCAAACACAGTTGGCACATAATCCTACAGCATGGCAAAAAGAAGACGTCAAATTGTTCGAACTGTCGCTAATTCGCACGTGCGAGAGCCGTCGCTAATTCACAGACGAGACTCATACCGCAAAATTCTTGATCGATTGAAAAAATAATGCGCAACCACATCGAAATCCAGTATTCACAAGTCCTAAAAGAAACATGAAACTCAAAAGCCAGGAACACATCAGACCGTGGGGAAGGTGTTGCTGGTGTAAGAGATGAGCATGCATGTCTTCCCAACAGCTCCATCACCAACAGTCACACACTTGATGAATCTTGCTGTGGTCATTCTAATTTTCTTCCCCCTCCTACTTTCTTGCAAAAACAAAAACGTCTTCTCTCTCTGTACTCTAAATTTGCTCGCTCTTCATGATAGACAAAGAAAAGAGATAGAAGTGGGAGAGAGTTTCAAATTCGAATAGGATTGGAGGGGAGGTGGGAATTTATTAAGCTTGAGAATCCTGAGCACCCACTTTAGCAGCAAAACGAAATCCCTCTCTCTCCCTCTCCCTCTCTCTCTCTCTCTCTCTCTCTCTATCTTTATCTACTGTATCTTTCTGTACAATGATGATTGCACAAAGGAAAAGCTTTCTGTTTCTTTAAGGGGAAGTACAGAGGCATTGGACAAAAAAAATGGTGGTGTTTGGTGCAGGTTGTTAGTTGGATTAAGTGTTGGGCAAGGGAAGTGACTTAAATGATGAACTTGGAAGAAGATAGCAATATAAGAATACCTTGCTTAATTAGCAAATACATTATGATGAATACCCAACAACGGGATTTGTGGACAAAAACAGTAGGACTAGGACAGCAAATAGAACGCCGTCGGAATTTCTACACCTTGTGGTCTTGTCAGTTAGGGCTGTTATGGATTCTAGATGGGCCGATTCACCCCGAGAGAAGTCCAAAGACATTTGTCGATGTGTAGCCCCAAAGCAAGAACACGACCCAGCTGACCCATGACTCTGCTTTCCCTATCTGATGATCGAGATTGCATCAGTTGCAGGACCACCGTAAGACGGGAAGATATGGGGTTTGTTCCATATTACACGCCATCGGTTATTGGGGTGTGTACAGTCCCTTAGGGCGTGCATGAAATTATTTTTATTTATCTATTTTTCTATTTTTCTATCTCTGGGAACATGTTTGGAATAGAAATTGATTTGATAATACAATTGCATTTTTCTATTTCTACAACAAATTTCTATTCCAGAAATAGGTTTAGAACATAAATCAGAAGTAAAAAAAATCTATTTTTCTATTTTTGGAACATAAATGAAAAATAAAAACTCTTATCATCACTCGCCTTTACTACTAGCTGGCCACCCCCTTGTCACCGACCGCCTCCCGCCATCGGCCGCTAGCTACCTCCCACCGGTGTCCTTCGCTAACCGCCTCCTCCCAACGCCATCCTCCGCCGTTTATTGTCAACTAATGTCGGCCGCAACTCACCCATCGCCGCCTCCCGCCATCCTTCGTCGCCACCTGCTGGCCGCTCGAAAGCTGCCAGTCACCTCCCACCTGTCGGTTGCTGTCCACTGCCCGGTGTCTCTTGCAGCTGACCACCAT
Source organism: Syzygium aromaticum (assembly GCA_024500025.1). NCBI lineage: Eukaryota > Viridiplantae > Streptophyta > Magnoliopsida > Myrtales > Myrtaceae > Syzygium > Syzygium aromaticum. Next base: position 8,334,178 of record CM044895.1, read on the forward strand.
CTTTTGCCGCCCGACGTAGGCCACAACCGGCCATCGGCCACCGTCCTCCGTCACTGGCCATTGTGCTCCACCGCTCGACATTGGCTGCCACCCCGCGTTGGCCGCCCTTGTGCTGCCAGTTGACGCCGGGCACCCACCATTGGTTGCTGTTCTTCACTATCAGCCGCCTTGCGCCGCTGACCGTTGCCCCTCGTCGCCCGTCGCCGCCGTGATCCACCGCCGGCTGCTATCCTCCACCGTGGCCACCGTCCTTCGCCCCTGTCGCCACCTGCTGTCTTTTGCTGGCCGCTCGGAAGGGAGAAATTTTGTATCGTTATCAAACGAATTTCTATTTCAAAAATAGAAATTTTTTGTTGTTATCATGCACACATTTTTGTTCAGAAACTTATTCGGGAAACAAAAATAGAAAAATCTATTTTTCGCCGTAAATTGATTTTTGGAACAGAAATGTTACCATACACGCCCTCGTAGGAGGTGATCTTTTAAAAGCGAAGGACCCCGATCCATTCAGCGTTATTCAATGCTTTTGAATTTGGACTCCACAATGCACACACGTGGCGCATTGTCATTTGATTGTCATACACCTCGTCAGCCGCTAATGTCGTGGACGATGCTCACGAAATGGTTTCTCGAATAAGATGGCGTTCCACTTTGACATCGCAGTAAGACGAAAGTAGCATCAAGTTAGGGCAGTATGGAATATGATCAATGTAGGTCCGACGCACAGTATCAATCGATGGAGAGAATCGATCCAAAAATCTCAATTAGTTAGTCAAGATGTTGAGAGGAGCATGTAGAAAACAAAGAATCTTCGTCTCTTGTTAACGAATGTTTTAAGGACACTTATTGAGTAACTAAATAAGAAAGAGTTAATTTCCAGTACGAGTTGTATTATAAGGAAAATGAGTTAATAAAAAATGTTTTCTTAGTCAATGAAAAACCTATGTTTAAATTTAAGAAAATGATTTTTACTTTAAAAAATTGAAAATCATTTTCCAAAATATGATTAGGGATTAGTTTTTGAACCTGAAACTCTATGCTTGAGCATGAAAATCCAACGCTGATTCCTGGGTTCTTGATGTCTAGGATCATGTCTCTGGCACTCGGGCCTAGGTCCATTGTGGCTGAGCTCGACACTCATGTCCATATCTCGGCACTCGTACCTAGGTCTATCGAGGCTAGGTTTGAAGCTTCGATGCTTGTGCCCGATGCCTCGGCACTTGGGCCCTGGTCCATACGGCAGAGCATGGGATTTCAATGCTTGAGCTTGGATCTTGAACACTCGGGCTTAGGTCCACAAAGGTCATGCTCGAGTCCATCGAGGCCAGTTTGGAACCTCGGTGCCAGTGCTTGGATCCATTAAGGGACCTAGGTGCTCATGCCTTAATCTCCTGTGCTCAGGTTGGGGTTCATTAAGGTTGGACTCGGGACTCTAGTGTCCCTACCCAATTCTCCGACTGTTCACGCATAAGTTATTAGCGCCTGAATAGTATATGTCAATTTAGGAAAATCACATCGAATTTTTCATACCAAATAATGAAAAATATTTTATAATTCATTTTAAGGTTTTAGTCAAACACCGTAAAATACTGTCATTTTCCTAGAAAATGACTTTTAAAAAAAATATTTTTCAAAAATGTCACATTTTCCACGAAATAAACGGAGCCTTAATTATCTCATTTTGCAATTATGAACTATTTCATATTCTCTCTTCTGAGTTGTTGCATTTATCAAAGATATGTCAAAAAAGAAATATTTTCCATAATATTGGGCTCATCGGTGGCTGTCCAAAATTGCCGTAATCTTTTCATGTCCAGTAAAACACACCATCTATTCTAAAACTTTTTCAGTACCTTTGAATTCCTATATACGCATCAACATGGAATTTCAATCCCAACATAACTCTATCAAAGTCATAATCTACGAAGCAGATTCTACAGAAACCTAATAATAACAGAGAATTTAGCGATCAAATTGTTCAAAACATTCATTCAATTGACTAGTCTAAAAAACGTATCTAACATCCTACATTTCCTAAATAAAAATCATTTATCGATTTCCTTTTTTAGGTAAATTAATTACCTTACATTACAATCAATAAACCATGTCATACTCATTATTAAAGCCCAATAAAATAAAAAAATATCATCCATTGAGTTCATCAGGTGATTTGGCTGCTCGTTCATCCTTTACCAGAGTGGCGCCTAAGGGGTCAACCCTTCCCTCGATCGATCACTTTGCCTTGTGTAGGATTGCCGAGAGAAAGTAATTTGGGAGAGAAAGTTCTATTCTTGCATTGGGTTTATGGGATGATACAAATCCAGCAGAGGACCCCTATATGTACTTGAGCTCCTTTCATTGCAACCATACAACTCCCCTTGTCTATCGGTAGAGTTTCCATCTCCATATTAACATTTACTCCTATCAATTATAAGAATTCCGTAGAAGACAAACACACAGTTTTTATATTACCTCTAAACATGTTCTGGAGTACTCGTGAAACTCAAGGCTTGCTTGGTCATCTGGCCCACCTCCTTGGCCCAATGTGCCTTAAAAACCTCCAATCCATTACACCGGGACACTGCTTACTATGGCCCATCATATGTCCATACTAGTGTAGTTAGATCAATAGTATTGAGGATGGCAATATTAGCAGTAAGAAGTAACACTTTTGAAATTTTCACTAAGTAAGCAAACTCGATTAGAGAATAGAATTATGTAATCAGCCGTGATGTTTAATTATTTATAAATCTTATCGTGGAAAGAAGAATGTTTGGAAACCAATAATAACCGGTGATCAAACAATTTAAAACATTCATTTGATTGGCCGATCTTTATTGTTTCTCTTCTTAGATAATTCTGTTACCTTATCTTGCATCAATTTAAAACATTCATTCGATTGACTGATTATTTAGGGCCCGTTTGGTAAGTTTTCAAATAGTGAAAATATCTGTTCTTTTGTTCTCAAAATTAGTTTGGGAACAGAAATCCGTTTGTTAAAACTTTTGTGACTAGGCATAAATTTGCAAAAAATTATTCCTAGAATCAGTTTTGGAACAGAATCAAGAAGCAAAAAATAAAAAAGATTCTTGATTCTATGAACAATTTTTTCATTTATGATTCTTCTTGATTTTCTTCTTCTTTCTTGATTTGTTGTTGTTCTTCTTCCTGACCTGCTATTGGTCGTTTGGCCACCGGTGACCAACCATAGGCCAAGGCCGGCAAGGGTGGCTTGCGGTCACGACGGCAAGCCTAGCCATGGTGAGGCCAACCTCGCTGCCACCCTTGCCGCCGCCCTTGCTGGTTGCGACGATGAGGCTTGATCTCGCCCAACCAAGGCAATACCGACCTCGCCGTCGAGACCCAGGTGAGGAGATGGGTCGCAATGGTGAGAGTGGTGGCGAGGGACGCGACGCCCTCACCGATCCTAGCCTGTGGCTAATCGCCGGCATTAGCGACCGGCCATGGCCAAGGAAGGGAAGGGAATGAAAGAAAAAAAAAAAAGAAAAAAAAAAGGAAAAAAGAAAGAAAGAAATATTAAAAAATTCAAAATAGTATTAAAAAAAATTTAATAAAAAGAAGTTTTGTGTAATTACTGAATGCATTTCTGTTCTTTTTCTATTCTAAGAATAGAAATTTTGAATAATTATCAAATACTTTTAAATGCTTAGAAATTGTTCCTAGATACGAAATAAAAAAGAATCATTTCTGAGCATAATCAGTTTCCGAACACAAAATCGTTACCATGTGCATCCTTATCATTTTCTCTTCTTATTCCTTCACCTTATCTTACGATCTGTAAACTATTTCATACTCTCTCTTTCTTTTAAGTGATAATACCATGAAAAAACTCTAACTTAATACACTTATGATAAATTTATCAAAAACTAATTTTTTGACCACAAAAAATTTCAAACTGGTACATCTGTGATAATTTTACCCTCCGTTAGTTTTCGTTAAATTTTACAGTCAAATTTTTAAGTTAGATGACATATGGCAGTTGATGGTTGTTTCAGTTTGGGGTTTTACCCTCTGTTTGTCACATGTGTATCGGTTTGTGATTGTTTATGGTATTAATTCAATTTAATGAAAGGTACATTTGTTACAAATGTACAAATTTAGAGTTTTTAGTGGTTAAAAAATTATTTTTGGGTAAATTTATCGATAGTGTACTAGTTAGAGGTTTTTTGGTAATTAAAAAATTAGTTTTGGGTAAATTTGTTACAGGTGTACAAGTTTGGAGTTTTTCATGGTAGTAACCCTTCTTTTAATTCATTACATTTATCAAAGTTATGTAAAAGGAAGAGATATTATCCAGAACATGATAGGGCTCATAAGTGGTTTCGGCCAACATGTCCTACGATCTATTTGAATAATTCTAGAATGCGTGTCGAGTCTTTTCTCACTCTTTTGATTTTCTAGATTAGATAAAAAAAAAAATTCACTTGTTTAAACTGGGGCACGAATTTGATAAAGATGCAACAAACCCTATCTTGCGAGTCTTTACTATGAAACAAGTCTAATCCAACCAAGATTTTGTTTCCCCTTTCAAAGAGCATAATTAACATATCAAAGAAGGGATTGTTAGATATCGTTGCCCTACCAACCAAAAAGAAAAGATATTGTTGCCCTAGAATGGAACTCTTTCTTTCTATGATTGACCTAAACCCTAATCAACAATCTTCAAGATATACATTATTTATCCTACTTTACCATAATCTTTTCATGTCCACGCAAAAGACATCTTCACCAATTCTAAAACACTTTCTTTTTAGTGCCATTGAATTAATTTATAAACACATAAATATATGGAATTTCAATCTCGTCACATCTCTATCGGATTCAAGGTTTGTTACACGAGCATTGATCCTTATGAGGAGATTTCTTTAAGCAAAAGAAACATAAAGACATACTCGTGTTCTCATCCTATCTCTTTCGCCATTGTCTTGATGCAGGACCCATGCATAGGCCGATCAACAATGGCATAGGTGGCGCGCACGCGGCCTGCGCCTCGTGCAAGCACCAAAGGAAGAAGTGCGACGACAAGTGCGTGCTGTCTCCGTACTTCCCCGCAGAGAAATCCACGGAATTCCAAGCCGTGCACAAGGTCTACGGCGTCAGCAACGTGACCAAGATGGTTCTTGGCGTGTGCGAGGAGGACCGGCGGAGGCTCGCCGACTCACTCGTCTGGGAGGCCAGGCTCCGGCAGCAGGACCCGGTCCATGGCGCATTCGGGGAGTACCAAAGGATACAAAACGAACTCCAATACTACAAGAGCTTGTGCCAGAAGCAAGTGATCCAATCGCAACACTTGCAAGAGGAGCTAAGCAAGAGAAGCCATGGCACAGCGCGAAGCTTTGGTGGGTGGAACAACAAGTGCACAAATGCGATGGCATGCGACCCCAGGACGACCATGAATACCGTGGCGAGTTTCGGAGGAGGAGGAGGGGTTGCTCATGGTACGGCCATGAATAATGCTTACACGCGTGACAGTGGGAGTTGCATAATCGATTCGATTCCATATCAAGGGCAAAGTTCAGAAGATTTGAATCAAGAAAGAGAGATTGCTTCTGGTGTCCCGCTCCAACAACATGGTATTAATGGGTTTAATCAGCTCTACTTCATGTCAGGTAATTTACCCCATTTAAGTTTTCTATTCGATTCACCGTCGGTCTCAACAGCAGTACTAACGAATTTTTCGAGAGCGTACCTCAAATTAGTAAATTAAATGACAACTCCTGTGGAAATCTGCAGATGGTTTCATTGTTTGCTTGGACGATTAATTAGGGTTTTGGTACATTTTCTTGCTGGCTAATTGAGTGTAGCTATTGTCAATGATGTTACAGGTACATAGGGAGAACCTGGATCAGAAACTTGATAACATCCATTGATGGGGGATGGAGCTCCCAAGAATCTCACCTTTGTTGTTGTCTAGGGTTGTCGGAGGTTTCTTTTGAAATACATGGATAGTTAAACAACCTTTTACTGTTTCTATTCTATATTTATCTGTTTGATTTCCCAAATTAATGTCTCTATACAATTCAATGCATTCGGAGAATAGGCCTTAGCACGTTTCTGGGATTCTAATGTTTCTTTTGACTTCTATTTTGCGTACTTTGCTTGGTGTTTTTATGATTTGTTCATCTGCTGATGATATGGTATGGCAAATCACCAGGCCATATGTATAGAATTACGGCTGATCTAGTGACCAATTTTAGTCAATTCTCAACTGTATGCGAAGCCAAGTAGAAAAATCAAGAACAATGACTCTGAATGTATTATGACATGTTATCAAGACATGTTTACAAAAATGATATAAAGGATCCCCCATTGCTTGTAAACTCTTTATATACATGCGATCTCATGTGATTAATTTACTACAACCTTCACTTATTACTTGCTCACAACATTGTAATTTTGCGGGTGACATGGGATATAAACGAGATTATTCAAGTGGTTAAAGAGACTCTGCTGACACCTAAAAATGACATACTTTCGATTACAATCGTTATACTTAGTTAGTAATCAGAAATCATCTATGAAAAGAACATGTGATAACTTGAAGAGCCTTGACAACTTGCCCAGCAAACTCGCCAAGGAAGTTATCAACAGAAACATCAATTATCGACATACTGATTAGAATTCTTATTGTGATGAAGTCAGTGATCGACATGTAACTTTATTTAGATAAGTGTTATAAGATAGTAAGTAATTGACAATGTAATTTCATTTAGATAAGTGTTATAAGATAATAAGTAATTGACAACTCGCCAAGGAAGTTATCAACATCAAACATTAGTTATCGATGAGAATCCTTATTGGGATGAAGTGATCGATTGACATGAAATTTCTTTTAAATAAATGCTATAAGATAATAAGTGATTGCTCGGTGGCTATGTTTATTATCACCAGGATAAGATTAGGAAGGTATCTTTTAAAATTTAATAGACACTTGTAATCATCGATTGTGAGTTTTAAATAGCCACATTGTTTTTATTGTAAAAACCCTAATCGATCAATCATAATCACAAAGTTCTTTGCAAATTTATTTTTATCTTTACTTTTCTGCAATCACAATCACTATTTATGAAAGTAAAGGGTCTTCGGCCCATTGTTCAAGAACCCAGAATAAGGTTATAGATTGGGTCGTAAAGGCCCAAATTTATAATACCCTCCCTTTTAGCTGGTTTCCAATCCTCAGTTTAATTGCTGTCCAAGATTGGCTTCAGTCTTTGTACCTTTAATTTTCTATACATTTACTTTCTCGTCCAAAATTAACAAAGGTTGATTCACACATCGATCCATCGACAATCTTCAATGAAATAGACTCAACACTCAAATTCGTCAAAGAAGCAAACCTAGCCTCCAACGTATCACAACCCAAACGTCAATTCTAAGAACTTGAGTAGTAACTCGGCCATTAGCCACTAGAGTATACTCAAAGCTAATGAATCCGATCGAACAATCTTGGACAATCCATTCGAATGTATTGTAGATAAATATAGAGAGACTAATAACTTTATATATTGCATAAACGAATCGGTATCAAAGCCTAACACAATATCTTCGTATCATCGAAAATAAATGCTAATATTATCTAGATGAACAATCTAAAATTTATCAAGCTTCTAAGCCTTGAACGAATTTCACTCTCTATCTCTCCCCCGCAGTCCTTGATTTCGTCCTCTAGTCTTCTTCAATCTGAAACGTTTCAACTACCCACCTTCATTATCAAAATATATTCCTACAAAACTCGCAAGTAATTGAAAATTCTTATTTGAGTCTTTTGATAAGGTAATAAGCATAACCAAGAACAAAATATTCAGAATAGGCTGATCTCAGGAAAGGTCTCCCAAGACAAAGATTCACAAAATAGTAAGATTTATCAGTATAATTCGAAGACGACCCATGGAGTTGCGAACTATTTTAAAGATGAAGATTCAAAAGTTTCGAAATTCAAGAATCTCGTCACTCAGTCTTGATGAACGGCAACCATTGTTCTGCATGCACAGAACCAACGCAGGATCGAACCTCTTGGGGTCTTGGTGCTTGTCTCGTTCTATGATGTCGGTCGTCTCCTTTGACATTCACTCATCACAGGATCCCGCCGCTTGCCGATCTAAGCCTCTCTGCATTGATCAAAATCAGAAGCATTAGGACGTTCCGATGGACTTTCAAGTCAGCCGCCCCTGCTGAACTTGATGATCGAGATAATGAAAAGAACGTCCAGTTTAGAGAAACCGAACCTGGAATTCAGACTCTCCCCCCGCGCCGCCATGGCCGCCCCGCTCGGTCTTGGCTCTGTGTAGACAGAATCGGTCGACCCCGGGCCACTGGTACGGGGGTCCGGTCAGTCCGCGGCCGGGGCAGAAGGGACGACGACCGAGGCGGCGGAGACTTGAGAGGACGAGTGCATCGCCCGGAGGAGATCGGCAAGTGGTGGGATCATCTGATGAGTGATGTCGTCGTGATTTTTCTTTCTTTCTCGATGGAGTAGACTATTATGAGCGTCGGGTATCACAACAATAAACTTCAATATCTCTAGATTTTAAAGTCAAAAATCATGTTTCCAATAAGAATTTTCTTTTCCCGATAAGATTGGTTGGCATGAAATCAAAAGATATCTTTTTCAAATAGTTTTCACACATGATCCATAATCCATTAAATACCCACACGAGGTTGAAAAATTCATAATTCAAATAGTCAAGATAATTGTCTATTAATCCGAGGAACATATTACTTTTCGAAATCGAATCTAAAACCCTCTCATTGTGTAGTCATTTAAGTTTCATAATTTTTCGTCCAAAAAAAACGGTTCCATAATTTGCAAATTCAAGTAGTTGCCTTTCTCCATAGGCGTTTAGTCTTTTCTTTTTTAAACGCGTATCCACATATGTTCTTTTACTATTTTTTTTAAGTTAAAAAAACTCATTGAGCGATCTTTCTGTCAAAAAAAACCTAAATGGAATTACTTTAATGTGAAAATCATGAAAATTTTCAAATTACATCAAATCACCTTAAAATTGACATGTAATTTATTAGGGGTGTGCATGGGAACCGAATTGGACCGAACCGGCCAATTTCGGGCGATTCCCAATTTCGGGTGCAGAAACGAACCACTCGAACCGAACTGAACCGATATTTTTTTTTATTATTAATCTTTTCTAGAAAATTGTCAAAATCCTAAATCCGATCGGACCGGTCCGATCCAATTCGTGGTTCTAGGATAGGATCAGCCCAGCCCGAAAACCGACCAGCCTACGATTTACGTTAAAATTGGATTTGGCCCATCTCCATTGACTTGATGCTGACTGACCGGACGAGTCAAGCAATCCCGATTCCACAGCCTCGGGCGGACGATCTTTGAAGGACACAGCGACGTCGGAGGACTCGCAAAATCCTCGGATCGAAAATGGCCGCCGCCGCCGCAGCGACCCATCTCCGACCGCCCACGGGCCTCGTCTCTCTCATCTCCGCCTGCGTCCTCGTCGCGTCCTCCTACGCTTCTCTTCCTCCCGACGCGCGTCTCCTCGGCGTCCACCCGCTGGGTACTAGCTCTCCGTCTCCGTCTCTGTCTCTGTCTCTCGTTGGCTGGGCGTGTGCGTACGTGTCGGCGTACCGTAGCGATCTTGTAGATTTCGACAATCTTGCATCTTGTTGGAAGATTGAGTTTTGGGTTGCTGGAGCCTGACTTTTTCGTACTTGGGTACGTCGAAAGCTCGAAACTTTCAGGGGCTTTGTGTTCCCTCTCATTGAGCTGGTTTGAGCAGGTTGCAGAGTGGGCAAGATCTTGAAATGGCGTGAAATCTCTTCTTTTTGTCGTGCTTTTTAGTTTTATCTCGTCTCTGTTATTGACTTTCCAATTTCTCTTCTTTGATTCTTTCTTTTAAATTGTAAAATTTGCAGATGAGAAATTCTATGCGGCAGAGGTGATCAAATGCAGGGACGGCTCCAAATCCTTCACGAAAGACCATCTGAACGACGATTTCTGTGACTGCATCGATGGAACGGACGAGCCAGGTGAGGCTTCGATTCGAATTGAAGACGGTATTTGTGTTGAGGTTCAGTGTCAGGGTTGTGAAGATTGTGTTCCAGCTGATTGTATACTGTGTTTAGCTAGTACCCTAAGCTATATCTTGAATTTTGATTGCCCATTGGGAAAGGTTTGCGTTAAAATCAGTACATACTACCCTCGGAGATTTCCTAGGATTCAAATGACTCCTGCTGCTTTATAACGGAAATGGGTCGGTAATTTTAGTTCAATAGTTGTTATGGCGGGTCAGGCTTGTTTCTGCTGAGAGTTGGTTTCCATAACTGTGATGGAAACTGTCGACTTGCATATCTCCCTTTCGGTTATACGTTGTATGTGTATCCTCTCTATTACTCTTTCGGAAGTTTATACCTGTTTTGTTACTGGCCTGTAGGCCTCTTTTAAGTGTTTTTGCTTTACTCTTTACGGACAAATTGAAATTGATTACTCGCATGTCGACAAGAATCAATTCAGCATGTTCAGTATGCAGGCTACTTCACATTTTTGTAGTCATTATCAGTTCTTTCTGCTTTCAGGAACTTCGGCTTGTCCAGCAGCAAAATTTTATTGCAGAAACGTGGGTAATACACCTAAGTTCATATACTCTTCTCGAGTCAATGATTATTTTTGTGGTAAGGACTTTACTCATTGCCTTCCATCCTAGACTATTTAGAGCTGGTTTGATAAGCTCCTTTCAGTATTAAAAAATATTTGTGAGGGGCTCATTCACTTCCAGGAGATTATGCCCTGTTTGCATTTGTATCGGACCTTTAGCATTGTCAGTTTGGATGTGACTGTCTGAAAAATATCATAGTGACAAGCTGTGTGTGTTTTTCATTGGCCTTCGGAATGGTTGGGAGAGAATGTACAAACGATTATTCAATATTTTATCTTGCTTTACCAGCACTTGTGAAGTTAATAACATAATCAGGACTCAGAAGTTCCTGGAATGGGGTTAGATAGGGAGAGATATTTTTAGTGTGTGCTTTTACCATATCTCTATTCTGAATGACAATTAAACATTTTCTGGTCCTCTTTTCCCCCCTGATCATCATTCCCGGGTCATTCCATTATAGATTGCTGTGATGGAAGTGATGAGTATGATGGAAGGCTCAAATGTCCCAATACGTGCATCATGGGAGGAAATGTCGAGTATAAAGCTGAAAACTATGCAGCAAAGACAACCATTTTGGGCATTGACAATAAAGAACCAAAGAATGGAATGAACTTAGATGAAATGATCCAAAAGTTCAAAGGTACACCATTTTCTTTGCATGCATAGAATTTTTTTGCATAATGGAGAAGCAGAAACTGATGAGTAAGGGGTTGTTTAACAGGATTGAAGATTGTGATTGTAGTTCAGGTGCTTCTTATTAGTTACCTGCTGATTCTCGAAGTTCTACGTCGTCGGCGCAACGGACAAAGAAGGAAACGCACTCGTTGATTTAGTTCGCTCCATGGTCATTAATGACATCCAGGTAATATTTCTTTTACTACTGTTGCATAACATGAGTCCAAGGAAAAAGTACTGTCCCACAACACCTTCAATTTGACTTAATAGTTGCTACTTTGATTTCAGTTCTAATGCTGTGTTTTATTTTCAGGTTTGTTCTTTGACCATATCTATGTTGATTTCTGGTGTGGCATTTGTGCGTCCTAATTTATCACTGAATTGCCAAACCTCACCTGGGCCGTCACTCAAGTTGGACACAAGTTCTGGAATACACAACAGCATACTGATTGTTGGTTCAACGACAGAAGAGTGCAGGGAAGGTTTTTGTATGTTTAGATGTTTTATATTAACACCCCCTGACGTGGTGGTCATGATGTGAAATTGAAACGTAATTAGTTCTAAAAAGACAGGACTACAGCGTGAGGAAACTCACATGGGAAAATACTTAGTTTTACTTCTAACAATCCAGCGAGGTGATAGGGATCAAATGTGAGGATGGCTTAGTTGTTTAGTCATTAATGAAGACATTCCTGTAATGACCCTAATGTTCGAAAGCTTGGCCCCAAGAGAATGTGTCCCCTTTCGAACACACGTGGTGGTTGAGAAATGGCTGGTACGAGGCCACAATGAACAGAGTTGCTTCGCTCCTGTCACAATCTGGGGTTTTTTTTGCTGCAACTCCAACACTCTGCCATACGACACTTCTTGGGTTAAGTTGGAGCTGCAGTTTGGTAGATTAAGTGGCAGTTGTTGATACCACATTGTATACAAAGAAATACTTATATACTTGTTTTCATGTATACCAAGCGACAGATGGATTCTTCACCATTCAGTGTCAAGTTCTGCTTCGGATTATATGAAATGCATACTTGAAGCTACGTATTGATGGCGGTTTCAGACTGTTTGTCTTGTGTCGGCTCATTGGAGAGAAAGAATGGCTGTTAGAGGTGCCCATTTTGTGACCCTTCTTGTGACGCTGCTTGATACAGAACGATGATTCAACTTTGTTCCTCAAATGCAAATGAAAAAAGTTGGCCGATCATTTATTAGACTATGTTGAGGAAATGTTCCTACATGGCAAGAAAAGGGCTCAGTGAAGCGCTGCTTTGGAATGGAATGATCGTCTCAAGCCAACAACGTTTCGAATGAGATAGCCAAGTTTGCTTATTAAGCACGCGGACAACGCGTTTCTATTAATGATGGTTAGTTCGGTCCGTCATTGATAAATAAAAATGAATTTCATCTAACATCGAAATTGACTCAAAGAATGTTGCTAGGAGGGGGCAAGTAGGGGTGTGCATTGGTTCCGATTTGATTCGGGAATAAGATCGGACTGGACCAGTTGGTTTTGGGTGGTTCTAAGTAAGGGTGTGCAAAGGAACCGGGAAACGTTTGGAACTGGATTAGACTGGCTCAGAACCGGTGGTTTCCATGGAGACTAATCCGGTTTCCGGCTTTAATTAACTAAAACTGGTGAGTATCGGTCTAGTTCTTGGTTCTAGACATGGAATGTTGGATTGGACCAGACCGGTTTATGTATGTATATATAAGAGGCAGGTCAAGGTTATGACAAAAATGCAAGTTCTCTCTGTTCTTTTTCCTCTTACCATCGCCAAGTTTGATGTGCTTCTTAGTGGGCAAAGATCCACACTCAAAGTCATTAGACCCGTTATCTAGACTAGGCTAGCATATCTAGATTAGGCCTAAGTATCTTGCTATTCTGCGTACCAGCAAACTGCAATTGATTCACTGCTTTCATGTTTGCGGTAGAAGCAATTTTTGGAAGAAACAATAGGGTAGGCTGGTTCCATGGATCCATTTGGGAATTGGACCGCTGGACCGAACTGGCGATCCAATTCCTGAGTGGATCTATAAAATTAACGGGTGATTTTCGATTCCAATTTTTCAAAAGCGGTTCTTAGCACGAGATTTCTAATTCCAATGTGAGAACCGCCCACCCTAATCATATTTATCCCTAGTTCCAGGGGAACTGGTTTGGTTCCCGGTTCCACATAAAAACCCGCATCGATGGATCTATCTTGACTTCTTCTTCTTCATCTTCATCTTTTTCCTGAAGCAATGCAAATCCTAATTTTTAAATTAGGTTTCAACTCTCATTCCTTCTCTCTTTTTCGCTTCCCACTCGATCTCATCTCACACCCGCACGCTTGTTTTCACTCTCGGTCCACTCTTCCCTCGCTCGTGTAGCGTGCTAGCCATCGGTCCACCACCGCGGTCTCGGTAGTTGGTTGCCGTCCACCGCTCCCAAGGTGCCGTAATCGAGGTCCCTCTCTCTCGCAACTACCACAACGATCTCACCTCTCACTGTCTTGTCACCATTCACCATCCCAACTTCACACTTGAGGTTCTGCTTCCGTTTTGTCTTGATTTTCTTTTGGGGTTTGCCTCCTTTGATTTCGCCATACTACTCCTATTCTCGTTCGTAGGTCTCAGTTACGAGAATGCTTGTTCTTAGGGAATAGAAAAAACCACGAAAAAAAAAAAGAAAAAGCAATCGTTAATTTCAAGACTAAGTGGGTCGGTTCTTGATTCCAGGTTTTAGAGTGGCAACTGACTCATCTCGGAATTGACCCATCTAGGTTTTAGAGTGGGAATAGACTTATCCCGGAAACGATCACCCCTGGTAACAAGTCAATAAAAAAGGTGTTGCATGTGATATTCATATCAAGAATCTTTCACTCTAGCCAAATCACAATTCAGATGGGTCGTCTCATAATCCCACGAGGCAGGTATCTCTTCATGGGCTGTCATTGAGATGCCTATTTATGTCCGCATCACACTGTATTGTAGGAATGATCAAAGCTTTAACATATAATAATTTCATGAGTTTGCTAATGGTAAGCATGTTCCTTCAACTAGTACTCGTAGACATCATATGCTAATGGGAATCTACGCGATTAAATGGAGTGAATTGGAAGGCTTTTAATCACCAAGTGATTACTCAATGAACTGGTTGGTTCACAATTAACGAACGCCTCTTTTAATTTAATTGCATGAGTGCTTATGCAGTGAAAAATTATACGGGTAATATCTTTTTATTATGTAAATCTTAAAAATAAAAAAAACTCTTGCCAATTTCATAATCCTAACTCGGTGAAAGCGCGTAGCGGATAATTCTTTTTCCTTTTTAATTCTTTCTTTTCCCAATGTTGGGTGTTGGGCACGAGAAGGTTTGATTACTTCATCATCCTCGCTACCTTTAAAAAATTTTCAATATCCACTTCGAGTTTTTTTTCCAAATAAAGAACAAAAAAAGAAGAAATAATTGTTTAACATTGCATTAAAGAAATGAAAGAAAAGGGAAATAAGTTATACCCTCACATGCCCGAACCCACTTGCATCACTAAACAAAAGATTAAAGAAAGAGAGAGGATGATCATGATGCTTTCATTCGCTGGTCAGTTTCTTGAGATGGAAGGGGGGTGGCGAATAAACTATTGCACCATCTCTCCCTAATCATGATTATTGCCTCCCCCAGAAAAAGAAAAGAAAAGAAAAAGAAAAATTTGTAGTTAATTAGGGTTAACGAAACGATTTGATTAAGAGTGAAGTACAAAAGTCCCAAGATGAGGAGGGAGGGGATGGGAAGGGGATGGGAAGGTGCTGAGAAGGAGCTTGAGAGAGAGATGGAAAAAGAGAGGAGGACACATAGCCCTACATGTGAGTATGGTTTGGGGACAAAGCAAAAAGAAAGCTTAGTGCATGCAAACAATTCACATGGTCTGACACGATCCTCTCATTGCTCTCCCTCTCTCTCTCTCTCTCTCTCTCTCTCTCTCCACAATGTTACACACAGCTCATGCCCCAAAATCCCACTACTCCACCTTATAATATAACGTGGGATCCGTAATATATTAATCTTTTTCCTGTGCTATACTTATGTACGGTTGATGCAGGCCAGAGTTGTCGGGTACATTAGTCTGGGGTCTCCCCAATGTGGTATGCAAGAGAGCAACCTACGTGGCCAGAATGAAGCAGATACAATACACGGATGTTTATATATATGAGGGGTTCGGCTCGTTTGAGTCGTTTTGTTCCGGCCTTTAGCAGTGATCGTGCCGTGGTAATCCTGCCCCGGATTGTCAAATCAGGTCGATCCGTAAGCCGTATGAATTCTTTTGCACTGAATGTCAGTGCCTCCGCACAGTCACCAGTAGGGGTCAAAATGGGACACATGATATATCTTTTGCCACTCTGTGCTCTCTCTTGCTCGCTGCACATGCCCCATGGAATTATGAAGCTTGCTAGCTAGAAAAGGACAGTACAACTATGTATCGCCCACATATATATAAAACTAGCCACAGAAATGATGGACCTCACTCGCGCACACATGAGCTCTTCCCCTGTCGAGACATCAGATCGTGCATGGCGATCGGATCGGACGGCCAGAGATCGGGGATCCAGAAGATTGGTGGGAATAGGGTGGGCTGGAGGGTATTGCAGAGGAATGTTTCCACTGTGGGATATGTGAAACAACAATACTGATGATAATAATAATAAGAATAATGAGACTATAATAAGGAGAAGATGATGCAGATGAAGAAGGCACCACCACCAGTAAAGAGGAGGTCACAAGGGCACGTGGGTTGCAGATTCCCTCTCTCTTTCTCTTCGGGTTCTGATAATAAAAACTACTGAGCGACTTTCCAGTAATACCGTTGAGTCCCAACCTCCCTCATCCAGCTGTGCAATAGCTGTCCAATCTCCCCCCATGTGACCCCACTGCACATCCACAAGGAGAGGGAGATGGAGAGAGGGAGAGAGAGAGAGAGATTGTTCCTGAGAGATTTATCATCATCTACAAGCACAGATCGAAAAGGGGGGGAATTTGATAAGAATAAGAAACCGGAGCCCCTTGAAAGGCTATGATGATGTTTTCTTCCTGTTGGTGTCCTTGCTTTTCTTCTGCAGCAACGACATTCTCTCTCTTTTGAGTGTATTTATATGGAGCTCCCATAGAGATCATCATTTGGTTTGGTTCTTTGTGTCAGTTGAATTTCATTCCCTTTTTCCAGTTCCCCTCAATCAGTGTCCTTCCTGATCCTACACAAAACATCAAGCACACCACCCACGTAACCTTTCTTAGGGATTGGCGTGGTGTGTGTAGCTTCTCTTTTCGTTTTCCCAGTTTTGGTCCGTAAATTTTTGGAGAATTTGCGACCAAATTTGATCAGTTGGGTTGTCTTGCAGTCAGCATTTGTTGGATTGTGGGTGGCATTGTGGCATTTTGATTTATACAATGGCGCAGTTGCCTCCTAAGATCCCAAACATGACCGCCAATTGGCCTGACTTCTCTCTCCACCACCAGAAGTTCCCCTTCATGGGGTCTCATCAATCACCCCCTGTCCTCAATCCGGCCGCCGCCACCGCTGCCCAGAACAACAGCCCTTCTTGGGTTGACGAGTTCCTCGACTTCTCAGCTGCACGCCGCGGGTCCCACCGCAGGTCCGCGAGTGACTCCATCACCTTCCTCGAGGCCCCGCTGCTCGAGCATTGCCGGAACGTGAGTGCGCCGGGGTCCGGCACCAATAGCGGCCACAACCACCACGACTTCGATCGGTTCGACGATGAGCAATTCATGTCCATGTTCAACGACGAGATCTCCCCGTCGGCCGTGGTTGTCCCCCACACAGGGTCGTCATCGAACCCTTCATCACCGTCTGATCACAACAGCATCAACGAGGAGAAGCAGGCGGATCAGAAGCAGCAGCAGCAGCAGCAGCCAAAGAATGAGCCTGAGGAAGTGCAAAGCCCCTGCCAATCTGACTCACCGGCCACCACTCCACCCAATTCTAACCCGGCCAATTCTTCTGAAAGGATCGTTGATCCCAAAAGGGTCAAGAGGTAATCATAATTATCTTAACATTATTCCTAACAAAATTCATCTCAAACCGATCAAATGACCAGCGATAATTACAATGCAGCTGACAATAATTGATAATAATTCTCTCCTGTTGCCTTTTTTTTTTTGCGATGAAACATTTCGTCTAACAAACAGAAGCAACATCATATCTCAGAACATGCATGCAAGTACTTCTTTCTCATTAAAAGAAGGTAGAGTAGGGATTACTATTGCAAAATAATGCATTGAGTTTGACTCATTAAATAGGTTTTGGAGTGACGGTTCTTTTTCCTCTTTCTTTTTCTTTTCTGGGTTGGGGTTTTGGGTTGGAATTAGAATCTTAGCAAACAGACAATCTGCGCAAAGATCAAGGGTGAGGAAGCTGCAATACATATCAGAGCTCGAACGTAGCGTCAACTCGTTGCAAGTACGTACTTAACTGAAGAACAATTGTCGTTCTGTATGTGATTATATTACGCACAGATGATGGAATGGCCAAGAATTAGCTTCAACCGCGTGACATTGATTTGTTCTTCGTGCATGGTCACCATTGAAGGCCGAAGTTTCAGTGCTGTCCCCAAGGGTTGCCTTCTTAGACCATCAACGCTTGCTCTTGAACGTGGATAACAGTGCTCTCAAGCAAAGAATCGCAGCTTTGGCCCAAGACAAGATCTTCAAAGATGGTTAGTGAATCATTCCCCTTTCCATTTTTTAAAATTAAACTTACTTATCACCGACTTTGCAATTGTATTCTAAGTTCTGAAGCAGATATGTGTGGGCTCTAAAGTGATATCAATCTGGTTTAAATGATTGTTCGCAATCTTTCTATTGCTTAATATATTGATTCTGAACACCGATTCTGGTATTCACAAATGTATACATATGAATCTAATGTGAGGGATAATGACGGGCATTTAACTTTTTAGCCTAATGATGATCAGTTTCAATATCACCTCAATTACGTGTGGGAATGGAAACCTAATTAATAGGACAGGCGCTCATGCATGCATTTGTTCTCTCCACGTACGAGCATGTTGCTTGTTTTGCATACCACCACCACCACCACCACCAATAAAATTTACATTTTTGTTTTCATTTTTCTTGAATTATAACTGTTATTTTTTTTCTTTTGCAGCACATCAAGAAGCATTGAAGAGGGAAATAGAGAGGTTGAGGCAAGTTTATCACCAGCAAAGCCTGCAGAAAATGGAAAACAATAACGGCAACAACATTAACAGCAACAACAACAATGCAACCGCACCATCTCCTCCTCCTCCTCCTCCACCTTCATCCTCTGAACCCAACAATCCTCCATTGGAGAATAGTAAGGAGCAGCTCCTCAGCTCTTGACTTTTTTGACTCCTGTCCCAGCTTTGTACCTTAACATTATTATCCATTATTCTCATAGTCCTAAATTCCCCCCCCCCCCCCCCCCCCCCCCCCCCCCCCGAACAAAAAAAACAGGGACAGAGAGAGAGAGAGAAGTTAGCCTCCCAAGTTCTACTCTTTTTTCTCCTTGAACTTTTTT
The DNA here is from genome assembly GCA_024500025.1 of Syzygium aromaticum. Taxonomy (NCBI): domain Eukaryota; kingdom Viridiplantae; phylum Streptophyta; class Magnoliopsida; order Myrtales; family Myrtaceae; genus Syzygium; species Syzygium aromaticum. The sequence goes on from CM044895.1 coordinate 8,353,052, forward strand.
AACATAAAATTACTTCCTTCCATCTAATTGGGTATCCATATCCACATCTATATTTATGGAAGAAAAGTTGGAGTTCATGCCAGCCAGCTTTTTCCTGGTGTATTCATTGATTTTTATGTATAAATTCCATGTGTTAAGCCAACTTGAGGAAGAGGGCGGTGTGCTGTGGGAAGCCTCTTGATGGGGCTCGCCTTCGCTCTCTCTCTCTCCCTCTCTCCCTCTCTCTTGCTCTCCTTTTTCGATCTGATGATGATCTGTGAATTCACGTGATGTGTCCCCACCTTGTGGGGACCGATCAAAGACGACATGATTGGAGGTCAGAGACAAACACGTGCAGCTGTGATTGAAGTGAAGAAGAAGAAGAAGAAGGAAATGAAAAAGAAAATGGTGATGCTCTCTGGAGTTGTAAAATTAAAAAAAAAAGGAAGGAAAAAAAGAGAGGAAGTAATCTTACCAAAAAAACAACAGAGGAAGTATAAATATTGTCTCTTGCTTTATCTGATTTGGTAGGTGTGGTGGTGGTGATGATTGTGTAATGCGGTGATTTTATTAAATTAATTATTTTATCATCCATTTTGATTTTTTTGTGGTTAAATTGTAGTTTTTGAATTTTGAGTCATGTTGGAGGGTAGTGGAATTTGTGTTGGGATGGATGAAAGGTGGGGGTTTGTCAGGGATTTGTTCTTAATTTTTTTTTGGGGGAAATTATTTGACCTTGCAGTTGGGGGAGGATAATGATGATTGAGGAATTGATTTCAGACTTCTGTAACTTTTTTCTTTCTTTCGGTGCATATGGTCCGATGATGTAATATGCATTTAATTTAGTGTTTAATTCAGACATGATATTGCTGAAAAATTGTAAATATTGAATTCTGGTGCAAGTCTGTGCAGTGGATGATTGTTGCCAAATTTTACAATACACGATTAGCGGGTAAACATCAATGTAAACGCTGTTTGCTCCCGTTGACACTAAAAAAAAAAAATGTCCAAATGTTGTAGTGGACAGTTTGGTCGACAAGAATACTCAGTTTAGTCTATAGAGGTTTCAATGAGAAATAGTCAAGTGCTGGAGCAGAAGTTGATAAATGAGGAAGACTATCTGGCCAATGGGAGAGCCGGACGCAACCATCAGGGTAGTGAAATCGATGTGACTGTCAAGATAATGGATATAGTGTAACTAATTGTAATCGCGTATAGGATTAGAAAGATATTAGTAGGTTTAAGTTCTGACCGTTTGTGTCACCATCGAATTTGGATTATACTATTTGTAAAGGACTCCCAATTGATTATAGAACTCAATGTGTTTTTGCAAATTTAATTTTTTCCCTCACTCTTGTAATTTACATCTCTGGAAACTATTGTTCCCAGTATTCGTACTTTGAATTTCTTATCATTTACTTTATTGTTTAAAATAAACAAAGGACCCTACACACCCTTTGTTGATGTACTCATCTATCTATCCACATGCTAAAAGGTACTCATCATCTTTTCGGTGACATCTTTTTGGCATACCTAATCGAACACATTGTTGATTTGAGAAGACTATAATAGCAAGAACGAGAAATTAGCAAGAGTCTGACAATATTGGTGGCAATAGCAATCCATTACCACAAACCGTTATGTGAGTATGTTGCGCATTCGGAACACTCAACCGCCGGAAGAGTAGCAGAGGGTAATTGATAGGGAGGTGTCGATCTTCCAAGGCACTTTCGTGAAATATCATGGAGGGAAGTTGCACTAGATTCCAACATAGGTTGTTCAAGAAACAACCAAAGAACATGGCTAACAACATTGTGAGTCATATTTCAGACGCGATCAAGTCAATAGTCATCAATGCTCTAAATGATGCCCTGTTTAGGCTAGGATCTTTCAACCAATCATTACAATGAATTTTATGGCACCAAGGTACATCCCTAGTTCTCCTTTATATAATAACGTTGGTCACGCTAATTAACCCCCTATAAGAATTTTATATAGGGTGGCGATAGCATAACAGCACCGTTAGATAAAAATTATATCGATGTTGTTGAGAACACCGTTTGATTTTGTAAAGATAGGCAACCAATAGCCTTATCTTTCGGTTTATGCAAAGAAACAAATCATAAATGATAATAGTCTAGCAACAAAATTGTAATAAATTTAAGTGCAACTTTAAAATGCACGATAGATATTGTTCAATCAATATAATAACATTTAGTACGATGAGATCTATGTTCCTATTATATTAAAGAAACAAATCTAAGTGATAATAATTAAATAATAAGTCATTTATAAGAGATTTAATTGCAACTTTTAAAATATAGTTGATCTTGTTCTTTGGCCAAAACATAAGATTTGGTGAATATAGGTCGATAAAAATTAAGAACTCAAAATAGTAAGAAAGTGAACATCTAGCATACTCTAAACATGCGGTCATTTTAGAATTTTGTTATCGATTACTCTAAACATAGTAAGAAAGTGAACATATAACCACGAAGAAAAGTTCATTACTCTTTACTTCTTTTGATTATAAGACGATGAGATGTATTTGTCGACGTTGAAGTTTACTTGGTTTTTGTAAATTTATATATCTTAGATGTGCCATGCTTAATTTTCTTTTATGATCTTGTTCAAATGGATGGATTTTGCATTAGAAGCAACTTGATTGATGATATGATAAGTAGGGGTGAGCAGAAGAATTGAACCGAACCTGGAACCGCCCGAACCGAACCTGGAACCGCCCAAACCGAACCAGACCATTTAGTGAAATTAGGGGTGCAATTGAGTTGAGTTGAGTTGAGCTGAGAACCGAGTGCCATGCTCGAGCTCAACTCGACTTGTATATATGATGCTTGAAACTTGAGCTCAAGCTCAATTGTATGTCAAAATTTCCGCTCGAGCTCAACTTGACTTGTATATATGATGCTTGAAACACGAGCTCAAGCTCAATTGTATGTCAAAATTTCCACTCGAACTTAACTCGACTAGAAAATCGAGATACTCAAACTCGGCACAACTTAGCTTGACCAGAAAATCAAGATATACATTAAAGCTTGACTATTAATTTATAAATAAGCTCGAGCTCAAGCTCGACCTAAAAAAAGTTCAAAAAAATATTGATATGTTATGTAATTTTAAGGATACTTATGTTTATTTTTTAACTAGTAATATCTTTAAAAATATTAATAAAAACTCGATTAAGCTCGTGAGCCTATTGAGTTGTGAGTTTGCAAGCTTGACAAGGTATTGTAGTAGCGCGAGCTAGACTCGAAATCAAATGAGTCGACCTCGAGTAATGGTCGATATCGAGTCGAGCCGAGCTGCTTGCGAGTAACTTAATTCGGTTCACCCCAATGCGAATCTCACAAAGTGAATGGCGAATATGGACTGGGTTCCAGATAAGATATCCCTATGAATGGCCTGTGATTACGGGCTTAAGAAGAAAGAAATCCTAGTACAAAGGAACAACTTTGGGCCAAACGACCCAAAAAAATATCAAGACCACGAAGCAGCAAACTAGAGAACACCATATTCTCCCATTCTCTAAAACATAGTGTTATAGAGTGATTGTATTTAATCATCTTTTAAACCAGCAATGCCACTCATTAACTCTTTTTAAATTCCATAGAAAAGTTCAATGAGTATGAAAACAGATTTGTACTTGGGACACACGTAAATTTTGTAGAGAGCACAGACATTTTTTTCATCCGGCTTTGCTGCTGAAATCGCGCATGTGGGGATATCGGGAGTCTTTTATGATGTGAGTGAAGCATTTCTTTATGAGATTATATGTTAAATTATCCCATTGAAACTTTAGAAGGCAAACACTGTGTTTGCTCTTTGCAATTCTTGATGGGTGCTTCCATGATCTCTGGTCTTGACTTATTCGGGGTATTATTCATTTTGGAATTGGGCGGCATGACTCTATCCTTTGATGATGTACATATATGAGCAATGACGTCACCCATTTTAATAATGTCCTTGCATTTAACCCGAGTATCCACGCTACTAGAGTTCGAATGCTAAACTTTGTACTTACACCAAAAGATACTTGTCATGAGTTAATTCTTATTAAACATATATAATTTGGGACACTCTCCGACTGCCTCGTCCAAGGCACAAGGGCGTGAAAATGCACTTTTGAGTGGGCTTGGACAAAGCTATTTAGTTATAAGCCCAGGCCCAACCCGAGCCCAAAAATTTTGTGCACAATTACCTCGTTTCAGGTGGGGTTGACCAAAAAAATTAGGCTCGACCTTACGGCTGAAGCCTGCCCATGAATCGCCTCTACCTGTTATCGTGGCTCCTGTTAGTTTTACAACTCATGGGAACTCGTTAGGAGTGCAATCAAAGCTTATATCTTATCACTCTTTTGATTTAGCAGAACTTTTCCTATCACATCTCCGGTGATATAAGTTGACATGTTTCTCGAAGCCAAATAAAATATCCGATGTGGAGAAAACTCGGTCCTAGAGTAGATAGTCAATTTGCTCAATCAAATTGCGGAGCGACATAGCAACTTACTGATCAAGTAAATTTCAACAGTTTTTCATTCCACCTTGGCACCATTTATCTCAAGATCGGGCTCTGTATCAACCTATGTAGATATCTCAGTTTCAGTTTCGCTATTTTTGGCAGTTTGATGGACTTGATTGAAAAGTCCTACAAGTTCAAGGACTTGCTCGTCCAAATTCACGATTGCAAATGAGCAGGGGTAAGCAAAAGAAATTGCCTGGATCGAGAATCGTCCAAATCGGGAACCGCTCGAACTGGCTAGTTCTTGAGGTCATCAATCCGGTTTCACGGGTGGAACCGCCCACCTAGACCTCCTGAACCGGACCGATTATTTTATTTATTTTAATTTTCCTTACAAATTGGAGGAAAAGAAAACCTTACTCGCTGCTCCCATTCGACCTCCCTGCCCAGAGAGTTAGCTTCTTTGCTTTGTGGCCTAGAGAAATCTGTTCGTCCATGGTCATCGCTGGCGTCGCTCGTCCAAGCTGAGCCATCCCTTTCGTCCTCTCCGTCATCGCTAGCTCCACATCTAGAAGTTTGCGGACTTTACAACTAGACTTATGGAGTCGCCGACTCAGTCGTCCAGGCCCACGCATCCAAGTCGAGCCCTCTCTATTGTCGCTTGCGGCCATGGACGACCCACCATCCAGAAGTTTGCAGGCTAGATATGGAGGGCACAAATCCATAGCTGGGCCAGCGACTTGTTCAAGCTGATCCACTCCTCCATCGTCCAGGCTCGCTAGCTCTGTGGACGAGCCGCCTCGCGAGTCACAGACGAGGCCACATCTACACGGGCAATGAGTGGGATGACCACGAGCAACGCAGCAAGGAGTGGCTTGGCTTGGAAGAATGAGAGGTGCTCCGCCAATGGCGACGGTGGGGGGAGCCACCGGTTCCATTGGATCACCGGGGACCGGACCAGTTTCAAGACCGAGTAGTTCAGTTTTCGATTCTAAAAACTGGAAACTACCCTCTCTGATTCGATTTTCAATTCCTGAGTGAGAATTAGATCACCGGAAAACCGATCATCCCTATAAGTTCACAAAGACCAACAATGCAAAAAAAAAAAAATATATGTTTTATTTTTATTTTGAGTTTGTGAAAAAGAGAGGTGGGTAAAAAAAGAAGAAGGTAAAAGAAAACAGACGTGTGGGCCCCGGGCCCGCAAAAAACGACAGGGCCCCAATAATCGGAAACGACAAGCTTCAGACACCTGCGACGGTGTCGCCAACTTGCTTTCGCGTGTCGTTTCTGCGCTTCGGCACCGAAGTCCCCCGTCTCCTTCCCCCTTTAACGGTCATCTTTCTCGTCTTTCACTCGCAGTGTGTTCGTCCTCTCTTTTTCCCACTCACTTCCACTTCCACTCTCTCTCTAGAATTCTCCACGATGCACAGGCGCCTCTCCTCCCCCCTCGCCCTCCTCCTGCTCCTCGCCGCCGCCCCCCCGGCGTCGCGGGCGGCGACGGCGGCGCCCGGCGTCGCCAGCCTGGAGCTGTGGTGCGTGGCCAAGAACAACGCCGACGACGCCTCGCTGCGGGCGGCGATCGGCTGGGCCTGCGGCCAGGGGGGCTCCGACTGCGGCCCGATCCAGCAGGGCGGGCCCTGCTACGACCCCGCCGACATCGAGACCACGGCGTCGTACGCGTTCAACGACTACTACTTGAAGCACGGCCTGACCGACGACAGCTGCGACTTCGCCAACGCGGCGGCCCTCACTTCGATCAATCCCAGTGAGTGCGGCGGTGTCTGTATTTCATCTGGGTTCTTTGCTAAGGGTGTTGGATCTGAAATGTGACCCGGTTTTTATCTATGCTTCATCTTTTGTATCTACTTATTAGTCATCTTGTTGCCAAACGGATCCAATCGCAATCTTCTAAGAAGAAAACGAGCTTGCTTGTAAGTGCTGATATGATTCTGTCCTGCCATTGGCTGATTCATTCTCGTTTGTGTTGTTTCAGGCCACGGCAATTGCAAGTTCCCCTCTAGGTAATTCAAGATTTGAACTTTCGTTTTAAAATTGCTGCATTCAAATGATAGTTTGTGGTTCAGTCTTTAGTTTATCTGCTGATTTGGTTTTGGCCCAATCTGATTGGTGGGAGTGTCTGATATTATGCACTTTTTGGATGGTTGTCTTTAGAATAGAGAAAACCAGTCTTTGGTGATTGAAGAATTTATAATTAGATAGGTCCAAATCAAGTCGGTAATGGATGGAATGTTGGGATTCTTTTTAGTTTGGATTTAGCGCTAATTTATGAGTCGAGGGCATCTTATCCGACAGTATGGCGAATGTGGTGATTGTGGTACTTTGAAACCTCAGTTTGAAGAAGGAAATTGCTCTTGGAGGACTTTCTTATTAAGTGATATCGATTAGCATCTTGAAGTATATAAACTGAATACTCTCTCTTGCAAGTGTAGTTGCAGAAAAAAAGTAGTGTATGGCACTTATGAAAAACAACGGTTTTTATGTTTCTGTGGGACAGCTTGTCGGTAAACAATGGCAGTCTTTCCGGTGCATCAACGGCAGTTGGAGTTCAGCCTGCCTATAACGATTTGAGCGGCTGCAATCAGATTGCTATCCATTGGTATTCTTTCATAATCATGAGCATTTTTTCGACACTGTTACACTGGTTACTTAGTGAACATTGGCGATGAGAATATCTGCGAGCACATCTTCGAAGCATAATGAAAAGTGCATCAGAGGACTGGCGTAGGTAAAGCATTTCCCTAATATGGTATTCAATCAATATCTTCCTTTAGGTTAGTGAGATTTTGTTCCCCTACTATCTTTGTGTCACGATGTATTCGATTCCTGTAAAACATTAGTGAGGATGAAATCAGAGGCCTCTAACTGAGGTTGTAATTGCGGACACTGTTTTCTTCTTATTACTACATTAATCTAGGTAACAACCACTCAGAATGTCGTTGATTATTGGCTATTGTTCCTGAGTTTCCAGGGATTGCATTACCGTAGATCTTATTCACTTGAGTTCCTTGCATTCAAGCTCTACAGACATCTGTGTTCTCTCTGTTCTTCTCTCTTCGCTTATGCTGAAACCGAAAAGACTAGTCACAGAATCCTGCAAGGAACTTCCTATGTTGCTGAGTTCCTTCTGCTTCTGTTTTTATTCATGTTCCAATTTGACATACAAGTATTTGCTAATGCTCCGGTTTGTTTTTGCGTGGATCTACAGATTTTGGTTGAAAAAACTTGCCTAGATTGAAGGTCGATACACTCACTTCAACCGCCTGATTGTAAGAGTTATAATTCCAGCTAAAAGTGAGGATCATATTAGGGGTAGGAGAAACAAAGCTATCTCATGCTTCCAAATCCTTCATGTCAGACTAATGCTCATTTAACTCTTTCTAGTCCCTAGCCAAAATCTACATTTTGCAACTCCGTCAGGTGAAGGCACTCGCTGCCTTTGGAAGGTCCCGTGTCATGCTAGTGTGATATGCCTTTGCTGCTATCTCATTGTCGACGGCCCTATTAACCATGGGGGAAGCTCGACATAGTGTTGAGAGAGAGAGAGAGAGAGAGAGAGAGAGAGAGAGGACAAGCTGTTGTGCAATCTGGAGGCATGGCAATGGTTTGGATTGAAGGCGACAGTGGCGGGAAAAGAGGTGTCTCACATGGAGGTTGAGAGAGAGAGAGAGACGTGTGATGGGAATTTTGTTGGATCAAGTAGCAGAATTTCAAAACCTTCATGAGGGGAGATCTTCAAGATGGAGCTTAAATCTGAGCCAGTCGACGTATTTAGTTTGACCTATCTTCACTCTAAAACTGAAGTCAATGCGTTATGAGTTAATTAAGACTATTAACTGCTTTACACTACACCAATTCTTTGATGTGAGACTTTTTCAACACAACTCACACATACATCTTAACATATTTAATTAATATGTTGGGAGGATTGAAATGAGTAGAGCACGCGTTGCAATCTTATTAAGGAGGCAGCATACGTGACTTAAGTAGCATTCTGTGGTTGCAATCTACTATCGTATGATAGATTAGGTGTACGGCGTTTCATCACTGATGCACACTCTGCGTTACATATCCTCGGACCAGTTGGATACGGTTCATGTGACTTGTACCGTGATCGGTTCTATCCTTCATTCTTGCCTGGTACTTCGTCAACCGTCGAGGGATAAATTATCATCCCCTTCTCCGTCCTACAAGATAACCATATCCCGGAAAAATGGATACTGAATTCAAGATGATCCAATTTCGCGATGTCTGGGACTAAGAATCGAGAAACTTTCGGTCCGTGATCAAGACAGAGATGCGTTCGGACAAAACAAAAATACGTAGTTTAAAAACCTTCTTGGGCGTGGCTCCATGGGACCGAGATAACGTTGTTATTACTCCAGATTTGAATATTTTCTGGCCGTCATACGACGCAAGAGAATCAAAGGTTTGACTTCATCTTCCTCGTTAACAACTGTCTTTCCACGGTACAAAACCTTTGAATCCTTCCTTCCTTCCTTCCTTCCCCTCCTTTAATTTAAGACTAAAAAGAAAAGCTGGGAATCACCAGCTTTTGTCAATGGCTGACAACGGCGCTCCATATGGAGGGTTACCTAATGCCGTCACTATTGACAATCTTGCCAACGTTTAGGTCAACAAACACGAGCTCCTCTTCGAGGCCAGGCAATGGAACACGGTCGTCGAGCATCGTCATTCAAAGTTCGTTTGGTTTCAGGAAGAAAACATATAGACAAAATATCACATGCGTATAACGTTTAATTTAGCTGTACGAGCAGCAACAGTGCAAAATTTGAAAAATCCTCGGTTGAATTTTGGCAGATGAACCATTACCGATAGAATCATCATCAACACTGCCTCTCTATATCTCCCAAACCATCTTCTGTCCCGCAAGACGGCATCCTCCTCGATGATCTCTCCCGGCTTAGCATCCGTCGGAACGAACCAAACCGTGAACTCGATCCGATGACCTTAGCTGACGGTCGAACTGCCCCGTCCGATGTGCCCTCGGCGCACGATGATATGGAGCTCGTGCGCTCCAGGGGCGGAGCCGTGGATGCAGCCCCGACGGGAGGCTGTGGCGGCGGTTCCTGCTGGACTCGTGGCTCGGCCTCGGTGCGGCAAATCGGGCATGTCGAGTGCGAGCTCAGCCACCTATCGATGCACTCGACGTGGAACGTGTGCTTGCAGTTCGGCAATTCCCTGGCCATCTCGCCGTCCTCCAACGTGCTCAAGCAGACCGCGCATTCCTCTGCCGTCACGCTCATGGCCTCGTCTTGCGCCTCGGCCTGCCGGAAGACGAACACGGGCAGGGAAGCAATGACCAGCGGGTCGAGCCCAGACTTGGGCGGTTCCTCCCTAGGGTGCACGTGGACCGCGGTTACGCCGAGGTCGCGGATGGCGGCCCGGCGAAGGGCCTCGCGGCGCAGGACGTACCGCGCGTATATGTGGAGGAGGACGACCAGGAGGACGACGACCGAGAGCGAAATGATCGCGGTGAGCATGATCTTGCTGTTGAGGTCATAGCTCTTCTTTTCCGCGTACCAATGTTGGGTTGATTCATCATGACGATCAGAATCCATGTTTGTGCGGTGAGATTGCACAAACGGAGGGATGGAGAAGAAGAAGAAGAAGAAGGAAAATGGAGGAGAAACGGAGAAGAAGGCGTTGGTGTGTGATTTGGTTGTGAACTGAAGCTGGTGATATGTCCGGCTTGCTGCGCTTGACTTGTGGAATGCGTACACTTAGAAGAGCCTCGATTTTCAATGGGGTTGACTGTTGAATGTTGACTTGCTCCTTCAGTTTCTGATTTTTGATTTCTTTTGGAATTTCTTTTCTGCGTATTTTTCCTGGGTAAATGTTGAAAATGAAGTTTCTCAGTGTTTATGTTTCGGGGGGAGGGGGGGGGGGGCCGCGGGGGGTGTCGTTTTACATGCTATGTGGTCGCTGATTGGTGTGAAAGCCGATTAATTAAGAATTGTGGAAAGTCCGCAAAAATCTCATTGCTCAATAGTAGACTACTATTGTGCAACTTTCGTGGTGTGAAATAAGTTTGGAGATTTGTATTTTTCCTCACGTTGAATATTAAACGCGACGCAGGATACTTTAATACCCTCTTTAATGTGCAAATTGGATTAAGAGCGGCGTATACGGGAAATAAATTTCGAGTAGAACCTTTGTATAGTGTTCGAATATCCAATCCAAAAACTTAAAGTTAATTGGGTCCTTTGGCCACTTGGCCACGAGCATTATTTGGTTGCGGCACCACCTTGTTAGCCCTATTCAAGCTTCTCTAGACCGAGCCGCTTCGAACGCGTCTTGAGTATGTTACAATTCTTGCACCATGGAAGGTCAAGATGCCTCGTGACGACGGAAAGCTGTGTACAAGGCGTACGTGCTCGATCTTCGCCAACAAGACAGTTGCTTCTATTGCCATCGACATCGGACATGCATGGATCCGCTCTCCAGCAACCTTGCCGGCTTTGATACCATATGATTTTGTGGAAATGTAAACAACATGAATTACAACTTGGAAACATGCAGAAGGTGCACCGCACTCGAGGCGCCCGAGATAACCTCTCAAAATTCAACGAATAATGACCAAAAAGGTCCTATTGCATTTGCATCAATTCAGTCATAAACTTTTTAATGTAATCAATTTAGTCCTAAAACTTTTGACAATTTGTTAATGTAGTCTATCTAATTGGAAATTACTGACTTGGACATAGACATTGACATGAACAACTTTTTCTTAATTTTTAAATTTTTTTCCGAATTAATTAATTAATTTCTTTTTTTTTTCTTCTTTTTTTCTCCTTTTCTTTTCTTTTTTCACTGTGACCGTGCATGGATTGCCGGAGCTAGCTAGCCACTGGGCGAGGGTAGCTACCCTCACCCTACCTTGCCCCCCAAATCTGGGTGAGGCTAGCCATGCCATGGCCTCGCCGACCGCAGGTAGGGAAAGGCAGCCTTACCCGTGGCTACGATGTTCTGGGTGAGGCCGCTTTGCTCAGATCTGGGCCAGGCCAGCCTTGCCGTGACCTCACTTGTTGTGGGCGAGGTCCACGAAGCCCCTGCATGGATCTTGCCCGCAACAGGCAAGGCCACGGAGGACCTCGTGGACCTTGCCTAGTGGCCTACAAGCTCTGGTGATCCTCACTGACGACAGTGAACAAAAAAAAAAAAAGAAAAAAGGAAAAGAGAAGAAAAGAAAAATAATAATTTAGAAATTATTAAAATATTTATTCGCGTTAGTGTCAGCGGTGCCACGTAGGATGATCACTATCCACGTTAGTCGTTTTCAGCTAAAACTGGTCGAATGGATTATATTGGTAAATTGTTAAAAGTTTTAGGACTAAATTCGCCAAAACGAATTAAAAGATCTAGGACTAAATTGGTGCAAGTACAATAAGTTTATTATTTTTTTTTGGGGTAATTTTCCTCTAAATTTAATATCAAAAGGTCCTCACAAAAGAGGGCATAACGAATTTAAGTAGCCTAAAATCCTACCAAAAAACATTCCTAATAACAGGTAATTAGGAATTGCTCCAATTTATAAGAGTCATATCCCAATTTCTAAAATCTTATAAACAAAAAAAAAAACCTGAAATCAAATCAAATGGCAACCTTCCAAGTTGTCACCTCCTGCGTCCACATACAGGCTCAAAGCCAAGTTTGGAATATCACCCGATCTAACTTTTTAAACACCCAAAAGTGGGAAAAGAAAGTGGAAAAATCCAACTCGCGTTGGAATTGTAGGCAACCAAAGAGTCGCTTACCAAACACTGAAAATTCCAGAATAAAATTTTTAATGTTCCACGAGATCGAAAATAGTATGCAATTTTGACCGAGGAAAAGAAGAAAAAAAAGAAGGCAAAGGTCGCTTTCTTCCTTGTGATCGATCTTATGAGAAAACTCTTTTTAAGAGTTTCTTTCTTTCGGTCGAAAAACTCCTTTAAGAGTTGGATAATGACCTTCTTTTAAGGTTTTGTTTGTTTCGTTAAAAAAAAAAACGGTTTGTAAATTATTTTCATAAAAATGATCGCTTCTTTCTCTTGCAAAAATAAATGAACGGAAAATATTTTCATCGTTTACGAAAATATCCAGACATTAATGAAAACATTTTTCATTGACTTATTATTTTAAGCTAAATAATAGGTCATTTTAAAAAAAAAATATTTTCCTAATAATTCATTTTTCGTTAAACAAACAGAACCTAAGAATCCAAAGCTTTTCATTCTTTTTTTTTTCTTTCTTTCATCATACTGTTTTTATTACTAATGTTCAAATTGTTTGAATCGCAAAAATTGCAAAAAGAAAAAAACAAGAAAAAAACCAACTCCATGTTGCACTTCACTTACTTAATTATGATAAAAGAATACCTATTCCTATAAAAGAAATTAAGGGATTTCCTCCAAAAGAATGAAATGTAGCTTCTCCAAATCTGATTTTCCTCCTTTTTTCAAATTTTTTTAATTAAGGACGTTCTAGACCCAATACTATAACCTAAGCAAATGAAATGGTGCTAAATTCAACTCGTGGGGACAAAACTGATGTATTTATTCCATGCCAAAAATGTCAAGCATATCACATCCAATAAAGTGGAATGAGAACACACCGTAAACTCCTGGGAATGTCCTCTGATTTCTTGGAGGACTGTGCTGCTTCGATGACTTTGCCATTGATCATGACTGAACAAGACATCATTCCTCCCGAAAGCAATGAAGTCATGTCCGAAGATTTTTTCGGCCCTCATCGTTTTCTAACTTATTGCTGCCTTTTGATTATGTCCAAGGACATCCGCCTCCAAGAGTTAGTTCTGGCTCCCTGAAATACTCCAATGACCACGTGAATCGAATAAGATTTGAATTCTGCGTGGTCCGTCGATCGATTAGAACCGGCAGTTCACATTTTACTTATCAAATTCGCCTTATGAATTAGCATCAAGCCGTGTTGTTGATGACTATCTCCTCACCGATGCGATGCCCTTGTGTACACATAATGGATTATAGATTATGCAAAACATGGGTTTTTTGTGTGGAAATCGGATCGAATAATTTTAAACGATTAAAGGAGCAGTTTTTTCAAGATTTGGGTTGTTAATTAAGGAAGCAATTCAATCAGTAGGCCCATCTCATTCTTGGGGACACTATTTGAGAGTATTGGGCCGAGCCTAATATGGCGGCCCAAGTTCAAAACCCAACGGGCCTTGTTGTCTCGTCCACAAGCAAGTCGAGTAGTGGGGTGATTCACAATGATAAACTCCCCTTTATTACTTGGCATTTCGAATAGGTATCTTATGATATCTGCTTGATTTGCTTGGTGTCTAAAGATGATGGAATTCAGCATAACCAAACATGCTCAGTCTTGTAATGTGTATATAAAAACTCATTCTAGGAGAATTGAGGATGATTTTGAGTAATCATCTCATTTCAATTGGGTCGAAACTTAACTTTGTCGTGATGTCCATACCATTCATATATGTGTTAGTCCGATATTCCATCTATTGAATGAAGTGTGGTAAAAGTCTCTTTTGTGTTGATTCCCAATAGTTTGACTAGTTTTAGCCCTTGTACTAACCAAGTGCATTATGAAGTCATCCTTAGGAATGTGAGCCAAGATCGGCATCATTTTTTGATGCGAACTCCATTTTTCCCCGGATTTTGGCACTCGTTGCAAATTGCCCCCTGATTTTTTTAATTTTTGCAACGTCCCCTCTAGATTCTTCAAATTGGTTGCAATGTCCCCCTGGCCATTGACTCCGAACATTTTTCGGTTGGAACTCCGACCATGTGCATGTCACATGACAAATTTGCTATCCTATGGAGAGTAAATCTGGTTGACAACAAATGCCAAATTACATATTACCTCCCAATTTTGGCACATGTGGCAAGTTGCCCCATGACTTTTCAATTGTTTTCAATGATCCTTCTAGAGTTTTAAAATGAGTTTCAATGCACCATTGAGGGTGATCTTGACCAATTTCTTGATCTAATCTCCACCAGAGATCGACTTAGGCTACCTAAGCAAGGGTCGTCCTACCCTCTTTTAGTATGCGTCGAAACCTCTACCGGCGGTGTGGCGGTGGTAGACCGCCTCTCTCTCTCTCTCTCTCTCTTCTTTATTAGTAATAGAAACACAAGAATTCACGGAAGTGAAATATTGTTAACTATTTGATATTTTAATAATAAAACTTAGCACAACGTTACGATGCATTAACATTTGATACTCGTAATTATGTTTCATATAAAATGATGTCAGCGCTACAGTATTGTACTTTTTATTTAACAAGAGAAAAAACAATTTCTGCTAATAAACCTAATGTGCAAATCCTATGGCGTCTTAATTAATATAAAATAAAAAGTTTGCTAATTTGATCGATTTCTTTTCAAAGTATGAGCTAGATTTGAAAAATTATAAAAATGTTGGTCTTGTATGAAATTGGCCAAAGTCAACACTAGGGGATATTGTAACCGATTTCAAGACTTTAGTGAAGAAATTGCAAACATTAAATTGGAGGGGGTACCTTATAACAAGTGCCAAAACTTGACAAGCCAAATGCAGTTCACTTTTCTTGTTAGATAGATTTGCCCTCTGCTAAAGGAGCTGTAATTAGTCGCGTGACAAGCGCACGACAGAGGTCCGGTTGGAAAACGGGCGTTGTCAACACTAAAGGGGACCATGCAACCGACTCCAAGGGTTTGGCATATCGCATCGAAAAGTCTGGGGGCAATTTGCAACAAATCCCACAATCTGGGGTGACAAAATGTAATTCACTCCGTACTTTGGTATATGCCATAGATGAAGAAAGATTCTGGATGTTTAGTGGCTTAATCTGTTCCGTTTCCAAGAGATTGGTTAATACTACTTTGCACTGCTACTTGATTCCAGCTTATAAAAAACGTGAGGAACATCTTCTTGTTCATAGAATTCGAATAGAATAAATGATTTTTATTCTGCAAATATCCTGTGAAAAGTTCATATATGAGATGCGCGCATTTCATTGACTCTGCTTCCAAGAGTACCTTCTATAGTGCACATGACATTCATTCATCTAAACCAGTCAGTAATAAACGAAATTTTATCAGAACTAACAGAAAATTTTTCACTAATACTGGTGCAGAAAAGTTCTCTTACCATGCAGTAATTGCAAATACTGCTTCATCCAAAGACTGCAACGTAAACTTGATTTTCCATAATGAGGAAAACCTGGGCTTTATATTATACATATACATATCTACAAGAAGGAGACATTGAAGGTATGCCAGTTGAGCATACTTATCGTATTTGCCGTATGGTTCCTAATCAGAAACATGTTGCCATAATAAATATGGACTGTTTAAACCGCCAAGTTAGCCACTCCACATCGAATTAATTAATCATTGATTGCTCTTCACACGCATCCCAAACATAGTGCCTGTGCATTCAGGAATGCATCCAAACAAAGTAGTTATTGCGTGTTATCATGATAACATCACCCTAAATTTGAAAATTAGAAAAAAGTGAGTATAGATTAACTTTTTTATTTGATAGTACACTGGCTTTGCTGCACCATATGGTAAAAAAGAAAGCTACTTCATATTCAAAAGAGTTTCTCCACGAAAGGGTAGATCAATGCTTTAAGAGATCCCAGTATTGTAGCCATCAAAACACAAGGCTTCACTGTTTTGTTCTTGCAAAGCATAACACGAAAAAGCAAAGTTCAACTCGTGTAGCATTTGCACCTGAGTCCCCAAACGACCACCCAACTTCTGAGATCTTCCTGAGTATAACATCTCCATCAAATGGATCATACCAAGCATTTTGAGCTAAGTATATGACTATATCTGGGGAAGTTACTCTTTTTTCTGCTTCAAAAAGTGAGCCCCCTAAGAAAGATACAAAACTCTACCCAATATTAACAAATTCAAGTGAAGAGTCACCAACGGTTGTCTCTTGCCTGCAACTGGGCTTACTTTGCCCAAAATTGGAAGGTGATTGTTATCTTTCTTTTCCATTTGAGCGAATTACTTAAGACAAGACGTGAAGACGGCACGCGAAGAGAATATTCTCACTTAACAAGAATCTGTGTAAGTGTAAGCACCATTCTAAAGCTTTTGAGCTCTTTCTAGGTGAGCTCAGTACGCAGATCAAAACACATTCCAGAAGACAAATCAAGCTGATGCAAGAAAACCTACTTAACCATTTGCAACAAAATTAATATATTATGGTATAACTGGGGAACTGATTTGAGAAAGGACCCTCTAGACGATTGAAACAAGCCTGATATGATCTTCTCCAAAGGGTAGAGAAATTGACTTGACGAGAATTTCCTCTCTTGTTTCGTCAACGTTTGGACTGCTTCTACAGCTCCCATCGCCAAATTCCTGTTTAAGAAGGAAAATAAATTTGGTTGACAAAGAATACAGTTCTTAGAATCCATGTCGTTCTTCGAGTTCGTTAAGTGTTTTTTTAATTCCGAAGCATATGGTCTACAATAAGTCATTTGATGGAAACAAAAAGAAAAGATATGGGCAAATTACAGATATAAACGAAGTTAACAGAAACTGATAATTTAAGATTAGGTACCTCAGGAGTGATAAAGATGAGGACTTCCTCTCTTCAATTAGCGGCCATTACTCAGAGAAGCAGAAGATGATGGCCTCGCGGAAATGACTTCGTGCGGTGCCCCGTCGTTCTGAATTTGCGAAGAAATGCAAAACCCCGGCAGTCCATCGGAGACGAACCTGTTGCTGAAGAGCAAAGACGGGTGATGGATGACCTGCGACTTGTGATGGTCAGCCGAGGCCAGAGAAAACTCGTCAAGAGAGCGAAAAGTCGGTGCGAAACTGGACTGAAGGGTTCCCCTTTGTGGAAACACTGCCGAGCCTTGGCTGAGCAGCGGCGAAGGCAGCGTCGATGGCGTTGGCGAGTTGAACAGAAACCTGCCGCTGCTCCGGTTGTCCGTGCTGGCTGGATCGGTGCTCCAACCCATCATTCTCTGAAACCCGGGTTCAAACACCATTGGCGCTGAAGTCGAGAAAAGGGTTTGGCTCATTTCATTCTCTTGCGGATCGCTATGGTGAGCTAGAGCAGATTGAGACTGAAGAGAGTGTAGGGAAAGGCCAAGGTCCTGGTTCTGCTGGTTGCTCCTCGACATAATCTCGGATGGGTAGCTGCTGAAATTGACGGATGACGCGGCCGAGCTCGTCGGGAAGAACGACCTAATCGTCTCCAACATGGACTGATCACTGTCCAGTTGCGGTGGCAAGAATTGGCTTGTTGCGTTTCTTGAATTGGCACTGATTTGCCTATGGAGCTGAAAATTGTACTCGGGAGACTCTGATTCCTCCGCAACTGCCATCTCGGCCGAATTCCCATTGTGTGCTACGCTGTCTGGGGCAGTGGTGGCGGGAGGGACAGAGCTAGAGTTCGGCTGCCAAGGCGGCAGCTCAGCGAGCTTGTCGATGGCCGCCTTTGCCTTCTTCATGAGCCAGTCCACGGCCTTGCTGGGCCGGTCGTAGCCAAGCCGGTCTTGGACATCATAAAATTGAATCGCGGTGTGAGCTGACAACCGGACACGGCGGTCCCGGGGGCCTTTTGCAGTGTAAACCTTGCTGTGGCGGTCCTTTCGGCCGGTCGCCCGAACTATGTGGCCTCCCTGGACCTGGACAATCTCTCCTTCCGTGTTCTTCATTCCCATTTCACAGTTTTGGAGCTTTTTGCATAATTTAAGATAAAGAAGGGTCTTGAGAAAAGAATACACCCCCTTCCTTTTGGCTGATTCTTCTCCTTCTGAAGGGATGAAGGGGCCTTAATGGGATTTATAAGGCCTTGCCTGCGTTTGGTGTTATGTCTGTGGTTCTCTCTAGGGTTATTAATTTTGATGGATAAGCTGTGTGTGTCTGGAAGATTCAGATCCTCCTTGGCCTCCTTCTGATCTTGTCTCTGGCAAAGAGAGAGAGAAAGAAGAAAAGCAAAGAAACAAAAGATCCCAACTTGAAGCAGCTTCCTTGTACTATCTCTTCTTCTCTTCGCTTTTGTGGGTTTTCTTTGTTGGTCTGCTCTCTTGTTGCTCTCTAGTCACCTGCATACTGCAACCACCACTCTTCAAAGCTGATCATTACTGACCTTGCTGCTTCTGTGTTTCTTGTGTCTCGGATCCCAAGAAAACCCCTGTCATTGCACTTTCTGCCCTAGATCCAAGACTCTTTCCTTCTTTCTCTCTCTCTCTCTCTCTCTCTAGCGCTGGCTCTCTGGTGATATTAATGATTCATCCACCTCGAGTAATCAGAGGGGAGGCAGGTGGGGGGATCTGAAGGGTGCCTCTCAAGAACAGGCACGATTAGAAGAGGAAGCAATTAGCTAGGACATATGGAAGCTGCTTGGCACGGCTGAAGACATATGCATAATTGCGCATATAAAGCAAAATGTCTTGCATGCTTATCTCATAGAAATTTGGATTGAGATTGGGAAAGGCGAAAAGACTTCGACCCCTGAAGAAGAAAGATTTTGGAGAAATAGGAAAAGAAAAAGGAGGAAAAGCGAAATGTGTGTGTTTTTTGTAAGGATATGGTGAGTAGGAAAACCTCGAGGGGCCTTTGATATTAAGAGGTGCTGGATGCTTCTGCAGAGAGTGTAGCAAAGTTAGGTCAGGGAGCAGAATTTAAAAATCTGTGTCGTCATGCAAAATTTCCCCCATCAAAATACATTAAATTTCCACATGCTTATGAAGCATATTTCATAAAGAAATTTTGATTTTCGCAGCGTTATTCAAACATAACTCACGAAAAATTATACGTTGGAAATTACGACGTTTGTTCTATTCGACTCCTTAATAAGTTTCAGCGATACCGATTGATAAAGTCCCAAAGGTATGATCACTCGGGGGCATGTAACTCACAAATTGAAGAGGTTTTTAGTCGCCAAAGTATTAAACCAATGAAGAGTATTCGGATATTGACTGGTTTCATGAGCATCCTCTACTAATGATCTATCACAATCACGTATCCCTTGATTTGATGCTACATAATCTAATGATGATTTTTTATAGAGATAAGATTTGGGAAAATTGTCCAATCAGTCATAAACCTATTATACGGATACCAATTCAATTCTCAATTTTCTGATTTTGCTAATTTAGTCATAAACCTTTGCGCGAAATTCCAATGTAATCCTTCCGATAAATTTTCGCAAGAAATTACTAACGTGAGGTGTGCCATGTAAGATGGCTGGTGATGACTGGATTGTTACACCAACAATTAGGAAAAAATGGATCGAAAGGACTGTATTATAATTTAACACAATAGTTTAAGATTAAATTAGCAAAATTGAAAATTTTAAGATTGAATCAGCATACATACAATAGGTTTAGAACTAACCGGGTAATTTGCACGATAAAATTTGTACGTGTAAAATCTCGATAAAGTTGAGCCAAATGGATAACACAATTGCGTGTGGGACGGGAAGATCGTATACTTTACACAACCACGATATTAGTATTCAATCAAAAAAAGATTATTGCATATACCGATTACAAAAATCCAACCGATCGAGTGAAAAAAAAAATATTTCGGGCTGTCTGTTTCTTTTAAGAACGAGTTTTCTTGATATGTGATTGTCCGGGTCTAGTTTGATAATTCATTCGTAAACTCTTTTTTGGTGAATAATAGGCTATGATAAGGATGTAACAAGAGATAAAGATCACACCAAATCTAGAAGAAAACATATGAGTCAAACCCGAAAGAGCGAGGAATTAATCTCTATAAATCTTAACCGGCGGACACCCGTCTATGATTGTAGATATGATGCCTATAGCTAGCTTTATCACCAAACTTGTCATGTCAATCACGTATCCCTTGATTTGATGCTACATAATCTAATGATGATTTTTTATAGAGATAAGATTTGGGAAAATTGTCCAATCAGTCATAAACCTATTATACGGATACCAATTCAATTCTCAATTTTCTGATTTTGCTAATTTAGTCATAAACCTTTGCGCGAAATTCCAATGTAATCCTTCCGATAAATTTTCGCAAGAAATTACTAACGTGTGGTGTGCCATGTAAGATGGCTGGTGATGACTGGATAGTTACACCAACAATTAGGAAAAAATGGATCGAAAGGACTGTATTATAATTTAACACAATAGTTTAAGATTAAATTAGCAAAATTGAAAATTTTAAGATTGAATCAGCATACATACAATAGGTTTAGAACTAACCGGGTAATTTGCACGATAAAATTTGTACGTGTAAAATCTCGATAAAGTTGAGCCAAATGGATAACACAATTGCGTGTGGGACGGGAAGATCGTATACTTTACACAACCACGATATTAGTATTCAATCAAAAAAAGATTATTGCATATACCGATTACAAAAATCCAACCGATCGAGTGAAAAAAAAAATATTTCGGGCTGTCTGTTTCTTTTAAGAACGAGTTTTCTTGATATGTGATTGTCCGGGTCTAGTTTGATAATTCATTCGTAAACTCTTTTTTGGTGAATAATAGGCTATGATAAGGATGTAACAAGAGATAAAGATCACACCAAATCTAGAAGAAAACATATGAGTCAAACCCGAAAGAGCGAGGAATTAATCTCTATAAATCTTAACCGGCGGACACCCGTCTATGATTGTAGATATGATGCCTATAGCTAGCTTTATCACCAAACTTGTCATGTCAATCACGTATCCCTTGATTTGATGCTACATAATCTAATGATGATTTTTTATAGAGATAAGATTTGGGAAAATTGTCCAATCAGTCATAAACCTATTATACGGATACCAATTCAATTCTCAATTTTCTGATTTTGCTAATTTAGTCATAAACCTTTGCGCGAAATTCCAATGTAATCCTTCCGATAAATTTTCGCAAGAAATTACTAACGTGTGGTGTGCCATGTAAGATGGCTGGTGATGACTGGATAGTTACACCAACAATTAGGAAAAAATGGATCGAAAGGACTGTATTATAATTTAACACAATAGTTTAAGATTAAATTAGCAAAATTGAAAATTTTAAGATTGAATCAGCATACATACAATAGGTTTAGAACTAACCGGGTAATTTGCACGATAAAATTTGTACGTGTAAAATCTCGATAAAGTTGAGCCAAATGGATAACACAATTGCGTGTGGGACGGGAAGATCGTATACTTTACACAACCACGATATTAGTATTCAATCAAAAAAAGATTATTGCATATACCGATTACAAAAATCCAACCGATCGAGTGAAAAAAAAAATATTTCGGGCTGTCTGTTTCTTTTAAGAACGAGTTTTCTTGATATGTGATTGTCCGGGTCTAGTTTGATAATTCATTCGTAAACTCTTTTTTGGTGAATAATAGGCTATGATAAGGATGTAACAAGAGATAAAGATCACACCAAATCTAGAAGAAAACATATGAGTCAAACCCGAAAGAGCGAGGAATTAATCTCTATAAATCTTAACCGGCGGACACCCGTCTATGATTGTAGATATGATGCCTATAGCTAGCTTTATCACCAAACTTGTCATGCACTAAAGTTGACATTCATACATACGTGTGTAAGCAAACAGAGCACCCCTTCTTGTTTTTCGCCTTCTTTTTCCCAAAAACCCTTGCATAAAAGTTGCTAGCGACTCATTAGTTGGAGTACGAAAGATGCGAAAGACGACTCCAATGCCGTAATAAGAATTCGAATGCGCAGACCTATCATGGCATCGGCGCTATTCATAAAAAGAGACTGCAGGTTTGTGAATTCTATTCCAATCTCATAATTAAGCAATGCAAGATATATTTTAGCACCATATGTTTAACGTTGTACTAAGGCTATGAACAAGTATCGGGTCTTCCCAAATAGCTTTAAGTGCTTGCAGACCAATCACAGCAATCCATATTGCTAGACAAGTAATGAGATTCATATAAAATAAAGTAGATCGGTAATATTTTGATTAGTCTTGAAGTTTCTAAACATTTACTCTTGAAAAGATCTAGGGATCCATTCTTTTGAAGGGAAAGTATTTTGGGGAAATTGTTTTCTAACTTTCCGGTGTTTGGATAACGGAAAACTAATCGATTTATGGAAAACTTTTTCCATGAAATGGAAATAACAAGCTTAAATTCAGGAAAAAAAAAACTTCCCTTTCTAGTAAGAAGGAAATCATTTTTCCTAAGCAGTCAAACAAATAAAAACTAACAATTTTCCTTGAAAATAACATTTATGAAAGATATTTTTCTTTATCATTAAATTTTCAATGAAACAAAGACGCCATAAATATTTATTCGTGTACAATGAAATCTCCTTAACTGTTAGGGGTTGTTGCCCTAGCTCTAAAGAAAAGGGGAAGCTCATGGCCGCCCCTCTCTTTCTATCTCTCTCCTTTAGTTTTTTCCACTCGTAGTAATAATAGAATTAATGTGCCATTAATATCAATATTAAGCTATGATTAGGGCCATGGCTAAGCTAATAACTTAGGCACAAGCTCTACCAACCACTCGGAAGCTTAGAAAACAACATCTACACAGCTTTTTTTCTCACCTTTCCCCTCTGTACTTCTTATTGCCACCACACCAAGAGTCAGTCCAAAATCACAAAAGGAGAAGCTCTAAACTAACAAATGACTAGGGTTTCACAAAACAGTGAGAGCAAAAAAAAAAAAAAGATGATTTCACAAAACAGAAAAGGGCAAAACATGCTCCCTCCTGCAAAGTGCATGTATCCCTTTGAACCCCCTTTTTTCTGACCATCAATCATATCTTTTTTTCCAATAGCATTAATCAAAGTGCAAAAAAAAGGAAAAAACAACAAAAGTTGTACCAAAATTAATAATAATAAAGCAGCAGTACCACATTGGATGAATGTGACATGATAATAAACAATTTTTTCTGTTGCTCAAGCACGAAAGTGGAACTGCACATTCCACATGGGGTTGCCAATTTTTTATTTATTTATTTTCCCCATCTTCCTATTGGTATAGCTAATTTCATAATAGTCTAGCTTATATTGAACAAACATAGATACATCTTTTCATTCGAATCTCATCTTTTAATAAAACGATATTGAATAAACATAGATACATCGCTTCATTCGAATCTCGTCTTTTGTATTTGCTTTTGTCTGAATTATACCTGGCTGCCTCCTATTTGGGAACTCGAGAGACAGGCTCATTTGATTGAGGGTTGGGTCTAAAGCCCTCTTTCAGGGCAATTATTTTATGTGTGTCAGCGATGGGATTGATTAAAGGGAGCGATGGCACTCTACCTCCATGGACCCAATTATTGAAGTTTGAACTTTGGAAGGGCGGTTCCTACTAGCAATTGGCCTGAATTTAAATCAATTTTTATGTGTATGTATATTTATAAGTGTACTGTCAGATTGATGTGGGTAGGTAGCATGTAATAAACAATATATTAGGGTCTGTGTTCTAATACAAAATTTAAATCAATGTCATGCTATCATAGTGGTTTGTAGGTTAGCATGTAATCAACAGTATAATTATGGTCCGGGGTCCTACATTATTGATAGTGAGCTGGCAATTCGAACACTTAGATTGACACTTTAGTATTTTGTTCGATAATGACACCGCAAGTACATGAGTTGTCGTCCGATTTATGATCAAGTAGCTGAGCTTTGTTTTTCCGATTCAGTGCCTCAACTTTCAAATGCGGGTTAATGCGAGACTTTCGTTAAGTAAAATGTCATATCTTGTGGTTTTGCTAGCGTGACTTGTTTATTTGGCAAAAATTAAAGCCAATTGGTGAAGTGGCGTGCTTACTATGTAAAACTTATGCCATCTTCGTTTAGGTGTCGGGTGATGAGAGGAGAGAGAGATTGCTGACTTGCATAATCTTGGTTGTCCAATATACAGGCCATCATTTGAAAAGGCCAACGTGGACAATTAACGGCTATTTACCAGCGTTATTGTTCGATCTGGCATTTTCCGTTTGCGATTTTAGCAAAGGTCTCATGTGGACCCATATTCGAAAAGTTGAAGTACTTGATTGAAAAAATAAAAAAACAAACAGAGTCTAAGTATTCAACTGTAAAGCGAATTAAAATTCAGATGCTTATGGCGTCACTGTCCTTTTTTTTTTTTTTTTTAATGATACAAGTCTTACGATATGCTCTTCTGGATAGAAGTAATGCATTGATTATTTTATTGGGACCATAATAATTGCTTCTTTTTTTTTTTTTTATTGTGAAAAGCTAGTTATGAGAATAACATTGACAATGGCCACAGGCATGGCAATCTATTGGCAGGAAAAAAATGTTTTATTTGACAATTTACTTTCCCTAAGATATTAGGTGGTGCATACCCGTGGTATTGTGTGGATGCAATATCTAATTTGCGTATTATTGGGTTTGGATGGCTTTTTATTTACTTTTTTTTTTTTTTTTTGCATCAACTAGCCAAAACACACGTGAGTTGCCCGTGAAGCCACCTTCTTTTATCTTAATTTATAAGTTACTCGAGATTAGAGAGCAATCAAATCAATAATAAAGATGATTTCATGCGACAAAAGGGAAAGAAAACCTAATCAAATGAATATAATGATTTTTATAACATGAAGCTAAAGATAATAAAAGAAGAAGAATTACTTCATTTTTTTTTCAATTTGACTGGCTAATTTTCCTTGTGGTAAATATGTGAATGTTTAATCATCAGTCCTCGATCAATTCTTGTGCTATTATCGTTCACAATATGTGGCTAGAGTCGTTTCTTTTGCACGTTGGAAACGGAGACAAGCCTACGATTGGAGACACCATGATCATAAAAGATGGAAATTTACTCAGTTTACATAAAATCGACATCTATTGCCAACAATGCATATGTATATATATAAAGACTGAAATAAAATTACACTAAACTTGCAAGACAAGATATCTCACAGAGCATGATCAAGCTTCGGTTGTTGGTGCAAGATGAGGAGAATCAATGTCGAGGCTGCAATTGTGTGGTAGGAATGGCAACGGCGACGACAAAGGTGGTAACCGGCCAGCTGGTGGTGTGGAGATGGGTGGTTGTGTGGAGAGAGAGAGAGAGAGAGAGGCGACGGTGATGACAAAGGTGGAAACCGGCCGGTTAGTGGTGTGGAGATGGGTTATGTGGAGAGAGAGAGAAAGACAGAGAGAGAATTTATGTTGGATTAAGGTCTCCAGTAGCTACACCTTATTGACGATCATATATGGTATTTCACGATATCATTCTTCATTCAATCGGTCAATTAGCATATCATTCTAACACGTGAGGATTCAAATGCTCATGATCATGCTAAAAGATGTTAGTAGATGTGACATGCGAGCATTCAGGTATTAAATTATGTTTTCATCTAGCAGTTTAAAACTTTAAAAATAGTTGTTTATGGTTTCACAAAATTTTACAATGGACTTGAATTGGAAAGCACACGGCAATGGAATAAACATGGTTGAATTTATTCTTATTTACTTTTCCCATGTCCATAAGATCCAATTTCAATTTTTTGAATAGCTAATTTGAACTGATGAATTTTCTAATTACCATTATTCTTAATAATAGTAATTAATAAATATTATTCCAAGTTCTTAAGTGGTCTGAGGTGTACTGTTTTAATATATGGGTTTGTTTGTTTCATGAAAAATTGATGATTTAAAAATATTTTCCTAAAAATAATCGCATGTATCGCTTAAAACAATTAGTCAATGAAAAATATTCCATTATCGACAATAATTTATAGCAATCATTTTCGTGGATGATGAATTTTTTTTTTCTTTCATTCATTTTAGTAATCAATGCAATACAAGCAATTATTTTCAGGAAATCATTTTTCAAATCATCCATTTTCCTCGAAGCACACAAATCTTAAGTTTAGAAAAAATTTCAAACAAGGATATGAAGTGTCATATTTTCTCAAAAGATGACTTGAAGTGGACTTTTGTCTCGAATAAATGCCCGAAGTGGTCATTTAGTCTCAAATAAAGGGCCTGACTTGTCAGCCGATCAAACTTTAGCCGATCCGCGAGGAGATGCATCTCAAGTGCGCATTAGGGCAGCCGAGTCATGGATATTTTTTGTCCAAAGACATTTCAACTTTTTTTTGTCTCTCTTCAACTCTGTTCATCTTCTTCTTGATCCGAGCCGTGGTTGTGCTTTTCCATCATCTTCCTCGTCAAGGTTGAAGATAGCATGAGATTAATGTCCGGATTAATGCTTGAACAGCCGCGGGAGTCGGGGTACCTAGTGATGTTGCACATGACCTTAAGGGAGGTGGAGGGGGTCAGCTCGGAGTTGGGAGCAGCGGAGTCGTCGGAGCCATAGCTATTGTGCCGGTGGATGATCGAGGGTCCCGACGATGGCTGCGACGAGTCCGCTTGCGGAAGGCCTGCTCCTCCACCTCATCCGTAGCCATTGAAGGACTTCATCGGATCAATTCATCACCTTCTTGTCTCCTTCTTTCCCCCAAAACTCCAATCAGATCTGAAATCTAAATTAATTCAACTTCCTTCACAGTATGTTCAGTGAGAGTGAGCATGTAAAACGTGCAGTGTTAGAGAGAGAAAGAAGAGAGAGATGATGTCGTTCTTGAAAGGTACTTGATCCGGGCATTAATCTAATGCTTATCTTCCACATTGACGAAGAAGATGACGAACAGGGACAACCATGGCTCGAATCGATGAACAGGGCAGAAGAGATAAAAAAAAACATATTAAAATGCCATGGGACGAAAATATCTTTGACTGGGTTGCCGAAATGCACACCTGAGGCACATCTTCTGGCCAGCCGGCCGACGAAAGTTTGATCAGCCGGCGAGTTAGGCCCTTATTTGAGACCGAATGACCACTTTCGACCATCTTTTTGAGAAAAAACGAGGGCCTTTGAGGCACATTTTCGAAACTTTAATTAAATTTGTTTCATAAATCTCTACATTATATCATATTGAAGCAAAATGGGAGAAACGAAATCCCACCACTCTCTCTTTCTAGCATGGTGGCCTACTGCTATCACTGTGTCCGAGACCCCAACGGATAGAAAAAGATGGGACCAACCGCCCAAACATTTGTATAATGACACGTATAAGTAATTCCAAGAGCGTATACCGTACAGGCAAAAAGCTACTTTAGGCCAGCCTCTGAAAGCTTGTGAAAATATCATAGGCCAGTCCACCCGTCACTTCTAATAAAACCATATACTAAGTATGATCTAATTTCTTATGGATGGATTAAAAATATGATTTGATCTCTTATAGATAGTCCATTACTCCTCGTATGGATTGATCGAGTGTTGCGCTATCTCACATGATTCAGAAATTCTTCAGGTGTTGCCGTGTTTTGTTATACTTTGTACGAAAATTGCAACACTTTATATGCGGCGATTAATTTCTCACATGGTTTAGAAATTCTTTAGGTGTTGCCGTTTTGTTGCACGTCGTACGAAAATTGCGACATTTAATATGCGGTGATTAATTTAGGTGGATGAGATTGCCGTTCTCCGAAACTAATTAAAAATCCCTCCTATATGTCTACTTGGCTGGCAAGAAAGAGGAAAACGTCCGGGACCCGCGGGTGGTCGCGTAGGCGCGACTACAAAGGCCATTGGCCAACTCGATTCTTCATATCTCAAGAGCGGTCCGATCCAAAAGGGATTTTTACGTACCAACGAAGGACCAAGTCACTCGTCCCACTTAACTAAAGGACGGTGTGTGAAATACTAATATATCCGTGTCCTGCATTAATCGGCGAAAAGCGATTTTCCAAAAAAAAAAAAATTTAAGAGCCCAAGAAAGCTTCTAAAAGGAAGGGAAAATTAGCAAATAACATCAGCAAATTCGCGGTTTTTCATGTGTTCTTTCAAACTTTTCTTTAAAATCTCGAAATTTTAGAAAGTTAGGACGTAAAAATCCAGTCCTTTCGGCCGGTGCCGTTCTAGAAACGTTTACTTGTTTTTGGGGGCAACGCATTTCACGACGCTTCAGTTCGTTTTCCCTCCAGCACGAGCCCCCTCGCAAAGCCGGAACCTTGTCGCACCCATTCGGTGGTTCGTGTTCAGACACATCGTCCACATCACAGGGAGACAGACACCAGAGAGAGAGAGAGAGAGGGAGACGGAGACAGATGAGAGAGATGGTGGGTGGGATTGAATCCTAGAAGAGGACGAAAATGGGCAGAGGCTAAACCGTCTTGCCTGTCCGCTCCGTCGTCTGCGTGCTTCGCGAGATTGTACAAAACGTGAAAGCCACCAAACAGAGCTCGCGATCCGAGGCATTCAATGCGCCCCCCCCCCCCCCCCCCCCCCCCCCCTCCTCCTTTCCCTCTCTGATGCTTCTGTTCTGAGCGCGAGTGTTAACTGTTCAAATCGTTCTTGTTGCCTGTTTTGGCCAGCAAGGGCAAAACCAAAGAGACGACAGAAAAATTGGGATTGCTGTCTCTCTTTTGAAATCGAATGCATTGAATATTGAGGCCATTTGCTGTTTTGCTGCTCGTGGCGATTCTATGTTCTATCTCACCACCCCAAACAACCTCCCCACCCACCCCAAGTTTGCCTACTTTTCAATAATGCACACACTTCACTGAGCATAGCCGCTAACTTTCTTGACCAAAAAGAGGGCAATAATAGAAAGTGCAATGCATAGATGTATTATTATTGATGCGCAATGTTTGGCGGCGAAATTGGCATCTCGGATCAAGTGGGTGATAAATTGGTGGCTAAACTCCGTTATGATGAAAAGAAATGATCCGTCGCTCTTTGCTAAATATAGTTTGTATATCTAGCGTTAGGCGGCCGGAGAAGAATAGGGTATCATCCGTCTTTCAAGATATGCTTAACGAAGAAGAAACGAAACAAAAAAAAAGAAAAAAGAGAGAGTTTGTCTGATAAAGCAACCTGGCTTTCTTCAAACAAAATTGTGCATCCCAGGGCTGGAGTTTCTTCAATATCTTTTGATTTTAGATGGTGGATAAATTGACCATGTAAGATTTTTTTTTCTTTGATCCAATAATGCGAAATTCACTTCCATTCATATAGGTAGATTGAAAATCCCGATCCCTCTATATATAAAACTCTCAATCTCTCCCACCCCCAACAAAAACACCGACCACCACCATCTATCGCCTTAGCTGCCGACGTATTACCACCAGCTCGGCCACCTGTGTCACAGCCATCACCATTTGAGCGACATTATCTAATGCGATTTCTGATATAGCCGAGACACAAGCATGTCCTTCTTGTTCCTACGCACGATTCAATATACAACTATTCTTCACTACGAAAAGGAATGTCAAAGAAACGTTACGAAGCCATGCCATTCTCCAAACACTCCAAATTCTCTACATCAATATGGTCAAGGAGGCTAAATTAACAATTGAAGGACTAGCTTTTCTCTCCATGTGATCTTTCCAAAACTACAAGGGGGGTCATCATAATTTGGTCAAAATTCAATAAATTCCACAAGTAATTTGTCCAACAACTTGTTAAGGGCAAAAAAACATAAAAAAGAAAAAAAAGAAAAAAAAGAAGAGAGAGAGAGAAAGGGGCACTTGCTCCCTTTATGGATAATAAAGCCCTACCATGTGGGGAGCTTGATTCGATCCATACAAAAGAGGGCCTTTTTCAGCCAACCCTAGCTAGAGAGAGAGAGAGAGAGAGAGAGAGAGAGAGAGAGAGAGAGAGAGAGGCCACAACCATTACAGAAACTGCAAAAGCCAAATGTTTAGGCTTTACTCGTTGGCCTTGTAGCTGGAATTTTCTCAGCCAGGAATCTCAACTTATTTTACTGACTTTATCACATCGGAAAATCCACAAAAAAAAAAGTATAATATAATATGAAAGTATTTATTATGATGAATGAATAGATAAATGGGAAAGGCTGAGGATGCACGTGTTCATGCGATCAACATCAAATTGAGGGGGCGGCACGATTGCACCATCTTTTGCATAATTGAGTACGCGTGCGTGCGTGCTGTGGAGCCAATCAAACCACGTCCCCGCTCGTTGAAAACTAAGCCCTCTCCCTCCCCCTCTCTCTCTCTCTCTCTCTCCCCCAGCAGCTCCGAAGGGTTAACTTTTTGTCTTCTTTTTGCCTTTCCTTCTTCCCCTTTCTGTTTGCGTGAACAAGGCACTTCCGATGCACATGCGATTGGGGAACCCTCGCGGCTAAAGCAAAGGTTGAAGACCCTACTACATATGAAAAGGGATTTGGTTACATTCATTGTTAGGCGGGTGGTGCCGAACCTCGCCGTCCCTAGGCGAGGCTCACACTCACCGGCGGTCGGCGATGTCGAGCTCGCCGGCCCTCGCCTCTGGCCCGATGGTGGCTGGTGGTGTCGTGCTTGGTGTGGTGCGGAACCCCTCGCATGAAGAACAACCGTGACTGTGAGCGCTTCGGGTTTTCAAAGAATTCGCTTCGACCCCCCCTTTCGAAATCAATTGGACCTATAATAATGCGAAATCCGCAGAATATGAGCAAGGTAAGCTTGCATTTGTTTAAGTACAAATAGAGGAAGAAAACTCGATCCGAAGGACATGACTTTAGTTAACATCATTCAAGAAAGCTTAGGATAGGATTTGTCCGCCGATGCACCTTTTCACATTTCGAGCATCTTCGAAGCGTTTAAACTCTACATCTGTTGCTTTATTCAATTGTAAGTTTTTCACAACTTCAATTCCTTTTAATAGCTCATTTTAGGTGGATAAATTCCAGACCCATCGGCCACGGCATAAACTTACGCGCCTAGATACGACCCCGGACGTCCCGACCAACGGTGGCCAGGACAGGGAAAACTTCGCACTCGAGAATGTCGGAATTCTGTACCGAACATGTGTCGTGCGCCTGGCCGACACATGCGGGTCCTCGTCCAAATCGACATCTCCAAATCAAATGAGGTCATTGCTTACACAACCCCCTCCTCAAGCATCCTCTCTCTCACTCTCTCTCTCTCGCTCTCCACATCTCTCCCTTTCTCTCTCACGCATTATCTTTAATGCCCTCTTTAGGGACAGCAAATTGCCGTTATCTTAAAGAGATCGTGGAGAGCAACGTCCGTTTTTGGACTTGCGCGAGAGACTTCGCCATTGCCAAGTCCTTTCGTGGCAACTTCTCTCGCTCGAAGCTTTTGGCTGTTATCCTCTGCTGGTCATTTTCAGCATTGACTCCAAAGGCAGCGTTCACAGGTTACATTGGCCGGTTTCGGATCTTTTCCACCCCTTCAAGTTGCTCCCACTTGCTCCAAAACCAAAAAATTATTCCCCAACCCAAAAGTTGATGCCCCTACCAAAAGGCAAAAGGAGGAAGAACAAAATTCTCCCGATCTGCCGAGGAATATGCTCTCGCCGCACTCCCCGCGTATCTTTCATATCTCTCTCTCTCTCGGGTCGAAAGGTTCGGTTCCATGCATGCTCGGCTTCTGCCCTAGCCATTCCGTTACATGGTACCTGGCCTCCCATGTTCGCCTGTCGAGCTTCTACGTGACGAGTTACCGCGGAGTCAGTGCGTCGTTGGTTTTGTGTTTTTGTCGTGAAATTTTGCCCTCGGTTGGGTCGAATTGTACTTTTCGAACCCTAATGTCAGATTTTGATTAGTTAATTAGTTATGAAATCTTTCCATAGGCCCATTTGAGGAGTTTTGTTTGCGTATATGTTTACATGGTCCACATCACGTGTGTTTCTTAAGATTGATACGAATCCGTCCAAATCCATGTGATCTTTGTCCTTAGACAGAAGGACCTTTAAAAATTGAATAATTATGTGTGTTGGAAGTAACTTATGTGTAAAGTCAATTTCAAGC
This sequence comes from Syzygium aromaticum, assembly GCA_024500025.1. NCBI lineage: Eukaryota > Viridiplantae > Streptophyta > Magnoliopsida > Myrtales > Myrtaceae > Syzygium > Syzygium aromaticum. The sequence continues at coordinate 8,385,260 of CM044895.1, forward strand.
TTCTTGGATTCTTTCTGATTTTATTTTTATTTTTATTTTTAAAATAAAATGATAAAAATAAAGAAAGAAATCTTTGGGCTATTGGAAGAGATGTTGGAATATATGCTCGCACAAACAAGCAATTTTGTGTATTTGCCCGACATAATTGAACTCGATTTCTTTTTTATTTTTATTTTTATTTTGTTTGAATTATATAATAATATTGAACAGTGAATTTTACGAGAAAACTGGTGAAATTGCGCAGGAGATCTGTATTGAAATCAGCACCCTCTCTCTCTCTCTCTCTCTCTCTCTCTCTGTGCCAATGGAGAAAATGGTGGAGACCTATCTTTGGAACAATTGAAAGCAACAAATTTTTATTTGGTCGGTCGACCATATTGACATCACTTTTATTTTTATTTTTTTTCTCTAAGGATTTAATAATTGCAAAGTGTCTAAAATCCTCGAATGATTTCACCCTTTTCTTTAATATATAGATTTTTTCTATTAGATACCAAATTAGTCGAATTGGTAAAATGATTGAAATTTTGCAACAGGGTAATGCAAAAAAAAAAAGAAAAAGATTTTCCCCCAAATGCATGATTGTGTTGAAAAGCACTCTGAAATTTTTATGTTGATCTCGTCAAATGGGCTTCTTTTTTTTTTTTTAAATCAAGGTGGCTTATTTTTATTTCCTCAATAATCATTTTTCTATTCATCAAAGCTCATCCTAATCCCGATCAAGATTATCACCTAATCCCCGTCCCGTCATCTACACAATCAGTTCGTCATCGGTCACAATTAATATAACGAATTCGAGGGGCGATCTTTCCAAGTGTCGTACTCGGACCCTTTTCCGGCGGGAGCGGTTTCAAAAAACAGAATCATTTCCCTAAATTATTAACTAATCGAGATTATGCTATGCTCCATTTGATTAATGGAAAAACACACAAGAAAAAAAAAAAGATGGTGGGAGAAAAATTTCAGGCCCAAGTCCCACAAGTAGTTTGAACAGTCAATGGGCTTGATCATGTTTTCTATATTTTTATAAAATTTGACATTTTAAAGCCCAACTTTTGCTCCAATAGCGCGAGTCAGTAGTGACGCAACTCTCGTTCGTTCTCGCGCATGAGCTTCAATGGCGTCTCTGTCCAACACAAGCGTCTCCTCGACCTTGCCCGTGCATGCTCCAGGAGCGGTTCCCTCGACGCGACGAGGATCCTCCATGCGCTCGCCATCACGGCCGGACCCTATTCGAGACAACCCACCTTCCTCTACAACAATGTCGTCTCCCTGTACGCGGGTCTCGGCGAACTGTCCGCCGCCCGCGAGGTGTTCGAGAGTATGCCCCAGAGGAACGCGGTGTCGTTCAATGCCGTCATTGCCGCTTGCGGTCGGCGGGGGGATGCCGAGGAGGCTCTGGCTGTTTTCGCCGAGATGAGAGGTCGCGGGTTTGGCCTGACCCAGCACTCGTTGGCTGGGGTGTTGTCCTGCGAGGCGTTGGGCTTGAGCTGCGGGGCTCAGCTGCATGGGATCGGGGTGAAGAATGGGCTTCTTGATGCCGACCCTTTTGTGGGGACTGCTTTGTTGAACTTGTACGGGAGGCATGGCTGTTTGAATGATGTTATTGGGGTCTTTGAAGATATGCCTTCGAAGAGCTTGGTGACTTGGAACTCCATGCTGACTTTGTTCGGGCATCATGGATATTCCAGAGATTGTGCTTGTTTATTCCGAGATCTTATGAGAGAAGACTTTGCCTTGTCTGAGTGCACTTTCATGGGCATCTTGTCGGGGTGTTCATGTGAACAAGACTTGGTATTGGGAGAACAGATACATTGTCTTTTGATAAAAAAAGGACTCTATTCAGTGTCCTCTGTTCTGAATTCGTTACTCAATATGTATGCTAAATGCAAATTTGTATGTTTGGCGGAGAAAGTGTTCAAGGAGCTGCATGTTCCAGATGTTGTTTCATGGAATATAATGATTGGGGCCTTGGCAAAGACTGGAAAACCTAAAGTAGCTTTAGAACTCTTTAGTAGAATGTCCACGGACGGGCTATTGCCTAACCAAGCCACCTTTGTAAGTACAGTTAATGCTTGTACTGGATTTGAAGTCCAAGTTTATGGAGAGTTTATGCATGCTAAGATCATTAGAAATGCTTTTCAGTCTGATGTTCTTATAGGTAGTGCTTTGGTTGACTTTTATGTTAAGTTTGAAAATCTCGAAGCTGCGCATCATTGTTTCAATGAAATTCGTGAGAAGAATGTTGTGTCTTGGAGTGCTTTGATATCCGGGTATGCAACTAAAAGCTCCTCTACTTCACTATATTTACTGCAAAAGATGGTTAGATTGGGGTTCCAACCAAACGAGTTCTCATTTTCTGCTGTTCTCAAAGGATCATATGCTTCAGAGCTACAGCAACTTCATTGCTTGATTACAAAAATGGGCTATGAATGTAATGACTATGTCCAGAGCTCTCTAATTACCTCATATGCCAAGAATGGACTCATATCTGGCGCCTTGGCCTTTGTAACTGCTCCTGGTGAACGACTTGCTGTTGTTTCTAGCAATGCCATTGCTGGAATATATAACAAAACTGGCCAGTTCCATGACACGCTGAAGTTGCTCTCTGCACTTGAAGAGCCTGATGTTGTGTCCTGGAATATAGTAATTGAAGCCTGCGCTCGCAGTGGTAATTACAGAGAAGTTTTTGAGCTTTTCAGTTACATGGACATGTGTGGAGTTCGACCAGACAAGTACACCTTTGTTAGCCTTTTAGTTGCATGCTGTAAACTTTACAACCTTGCTACTGGGAGTTCTGTCCATGGTCTGATGATAAAGACGGATTTTAGTTGCTGTGACGCGATTGTGTGCAATGTTCTTATGGACATGTATGGGAAGTGTGGATGCATCAAGAGCACAGTCAAAACTTTTGATGAAATGTTGGATAGAAATATCATCTCTTGGACCATGCTGATATCTGCTCTTGGAGAGAATGGTTATGCCAATAATGCGTTAGAAAGGTTTAGGGAGATGGAATCAGAGGGTATTCAACCTGATGGTATTGCTTTTACAGCAGTGCTTACTGCATGCAGGCATGGCGGGTTAGTAAGAGAAGGGTTGGAATTGTTCCAGTTAATGAAAACTTATTACAAGGTGGAACCTGAGATGGATCATTACCACGGTGTGGTTGATTTATTGGCCAAAAATGGGCGTCTTAAAGAAGCAGAGGAAATGATTATGAGCATGCCTTTCCCACCAAATGCACTAGTCTGGCGCAGTTTCCTTGAGGGCTGCAAGAGGCTGCATAAAAATCGAGTGCTGGAGCTAGCAGAGTGAGGATTGAATTCTCATGTATTCCAAAGAATGCATACTGAGGTTGTTGAGTCCAAAGCGTGGAACCCCAATAACTTAAAGTCGTATCATCCACCTGCCACCAGAATATCATTGGTAGAAGAGTATTGCTGCTGAGGTTAGCAACGAGGCCAGTGAAGTGGTGTTAATTCTCGGAAGATGTGGAAATATGCAGATGAATATAACTGCACAACTAGTGAGAGTTATCTTTTATTTGGATACCCGGTTAAGTTGTTCTTCATTGCATTCGACTGACTAGACTAACTGAAGGTGCTCAGCCATTTTCGGTTGTCTTGGTCCAAAGTGACCGCCCTGAAGGACATGCAGGGCATCTAGATATTATGTCAAAGCCACCTTCACTCCATCTGCCAGTTCATGGCCGAACCAGAGTCTGTATTCATCCTGAACGAAATATGAGTAATTCAACAGGGTGCCAGTAAACTGGACATCAAGGGAACTCGTCTTATTTCCACCTTTCAGTAAGGCAATGCCCCCGTGAATTCGGCGGGGCTGTTAGAAAAACGTATTTGTACCTGGAGAAATAATCGGATTCTGAATAGATGGTAGCAAGATTTTTGGACGGTGACTTTGGCTGAGGTAAATGAGTGCAAAGGCACCGAAAGAGAGATGGTGAATTGCATGACAATGTGTTATTATGTCCGACTTTCTCAGTTCCTACAGCTTCCAAAGTAATTGAAGTACTTGACTCATGTGCAATTGTGCCAAGTGTTATTCTAAGCAGCTTTGAATCATACAAAGGGCCGTTTGGTTCGGCTTTTGAAATGCTACTTGAGGAAATGCAAATATCTTTAGGTGAAAGTCACTTGGGAAAATGCAAGTGGTGTTTGGTAAAAAAGAATTTGTAAAGCTACTTTGGCCTAAGTAGTGTTTGGTAAATTTTTTTTCGCAAAGGGCTTTGGCAATTTTTATTTTTGATATTCCGATTTTGCCCATAATACTGTTCATCTTCTTCATCATGATGGTTGCCGGCGAGGGCGGCCGGCGAGGGCGTATCTGGCCAACGAAGGGCCAGCAAAGGGCCGACGAGGTCGCCCGACCCAGGCGACGGTCGCCTGTGGTCGGGAGGTTGCCTAAGCGACGGCCACCTGGGGTCGGGCAGCCACCCAGGCGACGTCGCCCGGGTTGCACAACCTTAGGCAATGTCGGCTTGGGTTGCGACCTAGCTGGCCGTCGCCTGGGTCGCGCGACTCCAGGCGACGGTCGCTTGGATCGTGACAGCCGCCTGGGTTGCGCGACTCCAGGCGACGGCCGCCTGGATCACGCGATTCCAGGTGATGGTTGCCTGGGTTGCGCGACCTAAGCGACCGTCGCCTGGGTCGGGCGACCTCGTCGGCCCTTCGTTGGTCAGATCTTCCCTTGTCGGCCCTTCGCCAGCTACCCTCACGGTGAAGAAGATGAACAGTAATAAGGACAAAACGAGAATAAATAAATTTGAGCGAGGACAATTTCGGAAGGGAAAAATAGGCTTCAACATTCCAATTGCTATCTTTCGGCTTTCTGTCTCCCAAATGACCAGCTTTGGGCTTTTAGCATTCCAAATACTAACTTTCGGCTTTCCGTCCCCCAAATGCCGAACCAAATGGTTTAGCATTTTGAAAAGGGGCTTTTGAGGCCGAAAACCCCTTCCCAAAGTTGAACCAAACGGGACCGAAGAGTATCACTATGACGTGAGTCGATATCATTGCTTCATTTACATTAGCGATCTCGTCCTTCTTGACCCAAAAGGCATTTTTGTTTTCCTTATAGCAGAAAGAAAACTGAGAAACAGAAAAACTCGGCCTTTTCCATGTCTTGTTCATGCGAACACCGCGCAACAAACTGTCCACGATAACGGGGTGATGACCAGTTTTGTGGTTCTAAGTATCGTTTTTCTGATCTCTTTGGTGGGCATATGGAGGCTCCTCAAAGAAAATGCAAGAGCACTGCACTGTTAAGATAGGAAGGACCATTCTGGGCTTTGTACTCGTACGGCCTATGGCAACAGGAGGCACAAAGAGGCAAAATCACGCCACACTCAAAGGAGCAGAACGACAATGGTAATTGTATATACTAAAACCAACCCTCATCCCTGTGTATTTTAGCATTCGATCATGGCCGGTTATTACCGGTGCACAAGACAAGATTTTGCTCTTCTCGGGTATCTTCATGATAGTATCATGGAACCCAAGGAATGCATCGCCATAGAAATTACAGTCCAGGTTCTTCAACCCGACAAGTGAGGCGCCCCAGGAGCACTGCACACAACCACTGCCCATACATCAATTCCGTAGCTAAAGAAGCCATTTATAAATTGGAATTTCTGAGCACAAGATCATTTTATTTGAGTACTTTGGGAAGCTACGAAAACAAGGTTGGAGCTTTCATCTGCGGCATATATATGGATCAATTGGCAAATTAAGATGCAATCATCAACGAACAGTTTCTGAGAAGCCTCCTAAAGGAACAAATGAAAGCTCATGGCAGACAACCAGATTGCAACATAAGTGGTCCGTCATAATTCAACCGAATACAGATAATTAGAACGCTCTCCAAAAGATACCAGGGAGAGATACATGTTCATGACACATTGTAGGGAAACCAGAAATGGAGCTAAGCAACCGTAGGCACAGATTTTTACAAAAAGTTGCACGGTATTTCAAGCAATGGTGAAACCACCATTTCAGCATTCATTTATCCCACTCCAGATCCGGAAGTGGTTTATCCACCTTCGAGAGACCTTCATCTGCTCCATTCCGCCGGTTATTGGTATACCGGTCCCAACCCATGATGTGAGGCAAAACAAACTGCAAAACCAGACTCTCATAAAGCACATGCTCCTAGACTAGAAAAGACGAAAGAACAATTGGAAGACATAAAGGTGCTCTCGTTTAAATCTTCAAACTGCCACTGGGCCTGTTTACCCATATGGACAGGAGAGCAGCTACTAAAACAAATATTCTTCTCCAGTCTTGACTGTAGGCAATCATAAATATCCTTTAGGCTGAGCAACTTTTAACTATTTTTAGAGGGCTTGTAATAGGCATTAGCAGAAAATTAGTGCAGCTAACAGGAGGTCTGATCTAGGTTTTAAAACGAAAAAGCCTTCAGAAGGATCATTTACAAGCCATGTTATTAATCAACCATGGAGGGACTGCTATCGTTTCCCATTTGGCAATTAGAAAACTCTCCTTTTCCAAACACTCCCCACCCACACCTTTCCGTCTCCCCATTTTCCTTGTTATTAACAGTTTGCAATGTGCCAAAACATTGTAGATGATTAATCAATAGAAGTTATATGAAAAAGAACAATAGTACGGTAAATCAGTTAGTCATTTGCTAGAAGCTAAAATATAAAACACAATTACCATTTCCATAAAGAAAATAGAGATCATAAGTGAAGACATACACTACACGCTGTCTTCATGACGGCAAATTCAGCAGCTGTAACAGGTACGGTAAATCGTTCATTCGTTTTCAGAATATTGTTGGTAACACCTGCAAGTGAGAGAGTTCACATTCAAGCACATGCCAATCAACTTAAGAAAATAAATAGATATTCACATTATCAATTTTTAAAGATCTAAGCTACTTCGTGAAATCAAATTTAAAATTCCAAACATCAAAAGCTACAAATAACAATAGGAAACAACACCTATCCGATCAAGCAACTTTTCTATAATGGGGGCCAGGGAACTAATTTTTGTTGCTTTTTTATAAGGCTCTATCTGGCAAATTGCTATGGAATTTTAGCGTTCAGAATGGCTATGGTGTTTTAATGCCGAGCATGATGGTCCTTAGAAGAAAATTGCGGCAATGAAGTATGGCTAGGATAACAGAAGGTGGATTACTAGAAACAGAAAAACACTACATATGAAGGTGGATTCAAGAGGTTGACATCAGATGCGGAACCTGGAACTAGGGAGAGGGGGTGCAAAGGTGAGTACATTGCACTAGTTGAGAATTAGTGAGGTATCCAAACTAAAATTAGAACTAGCTGTTACATGATCATGATAGAAAAATAGAAACAAAAGTATTCTACATATAAATGAGCTCCTAAGAAGGTTATCAAAATGTAACAAACACAATATTAAAGGGCTGCAAATTTACCATTTCTATAACCATAAAAACACAGTACTTACTCAGAGAAATGAAGTAGCCACCCCCATCGGCATGAGGCTTAATTGACAAGCTCTTCCTCACTTGACCAGCATTGCTGCAGGAAGCATTTCTTGTCAATGTCATCATGTGCTACACAAAAGTTGGTAATGACTTCCAATTTACAAAGAGACCTGACTATTGCAACTCAAGCATACATACAGTAAAAACTCTAGGTAGAATAAACATTTAAAAAATAAATAAAGAAATAGGGGAAAACAAAATGAGCCAGAGAAAATAAAAATGGCAAGCCATATGAAGTTAAAGGAAGGCGAAGCATTTAAAGATCTATCAGAAGCAAGTCAGTCTAATAACCTGGACAGCATTGAAGGATCATGAAAGAATTCACAGGCATCTTTCGGACCCAAACTTATGAGGGATCCAATCTCAGTGGCTGACAAAGCAAAAAGCTGTAGAAAAGCAACAAATACAGAATTCTTGTCAGACATACCATGCATATTGCATTTCTTTCTTCATATCATCAAGCACATTTGTAAAGAGACTTCATGTAGAATAATTGAAAATGAACTTGATAAACGGACTAAAGCTTACCTGTCGCTTTTCCCAATCATACTTGCGCTCGCCAATAGCAGGCCAAAATCGCAACATCATGACACCATGTCTATCGACCTTAAGACCAGCACCAGACTAATAGATACAAATGAAATACAGTGAAAACAAAAAGCGGTTACCACATGTTTTCATGATATAGTCTAACAAACATGAGGAACACAGACATACCTCCAATTTACTGAAAGTGGGGAGAACTGGGGACAGAGAGAGTGCAGCTTTCCCCTTATACACACAATATGGAGCAAATATTCGATTTACAGTACCTCCTGCAAATTCCGTATGCACATCACAGAAATGAGGAAAACAATTGAATCATCACTAGAGAGAGGAGAGAGCACTTAGTAATGCCCATAAGCTGCATATAATACCTGCGGCATTAAAATTTTGTCTTGCAGTGGAATATCCAGCCTGGGAAATATGAGAGTGACTAAATGAAGAAATTCTACAACACACAGCTTCCCCGAGTAAATTTCTTCGAGACAATCCCATCCTATTCACCATCAGACAATTCCATAGTCAAAATGCATTGCTAAATGACAGGACAAGCTAAACATTAGCAAAGCCGGGTAAGTGTCGATAGACTACCCATCCTCTGCACCATATGGGCATTAAATGACAAACTGGGAAAAGAAAAGTGCAAAAACTCTCTAGGGGCCCTGGCCACCCGTCCATTAATTCTATACATATAGAGCACCTAAACCAGACTAAAATTCTAACTCCTAACCAAGCCCATACAGCTCAACATAAGCTCCACTCAACTCATACCAAACTTACGAGTATTTTTGTGTGTATCCCAGCTCAACTTTACTAGGTAACTGTCCTTACCAAAAAAAAAACCTTTACTAGGTAACTGAATAATCCAAGCACAACTCAACTTGATTCAAGTTTCATCAAGCCATACACGAGCTTGAGCTCATAAGCTTGACAATTGTGATTTAGTAATAACACTCTCAGCAGTTGAATACTCCATGCATCGAGTAAGTTTAAACATGTATATCATCTTTTCAAAATGAAACCGACACCATTAATTTAAATCATCAGACAAACTTCCAAATAACAACTAAAATAACAGCACACTCATCCAACTAAAAATTTACAAGACCAAGGAAATAAACACCGACTAAACAAGAAAAGAATATGTAAATATAAAGTCCACTTAATCAATTTGTTATTTCAAGCATGATACCCGACCCTCCATAGCTTTCTTCTGATATGATCCATGAACTTCAGGGGCACACCTACAACAGAACATTAAAAGTCAAATAAGCACATATATATAATGGGTATAAACATTTCAAACAGCAAAAACCAACAGAGTATTGGTAAATTTATCGAGAGATCATTAATATTGTGTGATCACAAGATGATATCAAAGTATGGACTTCCATCAGTAACACAAGATCACTGATTTTGCTGAAAGATAAAAATTATAGTTTTTGGTGAGAAAATCAATTACAAAATCAGAGAAAATACTCGTGCTGAAAATCATAAACACAGAGCTTACAGTTCAGAGATGATGGGACTTGGTAAGTCATGGAGCATGCAAGTTCATCCCATATAACTTCACTACTCCAAAATTTTCTTTTCTTAGATTGAAAAAGAGAAGGGGATAGAGAAGAACCGTAAAACCATGCTTCTATCATTTTTATGAAAGTAATATAGCAAGCAAAGGCACAGTTAAGTCTATGTTTTAAATTCCAAAGTTCAGAAGGATAAATACTGAACTCATTGAATACCTAGCTGATCAACATGAGCACAGCAACAAAGTTATCAATTATCTCCAGCTGAAGAATTTGAAGCATGAGACAATCAAGTGGTGCAATGAGATTTCAAGTAACAACCAACTGGAAATTTAGGCAATCGACTCGGCCTCGACACAGTTGACAACAGCCCAACACCAATGGAATCTGAGTCGACATTTCAACGATACGAAAGAGGACTAAACTCTCTAAAAAAGCACTAAGATTTCCCAACACACAAAGACCATAATGCATCAAGATTAAACAAGCAAAAACCCCAGTAACCCATTCTCCTTCAATGTCAGGCAAAATTTTTTCAATCTTCACATGTGAGCCACGTACCATGTACGAAACTTCCCACAACTCCGAGAACCCATGCCAGTGAGAAAAATAAGAATTCCCAGATAAACAAAAATTATGAATCCATTTGAGCCAAGATGGTCTCTCCAGCATTATCGACCCCCGCGAAAAAAAAATACGAGAAAAAGATTTAGCCATCTGGGTTTCGTTTCTCAAAACAAAAGATTCAACCTTTGGCCCTTAAACTCCATTCCCAGATCAAATTTTTCGAATTTGAAACACCACTTTGCAGAATGGAGAGCACGATCCGAGTAGATAAGAAAAATCGAGCGCACAAACCGATATCGACAGCTTCCGTCGAGCAACCACGAATCATATAGCAGAAACATTGATAGAGAGAGAGATGAGAGTGAAGCCACGAAGAATGCCTTACTCAGTTTCTCTCGGATCGAAGAAATGGGAAGCCCGGAAGGTCGGAGCACAGATTGAAACTCTCGAACTCGACGTTTCAGCTAACCAGAGTGACAAAGTTGAGACCTTTAGCCCGGAGCGCGCTTGTCGAGCTTAATTCAAGCTGAGATTTTTCTTAGGGTTTTGGCTTTTCTTTCATCCACTAATCCAACTTCTTCATTTTTTCTAGTTAAGCTCTTGAGCATAATTCTATTCAAACCGCCAAATCAAAAAGAATGGATTGTTGGTAATTTCAAAATTTTGGTTTGTGAATCGAACCCGATCCAAATTTGGCAATTTGGTTCAATTTATTTTTTTCCAAACTGCACCGAATCGATATGTTTTTATGAGTTATGTCATAATGTGAGACTATGCCTAAGTTGGTGTTGCAGCAATAGTTGTTACATTATGATGCAGTTCTATCTTTAGATAATAGCTTCAACCTTTGATCAATTCACGGTTGTTAAGAAAGGTGATTTCCTTCTTGTGCTTGTTATTTTCAATCCAAGAAAACCATTTGCAGTTTGTCTATTAGTTTTCCATCATCAAATTACCAGAAAGTTGAAAAATAATTTTTCAAGAAATAAATTTCCTTCGAGCAAATGGATCCTTAGTTCAGTTTGGTTTTGAACTTTTTCAAACCATATTATTGTAGTTTTAGCTAAGTTTTTATCCATATCAAACCAAACTAAATCGTGCTCATCCTTATTCTACTTAATTTGCTTTTTCTACAATCGATTAGAGATCGACCAAACGCAAATCCCACTAAGAAGGACTCACTTGAAAAACATGCTCATTCGAGGTTGCTCGAGCCTTGGCCCCTACTCCACGTAGGATGGGAACCAAATTTTCACCCTAGGGACTAGAGATGAGCATTGGTCCACGATTGTCCCTGGATCGACCTTGGATCAACCCAAATCAGCCGATATTAGTCCAATTTCTATGGGGACCGGGTCGGTTTCTGATCTTAGGGTCACTGGAACCTGTGCTTTGGTCAACCTTGTAAATTTTTTTTTTCAAACTCTATGTATGTATCCTAAAATGCCCAGCCCCTCCTCTTCTTTCGCCTTTTCCTCTCCCTCTCTTTGAGTCTCACTCTCACTCTCTCCCTCAATCTCAGATTCTTCTCAACCTTCGGCTCAATATCTCTCTCTCTCTCTCTCTCTCTCTCTCTCTCTCTCTCTCTACTTGTTTATTCCTCGACGATGTCGATTATCAGCAACAAAGACTCCAGAATCTCAGCAATGTAGATTGATCATCGTTCACGGTCAATATCTGTATCTCAAAGTTGTGTAATTCATGGTTTATGTTACGTATTTTAAACTTTTTATTGTTTATTTTTTTTTCACGTGTTCTTTTTCTATGGTTTGTTGCTTTTGGCAAGTGGAGATTTATGTTGTTGTCTTATCTTAGATTTCTGTTTGCTTAATCTCGCATTGTTGATAAATATGTAATTTCAAAGAGTGCATTTCTCCTTTTAAGAAATACAAAAAAAAAAAAAAGAATCAATTGATCTGAAGCTAACCCTGAGTCGGACCAGGCTCATGGGTGTGGGTTGGTTCCTAAATTAGGTGTTAAATCGACCCAACCCAAACTAGGCTCACCCCTACTAGGGAAGTTGCTTGAATGGGGATGAGATCTCCTATTTGCCTATCTTGTCCGTCTCCACAAGGACATGATACGAGGATGGAGCAAGGGGTCAAGGACATGGGGGTGGTCATCTCCATGTCATCCTTATTACTATCATCGCATATATCATTAAATTGCTCATCCAACAAAAAACTTGACATGTGTTGACACCTAAATTTTGGCGACCTAATTAGTCGTTCATTGCATAAAAAATTAGGGAATAAATTTTAACCCATAAATAAAAATATTAAAATTGCATAGCATAGAGTTTAAGTTTATATAGATTAACTGCATTCCACATCGAATCGGCGGTGGCAAGTGAACTGAAAATCCATCGCGTAAATCGAGCTCGAGCACTGAATGAAACTCGGCTCACTCGGAAGACGGGGGCCGGAAATCACACACCTAAAAGGCCTTGGTTGTCTTAATTTGAGCTTAAATTAACCCATTAAGCTTAATTAAAGAAAAGCCCAAATTAATTCAGTCAATTTAGAATTAAATAAAAATTAAAGGATAAAACCTAAGTTAAAGCCCATTAGGACAAGGAAGTCCGGTTAATTAACTTAGGGATGCGATATAAATATGTGATTATATCTCTCACTTAAGGGGGGGCTCTCATAATTTTCAAGATCTTAGTTTTTTTAGAGAGAGCACGTGAGGGAGGGACAACCGCTAGAGAGGGAGAATTTCTTTTCCTTTTGTAGATTTACACAAGTCAACAAGGTTGTCGTTGTCTCCCACATTGTTCCTGCAATTCCAACACCTAGCAACATTGGGCTGGGTTGCACAACAAAATCCTTCAGCACTAATCCCCGAAGAATCAAGCAGCTCCAGTCGCAAAGCCCAGACGAATTTCCAGCAAGTTTGACCCCTCACCCCCACCTTGTCCAACCCTGGTACTACGAGCAATCAGCATTCCAGCCCACAAACTCCAGTTTTCACACTCCGCCACCACACGTGCTCCGACGTCCATCCAGTGAGTACAAGCTCTTTCCGGAGTGCCTCGTACGCTTCAGTCCAGCATCACCGAGCCACACCACCGCAGCAAGCACCAGTCTATGACAAGCCACTTGAGGCCCAAACACTTGCACCAACGAATCAGCGTCCAGTCACTTGCAACACTGAACGTCACGAGTTTTTAGTTTGTTTTTGCAGCTTTTCTGGTCAAGATCGTCAAGTGCTTGTTGGTACTAATGTTAACGTGAAGTCGGAGAAGTCCACGCTACCGCAGTCCACCGCTGCTGGTAATCCTCGTGGCCGCAGCCATTGTTGGCCATCTCGTCTCGATCCGCGAGTCCGATCTCGAGACGATTCGAATTTGGAAGATATCCGCGAATTAGGTAAGATCATTATCCGAATATTTTATGAAATATTTAACTTCCTAAGTTTTCGGTGTTTGAATATTTTGTGGATATTCTTTGGTGGATAGCTATATATCTTAAGATAATATTTGCGATATCCGCAATATTCTAAGATACCTTAAGTTGGGAATTTTTCTTAATTTGGCAACGTATCTGGACGACTATCCGATCTTATCTCTAAGGTACGATACGCGGTGATATGAAAAATCGCTATCCTATCCATAATCACGTGGATACGATAATAAATCTTATTCGCCTTCCAAATTCGAATAATCAACTTTCCGTCGATATCTATAACCCTATAGATATGACCATTAGTTTGATTTCTTTTCCTAATCCAAATTTGATAAGAAGAATCTTGCGGATTGCGTGGATTGTTTAAGTGCGATTGTTATCTTTATTTGATTGCTTTCTTTTTTTTAAATAAAGAAAATCCAAAAATATGTTAGTTAGGATTTAAATTAGGAATTTTGCATGTTTAGGAAATCCTAAATGTATTTAGAAGATAGGATAATTATTTAATTTAAATTGGGACTCAAGATAATTTATTTCCTAGTTTAAATTAGGTATTATTCTAATCCTAATAGATTATTTAGGTTAGTTTTAGATTCCGAATTTCCATGAAAATCCCAAAAAAAGAATGAGTTACTTTAGGATGGATTAGAATAGACTGCATTCTTAATCTGAATAATTTTTAATTTCGAATTTTAATAAAAAATACCAAAAAAAAAAACTTGTTAGATTGCATGTTATTTTAGGCATTTTTTATTCCGAATTTCATTAAAAAAAACAAAAAAATAAATCATTTGTCCATCATTAGAATTAGATCACGTCGTCGCATGACATATAGTTCGCATGCTAGGTTGCATTAATCGCATGTCATTTTTTGCACGGCATTGCATATAGGTTAGTTTGCATTTTAATAAAGCGCAAACTCTAATGAACACATTGAGTGCTTTGCTTTGTTAATTAGAAATCATATTAGGATTGTCTGTGTGATTTTCTACTAACAATGCAGATGCTTGCGTGGCTTTGAGGTATGTTATCCTGCTATTTATTTACTACTTTCTTGGGTGTTAAATTAGTGGTTTGCGTACTCGCATAAACACCTTACATGTTAGTGATTATGTAATAAAATGAATCCAGACTGCATGCATAAATATTTTTTTTGAAAAGAAAAGGTACCGAAAGGGCGTTAGACTAGATCTAGTGTAATCAAATCCCCGAGTTTAGAATCTTTGGTTTGTAGGAATAAAACATATCTCCCTATGTTTTATTTAGGTTTCTAATCGACCTACCACAAATAGATTAGTGGCGACTCTAAGCATGAAAACTTTTGCATGTTAAAAACTTAAATCCTAAGTTACGAATTGGTAGGGTTTGGGAGAGCCCAAGTTAAGCTTAGTCTTAATAATCCATTAATCTGAGAAAATTTTAGGTTGCGATAGCTTGTCGACTCCGCTAGGGACTTGAGTTAAAACTCTTAGTGGACTTAGGCCGGTTTTTCTTTTCAAAATAATATTTTTTTGCTTGGCAGCGATGATCCCAGGTACGTTCCTAACGTTTAAGGTGTTAAATGTTTTTTGCAGAATGAGAGTTATAAGGGTTGGAGTGATTGTTAACCTTTGTTTTGCAGGGAGGTGTTTGGATGTATGATTTATTTTATGCACGAAGCGTTGTATGATATAACCTGTTGTCCATGCCTTGCATTTACACTACACCGCACACACTACCCGCTGCCAGACCTGGGTGGCACAGGTTTAGGATGGTACTGAGACAGCGGACACCCCAACCACACCCGCGTGGTATGGGTCGCCATACTTGGTCCTGAAAGTTCTTTCACGGTGTCATTGAGTTCCCACCACGGTTGCACCATTTGCAACCCGGGTCGGCTCCTTGACTAAGCTGGAGTCAGGGGAACCCCGGCCTAACCACAACCATAATTGGTTTAGCCCGGTAATCCTCACGTCTCCACTTTGCAAGCTAGAGTTTAGATAGAAATCGAGCCTCACATTTCATGTGCATGTTTATGTGATTACCATGGTCCTACCTGGTAAAGTAAGTCTTCTGAACCTTTATCTTGCAGTTTACTTATTTTCTTGGTCAGTCCATGATGGGTCTAGATTGGTTTTCAATTCGAAAGTAATAATCATTAAGTCTTTTGAAAATAAAAAAAAAAGAAGAAAGAAAGTTCTTTTGGAGAATTTATTTTCAATCTATGTCTTTATTTTCCTAGATGTGTCATAGATAATTATTTTCCTAAGAAGTTTGCCGTCATCTTTCTTTTACAAAAAAAAATGGCAAAAAAAAATGCCTTAGAGAATTTGTTTTTAGTTCATAGTTTCTAGGGAGTCTCACTTTTTGTTTTTCATAGTTTTATGATTAGGGATTTTGGTGTTTCTATTTCCTAGGTTGTGTCTAGGGCGTCATTTATATTTCTTTGCCTAGATCACTTTTCATAAAGTCTCGTCCATATACGAATATTGTCATGAATAAACAAAAAAAAAAAAACTAGAAAGCGTGTCATGGACCAACCTTGTCTTGACCATGTGCTTATTTGGTTCATTTATTTTACATCAGGTAATTACGAACCGATCACGATCACCTATTCGTATATGGTCGAGAACTAAAATAGCCTATTAAATTGACTTACGAGATCGTGTCGTTGGCATTGAGGACCAAATGAAGCAAGTCCTCACTGCAATGCAACAGATGTCCGCCGAGATAAAGCCCTTCGACTGACTCCCATTCCCACATCCCCTGAGGCATCAGCCCTAAAGCATAAAGGTGAAAAAAATGTCGATAGTGAAGAAGATGACGATCTCCCCGATTTAGTAGATGACCCCATCCAGATTATCGTCAACAAGGACAAACTTGATGAACGGGTCAACAAACTTAAAGAGAGAGTGAAATAGCTGGAAGGTTCACAGGATTCACCTTCGATCGACCTGTCTCCGTACACACAGATCAAAATCCCGAAGAAGTTCAAAATGCCAGATTTTGACAAGTATAATGGCACCTCCTACCCAAAAGCCTACTTGTAGCTATATCACGTACAAATGACCATACGTTGATAATGAGCTCCTAATGATCCATGCATTTCAAGCAAATCTGACAGGTCATGCTTTGAACTGGTATCTCATGAAGAAGATAAATGGTCTCAAAACCTGGAAGGAAGTGAGTGAAGCATTCTTAAAGCAATACAGGTTCATAATGGACATCATTCCCACCCGTGAAGACCTCGAGCTTGCTCAGATGAAAAAGATTGAGTCGTTGAAGGATTATGCTATTAGATGGAGAAATATAGCTGCTCAAATTATCCCAGAACCCATAGACAGTGAATTGAAGAGGATATTCATTAAAACTCTTCCGTTCGAGTACTGTAATCGGATGATAGCCATTCCGGCTGATAACTTCAATCAACTCATCCCCATAGGCGAACAGATTGAGATAGGGCTGAAAGATAGGTGGTTTGTGGAGCCCGTCTTCTTCGACCAAAAGATTTAGTACAAGAAAGGAGAAAGAACCGGCAGATGAAGTGAATGTGACTTATACCCAATCGGGTCAGCGGAATGTTAACCCTGTCCTAGCGATTCAAGTAGCAGAAACTCAACAACATAGCACGAGTCGTCAACCTTCTCAAAGGAGGAACAATAAGAGGCAATTCACCCCCTCCCCAAGTCGTTATCTCAAGTGCTGACAGTCCTCAGAAAGAAAGGGTTGCTTACCACTGAGCCAAAGCAGCCCAACCCCGAGCAGTTCTATAACTACAATCCATCCAAGAAATGTGATTATCATATGGGTGAAACGGGACATTCAACTGACGACTGTATCACGCTCAAGCATCGGATTCAGAGCTTGCTCGACACAAAGGCATTTTCCTTTCAACCCCCTAAGCCAAATGTTCAAAGCAATCCACTCCCTGATCATGCGGGCAATGTGAGTGCCATATTTAGTTTTGATGATGGTCGAATCAAGAATGTCAAAGTATACATCACTGATGTCTACGGTGAGTTGGCGAAAGCCGGTTATTACCCGAGTAATGAGGTCCTTCCCCTGGCTATCATAAGAGAAAGAATCTCAAAAATGGTATAAGCTAGGATGATCATTTATGCTGACCACACTGGCATCATTTCCACTATCTCTGAAGTAGTTATTAATTGGGACGAGGAGTTTGTTATATTGAACATCGGGAAGGACAAGCTCAATCCTTTGCTTGAAGACATGCCTTCGCTCGAAGACGCGACTGATGATGAAGGGATCGTAATAAGCACGCTTACAGCTGATGAAAGGATAGTGATTGAAATACCTCAACCGTACGAGTACTGTAATAATAAAGCAGTCCCTTGATCCTACAGTCTCGATGTCGACTTAGTTACCAGATCTGGATGTACTTATGGCTAAGTTAATGCCCAACCTGCAAAACCTGTTACTGATGAAGAAGCCAAGGAGTTTCTGGCCGTGATCAAGGCTAGTGAATACAACATAGTTGAGCAACTGCGCAAGATGCCTGCGCAAATCTCTCTGCTCGAACTCCTTCAAACATTTATCAAATATCAAAAGGCCCTGATGAAGGTGTTAAGTGAAGTCCATATGCCCGAGACGATCGATCATGACAAATTGGAGGAATTTGTGGGTTCCATATTCCTCAAAGACTTTATAGCCTTTTCGGATGAAGAATTTCCTTTAGAAGGGAGAGGGCATACCAAAGCACTTTACATTTCTATCAAATATAAGGCATCGCATGTAGCCGGGGTACTCATTGACAATGGATTAGCCTTGAACATCTGTCCTCTGGCGACTTTACACCGCCTCCAGATAGATCTTTCTAGAATAAATTCTGCAAAGACCTCCGTGCGAGCCTTTGACGGAACGAAGAAAGAAGTGATGGGAGAAATCCACCTTGACATAGAGATAGGACCAACAATGTTCAACATCTTATTTCAAGTTATGGATATTCCCATTGCATTCAATTTTTTGTTGGGTCGTCCATGGATTCATATTGCAGGAGCTATGCCATCTAGTCTATATTAGAAGGTGAAGTTCGTTGTGGAGAGAAAGTTAGTCACAGTCCATGGTGAAGAAGAGCACCCAATTTACCATGCAACGGCTATCCCCTATGTTGAGCCAGATTGCAAAATAGAATCAAGTTATCAATTGCTCGAGCTTGTATCGACCATACATGCGTCTAGAGGATCATCGCCACCCATTCCTGAAGTGTCAAATGCTGCAGTCATGATTGGAAGAGTAATTATGTCACATGGCTTTACTCCGGGTGAAGGCCTTGGCAGGAATGGTCAAGGTATCTGCTAATCGGTGGAGGTCTATTGGAGGCCCCACACTACTGGGTTGGGGTACCAAGGGTCAAGCATGCCAAATAATGGAGGACATGGACGTGGACGTGGTCGAGGTCGAGGAGACAGGCAGAATAGACAGCGATCCAAAGAAGAGCCGAATGATGAAGAATGTGGGCGTGGTAGATTGCTTCCACACATTCGCACCACATTCCCAGGCCCTGTAAGAATAATACATGAAGAGAAGGAGGTGATCGACATTTTGGGGCAACCGAGCGGCAAGTTCGATTATTATGTGAAATACTCGGCACCCCCGAGCTTTTATATTAACCAGCATGATATCGTCCCCGATGGATGAAGAGGTATGGATGATCTAACACCTTCAGTGACAAAAGATCTTGATGATGCGATGGAGGGAATCACTGCCCTGTTCGATAATATGCTCATTGGAGCCATCGAGAAAGGACCGTTGGAGGGAATTGGCATTGGCTCTCAAGAGTAACATCTTTACTTTTTCTGCACACTCCCTTGCGTGGAAATTTTTACTGCTTTTTAGGACTTGCCCCGTCTCGGGAGCTGCTTTCTAGGATTTTTCATTTCTAGGACTCAATGTTGCAATTTCCATTTAATAAATGTAATTCATTTGGTGATAATAAATGAAATTACAAATTATTTTTATTTTTGAGGGTATGTTGAGGTACATCAAACCAGCCCGGTGATGATATCCAACCGATAAAAGAAAAATATAGTCCAAGGAAAATTCTGAGGCCTGGGTTTCTTCATGCTCTATCGTGTTAAAACCTTTTTGAAAAGAAATTCAAAAAAAAATCACAAAAAAACAAAAAAAAAATATTAAAAGAAGAGAAAAAAAATTAGAAAAAAGAAATGCAATGTTTACCCATGTTTGTCCTTTTGAATCACTTACTTTATTTTCAAGGCCAATCTTGTGGCACGTGAGGGTATGGGAACGGTCTAATCTCATGAATTATGTGCAACCGAGCTTGATCCTAATAACACAGATGAACTCGACGATTCCTCAAATATTCAGCGCGATTTAGAGCGGCATGAAAGGCCCAAAGTCCTTACATCAGACCAAACTGTCATTGTTAACCTGAGTAATTCTGGAGAACCCAAAGATGTGAAGATAGGGGCAACCCTTCCCAAAGGTGAAGCGAAACGCCTAGTCCAATTGCTGAAGGATTACCATGATATCTTTGCCTAGTCGTACGCCGATATGCCAGGTTTAGACCCTTCTATTGTGGAGCATGGCCTGCCTACTAATCTTGGCATGCTGCCCAAAAAACAGAGGCTACGGAGAACCAAATCTGAGCTTTCGAAGAAAATAGAGGAGGAAGTCATGAAGCTCTTGAAAGTGGGATTCATCGAAGTCACCCAATACCCCAGCTGGGTGGCCAATATCATGCCAGTCATGAAGAAGGATGGCCGAGTTCAGTTTTGCATCGATTATCGCGACCTGAACAAGGTCAGCCCTAAAGACGACTTTCCGTTACCGCACATAGACGTTCTGGTAGACAATACTGTTGGATTCGAGCTATTTTCCTTAATGGATGGTTTCTCGGGTTATAATCAGATAAGAATGAAAGACGACGATAAGGAAAAAACGGTGTTCATCACTCCTTGGGGGACATTCCACTATAAGGTCATGCCCTTCGGCCTTAAAAATGCTGGGGCAACATATCAACGGGCAATGGTGACACTTTTCCACGACATCATACATAAGGAGATCGAGGTCTATGTCGATGACATGATCGCCAAGTCTCGACCCGGGAAGAGTCACGTCAATACCTTGAAGAAATTATTCGAGAGACTTCATGAGTTTAAGCTCCATCTCAATCCAGCAAAGTGCATATTTGGAGCAACCTTGGGCAAATTACTCGAGTTCATAGTAAACAGTAAAGGCATTAAAGTTGATCCCTCTAAAGTGAAAGCTATATGTGAGTTACAATCCTTATCGACCGTGAAAGAAGTGCGAAGCTTCCTAGGTAGATTGAACTATATAGCCCGTTTTATTTCCCAACTCTCAAAAACTGCTAAGCCATTCTTCAAACTTCTAAAGAAGGATGCTCAAGTGGAATGGGACGATGATTGTCAAGAAGCATTTAACAAACTAAAGTGGTACTTGATGAAACTACCAGTGCTAGTCCCACCAACGCCGGGCCAGCCTTTGATTCTTTACCTCACGATTCATAGCGAGTCTCTAGGTGCGATGCTAGCCCAGAAAAATCCTGAAGATGGAAAAGAGGGAGCCATTTATTACTTAAGTAAGAAGTTTACCATCTCGGATTTGAATTATCCTGAAGTCGAGAAAACTTGCGCTGCACTAGTATGGGTACTCCATAAGCTGCGACAATATACACTGCATCACCAGACTTTGCTCGTGACTAAGAATGATCTCATCAAGTATTTACTTGATCAACCGGCTTTGGTAGGGAAGTTAGCCAAATGACAAATTTTAATTTCAGAGTTTGATATTCAGACAATGCCACAGAAGTCAGTTAAAGGCCGAGTAATTGCTGATGTGTTAGCCGAAAATCCTGGAATCTCAGATGATGATAGATATTCTCCGGAAGATCGCATTTTGGTAATAAAGGAAGACACATGGACCATGTTTTTCGATAGAGCCGTAAACTTGGTTGGTTCCGGCACTGGGGCAGTTTTAATATCCTCAGATAGGCAACAGTATCCAATAGCAACAAAATTGATGTTCCCATGTACCAACAACATAGCTGAGTACGAAGCTTGCATCCTCAGACTCCAAGCCGCAGTGGAAATGGAGATAACCAAGTTGAAAGTGTTTGGTGATTCCGCTCTGATTATTCTCCAAAATGTAGAAGAGTGGAAGACAAGAGACACCAAACTAGTGCCATACCATGAATATCTCGAAGAAATCATAGAGGAATTTGAAAATATCTCCTTTGAGTACTTGTCGAGGTCCCATAATTAGTTTGCTGATGCATTAGCTACGTTATCATCCATGCTTCAAGTGACTGGTGGAATAGAGATAGAACCCTTGAAGATCGAAGTTCTAACAAAACCGGCCTACTGTAGGCTTGTGACCGGAGAACCTGATGAAAAGCCATGGTATTGCGATATCATGAGTTACATCTAGAGACAAGAATTTCCTGAGGGCAGCACTCCGACCGACAGGAAGTACATAATGAAAATGGCTTCGAAATTCTTTGTCAGTGGTGAAAAGCTGTACAAAAGATCTTATAATTCGATCATGCTAAGGTGTGTAGACGTAGCTGAAGCTACTAGAATCATGCAAGAAGTACACGAGGGGATATGTGGTCCACACATGAATGGCCACATGTTAGCTAAAAAGATAATGATGTTGGGTTATTATTGGCTCAGTCTTGAAAGTGACTGCATCCAACATATTCGAAGATGTCATCGCTGTCAAGTTCGTGGGGATAAAATAAATGTTCCTTCGATAGAATTACATCAGTTGTCCGAGTTATGGCCTTTTTCAATGTGGGGCATCGATGTGATTGGCCCAATTAATCCCAAGGCATCAAATGGACACCGATTTATCTTGGTCGCGATTGATTATTTTTCCAAGTGGATTGAGGCGGCATCTTATGCAAACGTCACTGCAAGGAATGTTGTAAGATTCATCAGGCGAGACATAATCGCTCGTTATGGTGTCCCCGAGGCTATTGTCACCGATAATGGGACAAATTTGAACAACAAGTTCATAGATCAGTTGTTCAATGAGTTCAAGATCTAGCACCTGAATTCATCTCCCTATCATCCACAGATGAATGGAGCAGTTGAAGCTGCTAACAAAAACATTAAGAAGATTCTGGTCAAAACGGCTGAAAACTATCGTGACTGGCATTAATAGCATATCGGATTTCCATCCGAACCTCTGTCAGGGCAATCCCTTTTTCCTTGGTGTATGGCATGGAAGCAGTCTTGCTCGTCGAAGTAGAGATCCCTTCCCTGCGAGTCTTGTCTTAGGTAGAGTTGTCCGAGGCGAAATGGATCTGACAAAGGCATGAGCAGTTGAACCTAATTGATGAGAAGCAATTGAAAGCCATTTGCCACGGTCAAACCTATCAACAGAGGATAGCTAGATCCTTCAACCAAAAAGTGCGTCCAAGACATTTCGAGGTAAATGATTTAGTCCTAAGGAAGGTATTACCAGTCTTTCCTGTTCCTGGGGGTAAATTTGCCCCAAACTACATCGGTCCATATGTGGTTAAAAGGGTGCTTCTCGGAGGTGCCTTGATTCTCGCAGAAATGGATGGTCGTGAGTTCTCTACTCCTGTTAATTCTGATGCTGTGAAAATGTATTACCCCTGAAAAAATCCAACATTTTGCAGTAAAAGTTTTCAAGTGTTTGGTTTTATATTCTGAATTGCAAACATTTCAATGATAAATAAATCATTTCAATCAATTTCAAGTTAAGATGTGTGCATTGGCTTTAAATTCTGCATGATTATTTTGTCGGTTTGCATCATCGACTTCAAAAGTGAAATCTATTTGGACAATCTGATAACTCATGTAGAATGAATTGAATGGGTTGAATGAGGTACATCGGGATGATGAAAGGAAAGCCCTATTCTATACACAGTCCCATGCACTAATCCTCAATGAGTTGAGTGGAAAAATTTCATGTCTGCAAGGTAAAGAGTTATCTCGCAAAAGGTACGGCGACCGAAATGACAAGAGGCATTTCATTTCTCTATCCCAAACACTACAGTTTATCCATTATTTCACCACTTTGAGCCTAAATGCTTGGAGAAATTCGTTCAAATTACCCATGTCAAGAATTACCCCACATCGGAGCAAACTGGAGGTAAGTCAGCATTATAAGGTGAGAAATGAATAGAGATTGTCTTACTCTCACTTGCATCAATCTTCGAGTGTTGCTTTTTTAGATGAATTCACACAAAGTTCATGTGCCTTAGGATGACGAAGAGCATTTCTTTCTCTATCCTATACACGTTTTATCCTTTGCTAAGCCCAATTGAACCTGCAAATTCGTTTCTTAAACTTAGTTGGTGATCATCCCCCACACCGGGGTAAGGTAAAAGCCATCACTGTTGACGCAGCATATTTGGAGCGCCGATAAAAGATGAAGACTCTTGAGAGTCTAAATGTCGAGTAATTTGGTAAAAACAAGCCAAAGTGTGGTTGGCCAATATATGCATTGTAGACAGTATATATCAAAAGTAAAAAAAAAAAACAAGGAAGGGTAAGAAAAAACAGTGTGCCTAGTAAAAGTAAGGCCAATGCCCCTAAAAAAAAAGTCGAAAAAAAATTGGGAGATCTTTAGAAAAAAAAATGTCAAGATATGACATGTCAAAATCATAAATCCAAATGGAGCAGTAGTCCTACAAGTCTCAAAGGAATCAAGTGACGAACTTTTGAAGCCAATGGAGCATCTACCGAGAAGACAATCCTTGGTGAAGAAGAAGACTAGCGACAATGCTGAGATGATCACCAACTTATTCACCCCAATTATACACATTTTGAGCCTAATGATCAATTTATTTTTCAACCCATGAGCTTAGCCTACATTACGTCCCTTACAAAATCTCTTCAGATTATGGCACTTAAACTGACGTACGATTCAGATGTTTATAAGCTTAGCTCGAAAAAGTGCGAGCAAATCCATTTCTATCTCATTTTGCAGGGATCTTGACTTGTAATCCCGGAGACGATTGAGTATTTTTTTTCAATAGCCTTGACTTGAAGAGTCCCCTTTGCTAAGCCATTGACCAAACCCACGTTACGGTCTCAGCAAAAACCTCTTGGATTGGTAAGGTTGTACTATTTGCGAAAATACTCAGACCCTTGTTGACATGATGGTGAGATAGAACGATTCTTATAAATCAGCCTTTTTCAATGAGAATGAGTGAAAGCCCTTTTGGACCGGAAGTCCGTCATTTGGCATTTTCAAGACACCCACTTGCGAATTCGGATTGTTTTATCGTGATTCTCTCCAGTGAAGTTTGGTAATGCTGATTCGACAAAATCGTTATGCATGAAAATTGATTGAATTTATAATGCATGAGTATATGTGTTCTTGAGTGTCCATGAATACATATTACATGTTGCCTAAAACCGTGTCTAGTAGGAGACACGCTCTCAAGAGTCGGAGATATCACAAGGTAAGTATATCTCTATCCCTTAAATGTCTCTGACGATATCCAGGCATCTATTGATCAAGCCTTTTCAGATACCTCTGATAATATCCAAGTACTTTGTTAAGGAATCTCCGAACATTCGGACTAGCCCCTCTACTTGCCAAATCGTTAAATACCTCTGACGATATCCAGGTATTTATCGACCAGGTCCTTTCAAATATCTCAGATAATAACTAGATATTTCGTTAGGCACACCTTTCAAACAATTTGGAAAGTTCCTTCTTAAACACCTCTGACGATATCCAGGTATTTCGTTAAAAGTAGGAATGTATTCCAATTTGTTGAGTTGCTTTTCAGGTACCTTAGATGATAGCTAAGTACCTTGTTAAGCCCCATTTCTGGCAATTTGGAGAAAGCCCCGCATTAGGCACCTCTGACGATATCTAGGTTCCTAATGAATAATTTTCTCGAATACCTCTAATGATATCCAGGTATTTCAACAAAAGGTGGGATAAATTCCATTTCGCTAAACTATCACTGGACGCCTCAGACGATATCCAGGCGTTCAACGGAAGGTCCATTTCGAGTATCTCAGATGATAACCAGATATTTGAAGTAGTCTTCCATTCTTTGATTTCTAGATACCTCAGATGATATCCAGGTGTCTATTGATCACCATCTTCAATTACCTCAGACGATATCCAGGTAATTTGAACTACCCTTCGTATGTCTTGATAGAATTGCAGGTTACCGAAGTCCATTAGCGTTCATCTGGTAATACCTTTGGGACAGAGCCCAACATTTGCCAAACAACCTACAAAATTGGAGTCATGCCTCGAATTACGCTATCACTTCTGTCAGGTAAGTAACTCCAGGTATGTTTTATTCACGTCAGCATGCATCATGACATAATGCATTTCAAAAATGGGATTCATAATCCCGACAAAAATATCATTCATTGCATCTGTATGATCAAAATTTAGGTATAATTTAGTCTTTGAATGGAACCTCTGTGAGCTCACCTTCAAAGAGGGGTAACTGTTGACACCTAAATTTTGACGACTTAACTAGTTGTTCATTGCATAAAAAATTAGGGAATAAATTTTAACCCCTAAACAAAAATATTAAAATTGTATAGCATATAGTTTAAGTTTATATAGATTAACTGCATTCCACATCGAATCGGCGGTAACAAGTGAACTGAAAATCCATCGCGTAAATCGAGCTCGAGCATTGAATGAAACTCGGCTCACTCGGAAGACGGGGGCCAGAAATCACAAACCTAAAAGGCCTTGGTTGTCTTAATTTGAGCTTAAATCAGCTTATTAAGCTTAATTAAAGAAAATCCCAAATTAATTCAGTCAATTTAGAATTAAATAAAAATTAAAGGATAAAGCCTAAGCCAAAGCGCATTAGGACTAGGAAGCCCGGTCAATTAACTTAGGGATGCTATATAAATATGTGATTATATCTCTCACTCAAGGGGGGGCTCTCATAATTTTCAAGATCTTAGTTTTTTTAGAGAGAGCACGTGAGGGAGGGAGGATTGCTAGAGAGGGAGAGCAACATCGGGCTGGGTTGCACAACAAAATCCTTCAGCACTAATCCCCGAAGAATCAAGCAGCTCCAGTCGCAAAGCCCAGATGAATTTCCAGCAAGTTTGACCCCTCACCCCCACCTTGTCCAACCCTGGTACTACGAGCAATCAGCATTCTAGCCCACAAACTCTAGTTTTCACACTCCGCCACCACACATGCTCCGACGTCCATCCAGTGAGTACAAGCTCTTTCCGGAGTGCCTCGTACGCTTTAGTCCAGCATCACCGAGCCACACCACCGCAGCAAGCTCCAGTCTGTGACAAGCCACTTGAGGCCCAAACACTTGCACCAACGAATCAGCGTCCAGTCACTTGCAACACTGAACGTCACGAGTTTTTAGTTTGTTTTTGCAGCTTTTCTGGTCAAGATCGTCGAGCGCTTGTTGGTACTAATGTTAACGTGAAGTCAGAGAAGTCCACGCTATAGCAGTCCACCGTTGCCGGTAATCCTCGTGGCCGCGGCCACTGTTGGCCATCTCGTCTCGATCCGAGAGTCCGATCTTGAGACGATTCGAATTTGGAAGATATCCGCGAATTAAGTAAGATTATTATCCGAATATTTTATGAAATATTTAATTTCCTAAGTTTTCGGTGTTTGAATATTTTATGGATTTTCTTTGGTGGATAGCTGTATATCTTAAGATAATATTTGCGATATCCGCAATATTCTAAGATACCTTAAATTGGGAATTTTTCTTAATTTGGCAACGTATTTGGACAACTATCCGACCTTATCCCTAAGGTACGATACGCAGCGATACGGAAAATCGTTATCCTATCCATAATCACCTGGATACACTAATAGATCTTATTCGCCTTCCAAATTCGAATAATCAACTTTCCGTCGATATCTATAATCCTATAGATATGACAATTAGTTTGATTTCTTTTCCTAATTCAAATTTGATAAGAAGAATCTTATGGATTGCGTGGATTGTTTGAGTGCAATTGTTATCTTTATTTGATTGCTTTCTTTTTTTTAAATAAAGAAAATCCAAAAATATGTTAGTTAGGATTTAAATTAGGAATTTTGCATGTTTAGGAAATCCTAAATGTATCTAGAAGATAGGATAATTATTTAATTTAAATTGGGACCCAAGATAATTTATTTCCTAGTTTAAATTAGGTATTATTCTAATCCTAATAGATTATTTAGGTTAGTTTCAGATTCCGAATTTCCATGAAAATCCCAAAAAAAGAATGAGTTACTTTAGGATGGATTAGAATAGACTGCATTCTTAATCTGAATAATTTTTAATTTCGAATTTTAATAAAAAATACCAAAAAAAAAAACTTGTTAGATTGCATGTTATTTTAGGCATTTTTTATTCCGAATTTCATTTAAAAAAATACTAAAAATAAATCGTTTGTCCATCATTAGAATTAGATCACGTCGTCGCATGACATATAGTTCGCATGCTAGGTTGCATTAATCGCATGTTATTTTTTGCACGACATTGCATATAGGTTAGTTTGCATTTTAATAAAGCGCAAACTCTAATGAACACATTGAGTGCTTTGCTTTGTTAATTAGAAATCATATTAGGATTGTCTGTGTGATTTTCTACTAACAATGCAGATGCTTGCGTGGCTTTGAGGTATGTTATCCTGCTATTTATTTACTGCTTTCTTGGGTGTTAAATGGTTTGTGTACTCGCATAAACACATCACATGTTAGTGATCATGTAATAAAATGGATCCAGATTGCATGCATAAATATTTTTTTTGAAAAGAAAATGTACCGAAAGGGCATTAGACTAGATCTAGCGTAATCAAATCCCCGAGCTTAGAATCTCTGGTTTGTAGGAATAAAACATATCTCCCTATGTTTTATTTAGGTTTCTAATCGACCTACCACATATATATTAGTGGCGACTTCAAGCATGAAAACTTTTTCATGTTAAGAACTTAAATCCTAAGTTGCGAATTGGTAGGGCTTGAGAGGGCCCGAGTTAAGCTTAGTCTTAATAATCCATTAGCCTGAAAAAATTTTAGGTCGCGACAACATGTTATGGCATTGTCACGGGGCCGTTGGATTTGCGACGAACTTAACGTGAAAGTGTATGTTAGTTCTTGGTGTATGCAAATGGTTGTTTATGATATGTGAGAAGGACCTAGCAAAGAGGCAAGAATGGACAAGAATAGGCAGGGATTTACAAAGCACAAAGGGAGAGAAATGTTTATTAAATGGTTGTAGGTTACAAGTGGAAGGAGGAGCTTATTGTACATAAGTTTCCAGTTGTTCTGCTTCCTCCAAGGCTGAGAACTCTTGTCTATTTATAGGCAAGTTTCCCCGACATATGGGCCAGCAATTGTAGACTATTTACAGATTTTTGGTCTTGCAATTTTTAACTAATACAAAGATTTGTTTTGCCCTCAATTTTTTGACATTTGAAGAAGATTTTCCAGCCTACACATTTTTTTTTTGGTCAAAGGAAATTCTCATTTATTACCAAAATGATACTTGAAAGGATCCATAGAAAATCAAGAAATTTGCCATAAAAAAGCAGGTCCATAAAGGTACAAACCAAACCAAAATCTTGAAATCAATATATATCATCAAGGCATAGTCGGCAAAAATAAACACACACTCGTCCTTCAAGTACAAATTTGTCAATACATCTAAGCAAAGGGATCGGCAACCAATTAACGAATTACATATCATTATCAGTGATGACCACACGCAGAGATCTTTGTCACTACGGCTTTGCTTTTTGGTAGTGTGCACCTTGGTTCGGTGTCCCCAATCCCATATCGTACGGAAACAACAAATGTAAGAGCCAGCCTTTTAGTAAGTGCGATATGCTAAAGCTTCTAATAAAAATATGTTGAACGAGCATAGATCGACACTGAAGTTGCTGCAAACACCATTGAAACTGGAGATTGAGTACTTATTCATTAAAATTCCTAAATCTAAAACTAGATCAAGAGTAAAAAGCTCATAGATCTAAGATCGAGAGAGCATATGTAGCAGTTTAGTCATTGTTGGCTATCTTACGTGACATGGGCGGCACTGATGTGGACACTTTTTTTTATTTTTCTAAATTTTTTATCTTTTCTTTCTTTTTCATTTTCCTTTTTTTTTTTTTTCTGACATTGCTAGCCAAGAGTTGGAAAAAAAGGGAAAGAAAAAAAATAAAAACATAACAAAAATTCAGAAAAATATTTTTAAAAAGGTTGAAAATTGCAAAAATTGCCAACGTCAGTGTCGATTGTGCCACGCAGGATAGTCATTGTTGACTAGACTGCTACGTTAGTGTTTCCGACAAAAACTACCGGAATGACTAATTGGCAAATTGTCAAAAGGCTTAGGACTTAATTAGCATAATTGAAAATGTTTAGAACTAAATTGACAAATCATTAAAATGTTAGTACTCAATTGACCAAATTGAAAGGTTTAGGAGTAAATTGGCATTAGTGTAATAAGTTTATGACTTTTTGGTAATTTCTTCCTTTTTAACATAATGTAACAGATTTTTGTAGCCTACAAATTTTGATAACATTGAGAAATCTACAACATTTTGAAAATGGATCACTTAATTTTGACAGTGGCTAAGCAAGAAAAGAGGAAAGGGATAGAGGGAGAAGCATGAAGAGATTTTTAGTGATGGTAAAATGTTTTTGCGTGTTATCAAGATCACTCCACGAGCGCTAAGGCTTATACCAATCTCTCTTCTGCCATGAGTACTCCATAATTGAGCCAAAAAAATTCCAAATGCAGATAATTTGAGTCAAAATCGACCATTGCAACTCCACTTTGGACTCTCCTAGGTTTCGTTTGGTCATCTATATTTGTAATTATGATAAGACTGTGACTTTTTTTATATATAATATCCACTGTTTGGTGAATTGCAATAATAAAGTCAAGTACTTTCATATCTAATCCTGTCCATTATTTGATATGAGCGACATATTGATGTAAATGAACCTCAAAATGCACAAACATAAATGATAACAATCTCTCATGATTCATTGCTAAAGAAACCACAAATGCATAAACGGAGATGACCTCCATCATTTAATTCATAATTATTGTACTATCTACATCTTGAACAGAAAAAGGACTCATTGCAGCATTCCAAAGCCAATATCGACGGGGTAGATTAGCCATCAAACGCCAAATCTAGTAAAAGAGAGAATGTGATTATTAACTTTTGCGATTTCAAAAAGTATAGTGCTTTGACTTTTTCGCCACTTTCACGAAACTTCAACATAAACCGAAGAGCTACAGAAAAGATGGATTTCAACTATTTTGCTGCTTTCATGGACGAGAGTTAAGAAGGAGAAGGAACTTAGACTCTTTTATCGTTTTCGTGGAGCTTTGATGTGAACAAAGAACTACTGAGTAGTTGTGAAACTTCAACATAAATCAAAGATGCAGAGAAGAAGGACATGAAATTTAGAAAGATTAATTTCAAATTTAAATTTGTTTACTTAAAATTGGAGTTCTTCTACTTCATTTTTATTTACTTATTTTTTAATAATTCTTCCTCTCTATTTTATTTTTTTATTCCCTTCCATCATTCCTTAATAAAAATTTTATTAAATAATAAAATATAATAATATACCTAAAATATGTCATAAATATAGATATTGAATATATACCCACACACACACACAAAATATATATATTTTAGAATAGAAAGAAATTCAATTATATGCAATAAATAAAAAATAGGAATAAATAGAAAACAAAAATAGTACATTATTTTTTATTGTTATTTTTGAAGTTTTTTTTATATTAGAATCCAAAAATTATTTTATATGTAATTATTATTTTTACTTTTTTTAGTTTAAAAAGTTTGTTACTTGAGAAAAATAGCTTATATGCCATAGATATTAAAAATCTTATTCATCTTTATCTCACTTGCCCCATGGGATATTTTTATCTAGATTATATTCCCATATTCAATTCTATCTTATCTTGAGTAGGAACCAAACATGGGATATGACAAATTTTATGCTATCTAGACTTTTATCATGTCTATCAAACGTAGGCTTAGAGTATGGAGAGACTCATTGGTTAGTGAAAGTAGGAGAAGGCTCCTATGAATATGTATGTGGCGGATCGAATGACCAAGATTCAAAAAGTGGACTAAAATGACTACATTAACTTAGTTGATTTCATCTCTTAATTAATGTTTATTTTGTTGAAAAGTTCCACCCAAAACATAACATGGTGGGGTCATTGACCAATGTGAAGTCGTAACAAGGTAGCCATAGGGGAGCTTGTGGCTAGATCGATTTCCTTCGCAATGGAAATGCCCTATTTCCCCAAAAGCACCTACTCCTAACAAAATTAAAAGCAGCGAGCTACCTAGGTTGGGAAAAGCCCTCTCTATGTTCTTAGTCAAGCCTAATCCATAATTAAAGGTTAGCGTTAACAAGCACAAGTTGCTCAATCACTTACTTCTTGCTTTCGAGCCCAAGCTTACTTGCTTAGTCAAGTTGCTTAAGTGGTGTGAAAGGTTGCTTAACTATTCAGTAATGGCACCTTAGCCTATCTATATAGTTAGGGGCCTTTTTGTGCTGGGCTTGAAAAATTGCCAACAACTTTAAGAAAGGGTGGAGGGGTAACCAACATAGGGGGCTGGCTTGCCTTAACATCGGATTGGATTACGTGTAAGCAGAATTAGGAACAGCACGCGAATTTAATGAAGGACGGCTGCACATCAGTAATAAATTGGGACAAATAAAACTATGATAACATATTAGAAAGTTCAATTCAAAGCTTGAATATATAGGTAAAGAGAAATTACGGACATATAAAAAGTATATAAATCCCGTAAATAAGTGACATGAGATCCTTTAACAATCTTAGTGCTTATTCAAAACATTTTTTAAAAGTTAAATAAAAGCTCGGTAATTTATTTACAGTCACCGTCCAATAACAATGGCATCAAGGCATTGATGACCAGGTCTTTTGGATTTATATACCCTTTTCTATCCTTTAACTTTTGGGTGTGTGTGGCGGCTCCGGCAAGAAAATCGAAGAAGAGGGGGTAACACATTATAAGCGGGTAACAATTATAAGCGACATGAGATCCTTTAACAATCTCTATCCCTAGCCAAAACACCTTTTGAAAGCAAATAAAAGCTCGGCAATTTGTTTACAGTCACCATCCAAAAAAACCGTCCAATGACAATGGCGTTAAGGCATTGATGACCAGGTTTTTTAAAATTTAAGTACCCTTTTCTATCCTATGACTTTTGGGTGGGTGGGGCTGCTCCTGCAAGAAAATGGAAGAAGAGGCGATAACATGCAAAATCCAAATGACCAATGGGGTTTTTATATTCGTACGGCCCCATGGCAATGGGACACCCACAATAAGCAGAATCACATATTTCAAAAGGGATAATTATGTAAGGACCATAATGTATGTAGGACCAAATCGAAATGTTAGTGTAAGTTAGTGGGATTCATGTTCCCTCTACTTATCCACCCTCTTTCTCATCATTTATCTATAGATAGAGCGGCTCAAGACTCAGGTCAAGCGCACATAGAAGAATCGTTTGCCTTGGGCTTTCATTTGATCAATTGCTGTGCTCAATTTTTCTTGGAAAACAAAGCATTTGATCACATATGGCTGGTTCTTCGAATGCGAGGCGGGTTTTGCTTGTCGCGGTTCTTTTCATGTTTTTCATTGTGAATGCGCAGGGATGTGCCCTTGTGGGGAAGAGGATCGATAGCCGTCTTCTGTTGCGTCAACTTGGCTACGGTGACGTAGCCAAGCTGAGCTCTGTTGAGAGGGCTTTGCCCATGGATGATGCGCCGCATAGAAAGGTGCCAGTAGGACAGGACCCGAACCATCACAAGTTCCCCTCAACTGTATTTGGCTGGCCATAGAAACCAAACCGTGTGAGAGAGGGTTATCATCTATATCCTAGCTAAAGTTCTGCGTGGATCGACATTTACTATTATCATAAGGCCTACGCGAACAAGAACAATGTGAGCGTGGAATAATAATGATTGTAGTGATAAGAGAGATGATATGTATTGCCCTAGCACCAGAAGGTTAAAGAGTCCTATAGTCCCTAAGTTATGACAGTAATACATGTGCGGACAATGATGTTTTCCTCACATAAGCCTGAAACTAACATTCAGTATTTGAAACCTCTCTCTCTCTCTCTCTTTCTCTCTCTCCCTCTCTCTCTCTCTCTCTCTCTTAAAATAGGGCCTATATTTGCAATGCTCACAATGCAACGCTATATAATCGCGACATAATGTAATATACAATACAATACTATACCATGAGTCATGATTACACTTAATTCGAAATAACTTGCTCTCTAATTTAATGACACCATAATACGAGAAGAGATGGTGCATTAGAAAGTGTAAAGCTATCCTCATCAATTAGTTGTTTAAGGAGTGCTCCGTTCACAAAATCTTCGTAAAATACAGGTAGCTAAACACAGCCTAGACTCATCTATGCAATTAGCACGGTAGACTATAATCAGTCAACAATGACAGTGAGCGAGTAGTTGGACAAATTACACTTTGTAGGCGAAGCAAATGGGGCATTAGAAGTCCCACTGCTGTTGGTTTGATATGATGGACAAGGAATTTACTATCGGCTATACATGTATAACATGACGTTACTCGAAACTAGCATATTCATTTCAACTCGATAAGTGGAGTATATAGTAGTTTCATATCAAAGTAAAATACTTCTTTATATATATTTGATACACAATAAACTGCATCAATCATGATCGTCGGCGATCGTAATTTCTATATAAGTCCCGCATACTCTAAAGGTTATCATGATGCCCGATTTATAGAATTGGTCCATGCAAGCGTTTCTCCAAATTCAAGCATTTCAAATGTAGGGCATACGTTCCAAATTGAACATGAACTGCGTAGCTTGTTTAAAACATCGACTGAAGCTCACCTTCATTCTTGTATCAGCTGTCAATGAGATTTAGTGTATTGCAACAATAAGTTTTTTTGCTCGCCAGGGATTTGAGGTGGAGTGGAGCTATAACTTTTCATACATTTTGACTATGGTAGGTTGAATCCCCAATAATCTACCAAGAGCCTCTCATCCCAAGGTAATATTTGACCGGTGCATAATCTGAAAATTGTAAATTAGTTGCCACTCAGGACAAGATGGCTTTCACTTTCAGCCACTCGACAAAACCTACGATTTGGTCTGGAAAGGGCACCTAAATTATATCTAGCAAAATGGGCGAGAAGAGTCTTGCGCTCCTGCTGATATTCTAACGCAATACAAGGATTTAAGGTTCCACCACGTAGCCAATGAAAGAGATTTGAAATGTCTTTCTAAATAGTGGACAAGAGTGAGAGACCCACCAAAAAGACTCTGCAAATCAGCTATACTCCACTGCCACGAACTCTCTTGCCTTAGAACAGGGCATTCAACGCCACTGAGGTTAACCTAAATCAGTGTCAAGCACGAACTCAGGGGTTCGATCTCAATTCTGCGCAACTTTTTTGAGATTAAGCCCGGAGAAAGTAACTTGTCTCGAACTCCTTCATTCAACCATGACGGGTATGTGATAAGGTGCAACGAAGTTAGCCTAAAATATTGTCGGACCACGTATGTTACCATCTTTTAACAAAATGCTAATATCCAAAAAGGAAAGAAAAGGCAAATGGGAAGGCCTAAAAGAACTTCATACATTTTGAACTCGAATTTTGAGACGTGGGAATGACATTGAGACTTTCTCAGCATTTAATGCATTACGAGGTTGTGCCATCACCTCAAAAGCTTGAAAAACTGCATCTTTAGTTTAGACGATCAAAAAATGAATACAACTATGTGAGAGAAGAAAACCGAACTGACCCAATGAAGCACTTCATCAAAGCAATCTTCCTTGAGCACCTTAACGTAAAGAAACTTTTGGTACTTAAGTGATCCGAAAAAAAAAAAATTTGGCACTAAAGTGAGCATCGTGTGAAACTTTTGACACTCCTAGTGTCCTTATGCTTACCATTTTCAATGAACCTAGCGTTTCCAAATTCAACAATTCTTGTACTATGATTAGGACAGTATAATCTATACCCTTTGGATTTTTCTGATTAACCAATAAAGTAATCACTGGTCATTCTAAAATCCAATATCTTTTCATGTGGATTGTAAATTCTTACTTCTGCTAGACAACCCCAAATGGCAAATGTCGTAAATTAGGTTTCCTTCCGGTCCATAGTTCAAAAGGAGTTTTTGGAAATATCTTATTAAGAACCCTGTTTAATAAATACACAAAAATCTTTAATGCATATATACACAAGGACAAAGGTAAATATGAATAACTCATAATTTTTTTTAATCATTTCTATTAAAGTGTGATTACACCTTTATGTTACACCATTTTGTTAGGTGTACCAGGCATCATGTATTGAGCATAAATACCACATTTTTCAAAAAATTTAGCAAATGGACTCGGACATAGTTCTAAGTCATTATACTTTCCATAATATTCAGCACATCTATTTGACTTTACTATTTTCACCTTTTTATCTAATTGCCTCTCAACTTCTTTAATATGCACCTCATGTGCATTTCACCAATTGAGACTAAAACATTAAAAATCATCAATAAAGATGATAAAATAACTTTCTTTACCAAAAGATGAAACATCAAAAGGATCACATATAGTGTGTATAATTTCAAGAAGCTTTGTGCCTCTTGTAGCACATTTCTTAGTGTGTTTTGTTTGTTTACCTCTAATACATTCAAGGCACACTTCAAGATTAGTAAAATCCAAATTCAGAAGAATTTCATTCTTTGCTAATCTTTGCATTTCTTCCTTTGAACGTGAGACCTAAATGTTTATGCCACAAGTAAAACAAATTCTCATAAACTAAAGTGCGTTTGATGCCAACCTACGATGCAAGGTCATAAATCTCAACAAAAGCATTTCTTCCTTTGAATATTGGACCAACGTTGCGGGATCGGCTATGATCGATATGTACTCAAAATGTGGCAACATGGAGGATGCGTACATGATCTTTAAAGGAATGAGGGAACGGAATGTGCATACATATACTTCAATGATTCTAGGCTTTACAATTCATGGCCTTGCTCACGCAGCGATGCAATTGTTCAATGAGACGGTAGAAACAGAGACAAAACCCAGTAAAGTTACTTTTATGGGTGTACTTGTAGCTTGCAGCCATGGTGGAATGGCGGATCATGGCAAAAAAACCTTAGCCTATCTATGTAGTCGGGGCCTTTTCTTGCTGCGCTTGAAAAGTTTCCAACAACTTAGAGAAAGAGTTAAGGGGCAAGCAACTTATGGGGCTAGCTTGCTTTACCATCAGATTGGATTACGTGCAAGCAGAATTTGGAACGACACGTGAATTTAATGAAGGTAGACCACACACGCAAAATAAACTGGGACAAAATCAGACTCCAATACCGTGTTAGAAAGTATAATTCAATGTTTAAACATATAGATAAAGAGAGACTACGGGTGTATAAAGAGTATATAAATCTCGTAGATAAGCGGCACGAGATCCTTTAATAGTCTCACTGCGTATTTGAAACAATTTTTGAAGGCAAATAAAAGCTCGGTAATTTGTTTACAGACACCGCCCAAACAACCGTCCAATAACAATGACATTAAGACATTGATGACCAGGTTTTTTTTAGATTTAAATATCTTTTTCTATCCTTTGACTTTTGAGTGGGTATGGCGGCTTAGGCGAGAAAATGGAAGGAGAGGCGACAACACTAACAAGCGACATGAGATCCTTTAACAATCTTTGGGCCTATCTGAAACACTTTTTGAAAGCAAATATAAGCTCAGCAATTTGTTTACAGTCACCATCCAAAAAACCTTCCAATAACAATGGCATTAAGGCATTGATGACCAGCTTTTTTAAATTTAAGTACCCTTTTCTATGCTTTGACTTTTGGGTGGGTGTGTTGGCTCCTGCAAGAAAATGGAAGAAAGAGGCGATAAGCTGTAATATCCAAGTGACCAATGGGATTTCATATTCGTACGGCCTTAGGGCAATGGGACACCCACAATAAACAGAATCACGTATTTCAAAGGGGACAATTATGCAAGGACCGTAATGTGGTATCTAGGACCAAATCGAAATGGCAGTGTGAGTCAGTGGGACTCATGTTCCCTCTACTCATCCACCCTCTTTCTGATCGTTTGTCTATAAATAGAGCGGCTCAAGACTCAGGTCAAGCATACACAGAAGAATCGTTTGCCTTGGGCTTGCGTGGTCTCAAGCTACTATACCCACATTTGTATCTTTCTACTCACTTGCTGTGCTCAATTTTTCTTGGAAAACAAAGCATTTGATCACATATGGCTGGTTCTTCGAATGTGAGGCGGGTTTCGCTCGTCGTGGTTCTTTTCATGTTTCTTGTTGTCAATGCGCAGGGACGTGCCCACGCGGGGAAGTGGATTGATAGCCGTCTTCTTTGCATCGACTCTGCTACGGTGACGGAGCAGTGCCAAGCTTTGTTGAGAGGGCTTCGACAATGGATGCAGACATGACAAGACTGGCGCCAGAGGGACCCGTCCCACGGCATCACATTGTCAACCCTTCTGCACTTCGCGAGCCATAGAAACCAAACCATGCGAGAGAGGGTTATTTTCTATAATCCTAGCTAAAGTTCTATGTGGATCGACGTTGACTTTCTACCGTCTTCTCGCTTATTACAAAGTGTACGCGAACAAGAATAATGTGAGTATGGAATAATGATGAATGTGGTGATAAGAGAGATGGTATGTATTGCACTCGCACCAGAAGGTTCAAGAGTCCTATGTTTATCGCTCGGTTATAGTTCCTAAGTTATGAGAGTAGTACATGTGGCAACGATGATGTTTCCTCACTAAGTCTTCAACTTATATTCAGTATTTGAAACCTCTCTCTCGCTCAAAATATGGCTTATACGTGCAATGCTTGAAATGTAGTGCTATATAATCGCGACGTAATATAATACACAATACAACCCATGACTCATGTTTATGCTTAATTTGAAATAACTTACTGTCTAATTTAATGATACTATAATATGAGAAGAGATGGTGTATTAAAAAGTGTAAAGTTGTCCTCATCAATTAGTTGTTTAAGAAGTACTTCGTTCACAAAATCTCTGTAAAATATGGGTAGCTAAACACGGTCTAGACTCATCTATACAATTATTATGGTAGCCTTTAATCAGTCAATAAAGACAATGATACAAGTGTTGGACAAATTAAAGTTTGTAGGCATTAACCAAGCAAATGGGGCATTAGAAGTCCCAATGCTGTTGGTTTGATATGATGGACATGGAATTTACTATTGGCGATACCCGCATAATCTTATGTTTCCCAAAACTAGCATTTAAGTATAATATATATAGTTGTTTCCAATTCATGTAAAATACTTCTTTATATATATCCGATATACAGCAAACTAAATCAATCATGATCATCGGCAATAGTATATTCTAGATAAGTCCTACATGATCTAAATGCTATCTTCATGCCTGATCCATAGAACCGGTCCATGCAAGTGTTTCTCCAAATTCAAACGAATCCTATGTAGGGCATAGGTTTCAAATTGAAGATGAATTATGTGGTTTGTTAAAAACATTGTTGTGTCAGCAATTATTGTCGATGTGATTTTAGGGCATTGCAACAATAAGAATATGCTCGCCGTGGATTTGAGTTGGAGTGGAGCTATTTCATACATTATGACTTTGGTAGGTTGGATTCCCCATAATCTACGAAGAGCCTCTCAAGGCAATATTTGGTCAATGCATAATCTGAAAACTATAAAGTAGTCGCCACTCAGGACAAAGATGGCTTTCACTTTCAGCCACTCGACAAAACCTACGATTTGGTCCGGAAAGGGCACCTAAATTTTATCTAGCAAAATGGGCGAGAAGAGTCTTACGCTCCTGCTTATTTTCTAATGCAATACAAGGATTTAAGGTTCCACAACTTAGCCAATGAAAGAGAAGTGTCTCTCTAAATAGTGGATGAGAGTGAGAGACCTACCAAAAAGACTCTGCAAATCAGCTATACTCCATTGCCACGGACTCTCTTGCCTTGAACAGGGGATTCAATGCAACTGAGGTTAACCTAAATCAATGTCAAGCTCGAACTCACGGGTTCAATTTCAATTCTGCACAACTTTTTTGAGATTATGCCCAGAGAAAGTAACTTGTTTCGAACTCAATGCCAATATCCAAAAAGGAAAGAAAAGGAAAAAGGGAAGGCCTAAAAGAACCTCATACATGTCGAACTCGAATTTTGAGACGTAGAAATAGCATTGAGATTTTCTCAGCATTCAATTCATTACGAAGTCGTGCCATCACCTCAAAAGCTTGAAAAACTGCATCTTTAGTTTAGACAATCAAAAAATGAATACAAGTATGCGAGAGAAGAAACCGAACCGACCCAATGAAGCACTTCATCAAAGCAATCTTCCTTGAGCCCTTTAATGAAAAGAAATTTTTGGCACTTAAGTGATCTGAAAAAAACTTTTGGTACTAAAGTGAGCATCGTAAAAAACTTTTGATACTTCTAATATCTTTATGCCTACCATTTTCAATGAACGTAGCATTTCCAGATCCAACAATTCTCGTATAATGATGAGGATAGTATAATCTATATCCTTTGCATTTTTCTGATTAATCAATAAAGTAACCACTAGTCATTCTAAAATCCAATATCTTTTCAAGTGGATTGTAAATTCTTACTTCTACTAGACAACCCCAAACATGCAAGTGTCATAAATTTGGTTTCCTTCAGGTCCATAGTTCAAAAGGAGTCTTTGGAAATGCCTTACTAGGAATCCTATTTAATAAATACACAAAAGTCTTTAATACATATATCCACAAGGATAAAAGCAAAGATGAATAACTCATTGTATTCGTAATCATTTCTATTAAAGTACGATTACGCCTTTCTGCTACATCATTTTGTTGTGGTGAACTTTGCATCGTGTATTAAGCACAAATATCATGTCTTTTAAGGAATTTAGCAAATGAACTCAGACATAGTCTTGAGTCATTATACTTTCCATAATATTCACCACCTTTATCTACCATTACTATTTTCACCTTTTTATTTAGTTGCTTCTCAACTTCTTTAATATGTACCTCAAGTGCAGTTCGCTGATTGAGATTTATGATGCAATAGATAAATGTAACCATAATATAAAAAATCATTAGTAAAAGTGATAAAATAACTCTCTTCACCACAAGATGGAACATCAAAAGGATCACATCTATTAGTGTTTATAATTTCAAGAAGCAATGTGTCTCTTGTGACACATTTCTTAGTGTATTTTGTTTGTTTACCTTTAATACAATCAATGCCCACTTCAAGATTAGTAAAATCCAAATTCGAAAGAATTTTATTCTTTACTAATCTTTGCATTTCTTTCTTTGAATATGCAATCTAAAAATTTATTTTACAAATAAACAGAATTCTCATCAACTAAAATACGTTTAGTGCTAATATTATGATGCAAGGTCAATAATATCTCAACAAAAGCATTATCAAGTTTAAACTTGTGGAGACCATAACATAAAATTCTAGTTCAAATAAGATTATTATTCTTAAACAAACCGAAAGATCCAAAACCAAACTTAAAAATAAAATCCCACTACATCAAGTTTTGATAAAGAAACTAAATTGTGGGAAAATGTAAGTACATAAAGGGTTCCAAACAAATCCAAACAATACCTAGTATTTAAGATTAAACGATAAGTGCGAATGCCTTCAAATGATGCTTTGTTTCTATTTCTTGTGAACACGTAGTTTTCATTGGCGTTAGGGTTTGAATCGTAAGAAATCCTAGTATCGTATTTGAAATATGAGTGGTGGCACCAAAATCAAACCACTAAGTATTATGAGGAACTTCAGTAAAGTTTAATTCAAAACATACTAAAGCACAAGGCTTACCTTTTTTTATAAACCAATCTTTACTTTTCGGGCAATATTTCTCCAAGTATCTAATTTTATTACAAAAGTGACACTTAATATGATTGTGTTCCTTCTTCTTGATTTGAAAAGCATTAAAATAGTCATTCAGGTTGTGTAATCATTCTTCTTGCTCTTTCCACCTTTCTTTTGGAATTCTTTTTAACATCTTGATGACTTAAGAGATAAACAAAATGAGCTTTTTGATTCTTTATCCTTGTTTTCTCTTAAACAAGCATACTGGTAAATTCATTTACATTCCACTTATCCTTTTAGTGTTATAATCCATTTGAAATGACCTATATTGTTCACAAGGTAAGGAATTAAGTATGAATCGTACTAAAAAGTACTCATCCACATTCATTTCCAAAGTACTTAATTTTGCTACTAAGTTCGTCATCTCAAGTACATGCTCATGCATGGTATGCAAACCATCATATTGTTCGTGAGGCAATGAATTAAGTATGAACTGTATCAAAATGTACTCATTCACTTTTATTCCCAAAGTCCTTCATTTTGTTGCTAAGTTTGTCATCTTAAGTATGTTGACACCTAAATTTTGGTTAACCATTTAGTGATTAATTGCATAGGAAATTAGGAATTAAATTTTAACCCCTAAACAAAAATATTAAAATTGCATAGAATATAGTTTAGGTTCATATAGGTTAATTGCATTCTATATCAAACTAGTGGTGGTAAGTAAGTTGAAAATTCATTGTATAAATCAAGCTCGAGTACCAAACAAAGCTCGTCTCGCTCAGAAGACGGGGGCCGAAAATCACAAGTCTAAAAGGCCTTGGTTGTCTTAATTTGAACTTAAATCAGTCCATCAAGCTTAATTAGAGAAAAACCTAAATTAATTTGGCCCATTTGGAATTAAATAAAAATTAAATGATAAAAGCCTAAGCCTAAGCCCATTAGGACTAGAAAGCCTGGCTAATTAACTTAGGGCTGCGATATAAATATATGATTATACTCCTCAATCAAATGAGCTCTTATAATTTCCAGAACACAATTCTTGAGAGCACAAGAGACACATGCAAGCGAGAGCAAGAGTAAGAGAGAGAGTCAGTCGCGCACGCGCCCTCCTCGTAGTCGCACTACCTCGCGATCACACCGCGCAGACCGCTGCTACTGCTGTTCTGCGATGCCATTATCCCATCGTTGCTTCCCAACGTCTGCCGCATGGACCACGACCAGCTTCGCTGCGATCCTTCCAACGACATAGTAGCTATAGAGCTTCAACCTTGTTGATTCTTCCTTCTTGTTCCACCACTGCTGAATCAAGCCACCATGATGAGTCGTCTTTGCCCTGCTATCTCAAGACCCCACGACTATCTAGCCAAGGCACGATCTTCGACGACGATCTATACTTAAACCGATTCTCGATAGTTCTTCGTCAATCACTAAGTCAAGTGTCCACAGAGAAGACCTCGCTGGATTACTTCGGAAGAAAGTTCACCATCATCAAATTTTGGGAGATTCTCAAAGAAATCTACTTGGGGATCACTTGGTGGATTTTTCTTGAGGACGTTGTAGCAGCTCCTTGTGCCACTGCACCTCACCAGTGTCCAGCGAGCTTTGCTCTATTGCTTCACTTGCCATAGCGGTCCTACGAAGCACCGTCTAGCGAGCCTTTTCTCCATCGTGACTGCATGGCCAAGCCGTGATTCCGGGACAACGTCGAATCATCCCTGTTGCACCAAGAAGTCCAGCCGAGTCGTTCATCATCCCACCACCGTCGCGTCTGCCGACCGCCTATCGTCGATTGCCCGTCGTTGGTCAACCGCCATTGGCCATTCCGCGATCTCGATGCGCCGATGATTCAAATTTGGAAAGTAATCCGCAAACTAGGTAAAAATTTATATCCAGTATATTTTCAAAATATTTAAATTCTTAGTTTGAATATTTTGAATATTCCGTGAATATTGTGTGATTGATTAGATACCTTAGGATAATATTTGTGATATTTGCAATATTCTAAGATATCCTAAATTATGAATTTTTTCTAATTTGGCAACGTATCTGGACAACTATTCGACCTTATCCCTAAGGTACAATACGCGGCGATACAGAAAATCGTTATCTTATCTATAATCACTTGGATACAATAATAGATTTTATTCACTTTCCAAATTCGAATGATCAACTTTCCGTCAATATCTATAACCCTATAGATATGACCG
Organism: Syzygium aromaticum; assembly: GCA_024500025.1. Lineage (NCBI taxonomy): Eukaryota > Viridiplantae > Streptophyta > Magnoliopsida > Myrtales > Myrtaceae > Syzygium > Syzygium aromaticum. Next base: position 8,428,903 of record CM044895.1, read on the forward strand.
TTAGTTTAATTTCTTTTTCTAATCCAAATTTGATAAGAAGAATCTTGAGGATTGCGTGAATTGTTTGAGTGCGGTTGTTATCTTTATTTGATTGCTTTCTTTTTTTAAATAAAGAAAATCCAAAAATATGTTAGTTAGAATTTAAATTAAAAGTTTGCATGCTTAAAGAATCCTTAATATATCTAAAAGAATAAGATAATTATTAGATTTAAATTGGAATCTAGGGTAGCATATTTCCTAGTTTAAATTAGAGATTATTTTAATCTTAATGGATTATTTAGGATATTCAATGATTCCGAATTTTCATGAAAATCCCCAAAAAAGAATGAATTTGATTAAGATCAATTGCATGTTAATTTATACATCTTTTTATTCTGAATTTTATGAAAAAAATACAAAAAATAAATCATTTGTCTGTCATTAGAATTATGTCACGTCATCGCATGACATATAGTTCACATGCTAAGTTGCATTAATTGCATGTCATTTTTTGCACGTCATTGCATATAAGTTAGTTTGCATTTTAATAAAGTGCAAACCCTAAAGAACATCTTGAGTGCCTTGCTTTGTTAATTAGAAATCATATTAGGATTGTCTGTGTGATTTTCTATTAACAATATAGATGCTTGCATTGCTCTACGGTATGTCATTCTCCTAAGCTTGCAATTTATTTATTGCTTTCTTTGGTGTTAAATTAGTGGTTTGCGCACTGACATGAACATCTCGCATGTTAGTGATTAGGTAATAAAATGGATTCAGAATGCTTGCATAAATATTTTTTAAAAGAAAATGTATCGAAAGGGCGTTAGACTAAATCTAGTATAACCAAATCCCCGAACTTAAATTCTCTGGTTCGTAGAAATAAAACATATCTTCCTATGTTTTATTTAAGTTTTTAATCGACCTACAACAAATAGATTAGTGGCGACTCTAAACATGAAAACTTTTACATGTTAAAAACTTAAACCCTAAGTTGTGAATTGATAGGGCTTGAGAGGGCTTGAGTTAAGCCAAAACTTAATAGTCCATTAGTCTAAGGAATTCAGGTTGCGAAAAAGTACATGCTCATGCATGGTACGTGAACCATCATATTTCATGGTGGTCAAAATGTTTATTAATATACCGGCAAGTGACTTATCAATAATTTGAGAACGCTCTTCCACAAATTTCATTAATTCCTCAGCACTAGCAGTTTTGGAAGAGTCGTCATTAAATCATTTGCAACTGTCTATCACATAAACATTACCTTAACATGCTCAATCTTTCCTAAGCTTTATGGAAAGATTTTTTGTTATTGCTACTCTTAGCAGTAATAACAACTGGTTCTTCAACTTGAAATGCTAAACCAAGACACATAAATGAAATCAGACTTGTTTACACCAATTAGAGAAATTTAGTCAATTGAATAATGGAATAGACAAAGCGTGCGAATGAAATTGAATAATGGAATAGACAAAGCGTGCGAATGAAAAGAAACGGGTGAAGATACTTAATAGATGCAAGAACTGGACTTGTTCACACTACTCATACATTAATGATTTGAGAATATCACATAATCATATTCAAATTATGCAACTCCACTCTAGGCTCTCCAAGGGTTTGGAGAGACTCTTTGATTAGTGAAAGTGGGAGAAGGGTACATGGCGGATCGGATGGCCAAGACTCAAAATGTGGACTAAAACGACTATATTAACTTAATCGATTTCATCTCCTAATTAATGTTTATTTATGTTAAAAAGTCCAATCCAAAACATACTACGGCAGGATCTTTGACCCAGGTGAAGTCGTAACAAGGTAGGCTGGATTGATTTCCTCCGCAATGGAAATGCCCTCTTCCCCAACAAGCACCTACTCCTAACAAAATTAAAAGCAAAAAGCTCCCCAGCAAAGGCTAAGCGAGCTGCGCTAGTAGCGCACATCCATTTTTCACTTGGCTTCCAATCTAAGCTTCACAAATAGGGGGAAGGGTTCCAAACCTAACCTAGGTTGGGAAAAGCCCCCTCTATGTTCTTAGACAAGCCTAATTTATAATTAATTGCGCTAACAAGCACCAGTTCCTCATTCACTTGCTTAATGCTTTCGAGCCCAAGCATACGTGTGCTTAGTTAGGTTGCTTGAATTGCATGAAAGGTTGCTTTTCAAAAACTATTTTGTAACGGCATCTTAGCCTATCTATATAGTCAAGGGCCTTTCTTGCTGGGCTGGTAAAATTATGAACAACTTAGAGAAAGGACAAAGGGGCAACCAACATATGGGCTTGCTTTAACATCGGATTGGATTGCATGCACGTAGAATGAGACAAATGAATTTAATGAAAGAGGGCCGCACACGATAAATTATGATGGAACCTAACTCCGATACCATCCTAGAAAGCCAATTCAAACCTTAGACATATATGTAAAGAAAGATCATCTATATATATATATATATATATATATATAAAGCATATAAATCTTGTAGATAAGTTACGTGGGATCCTTGACCAACCTTCGTACTTATCTGAAACACTTTATTGAAAGAAAATAAAAGCTCGGCAATTTGTTTACAGTCACCGTCCAACAAATAGTCCAACAACAATGGCATTAAGGCGTTGATGACCAGGTTTCTTGGATTTAAGTACCCTTTTCTATTCTGACTTTTGGGTGGGTGTGGAGGCTCATTCAAGAAAACGTAAGAAGAGGCAATAATATGTAAAGATCCAAAATGACTAAGTTTTTATATTGCTGCGCTGCTGTGGCAATGGGGCAACCACAATGAGCAGAAGCACATATCTCAAAGGAGGACAATCATGCATGGACCATAATGTGATATCTAGGACAAAATCGAAATGGTAGTGTGACTCAGTGTGACTCATGTTGTCTCTGCTCATCCACCCCTTTTCACTTCATTTGTCTATAAATAGAGCGACACAGGACTCAGGCCAAGCACACACAGAAGAATCCTTTGCCTTGGGCTTGCATGGTAGCTCAAGCTACTATACCCACATTCGCATCTTTCTGCTCAATTGCTGAGCTCAATTTTTCTTGGAAAACAAAGCATTTGATCACACATGGCTGGTTTTTCGAATGCGAGGAGGGTTTCACTCGTCGCGGTTATTTTCATGTTTCTCGTGGTGAATGTGCAGGGACGTGCCCTCGCGTGGAAGAGGATCAACAGCCGTCTTCTTTTGCGTCAACTCAGCTACGGCGACAGAGCCAAGCCAAGCTTTGTTGAGAGGGCTTCAACCATGGACATGGACCCGACAAGAGCAGCGCCAGGAGGACCCAACCAGCAGCATCACTCTGGCCCCCCTTCTGTACTTCGCTGGCCGTAGAAACTAAACCACGTGAGCGAGGGTTATTATCTATAATCCTAGCTTAAGTTCTATGTGGATCGAGGTTTACTTTTGTTGTCTTCTAGCTCATTAAAAAGTGTACGTGAACAAGAATAATATGAGTATGGATTAATAATGCATGTGGTGATAAGAAATGATATGTATTGCACTAGCACCAGAAGGCTCAAGGGTCCTCTGTTTTTCGCTGGCTTTTAATTCCTAAGTTATGACAGTAATACATGTGGGAACGCTGATGTTTTCCTCAGCAAGTCTTCAACTTATATTCAGTATTTGAAACCCCCTCTCTCTCTCTCTCTCTCTCTCTCTCTCTCTCTCTCTCTCTCTCTCTCTCTCTCAAAATACGGCTTATATGTGCAATGCTCGAAATGTAAGGTTATATATCTGCGGCGTAATATAATACACAATACAATACTATACCATGACTCATGTTTATACTTAATTTGAAATAACTTACTCTCTAATTTAACGATACTGTAATACGAGAAGAGACGGTGTATTAAAAAGTTTAAAGTTATCCTCATTAATGAGTTGTTTAAGGAGTGCTTCTTTCACAAAATTTCCGTAAAATATGGTTAGCTAAACATGGCCTAGACTCATTTTGTACGCTTTAATCAGTCAATAAGGACAATGATACAAGTAGTTGGACAAATTAAACTTTGTAGGCATTGACCAATCAAATGGGGCATTAGAAGTCCCAGTGATGTTGGTTTGATACAATGGACATGGAATTTACTATTGGCGATAACTCACATGATCTGATGTTTCCCAAACTAGCATTTAAGTATAATATATAGTAGTTTCAAATTCAAGTAAAGTACTTCTTTATATATATTTGATATACTGTAAATTGAATCAATTATGATCGTTGGTGATAGTAAGTTCTCTATAAGTCCCGTATGATCTAAATGATATCTTCATGCCTGATCCATAAAACTGATCCATGCAAGTGTTTCTCCAAATTCAAGCAAATCCTATCTAGGGCATTGGTTCCAAATTGAAGATGAACTATGTAGCTTGTTAAAAACATTATTGTGTCAGCAATAACTGTCGATGTGATTTTATGGAATTGCAACGGTAAGATTTTGCTTGCCATGGATTTGAGGTGGAGCGGAGCTATAACTTTTCATACTTTTTTGACTTTATTAGGTTGGACTCACAATAATCTACCAGGAGCCTCTCAAGGCAATATCTGACCATCTGAAAACTAGTGGCCACTCAGGACAAGATGGCTCCCTTTCAAGCACTCGACAGAACCTACGATTTGGTCGGAAAAGGGCACCTAGATTTTATCTGGCAAAATGGGCGAGAAGAGTCTTACGCTCGTGCTGATGTTCTAATGCAATACAAGGATTTAAGATTCCACCGCTTGGCCAACGAAAGAGATTTGAAGTTTCTTTCTAAATAGTGGAGGAGAGTGAGAGACCCACCAAAAAGACTCTGCAAATCAGCTATGCTCCATTGCCACGAACTCTTTTGCCTTTGAACAGGACATCCACCGCCACTGAGGTTAACCTAAATCAGTGTCGAGCTTGAACTCACGGTTCGATTTCAATTTTGCACAACTCTTTTGAGATTAAGCCCAGAGAAGTAACTTGTTTCGAGTTCCTTCATTTAACCATGATGGGCACAATGTTGATTAGATCCATAGGTGATAAGGTGCGATGAAGTTAGCCTAAAATACTGTCGGACCGTGTATATTACCATATTTTAACAAAATGCTAATATCCAAAAAGGAAAGAAAAGGCAAAAGGGAAGACCTAATAGAACCTCAAACATGTCGAACTCGAATTTTGAGACCTGGGAATAGCATCAAGACTTTCTCAGCATTTAATGCATTATGAAGTAGTGCCATCACCTCAAAAGCTCGAGAAAATGAATCTTTAGTTTAGAGCAAAAAATGAATACGAATATGTGAGAGGAGAACTGAACCGAACCCAACGAAGCACTTCGTCAGAGCAATCTCGCTTGAGCTTTCCGAGGAAAAGAATCTAACAATAGCATGATTGTATTAGTAAAATCACAAGAAGCAAATCCAGGAGCCCATTTATAATAATAACAGCAATAACGTCGAACTACTGTCACAGCAAAGACTTCCAGAGATGTATATACTTGATCCGGTCACCAGAAATTACCACAAGAACAAGTCCCACCATTAAAATGGTGGAATCTCACGTTATCTCTCACAATAATCTCCTACTAATGTGAGATACACCATACATGAAAGAGTGACAGGTTTCACATATTCTGAGGTTCATGATCCTGATAGGGCAATTTGCGCTAGAATCCATCAGCCCAAATGCCAGAGCCAGCTTCTCACAGTGAGCCATCAATATTCGCTTCTTCTCGTCCTCACTTACATCATAAGCCACTGAACTCAGGATCTGCTCGTAACCATGTCCCTTTGATCTCTCCAGAAGATCCATCAACACTCCATTTATCTCACTAGACCTCGGATGCTTTGCATCACCTGCAAAGAACTCGTGTATCTCCCCTTTCTTTGACTCGAACCAGCTACATCCAGGATTCTTCTTTAATCCCTTCCCTCTCATCAACTTCCTCACATTTGAAACATCATCCCACTTACCAGCCGATGCAAATATGTTACACAGAACCATATAGTTTCCAATTGCATGAGGTTCGAGCTCAAAAAGATGGCTCGCGGCAATTTGAGCAATTTCAGGGTTCCTATGGATACGACACGCCCCCAAAAGTGCTCCCCACAACCCTCCATGGGGTTTTACAGGCATCGTCTCGGTAAGTTTAAGTGCTTCATTCAAATGTCCAGCACGACCAAGAAGATCGACCATGCAAGCATAGCGATCACCATCTGGAAAAACACCATAGTGCTTTTCCATCAATTAAAATACTTTTTTGCCTTTGTCCACCGTTCCACCGCGGCTGCAAGCTGCAAGTACAACTATTAAAAGTAACTTTATTAGGTTTTGTCTCCATTTCTACCATCTTATTGAACAATTGCATCGCTGCTCGAGCAAGGCCATGAATCGCAAAGCCCAGAATCATTGAACTATATGTATACACATTCCGTTCCTTCATCCCTTTAAAGATCATGTTTGCATATTCTATATTGCCGCATTTTGAGTACATATCGACCATAGCCGATCCCACAAAAACATTCTCAGTTGGCCCAAGTCCAGATTTTTTGGCAACATCCCGAACCCATTTAGCATATTTAGCCGCACCCAGTAGAGCACAAGCCAAGATAACACCAGCCGATGTAACCTGATCCTTCCCAAAACTAGCATCCTGCATTTTCTCGAAAAATCACAACGCCTCCGTCGGCTTGGCATTCTGTGCAAACCCAGTAAACATCGCAGTCCAAGCCGCCATATCCTTCACCCGTAACGCATCAAACAAATCACAAGCGGCTGCCTTATCGCCAGTCTTCGTGTATACCACGATCATCTTCGTCCAGGAAATAACATCTCTCTGCAGCATTTCGTTAAACACCTTACGGAGAGAGAGAGAGAGTGTGAACTCAGAAGGTCAGAGCACAGATTTAACCCAGAACTGGACGTTTCAACTTTCCAGAGTTACAAAGTTGAGAGCTTTAGCCCCAGGCGCGCTTGTCGAGCTTAATTCAAGCCGAGATTTTTTTTATCTTTTTTATCCTCTAATCCAACGTTTTTTCTAAGGAGCAAAATTCGATGCAAACGGCCAAATCGAATGGATTGTCGGAAATCAAACTGTTTCTATGAGTTATGTCCTAATGCTTTTCGAATTGGAGACTATGCGTAAGTTGGTGCTGCAGCAATAGTTGTTACGTTATGATGCAGTACTATGCTTAGATAATAGCTTGAGCCTTTGACCAATTCAAGGCTGTTAAAGTTGAACATTGTAGAAGATTCAAGAGCATCAGATAAGAAAAGTTGGATAAAAATTGTGAGCCCTGTTCAATTCGATCCGATTTCATATGGTTAGCTAGTTATCTTTGATTTTGAACTTTTCCAAACCATTTTATTGTAGTTTAGCTAAGTTTTTCCATCGAATCAGATCGAACCGAACCGTGCTCACCCCTACTCTACTTGATTTGCTTTTGTGCGATCGATTAGAGATGGACCACAAACGAATCCTATCGAGAAGAACTTGCTTGAAACCTGTGCTCTCTCGAGGTCACTTGAGCCCTGGCCCTACTCCCCGTGGAAATGGAACTGAATTTTCACCTTACGGAAGGTGTGCGAATGGGAATGGGATGTCCTATTTTCCCATCTTGTCTTTCTCCACAAAGACATGATACCAGGATGTGGGAAGGTGTTGAGGATGTTGAGGAAAACTCTTAATGAATTTTAAAACTGACAAAACTTTTTATGTTTATCTTGTGAATATGACATGTATTACATTCCAGGTTAATATATTTTGGAAGCTCAGAAAGAAATATTAGACTTTACAAGATCTCGGAATTAAAAGTTCAAACTCAGAATGAGAAGTTTAGACTTTACCATAAAAATTATTCAGACTATTTCTAAGTTTTCAAAGAACTTTAGACCCTATGAGAAATAGGTTCATATCTTATTAAAAGAATCCCACTAATTTAAGTTCTAAAAGAAACGCAGACGCAAAAGTTATGCAGATGCAGACGCAAAAGCAAAACTCATTCAAAACGAATCACAATAGCTAGTGATTTGGCATGGATTTCACAAAAGGAAAGTTTTGATTATCTCAATCTAAAGCTATAATTAATTGACAATCAAATATTATGACAAGTATGCATTACAATGGATAAAGCTCTACATATGAATTGTATGGGCGACCAAAATCAGCGGGATTCAGATTTTGTCAACCAACGGCTACTCAATCTATTTTATACAAATCTGTCCAAGATGAAGATTAGAAGATGATCCTTTGAAAACTGTCCAACAGCTAGTTTGGAAGTGGAGGAGTATAAAAGGAAATTTACGAGGAGCAGAAGGTTAAGAACAAAATCAAGAATCAACAAGTTCAAAATCTGAATATACTCTGATCCTTTCTCTTGTCTTTCTTGAGCTAAACACTAAGATCTTGAGAGATACTTTGTAAGAGTGATTGTGTGAGATAGAGAGTTCTATCATACACAAGAGTGTGGTCACTCAGAATCTATAATTTCTCTTGATTACATAGTGAAATCCAGCCAGTAGACTGTCAGCGTAGGAAAGTGGACGTAGGCTTGCTATAAGTCGAACCACTATAAACTTGTGTGCAGTTTTTTTTATCCTTTATCTCTTACTTTATATAGTACACATCAATAGAACTGTCTATATAAACTGTTTTGAATCTAAATTTTATTTAGACTCTATTGTGATCTATCATTTCCACTATAAATTGATCAAAATTGTTTAAATCACTTATTTACCCCCCTTCTAGGTGATTCTTGCTAGTTACATCAATTGGTATAAGAGCAGGTTGCTCGTTTATTGAAGTGTAATACTTATGAGCTAACGATCTATATATCTAGCTTGAGTGCTCTAGGTCTCATTGAAGGACAAAGTAACAGCAGACCACCATATTTCGATGGCAATGGATATAGTGTCCGAAAGAATAAGATGAAGGCATTCATCAAGTAAATTGATCATATGCAATGGGATGTTATCATTAGAGGAGCCATACCAAAACCTTCTGATTTAAAAAAAAAAAAAATAGAAGGAAGCACACCAGCAGATCCTCCATTATCTCAAACTGAGATATAAAAAAGAGAAGTTTTAGATTCAAAAGCAATTTATTCTTTCAATTGTACTTTAGCACTTATTGAATATAAAAAAATTGCTTATTGTGAATCAGTTAAGGATATCTAGAGTACTCTTTACACTACATATGAAGGAATAGATCAAGTCAAGGAAACTCAAATTAATCTATTGCTTGGTCAATATGAATCCTTCAGAATGAAGTCTGGAGAATCAGTTGCTGATATGTATGACAGATTTGCTGACATAGTATGTCAGGCCTCGACTCAAATCTAATGCTTTCCACACCTCACATCCATGAGTCGAACAATGCGACGTCCCAGGAATACGTCGCCGACTCAACAATCTCGCATCAGAGTCAATCACGGCGGAAACAATTAATAAAACCCAGACAAATAAGTTGGAGAACACCATAATTAAATTTGCACGCCCAACCGCCAACACTTACAAGCCTTACATTATATATATTTACAGCATTCACATACAAGTACACTTATACCCGTCCGCCATTCTATGAGTCCATAAAATTTATATGTACACCCACTACGATTACCTTAAAAACCATACACCAAAAAGAGGCAATTACCCTATCTACCAAAAACGGTACTACACGAACACTAGCTCATCGCCTCCTGACTAGTCCTTGCATCCTCGGTACGGCGTCCATTCAGGGTGTACTCCACGAAATTATCCTCGGTGTGCATGACTGTACCAAAACGTTCTGGCGGCGGCGGCGGCGACTGATTTTTTTTTTCAGGCGGGTTATCTAAAATGGTTTGGTTTATACAATCATGTGACACTTCTTAATAAATTGCAACTTAAACCCTACCTAGGCTACCATGTATCTCTAGACAATCACACATATTCACGCACATCAAATCGTCAAATAGCAGAAACATCAATTATACTTGCTAGAGTCTATCATGCATACAACCTACACTTAATCACAATCAAGTCATATGCAAACACACGCATGTACAGTTCTCATTTCATACGCATTCTTTCCGTTCTCGACTTCTCTTTCCCATATCACTTGCCAGTGACCTGCATAAACGTACACGCCTCAGGTACACTGCAACCACTTATCACAATCCTCGCCAGTGACCCGCGTAAACGTACACACCTCAGGTACACTGCGACCACTTATCACAACCCTCGCCAGTGACCCGCGTAAACATACACGCTTCAGGAACATTGCGACCACTTATCACAACACTTCAGGCCCGCGTAAACGTATGCGCCTCAAGCTCAACACCTACCATCTACTGCACAACCTGCGTTGAAGTACACGTCTCAAGCTGACAGTCTTCCGGTAATACCGGGCATCGTCCCGCGTAACACGCCTCAGGACGGCACAATTCCCACAATTTCACACGTCATGCGACATGCATTTTCTTTCTTATTCATGCACATGCTCAATAAACATTTACCACACTCAACTGGCTCATCACACGTGGCTCGTCCACGCAACAATTCGCACTCAATACATGCTCACTCAGCATTTGATATGGCCAATTTCATTAATTAAATCAGTCTGGCCCACGCGTGCACCCAACAGGCATATTTCAATCATTTAAATCACGGTTCAATAAACATATAAGGTCATTCATGGGCCCACAAACACAGCCACGTTCATAGGCATAATTTCGACATTTCCAAGCACATTAAACACCACTATTCAGTCATACTATCACATACCAAATCGACACCATTTGTCCTTAAATCGAGCCCGAAGCTCGCCAATTCCATTCCACAACATCTGACACTCTATTCAGTCTTACTCCAGTCTCGAAACATCATCATTTCATCCTCAAATCAACTCATATAACACACATTCAAGCCTAAATTCTGGTCATGAGGCAGCAACTATTCAACCCCGACACTCCCACCATTTCGCTCATAAAAACGAACATCCAAAGAATCGGGGTAAAATTAGGTAGTTTACATAGTAACCGAAATTCCATCCAAATAATAGTAAACGTACTCCAAAAATTATGAAATTTGGATATGTTACGTAAAACATCTTGATAAACATTTTCCGTGAAGAACTTAAAACCCAGTTCCAATTGTAAACACCTCGTTTTGACACTCAAATTCGGACAAAATCCGATTCGCTCAGACAGCCCCTCAGGCCATAAAAATACAACTCATTCAGTACCCAAATCATCTTGGAAAGCCTTCAAATTTTTATATGTTATAGCCACAAATGTCCCCAACAATTTTTGTGAAGGAAGTATTTTGAAAATAGGCTTGAAAAAATTTATAAAAATTCGAACAGACCAAAAGGTCGAGTGAACCGTAAATCGAACAGTTTTGTTTCAGTCCAGAGATGGACTTCTGAATGGCCTCAAATGATTTCCAAAAATTCCCAAATTAATGTATGTTATACTTCAAGATGTTGGGAGCAACTTTCATGAGAAAACTTCCTCAAATTCAGCCAACAAAATTCTCTACAAAAATAGCAAATTGAAAACGTACAGTAACAGCGAATCCGCGATTCACACTAAACTTCACAGATTCAAACCCGAATTGATTTCTACCGAATTTCAACCGCCAAAAATCATTCCAAGATGTTTAATCCAACACGTAACAGCTGCTAACAACCATGATCAGCCACTAACAGTCATGATCAGCCATCAATAACCATGATCAACACCTTAATCAACCTCTAAATTACCCTAAACCGCACCCAAACGAGTCCGTTAATACCCGATGTCTTAGGAAAGGGTTAGATTGCGACTTACCGGACTCTAGACTGACGCGGCTAAAGTGAAACGGGTGCGATTGGTGCGGCTCAGTGGTGGCGATCCGATCGGGCGGTGACCGGCGTGCGGCGGCGCGGCGAGGGGAGGGAGCTGGTTTGGTGGGTGAGGGAGAGAGAGAGATGCCGTGAGATGAGAGAGAGAGGAAATGAGGAGAGAAAGAGAGGTCTAGGCCTTTAAATAGTCAAGGCAATTATTGGGGGGTCAAAATGACGATCACGCCCCTCTCTCACAAACTAAATCGACGGTTCAGATTCATTCTTATCCTAAAATCGACGGCCGAGATTGAATTTTACCCAAAAATATCCAAGGGTATTCTTATAATTTCTCAAAAATTTAAGGGTAAAATTGTCCAACCAAAAAGTTGGGGCAAAATTACCAAAATGCCCCTCCCTTTTAAAACATACCATTTATTAATTCCCAATGGTATTTTGGTCACTTTCTCAATTTCTTGCCCAATTTAAATTTTTCTGAAAGATTTGAGCACACCCAAAATTCGCACGTGTCCCTGCAACGTCGTCCTAACGTTCCATTGTGACTTCCTAATTTTTCGATATCCAATTTGGGCTAAATTCAATAATTAAATTTTATTAAATGCAACTCGAGCGTTTCTCAAACTAACAGGAGGCTTATTAGGGAAATTCGCAGAATCGACTTGTGTCTGATACTGAATCGAATCACGTGCAAGGTCGTTCGGTACGTGACGACCTCGGTTGACATTAAAATCGCGAAGATCAATCACTAGATCCGAGTGGTACGATCGTTAGGTATAGGTTCAGGATCATTCGTCAAGTTATTTCGTGGTCCAGCGGAGTCACCCGCGATCCACTATTATGATAGTGACGAACTGACCCCCTGACTATCCCTAGATCGGCCAAAAATGGCTCAAAATATTATTTCAGCAAATTAATGGTCGAAATCGATTCACGATCGAATTTTCTTTAGTCGCGCAAATTTAATTTCCCCTATTAGCCTTTCCTTATTGGTTAACATCTCAGGAATGATCAGTTCAGGGCGAGAATTTATTACGAGCACATTTTATAAAACTCAGTATTTTATAAATCCCAAATGGACTAATTCTCAGGATGTCACATAGTAAATGGTCTTGCATATCAAGGACAACCTGTCTCAAATGAGATGAAAGTCAACAAACTTTTGAGAGGACTGTTAAAGTAGTGGCATAATATCAAAACATCATTTCGAGAGACTCAAAAGATCATGTTTCTATCAGTGAATGAGCTAATTGAAACTATTCAATCATATAAGACTGAACAATTGAATGAAGAGAATGAATCCAGAGGTAAAAAGTCAATTGCATTAAAGTCTAATATTGATTCTGAAGATGAAGATGTTGACGATGAAGAACTGGCTCTCTTCATAAAGAAGTACAAGAAGATGAAAATCAAACGAAGAAACTTCAAAGGGAGGAAGCCTTTTGAGAAGAAAAAGACTCTCGATGAAACAGAAAAATCAAAGGAAATAATTTGCTTTCATTGCAGGAAATGTGGACATGTCAAGTCAAATTGTCCACTTCTGAAAAAGAAAAAGAACAAATTTGACAAAGTAAAGAAAGCCTTAAAAGTAGAAACCTGAAGTGATATAGAGTGTAAAGACAGTGATGAAGATATCTCAAATTTCTGTCTAATGGTTAAGTCAGACTCAGACTTTGATTCAGATTCTAATGCTGAAGTCGAAATTGAGGTAAAGTACCTTGAAATTCCAATTGAAGTGTCAAATTACATTGATGAATTATACTTTCAATTTAAGGCTCCTCTTAAAAGAATCTCTCAATTGAAAAAGGAAAATTCATCATTGAGGTAAAACGATGTTCACAAAATGATAAAATTGATTTCCTTCAAAAAAAATTTCATCAAGTCAAGGAAAATCGAGATTTACTTTCCAAAGAAAATGCTATTTTGAAAAAAGAATTTTCAGAAATTACTTCCAAATTTTCAAAAGGTTCAGAAACGTTGAACTATATTCTTTCTATACAAATTCTTTACTATAACAAATCTGGTCTCGGATTTGTAAAGGAAAGTGACAATTTAATTGATTTTCCAAAAGTTAAGGAGAGATTAAGGCAAAGACCTCATAGACAAGTTTATAAAAATCATTTCAAAAGAAATTTTGTCAAACCTGTTGGCCGAAGTGCACTCAAGTGCTCAAAATGTGTAGATCCACAGCACTTTGAGAATGAATGTCCTAAGATCTAGAGATCAATTTAAAGAGATTTTGTTAAGACAGCCTATACTAATGCTCAAGGACCCAAACAAATTTGGGTACCAAAGAAAACTTGAGTGGTTGTGATTTTTGCAGGTTACCACAATGAGAAAAAGAGAATGGTACCTAGATAATAAATGTTCTAGACATATGATAGGAGATTCAAGCATGTTCATTAAACTACAAAGCCTAAATGGTGGAAAAGTGTCCTTTGGAGGAAATAACAAAGGAAAGATAGTTGGTAAAGGAATAGTTGTAATTGGAGGACTCATAATCAATGATCAGTCATTGGTAAAAAGACTCAACTACAACTTGATAAGCATGAGCCAACTATGCAACACAGGCTTAAGAATCAATTTTCAAGAAAATACATGCTCAGGAACAAGCAAAGATTTTTCTCAAACATTCACAGGAAGAAGAAATGACAATATTTATCTTATAGATGTCAATCCTAACTCCACTCATTGCTTGATCTCAATCAAAGAGGATGAAGATTTATGACACAGAAGATTGGGGCATATTAGTATGAAACAAATCTAAAAAATCTCAAACAAGAAATTGGTTTGAGGTTTGCCAGATTCGAAGTATAAAAAAACAGAGTTATGCAATGTCTGCACTCTAGGAAAACAAGTAAGAAGCTATTTTAAGTCTATACATCATGTTTCCACTAATCATGCTTTGCAGTTTTTACATATGGATCTATTTGGACCAGCCAGAACACAAAGTATTGGTAATAAGAAATATTGTTAAGTTATTGTTGATGACTTCACAAAATTTACATTGGTGTTCTTCCTTGCTCATAAAAATGAAGCATTTTCATATTTTTGAAGATTTGCAAAAAGAGTTCAGAATGAAAAGGGTTATACTATTTCCAGCATTAAAATTGATCATGAGGGAGAATTTGAAAATTAAAGTTTTTCAGATTTCTATAAGGAAAATGGCTTTCAACACAATTTTTCTACTCCTTATACACCAGAACAAAATGGTATTGTGTAAAGGAAAAATCGTTCTTTGCAAAAATGGCAAGAATTCTTTTGATTGAAAGCAAGATTCCTTTTCATTTTTGGGCAAAAGCAGTTTTTATAGCTTGTTATATCATTAACGGAGTCTTTCTTAGGCCAATTCTTGACAAAACCCTCTATGAGCTTTAGAAAGATAGAAAACTCAGTATTTCATATTTTCTTGTATTTGGTTGTAAATGCTTTATACTCAAAAATCCAAATGACTGCTCTGGTAAGTTTGATGAGAAAACAAATGAATGATTTTTCCTTGGATATTTTACTACAAGTAAAGCATACAGAGTCTTCAACAAGAATTCTCAAATTATGGAAGAAACAATAAATGTGAGATTTGATGAAAATGTTCAGACTTACAAAGATTAATCTGAACCATCTCTCAATGCTCAAGAGTTATCTGAAGCTCAACAAGAATCTCCAAGGATCATTGAATCTGTAGAAGAAAGAAAAGAAGGTTCAATCCAAACTCAATCAGAATCTTTAGAATCTGATGATATTCAGAAGGAGAGATTCGACAGAAACTGGAAACATAAATCCAGTCATTCGAAGAATCTCATTATTGGAGAAATAGAAAATGGCATCATAACTAGATTTAAACACAAGGAAAACATCAACAACTTGGCGTTGATATCAGAAATAGAATCAAAAGAAATTGGTGAAACATTATCAAATGAAAGCTAGATCAAAGTTATGCAGGAGGAACTTCAGCAGTTCAGAATCAATAAAGTATGAGAACTTGTGCCAAGACCTAAAAATCATCCTATAATTGGAACAAGATGGGTATTCAGAAACAAACTGGATGACAAAGGAAAAGTCATAAGAAACAAAGTAAGGCTTGTAGCAAAAGGCTACTCACACAAAGAATGCATAGATTATGATGAAACATATGTTGCCATTAGGCTACTTTTAGCTTATACTTGTTGCCATACCTTTAAATTGTTTTAGATGGACGTGAAAAGTGCTTTCTTGAATGACTATATCAAAGAACAAGTATATGTGGAACAACCACCTGGTTTTGAAGAACCAAGGAAGACTAATCATATTTACAAACTCAAAAAGGCCATTTATGGTCTAAACAAACACCTCGTGCTTGATATGAAAGGTTAAGTAACTTCCTTCTGCAAAATGATTTCACCAAAGATAAGGTTAATACAACTTTGTTCATTAAGAGAAAAGGTAAGGATTTTTTACTTGTTCAAATTTATGTTGATGACATTATTTTTGGATCCTTTAACGAATTGCTTTGCAAAGAATTCTTTAATAATATGCAGAATGAGTTCGAGATGAATATAATGGGTGAATTGACATTAGGATGGAATCTTCATTTGCCAAGAAAAATATGCAAAGAGATTGTCAAGAAGTTTGGATTACAGAACTACAAGAAAATAGACATTCCTATGTCTCATTCATCAAAACTAGACAAAGATGAAAATGGTAAAAAGGTTGATCAGAAGGTGTATAGAAACATGATATGATCTTTGTTATATCTTACTGCGTCTCAACCTGACATATTATTTAGTGCCTGTATGTATGCAAGATTTCAATCTGATCCAAAGGAATCACATCTCTCTGCAGTTAAAAGGATAATCAAATACATTGGAACTTATCCAATGTTAGGTCTTTGGTATTCCAAAGAATTAGATTTGACTCTTACTGGTTATTTTGATGCTGATTTAGCTTGCTGTAAAGTGGACAGGAAAAGTACTACGGGAACATGTCAATTATTTGAAAATATGTTAGTGTCCTGGTACTCAAATAAACAAAGTACAATTATACTTTCTACAGCAGAAGCAAAATATGTGGTTTTGGGAAGTTGTTGTGCACAAATTCTGTGGATGAAACAACAGTTGCGAGACTTTACTATTGAAGATTCAAGTGTTGCAATAAAATGTGATAACACAAGTGCTATCAATTTGACCAAGAATCCAATTCTTTATTCACGAGCTAAGCACATTGAAATCAAGCATCACTTTATTAGAGACCATGTTTATAATGGTGATGTGAATATTCAATTTATTGATTCCAAGAATCAATTAGTTGATATATTCACAAAACCTCTTGATAAGTATTCATTTAAATATATTAGAAATAAACTATGCATTATTTACCCATTTTCTTGAAGTATTTGTTAGATAGGAATTTTTTCAGACTCAAATAATCTCTGTTTGGATGTCCATTTCAGACTCAAATGAAAGGTACGTCCTTAATTCAAATTTTGGCGGGTATATTTTTGGCATTTCTAGCAAGATATTTTGGTACGTGTTACTTTTGGATGCAAATCAGGTATGTATTCTATTTTATCTAATAGATTGAGTGTGCTTGAAATATTTTTTCTCCATTTCCAAAATTTCTAAATAATAGAATCACTTTTTATAACTTCTAAAAGTGGTTTTTCTTACTAAAAAATCATCTTCTTCTTTTATAAAACCCTAATAGTTCCAACCCATTCGCTCTCGATCATCTCGACCTTCAGAGTTTGCTTCTCCTCCTTCTCTAAGAACAAATCTTTTTGCCTCTGTGAATCACAATGCCTTACAAGATACGGTCGACAAGAATCCTCAACAGAGACACAAAGACGTCAGAGAAATCAGAGTTCATGGAGATTTCTGATTCATGAGACACAGAATCGGACCACTACCAAGATCCTTTAGAAGCGACATCACACGAACCACAACCATCGTCTCCATCAAAAACTACGGAACTCTCCAGAAGGACAAAGGACAACTTCCTTATGATGCTTACCAAGATGAATCTTAAACAATTTGATGATAGAAAGGAAAGAGCAAGTACAGACAAAGGAAAGGGTGTTCAGCAATTAGAAGCAAAATCTGTTGGTAGGAAAATGACCAAGACAAAGAAGAAGGAAAAAGAACAGGAAAAGAAAAAGCAAGAAAGCAGATTGTGTCTTCAAGTCTATTAAGGGTGTACAGCAAGAAGAGAAAATTTCTTCTCAGAGATAAAGATGATGAATCACAACACCTTGAAACAGGATAGAACGTTGGTCCAGAACATGTTCAAGCACCTGCTGAAAAGGTTTCAGAACCAGCATCTAGAGACTCACATCTACAGCAATAGAATAATGTTCCACAGAGGACAGATATAGGTCAATCTCCACTTAATCCTGAAAGGAATTTGAATGAAAATACTACTGCAGAACAGACAAATTTTCAGAGGGAGATTTCATCAGAGATAGGGGATGATTTTGAACAGAATGCACCGGATAATGTTCAGGAACAGACCTTAGACAATATGACCATTCTGACCCTTTTGCTAGAAATAAAAGAGAAATAGGCTACACTTAAAGAGGACGTGAAGAATTTTCAGAAAATTGTTAAGGAAAACAATTAGACTCAACATTTTCAGACAAAAAAAGACAAAGTAGAGATTGGGGAAGCTATTGCTCTATATTCAACAAATATGGAGAAAGCTATGGGTCATTGTTCCACAAAGATTGAGGAAGTTGTTTCTATCCTGGAGAACTTTCAACTTGTTCGAACCCCATCAAAGAAATAGCCTACTTTTCATACCCTCTTTTTAAACCATTCTTATTTCCAAACTAGTTCTGTAATTTTTTTTTTTTTTAACATTTGCCTTTGTTAGACTATTTGGATAGTTTATATCAATGCATTATTATGCTTATTATTGATTTATTCTTTTTGCTAATGACAAAAAGGGGAAGAGAGATTATGTAGATATTGCTGTACTAACATTCCAATATACAGGTTATACTTAAAGGAAAAGAAATACACAGATCTTAAAAATTTGCACATTTATTTTTTATCTGTGTTCATGCTCTTAATATGATTATTTTCTTCAAATTTATTTGACATTAATTGAATCTGCATATAAGTTTTGTCACTATCAAAAAAGGGAAATTATTGAAAAAAACTCTTAATGAATTTTGAAGTTGATAAAACTTTCTATGTTTATCTTGCGAATCTGACATATATTCCATTCCGAGTTAATATATTCTGAAAGTTCATAAGGAAATATCAGACTTTACAAGATTCTAAAACTAAAAGTTCAGACTCAGAATGAGAAGTTCGGATTTTACCATAAAAGTCATTCAGACTCTTTTTAAGTCTTCAAAGAACTTTAGACCCTATGAGAAATAGGTTCATATCTTATTAAAAGAATCCTACTAATCTAAGTTCTGGAAGAAATGCAAATGCAGAAGTTATGCAGACCCAGACGCAGAAGCAAAACTCATTCAGAATAAATCACAACAGCTAGTGATCTGGCATTGATTTCACAAAAGGAAAGTTTTGATTGTCTCAATCTAAAGCTATAATTGATTGACAATAAAATATTATGACAAGTATGCATTACAATGGATAAAACTCTACTTATAGAAACCAAGATTCTGATTGTATGGGCGATCAAAATTAACGGGATTCAGATTTTGTCAATCAACGGTTACTCAATCCATTTTATACAATTTGTCCACGATGAAGATTGGAAGATGATCCTTTGAAGACTGTCCAACGGCTAGTTTGGAAGTGGAGGAGTATAAAAGGAGATCTATGAGGAGCAGAAGGTCAAGAACGAAATCGAGAATCAATAAGTCCAAAACCTAAGCATACTCCGATTCTTTCTCTTGTCTTTCTTGAGCTAAATATTAAGATCTTGAGGGATACTTTGTAAGAGTGATTGTGTAAGATAGAGAGTCTTATCATACACAAAAATGTTGTCACTCAGAATCTATAATTCCTCTTAATTACATAGTGAAATCCAGCCAGTAGGCTGTCAGCATGGGAGAGTAGACATAGGCCTGCTATAAGCCGAATCATTATAAACTTGTGTGCAGTTTTTTTATCCCTTATCTCTTACTTTACATATTACACATCAAGAGTACTGTCTATATAAACTGTTTTGAATCTGAATTTTATTCAGACTTTACTGTGATCTATCATTTCCGCTATAAATTGATTAGAATTGTTTAAATCACCCATTCACCCCTTCTAGGTGATCCTTGCTAGCTACATCAAAGGACATGCGGCGGTCATCTCCATTTTCATCCTTATTGCCTATTATCACATGTATTGTTAAGTTGTACATATGACCAAAAGTTGACATGTTGTGGCATTGCAGCTTGGCCAAGCCAGAAAAGAGGAAATGGGGTTAGAGGGAGAGGCATGAAGAGATTTTAAATGATGAAAAAATGAAGAGTTGAGTGTTTGAGATCAGTCCACAAGCACTAAGGCTTATTCGATCTATGATCTAACCACCAATCTTCCTACTGCCAGGTGTACTCTATAATTGAGCTAAACAAATTCCAGATGCAGACGATTTGATCCGAAACTGACCATTGCAACTCCACTCTGGACTCTCCTAGGATATGGAGAGACTTATTGATTAGCGAAAGTGGGAGATATGTGGCGGATCGGATGGCCAAGATTCAAAAAATGGACTAAAACGACTACATTAACTTAATCGGTTTCTTCTCTTAATAATTGTTTATTTATGTAAAAAAATCAGACCCAGAACATACCATGGTAGGGTGATCGACTGGGGTGAAGTTGAAACAAGGTAGTTGTAGGGAACCTGTGGCAAGATTGATTTCCTCAGCAATGGAAATGCCCTCTTCCCCCGCAAGCACCTACTCCTAATAAAATTAAAAGCAGCGAGCTCCACAGCAAAGGCGAAGCGAGCTGCACTAGCAGTGTGCATCCATTTTTCAGCTAGCTTCCAATCTAAGCTTGACGAATAGGGGGAAGGGTTCCAAACGTAGCTTGGTTTGGGAAAAGCCCTCTCTATGTTCTTAGACAAGCCTAAGCCATAATTAAAGGTTAGCACTAACAAGCACAATTTACTCAATCACTTGCTTCTTGCATTTGAGCCCAGGCCTACGTGTGCTTAGTTAGGTTGCTTGAGTTGCGTGAAAGGTTACTTTTCAAAAACTATTCTGTAATGGCGCCTTAGCCTATCTATATAGTCAAGGGCCTTGTTGGGCTTGAAAAATTACCGACAGCTTAGAGAAATGATAGAAGGGCAACCAAAATGGGGGGCAAGCTTGCTTTAACATCGGATTGGATTACATGCAGGCAATATTAGATAAGTGAAATTAATGAAAGATGGTTGCACACAATAAACTAGGATAGAGCCTGGCTTTGAAATCATGTTAGAAAGTCCAATCCAAAATTTAGACATATAGATAAAGAAAGATCACATGTATATAAAGATCATATAAATCATGTAAATAAGTGATGTGGGCCCCTTGACTAATCTTCGTGTTGATCCGAAACACTTTATTGAAAGAAAATAAAAGCTCGGCAATTCGTTACAGTCACCGTCCAACAAACAGTCCAATAACAATGGCATTAAGGCAATGATGACCAGGTTTTTTGGATTTAAGTACCCTTTTCTATTCTTTGACTTTTGGGTGGGTGTGGAGGCTCATCCAAGAAAGTGGAAGGAGAGGCAACAAGATGTAAAGATCCAAAATGACCAGGTTTTTATATTGGTGCGGCCCTATGGAAATGGGGCTCCCACAATAAGCAGAATCACATGTCTCAAAGGGGGACAATATGCATGGACCATAATGTGGTATCTAGGACAAAATCGAAATGGTAGTGTGACTCAGTGTGACTCATGTTGTCTCTGCTCATCCACCCCTTTTCAGTTCATTTGTCTATAAATAGAGCGACCCAAGACTCAGGCCGAGCACACACAGAAGAATCCTTTGCCTTGGGCTTGCATGGTAGCTCAAGCTACCATACCCACACTCGCATCTTTCTGCTCAATCGCCGCGCTCAATTTTTCTTGGAAAACAAAGCATTTGATCACACATGGCTTGTTTTTTGAATGCAAGGTGGGTTTCACTCTTCGCAGTTATTTTCATGTTTCTTGTGGTGAATGCACAGGCACGTGCCCTCGCATGGAAGAGGATCGACAACCGTCTTCTTTTGCGTCAACTCAGCAACGGCGACGGAGCCAAGCCGAGCTTTGTTGAGAGGGTTTCAACCATGGATGTGGACATGACAAGAGCGGCGCCAGGAGGACCCGACCCGCAGCATCACATTGTCTCCGCTTCTGCACCTTGCAAGCCATAGAACCCCATCCATGCGACAAATGGTTATTTTCTATAATCCTAGCTAAAGTTCTGCGTGGATCGACGTTCACTTTCTCCCCAACTTCTAGCTTATCACAAAGTGTACGCGAACAAGAATAATGTGAGTCTGCCATAATAATGATTGTGTTGATAAGAGAGATGATATGTATTGCACTGGCACCAGAAGGTTCAAGAGTCCTTTGTCTTTCACTCGCTCATGGTTCCTAATCTATGAGAGTAATACATCTTCTAACTTATATTCAGTATTTGAAACACCTCTCTCTCTCTCTCTTAAAACACGGCTTATACATGCAATGCTCACAATGTAGCTAATCGCGAAGTAATGCAATATAAAATACAATACTATACCATTAGTCATGTTTATGCTTAATTTGAAATAACTTACTCTCTAATTTAATAACACTATAACCATAAGAGACAGTGCATCAAAAAGTGTAAATTTATCCTCATCAATTAGTTGTTTAACAAGTGCTTCACTCACAAAATCTCCGTAAAATACGGCGAGCTAAACACAACCTAAGACTCATTTATGCAATTAGTATGGTAGACTTTAATCCGTCAATAATGACAGCGATCCAAGTAGTTTGACAAATTTAACTTTGTGGGCATTGACCAGGCAAATGGGCATTAGAAGTCCCAATGCTGTTCGTTTGATATGGACATGGAATTTACTGTTGGTGAAACTCGCATAATATGATGTTTCCCAAAACTAGCATTTTTGTTTCAACCTGATAAGTGGAATGTGTAGTAGTATCAAATTCAAGTAAAATACTTCTTTATATATATTTGATATACGGAAGATTGAATCAATCATGATCATCAGCAATAGTAAGTTCTATATAAGTCCTGCGTGATCTAAATACTATATTTATGTACGATCCATAGAACTAGTCTGTGCCAGTGTTTCTCCAAATTCAAGCAATCCTATATAGGACATAGGTTCCAAATTGAAGATGAACTATGTAGCTTGTTAAAAACATGGTTGTGTCACTAATTAGTGTCGACGTGATTATAGGATATTGCAAAAATAAGATTTTGCTGGCCTTGGATTTGAGGTGGAGTGGAGCTACAACTTTTCATACATTTTGAATTTTTTTTTTGGTCGGAATGCATTTTGACTTTGGTAGGTTGGAATCCCAATAATCTACCAAGAGCCTCTCAGGGCACTATTTGAAAAATGCATAATCCGAAAACTATAAATTAGTCGCCACTCAGGACAAGATGGCTCGCTTTCCGGCACTCGACAAAAACTACAGTTCGATGGGAAAGGGAGTCGGACGCTGGTGCTGATGTTCTAATGCACTCTAAGGACGTAAGGTTTCTCCACTAAGCCAACGAGAGAGATTTGAAGTGTCTTTCTAAATAGTGGAGGCGAGCGAGAGACCCACAAAAAAGACTCAGAAAATCAGCTGTACTCCATTGCCACGAACTCTTTTGCCTTTAAACAGGGCATTCACCGCCACTACGGTTGACCTATATCAGTGTCAAGTTCGAAGTCACGAGTTCGATTTCAATTCTGCACAAACTTTTTTGAGATTAAACCAAGAGGAAGTAACTTGTTTTGAGTTCCTTCATTTAATAATGATGGGCACGACATTGATTGGATCCATAGGTGATAAGGTGCGAAGAAGTTAGCCTAAAATATTACCGGACCACGTATATTACCATACGTCAACAAAATGCTAATATCCAAAAAGGAAAGAAAAGGCAAAAGGGAAGACCTAAAAGAACCGCAAACATGCTGGACTCAAATTTTGAGACGTGGGAATAGCATCAAGACTTTCTCAGCGTTTAATGTATTGCGAAGTCCTGCCATCACCTCAAAAGCTCGATAAACGGCATTTTTACTTGAGACGATCAAAAAAGGAATACAAGTACGTGAGAGAAGAGAACTGAACCTACCCAACGAAGCACTTGATCAAAGCAATCTCTCTTGAGCCCTCTAAGGAACAGAATCTAACAATAGCATGATAGTACTAGAAAAATCACAAGAAGCAAATCAAGGAGCTCATTTACAATAATAGGAGCAATAACGTACAACTGCTGTCGCAGCAAAGACTTCCGGCGATGCATATACTTGATCTGTTCACCAGAGATTACCGCAAGAACAAGTCCCACCTTTAAAATGGTGGAATCTCACGTTATCTCTTACGATAATCTCCCTCCCAATAATATGAGATACACCACACATGAAAGAGTGACAGTCTTCACATATTCTGAGGTTCTTCATGATCCTGATAGGGTAATTTGCGCTAGAATCCAGCAGCCCAAATGCCAGAGCCAGCTTCTCGCTGTGACCCATCAATATTCGCTTCTTCTCATTCTCACTTACATCATAAGCCACTGAACTCAGGATCTGCTGGTAACCATGTCCCTTTAATCTCTCCAGAATATCCACCAACATTCCATTTATCTCAATAGACCTCGGATGCTTCGTATCACCTGCAAAGAACTCGTGTATCTCCCCTTTCTTTGACTCAAACCAGCTACAACCAGGATTCTTCTTTAATCCCTTCCCTCTCATCAACTTCCTCACATTTGAAACATCATCCCACCTACCAGCAAATGCAAATATGTTACACAGAACCATATAGTTTCCAATTGCATGAGGTTCGAGCTCAAAAAGATGGCTTGCAGCAATTTGAGCAATGTCAGGGTTCCTATGGATACGACATGCCCCCAAAAGTGCTCCCCACACCCCTCCATGGGGTTTTACAGGCATCGTCTCAGCAAGTTTAAGTGCTTCATTCAAATGTCCAGCACGACCAAGAATATCGACCATGCAAGCATAGTGATCACCATCTGGAACAACACCATAGCGCTTTTCCATTGATGAAAATACTCCTTTGCCTTGATCTACCATTCCACCATGGCTGCAAGCTACAAGTACACCTATAAAAGTTACTTTATTAGGTTTTGTCTCTGTTTCTACCATCTCATGGAACAATTGCATCGCTGCTTGAGCAAGGCCATGAATCGCAAAGCCTAGAATCATTGAACTATATGTATACACATTCCGTTCCTTCATTCCTTTAAAGATCATGTATGCATCCTCTATATTGCCACATTTTGAGTACATATCGACCATAGCCGATCCCACAACAACATTCTCAGTCGGCCCAAGTCCAGATTTTTCGGCAACATCCCGAACCCAATGAGCAAATTTAGCAGCACCCAACTGAGCACAAGCCGAGATAACACCGGACAATGTAACCTCATCCGTCTCAACTCTAGCATCCAGCATTCTCTTGAAAAACCGCAATGCCTCCCTCGGCTTGGCATTCTGCGCGAACCCAGTAACCATTGCCGTCCAAGCCACCATATCCTTCACCGGTAACCCATCAAACAAATCGCCAGCGGATGCCATATCGCCGGTCTTCGTGTATGCCACTATCAACGTCGTCCAGGAAATAACATCTCTGTGCAGCATTTCGTCAAACACCTTACGCCCACTACCCAAATCGCCGCAGCTCACGTACATACCAATCAACGTGTTCCCCACATACAAATCAGAGCAGAACCCGCCAATCAGCATCGTCTGGGCATGCACCTGGCTCCCCAGATTCAAATCAAGAGCCGCACCACAGGCCTTGAGCAACGCCGTGAACGTGAACGACACGGGGCCGACACCCTCCTCCCTCATGCTCGTATACAACCCAATGGACTCCCTAAACGGGCCCTGCCCCGAGTACCCACGAATGAGGGCGGTGTAGAGAAACGGGTTCGGGCGCTGGACCTGCCGGAAGACGAGGCGCTGGTACGAGCCCACGGGGACGCCGAGCTCGGTGAGCGCGCGGACGAGCTTCGTGAGGACGTAGCAGCATTGGTCGAGGCCCCTGCGGTAGAGGTGGGCGTGGAACTGCTTGATCCGGGGGAGGCCGTGGCGGCCGTCGAGGAGGGAGACAAGGCGGGACTCGAGCTGCTTCCGGTCTTCGGGGAGAGGGGAGGAGTCCCCATACGGCCGACGGAGGTCTCCGTCCGCCGCGTATGGAGGGAGCTGCCTAGGAATGTGTCGGAGGGATGAGCGCGCGGTGCTGAAGTTTCGGAAGATGGCTACCACCATCCCGCCATGGGCAGCGATCGTTGACCGCTCAGAACAAACGCTAGCGGCTTCTCAGAGGTCTGCAAACATTTGTACTTAAGAATCACTAAATAAGCATGTTGGAAATCTTGGAATGTATCGCGAAATTGCATTTTCAATTAATACAATTGAAGTTTTCGATCAATACCATAAAATTTTAAAATCAAGTTCAATTTTTTGATTCCATCCAGTTTAAAATTGGTTTTTTCAAAGCTAATTCACAAAAAAAAAATGACACAAATTTAAAATCGATTGACAATTCTGATCTTTATCTTTTCATAAAAAATAATCAATTTTTGTTGTTGTTACAAATTTGACCTCTCAATGACTTTCTATCTGGAAAGTCACCCTTATTTGAGACAAAAGATTATGGTCGTGAGATTGACGGATCTCGTCCACCACGTCTCTCGACAGACAATAATCTACAGCTTCTTATTACGACTAAAAAGATTTAATTATGAGACCTTTTTTACTTACCGATGAAGTGAAAAAGACGATAACTAGTTTCGTCATTATTCTTTAAGCTGTGCCTTGGAAAAGAAGATAATGAATAATGCTTTAAATCAAGTCAGTAAACTTTTTATTGCTGAGTTGGAATAGTCAAGTTGAAGAATTAATGATTTCAAGTGAATAGGGGCCAAAATTGAAAATTTTAAGTGAAATATGGTGGATTTTTATGAGAGAGAAAAAAAAATTAATGCCAGAATTATCACTCGGCTGTGCTTCTTTTTTTTTTTTGGGTGAATTGGGCAGTTTAAAAAGATAAAAGTTTGCTCCAAAAAGTTATTGTCCTCTCTTTTATTTTTCGGAAAGAAATGAAATGCGAGGCTCGTGGAGACGATGCAGTGCCTCAAGCTCGTCGTCTCACGCCCTCCTCCTTCTCTTAGATGGACTTCCTCATCAGCCCTCCGACCCAAGCCTCTGACATCCTCGTCCTCCACGTCCTCCTCCTCGCCACCTTCTTGCATCGGGTACACGCCGTGGTCGGGTCTCCAGTCATGGCGGGAGAGCTCGCTGAACCACGACCGGTTCTGGGGACCCAACGGACCGCAGCCCCTGCCCAGGCCGGCCCCCCCGTCGCTCGACCCGAAACGGAGCGCAGTCGGGTCGGCTTCTTCCCTGGCTGAGATGGGTGCTCTCGTTCTTTCCACTAGCGACCCCGCTTCGAAGTCCGAGCTTTCCCATCTTGCGTATTGCAGGTGGCTGAGCGAGAACCTGCCTGTTGGGGTCTCTCGGCCCCCTGATAGACCGGCCAGGCCTGCGAAGCCTGAATTGGTAGCTCTTGTTTTTCTTTTGTATTGAATTGTTGAAAAAGCATAGACTTTCGAGAGTTTCGAATTCTGGGTGTGGGTTCTTTTCAGTGCATTCTGGGGTTGGTGTTGTCGCTGTTGGGGTGAAGTCGGCTTAGGCGGTTGTTGGACTTGAAGTTGTGATGCATTTCCTGGGAAATGTATTGCTTGGCCCCATAGTTCGAAGCTTGCATTTTTTATGAATACATATACCTATATATATATATATATATATATATATATATATATATATATATATATATATATATATATATACTCGGGCTTTATCCAGCTATAGGATTTCGATGTTAGTACTGATTTATCACTGGTTGTGATTATGCTATGATACTGTAGAGTCGGAGTTTTGTGTGCTATAGTTCTTGGCGGTAACTGTTTCCTATTTCCTGAGCATCATATGGAGGCATTGTATTTTAATTGCTAGTACCGTTGGTCGCAGTAAGCTTGACCTGAAGTTAAAACCGAGAAACTGCATTATTTGTGAATACTGCAGCGATGCAGGGACTATTATCTGCTTTTACTTGCAATGCACGAAAAATTTGATGTTGCCTAGTTAATGTGCTGTTGGAGGGTTTTCTGCCCTCCATGTGATTGGAATCTTGGTCTCTCGCTGATGATTGACCTACCGCTGTTTTTGCCAGTTTAGAATTTAAGGAGTCAAGATTTGGATCTTGAGATGCTGTTTACGTGGTAAATTGCTCACCTGTGAGTAAGTCTGAGACTCTCACCCGTCTTCTCATCTGTTCTTTACTGTAGGTTTCCCCAAAGGATATACCACCCCCTAAAGAATCAGGAGTACCGCTTAATGCTTATATGCTGCATAATCTTGCTCATGTGGAGCTGAATGCGATTGATTTGGCATGGGATACTGTGGTTCGGTTCTCACCTTTCTTCGAGACTCTTGGGGAAGGATTCTTTGCGGACTTTGCTCGCGTTGCTGATGATGAGAGTCGCCATTTTGCTTGGTGCTCTCAGAGGCTTCTGGAGCTTGGATTCAGGTCAGGGGAACTTTTGGGTTAGCAAATTCGTTCTAGCCTGTGCGACCAGTATGCCTTCATCATATTCTCTCTGTTTACCTAGGTATGGAGATATGCCTGCTCATAATTTGCTCTGGAGAGAGTGTGAGAAATCCTCTGATAGTGTTGCTGCTCGTTTGGCAGTGATCCCACTAGTTCAGGTAACCCTTCACATTTGAGTTGTTGATTGTTTGTTAGACGAGCTTCACAAAGCGTTCTCTTCCAATGATGGGCCCAATGACTCTTGCTTTTCCATTTGTCTTTTTCTCTTCCGCTATGAGAAATAAGGTTATGCATACTTCTCCTGATTTAGCTCTTGGATTCTGTGGCATCGCCATTATACTTTGCCATCTTCTTGTCCCGGCTTAAATTTGCTATATGCTAGTTGGACATTCATCTTGTCCTTTAAAAAGTTCCTTCAGGAGGGTGTGAAGAAGAGTGTGCTTCACCTGGATGCTACTCTGCTTACCTCAGTATTACACATTAACATAGTTAACATTCGAAAACGAAGATCATCCAACTCACTATATCTTATGTAATTCCGCAATATAACTGCTGATTGCAACTTGCCATACCTGCTCAAATGTACAGAATTTCTTTTTCCCTTTCATTCAGGAGGCCAGGGGGCTTGATGCTGGGCCACGTTTGGTGCAAAAATTGGTCGGCTTTGGTGACAACATGACATCTAAAATCGTGGGTAGGATCGCTGATGAGGAAACAGCTCATGTAGCAGTTGGTGTTGATTGGTTTATCTCTGTTTGCCAGAAAATGAACCGTTCTCCTTGCTCCACTTTCAAAGGTTGAGGACCTACCCCCTCAGGGCTCTGTTGTGGACCCATAAACCTTTGCTGATTCAACTTTCTCAATGCAGACATATTGAGAGAGTATGGCGTAGAGTTGAAGGGCCCTTTCAATTATTCAGCTCGAGACGAAGCTGGTATTCCTCGTGACTGGTAAGAAAAAACGCCAATCAAAATTTCTGCATTCCTATTACCTTCTTTTGATTTTCTCCTTTGACCATTTCACAAGGTACGCATCATCATCGACGAATAAGCAAGATAGGAAGGAGCAGCTTTCTGTGGTATGAGGTCTTTCAGATGATTGTACCAAATGTTTGCGAGTTTCATTGATACCTGGCACTTATGGTTGTGAAATAATCATAGCAGGTATACGATAGGCTGGCTCACATCATATCCTTGGAGAGGGAGAACTTTGGTTCAAGTGGACCCACCAGATGATTCATTCAGATCAGGTGAAACAAGTTCACTCTTATGACTCTGGCAATTGCTTGGGTGCAAATATTTTCGACCACTGACTACATACATCAACGGTGGTGAGGAATGCCGGGTGACAAATGACTACTTGCTATTGGGAACTCTAAGGAAAACCTTTCTTTAAATCAGCAACTTTCTCGGCAAGCATAAAAGGAGTTAAAGAGCTCATTAAAGAGAAGATACAGTATTTCGGTGTGATATCATAGGCATGTTGTTCTGTGCCTTTCTCCACAATCCTATTGAGATGTAAATACTACATAAGTTAATATTTCGTAACTTTGCTGTTGCACC
This sequence comes from Syzygium aromaticum, assembly GCA_024500025.1. NCBI lineage: Eukaryota > Viridiplantae > Streptophyta > Magnoliopsida > Myrtales > Myrtaceae > Syzygium > Syzygium aromaticum. Next base: position 8,458,951 of record CM044895.1, read on the forward strand.
CTTTTAATTATTATTTTTTCTTTTTTAGCTTTTTTTGGACAAGTTAATACTAGTAGGATACAAGGGAACTTTGCCGTGTGATGTCTGTCAGCTTAAAGTTGTGTGCACTTTCTTCTTTTCTCCTGATACTGGGTCTCGTCGTGACTAATTGCTTATTTGATCTTAGACTCTGGTGAGCCTAGATATAGAGCTTTGGACAGGTAAAATTATCGTGTCCGATGTTTGGTGGTGAGGGAATTTCGTACCCAGGTCCACTTGATCGGGTGGATCGCTACTGTTTATTTTGGGTCTAGGCGAGTAATTCCCTTGATTTCTAACAAGATATTTGCGGATTTACAACAGGATATTGCCTAGATAAGGCGTCGACCAGATAGGATATTGAATGATAGGATATTAAAGAATAAGAATATGAAAAGTTAAAACTATAAAATTATTAGAGAGAGAGAAAGAGGAGCTAGCTGCCATGAAGGCGACTGGCCCGCGGTAAGCATGGCGATGACAGTACATTTGATGGGAGAGTAGCTCAAGATGTCAAGATGATGCATGATTTGACTTGAACATGATAAAACTTCACGTTACATTCGAAGGGATCGATCATAGCAAAAATTGACTAATATGCCGCGTCGATACACGACTGAAAAACGAAAATGGGATGACTGGAGGCTGAGGAAGATCTGTGTGGTTTCGCCAATGGGAATGCTTAGTTCCCAAGATGGAGAGACGCGGGTGGCCCTACCGCCCATATAATAACGCAGCCCATTGCTTTCAAAAATTAGAATGAGAATCATCAGCAGAAACTAAAGTCACACGTGATGATCCTACGAGCCTTACACGTATTGCAGCATCAGCAATAGCAGCTCACGTCTCAAAGCAAAAGTTCTGAACTTTATGAGGAACTTTCTTAGGTTCTCTATAGCGCGACGAAAATCCGAAACCATCACACGACAGCATCGTGGGGCAGGGGTTCTTTTTAGAGCAACGGGTGGTTGAAAGTGGTTCTTAAGACCGAGTTTGTGCGCAGAGACTGAACTTATATTTCTGTCTCATCAACTTTTCCAGAGAAAGAAACGTCAGAGGCAGTAGGATTCGCTGCACCAGAGAGTAGAGAGGATGTGCGGCGGAGACGGTGGCAGACCACTGGGCTTCCTGCTTGGCCTTCCCTTCGCCTTTCTCGCTCTCCTGGTCTCCATTGTTGGCATCATCGTCTGGATCGTCGGGTACGTTTCGTTTCTCTCTCTGTCTACCAATTGTCTTTGAGGGATTTTAGTCTCTGGGTATTGAATCCTGCATGGATTGAGTAAGATGAGAAAATGGGTGGGTGGCACTGCAGATTGCTGTTGACTCTGATATGCCCCTGCTGCTTGTGCGTGACCCTGTTAGTGGAGTTCGCTCAGGAGCTGATCAAGGCACCCTTTCACGTCATGGAATGGTGCACTTCTCAGATACCCTGTTGATCATTACCCATCATAGTTTGATGATCGTTTCAACTTTTCCAGAGCTGGCTGGTATTTCCCCTCTCTTCCTGTACATGGATTTCGTGGGCGTATCTCCGTGATGTACAGCCGATCATCGGGCTTGAATGTAATGAACAAAAGGGAAATCTGATCTTCTACAATGTCCTGGAAAATTTGGTAAAGTAAATTCGTCTTTTACTTGCAGACGTGTATGAATATATCCCTTCTCTTGATTTACTTTTCTTCGGCGTACATCTGTCGTTTCCATTCCGCATGTTTAACGTCACAAGAAGAAAGCACGGTGGGTCACTCAGAAAATGAACTTTGAACACCACCAGAATCGTAGATTACACGGGAATTCACCAAAGACATACAACAAACATTTCTCTGAACTGTACATCCACCAATTCATATAACAGAAGCTGGCGAACTGTTTTATTTTACTTCGCTGGTTCTTTCTTCCTCACGTTTTCACCGTGGCACACCTCTCAACTCTACGTTCCTCTTTTCATCCTAAATCGAAGCAGCTATGAAACCTTCCCTGGCCAGCCTCTGTTTACTGCGGTCTTGCTTATGCTCTCCTTGCTTGCTCGGTTCCGTCAAGGAGGCCGAGAAGGCAAGGTTCACCTCTTCGCCACCTGGCTCGTCCCAGCCCACCGTGTACTCCTTGGTTGTCTGTGCAATCGCCACGATAGTCTCACCAATTGCACCCAGTACACCGCCTCCCGGCTGCTGCTTCTCGGTCTTTCTGCGTTCTGTTTTGCCCTGAACAACATGCTCGCCAGTCCCTATCTTTCCCTCCTCGGTCAATCCCTTGAAGATTTCCTGGGTACTCTCCTTCGCCTTTCTAGCCCCTCCTTCCACCATTTCTTTGGCTTGTGTGACTACACCTCTGGGCTGTTCAGCCAGTACACTGCCTCTGAGCTGCTGCTCCTCGGTCTTTCTGTGTCCTGCTTTGCCCCGAACAACCTGCTCGCCGGTCCCTGTCCTTCCCTCCTTGGTTGATCCCTTGAGGATTTCTTGGGTACTCTCCTTCGCCTTTCTAGCCCCTCCTTCCACCATTTCTTTGGCTTGTGTGACGACACCTTTGGGCTGTTCAGCACCTTCTGTTTCCTGCAGAGCGTTTCAGTTTCCGATTGAATGAGGAAATGTAGCAATTATCTCATGCATGATATAATCCAAGACTCGAGGACATCCCACTTTGACCAGAACCCCACAAATACCTTAAGTTCCTAATATCATTGATCTTCGTTGTTATAGTTTGCGAGTGATGCGTAAAAGCCCATCATAATCACCATTCTCATTCAGTGTTCCAGTCTGTTGTTTGTTAAACTAAATTGAGCATCATCAAGAACACAACAACTAGAATTTGCATGATGGTTCTACTAAACACCTGCTTTTCGGCTGACTTCTTGGCTTCTAGCTCTCTCTCAGCTTCTTCATTCTTCCTGGCTATATACTCCTTGGCCATTTCGCCAGTCGCAGCTGCCACGTCCTTTGCTGCAACCAAAGGCTTGGCAGCAATCTCTGCAGCCTTATGTCCTGCACCTAGAGCGACCTCTCCTGCCTTCTCAACGACTCCCTGAACAACCCTGGCGGCAGCCTTCGTTCCCTCCACTGTCATCTCGGCAGTGTAATAAGCAGCTCCCCACCCTGCCACAGCTACCTTTTCCTTGACTCCCACAGCCGCTTTCCCTGCATACTTTGCCACACCCTTGCCGGTCTCCACCGCCACATCCTTTGCTGCAACCGCCTTCTCTCCCGCATAACTGGCAACCCCTTTAGAGATCTCTACCATCTTATTCTTAGCTTCCACAGCCTTTTGCATCGTGTAGTCCTTAGCTTGCTCTGCCTTTGGAACGGTGTAGTCCCTAGCAGTTTTTCCATCACTGAGCACGGTTTCCTTTGCAGCCGCAAGACACTGTGGACCCTTTTCCATGGCTGTGTCTTTGATGGCCGCACCCTTCTCTGCCACGTACTCGATCGTGGCGCGAGCACCATGAAGGACCGTGTCTTTTGTTTGAGCGGCCTTCTCAGATGCTGTACCGAGTCCTTGGTTCGCCAATTCTTTTGCTTGTTCTTTGGCTTGGTTATAGCACTCCTCTGCAGCTCTTAGTATATCCATCGAATTCTGCTGGGCCAATGCTCTGAATCTCGAAACTTCTAGAGTAGGTTGTGCTTCTTCTTCTTGGCCTTTTTTTGGCCCTGCATCTCCTCGCCACCTTTTCTCTCCGTTGCTGGAGGAGCATTACCAATTGAGTCAAAGTGACATCTAATTCACATAGTGTCTGCTCGTAAAGGCTGATCCAAATAGACAATAAATTGGAACCAAGGAGAACTTAAGCCACCCAACTTACCTAAATATGCAAAAGTTAAACTTCTATGACAAATGGAGAAGCGCTACTTATTTATGCTTCCTACATTCTAAACAACCGGATATCCTTTTCATTCTACCTAGTTGTACATGGTTGCTATAGAAGAATGTGATGAGCGTGCTGATACGAGTTTGTCATGAAGTGATTCAGGATGACAGTATACCATCGCTGCATCATTCCAAAATTTTGCATTCTTGTTGAACCTCCTTTGACAAAATCCAATGTAAAAGAACCGAAACAGTTGGGGGTTACCTGTGGCACTTTCTCCTCTCATTTGGCCTCCCTTCTCTTCAACTTGAAGAGTCTCACTCTTTGTCCTCCTTCCACCTTCCTCGCGATGTTGACGACCGCCTTCGCTCCTTTCTCTCCCCTTCTGACCTGTTCTTTCTCTCCCTTTGTCTCCCTCCTCACCCCCACTCACTCCTTTCGTGGGCGCTCCGCCAATCTCTGTCTTCTCCACCTTCTCCACCAGTGACTGTCCTCTCGTCCCACGACCCCCTCTCTCACCACCCTCGTGACCCCCCTTTTGACCTCCCATGTCGACGTTCTTCACTTTCTCCGCCAAAGACTCCAACTGCTTGCTGTCACCACTCCCCTTCTCCTTCTCCTCCTTCTTCATCCCTTCTCCATCTTGTCGGGCCGTCGTCTCCGTCTGTCTCGGGGTCTCTCTCCCCTCTCGCACCAGCGACCCGTCCCTCGGCTGGGCCTCGCCGTGCGGAGTCTCTTTCCCGCCGGCCGGGTCCGAGTCTCGAGCTTTGTCGGCGAGGGACTCGAAGTGGATCGTCATCTTCGGGACCTTGTCGGTCCCCACGTGGATCTCTCGCTCGGTCGTGGTGTTCTCTCTTCTGCGCGAGACTTGATCTGAAGCCATGTCAGTTCTCTCGAGTCTGTGTGTGTTGTGCGATCCTGAGACTTGTGGGTTGTGCGTTTGGACTTTCAAAAGCGATAACTGATGAAGGGATATGGAACGAGAACGACGGTGGTGTTGAGCAGAGCGCGCAGAAGAAGAAGAGGAGTGCGATCGATGGACATGGTGTGCATGGCGGGATATACGTGTCGACCGTCACGGCGCCACCCGTTGAGAAGATGGGAGACGTTGCGGGAATACCGGGGTGAGTTAGCGGACTCAGCTCTCGATACGTGTCATCCGAGCTGGCGCCTCATTAAGCGCTGGGAGAGCTTACCTGGCATTTCTGTCTGCCACGTGTGAATAGAAACAAAAGACTGAATAGGAGAGATTATCATATCATGGTAAAACTTGAACAAGGTTGACCGGTGAGCCCAGCCGAGAAAGGAAATTAGATTGATCTAAGCCCAAATTTTGCCCTTTGGGCTTGGGTAGGCTGGGCCGGACCGGGCCCTTCCAGCCCGTGATCAAGTGATTTTTCTGGTTTGTCTACCCGAGAAGATAATCTTAAAACAGGGCATTTATCGATTTACTATATCAGTATGCCACGTAATATAACTTTATACTTGCTCAAGACTGTAATAGATTTATTATAATTTTGGTGGCTGCAATCGATTCTTGTGTGTAGATGTCTTGGATCGAGATGTACATCTATCTCTACTACTGCATTTGCAACTTCTCGGTCAAAGTTTGACCCGTCGGAGTATCGGCGCTCTCGAAAGGATCATATCAGCATTTATGTCAGAAGAAGAGTTATGAATCCGTCCTTTGTAAACTGAAGTTTGTAGATACATATGGAACAGTGCTATTGAAATGCTCTCACGCTCACACTGATAGACACAAGCATGACCATCTCTGGGTATATGATACCTTCATGATTCATTCAGTCAAACTTCATTGCATCCTTGTGGAACACAGAGAAGACCAAGGACAGCCCGTAACTAATGCCCAACAAGATCATCTGTCCTGAAATTTTGAAAGATCATTGCCAAAAGTCAATGCCAATCCATTGGATTCAATTGAAATCACACTAAATCCACTTTCCAAAAACAAAGAAAAAGGACAGCAGGTGGGCAAAAGAGTTCACCAAGTTCAACAAATTTGGCGACTTCTTCATCGTTCCCTGTAAAGAGACCCTTTTGATTGGATGTGGCTTCAAGATGCAGAAACATGGAAAACACTACCAACGCACTTCCAAATTTCTCTCTCACAAGTCTCTCCCTCATGTCCAGCGACCAGAAACCAGCAATCTTGTGCCTATAGTCCTCCACCACCACCTTTATGAACAGGAACAGCCCGAGCCAAAGTGCCAGTCTCCCAATGCTTGGGACTAGTTTGGATGTGAAGAAGACCAGGCTCGTCAAGTTCACAAGGCAAGCAAACGAATACATAGGCAACCAGAAGTACCAATCTGACAAATTTTGCAAGAAAATGGATAAAATCATCAATTGGTATATATGTCTGTGGGACTATGTCAAAACCATCTGTTACAATACCTGGATCATCTAGTTGAACAGATGCAGAGTAAGCAAAGAGAAGACCCATCAGCAGAGAGCAAATTCCAGATAGTTTCGTGGGTGTCGCCATCTTCTTCAGCTCCGGATCTGGAAATTGAAAATTTGGGTTGGTGTTGGATTTAGTGAATGATGAGCTTCAGAACTGGCTTGGTTTGAACAACTGTTTCATTGTCAGTGTGCTTCAGATGAGAGTCAGGGGGCAGTAGAAGGAAGAAGTTATGCTTATGCACGGCCTACGGAATAAACAAGAGAGCGTTGACCTTCTGAGAAAGTTGAAAGTGACATGGCGCATCAATTAAGGTCAAGTGTGGAAGAGAGGCTGTGCATATGCATAATCTTAATGCTATATGTCCATTTAGTCTTCTCACGAGAATTAAGCTTTTATTGCCACTGCATTGGCGAGAGGAATGAGAATGGCCCTCAAAAAGCAGTTGACATTGAAGGTGGTATCCAATGAGATCTGTTCATGCATATAGGGAAAATGTGATCTTCTGCGAAAAAAAGCTCGAGTATGGTTGACTTGGGGTGTTGACAAACAGCGAGAAGTTTTTCCCTTTGACATGATATAGTCAAAAAACATCGATTATTCGATTATTTTTGTATTAATTCAATGGGATTTCCAGCTTTTTTTATCAATATGTATTAATTTGAATTATAGGAATAAGTTTTCCGCCATTTTTTTTTTCCAACCATTAGGTGCGGTGTGGTTTGATCAGAAGAAGTATCCATGGCAAGGAGAATACGTCCTTTAACAGAGTACCTTGAAGACGCATTCTGTGAGCAAATCACTCTAGCACTATGGAGAAAGTACAAAGATTATCTCTCTGTCCAAGAGAAAAGGCTCTCAAATGTTTGATAGGTCGATTCTCGCGATCCAAAGACTTCATGAAACAAGAAATCTGAGAAAACTTTTGAGAAGCAACAGCCGCTCGAGATGCGACTCTGGATAATAAGGCAGACAATGATCAGCAATCATTTACAAAACTATCTTGTTTTCCTCATACAGCTTTAATATGAAGGTTACAAAAAATGACATCTTATTTTTCGCCATTTAATGTGGAAGAAAAAAGACATCCTCGCAACATATCTAATGAGGCACAGTTGCTGTCACAGTTCTGTGTCTCGAATCTGTTAGGACATCTGTTACATTCACGAACCCTGCTTCCCTTAGTGTTCCTTCCAAATCAGTCAGATAATACTCGTCTAGAAAGGGTTCGGTACTCTTCAATAGTGTAAACAGCACGGGCGACAAATTCTGCAGCACGTAGCAAAGGCAAGGCATTAAGTTGCTAATGTTAAATGGCCAAAGAAAAAGATGTTTCAGCCAATGAACATGTCGCTAATGACGAGTAACTCCTTTCCGAAACTGGTTAGTTCCCGATTTCTCACCAAGATTTATTGACTTAATGCACCGTTCTAATATTATAGTTTAAGCCAATCAAGCCCATGATTAAATTGCTGTGCAGTTTATGTAGCATTTAGCAGTTAGGACACAATTTTCAACTAAGCTAGAACTAGACTTCATACAATCATTTTTCATTTTTCTTGCTTTTTTTTTCAATGTCAATTTTGCAATGGAGGCTTCAGGTAATATACGTCAGCGATCACAATGAATGGTGACAATAGAACAAGAAAGCCATTTAGTACTAGGACTAGTGAGGTATAAAATATGTGAGCTGCAGCAGTTGAAAATGTTCTAACCAGTCGAATGTTGACTGATTAGAACATTAAGAGTCTCATGTAAGAACTCAAACCCACTAATATGGAGATGAATGCTATGACAGATGAGTTAAATATCCAACTTAATATTAGCAATCAGATACCCATTCGTATGCAAGGCCCTGCTAGTGAAACCTAGAATCTTCACTTGCCTCTACTATTTTTTCTGAGCAATTGATGTCTTTCTTTTTCTTTCCCAAATTATTGGTAATTTAGAATAATTCATGGAAAAGGATGAAAGAAAAGACTTGTGTAGATGACAAAACATGTCATCAACAAGGAAAGCAGGTAGTGCTGATACTTGTAGTTGCAAAATTTCCGTTCGAACATACCAAAACAATTTATAGAAATTTGAACCATACCTGAAGAACCTTAGAGGACGGCTGCATCAACGAGTAAAGGAGATCATATCAGTAAATCCATTATGGAGAAAGAAGTCAGCAATAACAAACTTTAGCGAGTGACAAGACATAATTACGCACTGCTTGATCCATTATGGCGATGGTGCCACCAGGTCGAAGTAGCCGAAACGATTCCTTTACTACATTGGTTATTGCTCTGGTAGGACATTCATGAAACTGTATGCAATTCCTTAGTTAGAAGCATGGAGGCAGATGCTAATAAATGTTGCACATAGAAGAATCAGAAAAAGAAACAAATCTGTCGAACATAAAACAGACATTGGACATCTCTCAGCAGTTGCCAGCCCTGTCCCATGACAAAAACAATCAGACCTGACGCTTTCATTGAGCAATAATGACAATCAAACATGTCACTCGTTCATTGTATAGATCCTTGAGAATTAAAATGTCGAGTGTCCATTATTACATTGGTAAATATGTGGGTACCATGACAGCACTTACCAGTCCTTCAAGTGTTGCTAGTTTTCTATAAATAAAAAGGTTAATACCACGGAAAACCTTAAATTGGTACAGTTGTGACAATTTTACTCTAAACTATTTTTTTGACCACAAAAAATCTCAAATTGATACACTTGTGATAAATTTACCCCGAACTATTTTTTTTTATCACCAAAAACCCCGAACTGGTATATTTGTGACAATTTTATCCTAACTAATTTTTTAATATTTTATTTTATTTTTTCGAATTTTTTCAATTAATTTTTTAATTTTTTCTTTTATTTTCTTTTCTTTTTTCCTTAATCTTCTTCATCTTCAATTTCTGGCCAGTCCCCGGACCGACGACCTGCCAGAGGTGGAAGTCGGCCCCGCCGGGTGCTGGCGAGGCTCGACCTCGTCGGCGCTGGGCGAGGCCGACCTCGCTCAGCGCCAAAGAGGTCGGCTTCGCCTTGCAACGATGAAGTCGGCCTCGCCCAACGCTAGCGAGGTTGAGCCTCGCCAATGGCCGGCGGGGCCGACCTCGCTGGCTTCCACCTTTGGCCGGTCGCTAGAAATTGAAGATGAAAAAGATTAAGGAAAAAAAGAAAAGAAAAGATAAATAAATGAATCGAAAAAATAAAATATAATATTAAAAAATTAGTTTAGGTAAAATTGTCATAAGTATACCGATTCAGGGTTTTTAGTCGTCAAAAAACTAGTTCGGGATAAATTTATCACAAGTGTATCAGTTTGGGGTGCTCAAAAAAATAGTTTGGAGTAAAATTGTCACAACTGTACTAATTTAGGGTTTTTCGTGATATTAGCCATAAATAAAATTGACTTAAATAGAACCAAATCAACGTGCCAATAGCTAAAAGTTCAAAACGCTATGAGATCTACTTGCCAACTGGATGAGAACCATACCATTAGAGAAATTGAAACAATGTCAAACGAGTTGGATGGCAAGCCTGTGTCTTCCCCATTAGCATGTATCCACTGAATCGGTACTGTTCTTTGGGACCTCTTTCTCTCTTTAAACTGAGCCACAGAGAGAAAATACGGCGACAGATCTAGCCCCTACAAATCAAGTGCATTCAGACAAAGACTAATTGTTATGCTTATCTTATGCCAAATGCAATCCGCAAGGAAAGAGATGAATCTGACTGGAGTACATGCTTATATACGTACAGTGACTTTTGCCGAAGGGAATGTGTCGGCAAGATAACCAGTGCTAATACCTACTGAGCATCCGATATCCAGAATGTCTCGAACCATGGAACCACCAGAGTGCTGTCTATGGTGCTTTTCAATTGCCTCAAGCCAATTTCCGCGGACTACTTGAGTTGCCTCATCCACTGATCCAGCATCAGGTACTGCTCGTATAGACATCGACTTTGTGGCAGGCTCTGCTTCTGCTGCAGCCTGCAAGCTTTTTGTGCAGCAACAATTTACGACTGCTTTGATTTGTATTAATTGCTTTACTAGGGTATGTTATCCTCATTATCATGTTTTGATAATTTCATAATAGAAAACATGTAAAACACCATTTGTGCAAAGTAGCGACTTCTACTTTCCGTAATAAATGGCAAAGCATTTTCAACAGAGCAAAAGATTATTCTGAAAGAGGCAGTTAAGTTTGTTCTCAAAATGATTGCTAAAGAAGACAAAAGTTGTAAAGACCAAATACTCACCGTCCATGAAAGGTTACCCTCATCATAAGCATGGAAAGGACTCAGATAATCTGTTTAAAGAAAAGTCCTTTTGTCATTTATTAGTCAATTAAACTGCAGTGAAAGCTTTGCCCACGTGAGGCTTTTCCCTCTTTTTGGTGCAATATACTTAAGAAGAGAGTGCATACATATGCTAAGGGGTGAGCCAGTATCTAGGAAAAGCATGTGGAGAAGAAAATTCAGAATAATGAGTACAAGGAATCAAGAGATGTACAATCTGGGTACCCAAGTGAGGGGTTTTGAATGCTTTCTAGCTCCTTATAAACATCTGATTCCAGAATCTGTCTCGTCATGTCTCGCCATGGGACATCATTCTTCTCAGCTGTGCTGAACATTTGCATGCGAAAGAACCGGATTAGCATCTCCTGCTTTTTTCAGAGTCACAAGATCAAGAATTTCTTTGACAGATTCTGAAAAGTAATACAATAAAGCTTCTTTCTTCTGCATTCTCAAAATCCCAACCCCAGAAGAAAACCAGGTCATTACCCATTCGCGTTTAGCCCTGGCCTTGAATCTAAAGCTTCATGGGGATCCAACAAAACAACATTTCAAACTGCATTAATCAACCAATGCTCATCCCAATCCACCTTTTTTAACTGAAAAAGAAAAATTGTTACAGATCTTCATCCTCTTTTTTTCCCAGCTCCTAGCTAGCTAACATCGCACTTCTACCAGTTGCAGGTGAACCTTCCACACCACGAAGCTGGACTTCATAACACATCGCATATTTAACTCCAACAAAAACCAAACTCATCTGAAAATACTGAAAAAATCATGCCCCATTATTCTCAATCCATCTAATATATCAAACTATGCGAACACAGCGAACACAGCGCACAATGGCAGTGTAATTGGTAATGCAATTGAAGCTGCGTCGGGTTTCATCGAGTAATAAAGTTGGACACATGGAATGAGAAGAAAGACCACCTGATGAGGACTTGCCGAGCGCCGAGCTTGAGAAGAGAGTAGATAGGCTTGAATGAGATGACGGCTCCGACCAGGCGAGAGAGCGGTGTCTCCCCTGCCCATTTGGGCCTCTCCAGCTGTCCCTTCTCGTACGCCACTTCTGCAGCGGACGATGACGAGGACGCCGCCGCTCTGATCACCAATATTCTCGCTCTCTTGCAGTTGCTCCTGGTTCTTGCATCGTGCCCACTTGCTGGCGATCCGAGATAGAGCTTCTGGGTGTTCGCATACAAAGCCATTGGAGTACTCAGAGAGAGAGAGAGAGAGAGAGAGAGAGAGAGAGCGAGAGAGGTTGGCAATGCAGACCGGAGGAGGAGCAGGAGGAGGAGGATAAGCCAGAAGCAGGATGGTGTCTACTGTCTATTGCCTTGTCGGCGTGGCGCGAAATCTAGTGGAGCAATAGTGTGTTGACACGTGGATGAGAGGGGATTCTTGATGATTTACCATACGCGGTTTCTTTCTGCTTTCAGTAATGTTCTTTTTTTGTCAGACTGCTTTTAGTAATTTTTTTTTTGGTCGAAGCATTTAGTAATTTGATCAGCGAAAAAACACCCAAAGAAGAATGCATTTGAACTTTCATGTCCCAAAATTTCTCGTTTTTTTTTGGGTTAACTGCACTTTTTCCATACCCAACCTATCCTAATTCTGGTTTTTTTGGGGGGTCTGTATCCTAATTCTGGTTGACTTTGCAACTAAAATTATCTTCTTTTTGTTCACAGCAGGATATGCTTTTGATTCCTCGAAGAAATCGAAGTTTGACAAGCAATTCATGCTCGATTTCGCTGCCGCACGAACAAAAACCCCAGTCACCGATGCCGATGGAAGTTGAAGGAGAACTGGCCGAAATGAACGGAATTTGAGAATAATAAAGTAAGACAGAACACACTGTGCCCGCAAGCTGATAAAAGTTACTCTTTAACAGACCGGCCATTCGGAGCAAGCATAACAGGAGCATTACAACTTGACTCCTATAGCATCCGACAAAGTTCACATTGGAAGATGCTAGGAAGTCTTATTGTCCGGAATCATGTCAAAGTCGGCGAAGGGACTCACTGAGACATTCTGTCTGATGGAGATCGTCTAGCGGGCTGCAATCTTTAAATGTGCTGTTGAGTCTCAACACCAACTTGGCTCCTCAGTTTTTCCCCTAGCGATCTGTCTGATTTCTTATGCCCCAGTGCTGATACTGTATTAACCGAGTCTTGGCAGACTTTGTTTGCCAATGTCCCAAGTCTTGCCAAACTAAATTTGTTACTTGAGGTGAACACCTGCAGATCGAAAATGCATAGACCGTCCAGACGTTGTGGCAGATGGGACCTAATTCCTGCTGATCATCACTAGTTTGCCGACTCGACATCAGAACACTTGACCACTTGAGTCCAGATGAAATTCGACACCGCATCGGTGAAGTGATGTTTATCCCACTGATCATCACTCCACAACTGCTCGAGATTCCTGGCATGTTTTTGCTGGAATAGCAGCCATAGCTTGATGAGTGTCCAATATTAGAGAACTACCTACCTTGATGAGTGTCCATTAGCAAGTTTTACATTAACCATTCAGGATAAGTTTCCGTACAACAGACCCCGCCCTCAAGTATAATTTCCTTAAATTATTTCATAGTACCAATGATGATCCAGTCAGTCATAGCTTCAGGCACAAAATATCTTTACAAGCTCACCTCGCTAAAGAAGGAAGAAAAGAACATATGGAACATCATCAGTACTTATGAAGATGTTCCATGTACTACAGAAGTCAACTCTCTCGGAAGATAAATTTCTCTAGCTTCTTCAAGATCTTTCACAACTGTATAATTAAGCCCTTCGCCTCTTGTTCGACACTGAGGGCCTCGGAGACTCCTCTGAATTAGAGAACTGGTTGACTATTGAACAAAGGGCCAAGTGGAGAGAGCTTGATAGAAACTGACACAATGTCTCATCTCCTTCATGGCAACTTGTCAGTACCATAATGCTTTTCATCCTTCCTTCACAGGTGGCAACCTCTGCACTCAACACAATCAATCCGAGATTGACAAGCGCTTGCCTTAGATTGGAGAGAAGACCAGGTCTGTAGTCGCAACAAATTGATGCCTTCATCGTTTCCAATTCTAAATCCAATACTTCTTGCTCCACCTTTATTTCATCAGCATCTGTTGGTATCACATACTGCTGCATGGCTTCATCAGCATTTCTTTTCAGCTGTCTTAAGCGGTTGATGGCCTCGGCAAGCAATGCTGCTTTGTCCATCTGTGACATCCAAATTTGCAATTTAGCTAACATTTCATTAATCTTAAGTTACAGCAACATTGGCATTACAAAGTGACACTGATTGCAAAAAAGACCAGAGATTCACCATGAATTCGAGTTTTGAAGCAGAAAAAACCCAGTTCTCTCGCCAGCCTTTAGAGCAAAAATCTACTCATAATGGATCTTAGAGGAATACAACTTTTGAAGAGCAGACCCTTACCAAAAAAAAAAAAAAATCTTGAAGAACAGACTCTTTCTATTTTGCGCTGGCATTTAGAATCCTTTTGAAATGACTTCTTTCAGTAGTACTTTATGGACAACAATATCGCTCTCCACAAAATTAATGACTTCGAAATGAGGCCGTTTGTCCATTTTCGGGAGAATCTCAGTATGTCAAAGGCGGATAATTAGAGCACTGCCCAAGCCATTTCTCAACAATCAACATCTCAGGTCCGATTAACATGAACGGAAAGGACTCCTTTTGGACTGCTTCTCATCATAAATATCTCAAAACATTCGATAGACAATATTTTTTTCGAATGGCACTCCCCTGTTGGTTGAACTCATCATACCAAATAAGAAACATGACAGCCCAAGTTACACGAACTCCCTTCAAAACTTTTGTTAAAAAATCCTGAGACTACTTCAGGCAGTAGCAATAACCTTATAGGCACCGACATGTTCCTCTAAAATCATGCCCTTTCGTTTGACAATTTCCCAACTCGCCCTTCAGAATTCAAACAGTCGACATCATTGTACCAGCTAAAACTGGAAACGCCTCAAACCAACAACCACAGAAAGTGCATCAATCTCTACCTTCTTTGCCTCGGGAACTAGCCCCCGAAGAGTGTCGAAATGCGCGTTGATCCTCGCTCTCCGCTTTCTCTCCGCCTCACTGTGATTCTTCAAGGCATCAACATTCCTCTCAGCAGGCGCCGTTTTCCTCTTGGCTCTCACGCAGGCCTCGACGAGCTCTCCTCTCTCACTGTCCAGCACCAACGACGACACATTTCTCTGCAGTGTTCTAAACCCCGGTTTAACCAGAGAGTCATCGCTCAAGACCAAGAAATCCGATTCGTTCATTCTCGAGCTTGAACCCGCTAGAGCAGGATCTCACAGGGAGAAGACTCGCCACCACCACTGTGAACCAGCAATGGCTCTGACAAATCTTGAACGGGGATCAAGACGAAAAAAGTAAAAATCGAGACTTTCTAGCTCGACTCACTCCGAACGATTCTGGGCAGAGAGCAAAAAGGAAAATTGGTTGCCCAAACAGGAAGAAACGCAGACATTGTTGCACGAAGTCTTCTGCGTCTGAAGTCTGGACTGCTGTTCATCAGGCCACGTGAAGGATCGAGGCTCGTCTGTGGAGAGTTCTTTGCTCACTCCTGCACTGTAAATCACAGACAACGTGGTCCACGGGGACGCAGGCAAAGGCACTCGGATTCCGAATGGAACCAAACCAGACCAAACCTCGGTCTTGTCGGCTGTTCTTTTGCTTTGTTTGCTTTTGCCTGTTGCCATTTTCTTACCATTCTTTTCACATTTTCCATCTGTCCGTTCGTCGTTCTGCGTTCCATTTGAACTTTGTCGGGTAATCTTTTCCTTTTCTTACCTCTCTGAGAACAAATTTTCCTTCTGCGCCGGTCAAATGATCTCCACTTTTTCAACCTTTTGGTTGGGACATTTCAGTGTTACTTCTGCATTTCTTGGATAGGAGGAGCTTCATGCGGGTCGGATACTCGCCAAGACTGTGATCTTTGTAAGATGATCTGTTTTCTTTTTCACGGTATTCTTGGTTCCTGATTTGGATTGCTACTTCTTTAGAGTTTGTTAGGATTTGAAGTTTAGATATTGGTTTTGTTTGCATTGTAAAGACAGCTATTGACATTGAATTTGAAAAATACCAAGTCTCTCTGCTTAGTGTGTTGCGTCTCCCTTGCGTCTCCCCTCCTGCATGTTTGCAAGTCTTACTCGTGTTGCAAATTGCGATTCGCTTTATCCTTGTTCTAACTGCGTCACGTGGTATCAGAGCGAGTTAGTTGTAGGATTAGGTAGCTTGACACAAAGTAACTATGGATGCAGCCATCTCGCCCGGGAGGTATAGGCTCTTTGACGACGTAATTTTAAATTATCTCGATAAGTTATGGAACGACAACCAAACATGACAACTATATTCGGTCATAAGATCAAATGTAATGATTACTCAGTTGGAAGCCCAACGCTCGAAGAGCAAACCGATAGAGGTAACAAAGGAGCGGATGGCATGCCATTTGCCGTTTAGCATAATCAAATTTGCAATTCCGATGTGACTCTTTTTGGTAGAAACGTGTTGAGTCAAAAGATTATATCGGGTAAACTGAAAACGTGATAACCTAATTACAAAAGTAACATAGAACTAGAGGATTACATGCCATTACATCCTCAAAAGTGTAAAATTCCTAAAAGACCTCCCTCTCTTCTTCTAATTCCAAAGTGCGCAACTTGGTCCCGCCCTCTCTTCTCAATCGAGCCTTCATTTGTTTCTTTCCAAGGTAAGAAGCTGCGGGACCGAAAGCGACCATTCACACACAAAAAAAAAAATCGAGTGAAATTGGGTCTAGCGCGATATAATATGAATTTTCACTCAATGAAGTAGCTTTTAAAGCACCAAATGATACACTCGTTCCAATATCATTTTCCCCGAAGGAATTTATGAGGTCTATAATTTTGAGTTTTGTCTTGCGAAAAAGAGAAAATCGAGTGTTTTGCTCGCCCACGTCTCTTGTGCGCCCACGTTCTCTGAAGCTTATCTTGTCCTCATCGATGACAGAAAAAAACAAATATGTCAGCTCGTGGGACCAAGGTCAATATTAATGAAACCAGTCTGCCCCATTAGCAACAACTTGTGCTTTAAATAAAGCTTGATTAAATAATTTATATACCAATTGTGAGTTTAAATACACAGCTCCGTTTAATTCGCGAAAAAATAAATAATCCTATGATATAACAACTTATACCGCTTAAAATAATTAATCGACGAAAAATATTTTTATTATTTAAATATTTTTTATTTGTTCATTTTTTATATTATAAATTATATAAAAGATTATTTTTAAGAGAATAGTTTCAAATTATTTATTTGACAATGCTTTCTTTGGACATGGTCCCCGTTTTAATTGGTTGAGCTGTTAAAAAAGCAAGAGGCTCCCCACGCGTCGCATTCAATGGCAAAGTGCTCTTCTAGCCTTTTCTTTTACCTTTTATTTATTTATTTATTTATTTATACTTTGAAAATTGGATCTAACTAATAAATATCCTTAGAAGTTTATTAAATATTATTCACAAGAATCATTTCAAATTTCAAAGTGTCGATTGCACAATTCACAAGGATACTTGTAATATTTACTTAATTAGTTGATCAATTGAAATTTCCGTAATTTGTCTAATGTGGAATTGTGTTAATTTGGAAAAGAGTCACTCCACACACACCCGATGCAACAATGTCTTGTCTTGGACAACTAAAAGTCTAACCATACATCACATACCTAGCTGATGCGTCACCTTTAGTGTCGCCAAAATAATATTAATCAAACTAAAAATTCTAACAGATAATTCGGTAATTATATTGTCTTGATTGGTGAATGTATGCACAACATAATACATTTGATCTGCTTGAAAAACATATTATCGATTAAAAAAAAATTACGACATCAAAATGAGTATTATACCAGGCTTATGACATTTTTATCTTTTTAATATCAACGCAAGAGACCTACAAGATGCGGTATCACGGTCGTAGAATCACACTGCTCAGACTATCGAGGTAATCCCATTTGATAACTATGATTTCGTTATTGTCTTGGGTTTCCTCGATAGAGTAGATGCTCTTGTTGTCCATTTGCCAATTGCATTTGCATACTCGACACATGTGGCCAATGTGTGGTCCCGGTAAATCGTGAATCGGACCGTAATCAGGAAAAGCTATCGGCAATGCAAGTTTCTAAAGGAGAAAAGAAATGGGAGATGAGCTTTGTGACAATATTAAAGGCCGAGGACCCAAAAGGCAACGCGAACGAAATTCTGATGGAGGTGGCTTGAGTCCTCAACTTGTTCAAGGATGTGATGCCTCTCGAGCCGCCGAAGAAGCTACCACCTTGAAGGGAGGTAAATCATCGAATTGAGCTAGTCCCTGATGCTTGATTACCTGTCATGACACCCTACCGCATGGCACGCCAGAGTTGGAAGAATTGTGGAGACAACTCAAGGAGTTGCTTGATGCCGGCTACATATGACCATCGAAGGCTCCGTTTGGCACCCTAATCCTGTTACAAAAGAAACGGATTGCTTCGCATGTGCATCGATTACCTGGAGCTGAACAAGTAGAAGATCAAGAACAAGTATCCTATCTCGCTCATCATTGGTTTGTTCGACCAACTTAGTGGTGCGTTATGGTTCACGAAGCTTGAATTGCGATCGGGGTACTACTAAGTGCGGATTGCCAAGAGAGATGAGCCAAAGACCGCATATGTGACGCGATACATTTCATACAAGTTCCTCATCATGCCATTTGGCCTGACCAATGCACCGGCAATATTTTGCACCTCCGCAAAGAAGGTACTTCACCTATTCGTTGATCGACTTGTTGTAATTTACCTAGACAACATTGTGGTGTATGGTCGGATGCTCGATAAGCACATTGAGCATCTTAAGCATGTCTTCCAAGTACTTTGAAGAATTGACTTGTATGTCAAGCGAATGAAGTACAAATTCGCACAATGGGAAGTACCATTCCCGGGGCACATTGTTCAGGTGGACGAGTCCGCATGGACTCGGCAAAGATTTGGGCTATTATGGAGTGGGAGCCACTAACCAAGGTGACGAAGCTGCGATTGTTCCTTGGCCTCACTAATTACTATCAACGGTTCCTCCGAAATTATTTGAGCATCACCGTGCCATTCACGGACATGCTGAAGAAGGAGAATCCCTAGCAGTGAATTGATCACTGTAAAGGGCTTTTGGTCAACTAATGCAGGCGATGACTGGGGAGTCAGTGCCTGCGCTGCCCGATCACTCAAAGCCATATGAGTGCATAATTGGCATCATCTCGAAGACCAGTTCAACGCAGGTTGCTTATGAAAATGATGGCTGCTCCTTTCTGTTTTCCCTCAAGCTTGGATGTCACCCATACCATTGTTATAGAGATGTATGCGACCCAGTTACTCGGTCAATGCGTTTAGTTTTGTTATCTGGTCATTTTCTCAACACGCCATGTTGGCTGTTTATAATTCGCTTCCTGCCGAAGGAAAGAAAGAATTCGAGGCGGCATACAGTGCGTCGTACTATCCATGCATGGATGGACATCTTGTATGAGTGCTATGAAGATGTCGCCAGTGGTAACGAGGTTCGCGGCGTCGTACTTGCCGGACGGCGCTTTTTTCATGCATGTTCTTCTTCGATAAATTTTTGACTTTCGACTCGATAGAACGAAAGCATAAAGTGGATGCTCATCCACTTCGCAGATCGAGATCTGCTTTCCCGACGGGCAAGATAAGATCAGACCCGCATGCGGAAGGCGGGCGAGCGTGTGCGAGCAGCAAGAACAGCTGGTGACCTTGGCCCATTACGTCCCGTCACAGCTGGTGTCTTCATTGCATTGATGGTGGCCCAGGTGAGGATCTCTTTCTATATCCTGAAGCTCAATTTGGTTCGCTTGGCAATCTTTTAATCTCATGGGAGATGAATAATTCCCATGCTAGTTTCTCCAGTTTCCGAGGTCTTGCGGCTCTTCTTCTTATCGAATTTTTTTTGGCGGGATAGAAGCCCGTTTAAGCCGTTATATAAACGCGCGCAACGGCTCACCTTAATTTACTATATGCACATCTAAGTTCTTCTGCGTGCCTTACTAGTACAGTTTTTTTGCAACCATAAGCATAGTTAAATTAAACAGGAGATCCTTTACAGTGTCTTACTTTTGTGAGGTGCAATGTCCTGTTCAGATTGAAATCTTGAGGAAGAAAGGACACTCGTGCTCTGAGATCATCAATGAGACCGTCATAGAAGCGGTCGATTCCTTGAATCACTTCATGCACGCCTGCGGAGTCGCTCTCATGGTCGACAATTGCTCGACGACGGGCTCAACTCGGGTCGAGGAAGCGGCACCCCCCCGCCCCCCCCACCGGTTCGATTACATCCTGACTCAACAGGCTCTGGTTGCCGTGCACAGCGGCGCTCCGATTGATCAACCGCGACCTCATCAGCAACTTTTGGCCGGATCCGGTGCACGGGAGCGATCGAAGTTTGCGCGCGGTTTAGGCCTACGGTCAATATCTTCGATAGGGGTGTCGGAACCGAACCGAGATACGAACCGAAAATTTTATGCATTTCGGTTTGGTTCGGTTTTCGGTTCGAATACTCAAAACAAACCATTCTTTTTCTTTCAGTTCAGTTTATTTCGGTTCGGTTCGGATCGAACCGAATTGAAAATACACCATTCGCTTTTTACCCTAAAAGGCTTTTAGGACCCTTTGTTGTCCTGCCCTTCCTCAGCCTTACTTCCTAGATCTTCCGGCCCCGTTCCGTCGAGAAGAGCTGGGACACTATCAACCTTGTCCTCATCCTCTTCGCCATCATTCCTTAGCAGATCCAACCGCGGCAAAGATGCGGGGTTGTCGAGCTCAAACCCGAGGTCGGACTCACGGAAGTTGTGGTCGTCGTCGAACCTGGCGATGCCGTACAAGTGGTATGACAGCTATGATCGTCGAAGCTCCAATCGGGGTGAATATGGGTTCTCCTCGAGTTCATCTAGGAGGATGACAAATAGCAGCTTGTACCCAAATTTGAGGGACGTTTGATTTACCTTCGTGTTTCTTCTTCCCTTTGCTTCACTAGAGGGATGCAGAGGTGGAGGGGCTAAGGGAGAGGGTGGGCAAGCTGGTGGATGGCCTCGAAAGGGAGAGGGCGGCTTTGAGCGATGTGAGCGGCAAGAGGGATTCGTTAAAGGTGGAGTGCGTAGGCTTGGTGGAGAAGGTGAGAAGGTATCTCGAATGAAGCTTCGAGAGGTTGAAGTTGCATAATGAGAAGTTGGTCAGGGAGAAAGAGAAAGGGGAGAGAGCGATCGAGGTAGCTTTGAATAAAAAGGAAAAAAAAAAAAAAAAAAGAAGAAACCGAAAATTAATCTGAACCAAATCGAATCAAACCAACCTAAATCGATTTTTCGATTCGGTTCCAATTTGGTTCAAGCAAGTTTTAGTTCGATTCATGAGACACCTTTAATGGTTCGGTTTGATTCGATTTTTCAGAAAAATCAAACCGAACCGAATCGTTTACGCCTCCGGGCGGTCCTCCGGACGCGGACTTTGCCCGGCCTCACCTGCGACTGCCTGCCAAATGAAATCTTTGAGGATGAAAGAAGTCATGAAATTGGATCTTACTAATGAAAGAGTGAAAGCGACATCTTTCATCATCCCTTTCGATCCGACGGCAGAAGACACGGACCCAGATAACGCGATATCTTGGCCGTAGAATCACGCAACCATTTTTTGGGCAGTTTTTTTGACCTACTCGATTGGATTGACAACGATCCGATTCCTAATTTTTCAGAGCCTCGGAAACGACGACGGTTTTGAATGAGGAAGAGGCAATAAAAGACAAAGAAAGAGATGACGGGCTTAAAGTATAACCTAATATCCCAAAACACCTTAAACTTTAATTTTTGTCCCATTTTTACCTTTTATCTCATAAAAAATCTCAAATTTTAAGTCATGTCCCAATTTTACCCTCCATTTCTTTTTGTCCCATAAAAAACTCTCAACTTTAGATCTTGTCTCAACTTTATCCTAAGCTTTTTTTTACTCCATGAAAAATTTCAAATTTTTGGTCTTATCCCAATTTTATTGTAAAATTTTTACAATCTCATAAAAAATCACAAAATTTTACTTAAGCCACAAATCTGACTCCATTAACCCTCCGTCCAAAATTTCTCGTTAACAATCAAGAGATGGAAATCTATTAAGCAAGAGCTGTTTGAGTGTCCCAAGTACTTTCCGACTGCTAGAGATAGGAACATTCCCAAGCATAAGAGATTGATAAGTGCAAAATTCGGAGGGCGATTTTGACGAAGGGTTAATGAAAATCTTTATGAAATAAAAAAAATTAAAGTGAAATTGAAACTTGACCTAATGTTAAAATTTTTTATGAGATAAAAAAAGGTTCGGGTAAAATTGGTACTGAATCTAAAGTTGATAATTTTTTATGAGACAAAAAAAAGTTTACGATAAAATTGAGACTGGAATTAAAGTTGAGGGTTTTTTATGAAATAAAAAATGTTTATGGTAGAATTAGGACATGACTTAAAGTTAGAGGTTTTTTGTGAAACAAAATGTAAAAATGGAACAAAAGTTAAAGTTTGAGGAGTTTTTTTTTTTTTTTGTATTAGGCCCTTAAAGAATGGGGGAGGGCATCTTCTTCAACCCCGTCGCTTTAATTATGTCCTCGAAACTCGTGTCCTTTCTCGACCCTCTGTCCACCGCGACGCAGCCCCATGCACGCCCTGTCGCACACACCCATGAGACATTTTTCCTCTTTACTCTTTTTTTTTTTTTTATCTTATCTCTTTTTTCTTTTCCAATTGGGCACGCAACCCGAGCTCGAGTCCGAGTACCAATCTGAGTCCTGATTCGGCATTTAGAAATTTGGAAGGGAAGGTCCGACTTGAATGCGATCGAGCCAAATCGCATGCTTCAAATCGGATCGGAATTGGATCTATTTTTCGCATAGTAAAATTCCCATTTTAACATTGTTTTATTATGAAAAAGGTATTGATCGTAGTGAATTTAACGAGAGTTATTTGTTATGAACTTCGCATCACTATTCCCTTTGATGATTTTCCCTATCCCTCCTTTGGCAAAGAGGAGCCAACACATGTGACCCAAATAAAATCATAACAACACACTTCAAACGAAATTTTTTATTTTAAATCAAATTTACCTGATTAGGTCGTTCTTCAAGTCAGTGCCTTTACTTTACACACTCTGTAATTTTTATATCCCGGCCCTCCATACGGACCGGAGTGAAAATATCACGCAGTACCAATCTCAAAATTGCAATAGCTATTCATGCTTATTCGAAAATCATATTGGGGGTTCAATACTGGTAAATGTTTTGATAAGCTTCTCATCCAGGTTGAGCACGTCAATACTGAATTTGCAAATACTGAATCGGGTCAATTCTTTGCCCGACCCGCATCCGGCCTCCGGGTTACTCCTGAGGTTCGCTCGTCACCCCCGAAATCACTCGACTATAAAAAGCCTTCGAAAGATCGCTACCTTCGTCTCCTCTTTCCGTCCCGTTCCTCCCGCGGTCACTCTGCGCCGCCTCCTTCTCTTCCTTGCTCCTCCGGCTCAACAATGGCGGCGGCGACCTCCTTCTCACCGTCCATCTCCGCCGCGGCCTCCTTGAAATCGTCCCCCGCCAAGGCCCCCCTCGCCAGGTCCCCCGCTGGCTCCGGCCTGGGGTTCCTCTCCGCGTCCTCCTCGAGCAGCTCGTCCTCCAAGGCCCTGAGGGCCGCCGCCGCCGCCGGAAATGGCGCCGGCGGCTCGGCCCTGGGGGCTCGCATGGTGTCCGTGCCGGCCATCAAGCCGCTCACCTCGCTGGACTTCGAGACCTCGGTGTTCAAGAAGGAGAAGGTCACGCTCGCTGGTCACGACGAGGTATTTGCTGCTGCTTGCTGTTGTTCTGATCGTTACGTATCGGCGTAGATAAGATGGTCGGCGTAGGACTTTTCTCCTTGGTGACTCTGTGTCGTGCCTAAAGTTTTAGGTTAGGCGGACGGTGTCGAGCAGAGAAAATGAAAGGAAGATCATTCAGAAATGTTTCTTTTTTGGACTCCGTTTTCGCTGGCTCAACGTGTTTGTGTTTGTTCATGCTGTAAATGTATCTGTTTATGCAAGGACGTCTGGTTAGAAGTAGATTCTTCCATTATGGATGTACCATTTGCACGTCTGGGAAACCAGTTTTGCTTCTTTCTGGTGTCTAGCAGAGGAATGAGAGGAAGATCGTTTGAAGATGTGCCCTTTTCAGTCCTCGACGTGATTTCATATGTGGCTGTGCATGGTTATCTCGTTAGAAGTTGATTCTTTCATTATGCACGCGTACCATTTGCATTTCTAAGAAACCAGTTTTGCATCTTTACGGTGCACACGATGGAAAGGATGAAAGTTGCTGCTCTTAATTTCGTCGAAATATCCGTTGACCGTTCTGCTCTTCACCTGTTGTAGTACATCGTGAGAGGAGGGAGGGACTTGTTCCCACTGCTGCCCGACGCGCTCAAGGGAATTAAGCAGATCGGCGTCATTGGATGGGGTTCTCAGGTACCATCTCTCAGCTCATTCCTTTCGTTTCTGGCTTTTGTATGGTCGATTTTTGCGGCTTCATTGGATATTCTTTCATGATTTCGGCAATTTCTCCTGCCTACTTCTTTTGGGACGTTATGTGGGCTTCAGCTCTTAGAGGTCTTTGAGGTAGTTCTTTCTTCTGTAAAGTTTCTGCTCTTTTAAGATATAGCAGAACAGCTAAGTTATTGTATAAGTGGAAAAATGAGACACAACCAAGGGACTATGTAATCTTGGGAGTTGTTAGAGTCTCGAAGAAGGTTGTGAAATCCACACTCTTTCCAGTGGAAGCATGGTTAACAACATGTACAAAATGGTTTTCCTCTTCCAACCTTTTCGTTGAGTTTGGTTATAACAACTTCACATTTTTTGCATTCTTGTTTTTGCTTTTTCTATCTGTTAATGAGCGTACTTTTCTAGGGTCCTGCTCAAGCCCAAAATCTGAGAGATTCTCTGGCTGAAGCGAAGTCTGATATTGTGGTGAAGGTAATATATCTCTTTAGGTTATGTAAATAACTTAAAAAGGTTGTTGGTCACAATCAAACCCTTAGCTGGTCCACAGTTCTTGATTGGGTTTGTTTGGACTGTCATTTTAAAGGGAAAGTTCACCTCACCGTATTGTTTTTTACAGATCGGACTCAGAAAAGGTTCCCGATCTTTTGCTGAAGCTCGTGCTGAAGGATTTTCTGAGGAGAATGGGACACTGGGTGATATATGGGAAACCATTTCAGGAAGTGATCTTGTGTTGCTACTGATTTCTGATGCTGCACAGGTTTGTAACGATTGTTTACCTGGACAAGTGTATATCAAATCACTGATGAAACTAGCCAAAGAAGTTGTAACTCTGCATTTGGTCTCCACCAGTGCCCCTAGAGTCCTAGACTACTTTATTTCCTTAGTTCTTTCCGTTGTTTTTGAATCTCCAAATTCCGTGTAATGCCGCAGGCGGATAACTATGAGAAAGTATTTTCTCACATGAAGCCAAACAGCATCCTAGGTCTGTCTCACGGGTTCCTTTTGGGGCATTTGCAATCTATGGGACTTGACTTCCCAAAGAACATCAGCGTGATTGCTGTATGCCCCAAGGGAATGGGTCCCTCTGTAAGGAGACTCTATGTCCAAGGCAAAGAGATAAATGGTGCTGGAATCAATTCCAGTTTCGGAGTCCACCAGGTAAGCATGCTGAAACAAAAAGTATAGCGCCCATCTCTTCCCAACCCACTTAAGCGAAAATGGGAGACTTAAGTTTCTTGAATACAGGATGTTGATGGAAGGGCCACTGACGTTGCCCTTGGTTGGTCGGTTGCACTTGGTTCGCCATTTACATTTGCCACAACTTTGGAGCAGGAGTACAAAAGTGATATCTTTGGGGAGCGTGGTGAGTTTAGCTCCGTTCTTATTTAAGTGGGATGAATCCTAAATAAGATCATAAGATATCTATCAACAAGTACGGATATTGGTTATATGGCTTTCTGTGTTGCAAGTATGTGAATGATGCTTGATTTGTGCTTGCCTTGCTCTTAGGCATTTTACTTGGTGCTGTTCATGGAGTTGTGGAATCCCTGTTCAGAAGGTACACTGAAAATGGAATGAGTGAAGATCTGGCGTACAAAAATACTGTTGAGTGTATAACTGGCATCATCTCGAAGACCATTTCAACACAGGTTGCTTTTTGGTGATAAAATCGATAGCTTCTCCTTTCTATTTTCCCTGACTCTTGGATGCCACTGATACCATTGTTAGGGAGATGTATATGACCAGTTACTGGGTCAATGTGTTTAATTTTGTTTTCTGGTCATTTTCTCAACAGGGCATGTTGGCTGTTTACAATTCACTGTCTGACGAAGGAAAGAAAGAATTTGAGATGGCATACAGTGCATCGTACTATCCTTGCATGGACATCTTGTATGAGTGCTATGAAGATGTTGCCAGTGGTAGTGAGATTCGCAGCGTTGTACTTGCTGGACGGCGCTTTTATGTATGTTTTTCTTTGATAGATTTTGACTCTCGATTTGATAGAACAAGAGTATGAAGCATCCATTTTGCAGATTAAGATTTTCTTATCCTTTCCCTACAGGAAAAGGATGGTCTACCTGCTTTCCCGATGGGCAAGATAGATCAGACCCGCATGTGGAAAGTGGGTGAGCGTGTGCGAGCAGCAAGACCAGCTGGTGACCTTGGTCCATTATTTCCTTTCACAGCTGGTGTCTTTGTTGCATTGATGATGGCCCAGGTGAGGATTTCTCTCTGTATCTTGGAGCTCAATTTGGTTGGCTTGGTAATCTTAATCTCACGGAAGATGAATACTTCCCATGCTAGTTTCTTCAATTTTCAAGATTCTCTACTTTTCGATTTTTTTTTGGTGGGATAGAAGCCATCTTATGCTGTTATATTTTCTTATCTGGATGGGAATGCGCGTTTGCTTTAATTTACTATATGCACATCTAGAATCTCTTGTCTGCCTTACTAGTACGGTTTTGCAACCATAAGCATAGTAATTAAACAGGAGATCCTTTATTCGTTGTAGTGTCTTACTCTTGTGAGGTGTATTGTTTGTGCAGATTGAAATGTTGAGGAAGAAAGGACACTCCTACTCTGAGATCATTAATGAGAGTGTTATAGAGGCAGTTGATTCTTTAAACCCCTTCATGCATGCTCGTGGAGTCTCTTTTATGGTCGACAATTGTTCGACCACAGCTCGTCTTGGGTCAAGGAAGTGGGCTCCCCGATTTGATTACATCCTAACTCAACAAGCTTTAGTTGCTGTGGACAATGGTACCCCAATTAACCGGGACCTCATCAGCAACTTCTTGTCAGATCCGGTGCATGGAGCAATTGAAGTTTGCGCACAGTTGAGACCTACCGTTGATATCTCCGTGTCTGCAGATGCAAACTTTGTCCGACCTGAGCTGCGACAGTCTGCCAATTGAGGCTTTTTGAGGATAAAGCTAAAGCGCATGTTTGCATGTGATAATGTATTATCGTGCATCTAAGTACGGTATGTGGTTATTGTATCGTATTTCCGTGTCTGAATTACTGTGAGTTTGTGCCTGTTGAGCTAATGACAGATCATGGACCCTTTTTGCCGTAATAATGACTTCATCGTGCGTTAGTTTAATGAAACTTTCTTGGATGTCAATCGCCGTACTCTTTTTGCTTGAAGATAAGCGATATCTGGTTCTATGCTGCTTATCAAAATTGATGTGATCTCAGCAAACATAAGTTTCTTTACGTGGGAGTACGGAAGCTTGAGCTTAGGAGCGAGCAAGATGGACCCCGCCCAAATCGAGACCAGACTGGACAGACCGGTTTGGTCCAGTTCCCGGGAATATTGGTTTGGTTCTCAGTTCTTAAAAGTGGAACCGGTTTTTGAGTGGTCCTTTTCCCAGTTCTAGGGGGATCGGACTGGATCGATGAATATATGTTTTTTTTTTTAATTTTTTCATATATGTAATATTTAATATATATATGAAAAATATTTGATATTGATCCTATTGGAATTGATTGTTCAATTTTTTCATATATTATATATTTTTCAATTCTTTCTATGGTTTTATGGGATCAAATTAGAACAACAAAGAAAAGAACGGAGCAATCGGTTCCCGGTTTATAAATAATATTTAATAGTGGTCTCATTGGAACCGGAACGGACCGA
Source organism: Syzygium aromaticum (assembly GCA_024500025.1). Classification (NCBI taxonomy): domain Eukaryota; kingdom Viridiplantae; phylum Streptophyta; class Magnoliopsida; order Myrtales; family Myrtaceae; genus Syzygium; species Syzygium aromaticum. Next base: position 8,486,729 of record CM044895.1, read on the forward strand.
TGGTCGGGTCTACGGTTCCAAGGCTAGCCGGTCCGGTCCCTAGTTCTAGAAACTGGGAACCGGACTAGACCGGACCAGAGCCGCTCACCCTTACCTGAGCTGTATTAGCCTGAGTTTAGATGAAATGTCAGTGTTATAGTTACATCGATTTACCGGTGTTGAGGCTGAGGGCTAGTCTGAAGACTGAAGTATCTGTTCTGAACAAAATGTGGCATCTGTTATATGATCCTCATTCTCTGTTCTGTGGGGATTGATTTGGAGTCTAAGTGGAGCAGATTGTGAAGTGTTCGGAATGTTTCTGTCAGATGGCAAGTCGTACCTGGGTGGATTTCATTACGCAGTGGTTCGAACGAGCAGAGCACGAGACATATCTTTCAAGAAGGAAATTTCAAATTCGCCTGTTCTTGCGTGACCCCCATGTGAGATACCGGCAAAATGATTTGATGGCTGAGTAACTAGTCACACTCCTCAAAATTGGTAGGAGATGATTCTCTTCTTACCGACCGTTCCCAGGAACTTAATTGATTTCTTGCGACATCGATCGACGTCCCTAATGAGACGTTCAAATTCGCCGGTTCTTGGGTTACCCCTATGTTTGCTGCAAGTGAATGTTTGCCTCAGGATTCGGTAACTTTCATGTTTAGTAAAGACACAAGGCCAATACACAAACTACCCACTCTGATTCTTTTGGGAGGAAGAGTTTGTTTTTCAGACTAGAGGTTTCATGGATTCACACGTACTCGTCTTCGATTCTTATTTCAACATATTATCTTTCGATCTTTCTCGGTGATGTATCCGGATAGATGCACCGTGCGAATTCGTTTTGCCTACCCTCTACGGAAGCCATACCCAGTTGACTTTTATCCCAAGTTTCTTAAGCGACAAGATTTTTCAAGTTGGAAATTCGAACATATTACTTCTTAAAGACACACAACTAGTGCATATACAGATACTTCTACAACATGTCAAACATGGGTATAGGACAAGGCCCTGAACTGAAAACCTTTACCATTTTTTACAGTACATGCAGCTATACGGCATCGTTCAAATCTATGCGGTAGGATACGAGGCCTTCATCGCGATGCCGCAGAGGCCTTCCTCAGCGCTGACGTCTCTCTGCATCCTCATGTATCCTTCCTCGCCCCATTCCTTGCCCCATGAGTTCTTCACCAGCCAAAATTTGGTGCCATCATCGCTAGTCCCGTATCCGACAGCAGTAATGCCGTGGTCCAAGTCGGTCCCCCAAGTGCTGGTGAACACGCCGTTAGAGTAAAATTGGAACTCGAATCCTCCTGCGTCGATGGCCACGGAGACCGGCTGATTAGCAACTGCCTTTAGCAATGCCCCCTCGCTGTTGGTGGGAACGTCTTCATAGCCCTTTATAATCACGGCACGGTTTGATTCCGACTTGCCATTGCACTTGCCGTCCGTGCCCTTGTAGGGGTAGTTCGTCTTGGTCGTGAGGCCGTGCTTCTCGACGAATTGGAATGCGCTATCCATCCAGCCGCCTTCGCATCCCTGGTCCTGGTCACCGACGTCGCAGTCGACCAACTCTTGCTCCGAGAGAGAAATCAACTTGCCCGTGGTTATTTCATTGATTCCTTCCACAGCGGCCACGGCTTAAAAGGCCCAACAGCATCCTACAATTTTGCAACGTAAACAGGACAACCAAATCAGAACAACAAACATTCTTGGAGAAGATACCATGACAACATTAGGAGTTTTAACAACATCATGGCTCTAAGAATGTCGAATAGATTAATGAAGGCAAATAATGCTCATTCATGAACTAATCTCCATCAACTTACCGCATTGGCCTTGGTTCTTAACCGGCGTCACAACTCCTTCCTTTCTCCAATCCATGCTAGAAGGCACCACGGCGACGTTTTCATACTTGAAAGAAGCGGCCTTGGTGGAGCACATGTGCTACTTGAATCGGTTTCTTGCCTTGAATTCTTAGTTGGTAAGGTCGGCGAACTGATTGACGCCCAGCTTGTAAGGCTTGTTGTTTGCCCGATTGAACGACTTGATGCCTCGTACATTTGCCTCGAATATACCGAAAAACGGCTCTGCCTCTCTTCCGCATCCTTGTACACATGCCCGTAACGGGCCATCCACTGCCCGTGCATCTCGTACATGGGATCGTCTTGCTGGAGGGCGCGATCTGTGGCTCGAGGGGCCCAAGCTCCCAGAAGCAAGATCAAAGGCACTAGAATGCAGCATCGGCTTCTAAACGATCCCATGACTTCGCTAGCAAAGTCAGGGTCGCTGAAGAACAGCAAGTAAATAAGTTTTGTGAGCACACAGAACTCTAGGCCGCACCTCAAATGTATAGTCCTAATGTTTTGGATCGTACAACTAATTTGAAGGTGGATTCATCAACTTGCCTGATAATCTGTCCTGATGGGTACATCGAAATTAGTCACATGAATCAGCTTTAATCAAGTGAAGCAGCGATCAATCATCAACGTGCCAGAGAGAATGTCCCGATACAGACTTAGCTTGTGAGATTCTTGTCATGGAGGCTCCTTTGTTCCTGCGCTAGGGGCTGGTAAATTGGACTATGCGCTTCGATTTCAGCTCGTTTTTACAGTCTTTTTTGGCCGATTCGTAGCACGTTCAATCTCTGCAATAATTTCTCGCGTCAAACGAAGCAAACGATGACTTTTGAGAAGACAATAAGTTTTGATCAGTATGAACTACGGATGACTTTCTAATAAATTGAACGTGTGATACTGAGATGTTGCGATTTGCGCGGCTGTAATGTACTTGCAAAACGATAAGGTTTTTCACGATATAGATGTAGTTAATTCTTCGCGTCACCGTGCATACGGAGTTGCGATTTTATCGCACAAAAGTTGGAAGGTCTTGCTATTCCGCTGAGATTGTTATGGTTCTTTATATTCTGTCAAATTGCAAGCCAAAAATTGCGGAAGAGTATGATGCGCTTGTATCTCAATGAATTGAACAAAACTAATCGTAATGAAAGGATGGATGAAAGAGTCCAGTAAGACATAAAACACAATAAAGTGGATATATTATACCGTCAGTAATTTTAATCTTAAAAAGAGGAGGACACACTACTAGAAGTGTAATGATGGGCGAAACTGTCATATAAATTGGAAGGACCATCACCAACACTAGCGGCGACGCAGTAGTGCTCCTAATAAATATTTAATATGACATTATTGTGATACTCGTATGATTTATGTCAGAGAATCCTATATCATAGAATTGATGTGGTGCGAAATAATTAATATATTTTAGGTTGAGAAGTTGATAAATTCGGATATAAATAAAGTTGATCATTAGTACAAAATTGGTAGTTTATAAATTATAATTTTTTTAATTTCATTATAGTATTAATAAGTTACCAAGTAACCCGGAAAAACAACTTACCGATCATTTTTTATCGGAAAGTCTTTTTTTTATACTTACCAGCATTAATTGAAATAAAATCAGCACGAAAAAAATCGGTATTTTGAGGGTAGGGGACAGTACAATTCTGCACAAACACAGACACAGACACAGACAGACCCAAGTACAATATGGTATGAAAATACTAATCTCAGGTGCTTCGTTGAATTCGGTTCCAGATTTCTCAAACAATTAGAGATCTTCAACTGGGAAATTTCATAGTATTGCTCTATATAATCATCCATGCAGGTGAAATTTACAAGCAGCGAGACTCAGCAGTACGCAGTAAACATAGAAAGTGGGAAATCTCTTGCAGTCTTTACATCACATGAGTTCATCTCTAATATTAGTGAATTCAGACTCATGCAGTAGGATAAGATGGCATCATTGCTATGCCGCAGAGGCCTTCCTTGCCGCCAACATCTCTCTGCATCCTTATGTACCCTTCCTCGCCCCACTCCTTGCCCCACGAGTTCTTCACCAGCCAGTACTTGGTACCGTCGTCGCTGGTCCCGTATCCGATAATGGTGACACCGTGGTCCAATACGAGCCCGCAGAATCCGTTGAACACGCCACCGGAGTAGAACTGGAACTCGGATCCTGAGGCTTCGATGGCCACAGAGACTGGCTGGTTGGCGACGGCTTTCAGCAATGCCTCCTCGCTGTTGGCGGGGACGTCCTCGTGTCCCTTTATGATCACGGTATGGTTCGATTCCCCTTTGGCATTGCACTTGCCGTCCGTGCCCGTGTAGGGGTAGTTCGCCTCCGTAGTGAGGCCGTGCTTCTCCACGAATTGGAACGCGGTATTCATCCAGCCACCTTCGCATCCTTGGTCCTGGCCACCGACGTCGCAATCAACCAACTCTTGCTCGGAAAGAGAAACCAACTTACCTGTGGTTATTTCATGGATTCCTTCCACTGCTGCCACGGCTGAAAAAGCCCAACAACATCCTACATTTGATTGTACAATCAAGTTAGGACAAGACTATTGTTGGAGCTGCTATTAGAATAATAGGCAATTTGAACAACATGTTGACTTGAAGAATGTGATATAGAATCAATAGATAAATGAAGGAAACTATTGTTCGTTCATGAATTTAATTCCATCAACTTACCACATTGGCCTTGGTTCTTTACAGGCGTCACGGCTCCTTTCTTTCTCCAATCCACGCTGGAAGGCACCGTGGTGACGTTTTCGTACTTGAAAGAAGCGGCCTCGGTGGAGAACATGTGCGACTTGAATCGGTTCCTTGCCTTGAACTCTTCATTCGTGAGGTCGGCAAACTGATTGACACCGAGCTTGTAAGGCTTGCCACTTTCCCGATTGAATGACTCGATCCATTGGACGTTCGACTTGAATATCTCGAAACGGCTTTGCCTCTCTTCCATGTCCTTGTACACACGCCTGTAACGGGCCATCCATTGCTCATGCATTCCGTACACGGGATCGTCTTGCTGGAGGGTCCGCCCTGCGGCTTGGCAAGCCCAAGCTCCCAAAAGGAAGATCATAGTCACTAGGACGCAATATCGGTTTCTCGACGATGCCATGGCTTCACGAGCAATGTTAGGAGTGAGAGATGAAGAAGAACAAGTCAAATAAGTTTGTGAGCACACACAGTCCCAGATTCGCACCTCAGATTTATAGTCCTTATGTCTTGGACCGTACGAAGAATTTAGGTGGTGGGATTCATCAACTTGCCTGATAATCTGTCCTGATGGGCACATTCGATTGAACATGAATTAGTTTCCATTTGCGTGCCAGATTAGAATGTTCTGAGATAGACTTGGCTCGTGAGATTCTTGTCTGGAAGCTCCAAGTTTCTGTTCGTGGGCTGACATATAGGGCAATCTGCTTTAGTTGTAACGTGTTCTTATCGTTCGTTCTTTGCCAAACTCGTAGCGTGCTGGCAAATTTGATCACTACAAACTACAAACTACAGATGACCTTTCACATTGGAGTTGCATGGGCGTGCATGTGAGCATTTAAAACGGCGGAATGGAGGATTGAACTACTTGAGTGTTTTGCTTCTCCACCTCTGCTTGGTCCAAAAACAGTTTATTGAAATTATTTCAATATAATGTCGAGGGAAAAAACTATTTCCACATGTACCCAAATATAGCCCTTTGTGCGGCTATAGTCGATTTGTAGGATGAAAAGATTTTTGCAGCATACATAGTCAAAGGGATAATTACTGTAAGAGTCATAAATTTATTATACGGATGCCAATTAAGTCATAAAATTTTCAATTTGATCAATTTAGTCTTATACATTTTGACGATTTGCCAGCGTAGTCCTTTCAACCAGTTTGGGCTGGAAATAGCTATCATGGATGTCGGCCATTCTACGTGGCACAGTCGGTGCTGACATGGACAATTTGTGCACTACAGCGTTCATGGAAGTTATTTTTTCTTTCAAAGTTATTTTTTGGTATGTTCTACTCTAACTGTCCTCTCTTTCTCTCTCAAACTTTAGCTCTTCCTTTTTGCAAAGCGCGAGAGTCGAGCCCTACACCTGAGACGAAACATTCTCACCCCATCCAATTCCCTTGGTTTTTTCTTTCGCAGTCGACAAGTAGTTTTTATTACATCATAAAGATTGGGTATATTTTGTTAAATGCATGCCACAAATCGTGAAAAGTATGATTTGGACCTACACAAAAGAATTGAACAACTTAATCTGATAAAGTACTACGAAAGAGTCTAATAAGACGCAAAAACACAATAAAGAGGCAAAATTGTCACACCTTAAATTTGTCCTCGAGAGAGGGATGGCCAAGCCCGTCTCTAAGGCAGGAAAAACCGTCGTCGAGTACCATCCGCGACAGGCGATTTCGCTGGGGTCGCTCTTTACTTGCTGACTGCATTCAAACTGGATGAAAAGAAGTTGCATGTGTATAGATAGAAAGAGAGCCTTGATAACAACAGAGACAGACACCACATCATGTGAAGACCTACAGTGAACTTGTCTATTCTAAGTTTCTGTGTTGGAGATTGTGTAAAGGGGAACTCCTGAAATTGATAAGCAGAAGTTTAAGTTGGAACTATTGCTGAATGCGCTGTCTATAACCTTGGTTTGTCGATTTAATAGCCTGACACTATCAGGGTCAATGGCTCCTGTCGACAGATTATCAAGCTATCATTTATTCGAAGCCCCCCAGAAAGTGCAAAACTTCACGAGAGCACGAACCTTTGAGGTGAGAGCAGCATACATAAATTATTGACGGGCGACAGGTCATGACAACTCGTGATATAGGGAAAAAAAGGGCGTTATGCAGATACTTAGCAGTGCCAAGTTCAATTTGGTTCCATAATTCTTGAACAGTAGGGCTATGAAATAGAATATTTGGATATTACAATCCAATCACATTATTTGCATGTACTCAAGTTACTTCACAAGATGACAGAATGCAGTAAACACACAAGGTAGAATATCTTTACATCATAGAGAGACTTCATTCATACTTATGCAGTAGGATAAGAGGCCTTCATGGCTATTCCGCAGAGGCCTTCCTTGGCGCTGACGTCTCTCTGCATCATTATGTATCCTTGCTCGCCCCACTCCTCGCCCCACGAGTTCTTCACCAGCCAAAATTTGGTGCCATCATCGCTGGTCCCGTATCCAACCACGGTAACGCCATGGTCCAAATCGGTCCCACATGCTCCTGTGAACACGCCACTAGAGTAGAATTGGAACTCGAATCCTCCGGCATCGATGGCCACAGAAACTGGCTGATTGGCAACTGCCTTTAGCAATGCCTCCTCGCTGTTGGCGGGAACGTCTTCATAGCCCTTGATGATCACAGCACGGTTCGATTCCGATTTGACATTGCATTTGCCATCCGTGCCCACGTAGGGATAGTTTGTCTCGGTTGTTAGGCCGTGTTTCTCGATGAACTGGAACGCACTATCCATCCAGCCACCTTCGCATCCTTGGTCCTGGCCACCGACGTCGCAGTCAACCAACTCTTGCTCGGAGAGAGAGATCAACTTACCCGAGGTTATTTCATTAATTCCTTCCACAGCCGCCACGGCTGAGAAAGCCCAACAACATCCTACATTTTTGCATTGGAAACAGGACAATCAAACTAGGACAACAACAATCTTGGAGAAGAAACTACAAGAAGACTAGGGGTTTTAACAACGTATTGGGTCAAAGAATGTTGAATGCATTAGTGAAGACAAATAATGCTCATTCATGAACTAAGTCCATCAACTTACCACATTGGCCTTGGTTCTTAACAGGCGTCACAGCTCCTTTCTTTCTCCAATCCATGCTAGAAGGCACCGCAGTGACATTTCCATACTTGAAAGAAGCAGCCTCGGTGGAGCACATGTGTGACTTGAATCGGTTCCTCGCCTTGAACTCCTCGTTCGTGAGGTCGGCAAACTGATTGATGCCAAGCTTGTAAGGCTTGTCGCCTGCCTGATTGAACGACACGATGCGTTGTATGTTTGCCTTGAATATCTTGAAACGGTTTTGCCTCTCATCCATGTCCTTGTACACACGCCCATATCGCGCCATCCACAGCTTATGCATCTGGTACATGGGATCTTCCCACTGGAGGGTGCGACCCACAGCTTGATGAGACCAAGCTCCCAAAAGGAAGATCAATGTCAGTAGAAGGCAATAATGGTTTCTGAAGTATCCCATGACTTCACTAGCAGATGCAAATGTTCAAGAGCAATGAAGAGTATAAAGTGATCAATGGATGAGTGGGTACACAGACTCCTAAGTTTAGCCCTCAAATATATAGTCCTGAAGTTTCGGCACGAGCGATGAACTTGGTTGTGAATTCTTCGACTTGCCGGATAATCCATGCTGTTCATAAAATAAATAAATAAACCCTTCCAGATTAGGAGAAGCAGTAATCATCTACGTGCCGGAGAGAGTGATTTGAGATGGACCGGTCCATGAAATTTATTGAAGTTCCTCTCGTTCTGTTTCACTGGACTGATAAATTGGACTTTCTGCATTGGTTGTAGCATGAATCATGATAGAGCAAGAGTCTCGGACAGGTGTGTTCAGTTTCCTTGTTGTAAATGCTTGGACAAGATGGGTAGACTGGGACTTAATTTGGATAAACTATAGATTATCGTCCTTGTACTGCATTTGAATTTGAACACTTTTATTTCGTCGAACCAAATTTAGATGCATATACGATAAGTAAATCTTAAACGAATGCATCGATTTTTTAACATCGTCGTCTAGATTAAAATTTTCGCCATTTGTGAAGAAGAAAAGAAAATCTAAGTTATTGGCAAATTCATGAGGTTGTTTATTTCCTCTAAAAGCTCCAAGTTCGACATCAGATTAATCTCGCATATGAGACCCGTGAGTAAACAAAAAAAAAAAATACTCCTGGTGTGCTTGTTTATGAGAGTTAACATTAGTGTGTTTTTTTAACCATTGTAAAAAGATAATAAATCGAAAAAGGTATTATTGTCTAAATAATTCCAATGTATTATATGAGCATAGCCACTTGAATATACTTAATAGCTAATTAAGAATCGAGATCCATCGACTGGTAACTTAAATTTTATCGCGAATTCACCTAAGTTGATCTGTTAACGAAATGTGGAGGAAAAAACACAAAGTATAGAATTGGTATTGCATATCTCTCTTCATATATTAGCAATACTTATAGAATAATTAATCAACCAATGTTATAATTATGTAAATCCACTAATTATGAGTAGGAATGAGAGCAGAACAACATGGACGGGGACGGCTTGGTCGCTGACCGTGAAGTACAGCATTGGCGACGGCCTAGTCTGTGGCAAGCCGAACCCCCTACAAACTTTAAAACAAAATCCAAATAAATTATTCATCTTGCACTAAATTGACCGAAAAAAAGTTGCAGTTGTGTAAGCGAAAAGAAAACCTTGGTCGCGATCGAGTGAAGAAATGAATTTAGGATGCGCTTATTTCGAGGAAAATGAAATTTATGAAACATTTTTTTTTCTGAATCGCTTGCGTCTAAAAATTAACGAAATTAAAATATTTTGATCGTTCACAAAAATGTTTAGACGTAAATTATTGTCGATAATGAAAATTTTTTTCATTGACTAATTATTTCAAGCGATACAAATGATCATTTTCAAAAAAATATTTTTTTTCAATCATTTATTTTTCGCGAAATAAATGGAGCCTTAATAGAGAGAAATCATGCATTGGGAAGATCTAGGATGTTATCACAATTTAAGGTTATGTGTTGGCAATTGTCTAAATGGTATATCATGAAATTGATATTCAGAAGTACAAGTTGGAACCATATATATGAATAGTAGAGCTAAGTGAGCAACCTTGGCTTGCAGATTTAAAAGTCCAACACTAGTAGGGACAACGGGTCTTGTAGACAGATTATCAACCTATAATTTCTTTGAACTCAAGAAAAGTGCAAGACTTCACAAGAAAAAGCAACCGAAACAAAACATTAACGGGCGAAATGGTTAAGATACATCATGTTATTAAAAAGAAAAAGACGTTGAGCACAGCGTCATATTTGATTTAGTTCCATACTTCTTGTACGAAGTACATATTTTCAAATAGGAAATTTCAATATTACATTCCAATCACTCAACGTTTAGATATACTTAATTTACATCACACGATGACAGTTTGCGGTAAACACAGAGAGTAGAAAATGATTCGCATCATATAGGGACTTCATCCATAGTTATGCAGTTGGATAAGAGGCCTTCATGGCTATGCCGCAGAGGCCTTCCTTAGCGCTGACATCTCTCTGCATCCTTATGTATCCTTCCTCTCCCCATTCCTCTCCCCACGAGTTCTTCACCAGCCAAAATTTGGTGCCATCGTCGCTTGCCCCGTATCCGACGGCGGTAACTCCGTGGTCCAAATCGGTCCCGCAATCTCCGGTGAACACGCCACCAGAGTAGAACTGGAACTCGAATCCTCCGGCATCGATGGCCACGGAAACCGGCTGCATGGCAACTGCCTTTAGCAATGCCTCCTCGCTGTTGGCGGGAACGTCTTGATAGCCCTTTATGATCACGGCACGGTTCGATTCGGATTTGACATTGCATTTGCCATCCGTGCCCACGTAGGGATAGTTCGTCTCGGTTGTGAGGCCGTGTTTCTCGATGAACTGGAACGCGCTATCCATCCAGCCGCCCTCACATCCTTGGTCCTGGCCACCGACGTCGCAGTCGACCAACTCTTGCTCGGAAAGAGAAACCAACTTACCCGAGGTTATTTCATTGATTCCTTCCACAGCCGCGACGGCGGAAAAAGCCCAACAGCATCCTACAATTTTGCAATGGAACAGGACAATCAAATCAGAACAACAACATTCTTGGAGAAGAAACTAGAAGAAGATTAGGGGTTTTAACAAGCTATTAGGTCAAAGAATGTCGAATAGATTAGTGAAGGCAAATAATGCTTATTCAGAAACTAAATTCCAACAACTTACCACATTGGCCTTGGTTCTTTACTGGTGTCACGGCTCCTTTCTTTCTCCAATCCATGCTAGAAGGCACCGCGGTGACGTTTTCGTACTTGAAAGAAGCAGCCTCGGTGGAGCACATGTGCGACTTGAATCGGTTCCTCGCCTTGAATTCTTTGTTTGTGAGGTCCGCAAACTGATTGACGCCAAGCTGGTAAGACTTGTCGCCTGCCCGATTGAACGACTCAATCCGTCGCACGTTCGCCTTGAATATCTCAAAACGGCTTTGCCTCTCCCCCATGTCCTTGTACTGACGCCCGTAACGGGCCATCCACTGCTCGTGCATCTCGTACACGGGATCTTCTTGCTGGAGGGTGCGACCCGCAGCTTGATGAGCCCAGGCTCCCAAAAGGAAGATCAATGTCACCAGGATGCAATGTTGGTTTCTGAAGGATCCCATGACTTCACTAGCAGATGCAAATGTTTAAAGAACAATGAAGGGTTAAAGTGATCAATGGATGACACACACTCTCCTAAAATTAGCCCTGGAATTTGTAGTCCTGAAGTTTCGGAGTGGCGACGAATTTGGTTGTGGATTTGTCGACTTGCCGGATCATCTATGCTGATAGGTACATCAAATTTTTAGAAAATTTCCTTTCCAGATTAAGAGAAGCAGTAATCATCTACGTGCCGGGGGGAGTGTTCTGAGATGGACTGGTTCATGAGATTCATTGAAGTTCCTTTGTTCCTGTTTCACTGGACTGATATATTGGACTATGTGCTTTGGCTGTAGCATCTTGGTTCGCCAGATGTGTTCGGTTTCCTTGTCGTAAATGCTCTGGGAAGATGATGAACCAAACTGATATACCCGAACCACATCTAACCCAACTTAATTTTCGTGTAACAAAAAACTCAAATTGATACATTCCTGCTACGTTTACCTAAAACTAATTTTTGCATCACAGAAAATCCCAAACTATTACTGCAATGTCACATTTACCCAAAATTTATTTTTGTATCACAGAGAATCCCAAATTTGTTACTCTAGTGTCACATTTACCAAAAACTAATTTTTTTGTAACAAAAAATTCCAAGTGACCAAAATCTTAGATTGGAAATATGCTAAAATCGGATAATTTTGCCTTAGATTGGACAATTTGCTAAAATCAGCTAATTTTTCCCTAAGAGCTCCCTCAATTTCGAAATCTACTAAATATCTAATTTTTGTGATGTAAAAATTAGTTTGGGATAAATGTGACATTGGGGCAATAATTTGAGATTTTCTATCACACAAAAATTAGTTTTGGGTAAATGTGATACCCGCTTACCAGTTTGAAATTTTTTGTAACACAAAAATTAGTTTTTGGTAAATATGGCACAAGTATACTAGTTAGTAATATTTTGTGGTATTAGTCCTTAATATATTATTGAAACTTTAAAAAATTATGGATGAAATTGTACGCCAATCCACAAACCAACATTTATAGGTTGTGGATGTTTGAGGTATTTTGGATTTAAAAATAAAAAAAGCGTGCTTGTAACGAGATTTAGATTATTTAAAAAATAAAACGTGAAAGTCAATTCGAAGAAGGTTGACATGATATCATATAACATATAATGGTCACGTGAAAGATTTCCTCCGTTGGCATAGTTGAAGGGCCTTCCACTTGAGGTGCAAATAATAACCATTCTCTTTTCTGGCCCTAAGAAGCGACGAGCGGGCCGGCGGTGGGCAGCTAGTGGGGTGGTGGTGGGCAAATGGTGGCAAACAGTTGGCGGGAGGGCGGCAGTGGGGGGTGGCGGCAGGTGGCGAGGGCGAGCAATAAAAAAAATTATTATTTCTATTTCTATTCAAGAAAGAGAAAAGTAAAACAAAAATCCATTTTTCAATCTGTTCCAAACCTATTTATGGGCTAAAAATTTGTTCCGATGGTAAAAAAAATAAGATTGCATTACCAAATGGATTTTTGTTTCAAAATTTGTTCTTGGGAATAGAAAAATAGAAAGATAGAGAAATATAATGATTATGATTCATGCCTTTGTTCACCGGCTCAGGCCTGATTTGATGAAATTGTCTGGCTGGAGGAATGAAGCTTCGTCAGCTGCTTTAGGAGGAATATTACGTAGTGTTGCTAATGAACTAACAACTATCTTTGTAACTCTAGAATAGTTCAATTTATGCTCCTACATATTATCTGGGTAATACGAAGAAAGATGTTTGATGTGAAAATTTTTACTTAGGAGCGGGGTAAGCTCTTCTATTTTGATTCACGGTTTCTCTTGGCTATATTCATCCGAGGGACAGATCGAACTTCAAAAAATAGTGAATGGTTTTGTCAATATACAAATGCATGACTCCCCAGGAATTTCATTAGTTGCATAAAATGCCTAGCTCTTGAACTTCCTCGAGGACTAGCTATTTTTATCAATCTTTCAACGAAACAAAAGGAATGACCGTTTCATCAAGAATAGATCAAGAGTGAAATAGTTATTCCTAGGGAACAAAATAGCTAGCCTGACCAGAAACTTGGGCTCCGTCTTTCTCGTGCAGAAGTGTTGTTTCGGCCTTTGCTGTCTTAATGTCAGAAGAAGGGGAAAACAAATCAAATCCTCTTACCATAACAAGATAGGGATAGACTATTCATTCTCTGACCTTAAACTATGGGTAATCGGTTCCCAGTTCCTGGTTCCCAATGACCGAACTGGTTGTCCTAGAATTGGGGACCGGACTGCACCACCGGTCCGGTCTAATGGAATGGGTCACTTTTTTTTTTCCACTACTTAATGCTATCTCTTCATGCTCCCCATTACTTTTTTTTAAAAAGATCTTAGTAAAAGAACCTAACTATGTGCTCATATATCTTCCATAATAAACAAAAATTAAAAGGCAGATTTATAAATTGCAGATCAAAAACAATAAAATAAATGCACCAATCATCTAGTTATAATGATTATTTTGGAACCATGAATGATCAAATATTAGTAATGATCCTCAAATTGAAAAGACGAACCAAAAAGCGTACTTCACTTAGGGTTTAGTTCATATTTTACTAATTTTTTGAAGAAATAATAAATAAATATATATATATATAGTCGGTCCGGCTCGGTCATTCTGGTTTGGTCCGGTGCTCTTTGGAACCGGGAACTGAACCGCCTGAACACCGGTTCCACTTTTATGAACTGTGAATCGGACCGACACTTCCGGGTACCGGACCAAATCAGCCGATCTGGTCCGGTCTGAGCGGTTCTCGATTTGGGCGATTTGTTTTACACACTGCTACCTTAAACTCAACATTTTTGAGTGGGTAAAAATGAATCCTGGATGGGCCAAGCCAGCCGCGCTGGCGTTGCCCAAGCCCGCCCATAGCAAAAAGTTTACACATGCCTGGACCAGGCTAATTAAATTTCGGCGAGCTAGACTTTCTCACGAAGGAGTGGCGTCATGCAAAAATTAAATCCTCTTGGTCTCGATGAACGACTCCTCCGTCTGCGGATCTCTGAGTGAAGTGGACAGCGCGTGCCTTATCAACATTGTTTGGTGGAATGTTTGCTTAGTAGGGAAGCTCATGCGGCGGGGACAATAGTAAGGACTGAACTTTTGCAATTGTAAATCATATTTTATGCTTTGATATGATGTGCAAATTTGGGATCTGTTGAGTGGAGAGGATCATTGAATTATCGAAGACGATCACCTTCTATCTTGTTCTTAAAATCTGTGTGAATTTGAGTTTGTCTATGTCGGTTGTCGTGGTGGTTAAACTAATTTATGAGAGAGGAGATAGACTCATTGCTCAATGCAAACATTATGGCGAAGAACTTGCCTTAACCGAGAATTGTACATATGAATGATCGAGATCTTAATATGAATGATGGAGATCTTACAACAATAGTACCATTTGACGAAAAATCTATATATTTGCCGAGACAATCCAAACTTCATATAAAAGAGAGCGATCCGCAGTTCACACCTTGCCCGCACAATGCATGAAGTGGGGATTTGATGGAGTGGATATCCACGTAAAATCCAAAAAGTAAAGATATTGCGAGGAAAATTCAAGTACATTGAAATTGGAATCACACGAGATACATGAGTTGAATGGAAGAGAAATGTGAAGGAAATAAAAAGATTAAACTCGAGACGAGTTGAATGGGGTCGTGCCTTCGTCAAGTTCTTCTTCCCACTATATCTATATGCAAATCGTTTGACCTTTAGCCGGGGGTCGGTAGTCTTCACTTCCATGCTTAAGTTTTTCCGCAGGCGCATTCCCCCATCTGGAGCATTTGTAACTCTATTTGGAAACATGTTCGCCAAGTATTCTCAATTCTTTGAACTGCGAGCTTTTAGGACGGTGGAGGATGAAAATTGACATTGATGTTAGAATTAGACGCATAAACACAACAAAATAGAAATTAAATGCAAGAAAGAAAAATCGAGACATAATGTTTTATCCTTGGTTCATCCTTAAACTATGGCTACATGGATTTCACTAAAATTAGCACATTTTATTTCTCTGTTATAACTCTCAATTTTAAGAGAAAGATACTATATACAGATCTTAGGGGTCGAGAAAGCCCTAGACCACTCAGTAGCTATTTATAAGCCGAAGCTCAAACTATTAATAAAATATGGGTCTAAACTATAAAAGTCTTTTGGCGGTTCAAGGGCGTTGCCCTTTGCGACCCCTGCTGGGGCAGTCCTCGGATCCTGCTTGTTTATCGGTGAGCGGAAACCCCATACCTTCCTATCAATGGAAAGTATGAACCACACCCTAATAATTGATATTAGAAGTATCAAAACTTTCTTAAAGAAAATCTCATCGAAAACACACATATTGGATAAAAGGGGGTGCCCATGGATAGCCACCAGGGTTATACCACTAAAATCAAATCAAGTACAAGTGATTTTACTATTTCTATTTTGCATTAATTTCTATAAGAGGGAAAAAAATCACACTGAACAAGCTCCCGCAATTTTGTTATCGTGCTCATACCGGTAATTACTAAAAGTTGCTGGAACAGTTGAAAAGAACGAAAATGTTTGGAATTCTATCTTAGTCTCAACATCATCAACTGACATCTCTATCTATCGAATATAGAATTAGTTTTAGGGGAAGTTCAGCCTCTGAATTGAGTGCCGTCGTTGATGAGTTAGTGTGTCGCGATTTCTTCAAGTGGCCGAGACTTTCGTTGGATTGCGTCCTGGAATTATTTCAGTAGTGTTTGTGTGAACTGATGGAAACTCGACTTCTCATTAGCCAGCGGTCTTCGGGGAATTGCCGGTCCAACAAGGCGGAGTCGAAAGTCATTAGACACTAGCTGTTTTTCTTGTGGGTGACTAGAATTCTTGCAGTTGCTTCCGAATCTGTCCACTAGATGGCTAGTAAACACTTCGCATTTCAAAGGAGATTGTTTGGTCTGATGATGATCGAAAACATCAGTCGGGTCGTCCGTCATTGAAATGACCAACTCAACCAATAAACACAAAGTCAAGTCAAGAAAAATAAATTGTGTTGACCCACCAAAGTATCCATCAGTAGAAATTATGCAGAGATTGTAGTACACGCATTGAAGCTAACATAACGAGTGGTGGATTTCTTCATGGATAGCTTCCAAACTAATTAGGAACGAAACTTGTCTCGGATTTCTTTGACTTTTTTGGCAAATTAATTATATTTAGGAATCAGCTTTGATACCGTAAAAATGAACTACCGTGCCCTAAATTGGATCAAAATACTAATATTGATGATAATAAACTTTGTTCACCCGAGATTCAAGAAACAATTTTGTGTCATTATTTCTTTGCATCAAGTGAAGTGACTATCTGATATTGAAAGTCAAACCCATCATCTTCACTAGAACTAGTTTCCACCCTAAACATTTCTATTTGTTCTTGATATCACTCTCCCTATTTATTTTCGGAGTCTAATTTATCTCATGTGTCAAATATTCGGTTTTAATCCTGTCTGGCCTCGTGTTTTACTCATCATTTTTCTGTATCAATAAGCATCTTAATAACTTAAACACTAATATTGTAAACTAGTTTAAGTATAAATAGTATCACCAATAGTTAATATATTTTTCCCATTCAAATCCCCTATCACGATCTCTAGTTTTGGGCTAAGTCCAACTTGCCCTCTATAATTCCATGGTTGTCTTCACTTCCATGCCCAAGTTGATTTCTCTCCACGCGCATTCCTTCATCTTGAGCACTTGTAACTCTATTTTGAAACATGTTTGCCATGTATTCTCAATTATTTAGCGTGCGAGCTTTTAGAATCGCTTGTGGGATCGACACATAGACTCAAAAAGGACAAAAATTTTCATAAAGAAAAACTCATCCAAAAACTAAAATAAATAGATAAACACATTTGGAAAAAGTGGGTACCAATAAATAGCCACAAGGATTATATCACTAAAATCAAGTACAAGTATAGTACTACTTTTATTTTGATTTCAATTTCTACAATATGGAAAACATCACACAAAGCAATATTCCGCACTCTTGCTATTGTGCTCATACTGATAACTACTAGAAATTGTTGGAACACTTGGAGAAGATTCAGGTTCAATCTCAGTCTCCACATCAGCAATCGGATACAAAAGTGGCTTCGGGGGAAGTTGTAGGTTATTGATCTCTCTTCTAGCATATTAAGGACCCGGCTCATTGACGGTCGATCATTAGGGTTCAATTGTATACACCAAAGAGCAACAATTATCATCTTCCTTGTTGTCTCTCTTTCCTCTTCTATCTCATTTATGATTTCAACCTCCTTTTCTTTGCTGAGTTGATCATAAACCCACAAAGGAAAATAAATTTGACTGGAATTCTCTGCATTTGCATTTGCATTTCTCCTTCTACCGGCCATTTCCATCAACATCATCCTAAAACTATAAACATCAGCTTTATGAGAAACACCGCCAATGTCCTTATAGAATAGCTCAGGTGCCATATATCCTAATGTTCCTCTTGCTGCAATCAAGGATACTATGCTATGATCGGTGGGATAAAGTCTTGCAAGTCCAAAGTTAGAAATTTTTGGAGTGAAACTCAGGTCTAGGAGAATATTGTGAGGCTTGATATCAAAATGTAGAATTTGCATATCACATCCCCGATATAGATACTCTATCCCCCTAGCTATGCCAAGAGAGATCTCATACATTTTCTTATAATCAAGAGAATTATCACCCACCTTAAAGAAAATGTGCTTATCCAGAGATCCATTCGGCATGAAATCATAGACAAGAGCTTGTTCGGAGTAATCAAAGCAAAAACCAACTAGTTGCACCACATTAACGTGGTGGATCCTTCCAATTGTGGCCACTTCATTGACAAAATCTTGGCCATTAGACTTTGGTTTGTTCAAAATCTTAACCGCAACTTCATTGCCACTTCTAAGCATTCCTCTGTACACAGAACCACATCCCCCTTCACCTAACTTGTGCTTGAAATTTTTTGTGATCTTTTTGATATCTGAGTAAGAGTACTTGATGGGCAAAAGGTTGTTGTGGGCTCGTAGAAATTCTTCAATGTTTGCATCCATTGCTTGGTGCCTTTTCATCCACTTATTGATTAAAAGTATCAACACACATGGACCTCCGAATATGAATTTTGCCACTAGGAAGTGAGCTGTAGAAAATTGCCCTAAGATCAGGGTAAAGCATATCCTACATTATTTGTTATAAAGAGTGTTTTCTTCACATATAATGCGTGAGTGTTTGGTAGAAGAAAGGAAAAAAGAACCATGCATACCGAGGACAACGCCGGCAATAGGAACTATATTCATTGCATCATTTAGCGCCCTACCCCAAGAAGAATTGTCTACAAAAAGAAAGATATTAATGAAGACATATAATCGGTATTAGCATTCTAATTAACTAAAAAATTAGGTACAAATTAAGAATATTCGAAGCAAAGATTTATTAAGGGTAATAAGTGAGAAGTAACTAATTTTACATTTACTACAATTAACAGTTGTATATATTCAACAAATCTCCTGTCTCGATGTGAGAAACTACGTATATGTTGTGCCTATATATGATTAACTTCTAAGGTAGGATTAACATAGCCTGGCCTCTTTACCCAAAAAAAAAAAAAAAAACATAGCCTGGCCTCTGAAAGGAAGGACAACACTGACTTTTGGGTGGGCGTTTCACTCCCGAATTTGTGAAACTCTTTATATAGAAGAAAAATTAGCAGTTGAAAAGATGAGGTGCTTTGAGCTAATATAAAAACTCTTAGAAGGAACTACATACGATTTTTTTTTTTTACGGTTTATATAATTTTGAGATGTCCAATGTGAACTTAGCACAAACTTCATTTTAGTGCTTGCTATATTTCAAATTTCATCATCATTTTGTGAACAGGGATAAAACGCAACCCGACACGATTGCTATCATCAAATTCTCTCGGAGAACGATGATTGTATTTCACAGTGAACCGGTCGCTTGCGTGTCATCTTTATCCCCTCGAGGGCTAATTCGTTTCATTGGGTTTTGCTAACACGATCAAGATGGTCAGGAGTTTTACAAACTCCACTTGCAGCTGTTACTTTGATTTTCGTAGTATTCAATCACAGTCCGTCGATTGATGCACAAGAGCTATAGCGAGAGCCAAATATTAGCATATTAATCGGGTAAAGTACTTTGCTGGAAAGGCACACTTACAGTAGTCGAATGATATGCGGTTTTGCCCTCCGCATCGAAAGCTAAAGAAGCAAAAGTGAAATGTTTTGCTCTGCGGCCACACCCAGTAGGAGAGATTAAACCCGTCGGCCATCGCATTGTGGATGTAGTTGTAGGAGACCGTACGATTCTCCCTGGACAATGCTGCTCTTTTCTCCTGTAAATATTCTGCTGCCGGTACCGACATGGTTATGGTGCAAAACTCCTCAATATCCGATGCCATCGCATTGATGACAGCGTATGAACCGTTTACAGTTATACATGGTTGGGTGTCGATATATAAAGGAGATCTCACTTGCTTTGAGCAAGACACAAAGGTCACCCTGGTGCCATCGCGGATGGAATACCGTTCATCTTCTTCAACACTGAAATTAGAGGGCATTAACTGGCGGAGAGGAAGGGAGGAACAGTTGCTCTTTTGCAGCCCGACCTCGACCACTTCCATATAACCAGTAATCAAACCCCCATAATTGCTGAGGGGGTTTATCCTTTTCACACGGTATCGGCCACCACACAAAGATAGTAAAGTGCGGTTATCTTCACACGTTAGCTCGAACCTCAAGTCACCGCAGCCTTTCGACTGGCTCTGCAATCGAAAGGGATAGCTTAAGTTACGGACCTCGCCACATGCTGAAGGTGCACACAGGTGATTGTTATGGGCATGGCAACTAATCCCAGCTTGTATAACGAGAAGAACGAGCAATAGGAAGGGCTCCATTTGGTACCTGACGTTGAGACAATTTATGCAATGGAGAGATTTTTGTTTGGCTTTGGTTATTGGGTGGAGAGGCTTCATAGAAAAAGGGATGCATTTAGAGTGACGTATCCTGATTAAAGTTGAAGAGTTGGAGTCGTCTTTGGAAAAGCCCAAGTCAAGCAATGACCCGGAGCCGTCCAAAGTCCAGAAAGTGGAGCTTCCCAGCACATTCCAACACAGCCTACAGACAGTGGCAAGCAAAAGCACCAGACATCTGAAATATGTTTTTCAGATGAAAGGACTGTAGATTACATTCATTAATATCGTATACAAATTGCTATTGGTCGATTATACAATAAAAGTCCCCGCGAGTGTTAGGTAAGATTTCGTATTTCAAGAGCAATTACAAGGGCAACATTTTCCTCGCACCACCCTTCTAATTGGTGAGTTTTAGCAGGTCAAAAAGTCTAAACCAAAAGCTTAAAGTAATAGATTAAGGCGTGATATTATATTTAAATATTATAACACTTTCTCTCACGTGTGGGCTAGACTTTGGCTTAAACCTTAAACATGGAAAGATATAATGGAATAAAAAAAATATTGTGGGCTGAAAAGATTTGAACACAGGATCTTCTACTTCGATTTATATTAGAAAGTTCAATCCAAAAATTTAAATTGTTAGGTGAAAGCGTGGTTTACTATTCAAATATTCTAACACAGACATGGTCATAACCTCAATTTAAATTGAAAGTGGATGATGTCTGCAATTATAATCACCATGTTGAAGGATGGTTGGAGGAAGTTTTCTTCAATTGGGGTTGGAGGAATGTTATAACCTATTACAATAATACTTTGTAAAATATATGTGGCAAGTATTGAAATACACATAAAATTTAAAATATATGACTGAAATCATGGGTATAGAAAATTTGATTTACAAATGTTTATTTTCAAAGCAGGTTTTTTTTTTTTTTGAAAAGCCTCAGCAACTTCGCGACTTACTAAGGGAGATATTTGTTCCTCGCTTGACACATGCATTTCCCGTTTGAAGGAAATTCTCATTAGAAATCGAGAAAATATTGCATAGACCTGTCTCTCCATGTCGGCCACCCGCCAGTCTATTTACTCATCGCCACGTGTCCATGGTGAGGCCCACTTTTCACTTTGACTCTCTCCTATTTTTCCCCTAGGTAACATGCGGTCAACATCTTCGACCAAAAAACAAAAAAGCAATCAACATCGTATACCAAGAAAAGTTTCACTGTTGCCACGTGATGGGGAGATTTCGTTAATCTTTTGTTTGATAATCGTACAAATTTAATTTACTAATACACAAGAAGATTGGCTTTGTTTCTATCAAAAGAATGATTATCAGGCTTTTTCTATTTGCTTAAAGTGTAATCAAATTCTAAAACTTTTAAAAGTATAGAAGGTCTAAAAATTATCAAATTTGTGTGATTGGCAACTTCCGAAAGTTGCACCAAATTTAGGTGACGAAAAATGATGACATTACATATTTTTTATGTATTAAGGAGACATGGGTGCCACATCATAAAAAAATCAAAAATTTAAAAAATGAAAAAGAATGTCTAAGAAAAGGAGCTTAATACCAACAAAAACCTCAAACTTTAACTTTTATCCCAATTATATCATAAACTTTTTTTTGTTCTATAAAAAACCCCAAACTTACTACATAATATCCAAAAAAACCCCAAATTTTAGCTTTTGTCTCAATTATGTCCTAAACTTTTTTTTGTCTCACAAAAAACCTCAAACTTTTACTTTTGTTCTAAATCTACCACTGTTAACTTTTTCGTTCAATATTACCGTTATGACTATTTTTTATTTTTTCGAATTTTTTGATTTTTTCTTTTTCCTTTCCTTTTCTTTTTTTTTCCCCTTTACCTTCAACCTCTAGTCGGCGAGGCTCGACCTTGCCGGCGTTGGGCGAGGTCAGCCTCACCCGCCCCTAGCGAGATTCGTCCTCACCGTGGCTAGCGAGGCTTGGCCTTGCCCAACGCCGGCGAGGGCTTAGTCCTGCTGGCCTTGTCCTCGCCGGCCGCGGCGAGGCTCGACCTCGCCACTAGCCGGCGGGACCAAGCCTTGCCAGCCACGGCGAGGACGAACCTTGCCAGAGGCGGGCAAGGCTTGACCTCGCTGGCGTTGGGAGAGGTCAGCCTCGCCCACCCCTAGCATGGGCTCGGCTCCGCCGATCACTGACAATGCTCGACTTCGCCGGTGTTGGGCGAGGCCAAGCCACGACAAGGACGAACCTCGCCAAGGGCGGGTGAGGCCGACCTCGCCCAACATTGGCAAGGTCGAGCCTGATCGGTCGCCAGACCGGTCAGAAATTGAAGATGAAGGGGAAAAAAAGGAAAAAGAAAAAATAATAAAAAATTGAAAAAATAATATTAAAATAATTATTAACGATAATATTTGACGGAAAATTAACGGTGGTAGATTTGGGACAAAAGTAAAAGTTTGGGATTTTTTATAAGATAAAAAAAGTTTATGATATAATTGGGACAAATGCTAAAGTTTAGGGTTTTTTTGGGTATTAGGTGGTAGATTTGGGACAAAAGTAAAAGTTTGGGATTTTTTATGAGATAAAAAAAGTTTATGATATAATTGGGATAAAGGTTAAAGTTTGAAGTTTTTTTGGATGTTGGCTCAAGAAAAGGAAAAGAAAAATACCAAAAATGAAGTCAAATAAGGAAAAGAGAACCTGAGAGAGAGATGGCCGGGAGCCTTGATGAAGACTCTCACTCAACCACACGCCAAGGCTGCTTGTCATCACTGCGAGTAGGCTAGGGCCTACAAGCCTTTGGCCAGATTAGGGAGAGGGTTGGCCGACCCTAGCAGGGTGGCCGTGAGGGCCAATCAACACTCGCTTGATGGCGACGATTGGTGAGGCCTTATGTTCTCTTAGTTTGGCCATGTTGCTTTTATTTGGTCGAAAAGCTAAACATTTCATTCATTAACCAACAAAGGATAATATAAGTTATGAGTTTTTGAACATAAAAGATCCCATAAAGGTGAAAGTGGTTCTATGAGCCAGTCATGAGATAGGACTTTCTTGCGTTGAGATTTTGCTATCTAGTCTACCACTTGGCTTGATTCGGTGGACTATAAACCAACTTAATAGAATTGGACTAAGCTAGCACATATATCTTCGCGTTTCTCCAAGATAGCCTACAATTCCCATCGGCCTGGGGCCTAGCCCCCGATGATATTTACAAGTGACAAGCTATCGGAACTCAAGACCATGTGCAGATCAGTTTTCCTCCACAGTTCGAGTTTACTTTGGCCATACTGCTTCTCCAATTCACCGAACAATTTTCAAGTCTGTCCAATTCGTTTTATGCGATCAGCAGGTTAAGCTGATTGGGTTTGGGTCTCATTAGCGGTGGTCACAGGATCGCGTTCCAAATCCATGGACTCCCCTCTGATGCAATCCAAGCAAAGCAAGATACATTTCCCCTTCCCCCAACCAAGCTCCACGTATCATGACAACGCCACTCACTTATGGAATTGAAGACCTTTCGAAGACTAGTTAGTGGCGTCTGTGAAGAGATGGTTCCTTTCATTGCGATTCACGCATTTTCTCAGGCGTACATCTACTTGCTGGAAATGGCAATGAGATGTATGTCGGGGATTGAGTGTGTAATGCATCTTGTTGAGTGTTCGGGGAGAAAGAGTTTCTGCGAGAACGCTGCCGAAGGACCCAGTACTAAGAAACCTATCGCTTGCTCGCAGTGACGGCCAGTGGCCCTCGCCCGTTCCCTGACGAGGGTCGCAGGCAAAGTTGGGGGCTGGCACTGCCCCCTTTCTCATCCCTGGCGCCACCCTCTTTACCCATAGATTGGGATCTTCACTATTGCAAAAGGAGGCATAACATATACTAGAGATAAATAAAAATAATTCTGTTAGTATTTTCCGTCACTGAAAATGAACAGAACTCAGGAGAACTCAACTTTATTAATTGGACAAATTTGAACATATGATTACACTTTTTTAAAGTTTTGCTATTTAATACCCTTTCGTGGTGATGTGTTTTAAGACTTTAAGTGCATTTATCCAAGAAAAAAAGAGCAAAAAGTACTGCTTATGGCTTACCTATTCATAACCTCAGGTGAGCAAGGCTCGACCTAATGAATATTCATAAAATATCATTCATCAATTTTAGTTTTCGCCGTGTTTATCACTCACTGTATTGCTCCAAAACCCAATAAGCTTTCACTGCACACTCCTATTTAAGGATCTCAATCTCACTAAGCAACCCTACACACACTGTTGGTGAATTTGCTTTAATAATGAGTAAACACATCACCTACTGAGCAAGTAATTTACCATACTAATAAAAGAAAATCATGCAGATGCTATTAGATGATGCATATCATGTAACTAATCCTATCGATATGTACAGATGGGCGCACAAGTAGGATTCTAGAGTTGGCCCATACATGTTCAACAGCTGGCTCTCACCATTCAGCACTCTGTCCCAACAAAGTTCAAAAGGTGGCATTGACGGCGTAAAACTGAAATACATGTGGTACTTAGTTCTTACTGTGCAAATATATCATTACCATACATATGATGCCGTTTAATTACCTTACTCATGTAATGTGGCAAACGTGATAAGTGCACATTAACGTATATGATCCTGTTCACATATGGAATATAAGATATGATTTCCTTCCTAAAGCACTAGAGAAGGTGTGAACGACTTACAACATGAACCCTCGGGATTTAACTTTATCTTGTCATTCATTCATGGTTTCCCCTTCAGGATCAATCTCTCTTCTTCGTCTCTCTTTTTTCCTGTTTTCTCTCGGTAACAGAAGTCCTCTCTTTGGCCATGAGGAAATATAGATGCATGGATGATCACATCTTGCATGGCCAACTAGTTGTCTCCCAATCAAGAGCATGCATGGACAACCGTCCATTTTGTGCATCAATAAACCTGTATGAGTCCCGATTTCTTTCTGGTTTTGCTTAATTTATTGTATCTGACTATTGGTTTGCTTAATTTATGTAAACAACATTTATGATTGATACTTAGATACCCCCGAATGGTGTCTATTTAATCAATATATCAAATGACATTTTCACATGTTATGAAAAACTTTATTGTGCATTTATTTAGTCTATGGTATTATTTACTACTATCACAAACTAAAATATTATTCGAACTTTTAAAATTTATGGAAAAAATTGTATGTGAATCTACAAATCAGCATTTTTAGGGAAAGATACCAAAAAATTCATAAACATATTATGTGGATGCCAATTCGAGTATAAACATTTCAATTTGGCCAATTAAATCCTAAACATTTTGACAATTTGCTAATTGAGTCATTTCGACATATTTTGACTAGAAATCGCTAATATGGACATCGGCCATTTTATGTGACACAAATGGTGCTGACGTAGACAATTTTTATAATTTTTTATTATTTGTATAGTTTTTTTTATTTCTTTTATTACTATTATTTTTTTGCTTTGTGTCCCTAGGCAAGGGTTGCGGCTCTCGTCAGGCCGCGAAGGCCTTGCTTAGTATGGGTGAGGGCAGGGCCATCATGGCCTTGCACTTTGCAAGCTAGGACGCGAAGGCTCTCTCCAAATCTGGCCAAAGGCCATGACCTTCGTGGCTACAAGTGGAAAAAAATTAAATAAATAACTAATAAAAAATAAAAATTGTTCCTTACCAAAAAAAAATAAAAATAAAAATTGTAAAAATTATCTACGTTAGCACCAATTGTGCTGTGTAGAACAGCAAGTGTCCGCGTAAGCAATTTTCGGCTAAAATTGGCCGGAATGACTCAATTAGCAAATTGTCAAAATGTTCAGAACTAAATTGACTAAATTGAAAGGTTTATGATTAAATTGGCATCCGTACAATAGATTTATGATTGTTTTGGTAACTTTTCTACATTTTTATGATATGGATGTTGAAGATACTTTCGATTTGAATAACCAAAAAAAAAAAGGCAGATAGCAAGATGTAGAATAATTAAGACATAGATAAAACGCCAATCCAAACACTGTTAACCTGGTGTCGTACGATATGTAAATGTCATATGAAAGATTTTCTCCGTTGGCTCGGTTAAGGGGCGGTTTAGGCCCCTTCCATTTTGTTCACCCGGCCGGGCCTAATTTGATCAGAATTACAATGAATGAAAAATTCGATAAAGGCCAAGAATCCAAAATGAACTGCTTTTCTTTCCCCCTTTTTTTATTAATTATTATTATTATTATCAATGGAAGTGTGGGATTAGATCTTAGATCAGTCCCACGAGTCAATCCTTGTTTCTGACAATGGTCGTCCCAGTTGGGCCCAGGATTTGGGCTTGAAAAGGTCGTGCCAAAAATTTTCCATGAAAATGCTCGTTATATTTAGACAAAACATTCCACATTGGCCCCATCGGAAAGTAGCAATTTAGGGTCCGTTTGGTAACATTTTTATTTGCGAAAACAATTTCTATTCAGAAATAATTTTTTCTATTTCAATTCCCTGGACGAATTTCTGAGAAGAAGAACGTGTTTAGTAACCCCACAAAATTTATATTCCTAAGATAGAAAAAAAAAAACAAAAATGCTTGTGATATGACCATAAAAATTTCTATTCCCAATTTTGTTCATTTAATTATAAAAATATTAGTGGAGGTATTGGTTGTGGAGGTGTCGGAGGAGGTGGTGACCGGAGCAGTGGAGGGGACGGTGGTGGAGATCTTGGTGGAGGAGGTGTGGGTGGAAGAGGCATTGGAGGTGGGGGTGGAGGTGGTGGAGGTGTCGGAGGTGAGTCAGGTGGTGGTGGTGGTGTTGGAGGAGATGAGAAGGGGTTGAGGTGAGCCTGGGGGTGGTGGAGGTGCCGGAGGAGGTGGTGACTCAAGCGGTGATGGTGGAGGAGGCGTGGGTGGTGGCGGCAGGTGTGGCGTGGGTGGTGAAGATTTTTTTGTTCCTATTTATATTATTTTTCTTTTTGTTCCAAGGAATAGAAAAATAGATTTTTTTTACATTTTATTTTTATTTCAAATTTATTGTCCACAAAAAATGTATTGACATTATCAAACGGATTTTCGTTTTTTTTTTCTATTCAGGAGAACAAAAGAACAGAAAAATACCTTACCAAAAAAAAAAGAACAGAAAAATAGAAAAAATAGAAACGATAGCAAATGGAGAATCAAAGGTTGCAACCAAATCCGAAAATTTAAAGTCAGTCCATCAGCGACATTAGCTGTTCTGTCTTTATATTTCGAGTGCCCTCGGCCAAATAAGTACATAGCTGTGACTGTACATAAAGACTCATGTGGGATGAATTGGTGCTAAATCATGCCCATAAAGTACAAAGAAAGGACATAGTGCTTTGTTTTATGCTTCGCTCTCATTAATTCCTACAAGTTGCAAGAAAGTTCTTGGGATTGGGGGCTTTTCTACTGCCATAACCCCCTCCAAAATCTGGACTACCTGGGTCATAGTTGGCCTATCTCGCTCGCTGTCTTGAATGCACCAGCAAGCCACTTTGCATGCCCTGCATAATTCTTCCATCTCCACGAGTCCGTCCAATCTGCGGTCCACAACTGGCAAGACTTCTTCTCCTTTGGCGATTGAATTAGCTACCTGAAGCGGCAGATACTCGCGCATATCACTGTTCAGCTCCCCAATGTTTCTCTTTCCCGATATGATCTCGAAGAGCAGCTTTCCGTAGCTGAAAACGTCAACTTTGGACGTGATGGCGCCTCCCGCAATCCATTCTGGTGCGAGGTACCCTCTGGTTCCCCTCACGGTGGTAATTACGCGGCTGACGTCCCGTCCCAGGAGCTTTGCGTGGCCGAAATCGGCAATTTGTGGCGCGAGTTCCGAATCCAACAGTATATTCTCTGGCTTGATGTCGCAGTGTATGATGCGATCTCGACACCTCTCATGGAGATACTCCAATCCTTTAGCAATCCCGATGGCGATGCCGTATCTAGTTTTCCAATCGAGGGTGTTGGAACCTTTCCGAAACAAATGAGCTGCGAGCGAACCATTTGCAAGGTACTCATATACTAGGAACCTCTTTGTCTCTTCTGCACAAAAACCGCGGAGACGAAGGACATTGACGTGCTGTATTGTTCCGATCGTTCTAACTTCCGCAATGAACTGTTTGTTACTTTGGTTATGGTTCGCAAGTTTCTTCACTGCTATTGGAGTTGAGTCTGGCAGTGCTCCCCTGAAGACAGAACTAAACCCGCCTTCCCCAATTTTCTCGGAGAATTTTTTTGTCGCCTTCTTCAGAACTCTATATTCAAAATGCATCAAATGATTGTCCGCTGCACTAGCAGGCCGTCTCCTCCTAATGGTCACCAGCGACCCACTGAGGACCAAGAGAAAAGCTACGGACACAACTACGACTGCTATTATGAAATTCGAACTGGGTTTCCCCTTTTTCTTACTTTCTTCCTTCAAGCCTGACCCCGCAATCCGGACATAGAAATCTCTCAAAACTGCATCATTGGGCGAAAGTTGAACCAAAAATTTGTCATCCGTCCATATCCGACAGTTTGCACTGTAAGCATATGCACTGCACGAACAGTTGCTTAAGCAAAACAACCTACATGCTTCGATGTTTTCAACCATGAACGCATCAGAATTTTTCGGCAAGCGTGTATTAGGCATGACGAAAAAATTATCTTTCCTGTCACCGCTACACTCTGACGCAGATCTCCTCTTGCATCGGCCCAGATGATCTTCCAGCTTCAGATGATCTAAGTGTCCAAGAGTGCAATCACAAACTGGTGCGCCGCTCTGATTGCAGTTAGAAGAAGCACCACAAAAGGGATAAATCTCACACGTTTGCGTTGGCTGTGTCCAAAGCACTTTCCACTCCTGGATATGCTTTGCCCATACTAATTGCTTGAACAGCCCCGTTGATTCGAGCACAATCCTAGAAAGATTATAAGGAGCAACTGGGGAATATATGAAGTAGGCCTCATTCTCATTTGAAACGAAGGAGAAGTTTACCACGGTTTCCTCTGTTACTGAGCTCTGATGCCTGAACATATCGCCAGTCCAGTCAGCACTATTCCAGTAGGCTTCCGACCTGTTATATAGCAAATACTGAGCTCTTCCTTCTGCTCCCGTGCAAGCAGAGAATATCCCGGGAGCTGGATCATCTAAATCTCTCCATGCCACCAAAACTGTCCTTTCCGACGTAAGTTTATTGAATCCAAACTTGGCACCAGGTAACCACGTATCAGTCGGATGATTGAAACTCTGCCAAGCAATAGACACATCAGATGTCTTCCTTAAAATGAAGTTTCCATTGTCAAGGAGCACTCCTAAAGTCAAATTAGGCATGAGCAATGTTGAACCGGTCGACCAGATTTGATGCTTGGATGAAGTCAGTATGACTAAATTACTGTCCTGAAGGAGCTTCAACTCCGAAGAGAATGGGTCAGACACAGGGTAGTTCCTATTCGCAATCCAAACCAGAGTCTTCTGAGGTAATCCTTTGTACCAAATGCCAATATAGTGGTTACCAGTGTTACCTGGTGAAAAGAAGCCCATCTCAAATGTTCGTCCTTGAGAGATTAATGTTTGGTTTCCGGAGAGAGACTCACCGGGAAATATGGTATCTGTGCTTATGGACAAAGAGGGGCCGAATGAAATAGAGTAAAGAAGCAAAATATATGGAAACATTTCTGCGTTTCTGCTTATGTAACTCGTCTATTGTTGCTCTTTCTTTCGCAACTACGGTTTTGACATGGGGAGTTAGCAGCTCTAAGGCTTTCTGATAAAATCTTGATCTCTCGTTAGCCAGCGGTCTTCGGGGAGTTGCCGGTCCAACAAGGTTGAGTCAAAAGTCATAAGAAACTGGCTGTTTCTCCCGTAAACGCTTAGCATTCCAGAGGAGGTTCTTTGGTCTGATGATCGAGAAGATCAGTTGGGGGTCATCTATCATTAAAATGTGCAAGTCAACCAATTAACTCAAAGTAAACTGTATGGACCAACCAAAGGTCCCATCGGTGGAAATTATGCAGAGATTGATGTTGGCGCAGAGAAGCTAACATAACACGGTGGATTATTTTATGGATGGCATTCCCGTCAATTAGGTAGAAAACTTATCTACAGTTTCTAAATTTGACATTTTTGGCATATTGATTTTCTCTAGAAATTAGCTTTAAGGTGCGTTGGGTAATCATTCTATTCCCAAAAATAATTTTTGCTCAGAAATGAATTTTTTTTATTCCATTCCCAGAATAATTTTTAAGCATTTGAAAGCGTTGGTAACTGCTCAAATTTATATTCCCGGAATAGAAAAGAATAGAAATGCATTTGGTAACTATACAAAATTTCTTTTTATTAGTAATATTTTGAATATTTTAATATATCTTTTTTTTTCTTCTTTTCTTTCCTTGGCCATGGCCAGGTCGCCGGTCATTAGTGAGGGTGAGGGCTGGACTCAGAATCAAGAATTAATTTTTTTTTATACCTGGTTCTGTTTCAAAATTGATTTTGGGAAAAAATTGGTGCCCTGGAACAAAAAATTTACCAAATGGATTTCTATTCTTTTTTTGTCCCTGGGAACCAAAAAAAAAGGAATCAAGCACTGTTTGACCGGTTACCAAACAGGCCCTTAATATTGTCAAAATGAACTATTGTGGCCTAAATTGAATCAAAATCCTTGAAAGTGAGACATCTGTGTTGAAATTCATTTTAGTGCCAATATATCATAAGTGACATATCGCAAAGATGAAAACGAGAACACATAGTAACATTCATGATAATAAACTCTGTTCACCTGAGTTTCAAGCAACAATTTTGTTTAAGTCACACTACAAAAAAAGTTGGTTTTAACCACGAATTTTGCCACGAAAAATTTGGCAAAATTCGTCGCAAAACAAATTTGCGACGGAAAAAAATCTGTCGCTAACAGGCCGTCGCAAAATTTTGCGACAAAAAATTTCAATTTTTGTGGCTAATTTGTGATGGAAAAAAATTCGTTACTAATTATTCGTAGCAAAATTCGTGGCTAATTTGCGATGGAAAAAAATTGGTCGCTAATTATTTGTGATAAAATTCATGGATAATTTGCGACGAGAAAAAATTCGTCGCTAATTTGCCACGAACTAAATTTGAGGTAAAATTCGTCGCAATTTGCAACGAACTTTAATCGTGGCAAATTATTCATAGCAAAATTCGTCGCTAATTTGGAACGAACTTTATTCATGGCAAATTATTCATGGCTAATGTTCGTGGCAAAATTCATCGCTAATTTTTTCAAATTTATTTTGTTTTTCGCGAAATTGCGACGAATTATTTTCTTGGCAAAAATTGTTGCTAATATTTCGTGGCAAAATTCGTGGTTAATTTGCCACGCAAATTTTTTTTTTTTGTATTTTGCGACGAACTAATTTGTGGCAAAATTCATGGCTAATTTGCCACGAATATATTTTGTGGCAAAATTCGTTGCTAATTTGCCACCAATTTTTTCCCAATATTTTGCGACGAACTAATTCGTGGTAAAATTCGTGGCTAATTTGCTATTTATTTTTTTTTTCAATATTTTGCGACGAACTAATTCGTCGCTAATTTTTTTCAATTTTTTTTTTGAAAGTAGTTGCCGAGCTTATTCGTGGCAAAATTGAAGCTAATTAGCCACGTAAAATTATGAATAATTTGGTGACGAACATTGTTTCGAAAAGAATTTGGCGACGAATTTTAATGAATAATTTAGCGAGGAAGTTAGCGAATTAGGGACGATTTCAATTTGAAATATAATTAACAGCAATTATAAACCTAGTACGAAATATGTTTAACATTGATAGAATCACAGTTAAGACAAGAACAAACACAAAAAAAGAAAGAAATGGAACAAAGCACTAAGAAGTTCGGTCACTTGTTGCGAACTATTGATCTTGCCAATAAGTTCTTTCACGTAGTCACATAGTCTATAGTGTCTCCATGAATCGAGGTCCGGTTCATGTGCAGCGCAAACATCACAATATCAAACTCCTAACCCCTCTTAATTTTTTGACATCTATTCAATAGCAAAGAGAGATAACCGAGCATCAGCTTGATTAGTCCATTTTTTTTCTCGTGTACATATGCAAAAACAGTTGTTGAACTTTTAACAGAATCGATACATGTGCATTGAACAAATGCAACAAATAATAACTTGTCCTATAAATAAATAGATAATACTGAAGCATGCTTACCCTCTAGTTTGGAAATTTAACTAGCAATCATCAGTAGCATTATCATCATTATTAGCATTATCATCAGCATTAGCATCAGCATCATCATCAGCATTGTCATCATTGTACCCATCACCTACTAGATTAGTGGGAGGTACATGAGGAACGTCATTGTGATCGAGGTTGAGGTATCGCATGATCAATTGCAAATGTTGTTTCAATCCACGAATTTCTTCGTCCTTTCGTACAAGCAAATGTTTCAATTGGTTCAATTCTTGGGTAATTTGCTCCTTGTGTTGTGTCCTCCTTAAAAAAGCCGCATTGGAGGATGAAGTTTCGGCAGCCGACGTTGTATTCATCCTTGACAAGAATTCCATCCCAAATATTTGACCTTTTCTCATTCCACCCGATACCTCTACCCATAATGCCATACTGTCAACCGATGGCTCGGACGCAGCAACACCATCACCATCACCACTAGCAGCAATGCGCATTACAAGTTCATCATATTTGTCCTAAATTAACAATATAGATAAAAATAAAAAAACTTCATATATATAAATGCAAAATGTAGCCTAACATACCTTAATAGCTTTTGCACGATTGCCAGTCCATATCTTTTTCTTTTTTTTTTTTCTGAAATGTGCGTTCAAATACAGCTATAAAGCTCGGTTCTGTCCCCAATTCATCTGCCTACAAAATATAAATATGAATGAGTAATAATGGAATTAACTTTTACAACATATTTAATAGACTTACCAATCTTTTCCTATGCTCCTTGATATTGATGGTGCCCCCAGCATATGTGGTAGACCCTTCACTAGAACTAGAAGCTCAATTCTTCTTATTTATTTCACTGATTTGCTTATGCTTTTCGGTGTCCCAAGTTCTGTTAATTTCCGCCCAATTGTCAGCTGTAATAAAATCCGGCTTTTCTTTACTTCTCTTTGCTCTGTTCATCACATTTCGCATGTGATCACCGGCTTTTTTTAAAAAAATTCTTCTAACTTCTTTCTCTTTCGCTTCATCTCACATGAACTTTTGCTGCAAGCAATCAATGGAAAAACAAGTGTACACTCAGTATGCTAAACCGAACTTAGTTTGAACGGAAAATAGAAAGACAAAACTTACCTTGAACTCATTCCATCACAATTCCTTTACTTCATTTGGAGCGGTGGTCCAAATACTATACTGTCCCTTCCAACAGTTATTGATTATTTTATTATGTTTTCTTACAACATTCATAGCATCTGTGAATCTACAAACGGGTTATAACGATATCAACATATGTAGCATCCGTGAAGCATACAGACAATTTAGTTGACATCCATAATAATTTACATATACTTAAAAAAATAAAGTACTTACGAATCTCCAAATGGAATATGATGAATCGACTATTTTCTTCATCATTCGAGTGTTGCATTGAAGGTGATGGAATTGAAATAGATTCAGTTCGCAATTGAGGGTCAGAGGAAGCGCCAATATGTCCATTAGCATGTACTGATTGAGAGTTAGATGAAAGGGCAGGGGAAGAGGAGAGGAATGGGGACAAGGACGAGGAAGGGGAAGGGGAAGGGCTTGGTTTTCTTTCTGAAGCTACCCCACGACGCATATGACCTCCACATTTATACTAAAAAGTTGGAAGGTTAGACAAAAATGTTTAAAAATATGAATATGTATTAGGCGACACATAATGTTTAAAAAGTTGGAAGCTTTTACCATTTTGTTTTTTAGAGCAAAAAAGAAACTTGGCCCTTGATAAAAAGCAAGCTGTTCGAAAATGTCTACGAGCTTAATTTCTGGTCGTACAACAGCAATAACCAGCAGTATTCCGGAAAATGAGCAATGAAGCTAACGGCCAAAATAGGCAACTCAACAAATAGAAAGCTTATATGCTATTCTAGTATTCTTTTTTTATATGTACAAAATTTTTCACAAAAAGGAAGAAATCAATTTAAAATCGATAAGCAACAGTCTAGTAAAGCTACGAATATCACATATAAATGCCCAAGCCATATACATGCCCAGAATGCTTATAATCACATATAAATGCTCAGAATGCTTTCAAAGTAGTGGGTACATTCAACTAGTCTAGTAAAGCTAGGTTAACTCAAAAATTTCCATTTGGAACACTGTAATTTGTAAACAAACATCATAACATAGACTTGCATTATATAATTTGCAAGAAATCAAAAGAGCATTATAAATATTTTATTAAAACATAATAGGCTATTTTTTATTGGTTTCAATATTCAAACATAGATATAAATAATAAAATGATTCCAAAAGGCCAAAAAAATCGAAAATCGGGCAAAAAACATTATTCACCAGAATGTTTTTTTGCTGAAAAACGCATCTAAACGACTTCGAAATGCCCAAAAACGACTTGCATCACAGCCAAAGGCCATTTCTACTTGACCGACCAAATTTCATCTCATTCCGACCACATTTCACCGAATTTCAAACGAATTTCAAAACAATTGCATACAAATTTCAACCAAATTTCAATCCAAATTTGACCAAATTTCATCTCATTCCGACCAAATTTAAGCTCGACCAAATTTTTTCAAAGCGTTTCCACTTGGCAACTAGTCTATTTCATTTTGTTTCGCACGAAGAGAATGTTGTTCACGGGCGAAACAGAACGGTTCTGTTTCACCCACGAACAGCACCAACAGAATGCTGTTCGTGGGTGAAATAGAATGGTTCTATTTCGCCCACGAACAGGACAAACAGAATGCTGTTCGTCAGCAAAACAGAACCGTTCTGCTTCGCCCACGAACATCATGAACAGCACGAAAAGAATAGAGAGTGCCCACTTAAGCAGACCACCAGCAAGCATATTTTTTTTAGAACAGAAAACCTTAAATTTGCCCACAAAACCAGCAAAACCAAAAAACCCTAAATTGAGACACAAAACCAGAAATACCAGCAAGCAGAAGCAGAAGCAAAACCAGCAAGCCAACAAGCAGAAGTAGCAGCAAATTCGTCCACGAACAAACCAACAGAAGCAGATGCAAAACCAGCAAGCCAGCAAGCATAAGCAGAACCAGCAGCAAATTCGTCCATGAACAAACCAACAGAAGCAGAATGCAAAGCCAACAAGCAGAAGCAGAACCAGCAACAAATTCGTCCACAAACAAACCAACAGAAGTAGAATGCAAAACCAGCAAGCCAGCAAGCAGAAGCAGAACCAACAGTGGAAGCGGAAGCAGAAGCAGAACCAACAGTGGAAGCGGAAGCAGAAGCAGAAGCACATCGTCCATGAACAACAACAACAGAAAAAAGAACACAGTTTGTGGCCAACAATCGTCCAACAAACAACAGAAGCAGAGCAGAAGGAACTGTCCATTTGGAAGAGAGTTAGAGAACATACCTTTAAAACTCTTGCCCGACGATTCGCACGCTCGGTGTCCTCGCACTTCCCAGAGTCCGCGGCAAATTGCAACGCCGATAATCGTGCTGAACAACGTCGAAGAACGCTAAACAACGCCTAAGAATGCCGAAGCTCAGTGAGATTCCTTAAAATTGAGAGAGAGACAGAGACAGAGATGGAGACGGCAAAGAGGGGCAAAAGCAGAAGAAAACCCTAATCAAGACAGAGAAGTAATAAAGACAGCAATTTGTAATTTCTGCGGAAATTAGCCACGGATTTAAATTCGTGGCAAATTTGCCATGGATTTAGCAACGAATTATTAAAAAAAATATGAAAATCTCATTTTCAATTAAATTCATGACTAAATCTATGACAAATTTGCCACGAATAAACATCCGTGGCTAATTCGCCACGATATTAGCCACGGACTTTAATTTTGTCGCGGCAAATTTGAATCCAAATATAAAATTGTCGCGGCAAAAGCTAATATTTTTTTTGTGGCTAATGACGAATTTTTTTTTAAAAATTCCAAAAGAAGCCTATGTTTAATTTTTTTAAAATCCGTGGCTAAATCCGTGGCAATTTGCCACGTATTTAGCCACGAATTTCACAAGAAAGACCAAAACAAACCTACTTGTATTTTAAAGGAAAACCGTGGCAATTCCGTGGCAAATTGCCACGGATTTAGCCATGAATTTGAAAAAAAAATTCCAAAACAAACTTATTTCGTTTTTTTACAAATCTGTGGCAACTTTGCCATGGATTTGGCCACGAATAAGAGAAAAAAATTCCAAAACGTACCTATATTGTTTTTTTAAAAATCCGTGGCAAATTTGCCATGGATTTAGCCACGGATTCTTAAAAAAAGCCCAACAGACGCCTATTTCATTTATACTACCGCACACACCCTTAATTCATTTTTTTTTCTCGACAATACCGTTTCAGTAACGATAATAGCAATGAAATAATCAACACCACCATCAACAACAACAATAATAATAAATATAACAATGACAATAAACTCTTGTCGTAATAATAATAATTATTATTATCATTATAATAATTACGACATAATCAAGAAAAAGTCTCAAAAATGTTCATATTCACCTTCATCTTCATCTTGATCTTCATATTCTTCGTGGCTATCATCATCGTCATCATCGTCGTCGTCGTCGTCGTCGTTGTTGTCATCATCGTCGTCGTCGTCGTCCTCATCATCTGTCTCAAACTCAGATTCTGCAACACATTGTAAATTTGATTCCCGAATTTCAGTTAGATCTACATCTATCATTGCTCCACATGGATCTCGCAGCGTTGGAAT
This sequence comes from Syzygium aromaticum, assembly GCA_024500025.1. Taxonomy (NCBI): domain Eukaryota; kingdom Viridiplantae; phylum Streptophyta; class Magnoliopsida; order Myrtales; family Myrtaceae; genus Syzygium; species Syzygium aromaticum. The sequence goes on from CM044895.1 coordinate 8,523,810, forward strand.
GTTATATTTCTCAGTATGAACTATGTTACAAACTTCTTCTTGTTGATGTGATGTATCCTTCCAGTGTTCCTTGATTTTTCTTCGTGCTTTGGTTTTACATACAGCCCATCAATTAGTTTTGTCACGTTTCAAACTAGGATATGATACATAATATACTTGAATTGCTTGTTGTGCCAATACAAATGGTTCATATTTCATATAACTTTTCTTGTGATTTATTTCAACCAAATTAAACTTCGTATGCACATTCATTCCTTTGACGGTGTCAAATCACATGCACTTAAATAACACAACCCGCATTAATGGTCCGAGGTACTATATCTCCATGATTTCATCCAACAAGCCATAAAATTCTGTTTTTGAATTGCCACTATTAGATGACCGAACACACACTCCACTATTCATTGTGGCTTTTCCCGTTCCATATTCTTAAGTGTGAAAATTATACCTGTTTATGAAATATGCTGGCCAAGTTCGTACCGTTGCCTTTGGACCCCATGACAGATAATATAACAATCTTTGCTCTTTAACTTGATCATGATTACTATGGCCCTATAGTCACACATACAAAGTCAATAATATATATTTAAATGATGTATCAAATATTAATAACTTTGTTTCAGTCCACAGGCAGCTTACATATGTTTGGAACCATGCTGCAAATTATTCATCGCACAAACGGTCAAACTCATTTGGTGGTAGTCCATACATTGAATTTTGAAAAATCCTATTAACAATTTACATTTACATATTAGTCAATATTCGACACGCAATACATAAATTTGCAAATATACACTTACTCGAAGTATGGCTCCACTTCTGGATTGTTCAATAAAATATATGTATGGGCTATCTGTCGTTCTTCGTCTATTAAGTAACGAAACTTACATCCGCTGCATGGCTGATCGAGATAATTGAAAATAGAGAATGTTTTGCAATTGGGATTAATGGGATCCTCATCATTTCTTCCTGCTCTCCGCCTCTTGCACTGCATGTGTGGCTCAAAATAGTATTATGCAAATATTGTCACTTCTTCTACAATATATGAATTACAAATTGAAGCTTCAATACATGCATTATTCTTCACTTTTTTCTTCAAATGATATAAAATCTAGTTGCAATAGAAAGAAGTTTATCATAACACAATATATAGTAAAATGTTTTGAAATTTATTTAAAAAAAAATTTTACCTCTCAAATAGATACATCCATCGAAATTGGACGGGACCTCCAACTTTGGCCTCATAAGGCAAGTGAACTAAGAGATGCTCCATTGAATCAAAAAACGATGGAGGAAATATTATTTATAAGTTGCAAAGAATAATTGAAATGTCTCTTTCTAGTTTCTCCATGTGTGATGCTTTTAACACTGTTGAGCAAACATCGTGAAGGAAATTACTTAACTCCGTAATGACGCCCCATACAAAGTTTGGTAGAAGTTCCTTGAAAGCTATTGAAATGAATCTTTCCATGAATATGTGACAATCATGACTCTTTAATCCTGTCAACTTGCATTCATTCAAATTAACACACCTCTTGATGTTCGAAGCATATCCATCAGGAAACCGCACAGATTTCAACCATTGACAAATGACTCGTCTCTGCTCCTTATCAAATGTGTAAACTGCTTTTGGTTTGGGTCCCCTGCTACTTGCATCCACATCTAGTGATGGCCGATGACAAATACCTCTCATGTCTATTCTTGCATTCAAGTTGTTTTTTATTTTTCCAGTGACATCCATCACAGTATTTATGACATTGTCGAAAACATTCTTTTCAATGTACATGACATTAAGATTATGATGAATAAGATGGGCTTCCAATATGATAGATCCCAAAATATACTGCGTTTAGTCCGCTTATGTGTACTTTCGTATGCAATAGTTGTGCCATGAGGGTTTTCAACAATAGTTGGAAAGTTCTAGACTCGCTCCCAAATTTGATTACCGGTCAATCTCAATGGAGAATGTGTTCTTTCAATCTTATTCTTGATGAATACTTTTTTGTTCCTTTTGAATGTATGATTTGGCGGCAAAAATTGTCTGTGACAGTCAAAATAACTGGGTTTTCTTACCATGCCTTAATCTGAATGACTTCGATCTCTCTAAATATATCGGACATCCTAAGATCCCAGCTGTACTCCATCCAGATAACATTCCATAAGCTGGAAAGTCATTTATTGTCCAAAGAAGAGCATCCTTCATTACAAATGTTTGATCGGATGAAACATCAAACGTAGTGACACATTTAACCCATAACCGTTATAACTCTTTAATCAATGGTTTCATATAAATATCTATCAACTTTTTCGGATTTTGCGAGCCAAGCACGATCAATGTCTAAAACATATAAGGTGTCTTCATGCACATACCGGGTGGAAGATTGTACGAAGTTAAGATAACTGGCCAACATAAATAACTTTTTCCTGATTTTCCAAATGAGGCAAATCCATCAGCACAGAGATCTAATATGATGTTTTGAGGCTCTATCGCAAACTCAGGGTATGTTCTATCAAAATGTTTCCATGTCTCTGTATTTGAAGGATGACACATTAGACCCTCTTCTGATTTATGATTTGCATGCCACGTCATGTGTTCAGTGATGGCTTGAGACGTATAAAACCTTTGCAATTTGGGGATTAAGGGCAGATAAAACGTTTGCTTGCATGGTGTACGCTTCTGATTACGACCCTATCTCATGTTAATCTTGTACCTAGGTTGGCTACAGAATTTGCAAAATTCTGTTTTTTTATCATCTCTCCAATATAACATACAACCCCTACTACAAACATCAATCCTTTCAACTAAAAGACCTAAGTTATCTATTAACTTCTTCATATCGTAAAAATCACTTGGCATGATGTTGTCACAAGACAATGTTTTCCGCATTACTTCAATAAAAGAGTTGAAGCAATTCTCAGACACATTATACTCTGTCTTGATATTTAACAATCTTGCTGTCACTGATAATTGACTGTGGTTGTCACAACATGCCCATAAAGGTTCATCTGCTGCTTTCAACACTTTCCAGAACTGATTAGATGGAAGAGTTTCATTACACACATTCTCACCATAACCTATTACTCATATCTCTTTCAATTGATCAAGAGTAGGAGTAAAACTAGTATTTGCATGGTTCGAATTTGACATAACATTTGACCAGTTGCATCAATGACCATCCTCTGGTATAGGTTCAATTGGTCATAATAGCTACATTCTTCCCTAACTGAAAATTGGTCACTTATTCGATATCTTTCATCAGATATAAATGGTTCACCATGACAAGTCCAATTATAGTAGTTCGGAGTAAACTCAAATCTACAGAGATGTTCTCTAACTTTATCACACACATGAAATTTACCATTACTGCACTTGTTACACGGACAACGTAATTTATTTCAATTCATTAACTCATATTTACTACTAGTAAAGTCCAAAAATAGTTCAAACCCAGTACGAAACTCATCAGTCAATTCTCGGTGTCCAGGTAAGTTCTTATTATATATCTACGCTCTGTTTCTTTGCATTGTGTTGATATAAAAATAAAAAATTATCGTGAAATATTTAAACCATAAAATTTTCTTAATTACAACCATAACATTCTAAAATTTTCAAATGTTGTTTTTGACGAAACAATTACTTTGAAATTGAATAAAATTAAAAAATTACCATGGCAATAAGACTTACTTAAGTATTTGACTGAAGTCTTTGTAGTAGAAGGTGATCAATTTGATGACAATTGCAACATTAACTTCAAATGGACATGTACCTAAAAACAAAAATAACTTCAGATTTTGGCTAAATTTACAAAAAATGTTGAATTTTTCTTTTTTTGAATTTTTTTCCCGAATTATTTTTTTGCATTTTTTTTCTGAATTTTTTTTCAAAATTTTCTTTTTCAAATTTTTTTTCCAAAATTTTTTTTTCGCTGGTCCGCGCAACCGGCGACCAATTGCGGCCAGTCACCGGAGGACCTCACCGGCCATGGGCAGCAAGGTGAGCGGTGGTCATGGTCGCTTGACCTCATCGCACAGATCTACGGCGAGGTCGAGCGGCCATGGCCACCGCTTGACCTCGCTACCCAAATCTGTGGCGAGGTCGGGTGGCGACCATGGCCGCTGCCGTTGAACCTCGCTGACGAGGCAAGGACGAGCGGTGGCCATGGCCGTTCGGCCTCGCCGCAGATCTGGGCGAGGTTCAGCGGCGGCGGCCATGGCGAGGCCTCTTGGCCTCGCCCATGGTCGGCGTAGTCTCACCGGTCGCCAGACCGACGACTGGTGACAAATTTATAAAAAAAAAAAGTAAATTAAAACTCATTAAATAATGAAAATTCAAATCTAGCTACGAATAATTTTGCGACAGATTTAGCCACGCCACTTACCGGTAGAAAAGCTTTACCGAAACTGATTTGCATGCGCGTTTATCGAGAGAAATGAAAGAGCGAGAGGGAGGGAGAACAACAAATAACGATATGAGAAATTAGCAGGAAGCAAGAGAAATTGGGGGTAGGGGTATGATACAAGTAGTGAGGCGGACAATAAGCGAATTAGCGACGAATTTATTTTCCATCGCAAATTAGCGATGGATTTATTTTTTTTTTGCAAATTCCATCGCTAATTAGCGACAAATAAAAATAAGTTGCTAAATCCGTCGCAAATTAGCAACGAATAATTTTTCATCGCAAAATTCGTGGCAAATTCGCCACGGATTTTTTTTGTCACAAATTTCAGTGGCAAATTTGCCACGAATTTTTTTTCGTGGTCAAATTCGTCGCAAATTTGCCACGAATTTTTTTTATGGCAAATTTCATCGCAAATTTGCGACGACATTTTTTTCCGTCGCAAATTAGCAACGGAAAATAAATTCGTTGCTAATTCCGTTGTAAATTAGTGACGAATTTTTTTTGTAGCAAATTTCGTCATAAATTAACGATGGATTTTTTTCCATCTCTAAATTCATTGCAAATTTGCGACGAATTTTTTATTCGTCGGAAATTAGCAACAAAAAATTATCTGTTGCTAATTTGCAACGTAAAAAAAGTTCGTCGCAAATTAGCGATGAAAAATAATTCGTCACTAATTTCCATGGCTAAATCCTTATTTTTTTATAGTATCATTACCCGTTTGTATGAACTGTTTGCATTAAGTGAACCAGCAAGCCGGTATGAAGGTCAAGCCCAATCATATTCACGAGAATTAGTCTCCATCCTAAGTATTTCCATTTGTTCTCGCTATCATGCTCCCTACTTATTTTCGGAGTTTAAAAGTTATTTATATCATGTATCAACTATCCATTATTAATCTAGTCTAACATCGTATTTCACTCATCACTTTACTCTATCGATAAGCATTTTAGTAACTTAATACACTAATATTGTAAATTAGTTTTGTTTTTTTTTTTTGTGTAAAATGTAAGCATTATAAAGTAGATGAAGAACAGTAGCTTAGGGGCATTCCCTAGCATTACAATAGAGCTAATAGTTCAAAAAGATAGAGGTAGGAAGCCTCTATATAGTAGCCAAAGCAACATTTGTCTAGGAAGGTCTAATTTTTTGGAAGAGCAAAGCTTTACCTCTTACATTTTTACTCACGTTAGCTAGAATAATATAGATGTCAAATGACTTGTTTTGACATCGCTTACGATTGCACTCTATCCAAATGCCATATATGGTTGCTAGGAAAGGATACCTTGAGGAGTTTTGCCGCCAAGTCTTTGCCTTTTATTGCCCTAATCATCCATCGAAGTCCCTCGTTCCATCCTCCTAGAGGACACATAATCCCATGTTGTGCAAGGATACCGCACCAAATGATGTCTGTCCACTTACATTGGAAGAATAAATGTGTTATGTTTTCTATACTGGCCCAACATAAGTTACATTGGATATTAATTGAAGTCATCCATTGGCCGATAATCTCTGTTGTCGGTTGTCTGTTTCTATAAACAAGCCAGTCAATAAAATTGTGTTTGTTTATTCCACTAGTCCAAATCAGGTTATACCACTCCACAGCTGGTCCCACATGTCTGAGTTCATCATAAATTTATGGGCAATAGTACCATGGGCTATAGATAACCAAAGTTAAAATAGGTCGCAATTTAAGGAGACATCACCAACTCTAAGCCGTACTGCCTCTAATGTTGATCTGCGTAATTGGAGTGCCTCTATATTTGGTATTGTGAAACCATATACTCCAAAAGGAAGAGGATGGCCGATTGATGAGGTTCATATCATGTGGTCTAATAATACTTTGTTCCATAAGTTCAAATCAAGCAATCCTAATCCTCCTTCCCTTTTAGGTGAGCGAACTATTTGCCGTGCCACCTTGTTCGATCCCTGATTTACTGTATTACCTACCCACAAAAATTGATGGATTCTCTTCTCAATCTCGTATATGGTTTGCTTTGGAAGTAAGAACATTTGCATCCAGTAGGTACAGATGGAGATGAGGACTGCTTTTGCTAACTAAAGACACCTTGCACAACTCATATACTTCATGCCTCAACTTTCAATTTTCTTAAAGATCTTGTCAGTAAGACTTTTACAGTCTATGTGAGTGAGTCTCCTAGTAACAAGGGGAATACCCAGGTATCTGATAGGGAGCATACTTGTGAAAAAAGGCATGTGGTCTAGTATAAGAAGCTTCTCATCCTTATTTAATCTAGAGAAAAAGATTTGACATTTGTTAGGGTTAAATCGTAGTCTCGTGAGAACTGCAAATTCGTCAAGGGCATCAACAAGACAAATGACAGATTCCATATCGCCATGTGCAAATAAGAACAAATCATTAGCAAAGCATAAGTGGGTAATCCGTTGCGTTTTGCAGTGCCAGTGATACTTGAGCAGAAGCAGCAACTTTTGCACTAACAATTCTATTAAGAAGTTCCATAACTAAGTCAAAGAGGCATGGAGAGAGAGGATCACCTTGTCGTAGCCTATTAGTACTATTAAAATAGCTGATCTGTTCACCATTGAAGTTGATTGAAAATCTTAGTGTAATGATGCATTCGGATAATAGATCAACCAAGTTCTGAGGTGTGATTATAGCTTTGAGAACCTCAAGAACCGCATCCCATTTTACCATGTCATAAGCTTTCATGAGATCAATATTTATTGCCACTTGTTTACCTTTGTCTCCCCTATAGTAGTTGTACAATAGGTCTTGGCACAATAAAATATTCTCTGAGATTTGTCACCCAGTGATAAAAGTTGTTTGGTTGAGGTCGACGATCAATGGAAGCATGCAACTTATTTGCTCTGCAAGTAGCTTAGATATGATCTTGTATAAAACATTGCAACATGAGATGGGTCTGAACTCCTTGAGGTAGGATGGGTTTGGGACCTTCGGCACAAGGGAAATTAATGTGGAATTTATAAATTTCAACGTTCTTTTTGAGGAGAAGAAGTCCATGACAGCTTTCTCAATGTCCTAGCCTATGATGGGCCAAGTGCATTTGTAGAATAGACCGTTAAAACTACCTGGACTCGGAGCTTTGAAGTCGTTGAATCCCTTTAAGACTCTGAGGATATCTAAGCTTTGAAGTGTAGGTAAGGTAACAAGAGCATTGACATGTTCATGAAATAAAGAAGTATATCTCTCATATGGAATATTTGTATACCTGGAGCTATCAAGAAGGATCTGATAATATGATATAATTGAATTCTTAAGAACACCCTTTTCGGTAATAATAGAGCCATCCTGGAGTTTGAGATGAAAGATCCTATTCTGGGCACTCCTTCGCATCATGGAGGCGAAGAAGACCTTACTATTATTGTCACCCTCCTTGAGCCATAGATTTCTAGATTTCTATTTAAGCAAAACTTCTTTATGTTTACTAAGAGCAAGTAACTCCTTAAATTATGCCTTTTTAGCATCCCGAGTAATGGAATTATAAGGATCAAGCACAAGCTCTTGTTGAAGTAAATGTAGGCTCTTCTTAGCCTGCTTTACCTTTAAGTGTAAATCACCAAAATAAGATCTATTCAAGCTCTTCAGTTTTCGTTTTAATGTCTTGAGCTTCTCCACCACAATGAACATTCTTGATCCTTGAACTTCCTGTTGCCAACAAGTGGAGACCATAGGCAAGAATCAAGGCTAGCAGTCCAGAAATTAAAAAAATCGAAAGAAGATTTCCTCCTCCTATTTGTGGTGTCCAGTCGCACTAAACATGGGGAGTGATCGGAAAGCCCTGGAAGTAAGAATTGAACTGAATAGAGGTTATATTTATCTCGCCATTTGCATTAATCAAGACTCTATCAATTCTACTTGCTTTAAGATTATCCCTTAAGCTTTTGTTTGTCCATGTGAAGAAAGGACCCATAGACGGAGGCTCAATCAGTGCAAGTTCGTCAATCATGGTGTTTAGTTCCTCTATACCTAAAGCCCAATGCACGGTGGAGCCGATCCTTTCATTTGTGTCCCTTGTTTCATTTAAATCCCCTATTAACAACCAGGGCCGGTTTCTGGTATGTTTGGTAGAAAAAGTTGAAATGTTGCACTATAGAAACCCTCGTTCAACTTCAGTGTTGTACCCATAGATGGCATATAGCAAAAAACGGTCCATCCCCGGTTTTTCAATGAGACAATGTATGGCTTGTGCAGAAACCCCCAACACGTTTAAATTAAGAATGGAAGGCTTCCATAAGATCCATTTTCTTCCATGGCTCCCTCGTTCAACTTCAGTGTTGTACCCATAGATGGCATATAGCAAAAAACGGTCCATCCCCGGTTTTTCAATGAGACAATGTATGGCTTGTGCAGAAACCCCCAACACGTTTAAATTAAGAATGGAAGGCTTCCATAAGATCCATTTTCTTCCATGGCTATTGCGCATGTAGTTAAGCGTATAATTCCAGCCTCGGAAACCACTATCAACAACAAAATCAGCATTCTCTTCTTTTATTTTGTGCTTAATTTGTGCTCAATCAAAACGAGAATTTGGGGATCATGGGACAGAGCAACATATATTCCCCCGTTCAATTCCCGTCATTGTCTCTAATTTTGGTATAATTCCAACTTGCCTTATATGATTTCATGGTGATCTCAGTCAATCGCCTGTTATTTCTTTGCTCAGTCGACATAGTATACTGTGATTTTTTGTCTCAGACCAACCCAATGTTCATTAATCGGTTCCTTTCTGACCCTGCAAAACCCGATCCGCATGACATCACATGCTCAATTTCTGCTCATTTTGGTAAAGTAGGCGGCTTCTCTGTGTTTCCTCTGTGGCATGTGCAAGTCACAAGCCCATTTTGATCAACCTCCCAATTAGTTTAAACGTTAGGATTAAGGAAGGGAGTTGGTCTTCTTCTTCATATGGGACATGCGGTCCAGGTCGAAGATTTCTCAGGAAAGGATGGCCAGCGTAAACGTGGGTGATCGGGCGACTGTCGAGGGGGGGTAAGGTATAGGTTTTGGTGGGACGGACAGAGCTTGTGATGGATCGGTGGAGATAGGGGAGGGACTCGTTGCTCAATGCAAACGGTATCACGAGGAATTTACTTAACTCACGTGAAACTAGGATATTACATATGAATGATCGCGAGTGTGTAAAGATAGTACCATTTGAAGATAAATCAAGATATGCCGAGTCCATTCAAATTTAAGAAGAAAGAGAGCGATCAAGATCACTCCACAGTTTCACACCGCGCTCAGAGAGTGCATGAAGTGGGGATTTGAGTGCAAATCCAAGTGAATTGAAGTGCAAAAAGTGAAGAGTTTGCAAGGAAATTAAAATACAACGAAATTGAAAATACCCGAGAAGGAAACCAAAAGTTAAACATGTTTGCCATGCGTTCCGGCAAATATGCTTGTCCTGTTCTTCATCACTGAGTGATGGTACGACTGGATTATTGTTCTCAAATCTTTTAACTGCGAGCTTTTAGGACGATGGAGGAAGAATTGACATTGCGACCCAAAAGGACCCAAAATTTCGTAAAGGAAACCTTGTGCCAAAAAAAAAAAAAAGGCACATTTGGAAAAGGTGGGTGCCAATAGATAGCTAGAGGATATACCACTAAAATCATGTATAAGGGATATTACTACTTTTATTTTGCATTCAATTTCTACAAGAGGGAAAAATTCATGCAAAACAATTGTTATTGTCCTCGTACTGGTAACTCCTACAAATAGTTGGAACACTTGAAGAAGATTAGAAAGTTTCTAGTTCATTCTCGGTGTCGCCATCATCAAGTGGCCTCTCTGTTGGATAGAGAAGTGATCTTGGGGGAAGTTGTAGTTCATCAATCTCTCCTTCTAGCATATTAAGGACTTGGCTCATCGACGGTCTATCACTAGGGCTCAATTGTATACACCAAAGAGCAACGATTATCATCTTCCTCATTGTCTCTCTTTCCTCTTCTGTAGCATCAACCATTTTAATTCCCTTTTCTTTGCCAAGTTGATCATAAACCCTCAAAGGAAAATAAATTTGACTTGAATTCTCTACATTTACATTTACATTTCCCCTTCTGCCGACCATTTCCATCAGCATCATCCTGAAACTATAAACATCAGCTTTGTAAGAAACACCGCCAATATTGTAACATTCTCAATTTCAGTTCCCGAAAAATTGCTATGGATCGATTTGCCAAGGGATAAGGGATCAGTCTTGAACGCAGCACGTGCCCTACTCGTACCTGTGAGCAGGGAGATAAGACTCACTTCTAAGCCAGCCAATCTTCTTATATCCTTAATTTTGCTAAAAATTGAGTTTTGCTTAATCAAATCTGGTGGTTTTCTCATTTGGACTCAATTCGTGTTCTTGTTTTGGAAAACCTAGATTCGGGTCCTCTGCACCTCTTCGTTTTGTTATTTTTTTTGAAAATTTTTGTGAACCAAATTTTAAGAAGGGAAAATACCATAAAAAATCCCAAATTATGCTACATTGATTTTTTTTTTTACACAAAAAATCTCAAACTATGTTATTTGTGACAAATTTATCATGAACTTTTTTTTGTAACAGGAAAAACCCCAAATTATGTCACTTGTGACATATTTACCCCATAATACATTGGCCCATGGGCATTTTTATCTTTTTACTTTTTTTTTTTTTTTTCCTTTTTTTTTTTCTTTTCTTCTCTGGCGAGGGTTGCTCTCGCCAGCGTTGAGCAAGGGCTGCCCTCGCCCGCAGGCCGCGATCCTCGATGGCCACAATTGAAAAAAAAATTAAATAAATAACTAATAAAAAATGAAAATTGTAAAAATTATCAATGTCAGCACTAGCTGTGTCGTGTAGAACAGCTAGCGTTCACGTCAGCGATTTTCGGCCAAAATTGGCCGGAATGAATCAATTAGCAAATTGTCAAAATGTTAATAGATAAATTGACTAAATTGACTAAATTGAAAGGTTTATGATTGAATTGGCATCAGCACAATAGATTTATGATTTTTTTGATAACTTTTCTGCATTTTTATGATGTGGATGTTGAAGATACTTTCCATTTGAATAACCAAAAAACAAAAAGGCATGTAGCAAGATGTAGAATAATTAAGACGTAGATAAAATGCCAATCCAAACACTGTTAGCCTGGTGTCGTACGATATGGAAATGTCATGCGAAAGATTTTCTCCGTTGGCTCCGTTAAATTGGTTGTTTAGGCCCCTTCCATTTTGTTCACCGGGTCGGGCCTGATTTGATCAGAATTACAATGAATGAAAAAGTCGACAAAGTCGATAAAGGCGGCAGAGGAGGCGTGGGTGATGGTGGCAGAGGTGGCGTGGGTGGTGAAGATTTTTTTGTTCTTATTTATCTTTTTTTTTGTTTCCAAAAATAGAAAAGTAGATTTTTTTACATTTTATTTTTGTTCCAAATCTATTCTCCGCGCAAAGTATACTGACGTTATCAAATTGATTTCTTTTTTTTTTTCTATTTAGGAGAACAAAAGAACAGAAAAATAGAAACAATAGCAAATGGAGAATCAAAGGTCGCAACCAAATCCGAAAATTTAAAGTCAGTCCATCGGCGACATTAGCTGTTCTGTCGTTATATTTCGAGTGCCCTCGGCCAAATAAGTGCATAGCTGTGACTGTACATAAAGACTCATGGAGGATGAATTGGTGCTAAATCATGCCCATAAAGTACAAAGAAAGGACATAGTGCTTTGTTTTATGCTTCGCTCTCATAAATTCCTACAAGTTGCAAGAAAGTTCTTGGGATTGGGGGCTTTTCTACTGCCATAACCCCCTCCAAAATCTGGACTACCTGGGTCATTGTTGGCCTGTCTCGCTCGCTGTCTTGAATGCACCAGCAAGCCACTTTGCATGCCCTGCATAATTCTTCCATCTCCACGAGTCCGTCCAATCTGCGGTCCACAATTGGCAAGACTTCTTCTCCTTTGGCGATTGAATTAGCTACCTGAAGCGGTAGATAATCGCGCATATCACTGTCCAGCTCGTCGATGTTTCTCTTTCCCGATATGATCTCAAAGAGCACCTTTCCGTAGCTGAAAACGTCAACTTTGGACGTGATGGCGCCTCCCGCAATCCATTCTGGTGCGAGGTACCCTCTGGTTCCCCTCACGGTGGTAATTACGCGGCTGACGTCCCGTCCCAGGAGCTTTGCGTGGCCGAAATCGGCAATTTGTGGCCCGAGTTCCGAATCCAACAGTATATTCTCTGGCTTGATGTCGCAGTGTATGATGCGATCTCGACACCTCTCATGGAGATACTCCAATCCTTTAGCAATCCCGATGGCGATGCCGTATCTAGTTTTCCAATCGAGGGTGTTGGAACCTTTCCGAAACAAATGAGCTGCGAGCGAACCATTTGCAAGGTACTCATATACTAGGAACCTCTTTGTCTCTTCTGCACAAAAACCGCGGAGACGAAGGACATTGACGTGCTGTATTGTTCCGATCGTTCTAACTTCCGCAATGAACTGTTTGTTACTTTGGTTATGGTTCGCAAGTTTCTTCACTGCTATTGGAGTTGAGTCTGGCAGTGCTCCCCTGAAGACAGAACTAAACCCGCCTTCCCCAATTTTCTCGGAGAATTTTTTTGTCGCCTTCTTCAGAACTCTATATTCAAAATGCATCAAATGATTGTCCGCTGCACTAGCAGGCCGTCTCCTCCTAATGGTCACCAGCGACCCACTGAGGACCAAGAGAAAAGCTACGGACACAACTACGACTGCTATTATGAAATTCGAACTGGGTTTCCCCTTTTTCTTACTTTCTTCCTTCAAGCCTGACCCCGCAATCCGGACATAGAAATCTCTCAAAACTGCATCATTGGGCGAAAGTTGAACCAAAAATTTGTCATCCGTCCATATCCGACAGTTTGCACTGTAAGCATATGCACTGCACGAACAGTTGCTTAAGCAAAACAACCTGCATGCTTCGATGTTTTCAACCATGAACGCATCAGAATTTTTCGGCAAGCGTGTATTAGGCATGACGAAAAAATTATCTTTCCTGTCACCGCTACACTCTGACGCAGATCTCCTCTTGCATCGGCCCAGATGATCTTCCAGCTTCAGATGATCTAAGTGTCCAAGAGTGCAATCACAAACCGGTGCGCCGCTCTGATTGCAGTTAGAAGAAGCACCACAAAAGGGATAAATCTCACACGTTTGCGTTGGCTGTGTCCAAAGCACTTTCCACTCCTGGATATGCTTTGCCCATACTAATTGCTTGAACAGCCCCGTTGATTCGAGCACAATCCTAGAAAGATTATAAGGAGCAACTGGGGAATATATGAAGTAGGCCTCATTCTCATTTGAAACGAAGGAGAAGTTTACCACGGTTTCCACTGTTACTGAGCTCTGATGCCTGAACGTATCGCCAGTCCAGTCAGCACTATTCCAGTACGCTTCCGACCTGTTATAGAGCGAATACTGAGCTCTTCCTTCTGCTCCCGTGACTGCAGAGAATATACCGGGAGCTGGATCATCTAAATCTCTCCATGCCACCAAAACTGTCCTTTCGGACGTAAGTTTATTGAATCCATACTTGGCACCGGGTAACCACGTATCAGTCGGATGATTAAAACTCTGCCAAGCAATAGACACATCAGATGTCTTCCTTAAAATGAAGTTTCCATTGTCAAGAAGAACTCCTGAAGTCAAATTAGGCATGAGCAATGTCGAACCGGTCGACCAGATTTGATGCTTGGATGAAGTGAGTATGACTAAATTACTGTCCCGAAGGAGCTTCAACTCCGAAGAGAATGGGTCGGACACTGGGCGGTTCCTATTCGCAACCCAAACCAGAGTCTTTTGAGGTAACCCTTTGTACCAAATGCCAATATAGTGGTTACCAGTGTTACCTGGTGAAAAGAAGCCCATCTCAAATGTTCCTCCTTGAGAGATTAATGTTTGGTTTCCGGAGAGAGACTCACCGGGAAAGATGGTATCTGTGCTTATGGACAAAGAGGGGCCGAATGAAACAGAGTAAAGAAGCAAAATATATGGAAACATTTCTGCGTTTCTGCTTATGTAACTCGTCTCTTGTTGCTCTTTCTTTCGCAACTACGGTTTTGACATGGGGAGTTAGCAGCTCTAAGGCTTTCTGATAAAATCTTGATCTCTCGTTAGCCAGCGGTCTTCGGGGAGTTGCCGGTCCAACAAGTTTGAGTCAAAAGTCATAAGAAACTGACTGTTTCTCCCGTAAACGCTTAGCATTCCAGAGGAGGTTCTTTGGTCTGATGATCGAGAAGATCAGTTGGGGTCATCTATCATTAAAATGTGCAAGTCAACCAATTAACACAAAGTAAATTGTATGGGCCAACCAAAGGTTCCATCGGTGGAAATTATGTAGAGATTGATGTTGACGCAGAGAAGCTAACATAACACGGTGGATTATTTTATGGATGGCATTCCCGTCAATTAGGTAGGAAACTTATCTACGGTTTCTAAATTTGACTTTTATGGCATATTGATTTTCTCTAGAAATTAGCTTTAGGGTGCGTTGGATAATCATTCTATTTCCAAAAATAATTTCTGCTCAGAAATGATTTTTTTTATTCCATTCTCGAAATAATTTCTAGGCATTTGAAAGCGTTGGTAACTACCCAAATTTATATTCCAAGAATAGAAAAAGAACAGAAATGCATTTGGTAACTGTATAAAATTTCTTTTTATTAATAATATTTTGAATATTTTAATATTTCTTTTTTTTTTTTCTTCTTCTTCCTTGGCCCATGGCCAGGTCGCCGATTGTTGGTGAGGGTGAGGGCTGGACCCCCTGGCTTGGGCGAGGGTTGCCCTCGCCGAACCCTCGCCAAATCTAGCGAAGGCGGCCCTCACCTAGGCCATGAGGGTCTAGCTCTCATCCTTGCAGGCCATTGGCCACAGGGTAGGAAAGAAGAAGAAGAAAAAATCTCTTTTCCATTTCTGATTTTTGTTCTCAGAATCAAGAATCAACAATTTTTTTATATCTGATTCTGTTCCAAAATTGATTCTGGAAAAAAATTGGTGCCCTGGAACAAAAAATTTACCAAATAGATTTCTATTCATTTTTTTTTCTCGGGAACAAAAAAAAAAGAATCAAGCACTGTTTGACCGGTTACTAAATAGGCCCTTAATATCGTCAAAATGAACTATTGTGCCCTAAATTGAATCAAAATCCTTGTAAGTGAGACATTTGTGTTGAAATTCATTTTAGTGCCACTATTTTATAAGTGACATATCGCAAAGATGAAACGAGAACGCATAGTAACATTCATGATAATAAACTCTGTTCACCTGAGTTTCAAGTAACAATTTTGTTTAAGTCATTACCCATTTGTATGAACTGTTTGCATTAGGTGAACCAGCAAGCCGATATGAAGGTCAAGCCCAATCATATTCACGAGAATTAGTCTTCATCCTAAGTATTTCCATTTGTTCTCGATATCATGCTCCCTACTTATTTTCGAAGTTTAAAAGTTATTTATATCATGTATTAACTATCCATTATTAATCTAGTCTAACCTCGTGTTTCACTCATCACTTTACTCTATCGATAAGCATTTTAGTAACTTAATACACTAATATTGTAAACTAGATTTGTTTTTTTTTATGTAAAATGTAAGTATTATAAAACAGATGAAGAACAGTAGCTTAGGGGCATTCCCTAGCATTACAATAGAGCTAATAGTTCAAAAAGATGGATGTCAAATGACTTGTTTTGACATCGTCTACGATTGCGCTCTATCCAAATGCCATATATGGTTGCTAGGAAAGGATACCTTGAGGAGTTTTGCCGCCAAGTCTTTGCCTTTTGTTGCCCTAATTATCCATCGAGGTCCCTCATTCCATCCTCCTAGAGGACATATAATCCCATGTTGTGCAAGGATACCACACCAAATGATGCCTATCCACTTACATTGGAAGAATAAATGTGTTATGTTTTTTATACTGGCCCAACAGAAGTTACATTGGATATTAATTGAAGTCATCCATTGGCCGATAATCTCTATTGTCGGTAGTTTGTCTCTATAAACAAGCCATCCAATAAAATTGTGTTTGTTTATTCCACTAGTCCAAATCAGGTTATACCACTCCACAGCTGGTCCCACATGTCTGAGTTCATCATAAATTTCTCGGCAATAGTACCATGGGCTATAGATAACCAAAGTTAGAATAGGTCGTAATTTAAGGAGACATCACCAACTCTAAGCCATACTGCCCTTAATGTTGATCTACATAATTGGAGTGCCTCTATATTTGGTATTGTGAACCCATATACTCCAAAAGGAAGAGGATGGCCGATTAATGAGGTTTCATATCATGCGGCCTAATAATACTTTGTTCCATAAGTTCAAATCAAGCAATCCTAATCCTCCTTCCCTTTTAGGTGAGCAAACTACTTGTCGTGCCACCTTGTGTGATCCATGATTTACTGTATTACCTACCCGCAAAAATTGACGAATCCTCTTCTCAATCTCGTATATGGTTTGCTTTGGAAGTAAGAACATTTGTATCCAGTAGGTACAGATGGAGATGAGGACTGCTTTTGCTAACTAAAGACACCCTGCACAACTCATATGCTTCATGCCCCAACTTTCAATTTCTTAAAGATCTTGTCAATAAGACTCTTACGGTCTATGTGAGTGAGTCTCCTAGTAACAAGGAGAATACCTAGGTATTTGATAGGGAGGGTACCTATGAAAAAAGGCATGTGGTCTAGTATAAGAAGCTTCTCATCCTTATTTAATCTAGAGAAAAAGATTTGACATTCGTCAGGGTTAAACTGTAGTCCCGTGAGAACTGCAAATTCGTCAAGGGCATCAATAAGGCAAAGGACAGAGTCTACATCTCCATGTGAAAATAAGAACAAATCGTCAGCAAAGCATAAGTAGGTAATCCGTTGCGTTTTGCAACGTCAGTGATACTTGAAAGCAGAAGCAACAACTTTCGCACTAACAATTTTATTAAGAAGTTCCATAACCAGGACGAAGAGGTATGGAGAAAGAGGATCACCTTGTTGTAGCCTATTAGTACTATTAAAATAGCTGATCTGTTCACTATTGAAGTTGACTAAAAATCTCAGTGTAATGATGCATTCGGATAATAGATCAACCAAGTTCTGAGGTGTGTTTATAGCTTTGAGAACCCCAAGAACTGCATCCCATTTTACCATGTCATAAGCTTTTATGAGGTCAATCTTTATTGCTACTTGTTTACCTTTGTCTCCCCTATGGTAGTTGTACAATAGGTCTTGGCGTAATAAAATATTCTCTGAGATTTGTCGCCCAGTGATAAAAGCTGTTTGGTTGAGGTCGACGTTTGATGGAAGCATGCAACTTATTTGCTTTGCAAGTAGCTTAGATATGATTTTGTATAAAATATTGCAACATGAGATGGGTCTGAACCCCTTGAGGTAGGATGGGTTTGGGAGGACCTTCGACACAAGGGAAATTAATGTGGAATTTATAAATTTCAACATTCTTTTTGAGGAGAAAAAGTCCATGACAGCTTTCTCATTGTCCTGGCCTATGACGGGCCGAGCGCATTTGTAGAATAGATTATTAAAACTACCTGGACTCGGAGCTTTGAAGTCGTTGAATCCCTTTAAGACTCTGAGGATATCTAAGCTTTGAAGTGCAGGTAAGGTAACAAGAGCATTGACATGTTCATGGAAAAAAGAAGTATATCTCTCATATGAAATATTTGTATGCCTGGAGCTATCAAGAAGGATCTGACAATATGATATAATTGAATTCTTAAGAGCACCCTTTTCGATAATAATAGAGCCATCCTCGAGTTTGAGATGAATGATCCTATTCTGGGCACTCATTCGCATCATGGAGGTGAAGAAGACCTTACTATTATTGCCACCCTCCTTGAGCCATAGATTTCTAGATTTCTGTTTAAGCAAAACTTCTTTATGTTTACTAAGAGCAAGTAACTCCTTAAGTTATGCCTTTTTAGCATCCCGAGTAATGGAATTATAAGGATCAAGCACAAGCTCCTATTGAAGTAAATGTAGGCTCTTCTTAGCCTGCTTTACATTTAAGTGTAAATCACCAAAATAATATCTATTCAAGCTCTTCAGTTTTCGTTTTAATGTCTTGAGCTTCTCCACCACAGTGAACATTCTTGATCCTTGAACTTCCTGTTGCCAACAAGTGGAGACCATAGGCAAGAAATCAACGCTAGCAGTTCAGAAATTAAAAAAATTGAAAGAAGATTTCCTCCACCTATATGTGGTGTCAAGTCGCACCAAACATGGGGAGTGATCGGAAAGCTCTGGAAGAAAGAATTGAACTGAATAGTGGTTATATCTATCTCGCCATTTTGCATTAATCAATACTCTATCAATTCTACTTGCTTTAAGATTATCCCTTAAGCTTTTGTTTGTCCATGTGAAGAAAGGACCCATAGATGGAGGCTCAATCAGTGCAAGTTCGTCAATCATGGTGTGTAGTTCCTCTATACCTAAAGTCCAACGCACGGTGGAGCCGATCCTCTCATTTGTGTCCCTTGTTTCATTAAAATCCCCTCTTAACAACCATGGCCGGTTTCTGGTATGTTTGGTAGAAAAAGTTGAAATGTTGCACTATAGACCCTCGTTCAACTTCATTGTTGTACCCATAGATGGTAGATAGCAAAAAAGGGTCCACCCCCGATTTTTCAATGAGACAATGTATGACTTGTGCAGAAACCCCCAACACAATTAAATTAAGAATGGAAGGCTTCCATAAGATCCATATTCTTCCATGGCTATTGCACATGTAGTTATGCGTATAATTCTAGCCTCGGAAACTATTATCAACAACAAAATCAGCATTCTCTTCTTTTATTTTGTGCTCAATCAAAACGAGAATTTGGAGATCATGGGACAGAGCAACATATATTCCCCCATTCAATTTCCATCATTGTCTCTAATTTTGGTATAATTCCAACTTGCCCTATATGATTTCATGGTGACTCTGATTTCTTTGCTCAGTCGACATAGTAGACTGTGATTTTTTGTCTCAGTCCAACCCAAAGTTCACTAATCGGTTCCTTTCTGACCCAGCAAAACCCTATCCGCATGACATCACATGCTCAATTTCTGCTCATTTTGGTACAGTAGGTGGCTTCTTTGTGTTTCCTCTGTGGCATGTGCAAATCACAAGCCCATTTTGATCAACCTCCCAATTAGTTTAAACGTTAGGATTAAGGAAGGGAGTTGGTCTTCTTCTTCATATGGGACATGCGGTCCAGGTCGGAGATTTCTCAGGAAAGGATGGCCAGCGTAAACGCGGGTGATCGGGCGGCTGTCGAGGGGGGTAAGGTATAGGTTTTGGTGGGACGGACGGAGCTTGTAATGGATCGGTGGAGATAGGGGAGAGACTTGTTGCTCAATGCAAACGGTAAAGCAAGGAATTTACTTAACTCACCTGAAACCAGGATATTACATATGAATGATTGCGAGCGTGTAAAGATAGTACCATTTGAAGATAAATCAAATTATGCCGAGTCCATTCAAATTTAAGAAGAAAGAGAGCGATCAAGATCGCTCCACAGTTTCACACCGCACTCAGAGAGTGCGTGAAGTGGGGATTTGAGTGCAAATCCAAGTGAATTGAAGTGCAAAAAGTGAAGAGTTTGCAAGGAAATTAAAATACAACGAAATTGAAAATACCCGAGAAGGAAACCAAAAGATTAAACATGTTTGCCATGGGTTCCGGCAAATATGCTTATCCTGTTCTTCTTCACCGAGTGATGGTACGACTGGATATTGTTCTCAAATCTTTTAACTGCAAGCTTTTAGGACGATGGAGGAAGGATTGACATTGCGACCCAAAAGGACCCAAAATTTCGTAAAGGAAACCTCGTGCCAAAAAAAAAAAAAAGGCACTTTTGGAAAAGGTAGGTACCAATAGATAGCTAGAGTATATACCACTAAAATCATGTATAAGGGATATTACTACTTTTATTTTGCATTCAATTTCTACAAGAGGAAAAAATTCATACAAAACAATTGTTATTGTGCTCATACTGGTAACTCCTAGAAATAGTTGGAACACTTGAAGAAGATTAGAAAGTTTCTAGTTCATTCTCGGTGTCGCCATCATCAAGTGGCTTCTCTGTTGGATAGAGAAGTGGTCATGGGGGAAGTTGTAGTTCATCAATCTCTCTTTCTAGCATATTAAGGACCCAGCTCATCGACGGTCTATCACTAGGGCTCAATTGTATACACTATCTTCCTCATTGTCACTCTTTCCTCTTTTGTAGCATCAACCATTTCAAGCCCCTTTTCTTTGCCGAGTTGATCATAAACCCACAAAGGAAAATAAATTTGACTTGAATTCTCTGCATTTACATTTACATTTTTCCTTCTGCCGGCCATTTCCATCAGTATCATCCTGAAACTATAAACATCGGCTTTGTAAGAAACACCGCCAATATTGTAACATTCTCAATTTCAGCTCTTGGAAAATAGATATGGATTGATTTGCCAAGAGATCAGGGATCAGTCTTGAACGCGACACGTGCCCTACTCGTGCCTATGAGCAAGGAGATAAGACTCACTTCTAAGCCAACCAATCTTCTTATACCCTTAATTTTGCTAAAAATTGAGTTTTGCTTAATCAAATCTGGTGGTTTTCTCATTTGGACTCAATTCGTGTTCTTGTTTTGGAAAATACAGATTCGGGTCCTCTACACCTCTTCATTTTGTTATTTTTTTGAAAATTTTTGTGAACCAAATTTTAAGAAGGGAAAATACTATAAAAAATCCCAAATTATGCTACTTATGACAAATTTACCATAAACTTTTTTTTTACACGAAAAATCCCAAACTATATCACTTGTGACAAATTTACCATGAACTTTTTTTTTGTGACAAGAAAAACCCAAAATTATGTCA
This sequence comes from Syzygium aromaticum, assembly GCA_024500025.1. Classification (NCBI taxonomy): domain Eukaryota; kingdom Viridiplantae; phylum Streptophyta; class Magnoliopsida; order Myrtales; family Myrtaceae; genus Syzygium; species Syzygium aromaticum. The sequence continues at coordinate 8,545,082 of CM044895.1, forward strand.
CTTGTGACTATTTACTTCACAATACTTTGGCCAATGGGCATTTTCATCTTTTTACTTTCTCTTTATTTTTCCTTTTTTTTTCTTTTCTTCTCCGGTGAGGGTTGCTCTCGCCAGCATCGAGCGAGGGCTGCCCTCGCCCGCAAGCTGCGACCCTCGATGGCCACAATTGGAAAAAAAAAGTAAATAAATAACTAATAAAAAATGAAAATTGTAAAAATTGTCCATGTCACACTAGCTGTGCCATGTAGAATAGCTGGCATTCACGTTAGCGATTTTCGGTGAAAATTGGCCAGAATGAATCAATTAGTAAATTGTCAAAATGTTCATAACTAAATTGACTAAATTGAAAGATTTATGATTCAATTGGCATCCGCACAATAAATTTATGATTTTTTTGATAACTTTTCTGCATTTTTATGATGTGGATGTTGAAGATACTTTCGATTTGAATAACCAAAAAACAAAAAGGCATGTAGCAAGATGTAGAATAATTAAGACGTAGATAAAATGCCAATCCAAACACTGTTAGCCTGGTGTCGTACGATATGGAAATGTCATGCGAAATATTTTCTCCGTTGGCTCCGTTAAATTGGTTGTTCAGGCCCCTTCCATTTTGTTCACCGGGTCGGGCCTGATTTGATCGGAATTACAATGAATGAAAAAGTCGACAAAGTCGATAAAGGCGGCAGAGGAGGCGTGGGTGATGGTGGCAGAGGTGGCGTGGGTGGTGAAGATTTTTTTGTTCTTATTTATCTTTTTTTTTGTTTCCAAAAATAGAAAAGTAGATTTCTTTTACATTTTATTTCTGTTCCAAATCTATTCTCCGCGCAAAGTATACTGACGTTATCATATTGATTTCTATTTTTTTTTCTATTTAAGAGAACAAAAGAACAGAAAAATAGAAACAATAGCAAATGGAGAATCAAAGGTTGCAACCAAATCTGAAAATTTAAAGTCAGTCCATCAGCGACATTAGCTGTTCTGTCGTTATATTTCGAGTGCCCTCGGCCAAATAAGTGCATAGCTGTGACTGTACATAAAGACTCATGGAGGATGAATTGGTGCTAAATCATGCCCATAAAGTACAAAGAAAGGACATAGTGCTTTGTTTTATGCTTCGCTCTCATAAATTCCTACAAGTTGCAAGAAAGTTCTTGGGATTGAGGGCTTTTCTACTGCCATAACCCCCTCCAAAATCTGGACTACCTGAGTCATAGTTGGCCTATCTCGCTCGCTGTCTTGAATGCACCAGCAAGCCACTTTGCATGCCCTGCATAATTCTTCCATCTCCACGAGTCCGTTCAATCTGCGGTCCACGAGAGGCAAGACTTCTTCTCCTTTGGCGATTGAATTAGCTACCTGAAGCGGCAGATACTCGCGCATATCACTGTTCAGCTCCCCAATGTTTCTCTTTCCAGATATGATCTCGAAGAGCAGCTTTCTGTAGCTGAAAACGTCGACTTTGGAAGTGATGGCTCCTCCCGAAATCCATTCTGGTGCGAGGTACCCTCTGGTTCCCCTCATGTTGGTAATTACACGGCTGACGTGCCGTCCCAGGAGCTTTGCAAGGCCGAAATCGGCAATTTGTGGCGCGAGTTCTGAATCCAACAGTATATTCTCTGGCTTGATGTCGCAGTGTATGATGCGATCTCGACACCTCTCATGGAGATACTCCAATCCTTTAGCAATCCCAATGGCAATGCTGTATCTGGTTTTCCAGTCGAGGGTGTTGGAACCTTTCTGAAACAAATGAGCTGAGAGCGAACCATTTGCAAGGTACTCGTATACTAGGAACCGCTTTGTCTCTTCTGCACAAAAACCGCGCAGACGAAGGACATTGACGTGCTGTATTGTTCCGATAGTTCTAACTTCCGCAAGGAACTGTTTGTTACTTTGGTTTTGGTTCACAAGTTTCTTCACTGCTATTGGAGTTGAGTCTGGCAGTGCTCCCCTGAAGACAGAACTAAACCCGCCTTCCCCAATTTTCTCAGAGAAGTTCTTTGTTGCCTTCTTCAGAACTCGATATGAAAAATGCATCAAACGATCGTCCGCTGCACTAGCAGACCGTCTCCTCCTAATGGTCACCAGCGACCCACCGAGGATCAAGAAGAAAGCTACGGACACAACTACACCTGCTGTTATGAAATTTGAACTGGGTTTCCCCCTTTTCTTACTCTCCTCCTTCAAGTCCAATGCCGCGATACGGACATAGAAATCTCTTGAAATTGCATCATCGGCTGAAAGTTCAACAACAAATTTGTCTTCCGTCCATATCAGACAGTTAGCAGTGTAAGCATAAGCACTGCAAGAACAGTTGCTCAAGCACAATAACCTGCATGCTTCAAGGTTGTCCACCATGAACCTATCAGGATTTTTCGGCAAGCGTGTATTAGGCATAAGGAAAAAATTATCTTTCCTGTCACCACTACATTTTGACACATTTCTCCTCTTGCATCGGCCCAAATGATCTTCCAGCTTCAGACGATCTGAGTATCCAAGTGTGCAATCACAAAGTGGTGCGTCGATCTGATTGCAGTTAGAAGAAGCACCACAAAAGGGATAAATCTCACACTTTAGGTTTGGCTCTGTCGAAAGCACTTTCCATTCCTGGATATTCTTCGCCCAGAATAATTGTTCGAGCAGGCCTGTTGGTTTGAGAACAATCCTGGAAAGATTATAAGGAGCAACTGAGGAAAATTTGGAGTAGTTCTCATTCTCATTCGATACATAGGTGAAGGTAATCGCGTTTTCCACTGTCAGTGAAGGCTGAAGCCCGTAATTGTCCGAAGTCCAGTCACCACTATGCCAGTAGGCTTCCGACCTGTTAAATAGCGAAAACTGAAATCTTCCTTCTGCTCTCGGGATTACAGAGTATATCCCAGGAGCTGGATCATCTAAATCTCTCCATGCCACCAAAACTGTTCGTTTAGACGTACGTGAATTATATACAAACTTGGCACCTGGCAACCAGGTATCAGTGGGATGATCAAAACTCTGCCAAGCAACACTAGACACATCAGACGTCTTCCTTAAAATGAAGTTTCCATTGTCAAGGAGCACTGGTGAAGTCGAATTAGGCATGAGCGATGTCGAACCGGTCGACCAGATTTGATGCTTGGATGAAGCGAGTATGACTAAATTACCGTCCCGGAGAAGCTTGAACTCCGAAGAGAATGGGTCGGACACAGGGCGGTTCCTATTTGCAACCCAAACCATAGTCATTTGTGGTAAACCTTTGTACCTAATGCCAATATAGTGGTTACCAGTGTTACCTGGTGAAAAGAAGCCCAGCTCAAATGTTCCTCCTTGAGAGATTAATGTCTGGTTTCCGGAGAGAGACTCACCGGGAAAGATGGTGTCTGTGCTTATGGACAAAGAGGGGCCAAATGAAACAGAGAAAAGAAGCAAAATATAAGGAAACATGTCTACGTTTCCGCTTATGCAATTCATCTCTGGTTGCTCTTTCTTTCAAAGCTACCGTTTTGGGCCTTTTGGCATGGTGAGTTAGCAACTCTTAAGTCTTTCTCCTAACGGATATTTCTTGACTTCTCGTTAGCCAGCGGTCTTCGGGGAATTGCCAGTCCAACAAGGCTGAGTCGAAAGTGATAGGACACTGGCTGTTTCTCTCGTGGGGCGACTAGAATCCTAGTAGTTGCTTTGCAATTGATTGCTGTCCACCAGTTGGGTGGTAAACGCGTAGTATTTCAGAGGAGGTTTCTTTGTCCGATGGGCGTTGGTGGCGGCTCAATAAAGGGGTGGGTTACATGATCGAGGAGATCTTGCGGGTCATCTGTCATTGAAATGTGCAAGTCAAACCAATTGACATAAACTCAAGTCAAGAACATCAATTCTGTGGACCCACCAAAGGTTCCGTCTGTGAATATTATGCAGAGATTGTTGTACATAGCTTTCACATTAATAAGGTAGGAAGGTTTCTAAATTTGACATTTTTGACAAGTTGATTCAATCTATGAATCAGCTTTAATATTGTAAAAATGAACCGCTGTGCCCTAAATCAGAAAAATTGAATCGAAATCCTTGTAAGTGAGGAATCTGCGCTGAAATTCATTTCAAGGCCAATATATCATAAGCGCTATAGCAATAAATAGCCCCATGGATTATACTACTAAAATCTTGTAAAACTGATAGTAGTATTGTTAATTTGCATTCAATTTCTACAATCACACAAAACTATGTTCCTCAATCTTGTAATTGTGCTCATACCGGTAACTATAAGAAATTCTTGAAGCACTTGAAAAAGATGAGAATGTTTCAAGTTCTATCTCAATCTCAACATCATAAATTTGCATCTCTATTGGATACAAAAGTGGTTTTGGGGGAAGTTGTAGTTTGTCTCTCCTTCTTGTTGGAACTAACTATGCAACCTAAAGGAGTGTGAATAGGTTGCTTTGAAAGAAATTACGGTTTTTGTGGAAAACAGCATGTAACAAAGACATATTGGAAACACCAGATGTATGAAAGATAATGTATCACTTGTATGCTAGAGATGATAAATATTTATATAAAAAGCTAATAGAAGATTTTTTAGTGAGAAAAAAATGATTGCGATCCCTTTACCCTATTCTTTCAACAATGGTATAAATGATAGTGTAGATATTGAATTACTTTGGCGCTCCCACGTTTTGGCGAAATTGCATTGATATGTGATCGAGAAGATCAGTTGGGGGTGATCTGTCATTGAAATGTCCAAGTCAACCAATTAACAAAGTCAAGTCGAGAAAAGTAGATAATGATCTGTCAGTGGAAACTATGCAGAGATTGTTGTACATAGCTTTCATGTATTTAAAAGGAACGAGACTTCTCCGCGATTGCTAAAGTTAGACATTTTTGGCACATCCGTTCTCACTAGGATAGCTTTAGTATCGTAAAACTGAAGAAAAGGAAAGGAAAAATAATTCCAAATGGTCATCCCAGTCGGGCCCAAAATTGAGCTTGAAAAGGTCATGCCCAAAATTTTCCAGGACCCAGAATCCCTAGAAACTTCATTTGTGAAAATGTAACGAGCTCCTGCGATTACGAATTCTATAAGGAGACCGCTTGTCTAGACCTGCCCATCGATCAGGCCAAGTCCAAATCTTACCTACTCAATCGGCTATCAACTTTGTCCAAACTCCTCCAAATCATAATTTGGCCTGTCAAGCCTTTGTGCCCACAATTTAGGTCTGCTTAGATCAAGAAGTATAGATCTCACACAACCAATCAAAAAAGTTTAAGTTTTGAGGCCGAGGCCACTATCCACCCTAAACATGACCCCTAGGTCTGGCTCACTCGTTTAGTAGGTCTAGGATCGGCTTTAGAGAGGGCCAAAAATATTTTTTACACTCATGAAACTCACATGTATGTCATGCGCATCGCATCCCTAATGCCAAGTCCTGTCTCTTTTTCACATTGGGAAATTGGAGAGATTGGTGAGCAAAATGAGACGTTGCTTCATGTCCAATTTTTCTTTTCTTTTTTTTTTGAAAGTTACCAATGAAGATATATTTGCACATAAACATTCCCATTTGGCCTATCGGAAAGTATCACTTTAAAGTCAGAGGTCGCAACCAAAACCGAAAAAGTTATAACAAAGAAGCAATTAAATCATACTAGACAGGTTCTTAATTTTATCCCTGGATAATGTCAGCTTCCTCTTCATTGACTTCCTACAAGCTGCAAGAAAGTTCTTGGGATTGGAGGCTTTTCTACTGCCATAACCCCCTCCAAAATCTGAACTACCTGAGACATAGTTGGTCTATCTCGCTCGCTTCTCCTTTGGCGATCGAATTAGCTACCTGAAGCGGTAGATAATCACGCATATCACTGTTCAGCTCCTCGATGTTTCTCTTTCCCGATATGATCTCAAAGAGCACCTTTCCGTAGCTGAAAACGTCAACTTTCGACGTGATGGCTCCTCCCAAAATCCACTCTGGTGCGAGGTACCCTCTTGTTCCCCTCATGGTGGTAATTACGCGGCTGACATCCCGTCCCACGAGCTTTGCGTGTTGGATTTTATTATGGCACACGTGATTAATGGCTTGGCCCATATTTGATTTAAGTTTAACAATTATTATATGTTAAATTATTATTGATCAATAAAGAGGTGTATTCTAATTACCGTACACCCTGATGGATGGTGTGATTATAAAAAACTTAATTAGAAATTGATCATCTCTCAACTCTAGAATAGAATGACGGTTTCTTTTCCATCAAGAACGTCAGAAAGTGAAAATGAGTCAAAAGAGAGAAATCAATTTCTTCAAAGATTTCTCATCGACAATTGATTTCTCGAAAATGAATCATCATGGATCAATGTAAGTTTCTCATCTTTTATGAAGTTGTGAAAATCACCTTATTCTAAGATTTTGGGAATTATGTTGTCACGCCCCTAACCCTACGGACGCGCAACATCCCACTATGGTTGTTGAGATGCGATATCCCAGGATTCGTCGTCAATCCTTCATTTTATCTTTTAATACGCATGCGGAAACGATCACAACAATCCCCGGGCAACAATAACAAATAGGGATAGTTATGAAAACAATTCACAACAGTCAAACAATACTATTTTGATTTTTACTTAATTAACCCCTGGGAACATTCTTACAAGCCTACTTGGGATACTACCACAAAAAGGCCAGCAAAAAGATACCAAGCTGGAGTCAATCTACTCCACCAACAGTCAATCCCAAAAAGTCAGCTTCCAAACACCCTGAATCGAACTGGGTGCATCAACATGCTAAGGGCCTGAAAAAGGGGTTAACAACAATAAATGAGACAAAAGTTTCAAAAAGTTAACGGCTTAAGCCCCGCTTAGGAGGCTAATTCGCACGGGGGTTCCTAACTAAGCAAAACCATATTAACAGTAACATCATTAAACAATCACAGACATCCTTACCTCGTCTTGATACACTCATTGATGAAATGCATATGTCACATACTTGAAACATTTAAATAAATTACCCATGCATCAGTGCATCACAGGCGCACGTGTCCCGATTATAATATAGAATCCACTTGGGCACGTCCCATATCATACCTAGCAATTTATACTACATAATCAGACACTATGCATCACATGTATTCCAGTTATTACGCCCTCTCGGGGCCACTACATATCAAGCGACACGCAGCAAGATGGTAGTCTTCCGGAAAAAATAGGGCTCTGTCCCGCCCTGTTGAGCACGGTTACGTCAAACAATGCACAGGATGATGGCATTCCAATACGGCAACATCAAACGATACACAGTAAGATGGTATCCCATAAGGAGCATCGAGTTCGGCCTCGGGCCGCGACAAGGCATCTGTGGTATTGGCACTCCAGATAATCCCTAGGCATCCGATAAATCAGGCATCGTCAAGCGATACACAGCAAGGCGGCTCCAACGTGTGACCACACGAGCACACAAGCATTCCAGCCAATTATTATATTTTCAATTAGCCCATGCGTACATGAATCGTGCTCTCATCGATATCATACAATAATACCAAGTGGTCACATATGCAAACAGTCAATCAATTCTTACAAGCTTAGATACCAAACACGTTTATCAACCATAAAGAATAACTATCATTTCTTGGCATAACATTAAAATAGTTTAATTCCAAAAAATCTCATAAATTTTCTTAAAAACTTCTGATCAAAACAATTTGTCATATAAACAATTTAATACAACGATTCACAACATAATCGCCACCAATCAAGCATAGAAATCATAATTTGAGATTAAAAATTTTCCGAAATAATAATAAATAAATTCAAATTTTAATTATTTAATAATATTCTAAAATAGTTTATTTTCGAAAATTCAAAATATATTCTCGAATTATAGTCATTCAAATAAGTTAGCTAAAATGCTAATTTATACGGTAAAATCCAACTTCGGAATCACCATCCAAACATAAACGAACACAATTCGGTATTGAAATCCTTCGAAATACCAATATTTAATTTTCGGAAATTATTATTTAATAATAAAATATTAATATTTAATTCGAAAATAATTTATTAAATTATAAAATAATATTTAATTCCGAAATAATTTATTTAATAAAATAATCAATAACAATAAAATAACCGATAACTTATCATCACAAACGCGATAACTTATCGCACAACCACCACAATAGCTTATTAAACTATTACCGATAACTTATCGTGTAATCCTACTTAAACAATTAATAAATTTAACATAAACATAATCTAAACTACCCTAAGCAAGTTTAACACCATAAACACGAGATTAGGGGTTAACTTACTCGGCTAACGCTGACAAAGGCGCGAGGACGACGGCGGCGGCGAGGGCGGTCCGCGGTGTCCTCGGATTTGCTTCGGCGAGCGGCGAATAGGCACGGTGAGGGGAGACAGCTGCTGTAGTGGCTGGTCGGGACTGTTCCCGGCAACTGGCACAGCGGCGGCTAGGCGGCTTGGACGGTGGCGGTGAGCGATGGATCTAGTCAGTCATGACTCCGGCAGGACCGACGGCTGCATGAACCCGAGAAGAAAAGGGAGAGGAGGGGCGGTGACAACAGCGGTCAGGGACAGCGACAGGCGAGTCGGGGTGGACAACACGCGGCGGAGCCGAGGTGGCACGGCGACGGGACAACAAGTGGCTGGGTCGGCGGGGCTGGACCGGCGGAGAGTGCTGCTTGCATGTCGCGCGGGCAGGCCGGCGACAGGCGGTCGCGGCGACGAACGGCGACGTGGCTCGGTCAAGGTGACGGCGGCGCGAGGCAGACGGCGGGTGGTGGCTGGGCCGGTGAGTAGGCGGTCAGCGTCAGTGAGCAGCAGAGGAGGCCGAAGCAGTCGGCGTCAGGGGAAGGAAAAAGGAAGAGAGAAGGAGAGAGAGAAAAAAAAAAGAGAAAAAAAGAAAAGAAGAAAAAGGGGAGAGAGAGAGGAGTAGGTGGGGGCTGGTGGGGGAAAGTCAGTCGCATGGGGGAAACCGGCGGGAAAGAGGGGAGGAGAAGGAGAGAGAGAGAGAGAGAGAGAGAGAGAGAGAGAGAGATAGAGTGGGTCACATCGCACTCAAGTGCGATCCAACGTTCACGATTTAAATCCAAAGGTAATCCAACGGTCATGAAAAATCCTAATTAATAAATTAGGATTTGGCCAAAGGGTATTAATAAAAACACATTGCGAGAGAAGTCTACTAGTCCAAATCCGCACCCGGTCAAAAATTCACTTTTCACTTATCCCGGGTAATATCGAGGCTGTCTACAATAATATCGACACGGTCTAATTAAATTCGTCACGAAACTTCAAAAAATTCAACACCAAAGTTCGGGTTCTAAACAACAACCAAATTCGATCGACTGCGATTATAGTGAAATCTCAATTTTATAATCGGAAGTGATCAGTTCCCGGGCGAGATTTTACTATAAGCACACTGACAAATTACACATTTTATAAATCTAAAAAATAAGCCGAAATTCGAAATGTCACATATGTCTTGTGCAAATATTATGGTTTGATTTGTATAGAACTGTTTGGATTTACATATGGTATCAGAGCGTGGTTTGAGAACTAGTGATTTTTCATTGATTGTTGGACATCAAAACGCGCATGATCGTTTGTCCAAGTTCCAATGACGATCGCTTCTTTCTCTACTCTGATCTCGCACATGGATGTTGGTGTTATCACACGATCATGCGTGGCGCGGAGCATTGTTCGCTCAATCATCTGTTTTGCTACATCAACGTTTGCTCGTTTAATTGCGTTGTCTTCTTACTATTTGGGTTCTAATGAAGTTGGAAGTTATTTTATCTGATCATGTATTTTCAATCCACTGACCATTGTTGAATGATGGTATGTTGAATCAGCGTTCTGGTTTGGCTCGACTGTTGACCAACATCTTGTCATCAAGTTGAAAGGGTTACGCGAGGAGATGTGCTCATTAACAGATGGTTCTGCAAGTGTTTCTTTGCAGAATCGCGTGTCCTCTTCTGTGACTTCGCACACTAACTGCAAGTGCCCGCATGCATGTTGATACGGACTACTGCGTCTGTTCGTGCGCGTGTAAAGGTTTTGGATACTTGTATTAGTGCAGTTGCGTGTGTGCCGTGGGCGTGCTTGTGTGTCTGAAACTTGCGAGCATGGGCTTTGCGTGCAAACCCGAGCCTGTTAGTTTCGATATGCTGAAGTAGTTATTGATTTTGCTTCTTGAATCTTCAATCGACGTCAATCGATTAGCAGAATCTCTACATAAAATATGACTTTTGGCCCTCACGAACACTCGGGTCACAAGAATTAATTGTATTTCATTCAATTGAAATAATTATTGTTATGATTATTTAATTTGATGTCTATATTATGTATAATTCATTAGTTACCAAAGTGGCCGAATTAGAAAGTTTCTCATAGATGTCAAATTAAATAAAATCCAATTACCCATGTTATGTGATGCTACTTATGAGATGACATGATATCAGTTAATTTTATAATCATGAACATAACAATGGTTAATTAGTATACTTGGTTAGATATGTTTAGCATATCCAAAGATAGCAAGCGTGTTCAATTGGAGTTGTCACGTCCCGAACCCTACGAGTGCGTGATCATCCCTTCGTGGTCGTAATGTACGCGACATCCCAAGACTTGTCGCCGACCCAATCAAAACACTAATGAGTAACGCATGCGGAAGCAACCTCGAACTCTCCGTACAACATATAAACAATGGGATAGTAGAAAGACAAAGAATACACATTAACAAGATACTTTTATAAACATAACATCGATTACAACACATATATTTGCAAGCCTTCTACGGGGCCACTATCTACGAACCACGCACAACAACAAGGATCGGATTATTGGTAAGCTTAACTCCTCTATAAAAAGGGGCACTCAAAAGACAGGGTAACTTGACCTATTTTCAATCCCCGTAGTATTTTGGTAGCGTCTCTAAATCAATCACGGTCGTGGGTCTGAAATGGTTTAGTTATACAATCATGAGAACACTTCTCAATAAGCAACAACCTAAGCCTCACGTAGGCCAAAGTGTACTTCCGAACAATTCTAAACATACAATACCGACATCCAACATGTCATAACAATCACAGGCACCATTACCTTGCCTCGGCACATATGCAAGCCCTGCACATTAGAATCACACCATAACATGGTCAATTGTCCATCAAGTATGTGTAAAGCAATTCATGGCATGATCAAGCATAACATGGTTAATAATCCAGATATGCTCATCAATTAACTCAGACAAAGCATTCCCTAATGCAAATCGCACTCATTAAGTCCAGATTATTAACGACTCCTCGGGCCACCGAACTCCCGCCGGTCTTCTGGCGTAATCAGGCATTGTCTCGCTACTTCGTTGATGGCAACGTCCGGAACCCCCGCCCAGACGGCATTTCATAAAAGAGTATTGATCCGGCCTCTACCATGATCAGCAACGTCTAGAATCCCCACCTAGATGGCATCCAAACCTTGTTAGGCATCGTCTAGAACCTTCGCGTAGACGGAACGTGTTGTGACCATGCACACACTCAACAACCATTACCGATTCTTATCTTTATGAATTAACCAAATGCCAACTATGTCTGTACTCATCAATTAAAAAGCCTCGCCTTTCTTTTGTAACAAAATATCCGAAAAGTCCCCGAGAGAGAGAAAAACTGAGTATGCACAGAATCGGGGCTAAAATGGGTAGTTGTGCAGTGATCGAAATCGTTTTTAAATAAATAGTAAATCAACTCCAAAAATTCTAAATTTTGGATATGTCACATAAATCATCTTGATAAACATTTTTCGTGAGAACTCGAAACTCATTTCCAATTGTAAATACCTCTTTTTGTCACTTGAAACTAGATGAAATTCAATCCGGCCGGTTAGGCTGCCTGACCATCAAAATGCATCTCATCCAGTACCTAAATCATTTTGGAAAACCTTGAAATTTCATATGTCATAGACACAAATTTTCTTAACAATTTTTGTGAAGAAAGTTTGTTGAAAAGAGGTTTGGAAAAATTTATAGAAAATCGAAAAGACCAGAAGGTCGGGTGAACAGTAAATCTGGCAGACTGAATTCGGTCCAAAAATGGACTTACGAATGGCATTAAATGACCTTAAAAAATTCCAGATTTAATATATGTCATACTAAAAGATGTCATGAGCAACTTTTACGAAGAATACTTCCTCAAATTCGGCTCACACAAGTCACAGTAAAAATAGAAAAATCTAGTGACGCAACAGCAACCTTACCAGAAATCAACCAACAAGCACCACTAAGCAAACCAAGCACTACTAGCTACTAAACCAACCATCTACAGCCCTAATCCACCCATAAACATGTCTATTAGTAACCCATTATCCTAACCAAGACTTAGGGAGCACTTACACTCAGCCTAAGCAAGAAAACCGAGTGAAAGGAGTAGCTTAGTCATGGCAAAGCAGCAGCAACCTCAGCAGACAAGCAGCGGCTCACGGCTGAGTCAGGTGGGGATAGGGGCTGAACGGTGGTGCTGGTTAGGCTGGAATGGAGAGCGAGAAACAGCAGAAACTAGAAGAAGCAGAATAAAGAAACAAGTAGAAGTGAAATAGCAGCAGAAAATGAAGTAGAAGCAGTAGAAATAGCATGGGGAGCAACAACTAAGACGTGGGGGAGTAGAGGAAAGTCAGCAGTAGTCAACAAAGCAAAACAGAAACAGAAGCAAGCCAGAATTGGCATGGGCGGAGCAGAAGTAACACGACAGTAGAAGCAGCAGGGAAGTCCATCGTGGCAGCTGCATGGGGAGGTCAGCATCGTGGGGCAATAGCAAAATCAGCATAAGAAGTCAACAGCAGAAGTAATCATGCAGAGGAAGAAGCAGCACGTGAGAGAGCAGCAGGAAGTCGGCAAAGCAAAGGCAGAAGTTAGTAAAACAGAGGCATGGCAGCAGCAGCAAAGCAGAGGCAGCAGTAACGTGGGGAGTCAGCTGAAGCATGGAGGAGTGATGATGGCTGGTGGAGTTGGTGGAAGAAGTCAGCAGCAGCAGCAAAGGCAGAAACAATGTGGGAGAGGCCGGTGGGGAAAAAGGAGGAAGTCAACGACGTGAGGGAGGAGAGAGAGAGAGAGAGAAGAGAGAGAAAATCAAATGCACTTGAGTGCGATCCAACAATCCTCATTCAAATCCAAAAACGATCCAACGGCCTATGAAAAACCCTAATTATAAATTAGGAAAAATGGCCAAAAGATAATAACTAAAACACACTATGAGGGAGGTCTATTAGTCCAAATTTGCACCCGGTCCAAATTTCACTTTTCACTTATCTCGGACAATAGTGACGCTGGCCACAATAATATCAATACCATCCAATTAAATTTTGTCACGAAACTCCGAGAAATTCAACATCAAATTTCAAGCTCTAAATAACGGCCAAATTCGATTGAATGTGATTCTAGCAAAATTTCTAATTTAAAAAACATAATTCAAGAGTGATCAGTTCCGGACGAAATTTTATTATAAACGCACTGATGAATTACACATTTTATAAATTTCAAAAATGGATCGAAATTCAAAATGTCATATGAGTATATATAATTACCAATTATGCGAAATTAAATTTAAGCATCGGTTATGTTTTATGGTTGTACATTGTTGTATCACCCAAAGGAGAGCTTCGATGTACATTTAATGTTGTGTGCTTGTTACCCGATTCTATGTTATGTGTTTAAGTTACGACTCAAAACATTACTATGTGAGCATTCTATATGTTGCAGCATCTGTTTTTGTTTCTCTTCATTCGCAAGCTTCATCTATTATGAAGTTCAATGGGCTTAACTTTTTTGAATGGAGTGAACAAGTCAAGTTTCACCTAGGTGTTCTTGATCTTGATTTAGCACTCATGAATGACAAGCCCGTTGTTCTTACTACTTCTAGCAGCACTGAAGAAAGGTCTTTCCATAAGGCTTGGGAAAGATAAAACAGACTGAGCTTAATGTTCATGCGGATGACAGTAGCAAACAACATTAAGTCAGTCATTCCTGAAACTGACAATGCTAAGAAATTTATGAAGTTAGTGGAAAGTCGTTCTCAGTCTGATTCTATTGATAAGTCAGTTGATGGGACATCAATGGGGTACATTAACCACCATGAAGTTCGATGGTTCTCGTACCATGCATGAGCATGTCATTGAAATGGCAAGTATAGTAGCAAGATTGAGTTTCATGGGAATGAAAGTGAATGAAAGTTTCCTTGTGCAGTTTATCATAAATTCCTTGCCTCTTGAGTATGGTCCATTCCAAATAAATTATAATACTATAAATGATAAGTGGAATGTGACTGAACTGCAAAGTATGCTCATTCAAGAGAAAGCAAGGCTTAAGAAGCAAGGAATCTATTCTGTCAATCTCATGGGTCATCGAGGAGCTAAAAGAAAACTAGGAAGAAAGAATGGAAATGGCAATAAAGGACTACTAAAGATTAATGAGTCACCTGCCCAAATCCATAAGAAGGAACAAAAGAATGATAAGTGTCATTTCTGCAAAAAAACCTAGACACTGTCAGAAAGACTGCCTGAAACGTTAGGCATGGTTAAAAAAAAAGGTAAGTCTAGTGCTTTTGTATGTTTCGAATCATACTTGGCAAAAGTTCCTTATAATACTTGGTGGATTGATTCTGGTTGTACTACTCATGTTCCGAATACAATGTAAGTATTCCTTACGAGCCAAACCATAAATCCAAATGAAAAATTTATTTTCATAGGGACTAAAGTCAAAGCTCCAGTTGAAGCCATTGGAACGTATCGTTTGATTTTGGACACTAGACATCATTTAGATCTTTTTCAAACTTTTTATGTTCCTTTTTGTTTCTCGAAATTTAGTTTCATTATCGAAACTTGATACAACTAAAAATTCTTTTAAGTTTGGAAATGGATGTTTCAGTTTATTTAAACATAATCATTATATTGGTTCAGGTGTGCTTTGTGATAGTTTGTACAAATTAAAACTTGATAATTTATTTGCTGAGACTCTATTAACCCTGCATCATAATGTTGGTTCGAAACGTGACTTAGTGGATGAAAGTTCAACTTACTTGTCGCATAAACGTTTGGGTCATATATCTAAAGAAAAAATAAAAATATTAGTAAAGAATGAAATCCTTTATGACTTGGATTTTACTGATCTTGGTATTTGTGTGGATTGTATTAAAGGAAAACACACAAAATACACAATTAAGAAAGCAGTCACAAGAAGCACACAACTCCTTAAAATAATACACACTAATATTGTCACGCCCCGAACCCCGACAAGCGTGCGATACCCCAAGCTCGGTCGAATTGGTGCGACGTCCCAAGAAACGCCGCCTACCCAAACCAACACATCAAAGTTCTAACACGGCGGAAACGAGAACATAAACCTTGACAGTAATAGCACGGGGTAATAGGGAGAGACAAATCACCAAACTACCAAGCATTATATTACACCGCGGTATATACAATAATCATTACAATCCATCACAACCAGTAACCAGCCACTTCATTACACCCACTAGATTCACAATATTCAATACAAACCATAGCCACCATCGAACCTCCGCACTGACAACTACCGATATCAAAAAGGGACTAGCGGCATCGAGTAAACTAATACTACCACCAAAAAAGGGCGCCTCTCAAAATTATCAAACCCCTAACTTCTAACTAACCCATATTCGCCTTAGAAGGGGTCCACTCAAAATCAGTCTTGTCGATGCCAGTCTGATCGTCTGAAGACTTGGGCTTAGCATTGACCTCATTCGGATTGTCCTTGTCTCTCGACTCCGCTGGAACTTCGATCGGCTAAATAGTTTTAAATAAAACCATGGGAACACTTCTCAGTAAACGAAACCCTTAAACCCCACATAGACTAACACGTATCTCTGGGCATGTTCGAGTACACAAATCACATAACTATCAAGCTAGAACAATAGCAGGCGCAAATGTCTCATATTGACACACATGCAATCGTACTTGCGAATTCAAATATTATTACTAGAAACCGACACCATGTCGCACTTAATAATACCAATCAAACCATATTCATGCCCACACTCACATAACAAACACAACTTCATACGATTCCCATTTCATTCGAGCACACGCATCCAATTCATTTCTGACCTACGTAAACACGCCTCAGGTCAAAAAACTAGCAATCGATCTCTGACCGGTGTAAACACACCTCGGGTCCAATAGCACTTCTATAGCCTGCGTAAACGAACATGCCTCAAGCGCAATACTAATCTCCTTTTTTATAACACAACCCGCATAACACGCATCAGGTTGAACAACACTTCTATAGCCCGCGTAAAAATGCCTCAGGCTCAGTGTCTCTAGCCCGCGTAACATGCCTCAGGCACAACACCGATTTCCCTTTTTATGGCACAACCCGCGTAAAACACATCAAGTTGGTGATTTTTCAGTAAAACCGGGCATCGTCCCGCATAACACTCTTCATGACAGGTTCAATTCCCTGCGTAAAACGCATCAGGAATTATGTTGTCACACGTGCACATATTTTCCATTTATTATCTGGACCCTGCGTAAACGTACACGCCTCAGGGCATTTAATGTCTGTATCATCACATCGCACTCCCAAACCAATGCAAGTCTCGCAACATACTCAAACATTAAGCAATCTGCTCAATTTCCTCAACTATTATTAATCAATTCACAACCATAACAATTTCACCATCATTTCTACAATTTTCATCGCTTTTTATAAAAATATGCTATTCTCGCCAAAGGCCATTGACCTCAATCCATAACATGACACATTTCAATCTCAACCAAGCATTCAATATAGTCACGAGGGCTACAACAAATCAGCCACGAAATACAATTTTCGCATTTTGCCATATATTTCATTAATCAAGAGTGTCGCATGCATGCCGTCGACCCCTGATTCACCACTTATTGCATTTCGAACATAATCAGGCACTCAATTTAACCACAAGGAGCGCAATAATTTAGTCATGATGGAAAGTCACCAAAACATCGCATTTAAGCTTGTTTTTCATGCAATAATTCCCGATAATAGCTAGTAATCATCTCGATCACAAACTTAATCAATTCTAACCTCAATTCCACCTCTAAAATTTCCACAAATTCGTCCAAACAACTCAGCTAACTCAGTCTACCAATTTCTCCATGAATAACTCCTAAAACTCGCTAAAACGGCCCGAACTAACCTAAAATTACGCGTTATCCTAAGCGAAATTTAGGATATCACTTACTCGAGATCCTATGCGAGCTCGAGCACTCAAAAGTGGCTAAATAGCGGAGAAACAACAGTAGTGATGGCATCGATTGACGAGGACCACCAATGGCTCACAGCGGCCACGGGCGGACGACGGTGGAAGGACGTGTGGCGGCGGCCAAGGGCATGGTCGGCTGGCCACTTTCACGTG
Source organism: Syzygium aromaticum (assembly GCA_024500025.1). Taxonomy (NCBI): domain Eukaryota; kingdom Viridiplantae; phylum Streptophyta; class Magnoliopsida; order Myrtales; family Myrtaceae; genus Syzygium; species Syzygium aromaticum. The sequence continues at coordinate 8,562,464 of CM044895.1, forward strand.
AGGGAGAGAGGGAGGGAATTTGGCTAAAGGGAGACGGAGAGAGAGGGAGGCGTGAGAAAAATGAGGGGAGAGAGAGAAAGAAGAAAAAATAGGTTAGAGAAAAAGGCTAGTCTAAGCTTTCCCAAGATGAAATTACCATCCTACCCTCCCCTCTACTTTCCATCCGACGGTCACGATTCAACCTTATCCAAAAATCGACGTCCAATATCAATTCTCACAAAAAATATTCAAGAGTAAAATTGGAATTTCACAAAAAGTACAGGGGCAAAATCATCCAAAAATTTATATCTCTAAAGTTGTTATGAAATGACCAAAATGCTCTTCTCATTTTATACTCGGTCTTCACAAAATCCAAGGGGCAAAACGGTCATTTTCCAATTCTTGTCAAAATTTTAGTTTTCTGACGAATTCGGACAAATCCGAGGCTAACCACTATAATAATGACGTTGTCCAATTACTCTGTCATGACTTTCAAAATTTTCAACATCCAATCTCAGTCTCTATTTAATGGCTAAACTCAAATAAACACGACTTGAGCTTATCTCATGCTAATAGGCGGCTTTCGGAAAAATTCATATATTCGACTTGTGGTTGACACTAAATCGAGCCACATTTAAGTTCACTTGAGTCATGGTGACCTTGATTGTCATGTAATTGCAAGGATCAATCACTAGTTTTAAAGAACACGATCATTTGGAATAGGTTTGAGATCGTTCGCAAATTTTGTATTCTGGCGAGGCAGATTCACCCGTGATCCAATTATACGGCATTCGCAAATCGATCCATGACCGTCCTTCGATCGGTCTATATTAACCCAAAATATCACCTCGACAATTCTTATGGTCGAAAGTCAGTCCATGGCCAAGTTCTATGGTTGCGCGAATCTAGATCCTTAATCATCCTTTCCCTACTGGTTAGTGTCCCAAGAGTGATCGGGTCTAAGCCAGATTTACCACAAGTGGGTTATTGAAATTACACATTTCATAAATACCAAGTGGATTGAAATTTAGAATGTCACAAATATATGTGAACCTTTTGATGTTCCATCGTTTGGTGGAGAAAAGCACTTTATCACCTTTATTGATGATTTTTCACGTTATGGCTATATAAATATGTTACATGAAAAATCTCAATCGGTAGACATATTAGAGGTGTTTATCAATGAGGTTGAAAGACAGCTAGACAGAAAGGTGAAAATTGTCAGATTTGATAGAGATGGTGAGTATTATAAAATGTATGAAAAAACTGGATAATACCCTAGTCCATTTGCTAAATTCCTTGAAAGGCGTGGCATTTGTGCTCAATACACTATGCTAGGAACACTACAACAAAATGGTGTTATAGAAAGGCGTAACCACACATTAATAGATATGGTTAGGAGTATGTTCGGTAATTCTTCTATACCCTTATCATTGTGGTGCATGCTTTGAAAATGGCTATGTATTTATTAAATATGATTCTTAGTAAGGCAATTCCAAAGACTCCTTTTGAACTATGGACAGAAAGGAAACTTAGTTTGAGGCACTTGCATGTTTGGAGTTGCCAAGCGGAAGTAAGGATTTATAATCCTCATGAAAAGAAATTGGATTCAAGAACAACTAGTGATTTCTTCATTGATTATCCAGAAAAATTCAAAGGGTATAGATTTTACTGTCCTAACATAGTACAAGAATTGTTGAAACTGAAAATACTAGGTTCATTGAAAATGGTGAAACTAGTGAAAGTGTAGAACCATGAAAAGTGGAAATTCAAGAAGTTAGGATACATGAACCTTTACCTATAAACTCATTGTCAAGTTGTTGTTCCCATAGTTGTTGAACGGCTTGATAACATACAAGAACAACAAATAAATGACCAAACACTCCATGATGAAGTTGCTACTAATGAACCTACAGTAGATGAACCACATGAAGTGGCATTAAGAAGGTCTCAAAGACAAAGAAGATCTGCCGTTTCTGATGATTATGTGGTTTATTTACATGAATCTGAATTTGACTTAGGAATTGATGAAGATCCAGTTTCGTTTTCACAAGTCATGAAAAGTGTTAATTCTGCTAAGTGGTTTGACGCCATGAAGGAAGAGTTAAAATCAATGGATCACAATGAAGTCTGGGACCTTGTTGATTTGCTTGAAGGTTGTAAAAGAGTCGGCTATAAATGGGTTTTTAAGACCAAACGCGACTCAAGTGGCAATATGAAAAGATACAAGGTTAGACTCGTTGCCAAAGGTTTTACTCGGAAAGATGGTATTGATTATAAAGAGACCTTCTCTCCTGTGTCTAAGAAGGACTCTCTGAGAATTATTATGGCTATGGTGGCTCATTACAACCTAGAGTGACACCAAATGGATATAAAAGCTGCCTTTTTGATAAAGAAGTTTATATGGACCAACTAGAGAGGTTTTCAGTTGAAGGAAAGGAACACATGGTGTGTAAACTTAAGAAGTCAATATACGGACTTAAACAAGCTTCCCAATAATGGTATCTTAAGTTCAATGATATTATCACCTCCTTTGGATTTAAGGAAACAACTGTTGATTGGTGTATATATCTAAAGATCAGTGGGAATAAGTTTATATTTCTAATTTTGTATGTTGACGATATCTTGCTTGCTACTAATAATCTTGGTTTGTTACATGAGACCAAGAAATTCCTTTCTAAGAACTTTGAAATGAAATATATGGGTGAGGCATCCTATGTGATTGGAATTGAAATATTTCATAATAGATCACAATGATTGTTAAGGTTGTCTCAGAAAGCATATATTAATAAAGTTCTAAAGATATTCAAGATGGAAAAGTGCTCTACAAGTATTGTTCCAATTCAGAAAGGAGACAAATTGGGCCTTATGCAATGGCCAAAGAATGAATTGGAACGCAAACAAATAGAACAAATTCCTTATGCATCTATTGTTGGGAGCTTGATGTATGCTCAGACTTGTAACAGGCTTGGATCATTGGAACAAATAGACATCAGTTTTGCTGTCGGAATGCTGGGCAGGTATCAAAGTAATCCAGGATTGGATCATTGGAAAGCTGCAAGGAAAGTATTGAGATACTTGCAAGGGACAAAAGATTATATGTTCACGTTTAGAAGGTTCGATCATCTTGAGGTGATAGGTTATTCAAATTCGGACTAGGCTGGGTGTATGGATACCAAAAAGTCCTTGTATGGATATTTGTTCCTTTTAGCTGGAGGAGCAATTTCGTGGAAAAAGTACGAAGCAGTCTGTCATTGCCGCATCCACTATGGAAGCTGAGTTTGTGGCATGCTTTGAGGCCACTCTTCATGGATTATGACCGCGGAACTTTATTTCAGAACTTGGAATTGTCGACAATATTGCCAAGCCGTTGAAAATTAATTGTGATAATGCAGCAGCAGTCTTCTTCTCTAAAAATGACAAGCATTCAAAGGGTGCTAAATGCATGGAATTGAAATACTTTACCATTAAAAAAGAAATTCAGAAACAAAGAGTATCAATTGAGCACGTTAGCACCAATTTTATAGTTGTGGATTCATTAACTAAAGGGTTGACACCAAAGGCATTTAGTAAACATATTGAAAGAATGGGCATTATTGAAAACAATTATTGACATTATATTAAAGTTTTATGCTCTTTATGTACTTGACACTTCGATATCACTTATGTATTGTTTCTGATACACTTATGCATCATGTTTCCTTATGTTGGTATATAAATGAATGAATTATGTGAATGTTAATAGGATTTGTTTATGAAAAAAAACATCATTACTGGACCATTATGTTATCTCTCATTATTTATCATATTAAGCATAGGACCGACACTGTGATATATGGAAGGGACTATGTCGAACTAATGACATACAACCACCATGATCCTTTTAAGTTCTTACTTAATGATGATTTATAATTTCACCAATTTGAGAAAGGATTTAGCTTATACTTTGCGCATTATGTTCTATTGTTAAACCTTAAAGTTGAATAATATCACACAGGCCAAGTCGGAGAATGTTAGATTTTATTAGGGCCCACGTGATTAATGGCCTGGCCCATATGTGATTTAAGTTTAACAATTATTTTGTGCTAAATTCTTATTGGTCAATAGAGAGTGTATTCTAATCAACGTACACGTTGATGGATGATGTGACTATAAAAGATCCAATTAGAAACTAGTTCTCTCTTAACCCTAGAATAAAATGACAGTTTCTTTTCCATAAAAAATGTCAGAAAGCAGAAAGCAAAAATGAGTTAAGAGAGAAACCAATTTCTTCAAAGATTTCTCATATACAATTGATTTCTCGAAAAGGAATCATCACGAATCAAGCTATGTTTCTTGTCTTTTATAATGTTGTGAAAATCATCTTGTTATAAGATTTTGGGAATTATATCTTGTGCAAATATTAGGGTTTGATTGGCATAAAACTGTTTGGATTTACATTGCGAGGCCGAAATCGGCAATTGGTGGCACGAGTTCTGAATCCAACGGTATATTCTCTGGCTTGATGTCACAATGTGTGATGCGATCGCAACACCTCACAGGAGATACTCCAATCCTTTAGCAATCCCGATGGCGATGCCGTATCTGGTTTTCCAATTGAGGGTGCTGGAAACTTTCTGAAACAAATGAGCTGCGAGCGAACCATTTACAAGGTACTCGTATACTAGGAACCGCTTTGTCTCTTCTGCACAAAAACCACGCAGACGAAAGACATTGACAGGCTATATTGTTCCGATAGTTCTAACTTCGGCAAGGAACTGTTTGTTACTTTGGTTTTGGTTCACAAGTTTCTTCACTGCTATTGGAGTTGAGTTTGGCACTGCTCCCCTGAAGACAGAACTAAACCCGCCTTCCCCAATTTTCACAGAGAAGTTCTTTGTTGCCTTCTTCAGAACTTGATATGCAAAATGCATCAAACGAAGTCGAATTAGGCATGAGCAATGTTGAACCAGTCAACCAGATTTGACCCTTGGATGAAGCAAGTATGACTAAATTACCGTCCTAGAGGAGCTTCAACTCCGAGGAGAATGGGTCGGACACCGGACGGTTCCTATTTGCGACCCAAACCAGTCGTCTTTTGAGGTAATCCTTTGTACCTAATGCCAATGTAGTTGTTACCAGTGTTATCCGGTGAAAAGAAGCCCATCTCAAATGTTCCTCCTTGAGAGATTAATATCTGGTTCCCGGAGAGAGACTCACCGGGTAATATGGTATCTGTGCTTACGGACAAAGAGGGACCGAATGAAACAGAGTAAAGAAGCAAAATATATGGAAACATTTCTACGTTTCTGCTTATGTGAATCATCTCTTGTTGCTCTTTCTTTCACAACTGCGGTTTTGACACGGGGAGTTAGCAGCTCTAAGGCTTTCTGATAAAATCTTGATCTCTCGTTAGCCAGCGGTCTTCAGGGAATTGCCTGTCCAACAAGGTTGAGTCGAAAGTCATAAGAAACTGGCTATTTCTCCCGTAAACACTTAGCATTCTAGAGGAGGTCCCTTGGTCTGATGATCGAGAAGATTGTTGGGGGTCATCTGCCATTGAAATATGCAAGTCAACCAATTAACACAAAGTATCATGAAAACCTGAAGATCCGTCTCTCTCGTTTGGTAGAGTTTCCTCTCTCTCATGGGTAGAGCTTTTTCTTCTATCCCTTCCATGGTGATAGCGATATCAAAACCCTAAAACCCCTTTTGATTTCGAGCTTCTTTCCTCCCTAATGGACAATCACCTCATCCCAATCTCAGCTGCCGAGAGTTTTCTGCATCTCAAGCCTTCAATTTCTTAGCTCCACCTTTTGCCCAAACCCTAAAAATTTCACCAAACCCATTTTGGCCTTTCCTCCTACACCAGTTATCCCTTACCCACCACCCGGGCCCTAACGGTGTTGTGCACCTACAAAAACCCTACCCTTTAACAGAAACTCCCGGTAGTTTTTTCCTCCTTGCCTCTTTGCTGATTTGTCTAGAACGACTATTTCTTCTTCCAGTCTCAGAGCTCCCTTCAATCTATTTTAACCTTAAACATTCTAAAACCTCTGAAACTCAATCATGTGGAAGCTGGCTCTTCTACCATATGCGGGCTCTCAGGTGAGTATGCTACGGTAGACTGCCGTGAGTCTCTTTCCCAGTTTTGCACCCTAGTCAAGCTCCTTGTAGTGTCCCTGCAACATTGTAAGATGGCAGGTGAGACTGAGAATGACTTACGCCTAGCTGCTTTGTGTGAAAGTTTGGGTCACTTATGGTCGAAGGATGATGTAGTGAATTTGAGACAGGAAATTCCTTTTGAAAAATGAGTGGAGTGCAGCCTTACTTTGTATGGTAAACTTTTTTCGAAGCCCAATGTAAATTTCCAAGCCTTCCTTAACACAATGAAGAAGGCGTGGAAAACCGAATCAGTGGTCTGCAACCAAAAAGAACCAGGTTTCTTTTCATTCGTCTTCAAATTTGAAAGTGATAAAGAAAAGGTGATGCAATCAGGTCCTTGGTCTATTGCTAGCAATTTACTTGTTCTTAAACAATGTGAGCCGGATATCCCTGACCATTGTTATGATTTTACACGGTATGCGTTCTGGGTTCAAATATTAGGAATCCCACCTGGATAGATCCTGGAGGATGTTTATTGTCACTTGGCTGAGAAGGTGGGAAAGGCGCTGGAGATACAGTTAGAATCTAAAGGAAATGGAACCTATAAAGTAGGAAAGGTGAAGGTTGAAGTGGATTTGTTAGCTCCCCTGAAATCTGGAACTATAGCGAATCTAGGGGAAAAAAAGCTTTGGGTGGAATTTAAGTACGAACGCCTTCCACATTTCTGCTATTCATGTGGGAGAATTGGCCATTATGCATCATACTGCGAAGAAATTCCTTATGAGCAAACAAGGTGGACTGAAAATAGGACAGGGAAATATGGCCCATGGCTCAAAGCAGAAGTGCGTGATCGCAGCCCTCACTGGGAAGCTTTTTATGGAAAGGTAATCCCTAACAATGAGGAAGAAGAGTATGTCCTTGAAACACCAATTCCATCGCCCGAAATGGACATAGTAGTGAGGGGGAAATAGAAAAGTTTGCAGCCCCCGTTCGCAACAAAAAAAGAGCAGAAAGTCCCTCGCTTCACGAAGCTTATGAAGAATCAGCAGCAATTTCAGAAAAGAAGGAAGGCAATGGAAAACAATTAATGGCTTTAGAACCACTTAACTCTGGAATATCAAAGGTTTCGACTTTCAACAACAAGAAAGGGCAGAAAAATCAAAGGGCAAAAAAACAGAAGAGGCTAGAAGGCTCTAGCTCTTCAATATTAAAAGACATGGAGCTTTTGGAAACCCCTATCCAGGTGGTGCAAGAAGGGAAAGAATGGGCTTTGGTGGCTAGCACTAATAAGCCACCAGAGACAATATGAGGATTATGAGCTGGAACTGTCAGGGGCTGGGCAATCCCTTGACGTTTCAAGAGCTGAGAGCCTTAGTGGCTCTTGGCAGGCCCAACCTGGTTTTCTTACGGGAAATAAAAAATAAGGAGCAGCTGGTGGACTGGGTTAGACAGCGTCTCAAGTTCCTAAACTCATTTTTAGAACAACCGGAAGGTATTGCAGGGGGATTAGCTATAATGTGGAGTGAAGATGTTGCTTTAAAAGTAATTCTTAGTTCCAAAAATCTTATTGATGTGGAATACAAAGTTCCAACCAGTGGTAGTCAAATAAGGATAACTTTTCTTCATGCTCCTACGAATTTTAGAGAGAGACTTCTTCTGTGGCAACAAGTACGATGCACCCAGGTAAACATTCAACTCCCCTGGATTTGTATGGGTGATTTTAATGAAATCTTGTACAATTGGGAGAACGTTGGTAGGAGAGAGGCAGAATACCACAGAACATGTGTTTTCCGTGAATTTTTAAATGATTGTTCACTAATGGACAGAGAGCAAGGGATGCGCATACACGTGGGCTAACAATAGAGGAGGAGAGGACCTAGTCAAAGAGAGATTGGACAGAGTTTTATGCACAATGGAGTGGAGGATTGCTTTCCCCAATGCAGAGGTTTTAGCTCTACCAGCGGTAGGATCGGATCACAGCCCACTTCTGCTATCTTTACACCCACCATACAACAAAAGGAAGAAAGAATTTAAGTTTGAATCGTTTTGGTTAGATGATGAAGAATGTGGAGAAATAATCAGAAGAACAAGGCAGGAACACTTGTTGAATCATAGAAGCTTCTCAGAAAAAGTCCAAGATATATCCAGGGAATTAGCTTTATGGAGTAAAGGAAAATTCTTCAATGCATCACGCCAAATCAGGGGGCTGAAAAGGAAGCTAACGGAGATAACCAATAGAACATCTGGAACTTCTTGGAAGGAGGAGACCTGGGATATTGTGGATCAGAATGAAAAGCTGTGGAGACAAGAAGAGATATATTGGGGGCTGAGATCTCGGATTAATTGGCTCCAATGGGGTGACAGGAACACAAAGTATTTTCACGCCACAATGGTGCAAAGAAGAAAGAGAAATAGGATTACGATGCTGAAAATTGATGAAGACAACTGGAGTAGGGATCCCAATGATCTCAAACAACATATAAGGAACTTCTTTCGATCTCTCTACGAGTTGGTAGGTTTGAGGAATTTTCAGCTTGTTCTAGACCAATGCCCCAGATTTGATAGTGACGAGATAAATGATAGTTTCCTTAGAGGAAGTAAAAGATGCTATCTTTCAGTTGGGTGCATTAAAAGCCCCTGGACCTGATGGGCTAAATGGCCAATTCTTTCACCATTAATGGGAGGATATCAAGATGGACTTGTTCCACTTAGTTCAGAATTTCTTTGAATCATGTACTCTTGACCCTCTCCTAAACAAGACGCATATTTCACTTATCCCAAAGATTAAAAATCCAGAATGCATCAGCCAGTTTAGACCTATAAGCCTTTGTAACTTTAGCTACAAGATCATATCTAAGGTGTTGGCTAACAGGCTGAAACTGTGGCTTCCTGAGTTAATAGCAACAGAACAAAGTGCCTTTGTCAAAAGACAGCAGATACAAGATAACATTCTAATTGTTAAGGAAGTGTTACACCAATTAAGGATAAAGAAAAGAAAGAAGAATTTTCAGGCTATCCTCGAATTGGACATGCACAAGGCTTACGATAGAGTAGAATGGGACTTCTTGAGAGTGAGCATGTTAAAGATGGGTTTCTGCGAGCGATGGGTTGAGTTAATCTTGCAATGTGTTTCAGCTGTTTCATTTAGTGTGAAAGTTAATCGGGAACCAACGCAATTTTTTCTACCTTCACACGGAATTAGACAAGGAGACCCACCGTCCCCATATCTATTTATTCTAATGGCAAATGTTCTCTCTTGGATGATGCACAAAGCCATTGAGGATGGGGATCTCAAAGGAATCACACTCAACGGGTATTGCCCTACATTGTCACATCTATTGTTAGCTGATGATGCTATATTTTTTCTGGATGGGACAGTCAGAGAATGCCAAAATCTGGCAACTATTTAAAATCAGTACTGCTTTGCAACGGGCCAAGCCATTAACCTGAATAAATCGGGAGTTTATTTCAGTAGTGGATGCCCACTGATGCTCAAAAGGAATATGGCACATGAGCTAAGAGTTCCGATCATAGAAAAAACAGGGAAATACCTCGGTATTCCATCCAAATGGGGTAAATCAAAGAAGGAGATGTTCGCTTGGATTTTAGCAAAGTGAATATGAAGTTAGAGGGATGGAAAGAAAAGACTCTGTCAAAAGCAGGTAAAGAAATCTTGATAAAAAGCGTGGTGCGAGCCCTACCTCAATATGCTATGTCAATCTTGAAAATTCCCGACTCTATCTGTAATGCCATTGAAAAAAGAATTGTGTCGTTCTGGTGGAAACAAAATGCCTCAATGAGGGGAATGCATTGGAAGAAATGGGAAGTGCTGAAATCCAGAAAAGATGAAGGGGGTCTCGGTTTTAAAGATTTACAAATTTTCAACAAAGCTATGTTAGGCAAGCAGGCGTGGAGACTATCTCAAACCCCCTCAGCATTATGGAGCAAAATCTTAAAAGGTATCTATTTTCCTTATGGCGACTTTTTGGAAGGCCAGAAAAGGGAATCGCCCGTCCTGGGCCTGGCAAAGCATTATAATGGGAAGAGAAGCCATAGAATTGGAGGTGAAATGGACGGTAAGCGATGGTAAGTCTATTAAAATTCGTGAGGACAAGCGGCTCACTATCGGTACGATTGGGGGTCCAGTGAACAAGGATGATCCGGTAATGGTGGCAGAATTAATCAGTGAAGAAAAGGAGGGATGAAATGAATCCAAAATCAAAAATCTCTCTGATGATAGTATTGCTAATGAAATCCTATCTATCTCCATTGGTCCCAGCCTAAAGGAAGATAAATTGTTTTGGACAGGAAACAAAACAGGTGCCTACACAGTAAAGAGTGGCTACAACAAGGTGTGTTCCATGATCACAAAATCAGACATAAACAGGGCAACAACATCATTTCAGCCTCCCAGAAGATTATGGACAAAATATGGAATCTGTCGATCGCCCCCAAACTGAGAATTTTTCTATGGAGTTTATGTGAAGACGCCCTACCAACGAGAGAAAATCTCTTCAAGAGGAAAGTATTACCTGACCCGTTGTGCCCCCTCTGTGCAAGTCATCCAGAGACAGCTGAACATCTCTTCCTGCTATGCGAATGGACGGAAAATATTTGGTCAGATCCGAGAATCAGCCTCAATGTAAGCACCCTCAACATCACTAGAATAGACAAATGGCTTCTGGATTTTTTCGAAGCAAAGAGGGACTCACCCAAAGAAGAATCGTTAGCGACAATGCTATGGCTGATATGGAAAAACCGTAATGACAGCATCTTCAGAGCTCGGCCCACAGAACCCTCTCCTTAATCGACGCAGCTCAGGCACAAGTAAGAAGTTTTAGCTGCTGGAACCCGAAGAAGAAAGAAAAAACGCCCAGCAAATCAAGAGTTCCTGTCTACTGGATACCTCCGATTGGAAGCTCCATGAAGTTAAATGTGGACTGCTCGTGGGTGGATAGCGACAAACCAAGTTCAATTGCAGGAATCTTGCGCAACTCAAAGGGGATGGTCGTCGATGGCTTCGCGAAGAATGTTCGAGCTTCAACTCCACTGCGAGCCGATGCCCCAGCTTCACTGCAAGGACTTTCATTTCTGAAACAGCGAACAGAAACGCATGTGGGTGAAGGACAAGTACAGAAAGTGCAGTAGGAGTGTGAGAGCGACAGTTCAACCTTAGTGGAGATGGTGTTGGGCCGAGAAGAGCCCCCGTGGGCCTTGCAGAATATCTTAATTGAATGCGATGATCTTTTAACTCAACAAGCTTCAGCGAAATTAAGCTATTGTCCTAGGGAGGCCAACCAAGGAGCAGACTGGGTAGCTAAAGCCCATCGTACAAGAACTCTTCCTCCAAATTGGGTGTCTTCAGGCCCCCCCCCCCCCCCCCCCCCCGGCAGCTCCTTCGGGATATTTTGTTTTCGGAGACTTGTTCATTTTCATCATGTAGACCTCTTTTTTATGAAAGAATGAAAGTACGTCTTAAGACCAAAAAAAAAAAAAAAAGAAAAGTTGTGTGGACCAACCAAAGGTTCCATCAGTGGAAATTATGCAGAGATTTGTGTTGACGCAGTGAAGTTAACGTAACACGGTGGATTATTTTATGGATGGCATTCCCATCAATTAGGAAGGAAACTTACCTACGGTTCCTAAATTTGACATTTTTGGCAAATTGATTTTCTCTAGAAATCAGCTTTAGTATTGTAAAAATGAACTACCGTGCCCTAAATTGAATCAAAATCCTTGTAAGCGAGACATCTGTGTTGAAATTCATTTCAATGCCAATATATCATAAGTGACATATTGTGAAGACGAAAACGAGAACACATAGTAACATTGATGATAATAAACTTTGTTCAATTGAGTTTCAAGTAACAAGTTAGTTTAAGTCATTACCGTTTGCATGAAGTGTTTGCATTAAGTGAACCGGCAAGTTAATATGAAGGTCAAGCCCGTCACATTCACGAGAATTAGTCTCCCTCCAAAGTATTTCCATTTGTTCTAGATATCATGCTCCCTACTTATTTGCAGAGTTCAAAAGTTATTGATATTACATTTCAACTATCCAACATTAATCTTGTCTAACCTTGTGTTTGCTAATCAATTTTCTCTATCAATAAGCATTTTAGTAACTTAATACACTAATATTGTAAACTGGTTTTAGTATAGTTGGTATTACTAACAGTAACATTTATTCCCTCATTCAGTTCCCTGTCAGTATCACTAATTTTGGGCTAATTCCAACTTGTCCTATATGATTTCCTGGTGGTCTCAGTCAATCCCCTGTTATTTATTTGCTCAGCCGACTTAGTAAACTTTGATTTTTTCGTCTCAGTCTGACCCAAAGTTCGTTGACCGTTTTCTTTCTGACCCTGCAAAATCCGATCCGCGTGACATCGCATGCTCAATTTGTGCTCATTTTGGCAAATAGGCGGCTTACTCTGTGTTTCCTCTGTGGCACGTGCAAGTCACGAGCCCATTTTGATCAACCTCCCAATTAATTTAAACGTTAGGTTTAAGGAAGGGAGTTGCTCTTCTTCTTCATATGGGACATGCGGTCCAGGTTGGGGATTTCTTCGGAAAGGGTGGCCGCCATAAACGTGGGTGATTGGGCGGCTGTCGAGTGGGTAAGGTATAGGTTTTGGTAGGAAGGATGGAGCTTGCAATGGATCGGTGGGGATAGGAGAGAGACTCGTTGCTCAATGCAAACGGTATCGTGAGGAATTTGTTTAACTCACACGAAACTAGGATATTACATATGAAAGATCACGAGCATGTAAAGATAGTACCATCTGAATATAAATCAATTTATGCCATTCGAATTTAAGAACACAGAGAGCAATCAAGATTGTACCACAGTTTCACGTCGCACTCAGAGAGCGCATGAAGTGGGGATTTGAGTGCAAATCCAGGTGAATCGAAGTGCAAAAGGTGAAGAGTTTGCAAGTAAATTAAAATACATTGAAATTGAAATTACCCGAGAAGGAAACCAAAAAATTAAACATATTTGCCATGTCTCCGGCAAATATGCTTGTCCTATTCTTCTTCACTTAGTGATGGTACGACTAGATTATTATTCTCAAATCTTTTAAATGTGAGCTTTTAAGATGATGGAGGAAGAATTGACACTGCGACCCAAAAGGACCCAAAATTTCGTAAAGGAAACCTCTTGCAAAAAAATAATAAAAAGCACATTTGTAAAAGGTGGGTACCAATAGATAGCAAGAGGATGTACCACTAAAATCATGTATAAGGGATGGTACTATTATTTTGCATTCAATTTCTACAAGAGGGAATAAATCATACAAAACAATTGTTATTGTGCTTGTACTAGTAACTACTAGAAATAGTTGGAACACTTGAAGAAAGTTTCTAGTTCATTCTCGATCTCACCTTCATCAATTGGCATCTCTGTCGGATAGAGAAGTGGTTTTGGGGGAAGTTGTAGTTCATCAATCTCTCCTTCTAGAACAGTAAGGACCCGGCTCATCGACGGTCTATCACTAGGGCTCAATTGTATACACCAAAGAGCAACAATTATCATCTTCCTCATTGTCTCTCTTTCCTCCTCTATTGCATCAACCATTTCAAACCCCCTTTTCTTTGCCGAGTTGATCATAAACCCACAAAGGAAAATAAATTTGACTTGAATCCTTTACATTTCCATTTACATTCTCCTTCTACCAGCCATTTCCATCAGCATCATCTCGAAACTATAAACATCGGCTTTGTAAGAAACAATGTCAATATCCTTATAGAATAGTTCAGGTGTCATGTATCCCAAGGTTTCTCTTGCTATAGTCAACGATACTATGTTGTGATCGGTGGGGTAAAGTCTCGCAAGTCCACAATCAGAAACTTTTGGAATGAAACTCTGGTTTAGGAGAATGCTGTGAGGTTTGATATCAAAGTGTAGAATTTGCATGTCTCTTCCTTGATGTAGATACTCTATCCCTCTAGTTACGCCAAGAGAGATCTTATACATTTTGTTATGATCAAGAGAATTATTCTCATCCTTATAGAAAATGTGCTTATCCAAATATCCATTTGGCATGAAATCATAGACAAGAGCTTGTTTGGAGTAATCAAAGCAAAAACCAACAGATTGCGCCACATTAACGTGGTGGATCTTTCCAATTGTGGCCACTTCGCTTATAAAATCTTGCCCGTTAGATTTTGGTTTGTTCAAAATCTTAACCGCAACTTCATTGCCACTTCTAAGTGGTCCTCTGTACACATAACCGTATCCCTGTAACAGTCTGAATTTTCGATCATTTTCCCTGGATTTAAGAAATGAAATTGATCAATGCACTATAGTGAGATCTCGTCCGGAAATGCGCATTCACGAGATGCTAACCTTAGGGGTAGGGCTATTACGGGATTGAGTTCGCATGACCAAAGAACTCGACCTGGGTTCGATCTTCGACCATATGGATTGACGAGGGAATGTTTTGAGCCAATCGAGACCGGTCTATTTGATTGATCGTGTCCGAAGGGAACTAGTGACAGACCCTCGCAATTATATGACAACCGAGGTCGTCCCGGGTAGAGTAAACTTAAACGTGATTTGACTTAGTGTCGGTCACGGGTCGAGAGCGCGTAATCCCAATGAGCCACCCGTTAGCCAGAGATAAACTAAAGTCGCGATTGTTCGATTCTAGTCATTTTCTGGAATTCGGGCTCGAGAATCGAGAATTTTGAAAGTGACAATTTTGAGCGGCCGATGACGTTTTTGGCTTGGCCAACCTTGGGGCCACCCATTTCTGCAAAAAAATGGATTTCGTTTCGGGACCAAAAAAAATTACGATTTTGCCCCTATATGTGCCGACATTGGTTTTGAGGCCGTATGAGATTATTTTTCGAGGCCGATGCCATTTTGGGGTGGCCACGCACATTTAGAGCCGTTACGGTCAAAAATTGGAAATTTTGGCTCGGAAGTGAAAAATAATATTATTTTATTCCCAGGATTTTGCAGTTGATTTTCAAGGGCTTAAGAAGCTATTTTCACGGTTCCGACGCCATATTATGTTGGCCACACCCATATGGAACCCGTATGTGCGAAAATTGGAATTTCGCCCGGGATCGGAAATTTACCGTTTTGCCCCTGGACCCTATATTGGGAATTTCGAATTTTGGACAATTTTGGGCGATAATTGAGGACTAAAATAAGTGAAAAAGAAATTTGAATTATTGAATTACCACCTTGCCCTTGAATTATTGGATAAAGACAAACGAGGACCGTTGGATCAAGGGTATTTTTGGAAAAATTGCGGATCGCCGACACGTGTCCCCACCAGCCCACTATTTCTGACCTCTCTCTCTCTCCTCCCTCTTCTGGTCAGAACACCCCCCCCCTCTTCCACGATCACTCACTCTCTCTCTCTCTCTCACTCTCTTCATCTTCATTTTCTTCCTCCTCCGCTGGTGCTGCTGCTGCTGCTGTTCCTCCCGTTTCAGCCTGTTCTTCTCGCCTTTCTTAGGTAAGTGACCTCCCCAAATGTCGCCTAGGACCTCGGGTATTGTTAGGCTCGTTTAGGGTTCGGTTTATGGTGAATTTCGTGGCTGAATGTGCTCGGTGGTAGTTGTTGGCTGATTTCCGGTTAGGTTACTGCAGTGTTGCTTGTTTTTGCTATTTTCTCTGTGACCTATGTGGCCCGAATTTGAGGAAGTGATCTTCATGAAAGTTGTTTCCAACATCTTGAAGTATAACATACTTTAATTTGGGAATTTTTGGAAATCATTTGTTGCCATTCGTAAGCCCATTTTTAGACCGAAATCAGTCTGCCGGATTTACTGTTCATCCGACCTTCGGGTCTGTTTGAATTTTTATAAATTTTTCCAGGCATATTTTCAAAATACTTTCTTCACGAAAGTTGTTGGGTACGTTTTTTTCTATAACATATAAAATTTTCAAGGCTTTTCAAGGTGATTTGGATATTGAAAAAAATTTATTTTGATGATCAGGCGGACTGACCGGACGGGTTGATTTTCGTCTGTCTTCCAGTGACAAAAAGAGGTGTTTATAGTTGGATCTGCGTTTTCAGTCCTTCACGGAAAATGTGTATCAAGATGTTTTGTACAACATATCTAAATTTCAGAATTTTTGGAGTTAATTTACTATTTATTTCAAATGGATTTCGGTCACTGCGCACTGCCCAGTTTGGACGATTTTTGTGGCTGTTTTGGAACTGAATTAGAGGCTGGTGTTTGGGTTGTTATGGACTGATTTGGCGATGAAATTTCGAGGTTTAGGAGGCTGAGTTAGGGCTGTGATGTTGAGGAATGATCGGAAATTAAATGTGTGATTGATTGAAATTATTGTGGCTTAATTGGGCTGAACTGAATGATTGTGCTGGTTGTGTTGTGGATTGATTGTTGATTGGTATTGTGCCGCGTGTGTGTGGCCGTGTAGTGTGGCGATGTGTCGAGGTGACTGTGCATTGGATTTGCGTGTTAAATATGTGTGATCGTGTGGTGTTCGTGCGACGAGAACGTGTGTTTGTGAAGTATACGAGAATGTGAAATTGTGAAACGTGTGTGTGAGGTGTGTATGATTGGCCGTACGATTGTTGGCCGTGTGTAAGTGTGGTTTGAGTGGAACGAGGAAATGGAAATGTGGAATTGGTTGGAAAGGATCCGTCCTGAGGCGTGTTCGTTTACGCGGGACGATGCCGTCCCTGACGAGGTGACGATGCCCGGCCCGACGGGGTGACGATGCCTGACGTGGTCAGAAGACCGTTGGCCTGATGCGTTTTACGCGGGCACGGTAGAAGGAAAGTGTGTGTAGGATTCCGTCCTGAGGCGTGTTCGTTTACGCGGGACGATGCCGTCCCTGACGAGGTGACGATGCCCGGCCCGACGGGGTGTCGATGCCTGACGAGGTCAGAAGACCGTTGGCCTGATGCGTTTTACGCGGGCGCGGTAGTGGTGGAGGAATTGAGAATGAGCGGGAATTGGCTTGAGGTGCGAGGTTTGAGAAAGTGATGCGTGGTGTGAGTTGGTGTGCGAGTGTGTTTGTAACGCATGATGTGACGCTTAATTATGGGGTAGAAACTGTTAGGCATGGTATGGGACGTGCCCAAGTGGTTTCTGTCTTATAATTGAGGCACGCGCGCGATTGTGATTCATTGATGTGATGTGCTAGTTGTATTATTATTTAACGTGCAGGAGCGTGCATGATGGATTCCAGGTAGGGTCGTGTGTGGTTGCTAGTTTGGTTGATTGTCGTGTGTTATGTGTGGTTTCGTCTGGCGGTACGTGAGTGCCTACGTGGGGTTTGGGGTTGTACACTTATTGAGATTCGTCTCACGGTTGTATAACCGCCACTTTCAGACCCCCAGCCATAAACCCGGGGAACCGCCTTCTCTTTTTGGAAGTCCGGGGAGCTGCCTTTGGTGCCTAGTGGAACTGCAGGTGAGTTTCTGAAGGCTCACGCCCGGAGGATCAGGAGTAGGGTGGAAGAAGGTCGACCAATAGGCATTCCCTAGGCTATTTTAGGGATTGTATTAATCGGGTTGACCCATAAGGAAGCTAGGTTAACCAAGCCCTGACCTTTTGTTAAACGGTGACGGAGGACGTTTGTCTGTATATGTCTGTAATACGATGTTTGTATATTTGGTGTTGTATGGATATGTTGTAGTTTGGTTGTTATGGTGGTCTACCCCATTGTCATCATCTTTCTGTCCGGGGTTTTGTTATTCGCTTCCGCATGTGCTTTTGATGTTTGGGTTGGGTCGGCGACATTCCTGGGACGTCGCATCATTTCGACCGGAGCAGGGGATGTTGCGAGCTCGAAGGGGGTTTGGGGCGTGACAATCCCCCTTCACCTAACTTGTGTTTGAAATTTTTTGTGTTCTTCTTGATATTCGAGTAAGAGTACCTAATGGGCAAAAAGTTATTGTGAGCTCGTAGAAATTCTTCAATGTTTGTGTCCATTGCTTGGTGCCTTCTCTTCCACTTATAGACTAGAAGTATCAACACACATGGAGCTCCGAATATGAATTTTGTTGCCAGGAAGTGAGCTGCGTAGAAAATTGCCTTAACGACTAGTGTAAAGTATAGTCTTCTTTATTTGTTATAAACCACATACAAGGAGTGCTTTCTTCACATATGTGTACGTGAGTGTTTCGTGGATGTGAGTAAAAATGAATCTTCCGTACCGATGACAAAACCGGCATTAGGAACTGTATTCAGTGCAACATTTAGCGCCGTACCCCAGGAAGAATTGTCTGCAGAAAGCAAGAGATTAAGGCATATTATCAGAACCGAGTAATGAATGAAAAGCACGTATAAGGAAAGAAGTAATATTATCCTAATTAACTAAAAACCTACATATAAATTAACAGCTTTCGAAGCAAAGATGGGTAGGGATAATAACTGTTCATCACAACTGTTATAAATTTTAATTCATCACAAGAGCTATAGCTAGACCCAAATATTAGCATATTGATCAGGTAAAGTTCTTCGATGGCAAGGCATATATACTTACAGTTGTAGTAGGGTATACATCGTTTCCCCCCATATCGGTACCCTAAGAAGCAAAAGTGAATTGCTTTCTTGTGCTGCCGCGGCCAGACTAAGATAAAAAACCCGTCGGCCATCGCATTTTGGATGTCGTTGTAGGAGATCGAGATTGTACGATTCTCCCAGGACGATGCATCTATTTTTTTCCCTAAATATTCTGCTGCAAGTATTGACGTGGTTATGGTGCAAAAATCCTCAATATCCCATGCCCGGGCATCGATGACAGCGTATAAATAATACCCATTTACAGCTATACATGGCTCGACGTCAATATATGAAGGAGATATCACCTGCTTTAAGCAAGACATAATGGTCACCACTGGAAATATAGAAGAGATGTCGTACGGTTTATATTCTTCACCACTGAAATTGGAGGGCGTTAACTGGTGGAGAGGAAGGGAGGAACAGTTGCCCTTTTCTAGCCCGACATCGACCACTTCCATCGAACGAGCAAAGAAACTCCAAGAGTTGTCCGGGAGGTTTATCTTTTTCACATGATATCAGCCACTTTACAAAGATAACACTGTGCGGTTATCTTTACATGCTAACTCAAATCTCGAGTGGCCGCAGCCTTTCGAATCGTCCTTCAATTGAAAGTAATAGCTCAAGTTACCAATCTTGCCGCATGCTAAAGGGGCACACGAGCGATTATCCAGGGCATCGCAACTAATCCCAGCTTGTATTATGAGAAGAGCGAGTAATAGGAAGGGCTCCATTTGGCACCTGAGTAGAGAGAATTTGTGCAATGGAGAGAGATTTTTGTTTGACTTTGTTGTTTGGTGAAGAGGCTCGATCGAAAGGGGATGCATCTGGAGAGACGTATGCTGATTGAAGAGTTGGAGTTGTCTTTGGAAAAATCCCAAGTCAAACAATGACTTAAAGCCGTCCACAGTCAAAAAAGTGGAGCTTCTAAGCACATTCCGACGTCGTGAGCAGACAGTGGCTAACAAAGGCACCAGAGCATCTGAAATATGCTTTCCAGATTAAAGGACTATAGATTATATTGATTAGTATCATATCCATATTGTTATTGGTTAATTGTACTATAAAGTCCCTGCAAGTATCAACTATACTTTTTGTAATGGTTAATATTTTTTTACTCACCACCCTTCTAATCGGTGAGTCACAAAGTATTATTAGAAAGTCCAAAGCAAAAATTCAACTTGATAGATTAAGGCGTGTTATTAAATTTAAAAGATTCTAATACTTCCCCTTACGTGTAGGCTGGACTTTGGCGTAAGCCTAAAACGTAGAAATATGTAATTGAGGAGATTATTAGGGGATGAAAAGATTTGAACTCACGGCCTCTTACTCTGATTTTATGTTGAAAAATCCAATCCAAAAACTTAAACTGATAGATGGATGCGTGATTTAATATTAAAATATCTAACACAAACATAGACATAATCGTCATTTAAGTTTAATGTAGATGATGTCCACAACTTATAATCCACCATATTGAAGGTGAAGGATGGTCGGAGGAAGTTTTCTTCAATTGGGATTGGAAGAAAATATAAATCCTATTACAATCGTACATCTCAAAAAATATATGTCGAGTGTTGAAGTGCACATAAAATTTAAAATATACGATTGAAATTATGAGTACTGAAAATTTGATTTTCAAGTGTTTCCAAGTAAATAATATTTTGAAAAGCCTAAGCAAAGCCGCGAAGTGAGAAGAGCGATATTTGTTCCTCGTTTGACGCATGCGTTTCCTGTTTCAACGAAGATCTCACCAGAAATAAGTTTCTCTTTTTCCCCTGGACAACATGCGGTCAACAACGTCAACCAAAAACAACGCAGTCAACATCGTGCACCAAGAAAAGTCTCGCTGTTGCTACGTGATGGGGAAATCTTGTTAATCTTTTGTTTTGTCAATCCTACAACTTTAATTTACGAATAAACAAGGGGAATGGCTTTGTTCCGATCAAAAGCATGGTTACCGGGCTTTCTTTATTTGCTTAAAGTATAATTAAATCTTAAAGTTTTTAAAAGTGTACAAATTTTAAAATTGTCAAATTTGTGTGATTGACGACTTCGATTAGTTCCACCAAATTTGGGTGATGAAAGATGCCGATATGATATTTTGTATGCATTAATGACACATAGGCGCCACATCCCAAAATAAACTAAAAGGAAAAAAAGAATATCTAAAAAAAATGAAAAGGGTACTTGAGAGAGATGGTCGGGGGCCCAAAGGCAGATTCTCACTCAACCACAGACAACCAATAGTCGTATGGCGAGGGTTGGCAGACCCTAGCAAGGTCATTTTGAGGGCCAATCAGTAGTCGTATGGCGGTGACGAGTAGTGAGGCCTTACGTTCTCTTAGTCTCAAGCAACCATTTTCGAGCCTATCCAATAGGTTACATGCAATCGGCAGGTTAACGGAATTGGGTTTGGGTCTCGTTAGCGGTGGTCACAGGATCACGTTCCCAAACCAAGCAAAACAAGATACCTTTCCTCTTTCCAAACCAAGGCTCCAAGCATCATGAGAACGCTTTGCTTATAGAATTGAAGACCTTTCTGAGGCTAATTAAGGGAGTCCGTGAAGAGATGGTCCCTCCCGATGCAATTCACGCCTTTTCTCCGGCATACATCTAATTGCTGGAAATGGCAATGAATTGTATGTTGGGGATCGAGTGTATTATACATCTTATTAACTGTTTGGGAAGAAAGATTTTGCAGAAACGATGCTAAATGGCTCAATATTGAGCGCAGTGATGGCCAAGATCCCTCACCCGTGGCCTGGCAAGGGTGGCAAGCAAAGTGGGGGGCTGGCATTGCCCCGTTTCTCATATCTTGCGCCACCCTCCTTACCCACAGAGTGAGATCTTTGCTATTGTAACGTTGCCGCGACATATATTACAGATATATTGAAAGGAAAAAAGTTCACGTCATCATTTTCTTTATAGAAAATGAGTAAAACTCGAAAGAACTCAACCATATTGTTAAATTATGTCTTAAGCTTGAACCAAGAATCTTAAGAAATTTGCTTTCCAATAGATAGTTGCAATCACACTTTCAAACTATTTGGGTCAGGTATCAAGGAAACCCGATTCGATCCGAACCGTTGACACCCCTCGTAATGACTATTCCTAAAATGTCATTCATCAATTTTATTGGTCACTGTTTTTTCACCTATTGTAATGCTTCAAAACCCAATCAGCTTTCGCTGCTCTCTCCTACTCAAGGATCTCAACCTTACTAAGCCACCCTGCAAACACTGTCGGTGAGCTTGCCTCAATACCCTATAGACCCATCATCAACCGAGCAAGTGACTCACCATCTATCTAAGAGATCGGAAATACTGATAAAAGTAAATCACGCAGGTTCTATCAGATGATGCATATCATATAACTAATCCTATCGATATATACATATGGGCGCACGAGTAGGACTCTAGAGTTGGCCCATATATGTTCAAGAGGTGGCTCCAACCACTCAGCACTTTGTCCCGACAAAGTTCTAAAGGTGGCATAGAGGGCGCGTAATACTTTATTATTTGTGGTACTTAGTTAATACTGCAACATGTATCATTGCCAAGCATACGATGCATTAAAATTACCTCACTCATATAATTTTTGGCACACATGACAAGTACACATCAACATATCTGATCCTGTTCGCATATGGAATTGACATGGTTTCCTAAAACGGTGTGAACGACTTGCAACATGACTCATCGGGATTCAACTTTCTCTCGTCTTCGTTCGCGGTCTCCCCTTCAGGATCCATCTCTCTTCCCCATCTCTTATCTCTCTTTTTCTGTTTTCTCTCGGCAACTGATGTAGAACAGTTAGCCTGTAATTATCTTGAAGAATATGATCGCCGTAATGGCCGGAAATCTCGGCAGTTTTTCTGATTTTGGAGAAAACAACCATTCAGGTAGTTTCCTATATCACCGTTCAGGCAGTTTCCTATATTACCAGTCAGGTAGTTTCCTATATTACCGTTCAGGCAATTTCCTATATTACCATTTAAGCAGTTGCCTATATTAGTTTATTAGATGTTATCTTTAATTATTCAGTTCCATTAATATTAGGAGTCCTGTCTCTATATATATGATGTCTGTCTTGTAATCAAAAACATAGTATCATTGAATAAAAATTTCGAGTTCTTTGAAGTTGTTCCAAATTTACGCTTCTCTCTGCGTCATTTGGTATCAGAGCAGATTTCTCCTGTGACGATGGTGAATAACGTGAATGTCAATCTCCCCGCAGCTGAGGGCCGTGAGAACGAGCCTATTACGCGGGCTGAGTTCAATCAGTTCGTGGCTCAAACCGATCGGAGGTTTCAAGAGATCCTTGATGCCATCCAGCGTTTGTCCACAAACCATGCGCCTGGCGTTCTTCCAGCCGAGCGAATTCCTATCGCTCGTGATCCCGAAGATGCTATGGGGCGTGGAGGAATTCCCCGACATAAGCGTCAAGACTATGTTGAGGATACGGAAGATTTCGCCGAAGATTTCCAAGAGATGCGGATTCGTGGTGGTCGCCGATACAGGGGATTCCAGGATGAGCATGTTTGTGGGAATCGACGGCAGGGGGGCTACCGACGAGATCCTGAACAGTATCAACTAAAGGTAGATCCCCCTACTTTTAATGGAAATTTGGATATTGAAGATTTTCTAGACTGGCTTTGGGAGGTCGAGAAATTCTTCGACGCTATGGATATTGATGCGCCAAGTGAAACTTGTGGCGTACAAGTTGAAAGGTGGCGCTTCAGCTTGGTGGGAACAAGCTCAATTGACACGACGTCGACAAGGCAAGGCTCCTATTCAATCATGGAGTCAGATAAAACAGAAGTTGAAGAAGAGGTTCCTTCCAACGGACTATGAGCAACTGTTATTTCAGCAATTCCAGAATTGCCGACAATCGAATAGATCGGTCCAAGCTTATACGGAAGAGTTTCTTCGATTCTCCGCTCGCAATAACCTGGATGAGTCCGAGGCACAACAAACTGTTAGGTACATTAATGGTTTGCGACTTAATATCCAGGATTGGGTTTCTTTGCATCGACTATTCTCTATCGAAGACGCCCAGGATATGGCGCGAAAAATTGAGATACAATTGGAGAGGACTAGCCCTAGTACTCGTGGTAACAACTATTCGTATCGTGGGTCATTCGGAAAAGGAAGACAGCTTGATGTTTCAAGTTCTTCTAGTCAACAAACCCCTGATTCGAGCCAAGTTCCAAGGAGTACTACGGGGACGCCTAAGGAAGCAGTTGCAGCAAGCAATCATACTCCCAATCAAAATATCAAGAATCCATATGCCAAACCCCAACCGATCAAGTGCTACAAGTGTAACGAGTTAGGCCATCATTCCAACGATTGTCCTCGTCGTAGAATGGCCAATATTGTTGAACATGACGAAGATGTGTATAAAGATGATTGGGAAAAGGAAGAAGAAGTGGCAGTGGAAGATGAAGTGGGCGAGCAAGTTAATTGTGTTGTGCGTCGTCTATTGTTTACTCCGCGGATAGAAGATACCCAGCGGAATCAGCTTTTCCGCGCTCGCTATACTGTCAACGGCAAAGTATGCAATATCATTATTGACAGCGGAAGTTGCGAGAATATAGTGTCAAAGGTCTTGGTGGATCACTTGCAACTAAAGACGGAGCCGCATTCCGCGCCCTACACGATCGGATGGATTCGCAAAGGAGCAGAACTTAAGGTAAACCAATTATGCCGTTTACCTATTTCGATCGGAAAATCATATCAAGATACAATTATCTGTGATGTTGTGGAGATGGACGCGTGTCATGTTTTACTGGGTCGGCCGTGGCAATATGATGTTGATGCTACACACCGAGCTAGGGAGAATACGTATTCTTTTGTGTGGAAAAGGACTAAAATTACTTTGGGACCACAGAGTAATGCCCCTCAGATTGTAAAGAAGCAGAATGCAGGGGTTATGATAAATATCCGAAAACGTGAAGGGATGTATATGATTGTGAACAAGAGCGACCGGCAAGTTGTGGTTTGTGTTCCCGACATTCTTAAACCCTTATTAAAGGTATTCAGTGATGTTATGCCTGAGGATTTACCTGACGGATTACCTCCTTTGAGGGATATCCAACATGAGATTGATTTTCTTCAAGGTGCTAGTCTTCCTAATTTGCCGCATTATCGGATGAATCCGAAGGAGAATCAGATTTTACAAGAGCAGGTGGGAGAGCTCCTTCGAAAGGGTTTCTTGCGTGAAAGCAAAAGTCCATGTGCAGTTCCTGCGCTTCTCACGCCAAAAAAAGACAACACCATGCGTATGTGTGTAGACAGTCGTGCCATTAACCGGATTACTGTCAAGTATAGGTATCCGATTCCACGGCTTGATGATATGCTAGACAGACTTGCTGGATCACGAATTTTTACGAAGATTGACCTTCGAAGCAGATACCACCAAGTTCGCATCCGTCCTAATGACGAATGAAAAACGGCCTTCAAGACAAGTGCAGGTTTGTATGAATGGCTTGTCATGCCGTTTGGACTCACTAACGCACCTAGTACTTTCATGCGTTTGATGACTCGGGTTCTCAAACCTTTTATTGGCAAGTTTGTAGTAGTTTTCTTTGATGATATACTCATATATAGTCCAGATGGGCGTCAACACATGGAACACTTGAGGGATGTCCTACTAACCTTGCAGCAAAATAAATTATTTGTTAATCTGAAAAAGTGCAGCTTCATGACAGAACGCCTCTTGTTTTTGGGTTTTGTTGTTGGCGCGGATGGACTTCACGTTGATGCAGATAAGGTAGCCGTGATTCGCAATTGGCCAGTTCCCAAGAATGTTGGCGAGGCTCGAAGTTTCCATGGCCTTGCAACATTCTATAGGCGTTTCATTCGAGATTTCAGTACTATTATGGCCCCGATCACTGACTGTTTAAAAAAGGGCAAATTCCATTGGGGAAATGAAGCTTTGGCCAGTTTTGCTCTAATAAAAGAAAAGCTCTCCACAGCGCCGATATTGATGCTCCCTGACTTTGAAAAAGTGTTCAAGCTGGATTGTGATGCTTCTGGCATCGGGATTGGCGCTGTCCTTTCCCAAGAAGGTAAACCTATAACTTTCTTTAGTGAAAAACTTAATGAAGTTCGTCGGCGTTGGTCAACGTATGAGTAGGAATATTATGCTGTAGTGCGAGCTATAAAGCATTGGCAGTCTTAACTTTATCAACAGGAATTTGTTCTTAATACCGATCATCAGGCTCTTAAATATATCAAGAGTCAGAAGCACTTAAATCGAATGCATGCACGATGGGTTTCTTTTCTGGAGCAATTTAATTTTGTGCTTCGTCATAAAGCAGGCCATTTAAATAAGGTGACAGATGCGCTGAGTCGACGTGCTGCGACACTCGTGACCATGCGCACTGATGTTGTCGGTTTTGATCATCTATGTTCTCTTTATCCTAAGGATGATGATTTTGGTGAGATATGGGAGAAGTGTTCTGAAACAAGTTGTCATGGCGATATGATAATTCAAGAAAATTTTTTGTTCTTTGGCAATAGATTATGCATTCCACGTGGTTCCTTGCGTAAACAACTCATTCGAGAGCTTCATGGTAGTACTCTCGGTGGACATTTGGGGCGAGATAAAACTATAGCCTTGGTAGAGGAGCGGTACTATTGGCCTCAACTGAAGCGAGACGTGGGGCGATTTGTCAGTAAATGCTACATTTGCCAGACCGCTAAGGGCCATTCTCAGAACACTAGTCTTTATACCCCCTTACCTATTCCTTCGGGTCCTTGGATAGACATATCAATGGATTTCGTGTTGGGGCTTCCTCGCACTCAAAGGGGTTTAGATTCTTTTTTCGTGGTGGTTGACCGATTTTCAAAGATGGCGCACTTCATTCCTTGTAAGAAAACTTCGGATGCTTCACATGTGGCAAGTTTATTCTTTCATGAAGTAGTCCGTCTCCATGGTGTGCCGAAGACAATCACTTCTGATCGTGACACAAAATTTCTGAGCCATTTTTGGCGTACGTTATGGCATTTGTTTGGGATTGATTTACAGTATAGTAGTTCTTTCCATCCCCAAACGGATGGTCAAACGGAAGTTGTGAATCGTACTATGACGGATATCATTCGCTGCCTCTGCAGTGATATGCCTAAGCAGTGGGACCGGTATCTTGCTCCTGCTGAGTTCGCCTTTAACAACTCGGTTAACCGCTCTACCGGTACATCTCCCTTTCAGGTTGTTTATGGGCGTACACCACAACATACTCTAGATTTGGTTTCCTTGCCTAACATTCCTGGCTATAGTGTCGCGGCAGAGAATTTGGTGACCAGAATTAATGAAGTCCAAGCTGCTGTGGCTAATCAATTGACTGCTTCTAATTCAAAGTATAAGGTGGATGCTGACAAACGGCGACGTTCGAAAATTTTTGAAGTAGGTGATGAGGTAATGGTTTTCCTGCGAAAGGAACGTTTTCCTATAGGTACCTATAGTAAACTGCAGCACAAGAAGATTGGTCATTGCCGCATCCTGAAGAAGATCAACGATAATGCCTATGTAGTTGACCTTCCTGGTGATCTCAACATTTCTCCTACATTTAATGTGGCAGATTTATTTGAATATCATGCTTCGGATACACCCCTCTATCCTGATCATAACTCGAGGGCGAGTTTTTCCGAAGAGGGAGGGAATGATGTAGAACAGTTAGCCTGTAATTATCTTGAAGAATATGATCGCCGTAATGGCCGGAAATCTCGGCAGTTTTTCTGATTTTGGAGAAAACAACCATTCAGGCAGTTTCCTATATTACCAGTCAGGCAGTTTCCTATATTACCGTTCAGGCAATTTCCTATATTACCATTTAAGCAGTTGCCTATATTAGTTTATTAGATGTTATCTTTAATTATTCAGTTTCCTTTAATATTAGGAGTCCTGTCTCTATATATATGATGTCTGTCTTATAATCAAAAACATAATATCATTGAATAAAAATTTCGAGTTCTTTGGAGTTGTTCCAAATTTACGCTTCTCTCTGCGTCAGCAACACTCCTTTTCAATCCGAGATTCAAGCGATAGAAGTCCTCTCTTTGACAATGAGGAAATGTAGCTGCATGGACGATCACATCTTGCATGGCCAACTAGTTGTCACGCAATCAAGAGCATGCATGGAAAACTGTCCATTTTGTGCATGAATAATTTTGTATGTGTCCCAATTTCTTCCATTTCGCATTATTATATAGACATTTATTGCATCTAACTATGGGTTTGCTAACATTTATAATTGATACTTAGACACCCTCGAATGGTGTCGTTCATTTTACTTAAGGTCTTATTTACTACTATCACAAACTAAAATATTATTCGAACTTTATAAATTTAAGGAAACGATTGTATGTTAATCTACAAATCAGCATTTTTATGACATGGATGTTCAAGATAGTTTGGATTTGATTAAAAAAAACGCATGTAGCAAGATTTAGATTAATTAAGAAGTAAAATAAAAAAGTCAATCCAAACACGCTTGACCTGACATCATATTATATATAAATGTCACAAGAAAGTTTTTCTCGGACGGCTTGGTTAAGTGGCTTTAGGCCCTTTCCACTTGTTCACCAGGTCGGGCCTAATTTGATCAGATTCCAATGAATGAAAAATTCGATATAGGCCAAGAGTCCAAATGAACTACTTTCTTTCCTTTCTTCAATGGAAACGTGAGATTAGATCTTAGATCAGTCAACGACTCAATCCTTGTTTCTGACAAAAGAAATATTCTTGTCAATATTTTTAATTCCAAATGGTCGTCCCAGTTGGGCCCAAAATTGAGCTTGAAAAGGTCATGCCCAAAATTTTTCATGACTCAGAATCCCTAGAAACTTCATTTGTGAAAATGGAACGAGCTCTTGCGATTACAAACTCTATAAAGAAACCGCTTGTCTAGAACAGCCCATCGATCAGGGCCAACTCCAAATCTAACCTGTTCAACCAGCTATCATAATGTCCATACTCCTTTAAATCATAATTTGGCCCGTTGAGTCTCTGCGCCCACAATTTAGGTCTGCTTAGATCAAGAAGTATAGATCTCACGCAACCAATTAAAAAAGTTCACATTTTGAGGCTGAGGCCACTATCCACCCTAAAATCGACCCCTAGGTCCGGCTCACTCGTTTAGTAGGTCTAGTATCAGCTTTAGAGAGGGCCAAAAATAAATTTTGCACTCATGAAACTCACATGCATGCCATGTCCCGTCTCTTTCGCATTGGGAAATTGGAGACGGTTGGTGAGCAAAATGAGATGTTGCTTCATGTCCAATTTTTCGTTTTCTTTTTTTGAAAGATGCGTATGAAAATGCTCGTTATATTTGCACAAAAACATTCTCATTTGGCATATCGGAAAGTATCACTTTAAAGTCAAAGGGCGCAACCAAAACCGAAAAAGTTATAACAAAGAGGCAATTAAATCATACTAGACAGGTTCTTAATTTTTTCCCTGGATAACTTCAGCTTCCTCTTCATTGACTTACGACAAGTTGCAAGAAAGTTCTTGGGATTGGAGGCTTTTCTACTCCCATAACCCCCTCCAAAATCTGAACTACCTGAGACATAGTTGATCTATCTTTCTCGCTGTCTTGAATGCACCAGCAAGCGACTCTCTGCATGCTCTGCACAATTCTTCCATCTCCACGAGTCCGTTCAATCTGCGGTCCACGAGTGGCAAGACTTCTTCTCCTTTGGCGATCGAATGAGCTACCTGTAGCGGTAGATAATCGCGCATATCACTGTTCAGCTCCTCGATGTTTCTCTTTCCTGATATGATCTCAAAGAGCACCTTTCCGTAGCTGAAAACGTCGACTTTCAACGTGATGGCTCCTCCCAAAATCCATTCCGGTGCAAGGTACCATCTGGTTCCCCTCATGGTGGTAATTACGCGGCTGACATCCCATCCCAGGCACTTTGCGAGGCCGAAATCAGCAATTTGTGGCGTGAGTTCTGAATCCAACAGTATATTCTCTGGCTTGATGTCGCAGTGTATGATGCGATCTCGACACCTCTCATGGAGATACTCCAATCCTTTAGCAATCCCAATGGCAATGCCTTATCTGGTTTTCCAATCGAGGGTGTTGGAACCTTTCTGAAACAAATGAGCTGCGAGCGAGCCATTTGCAAGGTACTCGTGTACTAGGAACCGCTTTGTCTCTTCTGCACAAAAACCGCGCAAACGAAGGACATTGACGTGCTGTATTGTTCCGATGGTTCTAACTTCCGCAAGGAACTGTTTCTTACTTTGGTTTTGGTGCACAAGTTTCTTCACTGCTATTGGAGTTGAGTCTGGCAGTGCTCCCCTGAAGACAGAACTAAACCCGCCTTCCCCAATTTTCTCGGACAATTTTTTTGTCGCCTTCTTCAGAACTCGATATTCAAAATGCATCAAATGATCGTCCGCTGCACTAGCAGGCCGTCTCCTCCTAATGGTCACCAGCGACCCACTGAGGACCAACAGAAAAGCTACGGACACAACTGCAACTGCTATTATGAAATTCGAACTGGGTTTCCCCTTTTTCTTACCTTCGTCCTTCAAGCCTGACCCGGCAATCAGGACATAGAAATCTCTCAAAACTGCATCATTGGCCGAAAGTTGAACCAAAAATTTGTCATCCGTCCATAACCAACAGTTTGCACTGTAAGCATATGCATTGCACGAACAGTTGCTTAAGCACAACAACCTGCATGCTTCGATGTTTTCAACCACGAATGAATCAGAATTTTTCGGCAAGCGTGTATTAGGCATGAGGAAAAAATTATCTTTCCTGTCACCGCTACACTCCAATGCCGATCTCCTCTTGCATCGGCCTAGATGATCTTCCAGCTTCAGATGATCTAAGTGTCCAAGAGTGCAATCACAAACTGGTGCATCGCTCTGATTGCAGTTAGAAGAAGCACCACAAAAGGGATAAATCTCGCACGTTTGTGTTGGCTGTGTCCAAAGCACTTTCCACTCCTGGATATGCTTTGCCCATACTAATTGCTTGGACAGCCCCGTTGGTTCGAACACAATCCTAGAAAGATTAAGAAGCAAATGCGGAATATATGAAGTAGGCCTCATTCTCATTTGAAACGAAGGAGAAGTTTACCACGTTTTCCTCTGTTACTGAGCGCTGATGCCTGAATTCATCGCCAATCCAGTCACCACTATTCCAGTAGGCTTCCAACCTGTTATATAGCGAATACTGAGCTCTTCCTTCTGCTCCCGTGCAAGCAGAGAACATCTCGGGATCTGGATCATCTAAATCTCTCCATGCCACCAAAACTGTCCTTTCGGACGTAAGTTTATTGAATCCAAACTTGGCACCGGGTAACCACGTATCAGTCGGATGATTGAAACTCTGCCAAGCAATAGACACATCAGATGTCTTCCTTAAAATGAAGTTTCCATTGTCAAGGAGCACTCCTGAAGTCAAATTAGGCATGAGGAATGTCGAACCGGTCGACCAGATTTGATGCTTGGATGAAGTCAGTATGACTAAATTACTTTCCTGAAGGAGCTTCAACTCCGAAGAGAATGGGTCGGACACAGGGTAGTTCCTATTCACAATCCAAACCAGAGTCTTCTGAGGTAATCCTTTGTACCAAATGCCAATATAGTGGTTACCAGTGTTACCTGGTGAAAAGAAGCCCATCTCAAATGTTCCTCCTTGAGAGATTAATGTTTGGTTTCCGGAGAGAGACTCACCGGGAAATATGGTATCTGTGCTTATGGACAAAGAGGGGCCGAATGAAACAGAGTAAAGAAGCAAAATATATGGAAACATTTCTGCGTTTCTGCTTATGTAACTCGTCTCTTGTTGCTCTTTCTTTCGCAACTACGGTTTTGACATGGGGAGTTAGCAGCTCTAAGGCTTTCTGATAAAATCTTGATCTCTCGTTAGCCAGCGGTCTTCGGGGAGTTGCCGGTCCAACAAGGTTGAGTCGAAAGTCATAAGAAACTGGCTGTTTCTCCCGTAAACGCTTAGCATTCCAGAGGAGGTTCTTTGGTCTGATGATCGAGGAGATCAGTTGGGGGTCATCTGTCATTAAAATGTGCAAGTCAACCAATTAACACAAAGTAAATTTTATGGACCAACCAAAGGTTCCATCGGCAGAAATTATGCAGAGATTGATGTTGACGCAGTGAAGCTAACATAACACGGTGGATTATTTTATGGATGGCATTCCCGTCAATTAGGTAGGAAACTTATCTACGGTTTCTAAATTTGACATTTTTGGCATATTGATTTTCTCTAAAAATCAGTTTTAGGGTGTGTTTGGTAATCATTCTATTCTCGAAAATAATTTATGCTCAGAAATAATTTTTTTTATTCCATTCCCGGAATAATTTCTAAGCATTTGAAAGCGTTGGTACCTACCCAAATTTATTTTTCTGAAATAGAAAAATAACAGAAATGCGTTTGGTAACTGTACAAAGTTTCTTTTTATTAATAATATTTTGAATATTTTAATACATTTTTTTCTTTTTCTCCTTCCTTGGCCCATGGCCAGGTCGCCAGTCGCTGGCGAGGGTGAGGGCTAGACCATCACGGCCTAGGCAAGGGTCACCCTCGCCGAACCCTCACCAAATCTAGCGAGCACTCTAAAAAAACATGTAATTTGCCACGAAAATTTGCGATGGGAAATTTATCTTCGCAAATTTCCAACGAATTTTTTTTTCCGTCGCTAATTTGCTACGGAAAAAAATTCGTCGCAAATAGGCGACGGAAAATAAATCCGTTGTTAATTTGCGACGGATTTAGCGTCAGATAAAATAATCGTCGCAAATTTGCGACGAAAACGAATTTGTTGCTAATTTGTAGTTTATCATACCTTCCCAGCCTTTCTACCCCCCGTTCATTTCTCTCTCTCTCTCTCTCTCTCTCTCTCTCTCTCTCTCGCTTTTCTCCATCTTTCATGTGTCTCAAATCTGCAAAATCCGTCCACGCACAAATCAATTTTGATGAAGCTTTTTTCTCGGTAAGTATCATAACTTCGTGACTATTCATCGCTAGTTTGAAATTTCTTTTTTATTTATAGATTTTTTTTTGTAACTTCATTGTCGGTTCAACGACCGGCGATACCTCAGTGGACTTTGGGAGGAGGCTGAACGGCCATGCCGCCATGAGGGGAGTCTGAGATTGCTTAGGAAATTAGCCACGTTACTTTAATTCGGTCGCAAATTTGCGACGGATCAATTCCGTTTCCGTTGCAAGGTCGACCTCGCCACCACTCACATCTGGGCGACGGCGAGATTGAACTTGCCGGACCAACAACCGGAGAAACATAATGGGCAAAAAAGAGTAAACAAATTTTCAAAAAAAATTAAAAATTATTAAAAAATGATTCTTAAGTGATTATTTTTTTTAGGTACGTTTCCAATTGAAGGTCTTACAATTCATGTGGATGTTACAATTCTCATCAAATTCACCACTTTCTGCTACCAAAATTTCAATCAAATATTTGGATAAGTCTTCTTTACATGGTTTATTTTGCAATTTCAAAGTAATTATTGCGTGAATAACAAAATAATAATTTTCATAATTTTATGGTTTTAATTAAGAACAGTAGATATGATATTTTAAATATTTTACGAGAATTTTTTATTTTAATACAGACACAATGCAAAGAGAAAGGACTTGGATATATAATAAGAACTTATCTAAACATCGAGGATTGACAGATGAGTTTCGTACTGGGTTGAAACTATTTTTAGACTTTGCTAGTAGTAAATATGAGTTTATGGATGGAAATAAGTTAAGGTGTCCGTGTAAAAAGTGCGGTAATGGTAAATTTCTTGTGTATGATAAAGTTAGAGAACATCTTTGTAGATTTAGGTTTACTCCGAACTATTATAATTAGACTTCCCATGGTGAACCATTTATATCTGATGAAGGATATCAAAGAAGTGACCAATTTTTAGTTAAGGAAGAATGTGGCTATTATGATCAATTGAACCCATACGAGAGGATGGTGATTGATGCAGCTAGTTAGAATTTTGTTCCAAAATTGAATCATGCAAGTACTAGTTTTACTCATACACGTGAACAAGTGGGTATTAGTCATGCATCACAATTAGAAGAGATATGAGTAACGGGTTTTAATGAGAATGTCTATAATAAAACTTTTCCATCGCCCAATCAGTTCTGGGATGTATTTAAAATAGCAGATGAACTTTTATGGGCAGATTGTGAGAACCACACTAAGTTATCGGTGACAGTAAGACTGTTAAAGATCAAAGCAGAGCATAATGTGTCTGCGGATTGTTTCAACTCTTTTGTTGAAATAATGCGGGAATCAATATCTCGTGATAACATCATGCCAAGTGATTTTTATGATATGAAAAAGTTAGTGAATAACTTAGGTCTTCTGGTTGTAAGGATTGACGTATGTAGTAGGGGTTGTATGTTATATTGGAGAGATAATGAAAATGCAGAATCTTGCAAATTCTATAGCCAACCTAGGTACAAGATTAACAGAAAGCCGGGTCGTAATCAAAAGCGTAGACCATGCAAGCAAATGTTTTGTCTGCCCTTAATCCCCAAATTGCAAAGGCTTTATGCATTTAAAGCCACTGCTGAACACATAACTTGGCATGCAAATCATGAAACAGAAGATAGTCTAATGTGTCATCTTTCAGATGCAAAGGCATAGAAACATTTTGATAGAACATACCATGAGTTTGCGATGGAGCCTCGAAACATCAGGTTAGATCTCTGTTATGATGGATTTGTCCCATTTGAGAAATCAGGAAAAAGTTTTTCATGTTAGCCAGTCATCTTAACACCGTACAATTTTCCACCTGGTATGTGCATGAAGACACCTTATATGTTTTTGACATTGATCGTGATAGGCCCACAAAATCCAAAAAAGTTGATAGATATTTATATGCAACCATTGATTGATGAGTTACAACGGCTATGAGTTGAAGGTGTCCCTATGTATAACGTTTCTACCGATCAAACATTTTTAATGAAGGCTGTCCTTCTTTGGATGATAAATGACTTTCCAGCTTACGGAATGTTATCTGAATAGAGTACAGCTGGAATTTTAGGATGTCCGATATGTTTGGAGAGATCAAAGTCATTTAGATTAAAACATGGAAAGAAGCCCAGCTATTTTGACTGTCACAGACAATTTTTACCGCTAAATCATCTTTTCAAAAGGAACAAAACAAAGTTCATGAAGAATAGGACTGAAAGAACATGTCCACCATTAAGGTTGACCGGCGATCAAATTTGGGAGCGTGTGCAGGACTTTGCAATTCTTGTTGAGAACTCGCACGGCACGACTTTTGCGTACGGAAGTACACATAAGTGGACAAAACGCAGTATATTTTAGGATCTACTATATTGGAAAGCCCATCTTATTCATCATAATCTTGACGTCATGCAAATAGAAAAGAATGTTTTCGACAACGTCATAAATACTGTGATGGATATTGCTGGAAAAACTAAAGACAACTTGAACGTAAGAAAAAATATGAGAGATATTTGTGATCGGCCAATACTAGATGTGGATGCAAGTAGCAAGGAACCAAAACCAAAAGCAGTTTTTACATTTGATAAGGAGCAGAGGCAAATTGTTTGTCAATGGTTGAAATCTGTGCGGTTTATTAATGGATATACTTTGAACCTGGGGAGATGTGTTGATTTGAATGAATGCAAGTTGACAGGTTTGAAGAGTTATGTTTGTCACATATTGATGGAAAGACTAATTCCAATAGTTTTGAAAGAAGTTCTACCGAACTTTGTATGAGGCGCCATTACAGAGTTAAACAATTTCCTGTATGATATTTGCTCGACAATGTTAAAAGCATCGCACATGGAAAAACTAGAGAGAGATATTCCAATTACTCTTTGCAACTTAGAATGGATATTTCCTCCATCATTTTTTAATTCGATGGAACATCTCTTAGTTCACTTGCCTTATAAGGTTAAAGTTGTAGGTCCCGTCCAATTTCAATGGATGTATCCATTTGAGAGGTAATTTTTTTTTTAAATAAAGTTTAAATTACTTTATTATATATTATGTTCCGATAAGTTTCTTTCTATTGCAACTAGATTCTTATATCATTTGAAGAAAAAAGTGAACAATAAGGCATGTGTTGAAGTTTCAATTTGTAATGCATATATTGTGGAAGAAGTGACAACATTTGCATCATACTATTTTGAACCGCACGTGCAGTGTAAGAGGCGGAGAGCAGGCAGAAATGATGAGGGCCTAATTAATCCCAATTGCAAAGCATTCTCCATTTTCAATTATCTGGGTTGACCAAGTGGCGCATGTCAGTTTCGTTACTTAAATGGTGAAGAATTTCATGCAACCCATACATATATTTTACTGAACTACCCAGAAGTCGAGTCATACTTCAAGTAAGTGTAAATTTGGGAATATATGTATTGTGTGTCAAATGTTTGCTAATATGAAAATGGTTTTTATTATTAGGATTTTCCAAACTTCAAAGTATGGACTACAACCAAATGAGTTTGCCTGTTTGTGCGATGAATAATTTACAGCATGGTTCAAGACATATGTAAGTTGCCTATGGACCAAAACCAAGTTATTAAAATTTAGTACATCATTTATTAAAATATATATTATTGACTTTGCATGTGTAACCTTAGGTTCACAGTCATCATGATGAACTAGGAGAGCAAGGATTACTATATCATCTGTCATGGGGTCCACAGTTAAGAGTTCGAAGTTGGCCAGCATATTTCATAAATGGATATAATTTTCACACTCAAGAATATGGAATGAGAAAAGCCACAATGAATAGTAATGTGTCTGTTCGGTCATCCAATGGTGGCAATTCAGAAGATAATTTTTATGGCTTGTTGGATGAAATCATAGAGATAGAGTACCGTGGATCATTAATAATGCGAGTTGTGTTATTTAAGTGCACGTGGTTCGACCCCGTCAAAGGAATGAAGGTGTATACGAAGTTTAATTTGGTTGAAATAAATCACAAGAAAAGGTATATGAAATATGAACCATTTGTCTTAGCACAACAAGCAATTCAAGTACGTTATGCATCATATCCTAGTTCGAAACGTGACCAAACTGATTGGTGGGCTGTATGTAAAATCAAAGCACAGAGAAAAATCGAGGAATACTGGAAGGATAAAGCCTACCAACAAGAGGAATTGTATAACACGGTTAAAATTGAGGAATATAACATTCTCACTTTACGAGATCCACATGGAGTAATGATAGATGTGGATCTAACTGAAATTTGTGAATTGAATGTACAAGAATGTTCAGAATCTGATTTTGAGATAGACGATGAAGATGAAGATGAAGATCAAGACGGGGGCGAAGACGAGGGCGAAGACGAAGACAAGGACGAAGACGAAAATGAAGATTAAAATTTTTGTGACAAAACACTAATGATGTGTAATTATTATTGCGATAAGTGTTGTTTTGGTTATCTTCATTATTCTTATTGTTGTAATTTTTATTGTTATTGTCGATTATTCATATTAATTTAATTGATCATTGGAAAATTTGTCGCTAAATAACGACAAGTCAAATATTCTATTTTCCATTGCATTTGGATCGTTGTTAATTTCGTCGCTCATTTTTAGACAACAACTTTTTCATGGCAACTCTTTATCGAACCAAATGTGACGGAAGAGAAATTCAAGGCAATTTTCCGATTCCGTTGCAATTTTCTGACGGTTTTGAAAATGTCATTTATTTTTGCAATCCGAAATAAATGAGGTGCAAAATTTTGGACCGAAAAAAAATTGCGACAGACATTCACCACGGTCAAAAACTCCATTGCAAATTTTGCGACGGACGGTTGCGTTCCGTCGGAAATTTCATACCGATAAAAAATATTCGGGTTTAAATTTGCGACAGATTTTTGCTACCCTTCGCAAAATTTTTTGTCAGCGTTAAATTTGCCACGGATTTTATTTTTCCGTCGCAAATTTGCAACGGCGAAATGTTTTCATCGCAAATTTGCGACGGACCGGTTTATGTCCATCGCAAATTTGCGACGGACCAAACCGGTCCGTCGTGAATTTGGGATGCCAAAAATTCCCTCCCAAATTTGCGATGGAAAATATTTGTCTATATCAAATTTGCGATGGACGATTTTGGTCCATCGCTAATTTGCGACGGATGGTTGCGTTCCATCGTAAATTTCATACCGATAAAAAATATTCGGGTTTAAATTTGCAATGGACTTTTTTTTCCGTCGGAAATTTGCGATGGATTTTTACTACCGGTCACAAATTTTTTTGTCGGTGTTAAATTTGCGACGGATTTTTTTTTTCCATTGCAATTTTTCCATCGCAAATTTGCGACGGACCGGTTTATGTCTTTCGCAAATTTGCAACAAACCGGTTTGGCCCTTTGCAAATTGCGACGAACCGGTTTGGTCCAACGCAATTTGCCACGGACCGGTTTAATCCGTCGCAATTTGCCACAGACCGGTTTGGTCCGTTGCAATTTGTGACAAACACGCTTGGTCTGTCGCAATGGTCCGTCGCAATTTCCGCCAGACCAAACCGGTTCGTTGCAATTTGCGACGGACCAAACCGGTCCGTCGCAAATTTGGGACGCCAAAAATGCCCTCCCAAATTTGCGACAGAAAATATTTGTCCACCCCAAATTTGCGACGGACGATTTTGGTCCGTCCCAAATTTGCGACAGACGGTTGCGTTCCGTCGGAAATTTCATATCGATAAAAAATATTCGGGTTTAAATTTGTGACGGACTTTTTTTTCCGTCGGAAATTTGTGACAGATTTTTGCTACCCATCGCAAATTTTTTTGTCTATGTTAAATTTGTGATGGACTTCTTTTTTCCGTAGGAATTTTGCGATGGATTTTTTTTTTCCGTCGGCGAAATGTTTTCGTCGCAAATTTGCGATAGACCGGTTTGGTCCGTCGCAATATGCGACGGACCACACCCCTCTTCTTCTTCTTTTTCTTCCCGAGCCCCGCCTCATGTGACATTCCGAAATTTCACCAATTGGAATTTATAAAATAACTGAGTTTTATAAAATGTGCTTGTAGTAAATTCTCGCCCGGAATTAATCATTCCTGGGATGCTAACCATTAGGGAAAGGCTAATAAGAGAATTAAATTCACACGACTAAAGAAAATTCGATTGAAAATTGATTTTCGACCATTAAATCGCTGAAGTGATATTTTAAGCCACTGTTGGCTAATCCAAGGATAGTCAGGGGTCAGTTTGTCATTGCCTTAGTAGTGGATCGCGGGTGATTCCGCTGAACCACAAAATGACTTGACGAATGATCCTGAACCTATACCAAACGATCGTACCCCTCGGATCAAGTGATTGATTTTCGCGATTTTAATGACAATCGAGGTCGTCACATACCAAACGAACTTGCACGTGACTCGATTCAGTATCAGTCATGAGTCGATTCAGCGAATTTCCCCAGCAAGCCGCCCGTTAGTTTGAGAAACACTCGAATTGCGTTTAATAAAATTTAATTATTGAATTTAGCCCAAATTGGACATCGGAAAATTAGGAAGTTACGACGGAACGTTAGGATGACATTGCAGGAGACACATGCGAATTTTGGGTGTGCTCAAATCCTTCAAAAAAATTTGATTTGGGCAAGAAACGGAAAAAGTGATCAAAATACCCCTAAGAATTATTAAAGGGAAAGCTTTAAGGGTAAATGGCATTTTGGTAATTTTACCCCAAATTTTTTATTGGACAATTTTACCCTTGGATTTTTGGAAAATTACAATTATACCCTTGGATATTTTTGGTCAAGATTCGATCTCGGCCGTCAGTTTCAAGATAAGATCGAATTTGGACCGTTAATTTCGTTTGTGAGAGAGAGGTATGATGGTAATTTAACATTTTGGTCAAATTGGCACTATTTGAGTCCAAGATATTTCTCTCTCTCCTCCCTCACTCTCATCTCTCGGTCTCATCTCTCCATTCTCTCACGATTCCTCTCTCCTCCGTGAATTTCCCCCCACCGAGAGCTCCTTCGGTCGCCTCTCCCACATCGAACCGCCACCGTACGCCAGTCACCGCCATCCGCCATCGAGCCACCACCTTGCCGCCCTCACGCCGCCACCACCAGCCTCACTGTCTCTCTCTCTTTCTCTTTCTTCCCGTGAGACCAAGATCCACGGCCAAGGCAACTACGCCGCTGCCACACATCGCCAACCCTCACCACTGCTCACTGCCGTCCCCACTGTTCCCGATCGAGTGTCGCCGCTTTTCGTTCTAGCCGATTTAGTCTAGAACCCGGTAAGTCACGCTCTAAACCCGATTTGGGACATTGGGTATCGATGGATAAATCGATTTAGGGTGAAATTGGGTTTATGCGGGTGTGAAATGTTGTGGTTTAAGAGTGGAATATTGTGGCGGGCCTTAGGAATTAAGTTTGGAAATTTTGGTGGAAATTTAGAGGGTGAAAATGGGCTGTGAATCACTATTCATATGGCCGTGATGGGTTGATCGGGACACAAGTTGGATTTTTAGAACCAGCAATAAATTGTGAGTAAATGTCGTGAAAAGCCGGAAGTGCGATGTTGTGATTTGGATTGCGGAAATTACTGTATGCCGGCTGTGATGTGTTGTGTCCTGTGCTGTGAGTGGTTGTTTGGCGCGTGAATGACACCATTAGGTCCGTCTTTGAATTTTATGAAAGTCCCGTGAATGACTGAAATTGATTTAAAAACGTTTGAGTGCGGAAAAAAGCGAATTTGTGCATGAATGCACGTGTGAGGTATGACAGTGTGATTGTGAGTGCAAATGTGTGTATGGAAACTCATGCGAAGGTGTGTAAATGTGAGAATGGGATCGGGCCAGGTCTCATAAGCTCGGCCAACGATCACTTAGGTCTGTTGCATTTGGCATAGACTGAGGCTTGAAAAAGCAAGAATGAGAATCGGTCTAAGGCATGATCAGCTCGGATGAGACCGGGATTGGACCGAGGCATTATAAGCTCAGGTTCCAATCATGTAGGCCTGTTACATTTGGTGCGGGTTGAGTATTGGGGTTGGCCCTGAGGTGTGTTCGGGTACGTGGGTCGGAAGTGGTGTGATGAATGGTCGCAGTGTGCTTGAGACGTGTACTTCAACCCGGGTCACTGACGATGATTGTGAAAGAGAAAATGAGAATGGAATGAGTGCACAACATGGGGGATTGCATATGCTTGAAATCGTGTGTGAAATGCCTTCTAAGTAATGATTTGGCGCGTGTGATTGTGTTTTGTAATTATCTGGAGGTACGTGATAGCTTAAGTTGGGTTTAGGGGTGTACTTGCTGAGATGTAATCTCATGGTTGTTTCAACCCACAATTTTTAGAACCCTGACCAAAGACATGAACTCTCTATCACCACCACCAGTACGTTTTGAAGTACCAGTGCACACGGAGTATGATGTGGCAAAGTTTCCGATGGATGATGGGATGACCTGGATTAGATATACTACGACCGTGTATGTAGAGGTAGGATTGCCGTTGTGGGAGACCAATGTGTACACAGCTTGGTATTTTCGAGATACAGATGGGGACGAGTTCGGTCCAGTTAGAGGCTTCGATGTCCCATTTGATTTAGTTGGAGATTGGGATCTGGCTGCCGTATCCCCGATAGACGGAGAATTGATTAATACCGAGGTTAGCTTAGCCCAGTCTGGTCTGCATCTAGACCCCACAATACAGGGATCTTCAGGGGCTAAACACAAACCTGAACCAGAAGCGTCGCAAGCCGAAGCTAACTCGATGGATATAGATTTAGAACCGATCCTTGAGGAGGTACCAGGAGAGGTGGAACCCAAGGTTGAACTTGAGAATAATCATATTGAGTCTGAGGAGCCGGGAGGAGAACCGAAGTATATACTCCCGTTTGAGCAGTACATAAATCCCAATTTTGAGCCTGAGTTCCATTTCTGGAATGTACTAGCTGAGAACGGTCAGGATGAGGTTCCAGCGGAATCAGGCGACATCAATCACCTGATTGTGATCAAAGAGGAGCTGGAGTCATCGGAGGAGCAAACGGTTCAAGAAAGTTCAGAATCGGAGAACAAGAAGTCAGACTCAGAATGGACGCCAAGTAAGGAGTGTAGAAGTTAGGGTATCTGTTGGAAAGCCAGGTTTTTGTGAGAATTATTTTTTAGGATGAATGCCAGGTCATCGATCCCTTTTGATTTTGATGGTTAATAGTACGGTGTGCACTGTTGTATTAAGGTTTGTAAAATAGTGAATATTGTGGTATAAGTTTGTTGAGAAATGAAAATGTATATTCTTCCAATTTTTCCCAGTTCCAATTGTCAGGGTATTTTTTTTTTTGGTTCCCGCTGCGAATTAAATCTCTGATAATTGTATGAGGTCAGCAATACCCTGAGATATCGCATTCTTCGACTGAAGGCAAGATGTCGCAGGCTCGATGGGCGTTCAGGGCGTCACACCCCACCTCACTTCGCAAATTGTCCGTCGGCCACGCGCCTCTCCACCCCGCCCCGGCTCGTAGCTCGCCGTGCCACAGCCACCCTGCCGTTGCTCCGCCCAGCCTCCTCGCCGTTGCCGCCGCCCTTTCTTCTGTTTGCTCGCAGCTGCCCCGCCGTCACCGCCTAGCCTCCTCGCCCTGCCGTCGCTGTTGCCACGTCGCCCGCGCGCCTCACCTCCCCGCCCCGCCCCGCCCTGCCGTTCTTCGCCGACCAGATCTACTTCCTTGGAGTCGTCGCCCCCGTTGCCGTCGCCGCCCAGCCTCCCCGCCCCGCCGTCGCCTTCGCCAGCTGGCCGGCACGAGTCCCCTCCCCGCCGCGTAGCGGACTAAACCGGTCGCCATTACTGCCCTTGCCCGAGGACTTGCTATCAGTGCCCAACCGTCGCCAAACGCCGCTCGTTCGAAGTCGGCGCCCAGCCGTCGCCGCCCGCTGTCGCCGCCACCTAGCCACACCGGCCGCCGCAGCCGCCGCCCAGCCGCTGCCGAGCCGCCTCCCAGCCGCCGCTTGATGCCATCGCCGCCAAGCTCCACCATCGTTTTCCCGACTGTAGCCGACTAGCCACCATTTGGGGCCACGCTCGCTCCGAGTCTGCCACTGGCTAACCAGCGTTTTTATTTTCCTTGAACCAAGTAAGCAACTTCCACAACCCATACATATAATGAGTATTAATCAAACTTGTTTAGGGATTGTTTAGTGACTGATTAGTTGGTTAAGTTAGGGATCGATTTAAAGATTGAATGTGACTTTGATCGATGTTCGATCGGTTAATTTGTCCATTATGTCGCTGATTAAGCGTTCAATGACGATCGGATGGGGCGGTATATGCATTTTCAGAAAACGCATGAAAATTGAATAATTGTACAAAAATTCATAAAAAAATTCAACAAAATTGAAAAAAGTCATATTTTGAGAAAGTATTAAATTTGGTACTAAATTTTATTCAAAAAAATTAAAAAAAATCAAAATTTCAAAATATCACAAAATGGCATAAAATAACTGTGGCCACCCACTTTGAGTGAAATTTAGATTTTTTTATGTGGTAAAAAATAATAAAAAATTTAAAATTTTCATAACTTTTTAAACTTATGGATAATACCTGTGGCCACCATTGTGAGAGAAATTTTAATTTTTTTAGGTACATAAAAAATTTCCAAAATTATAATAAAATATAAACTTTCAAAACTTCACAAAATTGCTTAGAATACATGTGGCCATCCACTTTTAATGAAATTTAATTTTTTTAGGTTGCCAAAAAAAATTAAATATTTTAAAAATTACAAAACTTCACAAAATGGCTTATAATTTCTGTGGCCACCCACTTTTAGTGAAATTTAAATTTTGTAACATGCCGAAAAAAATTTAAAAATACAAAAAATTAAAATTTTTCATAACTTTATAGAATGGCTTAAAATACCTATGGCCACCCACCTTTAGTGAAATTAAGTTTTTTTAAGTTCCGTGAAAATATTTTAAAAAAAAATAAAAAAAGTTACAAATTTCAAAATTTCAAAACTTTACATAATGTTTTAGAATATCCGTGGCCATGCACTTTTAGTGAAATTTGGTTTTTTTAGGTGCCCAAAAAATTTTACAAATAACAAAATTATTTTTATTACAAAACTTTACAAAATGACTTAAAATACCTATAGTCACCCACTTTCAGTGACATTTAAATTTTTGTAGGTGCATAAAAAATTTTCTTGGGCAAAAAAATTCAACAAATCAAATAGATTTGTCCTTCATAAGTCAATTTCTGGCAAGAATGCGAACAATTAATTTCTTCTAACATTTTGATTTCTCAAGCAGAATGGTTACCATTCGCACCCTTACTTACTTAATACCAATCGTATTATTAAGTAGGTTAATCGTGTGGTTGCTTTGCTCAAATGTGTGTGATTGGTTAACTATGGCCCGATCGTATTGATTGATTGATGATCGTGTGGTCGA
Organism: Syzygium aromaticum; assembly: GCA_024500025.1. Classification (NCBI taxonomy): domain Eukaryota; kingdom Viridiplantae; phylum Streptophyta; class Magnoliopsida; order Myrtales; family Myrtaceae; genus Syzygium; species Syzygium aromaticum. Next base: position 8,606,422 of record CM044895.1, read on the forward strand.
GAACAAAGATCATGTGGCTGAAATTCAGGTTTCATGGTTGATCTTCTACTTGATTAATTATTGTGTAGATCAACAAGTGGATTGTGTGGTTAATTATGACTATTGTCAACTTAGCATGACATATCATGCTCATATATTGATGTTTGATATCAAAATGAGTGCGATTCATAGTATATTTGTTCGTAGGAAATTGTCGTTATAAACACTTGGCATTGGCTCATTTCAAGGAAACATTTTCTGCTTCTACACCAAAATGGTAAGCTTCGTCATGTACGTCATAATGTGTCCGTAATACGTGTTATTATTTTTCGATGCATATTTGCCTAATATTCCTACTTGTCAGTATAAACGTGAAGGTCACATGCATAGAAGACTAGCCTCTTCTTCGTCTTCGTCCCCGTCCCTTTCCTCTTACCCTGTCCTTTCATCTAACTCTCAACCACAATATGCTCCATCACAATATGGAAACATTGGCCCTTCCTCCAACACTCAAGAAGATGTTGGGGGACTTAGCCATATACAAACTGAATCTCATTTAGTTCCATCTCCTTTAGCTCCCTCTTCTTCTGTTCCACCTTATTATTCAGTGAAACAATACAATGATAACGGAAACATAAATGAAGAAGATAACCAATTCATGAAATGTCCATTTGGAGATTCATAAGTACTTCATTTTTATTTTAGTATATGTAATATTTATGGCTTTATATATGGATATAAACTGAATTGTCGATGTTGCACAATATCCATATGATTGCGGATTCACAGATGCTCCATTTGTTGTGAGGGAACTGAATAAAATAGTGAAAAACTATTGGATTGAGCAGTATATTAATTACAGAAGTGTTCCACAAGAAGTGAAAAATTTGTGATGGAATGAGTTCAAGGTAAGTTTTATATATTCTATTTTCTTATCAACTAAGTTTGGTGTAGTATATTGATGGTTAAGAATGATATACAGGGACCAGAGCAACTCTGTAGTTTTCAGTACCTAAGGAACCATATATTTTCCCCGAGATGAACTTTACAAAATCTGTCACCGAATTGTCTGGTGCATGGTAATGGATATCTAACCATCGTAATAACTTTTAGTTTTGTTTTTATTGATTGCAGCGGAAGTTCAAGTGGGATAAAGAGGAAGAGAATGAAGTAAGAAGAATTTTTCAAAAGAAAGTTTGTGACTTTATACAAAATGTGATGAATAGAGCGAAGATCAAGCAAGTGAAGCCATCTTTCATTACAGCTGACAATTGAGCATAAATTAACAGAATTTGGGAAACTGAGAAGATTCAGCAAATCAGTGAGCAGAGTAAGAAGAATCGATCTTTTAGTTCTAGTGAAGGGTCAGCCACATAGGCTGGGGGCTCTATCAATATTGAAAAGTATCGCAAACGACTGGTAAGTCTATTAAATACATTTTAAATTAATTTAATTCAATTACTCATATTTATATTTTGTAGGCACAAGAATTGGGGACGGAACCGACATTTGTAGCTACATTTGAACGCACATTTCAAAAGAAAGATAAGACATGGACTGGTGATCGAGTGAAAGCTATTAAGGTATGTAAGGTTATACTTTGGACTTTATGGAAAATAGAATAAAAACCATGAATACTTTCAATATTTATGGTAGATATATATAAAGTTATTTTATTTTTATCTATATTGTTAATGTAGGAAAAATATGATGAACTTTTAATGAGCAATGTCAGTGGTAGTAATGGTTGTGCTGCGTCTGAGCTATCAGTTGATAATATGGCATTATAGGTGGAGGCAACGGGTGGGATGAAAAAGGAAAAATATTTGGGATGGGATCTTTGTTAAGGATGTACATGCGGAATCATGCTAGAAATTCATCATCCAATGCGATTGGTCGAAAGAGGTCACGACATAACAAGCAATTGACCTAAGAAGTGAACCAACTAAGAAATATACTTGCACAGAAAGACGAACAAATAAATTCTTTGCAACAACAAATGGAAATCGTTATGCGACATCTCAACCTCAATTGCTATGAGGTTCCTCCTGTACCTTCCAACAATCCAATAGGTGATGAGCACATTGATGAGCGATACAATGATGCTAAGATTGCCAATGATGATGATGATTTTCTCAGTCCTCTCTAGTCACCCGTCACAAAATCGGGAGTAAGCTTGCTTCACAATCTTTTATGACATAAGTTGACTCATATTCATATGTAAAAACATTGATGTTCGTCCTGGAACGTTTTTTGTTAACCCTTTAACTTGTTTTTTTATATCTAGTTCCACATCCATGCATAAACGCTTCTTTTATATTCTGAACTAATTCAAGTATCTTTATTTATGTATCCACTTTTCATTAGGTGTTGACAAAAGTGACTGCTTTTAGTATCCCGCCAAGTAACAAAGCTGCCCAATCTTGTATCTGGTTTGTTGATGTTTCATGATTTTTTAACTAGAATCTATGGTTATCCCACGTCCTATGAATGCTTGGAATGTATTATAAGATTAGATATTAAATAGCATCATGTCATACTTTGCAACTTTGCATATTTCATTATTTTTTGCAGACTAGCATCTTTTTTTCAGTTATTTTTTTTTTAATTATATTCCATTATGTTTGGCTTATTCGTTCTCAATTACTGAAACTGAATCTATTGTTGTCTCGTGTCCTTTGTTTATTTTGAATGTATTACATTATGTTCATTAATGCATACATATTGATATGGACATGGTTTGATGGTCGAAATTGTGTAAAATTTGCGATGAATATTTAGAGAAGAATTTTGTGACCATTACAGTTCGTGGCTAATTTGCGACGAATAAGTAGCGACGAATCAAGTTGGTGGCAAATTTGTGACGAATACATTTCGCGACGAATTTTGTGACAAATTTTGCGACAAATAAAGTTCATTCTAAATTTGCAACGGATTTTGCGATCATTTGGTGACAAATTTTGCGACAAATAACGTTTGTGACTTGTTTGCGACGAATTTTTTTCGATGAAATTTCCAATGAATTTAGTAACGAAATTTAGCAACGAAATTTCCGATGAATTTAGCAACAAAATTTGCGACAAAATTTAGCGACGAAATTTGCGACAAAATTTCCAATGAATTTTACAATGAATTTTTTGCGACGGATGGTGTTCGTGGCAAATCGGCATTCTCTTCTTTTATTTTGTGCTCAATCAAAATGAGAATTTGGGGATTATGGGACAGAGCAACATATATTCCCCCATTCAATTCCCATCATTGTCTCTAATTTTGGTAGAATTCCAACTTGCCCTATATGATTTCATCGTGATGTCAGTCAATCCCCTGTTATTTCTTTGCTCAGTCGAGAGAGTAGACTCTGATTTTTTTTTGTCTCAGTCCGACCCAAAGTTCATTAATCGGTTCCTTTCTGACCCAGCAAAACCCGATCCGCATGACATCGCATGCTCAATTTCTGCTCATTTTGGTAAAGTAGGTGGCTTACTTTGTGTTTCCTCTGTGGCATGTGCAAGTCACAAGCCCATTTTGATCAACCTCCCGATTAGTTTAAACGTTAGGAGTAAGGAAGGGAGTTGGTCTTCTTCTTCATATGGGACATGCGGTCCAGGTCGGAGATTTCTCAGGAAAGGATGGCCAGCGTAAACGAGGGTGATCGGGCGGCTATCGAGGGGGCTAAGGTATAGGTTTTGGTGGGAAGGACGGAGCTTGTAATGGATCGGTGGCGATAGGGGAGAGACTCGTTGCTCAATGCAAACGGTATCGCGAGGAATTTACTTAACTCACGTGAAACCAGGATATTACATATGAATGATCGCGAGCATGTAAAGATAGTACCATTTGAAGACAAATCAAATTATGCCGAGTCCATTCGAATTTAAGAAGACAGAGAGCGACCAAGATCGCTCCACAGTTTCACACCGCACTCAGAGAGTGCATGAAGTGGGGATTTGAGTGCAAATCCAAGTGAATCAAAGTGCAAAAAGTGAAGAGTTTGCAAGGAAATTAAAATGCAACGAAATTGAAAATACCCAAGAAGGAAACCAAAAGATTAAACACGTTTGCCATCTGTTCCGGCAAATATGCTTGTCCTGTTCTTCACTGAGTGACGGTATGACTGGATTATTGTTCTCAAATCTTTTAACTGCAAGCTTTTAGGACAATGGAGGAAGGATTGACATTGCGACCCAAAAGGACCCAAAATTTCGTAAAGGATACCTCGTGCCAAAAAAAACAAAAAGGCACATTTGGAAAAGGTAGGTACCAATAGATAGCTAGAGGACATACCACTAAAATCATGCATAAGGGATATTACTACTTTTATTTTGCATTCAATTTCTACAAGAGGGAAAAATTCATACAAGACAATTGTTATTGTGCTCATACTGGTAACTCCTAGAAATAGGTGGAACACTTGAAGAAGATTAGAAAGTTTCTAGTTCATTCTCGATGTCACCATCATCAAGTGGCTTCTCTGTCGAATAGAGAAGTGGTCTTGGGGGAAGTTGTAGTTCATCAATCTCTCCTTCGAGCATATTAAGGACCTGGCTCATCGACGGTCTATCACTAGGGCTCAATTGTATACACCAAAGAGCAACGATTATCATCTTCCTCATTGTCTCTCTTTCCTCTTCTGTAGCATCAACCATTTCAAACCCCTTTTCTTTGCCGAGTTGATCACAAACCCACAAAGGAAAATAAATTTGACTTGGATTCTCTGCATTTACATTTACATTTCTCCTTCTGCTGGCCATTTCCACCAGCATCATCTTGAAACAATAAAAATCGGCTTTGTAAGAAACACCGCCAATATTGCAACATTCTCAATTTCAGTCATCAGAAAATAGCTATGGATCAGTTTGCCAAGGGATCAAGGATCAGTCTTAAACGCGACACGTGCCCGACTCGTACTTGTGAGCAAGGAGATAGGACTCGCTTCTAAGCTTGCCAATTTTCTTATACCCTTGATTTTGCTAAGAATTGACTTTTGCTTAATCAAATCTGGCGGTTTTCTCATTTGGACTCAATTCTTGTTCTTGTTTTGGAAAACCCAGAGTCGAGTCCTTTGCACCTCTTCGTTTTTTTATTTTTTTGAAGATTTTTGTGAACCAAATTTTAAGAAGGGAAAATACCATAAAAAATCCCAAATTATGCCACTTGTGACAAATTTATCCCGAACTCTTTTTTTTTTACACGAAAACCCCAAACTATGTCACTTGTAACAAATTTACCATGAATTTTATTTTGTGATACGAAAAACCCCAAACTATACCACTTGTAACGTATTTACCCCACAATACATTAGCCCATGGACATTTTCGTCTTTTTACTTCTTCTTTTTTTTCCTTTTTTTTCTTTTCTTCTCCGGCGAGGGCTACCCTCGCCCGCAGGCCATGACTCTCGATGACCACAATTGGAAAAAAAATTAAATAAATAACTAATAAAAAATAAAAATTGTAAAAATTGTCCACATCAGCGTCAACACCAACAGTACCGCGTAAAACAACTGGTGTCCACGTCAACGATTTCCGGTTAAAATTAGCTGGAATGTCTCAATTAGCAAATTATCAAAATGTTCATGACTAAATTGACTAAATTGAAATGTTTATGATTGAATTGACATCTACACAATAGATTTATGATTTTTTTGGTAACTTTTCTGCATTTTTATGATGTGGATGTTGAAGATACTTTTGATTTGAATAACCAAAAATAAAAAAAGGCAGGTAGCAAGATGTAGGATAATTAAGACGTAGATAAAATGCCAACCCAAACACTGTTAACCTGGTGTCGTACGATATGGAAATGTCATGCGAAAGATTTTCTCCGTTGGCTCCATTAAATTGGTTGTTTAGGCCCCTTCCATTTTGTTCACTGGGTCGGGCCTGATTTGATCAGAATTACAATGAATGAAAAAGTCGATACAGGCGGCGGAGGAGGCGTGGGTGGTGGTGGCACAGGTGGCGTCGGTGGTGAAGATTTTTTCGTTCCTATTTATCTATTTTTTGTTTGTTCTCAGGAACAAAAAAATAGATTTTTTTACATTTTATTTCTGTTTCAAATCTATTCTCCACAAAAAATGTACTGACATTTCTGTTTTTTTTCTATTCAGTAGAACAAAAGAACAGAAAAATATAAAAAATAGAAATGATAGCAAATGGAGAATCAAAGGTCGCAACCAAATCGAAAAATTTAAAGTCAGCCCGTCAGCGACATTAGCTGTTCTGTTCTGTCTTTATATTTCGAGTGCCCTCGGCCAAATAAGTACATAGCTGTGACTGTACATGGAGACTCATGGAGGATGAATTGGGGCTACATCATGCCCATAAATTATCTAAGAAAGGACATAGTGCTTTGCTTTATGCTTCGCTCTCATTAATTCCTACAAGTTGCAAGAAAGTTCTTGGGATTGGGGGCTTTTCTACTGCCATAACCCCCTCCAAAATCTGGACTACCTGGGTCATTGTTGGCCTATCTCGCTCGCTGTCTTGAATGCACCAGCAAGCCACTTTGCATGCCCTGCATAATTCTTCCATCTCCACGAGTCCGTCCAATCTGCGGTCCACGACTGGCAAGACTTCTTCTCCTTTGGCGATTGAATTAGCTACCTGAAGCGGTAGATAATCGCACATATCACTGTCCAGCTCGTTGATGTTTCTCTTTCCCGATATGATCTCAAAGAGCACCTTTCCGTAGCTGAAAACGTCAACTTTGGACGTGATGGCGCCTCCCGCAATCCATTCTGGTGCGAGGTACCCTCTGGTTCCCCTCATGGTGGTAATTACGCGGCTGACGTCCCGTCCCAGGAGCTTTGCGTGGCCGAAATCAGCAATTTGTGGCGCGAGTTCCGAATCCAACAGTATATTATCTGGCTTGATGTCACAGTGTATGATGCGATCTCGACACCTCTCATGGAGATACTCCAATCCTTTAGCAATCCCAATGGCGATGCCGTATCTAGTTTTCCAATCGAGGGTGTTGGAACCTTTCTGAAACAAATGAGCTGCGAGCGAACCATTTGCAAGGTACTCATATACTAGTAACCTCTTTGTCTCTTCTGCACAAAAACCGCGCAGACGAAGGACATTGACGTGCTGTATTGTTCCGATAGTTCTAACTTCCGCAAGGAACTGTTTGTTACTTTGGTTCTGGTTCACAAGTTTCTTCACTGCTATTGGAGTTGAGTCTGGCAGTGCTCCCCTGAAGACAGAACTAAACCCGCCTTCCCCAATTTTCTCGGACAATTTTTTTGTCGCCTTCTTCAGAACTCTATATTCAAAATGCATCAAATGATTGTCCGCTGCACTAGCAGGCCGTCTCCTCCTAATGGTCACCAGCGACCCACTGAGGACCAACAGAAAAGCTACGGACACAACTACGACTGCTATTATGAAATTCGAACTGGGTTGCCCCTTTTTCTTACTTTCGTCCTTCAAGCCTGACCCTGCAATCCGGACATAGAAATCTCTCAAAACTGCATCATTGGCCGAAAGTCGAACCGAAAATTCGTCATCCGTCCATATCCAACAGTTTGTACTGTAAGCATATGCACTGCACGAACAGTTGCTTAAGCACAACAACCTGCATGCTTCGATGTTTTCAACCATGAACGAATCAGAATTTTTCGGCAAGCGTGTATTAGGCATGACGAAAAAATTATCTTTCCTGTCACCGCTACACTCTGACGCAGATCTCCTCTTGCATTGGCCCAGATGATCTTCCAGCTTCAGATGATCTAAGTGACCAAGAGAGCAATCACAAACCGGCGCATCGCTCTGATTGCAGTTAGAAGAAGCACCACAAAAGGGATAAATCTCGCACGTTTGTGTTGGCTGTGTCCAAAGCACTTTCCACTCCTGGATATGCTTTGCCCATACTAATTGCTTGAACAGCCCCGTTGATTCGAGCACAATCCTAGAAAGATTATAAGGAGCAATTGGGGAATATATGAAGTAGGCCTCATTCTCATTTGAAATGAAGGAGAAGCTTACCACGTTTTCCACTGTTACTGAGCGCTGATGCCTGAATTCATCGCCAATCCAGTCGCCACTATTCCAGTAGGCTTCCGACCTGTTATATAGCGAATACTGAGCTCTTCCTTCTGCTCCCGTGAATGCAGAGAATATCCCGGGAGCTGGATCATCTAAATCTCTCCATGCCACCAAAACTGTCCTTTCGGACGTAAGTTTATTGAATCCAAACTTGGCACCGGGTAACCACGTATCAGTCGGATGATTAAAACTCTGCCAAGCAGCAGACACATCAGATGTCTTCCTTAAAATGAAGTTTCCATTGTCAAGGAACACTACTGAAGTCAAATTAGGCATGAGCAATGTCGAACCGGTCGACCAGATTTGATGCTTGGATGTCAGTATGACTAAATTACTGTCCCGAAGGAGCTTCAACTCCGAAGAGAATGGGTCGGACACTGGGCGGTTCCTATTCGCAACCCAAACCAGAGTCTTCTGAGGTAACCATTTGTACCAAATGCCAATATGGTGGTTACCAGTGTTACCTGGTGAAAAGAAGCCCATCTCAAATGTTCCTCCTTGAGAGATTAATGTTTGGTTTCAGGAGAGAGACTCACCGGGAAATATGGTATCTGTGCTTATGGACAAAGAGGGGCCGAATGAAATAGAGTAAAGAAGCAAAATATATGGAAACATTTCTGCGTTTCTGCTTATGTAACTCGTCTCTTGTTGCTCTTTCTTTCGCAACTATGGTTTTGACATGGGGAGTTAGCAGCTCTAAGGCTTTCTGATAAAATCTTGATCTCTCGTTAGCCAGCGGTCTTCAGGGAGTTGCCGGTCCACAAAATTGAGTCAAAAGTCATAAGAAACTGGCTGTTTCTCCCGTAAACGCTTAGCATTCCAGAGGAGGTTCTTTGGTCTGATGATCGAGAAGATCAGTTGGGGGTCATCTATCATTAAAATGTGCAAGTCAACCAATTAACACAAAGTAAATTGTATGGACCAACCAAAGGTTCCATCAGTGGAAATTATGCAGAGATTGATGTTGACGCAGTGAAGCTAACATAACACAGGGTGGATTATTTTATGGAGATGTTCAAGTCAGCCAAAAACATAAAGTCAAGTCAAGTCAAGTAAACCGTGTGTGGACCAACCAAACGTTATATCGGTGGAAATTACACGGAGATTGTTGTACACGCAGTCAACCTAACATATAACAAGCGGTGGATTGATTTGTGGTTAGCTTTCATTAACTAGGAAGGAAACTTCTTTACGGTTTCTGAATTTGACATTTTTGGCAAATTGATTCTCTCTAGGAATCAGTTTGTGTCGTGAAATGAACTACTGTGCCCTATAGGCTATAGTGCACTAAATCTTTGTAACTCATTTTCACGCCAACATGATGCAATTGCTATATTGTGAAGACGAACATGAGAACATGTAGCAACCTTGGTGCTAATAAACTTTGTTCACCTGAGTTTCATCTAACAATTGCTTTCGAATCTGTCCACGAGATGGCTAGTAAACACGTAGTATTTCAAACGAGGTTCCTTTGTCTAATGAGTGATGTAGGATCCCGAATTTCGATCCATTTTCGGAATCAATAAAATTGATTTTATTTCTTATTTAATTTTAGTATGTCTTGCCCGGAACTGATCACTTTCGGGATAGTAACCGATGGAGAATGGCTAAATAGGAAAACGGTGCGTGGACCAGGGACCCGATCGCGAATTGAGCTCTAATTCCGAGAAACATTGAGGAAATATTTTGGACTAATATGGGCCGATCATAGGAAGGTGACGGATTTAGTTTGGCCAGTGAGGTACGATTGGGTCGCGGGTGATACCGCACAACCGAGAGTACGCGTGACGAACAAATCCAGAACTTAAACTGAACGATTGTGACTTCTGAAACTAGCAATAAATTCTCACATTTTCCGAGTAAACGAGACTATCATGACTCGAGTAACCCTAGGTCGATATGCGTAACCCCTAAATAGCCGTCCATTAGTAAGAGACCCTAAAATTCTAATTGGGCAATTTTGATAGTGAAATTTGATCCGGGCTTGGATGTCGATTTTTGTGGACGTATGCGACTATTTGGTGAGGGCGACGTCATTTTAGTGTGGCCATATATATATGGAGTTGGTATGGTCGAAAAATGGAATTTCGATCCGGAACGGGAAAATTACCATTTTGCCCCTAGGCCTTATCTTGGTATTCCGAATTTTGGGACATTTTTGGAATTAAATATTGGACTTATTTCATCCCAATAATTCAACTGACAAAAGAGTATTATGCCCCTCTATTATTGGATGAGAACAAATCCCAACCCTTAGATTAAGGGCATTTTGGTCAAGCTTTGGGAGATTGTGACACTTGGACTCCACTATCTTCCCCAACAAAATACTCTCCACTCTCTCTCTCTCCAAGTCAGCCTCTCTCTCTCTCTCATTTCTCTCTCGCCGGTCCTCTCTCAACCGCCCGTCGGAGGACCGCCCGCCACACGCTGTCGGTGCCGCCGCCGCTCGAGCTGCTCCGCCGCCTCACCACCACCATCATCTCATCTCATTTTCTCCCTCTCCCTCCATTTTTCCTCTTGGCCACGCGAAGATCAACCACACCAATCACCGCCGCCATGCGTACCCATCGCTGCCGACTGCCCGTCTCGCTGCCATCACCACCACCAACCACCTTTCTCTCTACCTCACCCCATCCACCACCACCGACCAGCACCCTCTCCCCTTCGCCGCCGTGACCTCTACGAGGACCGCCGGTGACCGCCACCGCGAGCGCCGCCACGAGGAACACCAGAGCACAGTTGTGAGCCGCCGCCCAGCTGCTTGGTTTTCTACTAGTTCAATTGCTAATTAGGAACTTAAGACTTTGTGAGTAATTAACCCTAAACCCTAATTAGGCTAATTAACATTTCCAGATGGAACTAAGATATTTTAGAGGTTAATTAGGGTAATTTAGGGATTAGTTAGTGAACCGGATGTTAGGGGCTGATCTTGCGGTGATTTGGGAGCCTAATGTGTTAATTTCTAGCGTGGATTAGTGCCCTTGAATGGCTGTTTAGTGGTTGGTTTATTGGAGATTAATTGGGTTAAGTTGGGCTAAGTTGAGTTTAATTGTGAAATTGCCGTGAATGCTCGTATTGTCCAATTGATGGCTGATTTGTGTTCATTTGCGATCAATCTTGTCATACCATGTCGCGTGTATGTGTGGATGAATGGTACGGGTGTGACTAGCCACTAATTGACGTGATTTTCACGTACTAAGACTATGTAATGAGTGTCTATGCCGATTGTAGTTGATGTCAAGTGGAAATTGAATTAGCCAAGTGGACATGTTGGAATGTTAAATGAGCATGTTAATGATTATTCGAGCATGTTGTGGCATGAATTAAACATATCGAGATGTGTTTTAAACACGTTGAATTATGATTAGAGCATGCTGTGGTCTTAATTGAATTATATGCCTAAGTTCTATTGGATACTCTTTGGGCATCATGTGTATGCTCGAATGCCGGATCGCATGGCCACGCATTTCGCATGCTATGTATGAGTTGAGATGAGAATTGTGCGAGTATGCGTGCCTAGCATGAGTATGTGATCACTTAATCACCCTGATGCGTTTTACGCGGGGTCCAAATAAAAATTGGCAATGTATACATGTGATCACTATAAACCCTAATGCGTGTCACGTGGGGTAATGAACTCATCCTGATGCGTTTTATGCAGGTTTTGGTTCGTATATGGTAATCAGTGTTGTGCCTGATGCATTTTACGCGGGCTAGAGATACTGGGCCTAATGCATTTTACGCGGGCCACGAAGTGTCGATATTGATTGAAAGACTTGATGCGTTTTACGCAGGTTGGACCTGATGCGTTTAACGTGGGTCAAATCTTAATGAGAAAATTGCAGTGTAAATTATTGAGCCAGATTATGAGCATGAGCATGCACATGGCATACGCATGACCAAATATGTTCGTGTGTATGCTATTACTGTGATATTGTACGCCTAACCTGCAAGGCCGTCTACGTATTCGATGTGGGGCCGAGGGTCTAGGTTATTTGATTGTTGTGTTGGCTCGTGTGATTATCTGTCTATTAGGAGGTGCATGTTAACCTAGTTTAGGTTTAGGGGGTTATACTCATTGAGATTCGTTCTCATTGTTGTATAACCCAACATTTCAAACTCCCGGCCCTGAGGATGCCCGAAGTACCAGTCCGTTTTGGGATCCCGCACTAGGTGGAGCTTGTGGTGACTGTGCACCCCGTAGGGAACGGGGATGCGTTCGTTAAACACTATTTTATAGTTTGGGTAGATGTAGATGCGACGTATTATGAGACCCACGAGTACGTTGTCTGGACTTTTAGAGATCGCAACGAAGAGTACGGACCTCTCCGGTCTTTTGATGTCCCATTAAGCAAGCAAGCAAGGCTAGGCCAATCCACAGTGCTCGGACGAAGACGTAGTAGATGCCTCGACCGAGGACAGCTCGAGTTCTGACGACGGATCTGCCCCATGGGAGGTAGAGGAGCCCGATGCGATGGCCGAGGATCCGATAGTTTTTTATGTGAGACCAGAGTCGATGGACGAGGCGAGGGATGAGTCAGTGCCCATGGAGGAGGATGCTGATCAGGAGGGTGAGCCCGAATTGATGGATTCCGAGGAGGAGCCGGCGGAGGCCGAGTCCGAGTCAAATTTCCTTGACTCTATGGTCGAGCTGTTTAATAGCTCTTCGGAGTCATCGGGATCCGACCCAGACTGGGTCCCTTAAGTCAACCTTAGTTTAGTTAGGTCGGGCTAGTGACTTTTTGACCAGAGTTCCATCTTGGATAGCATCCCCGACCTCAGGCCACTTACCCCATTTTTGTCAGTAGTGACCGTTGCCTTGTTTTTGTTTGGGTCGTTGTTGTATATGATCATTGTGTATCCTTCTTCTATTAATGCCAAGTGTTTATTTATTAATCTGCTTGTATTGTTTGCTACCCTTGGTCATGTTGCTTAGTCTGTACGAGTGTTGCGTTGTTTTCGCATGTGATTTGTGCTCTGTTTGGATTTTGGGTTGGCAACGTGTCCTGGGAGCGTTGCATAAATTTGACCAAGGCGGGATGCTCACATGCCGTGAGGTTCGGGACGTGACATCCCCTATTGAAATGGTATCAGAGCAAGATTAGCTCGGTTCATTCCGATCGAAGCCTGGAGCGATAAAGGGGCGATGACCATGGGTAGCCAATAGGGTGACCTCGTGTGCTAAGTGTACCTCCTGGCTGTCTGTATCTTAATTGTTTTACTTATTTGACTGTGTCAGTGTAGGTGCGGCAGGACTCGAGGTGAGTACGTGTATCCCTTTGGTTGAGGTCTTGTGTTATTTGTGATTAGCCGCATGCTGAGGGGGTGATTGTTGTTATGCTAGTTCTCTGTCTAGGACCTTAAACCGGTTTAGCTTGGTTTAGGTCTTTAATTCCTGAGTGGAATTATAGCAGGTAGGTGAGCATACGAGTTGGGAGGATGAGTAACCAAGGAAGAGGTAGAGGTCAAGGCCACGGTAGAGGTCGAGGCCGCAGCCAGAATCATAAGGACCCCCAAGTGAGGATTGCAGCAGATCCTAGAGTGGATGACATTTTGAGGACACTAGAGGAAATGAGAGCATTGATAGGTAGGCAAACCTAGGAAAGAAATGCCGCTGCTGCTAAGGCTGCTGTTGCTACCGTCGATGGGGCCAATGGGAATAATGGAAATGACGGGAACTAGGAGAATAATGAGAATCCAGCCCCGGGGCTGGCAATCGTGATCAGGCCGATGTCGAAATTAGTGGAGCAATTCTTGAAGCTGAAACCTCATAAATTTGATGGGAAATGTGACTCCAAGGCTACACGACGATAGGTGGAAGAATTAGAGAAAGCCTTTGAGGTTCTGGGATGCACCAAGGGGGAAAGAGTAACATTAGTAGTGTATCAGCTTCAGGAGAATGCAAATGATTAGTGGAAGGCCACCAGAGGAAGGGTGTTCCCCCTAGGCACGGCTCACACTTGGATCGCATTTACTGAGGCCTTCTATGGCAAATACTTCTTTGAGAGCACCCAAGAAAGGAAGCTGGTGGAATTCATGAGACTTCGCCAAGGGTCGATAACCGTGGACCAATATGAGGCGGAATTCGCAAGACTGTCGAGATTTACGCCTAGGATGGTTGAGGACCTGATAGATAAGGTCCAAAGGTTCCGGAATGGGCTGAAGCCGGACCTCCAAAGTCAGATGATTTCGCTCAATGTCTGGGAGTATGGAAAAATGAATGAACGAGCCCAAGCTATTGAGCGAGATCAACAGGAAAGGGTAGCCACTTCTGGGTCATGGTTTGCTCAGAACAGGGACAACCGCCACTTTAGGAAGAGGCCGATGGCGGGAAACAGAAGATTCGTCCCACCGGCAAGGAAGAATATCGGGAAGCCGAACCATCAACCGAACAGGTTTGGTGCATGCTTCAAATGTGAAAGTATGGAGCACCAAATTCGAAATTATCCCTAGCAACGCCCCTTAGGGTCCCCGATGCAACAACTCCGGATGGGGAATCAGGCTGAAAATCCCCCACCGGCTACCCAAGGTCGACCACTAGCACAAGGACTTCTCTACGCGATGGCACGCAGAGAAGCAGAGAACGCGTCGGGCATGGTCACAGGTACGGTTTCTCTCTGTGACCATGCTGCGTATGCATTGTTTGATCCGGGAGCAAGCCATTCGTTTATTTCGGAACTGTTCGTTAGATTGGTTGGTATTGAGCCGGTGTTGCTTGAGACTATGCTTAGTGTGTCAACGCCGATGAATGATAGGATGTTAGTTTCGTTTGGATGCCCTAACTTTAAATTAGTGATTGGGGGTATGGAAGAAAGTATCGACTTGGCAGTGTTGGCTATGTTCGACATTGATGTGATAATTGGAATGGATTGGCTGATTAGACAGAAAGCCGTAATGGATTGCAGCAATAGGACGATCCAGTTCAACCCGGTCGGACGTCCTAGATTCGAATTTCAAGGAAACCGAAGAAGAATCTCAATCCCTTGGATTTCCTCGCTCGAAGTAACCAAATTGCAGGATGAAGGTTGTGAAGGATATTTGGTCAATGTAGTCGATCCGACAATGACAGAACCTAAGTTGGAAGAAATACCCATAGTGTGCAATTTCCCCGAGGTCTTTCCTCAAGAATTACCAAGTTTGCCACCAAAAAGGGAAGTAGAATTTGTGATAGAATTGACCCTAGGAACGGAGCTGATCTTGAAGGCACCGTATCGGATATCTTTGTTGGAATTGAAAGAGTTAAAGGTCCAAACGCAGGAATTACAGGACAAGAGTTTTATCCGTCCTAGTACGTCTCCATGGAGAGCGCCGGTGTTGTTTATAAGGAAGAAAGACGGGACTCTAAAATTGTGCATAGACTATCGACAACTGAACCAAGTGACGGTCAAGAACAAGTACCCACTGTTGAGGACCGATAACCTGTTTGATCAGTTGCAAGGAGCCTCAGTGTTCTCCAAGATCGATCTACAGACCGGATATCATCAGCTAAGAATTCGGAAGGAGGACATACCTAAGACTGCATTTCGGACGAGATACGGGGCACTATGAGTTCTCAGTGATGCCCTTTGGTTTGACGAATGCCCTTGTTACCTTAATGGACCTGATAAATAGGGTATTCAGAGAATTTTTGGATCGATTCGTCATAGTGTTTATCGATGATATCTTGGTATACTCGAAAAACCTTAAGGAACATGAGATACACCTGACTGAGGTGCTACGAACCTTAAAAGAATGCGCACTGTACGTCAAGTTCAGTAAGTGCGAGTTCTAGCTCAACAAAGTAGCGTTTCTTGGACATATTATCTCGGGAAATAGAATTTCTGTGGACCAAACGAAGATTGAGGCAGTGACAAAGTGGCCGAGGCCGACATCCCTAACGGAGATTAAGAGTTTCTTAGGTCTGACGGGCTATTATAGACGGTTTATGGAAGGCTTTTGTCAATATACACACCGTTGACACGGCTGCTCAAGAAGGAAGCGAAATTTGAGTGGGATGATAAGTGTGAGAAGAGTTTCCAAGAATTGAAACATAGGTTGATGACCGCCCTGGTTTTGACTATTCCGTCCGGATCAGGAGGTTTCGAGGTCTACAACGATGCATCGCTGAAAGGACTAGGGTGCGTACTGATGCAGCATGGTAGAGTAGTGACATATGTATTACGTCAACTGAGACTACATGAGATGAACTACCCGACACATGATTTGAAATTAGCGGTAACCATCTTCGCCCTGAAGATTTGGCGACATTACCTGTGTGGAGAAAAGTTCCAGATTTATACTGATCATCAGAACCTCAAATACTTGATTTCACAGAAGGAATTGAATATGAGGCAGCGCCGATGGATGGAACTCCTGAAGGATTATGATTGCGATATTTTGTATCACCCCGAAAAGGCAAACTAAGTGGCCGATGCCCTAAGCCGAAAGTCAAGTATGGCGCACATGATGATTAGAGAGTGGACTCTAATGGAAAGGGTGAGAAACTCAGAGTTTAAGTTCGAAGTGAGCCGTGTGTCGAATCTACTTGCAACATTAAGGATTGAACCGAAGATCCAAACCCAGATCAAAGCATTGCAGTCTACGGACCAAGAGATTCAAAAGATCGAGGGAATGGACGCCACAAAAAGGAGACCGGATTTCCAAGTGTCCGAAGAAGGAATCCCGAAGTTCCGTGGACGGCTGTACGTGCCAAATGACTTGGAACTTAAAGAGGGGATTTTAAGAGAGGCACATCGCAGCAACTACAGCATTCACCTAGGCAGTACCAAAATGTACCAGATCTTGAGACAACATTACTGGTGGAATGGCATGAAGACCGATGTAGCCAAGCATGTGGCGAAGTGCCTGACCTGTCAATAAGTTAAGGTACAACATTGCAAGTCGGAAGAACTTCTGCGACCACTGGAAATTCCGAAGTGGAAATAGGAGCATCTCACGATGGACTTCGTCACTGGACTGCCGAGGAGTCAGAGGAGACACAACTCAATTTGGGTGATAGTTGACAGATTGACAAAGTCAGCACACTTTATGGCAGTACGAAAGGATTTTTAATTGGAAAAGTATGCTGAGTTGTACGTGCGACAAATCGTACGATTGCATGTAGTACCAATAGAGATCACATTGGACCGCGATTCGAGATTTACGGCTAACTTTTGGAAAAGTCTGCAAACGACTCTAGGAACAAAGTTACAGTTCAGTACGGCCTATCATCCACAGACGAATGGCCAGTCAGAAAGGACAATCCAGACCTTAGAGGATATGTTGAGAGCCTGTGTACTGGATTTCCAGGATAAATGGGAAAAACAACTGCACTTGGTGGAATTCGCTTACAATAATAGCTACCAACAGAGTATTCGGATAGCCCCGTTTGAAGCCTTGTATGGTAGAGCGTGCAAGACGCCAGTATTCTGAGATGAAGTGGGGGAGCGAAGTATAACTAGCCCACAGTTGGTACAACAGAGGTTAAAGCCGTTGAGATTATTCAGGAAAGGCTAAAGACGGCGCAGAGTCACCAAAAAAGTTATGTCGATCGGAGACGACGACCTTTGGAGTTTCAGATAGGTGACCATATTTTTCTCAAGGTGTCCTCGATGAAAGGACTATCCTAGTTCGGCAAGAAAGGAAAACTAAGCTCAAGGTATGTCGGTTCATTTGAGATATTGGAGAAGATCGGAGATATGGCTTACCGACTTGCCTTGCCGCCTAATCTGTCCCAAGTGCACAACGTTTTCCACGTGTCAATGTTGAGAAAGTATGAACCAGACCCGACCCACGTTTTGAGGTACGAGGAAATAGAAGTGGAAAGGCCAGTCATGATCGAGGACAGAAAAAATCGAGTACTACGAAACAAAACGATCCTGATGGTCAAAGTAGTTTGGGAACACCATGGAACCGAAGGTGCCACCTAGGAAAGCGAAGAGGCCATGCGACGTCAATATCCCTAGCTGTTTGAATAGATAAGTTTAAGTTGCAAATCTCGAGGAAGAAATTCTTGTAAAGGGGGAAGAGTTGTAACATCCCGAATTTCAACCCATTTCCAGAATCAATGAAATTGATTTTATTTCTCATTTAATTTTAGTAAGTTTTGCCCGGAACTAATCACTCTCGAGATACTAACCGATAGGGAATAGCTAACTAGGAAAACTGTGCATGGACCAAGGACCCGATCGCGAATTGAGCTCCGATTCCGAGAAACGTCGAGGAAATATTTTAGACCAATATGGGCCGATCATAGGAAGGTGAAGGATTTAGTTTAGCTAGTGTGGTACGATTGAGTCGCGGGTGATTCCGCACGATTGAGAGTACGCATGGTGAACAAATCCAGAACTTAAACTGAACGATTGCTATCTTTGGAACTAGCGATAAATTCTCGCGTTTTCCCGATAATCGACACAATCATGACTCGAGTAACCTTAGGTCGATACGTGTAACCCCTAAACAGCCGCCCGTTAGTGAGAGACCATAAAATTCTAATTGGACAATTTTGATCATGAAATTTAATTCGGGCTTGGATGTCCATTTTCGTAGGTATACGCGACAATTTGGCGAGGATGACGTCATTTTAGTGTGGCCATATATATATGGGGTTGGCATGATCGAAAAATGGAATTTCGACCCGGAACAAAAAAATTACCATTTTGCCCCTAGGCCTTATCTTGATATTCCGAATTCTGGGACATTTCGGGGATTAAATATTGAATTTATTTCAACCCAATAATTCAAGCAATAGAAGACTATTATGCCCCTCCATTATTAGATGAGAACAAACCCCAACCCTTAGATTAAGGGTATTTTGGTCAAGTTTTGGGAGATTGTGACACTTGGACTCCACTATCTTCCCCAACAAAACACTCTCCACTCTCTCTCTCTCTCTCTCTCTCTCTCTCTCTCTCTCTCTCTCGACTACCTGCCGCACGCCGCCGGTGCCGCCGCCTCACCACCACTATCATCTCATCTCATTCTCTCCCTCTTCCTCCATTTTTCCTCTTGGCCGCATAAAGATCAGCTACGCCGGAGCAGCCGACCGCCGCCGCCGTGCATACCCTCTCCGCCGACTACCCGTCTCACCGCCATCACCACCACCAACCACTTTTCTCTCTCCCTTACCCCGTTCACCACCACCGACCAGCACCCTCTCCCTTTCGCCCCCTAACCGCCGCGAGGACTGCCGGTCATCGCCACCGCAAGGAACGACAGAGTGCCGCCGTGAGCCGCCGCCCAGCCGTTCGATTTTCCGCCGGTTCAACCACTAATTAGGAGCTTAAAACTTTGTGAGTAATTAACCCTAAACCCTAATTAGGCTAATTAACATTTCTAGATGGAACTAGGGTATTTTAGGGGTTAATTAGGGTAATTTAGGGGCTAGTTAGTGAATCGGATGTTAGGGGCTGATCTTGCGGTGATTTGGGAGCCTAATGTGTTAATTTATAGTGTGGATTAGTGCCCTTGAATGGCTGTTTAGTGGCTGGTTTATTGGAGATTAATTGGATTACATTGGGTTAAGTTGAGTTTAATTGTGAAATTGCCGTGAATGCTTGTATTGTCCAATTGATGGCTGATTTGTGTTCGTTTGCGATCAATCTTGTCATGCCATGTCGCATGTATGTGTGGACGAATGGTGCGGGTGTGACTGGCCACTAATTGGCATGATTTCCATGTACTAAGACTATGTAATGAGTGTCTATGCCAATTGTAGTTGATGTCGAGTGGAAATTGAATTAGCCAAGTGGACACGTTGGACTGTTAAATGAGTATGTCAATGATTATTCGAGCATGTCGTGGCATGAATTGAGCATATCAAGATGTGTTTTGAACACTTTGAATTATGATTAGAGCACGTTGTGGTCTTAATTGAATTATATGTCTAAGTTCTATTGGATGCTCTTTGTGCATCATGTGTATGCCCGAATACCGGATCGCATGGCCACGCATTTCGCATGATGTGTATGAGTTGAGACGAGAATTGTGCGAGTACGCATGTCTGGCATAAGTATGTGATCACTTAGTCGCCCAGATGCGTTTTACGCGGGATCCAAAGAAAAATTGGCAGTGTACACATGTGATCACTATAAACCCTGATGCGTATCACATGGGGTATTGAACCCGTCTTGATGCGTTTTACGCGGGACGATACCCGGATTGCCGGAAGACGGCTAGCCTGATGTGTTTTACGCGGGTTTTGGTTCGTATATGGAGATCATTGTTGCGCCCGATGCGTTTTACGCGAGCTAGAGACACTGGGCCTAATGCATTTTACGCGAGCCATGAAGTGTTCATATTGACTGAAAGACCTAATGCATTTTACGCGGGTTGGACCTAATGTGTTTAATGCGGATCAAATCTTAATAAAAAAATGGCAGTGTGAATTATTGAGCCGGATTATAAACATGAGCATGCGCATGGCGTATGCGTGACCAAATATGTTTATGTGTATGCTATTACTGTGATATTGTATGCCTAACCTGCAGGGCCATCTGCGTATTCGATCTGGGGCCGAGGGCCTAGGTTATTTAATTGTTGTGTTGGCTTGTGTGATTATCTGCCTGTCAGGAGGTGCATGTTAGCCTAGTTTAGGTTTATGGGTTTTACTCGCTGAGATTCGTTTTCATTGTTGTATAACCCAACATTTCATACTCCGGCCCTAAGGATGCCTGAAGTATCAATCCGTTTTGGGATCCCATACCATGTGAAGCGTGCGGTGACCGTGCACCTCGTAAAAAACGGGGATGCATTCGTTAAGCACTATTCTATAGTTTGGGTAGATGTAGGAGCGACATATTATGAGACCCACGAGTACGTTGCTTGGACATTTAGAGATTGTGACGGAGAGTACGGACCTCTTCGGTCTTTTGATATCCCGTTCAGCGGGCAAGGCCAGGCCGATCCGCAGTGACTGGACGGAGACGTAGTAGATGCCTCGACCGAGGACAGCTCGAGCTCTGATGACGGACTTGCCCCATGGAAGGTGGAGGAGCCCGACGCGATGGTCGAGGATCCGGTAGTTTTTTATGTGAGACTAGAGCAGATGGACGAGGCGGGGGACGAGCCGGTGCCTATGGAGGAGGATGCGGATCAGGAGGGTGAGCCTAAGCTAATGGATTCCAAGGAGGAGCCGACGGAGGCCGAGTCCAAGCCGGATTCCCTTGACTCTGTGGTCGAGCTGTCTAGTAGCTCTTCGAAGTCATCAAGATCCGACCCGGACTGGGTCCCTTAGGTTAGCTTTAGTTTAGTTAGGTTGAGCTAGTGACTTTTTGACCAGAGTCCCATCTTAGATAGCATTCCCGACCCCAGGCCACTTACCCCATTTTTGTCAGTAGTGGCCGTTGTCTCGTTTTTGTTTGGATTGATGTTGTATATGATCATTGTGTATCATTAATCTATTAATGCCAAGTGTTTATTTATTGATTTACTTGTAGTGTTTGCTATCCTTGGTTGTGCTATTTAGTCTGTACGGATGTTGCATTGTTTTCGCATGTGATTTGTGCTCTGTTTGGGTTTTGGGTTGGTGACGTGTTCTGAAAGTGTTGCATAAATTCGACCAAGGCGGGATGTTCACATTCCGTGAGGTTCAGGACGTGACAAGTGATGATTGAAAAGATTAGTCGGGTCATCTGCCATTGAAATGACCAAGTCAGACGAATCAACACAAAGTCAAGTCAAGAAAAGTAATTTGTTTGGACCAACCAAAGGTTCCATCAGTAGAAATTATGCAGAGATTGTTGTACAAGTCTTGAAGCTAACATAACAAGTGATGGATTACTTTATGGATAGCTTTCACACTAATTAGGAACGAAACTTGTCCGCAATTTCTAAATTTGACTCTTTTTGGCAAATTGATTATTTTTAGGAATCATCTTTAGTACCGTAAAAATTAACTACCGTGCCCTAAATTGGATCAAAATAGTAACATTGATGATAATAACTTTGTTCACCTGAGTTTCAAGTAATAATTTTGTTTAAGTCGTTACTTCTTTGCATTAAGTGAACTCGGAATTTGATATGAAAGTCAAACCGGTCAGCTTCACTAGAACTAGTTTCCATTCTAAGCATTTCTATCGGTTCTAGATATCATGCTTCCCATTTGTTTGCGGAGTCTAGAAGTTAATTGTCTCTTGTAGCAATTATTCCATTTTAACCTTGTCTAACCTCGTGTTTTACTCATCATTTTTCTCTATCAATAAGCATCCTAATAACTAAAACACTATTATTGTAAGCTAATTTCAGTATAAATAGTATAACTAATAGTTACATATTTTTCCCATTCAAATCTCCCATCATGATCTCCGCTTTTGGGCTAATTCCAACTTTCCCTCTACAATTCCATGGTTGTCTTCACTTCCATGCTTAAGTTGATTTTTCTCCACGCTCATTCCTCCATCTTGAGCACTAGTAACTCTATTTTGAAACATGTTTGCCATGTATTCTCGGTTCTTTTAAGTGCGAGCTTTTAGTACCACGGAGGAGGGATGGACTCTGACACTCTAAAGGACCAAATATTTCTTGAAGAAACCCTCGTCCAAAGGAAGAATAGATAAACACATTTGGAAAAGGTGGGTACCAATAAATAGCCACGAGGATCATACCACTAAAATCAAGTACAAATGATAGTACTACTTTTATTTTGGATTTAATTTCTCCAAGAGAGAAAACATCACACAAAGCAAAATTCTGCGCTCTTGTTATTGTCCTCATGTCAGTAACTACTAGAAACTGTTGGAACACTGGAAGAAGATTCAAGTTCAATCTCAGTCTCCACATCATCAACCTGCGTCTCAATCGGATACAAATGTGGTTTTGGGGGAAGTTGTAGGTTATTGACCTCTCCTTCTAGCATATTGATGACCCGACTCATCAATAGTCGATCACTAGGGCTCAATTGTATACACCAAAAAGCAACAATTATCATCTTTCTCATTGTCTCTCTTTCCTCTTCTATCCTATCTATGATTTCATCCTCCTTTTCTTTGCTAAGTTGATCATAAATCCACATAGAAAAATAAATTTAACCGGAATGCTCTGCATTTGCATTTACATTTCTCCTTCTAGCGGCCATTTGCATCAACATCATCCCAAAACTATAAACATCAACTTTATGAGAAACACCACCAATGTCCTTACAGAATAGCTCAGGTGCAATATATCCCAAAGTTCCTCTTACTGCAGCCAACGATACTATGCTACGATTATTTGGAAAAAGTCTTGCAAGTTCAAAGTCAGAAATTTTCGGAGTGAAACTCTGGTCGAGGAGAATATTGTGAGGCTTGATGTCAAAGTGTAGAGTTTGCATGTCACATTCCCGATGTAGATACTTTATCCCTCTAGCTATGCCAAGTGAGATCTCATAAATTTTTTTATGATCAAGAGAATTTTCTCCATCTTTGTCGCGATCGACCTCCCTGATCTTCTCTTTTTATTATTGCGTACTATGAAAAAAAGAAGTTACGCCTGGTACATGCTAAGATTAGGCTCGGAACTTAACTCGAGCTCTCCCATGCCTATACCATATCGCGACTTAAGGTTTAAGTGTTTAGCATGCAAGTGGTTTACATCAAGGAGTTGTCACTAATGGATTTTTGGTGGGTCGATTAGAAACCCAAATAGGATGATGGGAGGATCACCCTATTCCTACGAACCAGAAATTAACTGAATTCGAGGACTTTGTTACACTGGTTGTACAACTAATGCCCTTTTGGTACCTTTTTACCATGTTCGTTTCTGAAAATAATTTTCAGGCAATTTGGATCGATTTTAGGACCTTTCTCCTAACATGTGAGGTGATCAAGTAAGTGCATAATTAAAAGCAATTAGCAATCAAAGTAGATATGCAGCCTAAGGTTTTAGCCCTAACTAAGTCAAATGACATTCAAAACACAACAATTCATGTAATTAAAATTTAACTTAAGACATACATGATTACAACAGTACACTAACCTATAGGCTTATCTAATAAGGCGACTTATGCGATCATAACAACATGCATAATAATACAACAATAAATTAAAGCAATCAGATAAAAAAACATAAAAAAAAACTTTTTTTTAAATTTCAGAAAAATATATATATACGGTGGAAGAGAAAAAAAGAATTTTTTTATTAATTTTTTTAAAATATAATATAATATAATACAATATTAAAACTAGTCGGGTCACCGGATTCAGGTCGGTCAGATCCGACCCGGGTCAACGGACCCGACCCAAGCATTGACCCGAGTCGGGTCAGCTAATTCGGGTTGATCGGATCCGACCTAGGTGTTGATCCGGGTTGGGTCGGCTGATCCGAGGTCGATCGGATCTAACCCGGGTCAACGAACCAGACCTAGGCGTTGACCCGAGTCGGGTCAGCTGATCCAGGTCGGTTAGAACCAACC
This sequence comes from Syzygium aromaticum, assembly GCA_024500025.1. Classification (NCBI taxonomy): domain Eukaryota; kingdom Viridiplantae; phylum Streptophyta; class Magnoliopsida; order Myrtales; family Myrtaceae; genus Syzygium; species Syzygium aromaticum. The sequence continues at coordinate 8,630,815 of CM044895.1, forward strand.
TGGATCAACGGATCCAACCCAGGCGTTGACCCAGATCGGGTTGGCTGATCCGGGTCGGTTTGACCCGAACTCAAAGACCTGTAAGGGGGATGCTGGCGGAGCCAAAAATTGGCCGTCCACCGGCTGACGCAAACCGGTGCCGCCCCTAAATTGGCCTCCTAGGACCACCATTAGGCTATGCCACTCACCTGAGCTGTCGTCGGACCGCCGTTCGCCGGCCGGCGACGGAACGAAAACCGGCCTCATGGAGGCATTTCATCAAACATTGAGTGCGAGCGAGGAAAAACAGAAGCTCTCGACCTCCTCTGGCGACCTGGTCAGTTCTGACGGGCGCAGCTCGATCCCGACGGAGAGTGGGAGTCGAGACCGACAACAGCATAGGCTGGGAATCGCGCTGTACGGCCGGCGCTAGTCCCAACCGGATGGTGACAGAAAACAGGGGAAAACAAGGATGGTGAAGACACAGGAAGACTCACCGGTCGACGACGTGGCTGGGCGACTTCTAGCTACTTCGCGAGCGATGGCGACGCCGCTGGTGCTCCGGCGTGACCTCGGTTCGTTTTCTTTCTCGCTATTCTCAGCTCTCTCTCTCTCTCTCTCTCTCTCTCTCTCTCTCTCTCTCTCTCTCTCTCTCTCTCTATGTTCTCTCTGTCACTCGGTTTCTCTCTCTCCACGGCCGACCCCGACTCTTTCTCCCTCTCCGACTTTTATAGTGGCCGAGGGCCACTGCTTCTGCTCCCTGACGTCGATTGATGATGGCTTGCATCGGCCTATGCCCCGTGAATTCCGCAGCCATTTAGGCCGGTGCAGGGGGGGCCGGTTCTGACGCAGTCGAGAGGAAGAAAGGGAGAGGGGGGAACTCGGGAAATCCAGGAAGACGGGACTCTCCATTAAGGCCAATCCCGTTAGCGTGCTCCTTTGGGCTTCATCTGACCTACTGACGACAGTGACACTGCTGCTCGGCGTTCGTCACATTGTGGCCAACACAGGGGAGAACAGGGGAGGTGAAAGGAACAGGCACGTGGGGGAGAAGAAAGGAGAAGGGAGGCTGGGCTGGGTTAGGCCTAGCCGCGCAGGGGAGAAAAAAGAAAAGGGAGGAGAAGCTGGGTCGGACCTGGCCCAGCCACACGGGAGGGAGGGAGAAGAAAAGAGAAAAAGAAAAGGGCCGGGTCGGCCTAGCCCCGACCTAGCTCAATTTGATTTTTTTTTTTGGGAAATTTTGAAACTTTTTTAGACACTCTAATAGACCCTATTAATGCAAATATACTTAATTTCTATATGCAATGCATTTAATAGAAATATTTTTTTTTTGTTTTAGGAATTAAAGAAAATTAATTTCTAAATTTTGTGTAATTAATTTTTGGGCAAATTAAAAATAGGTCTCAACAATCTTTATAGAAAATGTGCTTATCCAAAGATCCATTCGACATGAAATCATAGACTAAAGCTTCTTTGGAGCAATCGAAGCAAAAACCAACAAGTTGCACCACATTAATATGGTGAATCCTTCCAATTGTGGCCACTTCGCTTATAAAATCTTGGCCATTAGATTTTGGTTTGTTCAAAATCTTAACCGCAACTTCATTGCCACTTCTAAGTATTCCTCTATAAACACAGCCATATCCTCCTTCACCCAAATTGTGTTTGAAAGTTTTTGTGATCTTCTTGATATCCGAGTAAGAGTATCTTATCGGTAAAAAGTTATTATGAGCTTGTAGAAATTCTTCGATGTTTGCGTCCATTGCTTGGTGCCTTCTCATCCACATATAGATTAGAAGTATCAACACACATGGAGCTCCTAATATGAATTTTGCTGCCACGAAGTAAGCTGCGTAGAAAATTGCCTTAACGATTATAGAAAAGCATGGTCCTTTTTATTTGTTATAAAGCACATTCAAAGAGTGTTTTCATGACATATGGCGAGCGAGTGTTTCGTAGATGTGAGGAAAAAAGAATCATCCATACCGAAGACAAAGCCGACATTAGGAATTGTATTCAGTGCAACATTTCGCGTCGTACCCCAGGAAGAATTGTCCACAAGAAGCAAGAGATTATTAAGACATATAATCAGTGTTATTATCTTGATTAACCACAAAATTAGGTGCAAATTAAGAATATTCGAAGAAAAGATTTACTAAAAATAATAACTGTTAAATAAAAAGTTACATATGCATACTATATTGTTCAAATTACGACAATCAATAGTTTGTACGTATTCAAAAAGTCTCGTCTCGGTGTGAATAACTAGGTATGCGCTATGCTGATTTTATATCTCTTTTGAAACCAAAGATCGATCTAGTATGTTGCATCACTTGTTATATGTTCTTCGAACCTAAAGATTATATCTAGGGAATTTTATAAGGTAGGATTACCATATACTGGCCGCCGCAAAAAAGCACACCGTCAACTTTTTGGTGGGCTTTTTATTCCCCAATTTGCGAAACTCTTGATATATAATAAAAATTAGCCGTTGAACAGATGAGGTTTTTTGAGCTATTATTAAAAATTGAATTTTCTTTTATTAGTAAAAGTCGAGATGTTAAATGTTAAGTTAGCACCAACTTAGTTTTAGTGGGTGCTATATTTCAAGTTTCTACTATCAATGTATGAAAGGGAAGAAAACGCAACCCAATGTGATTGCTATCATCATTTTCTCTCGGAGAACAACGTTTGTCATCTTTGTGAACAAATTATTCGCATGTCATCTTAATCCCATCGAGGGCTAATTCATTTTGTCACAGTCCGGTGCTTTAAGCACAAGAGCTATAGCTAGAGCCAAATATTGGCATGTACTGATGGACAGGCATACTTACTGGAGTAGTAGGACATGCATCGTTGCCCTCCGTATCGGAAGCCTAAGAAGCAAAAAAGAAATGTCATCTGCAGTGGCGACGCATCATAGTAGAGATTAAACCCGTCGGCCATCGCATTGTGGATGTCGTTGTAAGAGATCGTGCGATTCTCCCTGGACAATGGTTCTCTGTTCTCCAGTAAAAATTCTAAATCCGACAAATAAGATGCTGCCCGTGTTGATGTGGTTATGGTGCAAAAATCCTCAATATGCGATGCCCTTGCTCTGTTGATGGCATATGAATAATACCCGGGTATAGCAATACATGGTTCGGTGGCGATATGAAGGATATATAGGAGATCTCACTTGCTTCGAGCAAGACACAATGGTCACCGAGGTTTCATTGGGGATGTAGTACCGTTCATCTTCTTCATCGGTGAAATTAGAGTGCATTAACTGGTGGAGAGGAAGGGGGAACAGTTACTTTTTTGCAGCCCGACATCAACCACTTCAATAAACCCAAAATACCCAACAATGGAACCCATCAATGAAATCGAGGGGTTTATCGATTTCACATGATATTGGCCATCGAATAAAGATAGCACCGTGCAGTTATCTTCACACACTAACTCGAACCTCGAGTCGTCGCAGCCTTTCGGGTCATCCTTCAATCAAAAGGGATAACATATATTACTGACCTCGCCGCACGATGAAGGGGCACACGAGTGATTGTTCCGGGCATAGCAACTAATCCCTACTTGTATTATGAGAAGAACGAGTAATGGGAAAGGATCCATTTGGTACCTGAGTTGAGAGAATTTGTGCGATGGATAGAGACTTTTGTTTGGTCGTGGTTATATTTGGTGGTGAGGCTCCTTAGAAAAGGGGATGCATTTGTAGAGACGTATCGGGATTGAAAATGGAAGAGTTTGGAGTCAGTCTTTCGACAAGCCTAAGTGGAGGAAATGATCCGGAGCCATCCAAAGTCGAGAAAGTGGAGCTTCCCGCGTGATGGAACATGTGTGGCCTGGACGGATGGCGCAGATAAATGTTATGTGAATTTCACTGGAAGGCCCACGTCGTCATAGGATGAGATAATCTTGGTCCATATACTCTATAAATCATGGACTACTTTTTTTTTTCGTTTGATCATCCAATATTTTCCTCTCACCGCCCTTCTGATTGGTGAATTTTAGACATGGACATAACAAGCGTTTATATTTAGTTAATTTAAAATGTAAATGATATTCATAACTTATAACTCACCGTTCACAGGGATAGTTGAAGGAAGTTTTCTCCAATCGTACATTTTCAAAAATATATGCAAAGTATTGAAATACACATAAAAATCACAATAGACTACCAAAAATTATGAGCGAATGGAAAATTTCATTTTCAAAATAAGTAATTTTTTTCGGAAAGCCTAGGTAACGTCACCATCAATAAGATAGATATTTGTTCCTCGTGTGACACATGCATTTCCACAAACAGGTTGACGTTAATTATTATGTATTGAGTTGGATTTTAAAGAGTGGTGAATCAACATGCATCTTTTTATCTATCCACATTAGAAAGGAAAAAAAAATTAGAGACTTCAAGCATCCCACGTGGAAATTTCTTTTCCTAACTTGAAATGAGTATCTTACGTGGATATTCACCTGTAACTTTTTTTTGTCCACCATTCAAACTTAAAGGATTTGAAGCCATATTAATCGATTCCGTTAATTTGAATTGGAAGGACGATATTAAAAATTTTCAATTAGTGCAGGGATTACACCAAACACTTATTAATAGTTCAGGGACCACATTTAATAAATTAAAAACATAAAAATGATATCGTATATTAAATTAAAGTTCAGAAATTATTTGTATCATTTTCTTTTTAGATAACCCCAAAACAAATATCACAATCGTGAAAATCGCAGGCACGGCATATGCATCATGTCCCCAATGCCATGTCCCAGCTCTTTTCGCTCGGGAAAGGAGACGCCACATGGTTAAAAAGCAAAGTTTTTATAGCACATAAAGTCCAAAGAAAAATCGTGAATACTTAGTGTTTTTTGGGTTGGCCATACTTAGGAAACTGCCTTGCCCGCGAGACCTTTTGTTTCCTGGCCTGCTTCCATAAATAGTGTGCACTCGCACATGGCTAAAGTACTTTGATCCACATCGTTTCTTGACCTTATGCAACAAGTCCGAAAACCCTTTGCTTGATTTTAAGAAAGACCCAAAAAAAAAAAGCGAAAAGCAAAAACAAAAGAGACATCGCCAGTTGTCTTTTGATTTTTTGACGATCTGCATTATCTTTTGTCGGATTGGATTGGGGAATTCGAGACGATTGGCGAGCAAAACGTGAAGTTTACTTCATGTCCAAAAGCTTTTTCCAAAGTTGCCTGTGAAAATGCTCGATGCATCTGCAAAGCATTCCCATTTCAGATCAAGATTCGTCTAGCGATTTACGTTGAAGTTTGTTTTGCCCATATTTGCTTGCGCTATGGCATCAGAGCTTAGTTCTTTATTATCTCATTATCTTAGGTCAAAGTAGGATGATAGCTTGAAAATTTTACGAACTTCTTAAGTATTTATTTTTTGCCAAAGTAAAAATTTTGAAGTCAAAGGTCACAACCAAAGCCGGAGTTAGTAATATAACTCAGCTTCCTCTTTGTGAGACTGAGTTAGAAGATTTGTCTTTTGCATTTGGCCTTTCGGACTTAGTAATGACATGCAAGTTGGAATTTAAATTAATAGAACTCAATTTGGCATAAATCTGACCATATCCATGATCACCCTCTTGATTTGATTAATCTTTCTGGAGCCTATCTACGACTTAGGGGAGGCATATTCGTTTCACTTAGGACCACAAAGAATACAGCAAGCTATTGCCGAATATAGAATGGTTAAGGTGCTTTTTGTGCTTTAGGAGATGCTTAATAATCAATTAAGCAATGTGTAAGACCGACATTCAAATGCGCCCTCACTAATCTCGGACATATTTGGGAAAGAGAACGTGCAAATCTGTTTAGTCTTAGCTAATGGGGTCATTAGCAAAGTGGCGTGGTCTCTTTGGCATAAGAGAATGTTATTACAAGGTTCTTTTGCAAGTGTGTGGCATCCAACATAATATGTCGTATTGCCTAATTCACTTTTGATTTATTGATTAAAGGCCATTTGTTGCCATCCCTCTCCAAAACTTTGAAAAAGTTTGTACTTCAGTGAAATTCTTCTCAAATTCCCAAAAATCGTGACCAAAACAATAAAAGAACTGCCAAGAATCCAACTACATGAGGAGACTGAACTAAGCTATTTCAAAAGCCTCTACATGACTAAGTGTAACTTCTTACATCACAAGCAATACTCATTTTAATGCGTCAATCCACTCTTCCATGAATCAAATTTAGTAGGATCAAACACCACTAGCTAATATCAGATTACTGTGAACTCACATAAAACCTTTTGTGACATGATATTAGGAAGTGTCCAATTGACATGAGACAAAATCTAGCTAAGAAAAACTTGAACAACCAACCCTTTTTTAGCCCCCTCTTGCCTCTCGAATTGACACATTCCTAGACCTCGATCAATTGCTCCAGCAGGCTAACCAAAAAGAGAGTGATAGAGTTGAAAGAGCTCCTTTTGTTGTCTCCCAAATTGCTAGACATTGATGTTAAAGCATATTCATTCAGTAAAAGCATATACGACCCTGACAAAAATGTTCCCCGGTCAAAGTTGGAACGTTTTTTCTGGCGTGCCAAGGCAAGTTTGCTTCTTTAGGGAGAGACAGATTGTGACATTAGAGTTGTCTAGTGAGAAGAAATTTTAGCTCCTCTTGATGGGTTCATCGCTTTCCTTTGTGGGACATTATTATTGTGATTTTGGATTCCTCTTCCTATGTCATCCTTTGATATGAGCGAACTTGCCAGTTGTCGTTGATAGGATTTTAAGAGCACTCGTCAAGCATGTTTAATAAAAAAGGGGAAATATATCATTTTTTTTATAATTCCATTACGCATAATATGATAATGCTACTTATGCAGCTCTACTATTATTCAAGAGTACTCGTTAATAAATTTTTTTTTTTGGCAATGCTATTTATGCCAAATGTATTTGAACACTTTTGTGTGAAAAAGTATGTGTTAGACGACAGACTTATTGTGATCATAAATCGTTAAAAGTGAAGCCGACAAATGATTGTGCACATGCATTTACACATATTCATGATATTTGTACATCTTTCTCATTTGAAAGTCTCGATCGAAATGGCTTACATGTGCATATTTTTTCAGGGTCCTGTATGTTCTATTAATCCCTCGGCTTGTATCGAATCGGAAGATTAGCACATTGGCGAGCATTAGCTCAGGCACTCGAAGTGCTCCAGCCGCCCATTTATTGGGAAAAAGAAAATATTTTCAATATTCTGTATTTGAATCCGATGTTGCCATTTTTAATCTTTCTTAAATCTTATTGATATTACATGGCTTGGGGATCACGTAAGGTTTTGTGACATCTTCAATCCAACAACGATTAATTGAAAATCATTGGACTTATTCGGCCTCGATTAGGTGCAAATCAAGAGGGTAAAGCCCATCTTACCACATTTGACTTTGGTTGATTTTTGATGATTGCATATTAAGGGGCCATGTGCTAAATAATGTTTTATGAATAATAAACCATGCTTTAGCATTTGATGCCCTTAATTACACCTTCTAGAAGCCTTGATTAAGAAGAGACAAGCTTGTTGGTCTTGTTAATGGGGGTTGGACGCCACTTTAAAGGGGAGGAGACAAGGAACAAGTTGATCTCCCATTTGAAGCATGTGCTCTTTGTCTTGCATTAATGAGACTTGATGGAGATATTTCAAAAAGACTTCTTCGCCTTTCATTTACTTGGGTGGGAGCATTTTAAGGAAAGGCTAGGTTAGGCTAAACTTAGAGCCATTAAGTACAAAGTGAATTATTGGCCTCTCTCTCTCCCTTGCAAGAAGACTTAAAGGGAAACACTCTTGCATTTCTCTCTCGTTCACCGTCGTTTCTCTCATTTCTCACTCTCGTTTCTCTCCATCTCACCTTCGGTCACCCTACATTGCCAAATCTCTCTCTCTTTCCCACGCCCTTCTCACCGCCATCCACCACCGCGCCGCTCACCACCGTCCACCACTGCACCCCTCGCCGTGCCATCCGCACTGCCGTCTCGCCACACCATTCACATCGTGCAGCCTTCCATTGCTAAGCCGTCTCCACCACCGTGCCATGCCGTCCTTGTTGCTGCACCGTCCGCTAAGCCGCTCGTCGTCACCGCACCATTCGACCATTCACCAGGTCACCGTTCACAATCGTTGTGCCACCGTTCTCGCCATGCTACTGCTTGTCACCTCACCGCCACCACGCCATCCATTCGTTTGCCATCGTCGTTCGTCCGTCTTGTCCGTAGTCCAACCAGTTTCGTAAGTAGTTTTTCTAATATGTGGATAGGATGTTATTCTACAGATGTCGGACTTAGGTTTAGTCTTGTTTTAACTTGTTCCAATGTGTGTGTGGCTACCCTTGACTAGGAATCGTTCTGTATGGATTATGTAGGTATGGAAGGTTAATTGGAACCATCATTGGGTGATGCTAATGCTTGTCTTGCTTTGTTTTGCTTACTCTAGAAAAAAAAAGCCCATGTATTTAATTTTGTATAGCTTGCTCATGAAATGCTTCTGATTTTTCGTGCATCTTATGTGTGCAGGATTTTAAATGTTCTAACTGTGTGAACATGAAACACTCTTGTATTGACGTAAATGAAAGATAATAATTGGCTTGAGTGCTTGATGTGCTTGCGTGATCACATAAATGGTTCCATACCCGTATGATTGCGGGGGACAATGCCTAATGGATTTCAGTTGCCGTTCGTGATAGAGTTCGAAACGATGCTCGTAATTGAATGCCGTCTTCGAGTGAGGTCAAGACATTGTCGTGCCCGATGAGGCTGGACGATGCCCAATTACGCCGAATGACCACCAACGCTATCGTTGGTCGTGGCCTTGAGCGGTCGTAATAATCGGAACACATGTGGATACATTGTGCATGGTTATGTGATATGAAGTATTCTTGATTACTTTGTTTTGCTTGTTCTAGGAAAAAGAAGCCCATGTATTAATTTTGTATAGTTTGCTCATGAAATGCTTCCGATTTTTGTGCATCTTATGTGTGCAGAATTTCAAATGTTCTAATCGTGTGAACATGAAACACTCTTGCATTGGCTCAAGTGAAAGACAATAATTGGCTTGAGTGCTTGATGTGCTTGCATGATCATATAAATGGTTCCATATCCGTACGATTGCGGGGGACGATCCTCGATGAATTTTGGATGCCCGATAGATTTTGGTTGCCATTCGCGATAGAGTTCGAAACGATGCTCTTAATTGAATGCCGTCTTCAAATGAGGTCGAGACGTTGCCATACTTGATGGGGCAGGACGATACCTGGTTACGCCGGATGACCACCGACGTGAGTGTTGGTCGTGGCTCTGAGTGGTTGTAATAATTGGAACACGTGTAGATGCATTGTGCATAGTTATGTGATATGAGCGTTATTGATTACTATGTGCAATTGTCGCATGCCAATTTGAAGCGAGGCTTCGAGTATATTATTTGTGTGAATCATATGTGCTGACGGGAGGTAAGTATTTACACATGATTATTTGATTGCGTTTTAGTATGCCAAGAGATTGAGGTTACCGTTCATATTTCCGAGGCAAGAAATCATCCTACTCGAGGTTTAGAGGTTTTACTTATTGAGTTTTACTCATGTGTTGTTGCTTAACCACTTTCAAGCCCTTAGTATGGACTCAGATTGTACGTTCTGGTGTCCCGATAGACCAAGATGTAGAGGTGGTCGAGTATGTAGTACTGGGAATAGATACGACGTACAAGGAGTATACGATGACCGTTTGGGTCAACGAGGGGTTACCAACTTGGGGCCCCATCGTTTTAAAGCATGGTATATTTGGTTCGATGGAGAGCATTGGGGACCTCTCCGGGCGTTGACAGACCCCTAGGTGCACTGGGCACAATCCCATGGGACCCTGTGGTGTCAAACGTCGCCGATTGTGTCATTAGTGGTCCGAAGTCGATCTGGACTACGATCCCAAACCCGAGCCATAGCATGCTCGAACGCGGAAGAAGCCATACTTTTTTTGAGGTAGCCCTCGTAAATAGAGAAGCTAAGTAGACCCCGACCCTCTCTCATTTTGTGATGTAATCGGAAAAGGGCCCGTGTAGTAAGCGTGTAATTATCCTTACTTCTGATTTGGGTCTTTAATGCATACACACACACACACACACGAAGCATGCTTTTGTGAATGTGTTTCCCATGCTATCCCCATTGTTGTTGTTGTTGCTGGTTGGGTGATTTGGATTTCGCTTCCGCATGTGCTTATTTATTAAATAATAGGATGGGTCGGCGATGACTCATGGGACGTTGCAATTAAATGATCTAAGAAGAGAAGTCATAGGACCGGGGCGTGACAAGTTCTCTGACTGGCCCAGCTGGTGCGCCATTCGAACATTGGAGCTTGCCTCCAATTCCATCTGTACATGTCGACACTTTTCCTTTTTCAAATGTTACTCCCATAAACATATGCCTTAAATCTAGGTTAAGAGTTATTTATTATAAACGAAAAAAAGTATAAAAAAAAAATCGGTTTGTTATTGTCAATGGCAGTCCATTGTTATTGATATCTGATTTGGAAGGATTAATGTTGTCAGTGGGAAATTAGGCTGTGGGTTTGCAGTAGACCCAGTTGGAGTTCGAGTCGAAACAGAAAAGAGATGGATCGAAATAACTGGACACAGCTATATACACATTATTTCGCAATGAGATGTTGCCCACCAAGAATGGAAGCTTCATGGAATTGCACCACACAACATGACCCACCTTGTGCAAGCTAAAATGAGCCACTGACTCATAATATCGTCAAACACCCATTAAAAAAAAAAGATTACTTACTGTGTCATGGATAAGCTACGCGATCTTACCGATCAATTAGCATTTTTGGACTATCGAGTTAATCCAAAATTCAAAAGCAGATACCCGGATTGGCTCCGGTTATGCAGCCTTAACGTGCCGCATCATACAGTTTCCACATTATGTACTTGCTGTTCACAAACCATCACATGGTTTTTAGGATTTAGAGTTCTGAGTTTAGGATTTAAGATAAATGCGTAGATAAAGGATACCTTTTTGTTAAGAGTTCAAAAGAGGTCATTTTGGTTTCGGTAATAGGAAATATAAGGGGAAAACGACACTAATTAAACTGCTCATTAATTTCTTGGCAGAAAAGAAAGAACCCCTCTACCAAATGTTAGTAATTTCTTCAACGCATTCATACATATAACGACGGTTAAGGTTGTCACTACGTAGAAAACAACGGAAAATGGACCTTCAATGTTGACAAGTTGAGTTAGTAATTATGTGATTTTAAGACATGAAAGATGTATATTGTGAAATGATCGAGTTCAATCTATCTCAATAACATCCTAACTCTTATTATAATTAGACTATGTATTGTAGTTTAAATTTTTCGTTGCATCCCATTTTTAACGAACCTTCTTCTTCTTTTAAAAAAAAAATAACGAAGTTCTTCATACCTTACAATAATGTTTTAGGACGGACGGGGGAAGGATTGATACCGAGACTCAAAAGGATCAATAATTTCTTGAAGAAATCATTGTGCAAAAAAATAAAACATGTTTAGAAAAAGCGGGTATCAATAGATAGCCATGAGGATTATACACCGGTAAAGTCATGTGAAAGTGATAGTACTTTTATCTTTCATTCAATTTGTACAAGAGTAAAATCACACAAAACAAAATTGCGGAATCTTTTTATTGTGCTCGTACTGGTAACTACTAGAATTTGTTGGACCACTTGAAAAAGATGACAAAGTTTCAAGCTCAATCACAGTTTCGACATCAGCAATTGGCGTCTCTGTCGGATATATAAGTGGTTTTCGGGGAACATGTAGTTCATCGATCTCTGCTTCCAGCATGTTAAGGACCCGGCTCATCGACAGTCGATCATTAGGATTCAAAAGTATACACCAAAGAGCAACAATTATCATCTTCCTCGTTGTTTTTCTTTCCTCTTTTTTGGCATCTGCCATTACAACTTCCTTTTCTTTGCCAAGTTGATCATAAACCCACAAATAAAATATATTTGACTTGATGCCGCTGCATTTGCATTTGCATTTGCATTTCTCCTTCTACCGGCCATTTCCATCAATAACATCCCGAAACCATAAACATCGGCTTTGTAAGAAACACCATCAGTGTCCTTATAAAATAGCTCATGCTCCATATATTCCAAGGTTCCTCTTACTGTAGTCAATGTTACTATGCTGCAATCAGTGGGGTAAAGTCTTGTAAGTCCAAAGTCAGAAACTTTTGGAGTGAAGCTATTGTCTAAAAGAATGTAGTGAAGCTTGATGTCAAAATATGAATTTGCATGTCACATCTTCGATGTAGATACTCTATACCTCTGGCTACACCAAGAGAGATCTCATACATTTTCTTATAATCAAGAGAATTATCACCACCCTTATACAAAATGTGCTTATCCAAATATCCATTTTGCATGAAATCATAGACAAGAGCTTGTTCGGAGTAATCGAAGCAAAAACCAACGAGTTGGACTATATTAACGTGGTGAATCCTTCCAATTGTGGCCACATCACTTATAAAATCTTCGCCGTTAGATTTTTGTTTGTTCAAGATATTAACCGCAACTTGATTACCACTTCTAAGTACTCCTCTGTACACGGAACCAAATCCCCATTCACCTAACTTGTGTTTGAAATTCCTCATGATCTTTTTGATATCCGAGTAAGAGTACCTTATGGGCAAAAGGTTGTTGTGAGCTTGTAGAAATTCTTCGATGTTTGCGTCCATTGCTCAGTGCCTTCTCTTCCACTTACAGATTAGAAGTATCGACACACATGGAGCTCCGACTATGAACTTTGCTGCCAAGAAGTGAGCTGTGTGGAAAATTGCCTTAAGATTAGTGTAAAGCATAGTCATTTTTCCATTTGTCATAAAGCACATATAAAGAGTGCTTTCTTCACATATATTGCGCGAGTGTTTCGTAGATGTGGAAAAAATAATCATCCATACCGAAGACAAAGCCAACATTAGGAGCTGTATTCAGTGCAACGTTTAGCTTCGTTCCCCAGGAAGTATTGTCTACAGAAAGCAAGAGATAAATTAAGACATATAATCAAAACTGGCTGAGTAATGAATGGAAAATACGTCTGAGGAAAGAAGTATTATTATCCTGATTAACTAAAAAAACTAGGTATTAATTAACAACATGCTAAGCAAAGTTGTATTAACGATAATAACTAATGTTACATTTGCATACTATAATATCTAAATTACGACAATCAATAGTAGTCTATATTCAACAAATCCCATCTCATTTTTAATATTTTCTTTGAACCTAAAGATTATATCTAGTGAACCTAAAATATAGTAAATCAACAGGTTTTGCTTTCAAGAGATTCTGAATGTTTTACATATTTTCGGTTTTGAGAATTAGAAACTTTTTGCGACTATATTTGTTTAAACTCTTGAGGTAGGATCAACTTTTTGGTGGCCTTTCATTCGCCAAATTGGGAACTCTTGATAAAAGAGAAAATAAAAACTTTTAGAAGGAACTGAACACAATTTTCTTATATTTTGTAAAAATCGAGATGCTCAATGTTGACTTAGCACAAACTTAGTTTTAGTGGGTTCCATATTGCAAGTTTCAACTATCATTGTGGGAACAGTTATAAAAAACAACACAACGTGATTGCTATCGTCATTTTCTCTTAGAGATAGACGATTCTATTTCACAGTGAACCAATTATTTGCATGCCTCGATGGCTCATTCGTTATTCGGTTTTGCTTACTTAATGATGGTGGTCGGGAGTTCTACAAACTTCACTTGCATCTGTTACTTTGATTTTCATACCAGTCAATCACAGTTCGTCGCTTTAAGGCTCAAGAGCTATAGCTACAAACAACTATTAGCATATTGATCGGGGAAAGTACTTTGATAGAAAGGCATACTTACAGTAGTAGTAGGATGCGCATTTTTTCCCTTGGCATATAGAAAGCCTAAGAAGCAAACTTATATACTTTCTTCCGCCGCGGCACATAGTACGAGAGACTAAACCCGTTGGCCATCGCATCGTGGATGTCATTGTAGGAGCTCGTGTGATTCTCGCCGGACAATGCTTCTATTTTATACAGTTAATAATTTCCTGTAACTATTGACGGGTTATGGTGCAAAAATCCTCAATTTCCGATGCACTTGCGTTGATGATGGCATATGAGTAATAACCGTCTATAGTTATACATGGTTCGGCATTGATATATAAGGGAGATCTCACCGGCTTTGAGCAAGACATCATGGTCACCATGGGCTATATGGGAGCGATGAAGAACGGGTATCCGTTACTGAAATTAGAGGGCATTAACGGGTGGTGAGGAAGGGAGGAACAGTTGCCCTTTTGCAGCCCAATATCGACCACCCATACCCCCATCATACCAAAACCTCCAAGCGTTTATCGATTTCACATTCTACTGGCCATCTAGCAAAGATAGCACCGTGCAGTTATCCTCACACGCTAACTTGAACCTTGAGTCGCTGCAGCCTTTCAGATCGTCCTTCAATCAAAAGGGAGAGAGTATGTTACCGACCTCGTCGCACGCTGAAAGAGCACACAGGTGATTGTTCTGGGCATAGCTACTAATCCCAGCTGGTATTATGAGAAGAACGACTAATAGGAAAGGCTCCATTTGGTACCTGAGTTAAGACAATTTGTGCGATGGATAGAGATCTTTGTTCGGCCGTGGTTATTGGGTGGTGAGGCTCCATAGAAAAGGGGATGCATTTAGAGAGACGTATCGGGATTGAATTTGAAGAGTTTGCAGTCGTCTTTTGAGAAGCCCAAGTCAAGCAAATGACCCAGAGCCGTCCATAGTCGAGAAACTGGAGCTTCCTACGTGATGGAACGGGGGTGGCATGGATCAATAAGGCCGATAAAGGTCATATCAACCGTATCACGTGAATTTCACGGGAAGGCCCACGTCGTCATAGGAAGAGAACATCTTAGTCCATATACTCTATAAATCATAGACTATCTGTTTTTTATTTGATCATGTAATGCTTTCCTCTCGCCGCCCTTGTGATTGGTGAGTTGGTGAGTTTCAGGCATGGACATAACAGGCGCTTATATTAAGTTAATTTAAAATGTAAGTGATGTCCACAACGGCTGGAGGGAGTTTTCTTCAATAGGACATTTTCAATAATATATGCGAAGTATTGAAATACACATAAAAATCACGATAGACCACCGAAAATAATGAGCGATGGAAAATTTCATTTTCAAATGTTTATTTTCAAAGTAAGTAATTTTTCTCAGAAAGCCTAAGCAACGTCACCATCGACAAGATAGATATATGTTCCTCATACAACGCATGCATTTCATTTCAAGAAATGGGCTGAAAGGTTTAAAACTCGATTGCATTACATACATAATGGGCCTTCCAGCATTTATTACGTCCTTCAAATTTTTCCACGATAAATTTTTTCTTTCTCTTTGCTTTTCTTGTTTTTTTTTCCTGAACTTTTTATGTTATTTACTCACCACCGTAATATATTGCTATGAAATCTCACTTTACTCTCTCTCTCTCTCTCTTTTGTCATTGCTTTACAATCCATTCATAATAGATTGCTACAATTTTTCATTCAAGTATGTTTATCATCGCACGACTGGGACATCAAATGAAACAAGATCAACTAATATGGGTTCGTGTTTAAAAAAACTAATTAGATAATTTCCATGGTTTGAATTAATTTGTACTAGGGAAAGTTCACACGTTTTGCGTGTTTGCAAAGAAAATGACATTTAGAGAATTTTACAAAATCACGTTATGAGAAAATATTTCAATTATTAATTAATCCAACGAAGTTAGTGACACAATATGAAGAAGGGTTAATACCACGAAAAACTCTAAACTAGTACACCTGTGACAATTTTATCTCAAACTAATTTTTTGACCACCAAAATTTCAAACTAATACACTTGTGACAATTTTACCCCAGACTAATTTTTTTATCGCTAAAAACCCCAAACTGGTACATTTGTGACAAATTTACCCTCCGTTAGTATCCGTTAAATTGAATTAATATAACAAAAAATCACAAATTGATAAACTTGTGACAAACAGAGAGGTAAAACCCAAATTAATACATCCGTCAACTACTACATGTTATCAAACTTAGTGTGACATCCCGGATTTTGACCCAATTTTGGGATTTAATAAACGTATAATTCGTCAGTGTGCTTGTAGTAAAATCTCACCCGGGAACTGATCACTCCCGGTTATTGTTTTTAAATTTTGAGATTTCGCTAGAATCGCACTCGATCGAATTTAGCCGTTATTTAGATCCCGAACTTGGCAGTCGATTTTCGAGAGTTTCAAGATGAAATAAATTGGACGGTATCGATACTATCGTAGCTAGCGTCGAAATTGATAGGAATAGTGGCAGAAAGAGAGTTTTTGACTAGGTGCGAATTTGGACTAGTAGACCTCCCTCGTTATAGTTTGATTCAATTAATTTGGCCTTTGTCCCTTTTTATATGCGAGGCTTATTTTGGACCGATATATTATTTTCGATTTTGAATTTGGGCCATCGAATCTCGTTTAATATTTGAATGAAGTTTATTTTATTTATTTCGTTCTTTCTCTCTCTTTCTCTCTCTCTCCTTTCTTTTCTCTCTCTCTCTCCTCCCTAATTTTTCCGCCGGCTTGCCCATCTTGCGTCTGACTCCCCCCACCCACTCCTCCTCTCTCTCCTTTCTTTTCCCCTTTTTCTTTTCTTTTTTCTTCCCTTTTTCTTTCTCCCTTTTCTTCTTCTCCTTCGCTAGCTTGCCCTCCCGAACGGCGACTGTTCTGCTGCTCCTTCTTACGGCCCGATCGACGCCGGCTTGTCCTCGCCGGCCCAGCCACCGCCGCCTCGCGTCGTCGCGCCACCCCAGCTCCTCCCTGACCGAGCCGTGACCGCCTTCGTCGGCGTGAGCTCTCGCCACCCCCTCAGCTCCCTCTCTCTCTCTCCACCACCACCGCTCCGGCTGACGCCCCCTCTCTCCCCTCCCCGCGTCGCCGCCTCCGGTGCCGCCAGTCACCACCGTGTCTCACCCCAAGTAGCCGGTAACCCCTTTTTCTCCTTCTCTCTCTCTCTGTTTGGCCGTGAGAGGCCTTGAGCCGGAGGAGCTCCACCGCCGCCGTCACTGTTCCGGCACGGATCCGTCACCTCGCCCATGCCGTCCAACCGTTCCATTTCTCTCTCTCTCTCTCTCTCTCTCTCTCTGACCGTGCTCCTCTCTCCCTCCCTAGGCCGTGGATTAGCTTAGACCGTCGCCGCCGCTCGCGCCGTTCGCCGGAACCGCCGCCGCCGTTACTGTTCCGGCGAGGGACCGCCGCTGCCCAGCCCCTTTTCGTCGCGTGTTCGGCCCGTTTCAAGCTTAGGACATCCGGTGAGTTTGACCCTAAACCCTAATTAGAATAATTTGCATTTCTAGACGGGTTTTAGAGGTTAATTAGGGTAATTTTGGGTTAAAATGTGGAGGTGACTCGGGGTTGTAATTGTGGTCGATTCGGTGAATTAGTATGATGAATTGATGGAGAATTAGTGGCCCGAGAGGCGCGATACATGGGCTGGACAGATTTGGATCGGAACGGCTCAAGTTCAGTCGAGTTCGGGCTTAAATCGTGGAGATTGTTAGGGGCTGATATTGCGGCTGATTTGGTGATTTAGCATGATCATTTTATCGAGGTTTAGTGGCCTAGGGCGTGCTGTGCAATGGCTGGTAGCGTTGAAGTGAATCGACGCGAGTTCGAGTCAAATTCGGGTTCAATGGTGAATTATAGAGCGCGCCTAGTTTGGCTCTCATGGTGGCTGATTTGGATGATATTTTGTGGAGTCAATGGAGCATTTTGAGGATATTTAGTGGCCTAGAGTGACCGGTGTGGGGGCTGTCCATATCGGGTTTGAATCGGACAAGGCGCGATCAATTTAGGGGTTAAATGGTGGAGGCTGTTAAGGGCTGATTTTGTGGCATTTTTGGTGACCAAGGATGATGATTTGGTCGAGGTTTAGTGGCCCGTATAGTACCGTGATGTGGCGAAGCATAGGTGCCGAGATGTGGACAAATGGTGGACTTAGGGGATAGAATTAATAGACCGGGAGGTGGCTGTTTTTATGGCTATTGTACGGGCTTAGTGTGATAGATTAATGGAGGTTTAGTAGCCCAAGAAGCACTATTCAATGGCTGGACAGATTGGATTGGAATGGCCCAAGTTTGGAGTAAGTTCGGGCCTTAAACATGAACTTTAATGCGCGCCTCAATTGGTCTTGTAGTGGCCGATTAGAAGGACGTTTTGGGGAGTTTAATGGAGCATTTTGAAAATGATTATTGGCCTAGATATTGCGGTATAGTGGCTGCCCGCGACGGGATTTAATTTGGGCAAGGCGCAATCAATTGAGGTCTAATTGTGCAATTAGCGGGAATGATCGCATTGATCAATTGACTAGCTAAATGAGCCTTGTTGTGAATGATTTTAGGATGCCATGTTGCTTGTTTAGCGGGACTAGGATTGGAATGGCTTGGCGGGCCTTGAATGCGCAAGTTCTTGTTGACCTGGTTGTGTGAATTTTGTGCATGAATTGCGTGTTAAGTTGATGCCATGGTTGAATTGAATTGAGTGTCTGATTGGGCATGTTGATTTATGGAACCGAAGATGCGCAGTGCAAGTTGAACATGTTACATTTTGATTCGCGCATGTGAATGCCCAAATGTGAATGTATAACCATGAGTGTGCATCTCACGCATTGACACGCCATGTGCATATACGAGCGTGCCCGAATGACATGTGCATTGTGATCACCTAAAATGCCCTGATGCGTCTTACGTGGGGTTCAAATAAAATTGGTGCCTGTGAATGTGTGATCACAATAAACCCTGATGCATTTATGCGGGGTAATGAACCCGTCCTGAGGCGTGTTACGCGGGACGATGCCCGGTTTACCGGAAGATGACCAACCTGAGGCGTTTTACGCGGGTAATGTGTCATGAGCCTGATGCGTTTTACGCGGGCCAAAGATCGATCTCGAAGTGATAGACCTGATGCGTTTTACGCGGGTCGGACCTGATGCGTTTAACGCGGGTCGGAGGAGAAATTGGTAAATGGCAGAATGCTAGCATGCAAGTGTGCGTTACTGCATTATTGAGGCATGAACATGAATGCGAGCACGAGCATATGCATTACATGAGTCGAGACCGAGTGATATGCGTATACGTGCCGCAATCTAATTCCTTTGGTGCTGTTGTGATTGTATATTTATGAAATGCCTAACCTGCAGGGTCCAGTATGAATTAGATTTAGGCCCGAGTGCCTGAGTCAGTTACATTCTGATTTATGCTTCGTTTAGTACTCGTCAGGAGGTGCACTTTAGCCTAATTTAAGTTTAGGGAATTACTCGCTGAGATTTATTCTCACGGTTGTATAAAACCACTTTTCAGACCCCCAACCTTGAGATGGCAGGCATACCGACGCATTTTTGGGAGGAGCCCCGGCTAGTAGTAGTGCTTGACCGCTGAGCCACGTACCCCCCCCTTTTACGTTGGTGGCCGTTGAGTCGCTTTTGATTTTTGAGCGTGGGCTGTACATGAATATTATTTATGATTCTCGATTTCAAAGCAAGTGTATAATTATCCATGCTGGTTGTTGAATGGCTATCATTGGTTATGTGTATTTTAATGTACGGGTGATTTTAATTACTTCCATATGTGTTTTAAATCTCTGTGTTGGGCGCTGGGTCGGCGACGTGTCCTGGGGCGTCGCACTCAAATCGACCATGGCAGGGATGTTCGTGCGCCGTAGGGTTCGGGGCGTGACACTTAGCAATTTGACAGTAAAATTTAATGAAAATTAATTGATGGTAAATTTATTACAGGTGTATCAGTTTGGGATTTTTCGGTGGTAAAAATATTAATTTTGGGTAAAATTGTTACAAGTGTACCAATTTGAGGTTTTTTATGGTAAAAAAAAAGTTTGGGGTAAATTTATCACAAATATACCAGTTTGGAGTTTTTTATAGTATTAATCCTATGAAGAAATTGTAAACATATGTGTACAGAGACAACAATATCTCAAGATCTTAACGCTTTTTTTTCTTGTTCATAAGAGAGAAAATATCCAAATTTTAAAATTAAGATACGTGAGAGATAAAATAATATTATTAAATTATGTATATGCATATTGATAGAATATTTATATGAAAACGAATAGAGGATTTTTTTAGTAAGAAAAAAATGATCGCGATCCCTTAAAGTAGGAGCTACCCTATACTTTCAACAATGGTATAAATAATAGTATAGATAATGAATTACTTTGGCGCTCCCCCGTTTTGGTGAAATTGCATTGTTACCTGATCGAGAAGATCAGTTGGGGGTAATCTGTCTTTGAAATGTCCAAGTCAACCAATAAACGAAGTCAAGTCGAGAAAAGTAAATTTTGTGGACCGATCCAAAGTCCCATCAGAGGAAACTATGCAGAGATTGTTGTACATAGCTTTCATGCATTTAAATGGAACGAAACTTCTCGGCGATTGCTAAAGTTGACATTTTTGGCAAATCCATTCTCTCTAGGAATTAGCTTTAGAATCGTAAAACTGAATAATTGTCCCCTATATTGAACCAAAATTCTTGTAAGTGAGGCATCTGTGTCCATTTATTTCAACACCAATACATCATAAGTGCTATACCAATAGATAGCCCGGAGGATTATACCAGTAAATCAAGTACAAGTGATAGCAATTGCATTCAATTTCTACAAGAATCACACCAAACGAGATTCCTCAATCTTGTTATCGTGCTCATGCCAACGACTACAAGAAATTGTTGGAACACTTGAAGAAGTTGAGAGAGTCTCAAGTTCAATCTCAGTCTCGACATAATCAACCGGCGTCTCTATCGGATACAAAAGTGGTTTTGGGGGAAGTTGTAGGTTATCGATCTCTCCTTCTAGCATATGAAGGACCCGGCCCATCGATGGCCGATCATTAGGACTCAACTGTATACACCAAAGAGCAACAATTATCATCTTCCTCGTTGTCTCTCTTTCCTGTTTTAAGGCATCTACTATTTCAACATCCTCTTCTTTGTTGAGTTGACCATAAACCCACAAAGGATAATAAATTTGACTTGAATTCTTGGCATTTGCATTGACATTTCTCCTTCTACCGGCCATTTCCATCAACAACATCCCGAAACTGTAAACATCGGCTTTGTAAGAAACACCACCAATGTCCTTATAGAATAACTCAGGCGCCATATATCCCAAGGTTCCTCTTGCTGCAGTCAATGATATTATGCTATGATCGGTGGGATAAAGTCTTGCCAGTCCAAAGTCGGAAACTTTCGGAGTGAAACTTTGGTCTAGGAGAATGTTGTGAGGCTTGATGTCAAAGTGTAAAATTTGCATGTCACACCCCCGATGTAGATACTCTATTCCCCTAGCTATGCCAAGA
The DNA here is from genome assembly GCA_024500025.1 of Syzygium aromaticum. Lineage (NCBI taxonomy): Eukaryota > Viridiplantae > Streptophyta > Magnoliopsida > Myrtales > Myrtaceae > Syzygium > Syzygium aromaticum. The sequence continues at coordinate 8,652,223 of CM044895.1, forward strand.
GAGATCTCATAAATTTTCTTATGATCAAGACAATTATCCCCATCCTTATAGAAAATGTGCTTATCCAAAGATCCATTCGGCATGAAATCATAGACAAGAGCTTGTTTGGAATAATCGAAACAAAAACCAACAAGTTGCGCCACATTAACGTGGTGGATCCTTCCAATTGTGGCCACTTCGCTTATAAAATCTTGGCCATTAGATTTTGATTTATTCAAAATCTTAACCGCAACTTCATGGCCACTTCTAAGCATTCCTCTGTACACAGAACCATATCCCCCTTCACCCAACTTGTAATTGAAATTTTTTGTGATCTTCTTGATATCCGAGTAAGAGTACCTTATGGGCAAAAAGTTGTTGTAAGCTTGTAGAAACTCTTCGATGTTTGTGTCCATTGCTTGGTGCCTTCTCATCCACTTATAGATTAGAAGTATCAGCACGCATGGAGCTCCGAATATGAATTTTGCTGCCTGGAAGTGAGCTGTGTAGAAAATTGCCTTAACGATTATTGAAAAGCACAGTCCTTTTTCTTTGTTATAAAGCACGTTATTTTTTTTCTTTTTTTTTGGTCAGTGTTATAAAGCACATTCAAAGAGTGTTTTCTTGACATATAGCGAGCGAGTCTTTCGTAGATGTGAGGAAAAAAGAATCATCCATACCAAAGACAAAGCCGACATTAGGAATTGTATTCAGTGCAACATTTAGCGTCGTACCCCAGGAAGAATTGTCTACAAAAAGCAAGAGATTATTAAGACATATAATCACTATTATTATCCTGATTAACCAAAAAATTACGTATAAATTAAGAATATTCAAAGCAAAGAGTTAGTAAGGATAATAAGTGATAAAAAAAAACTAAAGTTACATTTGTATACTATATTGTTCAAATTGCAACAACCAATAGTTGTATGTATTCAACAAGTCTCTTGTCTCAATGTGAATGACTACGTATGTGCTATGATGATTTTATATCTCTTTTGGAACCAAAGATTGATCTAGGAGTGTTGCCTCACACGTTTTATGTTCTTTGAACCTAAATATCTAGGGAATTTTCATAAGGTAGGATCACCATACCATATCCTGGCCTCCGCAAAAAAGCACACCATTAACTTTTTGGTGGGCTTTTTATTCCCCAATTTTTGAAATTCTTGACATAAAATAAAAATTAGCCGCTGAAAAGATCAGGTTCTTTGATCTGTCATAAAAACTTTTAGAAGGAACTAAACAAAATGTTCTTTCATTATGTAAAAGTCGAGAGCTTAAATGTTAAGTCAGCACAAATTTAAATTTAGTGGGTGCTATATTTCAAGTTTCTACGATAATTGTATGAACGGGAAGAAAACGCAACATGATGTGATTGTTATCGTCATTTTCTCTCAAGAACGACGTTTGTATGTCATCTTAGTGTACCAATTATTTGCATGTCACCTTAATCCCATCGAGGGCTGATTCATTTTATCACAGTCCGGCGCTTAAAGCACTAGAGCTATAGCTAGAGCCAAATATTGGCATATACTAATAGACAGGCATACTTACCGTAGTAGTAGGGTATGCATCGTTTCCCTCCGTATCGGAAGCCCAAGAAGCAAAAAGGAAATGTTTTCTTCCGCGGCGGCACCGAGTAGGAGAGATTAAACCCATCGGTCATCGCATCGTGGGCGTCGCTGTAGTTGATAGTGGGATGCTCTGGGGACCATGCAAAATCCAACAAAGAACCTGCTGCCCATGTTGACGTGGTTATGGTGCAAACATCCTCAATATCCGATGCCCATGCGTTGATGATGGCGTATGAATAATACCCGTTTATATCAATACATGGTTCCATGGAGATATATAAAGGATATGAAGGAGATCTCACTTGCTTGGAGCAAGACACAATGGTCACCCTGGTTCCATAGGTGATGTAGTACTGTTCATCATCTTCACCACTGAAATTAGATCTCATTAACTGGTGGAGAGGAAGGGAGGAACAGTTGCTCTTTTGCAGCCCGACATCGACCACTTCCATAAGCCCAGAATCCCCATAAAGGGAACCCTCGTAATCCCAGGGTTTTATCGATTTCACATGATATCGGCCATTGAACAAAGATAGCACCGTGCGATTAGCTTCGCACGCTAACTCGAACCTCGAGTTACCACAGCCTTTCGGGTCGTCCTTCAATCGAAAGGGATAGGATATGTTACGGACCTCGCCGCATGCTGAAGGGGCACACAGGTGATTGTTCCGGGCATAACAACTAATCCCTGCTTGTATTATGAGAAGAACGAGTAATGGGAAAGGCTCCATTTGGCACCTGACTTGAGAGAATTCGTGCGATGGATAATGATTTTCGTTCGGCTCTTGTTATCTGGTGGTGAGGCTCCATAGTAAAGGGGACGCATTTAGAGAGACGTATGCTGATTGAAGTTGAAGGGGTTGGAGTCGGTCTTTTTCAAAAGCCCAAGTCAACAAAGTGGAGCGTCCTCTGTCATGGAACATGTGTTTCTTGGATTATAGATAATGCAGGTGAACGTCATATCAACCGGGTTATGTGAATTCACTGGAAGGCCCACATCGTCGTTGGTTGACTTGATCGGGATCACTCTATATATCATAGAATATATTTTGGAATTTGATCACACAATAAAGTCCGTGCAAATATCGAATGAGTTTTTGGTGGTTCAAGAGTAATTATAAGGATGATATTTTCTTCTCACTGCCGTTCTAATTGGTGGGTTTCTAACATAGAAATCACACATTTATATTAAGTTAATTTAACATGTGGGTGATATCTACAATTTTTAACCCATGGTCCGGAAGAGTGATTGGAGGAAGTTTTCTTCAATCGGGAATGAATGAAAATATAGACCTAATTACAATTATACGCCTTTCAAAAATATATGCCAAGTATTCAATACACGTCAAAATCATAATAGACCACTGAAAATTTTTGAGTGCTGAAAATTTCATTTTTAAATGTTTATTTTCAAAGTAAGTAATTTTTCTCGAAAAGCCTAAGTAAGGTCACCACCGGAGAAGATAGATATTTGTTCCTGGTATGAGCCATGCATTTCATGTTTCAAGGAAATTCTCACTAGAAATGACTTCTCTTGTTCCCCTACGTAACTTGCGGTCAACGTCCTATACGAAGAAAGACTCATTGTTGCTAGGTGATGGGAATTAATGTTTTGTCAATCCAACAAATTTAATTTACGAATAAACAAGATGAATGGCTTTGCTCCTCCCAAAAGCATGATTTTTGGGTGTTCTTGATTTGCTTAATATACAATTAAGATTTAAAATTGTGCAATCAAATTCTGAAAAAATGTCATATCTGTGGGAATGACAATTATCGTTAGTTATATCAAATTTGCGTGATGAAAATGTCGACACGACACTTTTTATATCTTAAGGACATATAGGTCTAAGGATAATTGTCTCAAAAAATCTTAAACCTGTTGTGCAGGCAATCAATTCAATCTTAAATTTTTAATTGTGCCAATTTAGTCAACTTGCTAATTTAGTCACAAACATTTTAAATGTGCCAATTTATTTTAAGCATTCGTAACTTTATTTTGAAACATGTTCGCCAAGTATTGTCGATTATTTGAGTTGCAGGCTTTTTTAGGATGACAGAGGAGGAAAATCAACAATGATACCAGAAGGATCAACATTTTCTGAAAGAAAATCTCATTAAAAAAAAAATAGACATTTGGAAAAAGTGGGTACCAATGGAAAGACATTAGGGTTATACCACTAAAATAAAATCAAGTACAAGTGATTTTACTCCTTTTATTTTGCATTCGATTTCTACAAGAGGGAAAAAAATCACACTAAACCAGATCCCGCAATTTTGTTTGAACACTTTGAAAAGATGAAAATGTTTCCAATTCTGTCTCACTCTCGACATCATCAACAGACATTTCTATCTATCGAATACACAATCGATTTTGGGGAAGTTCAGCCCCTGTATTGAGTGTTGTAGTCGATAAGTTAGTGTGCCACGACTTCTTTAAGCGGCCGAGACGTTCATGTGATTACATCTAGGAATAATTTCAAAAGTCAGTGTGACAAGGTAATTTCTCTGCGATTTATTTTATCTTTAGGATTAAGAATTAGTCGAGCGTGTGAGAGATTATAACTCTGGGCGCATTTGTTTTGGTGAAATTATTTTCCAGGAAAGTATTTTTTGAACTTCCATCCATTTGGCAAAATGATTTGGTCAATCGAAAACACTTTTTAGTCAAGGAAATCATTTATGTATAAATTTAGGAAAGTGATTTTCCTACTTTAAGAAGGTGAAAACACTTTCTGGAATTGATTATCTTAAATTTGTTAATTTTTTTTAATTTTCTTTTCTTTTTTTCTTTTTTTAATTTTCTTATCTTATCTTTTTTTTTTAATTTAGTTTAGTGTGTAAGTAATTATAACTCTATAAATCATATAGTGAATAATAGATTTTTTGCTGCTGGCTCTCCATCAGAGTAGGTATCAAGACACGGACCAAATCACGTAAATTCAATATGCGCTTTAGCGTTCCTTATTAACTTCTCCGATAGTTTAGTTCTCTCGTGCCTTTTTCAATTTGCAAGATTTGTTAGCTTCCACATATTTCGCAACAATCATTTTTGGATTTTCGCTTATGCAACTCATCTCTTGTTGCTCTTATACTTCGAAACTGGGGTCTTGACATGGTGAGTTAGCAACTCTTTTTAAGTCTTTCTTTGAGCGGATAAATCCTGACTTCTCATTAGCCAGCGGTCTTCGGGGAATTTCCCATCCAACAAGGCTGAGTAGAAAGTGACAAGACGCTAGCTGTTTCTCTTGTGGGGCGACTACAATTCTAGCAGTTGCTGTCGAACCTATCTACTAGTTGGCTAGTAAACGCGTAGTATTTCAGTGGAGGTCTCCTTTGTCGGATGGACGTGAGTGGACGGTTCCTTTGTCATGGAGATGTTCAAGTCAGCCAAAAACACAAAGTCAAGTCAAGTAAACTGCGTGTGGACCAACCAAAGGTTACATCGGTGGAAATTACGCGGAGATTGTTGGACACGCAGTCAACCTAACATAACTAGTGGTGGATTAATTTGTGGGTAGCTTTCATTGATTAGGAAGGAAACTTCTTTACGGTTTCTGAATTTGACATTTCTGGCAAATTGATTCTCTCTAGGAATCAGTTAGGGTCGTGAAACGAGCTACGGTGCCCTATACAGTTAGTGTCGTGAAATGAACTACTGTGCCCTATAGGCTATAGTGTACCAAAATCTTTGTAACTCATTTCCACGCCAACATGATGTAATTGCTATATTGTGAAGACGAACATGAGAACATGTAGCAACCTTGGTGCTAATAAACTTTGTTCACCTGAGTTTCATCTAACAATTGCTTTCGAATCTGTCCACGAGATGGCTAGTAAACGCGTAGTATTTCAGAGGTTCCCTTGTCTGATGAGTGATGATCGAAAAGATTAGTTGGGTCATCTGCCATTGAAATGACGAAGTCAACAAATCAACACAAAGTCAAGTCAAGTAATTTGTGTGGACCAACCAAAGGTTCCATCAGTAGAAATTATGCAGAGATTGTTGTACACGTCTTGATGCTAACATAACAAGTGATGGATTACTTTATGGATAGCTTTCACACTAATTAGAAACGAAACTTGTCCGCAATTTCTAAATTTGACTTTTTTGGCAAATTGATTATTTTTTAGGAATCATCTTTAGTACCGTAAAAATTAACTACGGTGCCCTAAATTGGATCAAAATAGTAACATTGACGAAAATATACTTCGTTCACCTGAGTTTCAAGCAATAATTTTGTTTAAGTCATTACTTCTTTGCATTAAGTGAACTGGGAATTTGATATGAACGTCAAACCCGTCAGCTTCACTAGAACTAGTTTCCATTCTAAGCATTTCTATCGGTTCTTGATATCACGCTCCCTATTTGTTTGCGGAGTCCAAAAGTATATTTATCTCTTGTATCAATTATTCCATTTTAACCTTGTCTGACCTCGTGTTTTACTCATCATTTTTCTCTATCAATAAGCATCCTAATAACTAAAACACTATTATTGTAAACTAGTTTTAGTATAAATGGTATAACTAATAGTTACATATTTTTCCCATTCAAATCTCCCACCATGATCTCCACTTTTGGGCTAATTCCAACTTGCCCTCTATAATTCCATGGTTGTCTTCACTTTCGTGCTTTAGTTGATTTTTCTCCACGCTCATTCCTCCATCTTGAGCACTTGCAACTCTATTTTGAAACATGTTTGCCATGTATTCTCAATTTTTTTAAGTGCGAGCTTTTAGGACCACGAAGGACGGATCGACACTGAGGCTTAAAAGGACCAAAAATTTCTGAAAGAAAACCTCATCCGAAAAATTAAATAAATAGATAAACACATTTCGAAAAAATGGGTACCAATAAATAGCCACGAGGATTATACCACCAAAATCAAGTACAAATGATAGTACTACTTTTATTTTGGATTTAATTTCTACAAGAGAGAAAACATCACACAAAGCAAAATTCCGCGCTCATGTTATTGTCCTCATGTCGGTAACTACTAGAAATTGTTGGAACACTGGAAGAAGATTCAAGTTCAATCTCAGTCTCCACATCATCAACCGGTGTCTCCATCAAATACAAATGTGGTTTCAGGGGAAAGTTGTAGGTTATTGACCTCTCCTTCTAGCATATTGGGGACCCGACTCATCGATGGTCGATCACTAGGGCTCAATTGTATACACCAAAGAGCAATAATTATCATCTTCCTCATTGTCTCTCTTTCCTCTTCTATCCTATCTATGATTTCATCCTCCTTTTCTTTGCTGAGTTGATCATAAATCCACATCGGAAAATAAATTTGACTGGAATCCTCTGCATTTGCATTTACATTTCTCCTTCTACCGGCCATTTCCATCAACATCATCCCAAAACTATAAACATCAACTTTATGAGAAACACCACCAATGTCCTTACAGAATAGCTCAGGTGCCATATATCCCAAGGTTCCTCTTACTGCAGTCGACGATACTATGCTACAATCAGTGGGAAAAAGTCTTGCAAGTTCAAAGTCAGAAATTTTCGGAGTAAAACTCTAGTTGAGGAGAATATTGTGAGGCTTGATGTCAAAGTGTAGAATTTGCATGTCACATCCCCGATGTAGATACATTATCCCTCTAGCTATGCCAAGTGAGATCTCATAAATTTTCTTATGTTCAAGAGAATTTTCTCCATCTTTATAGAAAATGTGCTTATCCAAAGATCCATTTGACATGAAATCATAGACTAGAGCTTGTTTGGAGCAATCGAAGCAAAAACCAACAAGTTGCACCACATTAACATGGTGAATCCTTCCAATTGTGGCCACTTCGCTTATAAAATCTTGGCCATTAGATTTTGGTTTGTTCAAAATCTTAACCGCAACACCTTACAAAAAAAGGAAAAAGAAAAAATCTTAACCGCAACTTCATTGCCACTTCTAAGTGCTCCTCTATATACACAACCATATCCTCCTTCACCCAACTTGTGTTTGAAATTTTTTGTGATCTTCTTGATTTCCGAGTAAGAGTGTCTTATGGGTAAAAAGTTGTGAGCTTGTAGAAATTCTTCGATGTTTGCGTCCATTGCTTTGTGACTTCTCATCCACTTATAGATTAGAAGTATCAACACACATGGAGCTCCTAATATGAATTTTGCTGCAAGGATGTAAGCTGCGTAGAAAATTGCCTCAACGATTATTGAAAAGCACGGTCCTTTTTATTTGTTATAAAGCACATTCAAAGAGTGTTTTCATGACATATGGCGAGCGAGTGTTTCGTAGATGTGAGGAAAAAAGAATCATCCATACCGAAGACAAAGCCGACATTAGGAATTGTATTCAGTGCAACATTTAGCCTCGTAGCCCATGAAGACTTGTCTACAAAAAGCAAGAGATTATTATGACATGTAATCAGTATTATTATCCTGATTAACCAAAAAATTACGTATAAATTAAGAATATTCAAAGCAAAGATTTAGTAAGGATAATAAGTGATAAGAAAAGCTAAAGTTACATTTTTCTACTATATTTCTCAAATTACGACAATCAGTAGTTTGCACCTATTCAACAAATCTCTTGTCTCGGTGTGAATAACTAGGTATGCGCTATGCTGATTTTATATCTCTTTTGGAACCAAAGATCGATCTAGTATCGTTGCATCACATGTTATATGTTCTTCGAACCTAAAAATTATATCTAGGGAATTTTATAAGGTAGGGTTACCATATCCTGGCCGCCGCAAAAAAGGACACCATTAACTTTTTGGTGGGCTTTTTATTCCCCAATTTGTGAAACTCTTGATATATAATAAAAATTAGCCGTTGAACAGATCAGGTTTTTTGAGCTATTATTAAAAATTGAATTTTCTTTTATTAGTAAAAGTCGAGATGTTAAATGTTAAGTTAGCACCAACTTAATTTTAGTGGGTGCTATCTTTCAAGTTTCTACTATCATTGTATGAACGGGAAGAAAACGCAACCCAATGTGATTGCTATCATCATTTTCTCTCGGAGAACAACGTTTGCATGTCATCTTAGTGAACAAATTATTTGCATGTCATCTTAATCCCATCGAGGGCCAATTCATTTTGTCACAGTCCGGCGCTTTAAGCACAAGAGCTATAGCTAGAGCCAAATATTGGCATGTACTGACGGACAGGCATACTTACAGGAGTAGTAGGATATGCATCGTTGCCCTCTGTATCGGAAGCCTAAGAAGCAAAAAAGAAATGTCATCTGCGGCCACACATAATAGGAGAGATTAAACCCGTCGGTCATCGCATTGTGGATGTCGTTGTAGGAGATCGTGCGATTCTCCCTGAACAAATAAGATGCTGCCCGTGTTGATGCGATTATGGTGCAAAAATCCTCGATAAGCGATGCCTCTGCATCGATGACGGCATATGAATAATACCCGTTTATAGCAATACATGGTTCTGTGGCTATATATATAGGATATATAGGAGATCTCACTTGCTTCGAGCAAAACACAAGGTCACCGAGGTTTCATCGGGGATGAAGTACCCTTCATCTTCCTCATCAGTGAAATTAGGGGGCATTAACTGGTGGAGAGGAAGGGAGGAAGAGTTGCACTTTTGCAGCCCGACATCGACCACCTCTATCTGCCCGAAATACCAATCAATGGAACCCCCGAAGTTCGAGGGGTTTATCGATTTCACATGACATCGGCCATCGAACAAAGATAGCACCGTCCGGTTATCTTCGCACGCTAACTCGAACCTCGAGTCGCCGCAGCCTTTCGGGTCGTCCTTCAATCGAAAGGGATAACATATGTTACCGACCTCGCCGCACGATGAAGGGGCACACCGGTGATTGTTCCGGGCATAGCAACTAATCCTCCTGCTTGTATTATGAGAAGAACGAGTAATGGGAAAGGCTCCATTTGGTACCTGAGTTGAGAGAATTTGTGCGATGGATAGAGATTTTTGTTTGGCCGTGGTTATATGCGGCGGTGAGGCTCCATAGAAAAGGGGATGCTTTTATAGAGACGTATCGGGATTGAAGTTTGCAGAGTTTGGAATCAGTCTTTCGAGAAGCCCAAGCGGAGCAAACGACCCAGAGCCGTCCACAGTCAAGAAGGTGGAGCTTCCCGCGTGATGGAACGTCCGTGGCATGGACGGATATTTCGCTGGAAGACCCACGTCGTCGTAGGATGAGATAATCTTGGTCCATATACTCTATAAATCATAGACTATTTTTTCTTTTTTTTCATTTGATCATGCAATGTTTTCCTCTCACCGCTGTTCTGATTAGTGAGTTTCGGCCATGGACATAACACCCGTTTATTTTAAGTTAATTTAAAACGTGAGTGATGTCTACAACTTATAACTCGCCCACGGTTGGTGGAAGTTTTCTTCAATCGTGCATTTTCACAAATATACGCAAAGTTTTGAAATACACGAAAAAATCTCGATAGGCCACCGAAAATTATGAGCAATAGAAAATTTCATTTTCAAAGTAAATGATTTTTCCCGGAAAGCCTAACTGACGTCACCACCAGAGAAGATAGATATTTGTTCCTCGATACGACGCATGCATTTCATTTCGTGTTTCAAGGAAATTCCTCACCAGAAATGACTTCTCTTTTCCGCAACGTAACATGCGGTCCACGTCGTATACCACGAAAGTCTCAGTGTCGCTACTCGATGGGAATTTGTTTTGTAAATCCTACAAATTTAATTTGCGAATCAAAAAGAGGAATGGCTTTGCCCCTGCCAAAGGCATGATTTTTTGGGTGTTCTTGATTTGCTTAGGACACAATTGAGTTTTAAAATTATGCAATCAAATCCTAAAAATAGTCACATTGATGTGATCGACGATTTTTTATAGTTCTAGCAAATTTGGGTGATGAGAATGTTAACACGACACTTTTTTTTTATATATATTTTAAGGGCACGTAGGTCTCTCATCAGAAAACAAACCGAACACTGAAAAAAGAAAAAAAAAAACTAAAAAAAATTAAGGGCGTGAGACGACAGAGCCTAGCAAGGTTGTCGCGAGGGTTGCTTAGCCCTCGCGCGGTGGTGACAAGTGGTGAGGCCTTGCGTTCCTCTGGCGTCCGTGAATATTAGGACTGATTACTGGTATGCGTGAAGAGTTGGTTCCTCTCGATGCGATTCTCGACATTCCTCTGGCTTACATCTACTTGTGGGAAATGGCAGTGAGATGTGTGTTGGGGATTGAGTGTACTGTGCGTCCCATTGAGTGTTTGGACAGAAAGAGTTCCTACAAAAACGTTGTTGAACGACCCAGTACTAAAGAAACCTGTCGTTGCACCGTCCGACGGCCCTCATCTGTACCCGGCCGACTAGGGTCGCCAGCAAAGTTGGGGGTGGTACCGCCTTCCTTACCCAGCCCTTACCCACAGAGAAAGAAAGAGATCTTTGCTGTTGCAAAGTGCGTGCAACGTTCGCCACACATATATTAGAAATATATTTAAAAATGCCACGCCAACATTTTCCATCACTAAAAATGAAACAAAACTCGTAGAAGTTCCCAATTGAGGTAATTGGACGAACTATAGGACCCGATTGCACATTTGAATGTTTTAGAACTTAAATGCCCCAGCATAATATGTTTTAAGACGTTAAGTACATTTATTCCAAAAAAAAAAATACAAAGTATGGCTTGTAGCTACTTTTTTATGCGTTTCCCTGTAACCTCAAGAGAGTGATGCTATGTGTAATGAATAATTATAAAATATGATTCATCAATTTTTTTTGTCAATGTTTTTATCAATTATTATAACATCCCAAAACTTAATGAGCTTCCATTGCACTCTTGTCCGAGGATCTCGATCTCATGTTCTCCCCAATCTAAGCCACCCTTCGCACACCATTGGTGAGTCTGCCTCAACAATGAGTAAGCACATTCCCGACTTAGCTAGAGTGTAATTCACCACCCTTCTAAGAGATCAGAAATGCTGATCAAAGCAAATCACGCAAATACTATCAAATGTTGCTTATCATATGAGGAATCTAAACGGTTATCGCCTTCTTTGGCCAAATCTTCCAACCTTCTTCACAATTACAGTTCACTATATACCTACTCCTTTACCCTTAGGAAAGAGCGGCAGCTTGCTCGTTTGTTCATTATCCAATCCACGAATGAAACTTGGCAAAAATGAAAGAATTGCACTCTTTCCGCTGTTCAAGGCAATTGTGAGACTGGATTGTAGACCTGTCCACTAGTCAATCCTTGTTAGTATTTTCAGTTCCAAATGGTCGTCCCACTTGCGCCATAGACTGGGCTTGAAGAGGTCATGCCCAAACTTGTCCATGACTCAAAACTCCTAAAGATCTCTTTTTTTTAAAAAAAAAAAAAAATGCAACGAGCTCGTACGAACTCTATAAAAATAAATAAAAAAACACTTGTCTAAATCTACCCATTGATCGGGCCGAAGTCCAAATCCGACCATCTCAAACAGCCAAAGGTTTTGTCCAAAATCCTTGAAATCATAATTTGGCCGGTCGAGCTTATGTGCCCACGGTTTACAACTGCTTGGATTAAGAAACACAAATCCCATACGACTCTTTGAAAAAATTCACGTTTTGCGGCCAAGGCCACTGTCTACTCAACATGACCCTAGGTCTGACTTGCTTATTTAATAGGTCTATTTTTAGTTTTAGAAAATACAAAATGACACGAACGGTCCCTGAACTTTGACCCAATGCAATATTTTCTCTATACTATTAATTTGTTCAATGTAATCCTTGAACAATTGATAAATTTTCAAGACAATAATTTTGATTTGCTCAAACAACAAATCAAACGTTATTTGATGACGTGTATTGTTATATGATAAGTTGGATTTTAAAGAGCATCAGCATGTGTATTTTTTTATCCATCTACTTTAGGAAAGGAAAAAAAATTAAGGACTTCAAGCATCCCACGCGGAAATTTCTTTTCTTAATTTGAAATGAATATCTTACATGGACAATCCACTTGCATGTAAATTTTTTTGTTCATTGTTCAAAATTAAAGGATTGGAAGCCATATAAACTGATTTTGTTAATTTGAATTAATGGAAGAATGATATTAAACATGTCCATTTAGTGTAGAGACTACATTGAACACTCACCAATAATTCAGAAATCATATTGAACAAATTAAAAGTAAGAAAAACGATAATACATATTGAAATAAAGTTCATAAATTGTTTACGTCATTTTCTCTTTAGATAACCCAAAAACAAATTTCACAATCACGAAACTCGCGGGCATGCCATGTGCATCATATCCCTAATGCCTTGTCCCATCTCTTTCTCTCGGGAAAGGAGACGCCACATGATTAAAAAAATAAAGTTTTCTTAGCACATAAAGTCCAAAGAAAAATCGTGAATATTTTGTGTTTTTTGCGTTAGCCATACTTAGGAAACTGCCTTGCCCGCAAGACCTTTTCTTTTTTGGCGTGCTTCCACAAACAGTGTGCCCTCGCGCATGGCTAAAGTATGTCAATCCACATCGTTTGTTGACCTTATGCCACAAGTCCAAGAACCCTTTGCTTGATTTTAAGAAAAACCCCTTTTTTAAAAAAGAAAAGAAGGAAAAAACAAAAGCAAAAGAGACATCGCCAGGTGTCTTTTGATTTTTTGATGATCTACATCGTTTTTTGTCGGATTGGATTGGGGAATTCGAGACGCTCGGCGAGCAAAACGGGAAGTTTGCTTCAATTCCAAAAGCTTTTTCCAAAGTTGCCTATGCAGATGCTCGTTGTATCAGCAAAGCATTCCCTTTCAGATCAAGGCTCGTCTAGCGATTTACGTTGAAGTTTGCTTTGCCCATATTTGCTTGCGCTATGGCATCAGAGCTAAGTTCTTTATTATCTCATTATCTTAGGTCAAAGTAAGATAATAGCTTGAAAATTTCCAAACTTCTAAAGTAATTATTTTTTGCCAAAGTAAAAATTTTGAAGTCAAAGGTCACAACCAAAGCCGGAAAATTTATTACAAAAAGCAATTATCATGCTAGACAGGTTCTTAGTATTATCTCTAGATAATCTCAGCTTCCTCTTTATGAGACTGAGTTAGAAGGTTTGTCTTTTGCATTTGGGCTATCAGACTTGCTAATGACGTGCATGTTGGAATTTCAATTAATATAACTCGATTTGGCATGAATCTGACTATATCCATGATCACCCTCTTGATTTGATTAATCTTTCTGGAGCCTATCTACGACTTAGGGTAGGCATATTCCTTTCACTTAGGACCGCAAAGAATACAGCAAGATGTTGCCGAATATTGAATGACTAAGTTGCTTTTTGTGATTTAGGAGATGCTTAATAATCAAATTAAGCAATGTGTGAGAGCGACTTTCAAATGGGCCCCCCCTAATCTCGGACAGATTTAGGAAAGAGAACGTGCAAATCTGTTTAGTCTTAGCTAATGGGTCAATAGCAGTGTGGCGTGGTCTCTTTGGCATAAGAGAATGATATTACGAGATTCTTTTGCAAGTGTGTGGCATCCAACGTAATATTTCGTATTGCTTAATTCACTTTTGATTTATTGATCAAAGGCCATTTATTACCATACTCCTCCAAAACTTTGAAAAAGTTTGTACTTCAGTAAAATTCTTCTCAAATTCCCCAAAACCGTGACCAAAAAAAAAATCCATGAATTCAACTACACGAGAATACTCGACTAAGCGATTTCAAAAGTCTCTACTCAACTTAGTGTCACGCCTTACATCACAAGCAGTATTCATCTTAATGCGTCAACCCACTTTTCCATGAATCAAATTTCGTAGGATCATAGACCACTAGCTGATATCAGATTACTTTGAGCTCACATAAATCGTTTTGTATCCTAATATTATGATGCGTCTGATTGATACGAGACAAGATCTAGCTAAGAAAAACTGCAATGATGAACCCTGTTTTGCCCCCTTTTTCCTCTCGAATTGGCACATTCCTAGACGTCAATCAATTGCTCCGGCAGGCTAACCAAAAAGAGAGTGATACGATTGAAAGAGAGCTGCTTTTGTTGTCTCCCAAATAGCTAGACATTGATGTTTAAAGCATATTCATTTAGCAAAAGCATATACAACAATGTTTACCGGTCAAAGTTGGAACTTTTTCTGGCGTGCCAAGGCAAGTTTGCTTCTTTAGGGAGAGACAGATTGTCACCCTAGAGTTGTCAAGTGAGAAGAACTTTTAGCTCCTCATGATGGGCTCATCACTTTCCTTTCTAGGACATTATTATTGTGATTTTGGATTCCTCTTCCTATGTCATACTTTGATATAAGTGAACTTGCCAATTGCCGTCTATCGAATATCATTTTCTTAATAGAATTTTAAGAGCACTCAACTAGCATGTTTAATAAAAAAGGGAATTTTTCATTTTTAAAAAATTCATTGCACATAATATAATAATGCGCTTAAAAACATATTCATGATATTTGTACATCTTACTCATTTGAAAGTCTCAATTGAAAAAACTTTTACGCGTGTATTGATCTTGTATGTTCTAATAATCAGTCGGTGTGCATTGAATCGGAAGATTACCACATTGGTGCGCATTAGCTCAAGCGCTCGAAGAGCTCCTGCCACCCATTTATTTGGAAAAAGAAAGTATTTTCAAGATTCTGTATTTGAATCTGACGTTGCCATTTTCAATCTATCTTAAGTCTTATTGATATTACATGGCTTGGGGATCACAGAGGCTTCTCTGAGTGGCCCAGCTGGCGTGCCACTCGAACATCGGAGCTTGGCTCCAATTCCATCTGTACATGTCGACACTTTTCCCTTTTCATATGTTTCTTCCATAAAAATATGCCTTAATTCTAGGTTAAGAGTTATTTATTATGAGCGAAAAAAAGTATTAAAAAAATCGGTTTATGATAGTTGATGGCGGTCCACTGTTATTAGTGTCTGTTTAGGAAGAATTAATGTTGTCAATGGTGGGAAATTAGGCAGTGGGTTTGCAGAAGACCCAGTTGGAGCCTGCGTCCAAACAAAATGGAGATGGGTCGAAATAACTGGACACAGCTATTCACACGGCTTTTCACAATGAGATCTTGCCCACCAAGGGTGGAAACAGTTCGTGTCCTGGAATTGCACCACACCACATGACCCACTTCGCGCATGCTGAAAAGACCCACTGAGTCATAATGTTGTCAAACACCCCAAAAAACAAAAAGGGTTAATATCACAAAAAATTTTAAACTGATATATCTATGATAATTTTACTTTAAATTAATTTTTTTTATCACAGAAAACCTCAAACCGGTACATATGTGATAAATTTACCCCAAACTAATTTTTTTATCATAAAAAACCTTAAACTGGTACACCTGTGATAATTTTACCTCGAACTAATTTTTTTACTACAAAAAATTCCAAACTGGTACACATGGGATAAATTTATCCCGAACTAATTTTTTGACCATTAAAAATCCCAAACTGGTACACTTATAACAAATTTACCTTCCGCTAAATTGGATTAATATAACGAAAAATCACAAATTCGTATACTTGTGACAAACAGATGAGTAAAACCCCAAATCGGTACACTTGTCAACTATCACATGTCATCAAACTCAGTAATTTAGTAGTAAAATTTAACGAAAACTAACAAAGAGTAAATTAGTCACATGTGTATCAATTCGGGGTTTTTTGTTATCAAAAAATTAGTTTTGGGTAAAATTGTTACAATTATACCAGTTTGGGATTTTTCGTGATAAAAAAATTATTTCAAGGTAAAATTGTTACGGGTATACCAGTTTGGGGTTTTTCAAAAAATTAGTTTAAAGTAAATTTATAACAAGTGTATCAGTTTAGGGTTTTTCGTGGTATTAACCCAAATTAAAATAACTCAAGCAGAAAGTGATGTTTGTTAGATCCTCGTATGCAATGTATTTATTCGAAACGCTCCATGATGTTACCGATCAATTAGCATTTTCCAACTAGAGAGTTAATTCTAAAGTCAAAAATGAGATTCCCTGTTTGTTTAAGGTCATGCTGCCTTGACGTACCGCATCATAAAGTTTGAACGTTATGAACAGTTGCCGGACCCATTTTGCTTGAAGACCGATGGTCGAAACATTCGTGGAATTGACATAATCGATCCCTTGAAGATCGTACTTTACCCACACAAAATAGTCGAATTTCATTGTCATCTTCTTCTTCTTCAGAGAGAGAGAGAGAGAGAGAGAGGAGGTGTCTCGTGAAGCAGCAAGGACTCCTCATAGACGAAGAGCGTTTTATGATGGGGGAAGAGACACTGAGAGCAGATCGTTTATCGTCCAAACTTAAGTAGCTTCTCTCTTTACCTCTACGGCTCTCTCTCTCTCTCTCTACAGAGTTCCTCTCCTTCTCCATCCCGCATTCTTCAAGATTTGTGATGTAATCTCAATCCTTTAAAGTGTGAGAGATTTACGTAATTTAGTTCGAGTCTCAGTACCTACAGAGAAAATCAGTAATAAATAGTTCTTAATCGGATAATAACAGAATTATAATCGCTCACACGTTCGAGTATTTCCAAATTATTAATTACATTCAAAATTCAGAGTATTTAGCCTCACGTAATTGCTCTCTAAAATAAACCACGAGAATTATCTCACAGCAAGAAATCTCTTTGCACGAAGCACCGTGTGCCACTTGAGGGAGTCCCACGGGCAAAGCTAGCGTGCGTTCCAATTTGTCCTCAGTGCGGCCGTAAACAAGAAATCCTTTTTTATTATTATTGTGCAGCATGAAGAAAATCAGAGGATAAGCACTTCTATTTTGTCCGAGCAATCAAACAGAAGCCCACAAATTTCAAACAAAGAGAGTGATCCCCTCAATTAGAAATTGACCAAAATAATAAAGCAAACTTTGACCGAGAGGACACTTCCTTTTTCTTTTGTTCCTCTGAAGATTTCAGCCGAAAGCAATAGGAAGTTATTTCCTGTTTTCACGAACCAAAAGGCCGCAACAATCCAAACTTTCCCAATTTAATTTCAGTTCGGGTTTTGTTCGAGGGCTCAAACTCGAAACATGATCTCACACAAGCTTTTAGGACAACAGGGGAAGGATTGACGCCGAGACTCAAAACAATCAATACTTTCTTGAAGAAATCATTGTGTAAAAAAAAGCATGTTTAGAAAAGCGGGTATCAATAGATAGCCATGAGGATTATATACCAGTAATGTCATGTGCAAGTGATAGTACTTTTATCTTTCATTCAATTTGTACAAGAGTGAAAAAATCACACAAAACAAAATTGCAGAATCTATTTATTGTGCTCATACTAGTAACTGCTAGAATTTGTTGGAACACTTGAAAAAGATGAGAAAGTTTCAAGCTCAAACTTAGTATTGACATCAACAACCGGTGTCTCTGTCAGATACATAAGTGGTTTTGGGGGAACTTGTAGTTCATCAATCTCTGCTTCTAGCATATTAAGGACCTGTCTCATTGATGGTCAATCATTAGGGTTCAATTGTATACACCAAAGAGCAACCATTATCATCTTCCTCATTGTCTCTCTTTCCTCTTTTGTTGCATTTACCATTTCAGCTTCCCTTTTTTTCCCGAGTTGATCATAAACCCATAAAGGCAAATAAATTTGACTTGATGCCTCCGCATTTGCATTTACATTTCTCCTTCTATCGGCCATTTCCATCAAAAAACATCCCAAGACTATAAACATCGACTTTGTAAGAGACACCACCAATGTCCTTATAAAATAGCTCAAGTGCCATATATCCCAAGGTTCCTCTTGCTGCAGTCAACGTTACTATGCTGTGATCGGTGGAGTAAAGTCTTGCAAGTCCAAAATCAGAAACTTTCATAGTGAAACTTTGGTCTAGGAAAGTGTTGTGAGGCTTAATGTCAAAGTGTAAAATTTGCATATCACATCCCCGATGGAGATACTCTATCCCTCTAGCTATGCCAAGAGAAATCTCATACATTTTCTTATAATAAAGAGAATTATCACCATTCTTATGCAAAATGTGCTTATCCAAAGATCTATTTGGCATGAAATCATAGACAAGAGCTTATATGGAGTAATCGAAGCAAAAATCGACAAGTTGGACCACATTAACATGGTGAATCCTTCCAATTGTGGCCACTTCACTTATAAAATCTTCACCGTTAGATTTTGGTCTGTTCAAAATCTTAACCGCAACTTCATTGCTGCTTCTAAGTACTCCTCTATACACGGAACCAAATCCCCCTTCACCTAACTTGTGTTTGAAATTTTTTTGTGATTTTCTTGATTTCCAAGTAAGAGTACCTTATGGGTAAAAAGTTGTTGCGAGCTTGTAGAAATTCCTCAATGCTTGCGTCCATTGCTTGGTGCCTTCTCTTCTACTTATAAATTAGAAGTATCAACACACATGGAGCTCCGAATATGAACTTTGCTGCCAAGAAGTGAACTGTGTAGAAAATTGCCTTAAGATTAGTGTAAAGGATAGTCATTTTTCATTTTTCATAAAGCACATATAAAGAGTGCTTTCTTCGCATCTAGTGCGTGAGTGTTTAGTAGATGTGAAAAAAAGGAATTATCCATACCGAACACAAAGCCGACATTAGGAACTCTATTCAATGCAACATTTTGGCGCCGTACCCCAGGAAGAATTGTCTACAGAAAGAAAGAGATTAATTAAGACATATAATCAGAACTAGCTTAGCAATGAATCACAAATGCATTTAAGGAAAGAAGTATTACTGTCCTGCTTAACTAAAAAAAACTAGGTATAAATTAACAACATTCGAAGCAAAGATGCGTGAAGATAATAATTGATGTACATCCTGGCCTCCGCAAGGAAGCACACCATTAACTTTCTGGTGGGCTTTTAATTCCCCAATTTGCGAACTCTTGATATAAAAGAGAAGTTAGCAGTTGACAAGATCAGGTACCTTGAGATATGCAATATTGACTTAGCATAAACCTAGTTTTAGTGGGTTCTATATTGCAAGTTTCAACTATCATTGCGTGAACAGGGTAACACACAACACGACGTGATTGCTATCCTTATTTTCTCTCCGAGAACGACGATTGTATTTCACAGTGAACCCATTATTCGCATGTCATCTTAATCCCTTCACGAAGGTCACGGGTTCTACAAACTTTACTTGCATCTGTTACTTTGATTTTCATACCAGTCAATCACGGTCGGTCGCTTTAAGGCAAAAGAGCTATTGCTAGAAACAAATATTAGCATCTTCATCGGGTAAAGTTATTTTGATGTAAAGGCACACTTACAGTAGTAGTAGGATATGCATTTTTTCCCTCTGTATCGGAAGCCTAGGAAGCAAAAGTGAAATGTTTTTTTTCCGCTTCAACACCAAGCATGAGAGATTAAACCCGTTGACCATCACGTTGTGGATGTCGTTGTAGGGGATTGGGCGATTCTCCCGGGACAATGCTTCTGTTTTATCCCATAAATCTTCTGCTGCAAGTGTTGACGTGGTTATGGTGCAAAAATCCTCAATATCCGATGCCTTTGCATTGATGACAGCGTATGAATAATACCCACTTACTGCTATACATGGTTCGGTTTCGATATATGAAGAAGATTTCACTTGCTCTGAGCAAGACATAAGGGTCACTATGGAAAGGAATGTACTGATGTAGTACGATTTAATTCCATCACTAACGAAATCAGAGGGCATGAGCGGGTGGAGAGGGAGGGGAGAACAGTTGCTCTTTCGCAGCCCAACATCAACCACTTCCATAACCCCATAACCCTCGGAGGGGTTTATCAATTTCACATGATATCGGCCGTCGAACCAAGATAGCACCGTGCAGTTATCTTCACACACTAACTCGAACCTTGAGTCACCGCAGCCTTTCGGGTCGTCCTTGGATCGAAAAGGATAACTTAAGTTATGGATCTCACCACATGCTGAAGGAGCACATAGGTGGTTGGTCCTGGCATGGCAACTAATCCCAGCTTGTAATATGAGAAGAACGAGTAATAGGAAAGAATCCATTTGGTACTTGAGTCGAGAGAATTTGTGCAATGGAGAGAGTTATGTTTGGCCATGGTTATTTGGTGGCAAGGCTCCACAGAAAAGGGGAAGCATATAAAGAGACGTATTCAGGTTGAAGTAGAAGAGCTGGAGCCGTCTCTGTAGAAGTCTGAGTCAAGCAATGACCCAGAGCCGGCCAAAGTCAAGAGAGAGGAGCTTCCTTCGTCACAGAATATTGTTTTTTGGCTTGATCAAACAATGAAGCCTGTGGAAGTATGAAGAAAGTCCTTGGTATTTCAAGAGTAATCACGAGGGCCATGTTTTCCTCTCACTACCTTTTTGATTGGTGGGTTTCAAGCTAGACATCTCCCATATTTATATTAACTTAACTTCATATGTGGGTGATTTCCATAATTTATAACCCACCAATTGAAAGAGAATAAAAAAAAAAAAGCCAAAAGTTTAGGAGAACAGAAAAAGAAAAAAGGGAAACTGAGAGAGAGATGGTGAAGGAAGCATTGAACGGGCACCGCCGAGGCAGAATAGGAGCTCTGGTCGGCAATATCGGTTGCCCCCGCATAACTTCTTATGGTATTTCCATACAATGGGCTTCTGTTCCTGAATTTTACCCTTAACAAGTCTTACGTTCGAAGAAAGATATTGCCTAATTAGCCAATGAATTATAAATGTCTTAAAAAAAACTCTATTACTATTTCCTGAATTTATTTTCTAATTCAAAATTCATAGCTTTAGCAATATCTTCATCGAAATTACCTACCAAATAAAAGGCTCATTGAGGAAGACCATCTAATTCTCTAGAAGAATCAATTAAACGATCTAATTATTTTTGCTAGACCAATACATTTCCTAAGAACCAATAAATGCTTCTGCTACAAAAAGAAGAAGTAATAATAAGGAAAAATGACACAAATGGTCCTTGAAGTATAGTTTAATGTGCAATATGGTCCATGTACTTTAACTCAATGTATAATACAGTCCCTCGATTTTTAATTTGTTCAATGTGGTCCTTAGGCTTTTAATATATGTTCATTGTAGTCCTTAAATTAGATGAAAATGTTCAATATCATCCTTTCATTTTTTTTTTCAAAATTAGGAATAATATTGAATATTTTTATTATGTCCATGGACTAAAATAAACATGTATCAAAAGTTCAAGAATCATATTAAACAAATTAAAAGTTCAATAATCACATTTCACATTGAACCATAACTAAATGATCATATTATATATTGAGTTAAAGTTTATGGACTCTTTGTGTATATTTCCCTAATAATAAACTCAGTTTTCATGCTCTTGCGTTGGCCAAGAGTGTTTTTGTCATTTGTACATGCTTCACCACTCCACCGGACATTTTCTCTGCCTTTTCGTACTCCAACTTGGTAGTTTCCACCCCCTACCTATCCAGGGTTGAGCCCTCATATTTGACAGCGTACTTAACATGTCATGTACGAATGCTTTACGCTCAATCACTTCGAATAGCACCCATATCCTCTAAAGATGGAACTCGCCGGTGGAAGTGGAAGCTGCAACTCTTCTTCTCGCATGCAAAGTTGCTTAATCCCTCAGCATCAACAAAGTGATTTTTGAAAGTGATTGTAAGGTGTTAATTGATACTATTCAACAAAAGGGCATTTGTCCTTGGTGTATTTATCCTTTCGTTTCGGATACTTGCTTACTTCTCAACAACAATCCAGAATGGAGTTTCAAGTGGATCAACAAATCTAGTAATGTTGCTGCTCATGAGCTTGCAAAATGGGCTTTTTATCATTTGGGAAATGCTTCGTCTTTTTTTTTTATACTGACCTCCCACCTAGAGTCAAAAACTTAGTATTAGAGGAGTCTTCTTTAATGTATCATGTTGATGTAAGCTCTAACTCTTCTGTGTAATATTGTACTTTTATGATGTAATGAAAGGTTCGATTTAGCGAAAAAAAAAAAAAAAAACACCCAGATCCTCTATATTGCCGTAGCTTCTGACGTAGAGTCTGACAATGCTTGCTTCCTAGATAACATCGTCGATTCTTCTCCTGAAAAATGAAATTTGCAGCCAATGGGCTTTCTACCTCCACACAAAATTACTCCATTAGGTTTTAGCCCAATGCAGAAAATTCCTCACCTGTGCCTCTTGTAGGACTTTAAGTTGTGCTTTAGTCCCAGTGCGGCTGACCATCTTGTTAGAGTAGCTGCCGATCATCACCTTAGAAAGCTCTTGTTTCACCAATTAGCTAATCAAACCCAAGCCCCTCATCGGATGGATTCCTCCTTTTGCTCATTGGTCCACGGGTTATTAGCATTCGTTTCTAGCTATTATTTCCCCCCCAATAGGGTTCTTTTCTCCTTTCCCTCACTGTCCATGTACGCTATTAGTGATTGAGGACTACTTAGGCTCAGAGAGTAGTCCCCTTTCTCGTGCAAAAACGCTCAGAATTCAAATGGGTCGTGTTTTACTGGGAAAGACCGAACCATGTGAACAGATCTACATGGCTATTCTAGTCAAATCTTCCAATCTTTTCGCAATTATGGTACAATACTCCTGCTCCTTTACTCTTAGGAAAGACCGGCGCTTGCTTACTTATCCATCATCCTATACAGGAATGAAACCTAGAGAAAGAGAAAGATCTGAATGCTTTCCATTTTTTAATGGAACTGTGAGATCGAATCATAAACCTATCCATGAGCAATCCCTGTCAATGTATGGTCATCCTAGTTGGGCCCAAGACTAGGCCTGAAGCATTCATGCCCAAACTTGTCCAACATTCAAAACCCATTTCATTTGTGAAAGTGCAGCAAGTTCGTACGGACTCCATAAGGAAACCCCTTGTCTCTAGATCTGCCCATCGATCGAGCCAGTCCAAATCCGCCCTTAGCTCAACCTGCCAAAGATTATGTCCAAACTCCTCCAAATCACAATTTGGCCCGTCAAGCCTTTACGCCTACGATTTAGATCTACTCGGATCAAGAAATATAGATCTCACATGCGCTGTAAGAAAACTCCACATTTTGAAGCCGAGGCCACTATCCACCCCAACACGACCCCTAGGTCCGGCTCACTCGTGTAGCCGGTCTAGTTCCAGTTTCATAGAGGCCAAAACAGAATTTTCAGATTCGCTAAGTTCACATGCATGGTACGTGCATCATATATGCCAAATCCCATGTCCCATCTCTTTCGCTTGGGAAAGAGACGGAACATGGTTAAACAGAAGTTTTTATGGCACATAGAGTCCGGAAAAACAAAATCATGTGTAATTTCTTTGTTGGTTGGCCATACTTGGGAAACTTCCTTATCTACTTCCAATTATAAATGCTCATTGCTCGAGGCCTTTTGTTTCTTGGCCTGCTTCCACAAATAGTGTGCGCTCGCGCATGGCTAAAGTACTCTCCAATCCGCATCGTTTCCTTTGACCTTATGCCACAAGTCCGAAACCCTCTGCTTGATTTAAAAAAACAAACCCATAATCTTTTTCGAAAATAGGGGAAAAAGGGGTCAAGGTTCATGTAAGGTATCAAGCATTTATTGTTAACGAAAGAAACAACTTAAAGTCAAAGGTCACAACCAGGGGCGAAAATTTCATAACCAAAAAGCAATTAAATCATATAAGACGGGCTCTAAATCTGATCTCTTGTTAATCTCGGCTTCCTCTTTCTGGGACGAATGACAAGGTTTGTCTTTCCCCTTTGGCTTATCGGACTTCGTGAGGGCATATGCATGCTGGGATTTGATTAGTATAGCTCGATTTGGCATGAACCTGACCATATTTATGATCACTCTCTCCATTTGATTAGTCCTCGAGGAGCCTATCTACGACTTTAGGGGCAGGCATGTTCCTTTCCACTATGGACCACCGCGAAATACAGCAAGATATTCCCAAATATAGAATGGCTGAGGCGCTTTTTTGTGCTTTAGGAGATGCTTAATAATCAATTAGTGCGTAGATTAACAAAACTAAAATCGGGGAGGTCCTCAGCGATATCGTAATGTAAGGCCGACAGTCGCATGGGCCCTCCTAACCTTAGACAGATTTGGGAAAGAGAAAGTGCAAATCTGTTTAGTCTTAGCTAATGGTTCATTGGCAATGTGGTGTGGTCTGTCTGGCATAAAAGAATGTTGTTATGAGATTTTTTTTTACAGGTGTGTGGCACCCAACATCACATGTCACATGCCTAGTTCTCCTTTGATATATGCTTGACTTGGTGTAATTTATTACACCACAAGCGATGCTCATCTTAATGCGTGAATCCACTCTTGCGCAAATTGAATTTAGCAGGATCAAGGATCAAACACCACTGGCTGATACAATTACTTTGAACTCCCACGAAACCTTTTTGTACCCCGATATCGCCGAACCCTTTTTACGCCCCCCCCCCCCCCCCCCCCCCCCCCCCCCTTTTTGTACCACGAAACCCTTGTTTGTCTCCCGAATGGCTTTGACATTGATGTTGTTTAAGCATATTCTCCTAGCAAAAGTATATACAAACCCGGACAATGATGGAACTTCTGCCGGTACGCCAAAGGCAAGTTTTGCTTCCTTAGGGGGAGAGAGACCTATGGTGAACCTAGGGACGTCAACAAGCGAGAAGACGTTGTAGCTCCTCGTCATGACCATCTATAATTTATCTCCTTTTAAATCCTATAGTAAGTTAACATGGGTTGGGTGTTGGGGGGGGGGGGGGGGGGGGCGTGGGAGGGGAGGAACATCGGGTTCTCTGACCGGCCCTGCTGGCACGGCAATCGAACGCCGGAGCCTGCCTCCAATTCCATCTGTACGTATCGATAATGTCAGAAACCATCCCCACTTCGTCTCTCCATTCTGCCACCTACGTTCTTGCCCCCACCCCTCTATATTCTATTTGTTTTCATTTGCAATTTCCTCTCCCATTAAATTATTTCTTAGAAACAACCACGGATTTGGACCTAGGCCTGTATTTAAACCGCTTCATCGTAGGTCTCATCTGGACCACGGGATCTCCTGGATGTAAAGCGAGGAGAAGGTATTCCCTTCTTCCGGAGAAGACAAAAATTCGGGTGGAATTGGAAGTGCAAAATAATCACGAAAAAACAAAAGAACTTGCTGCGAAAATGAAGATGGGTATGTGGTTCTGCTATTAGGGTTTGTGGATCCTCTAGCATTCTTGCTATTAATTATCTTTTTGGGAGAATTAATGTTGTTGTCGATGGGGAACCGGGCACACAGTTGGGAGTTTTTGTGTCAAAGGGAACAAGAAAAGAGAGATGGGTCGAGAAAACTGGACACAGCTATGCACACAGACTTTCACCATGAGACGTGCCCACCAAGAGTGGAAACAGTCTCGCATCATGGACTTTGCCCACCACACCGCATGACCCACCTCATGTTTGCTAAAATGACCCACTCACTCAGTCATGATGTTATCCAACACCCGGACACAACATATTCATGTGTGACGTGCTGGCGTGAAATTTCCGATCAACCGGCATTACTTTTATCCGTCGAGTTCATCCCGATGTCAAAAAATGAGATTCCCTAGATAGGTTTCGGTTTGCGGGACCCCGTTTTGCTCGAAGACTGATGGTTGAAACAATCATGGAATTGACATAATCGATCCCTTGGAGTTTGAAGCTGTTACTTTACCCTTGGATTCATTTTTTTTCCTCAGTCGGTCCTGTGCTTTTGCTTGTGTTTGCTTCTTCAACGAATCCAAGTGTATTTCCTGTTCACAAACCATCACATGTGTTGTTTTGTGAAGACTACCCTTTTTTTGTGAAGGAGTCGAAAGAGGTCTTTTATTTTGGTTTTGGTATTAGGAAATATAAGGGTAAAAATACACTGATTACGCTGCTCACTAATTTCTTGGCAGAAAAGAAAAGACCCATTCTACCAAAGGTTAGTAATTTCTTATACACATTTATACATATAACTCGGGCAAGGCAGTCCCTCGCTCATGGTTGGCGAGGGCGGCGCTTACCAAGTCGGGCGAGGGCAATGCCAGCCCTTGCCAAACGTTACCTAAGACTAGCCACCAGCAAAAAGGAAAAGAGAAAAAGGAAAAAAAAAATTTAATTTTAAAATTTTTAAAAAATTATCTTTATCAGCGCAGACCGGGCCACATAGGACGGCCAACATTAACTTGACCACATGTTAGTATTTCTCGATCAAAATTGACCGAAAGGACTGTATTAGCAAATTATAAAAAAGTTTATAATTGAATTAGCACAATTGAAAAGTCTATGACTAAATGGTACAAGTGCAATGGATTTAGGACATTTTTTAATAATTTTCCCGATTTGATTTGTCTCCATAACATCCTAACTCTTATTATTGTTGTTGTTGTTGTTGTTGTTGTTGTTGTTGTTGTAAACATAGTCATGTGTTTAATTAAAACATGTGTTTTAGTATAAATAATTTATTGTATCCCATTTTCAGCGAATCTTCCTCTTTCGATGAAAAAAAACTGAAATTTTTAGGTCATATTATATAGAGACTTGATAAAAATAACAAATTCCTAATTGTTATTGTTTTATGACATGGAGAGGTATTGTAATATCGACATAAAGTAAATAGAAATCCTCAAAGTAAACAATGAACAAAGAAGGGTTACATTTAGGACATGTTTGGCAACCGACCAAATAGTGCATGATTTTATTCTTTTGTTCTTAGGAACAAAAAAAGAATATAAATCCGTTTAATAAATTTTTTGTTCTCGGGAACAAATTTTGTAAGGACCTCAGCCCACCACGCTTCCACTGCGCTACTCCTTGTGTAATATTGTCCGTTTTGGACACTAAATCCTCACGGTTTTAAAACGCGTTACACAAAAGTTAGGGGCCAAGCCTTATAAACTCACCAAGATCTCACTCCCTAAGCAATGTGAGACAAGAGCAATGTCTCCCTTACCATCCTAGAAGCCTACCGAAAGCCGGAAGCCGCTCATTGTCCAGGTTCTCGAACCTCGACCATCGTTTCCCACCCTCGTCGGACCGGGTCGTTACATTCTCCCCTCCTTCGAGCTCATTGTCCAGGTCCTCGAACCCCGACCACCACTTTCCACCCTCGTCGGACCGGGTCGTTACATTCTCCCCTCCTTCGAGCACAGAGTCCTCGCTGTGGCCCCACATGTGATCGGGAGTCGACTCTAATACCGTTTGTAAGGACCTCGGTCCTACCGCGCTTTCGTTGCGCTACTCCTTGTGTAATATTGTCCGCTTTGGACACTAAATCCTTATGGTTTTAAAACGCGTTACACAAAGGTTAGGGGCCAAGCCTTATAAACTCACCAAGATCCCACTCCCTAAGCAATGTGGGACAAGAGCAATGCCCCCCTTACCATCCTAGAAGCCTGCCAAAAGCTGCTCCTTGTCCAGGTCCTCGAACCCCGGCAACCACTTCCCGCCCCCGTCGGACCAGGTCGTTACAAATTTGCTCCTAAGAATAGTTTTGGAACAGAATCAATAATCAAACAAAAGTTGATTCTTGATTTCGAGAACAAGAATCAGAAATAGAAGATAATTTGTTTTTACTTCTTTCTTCTTTCCAAGGCTGTGGCCTCTAGCTGGTTCTTCTTTTTTCCTGGCCAGTGGTCAGTGGGCGGCGACTGGCCATAGGCCAGGCCCGGCAAGGGCGAGAACTAAACCCTTACGGCCTGGGCAAGGGCCATCCTCACCGAATCTAGCGAGAGCGCCCCTTGCCCAGGCCACAAGCGGCGAGGGCGGCACTCACTAGTCTCTTCTAGCTCTTGCCAAATCCAACGAGGATGGCCCTCACCCAGCTTGTGAGTGTCCAGCTCTCACCCTCGCCCTCGCTAGCAAGGGGTGGCCCTTGCCTGTGGCCGGCGAGGGTCGCGATGCCCTCGCCAGCCATTGCCCAAGGAAGGAGAGGAAGAAAAAAAGAAAGAGACGTTAAAAAATTCAAAATATTATTAATAAAAAGAAATTTTGTGTAATTACCAAACGTATTCCTGTTTTTTTTCTATTATGGGAATAGAAATTTTAGGTAGTTACCAAACGCCTTCAAATACTTAAAAATTATTTTCGGAAACGGAATAAAAAAAAATCATTTATGAGCAAAATTGTTCCCAGGAATATAATGGTTGCCAAATGCACTCTTAATATTGTCACGACATCAAAAGTCATTAAAACCAACGAAGTTAAACGAGGCAAGCACTAGGAGGGATGATCTTACTTAGAGTCGAGATGAGTTGAGAATACATGAAAATTCTCCTTGTAAAGAGAATGATCGACATTTTGCAAATTAGATGTCCAAACAATACTTGTTAAGGACACTAATAGAGAGTACTTTGTAATAATAATTTGATATAGAGTGTCGTCATTGTTTTACTAGAAGTCCAAGTGACATACGGGGCTGGAACTAAAATTTGGTACGCTGTCCTTTCTACATTTACCAAACTTTAGTAGACCTTTCTCTAAATTAAATACACTATGATCTCCAATAGTTGTCGTCTAATTCACCAAAGTGGTCCACCAAAGAATCAGCATCGAACCTAGTCTTGAAACCAACATTTCCTCTTACATGTACTGCCCTGGTTGTCCTAAATCTGAATATAGAATTTGTCCTAGGAAATGATTTTTCGAAATTACAACTTCTTTTTGAAGACAATCGGGAATCAAAACCTGGCAAAACCAGCAAGTAGTAGGCGCATTGGAAAACTCAGGTCATTTCCTCTTTGCCTTTTCTACCTTGACAGCTTTTCTTCTTCTTCTTCTTTTTTTATTAAGTCTACCAGTAATTAATAGGAGGAAATTATCATTTCTTCTCAAAATGAAACAATGCCTCACAAGCTAATACTAGTGATTTTCTAACTCCGTTTATTTTGTGAAAAATGAATGATTTGGAGAACATTTTTCTAAAAATTGTGGCTTAATATCTCTTAAAATAATTAATCAATAAAAAAAGTTTTCACTATCAGCACCAATTTTATGTATGAACATTTTCGTGGACGACGAAATACAAAGATATTTTTATTCATTCATTTTTGTAATTAGTGCATGCGATAATTTTTAAGAAAATATTTTTCAAATCATTCATTTTCCGCAAAATAACTAGAGCCTAATTCCCTCGTTTATTTCTTTGAGTTGATACAAAAAAAAAACCCCAAATTGGTATACATGTGACAAATTTACCCTCTATTAGCTTTCGTTAAATTTTACCGTTAAATTGCTGAATTGGATGATATGTGGCAGTTAATGGGTGTACCGGTTTAGGGTTTTACCTCTTAGTTTGTCACAGATTTATTAGTTTATGAATTTCCGTGGTATTTATCCAATTCAACGAATGGTAAACTTGTCGTAAGTGTACCAGTTTATTGTAGGTTCTGAGTTCTACAAACCTAGAACCGGCATTTCAGCCTTAATACCAAGGATTGAATTGGTTGCCCAGTAATCGGTTCAACTAATCCAATTCCTAGGTTGAACTAGTTCTAAACCAACTTTGAAGCCTTCCCCGGTAAAAAAAAAAAAAAACTTTTTAACCCATCAAGAATTGAAGCATGGTTTTCAACATGAACTTATCACAACAAAAGCACTCGACCAACACCTATTTTTGGAATGAAATGGGGCAGCTTTCATAAAGAATTTGGTTTTTTACCCAAACTACAAAAATGGGTCGATCCCTTGCTAGAATCGGAAAGAGGACCAAGGTGGTTCCAAAATCAATCAGTGTGGTTCCTAAAAGGGTTACAAGATCAATTTCCAATTCTAAGTTGGGAATCGACTTACCTTGAAACCGCTAACCCCAAACTTACTACAGCACTTCCATGTTATTAGCTCGTTTGGTTTCCGCATAAATTACATTTTATCTCCCCAATCTGATCCTATTTTCCCTCTTTTTATGATGATAATCCACGTGTAAATTGATGAGTTTTGGTGGCATTATCCATGATGGTCCAAATAATTTTGGAAGGCATCAAAGTTGGCAAAAGAAAATTGCTTAGGCCTTTTGTATCTAGAGTAAATTTTGAGGAGCACGAAATGTATTAAATGATGTCCTATTTGGGTAAATTCCACGTCATCACTCTATTTACCCCATACCAAAAATTCAAGGTCCGGCTCCAATTCCAAGTACATTCACATTTTATGTTATTAACTCATCTAGGCTGAGAATTGACTCACCCTGCAACCGATAACCCTGAACTTGCTACGACAATTTCATGTTATAAACTCATCGGGTTCCCCCATAAATTACATTTTATCCCCTCATTCTGGCCCTACTTTCCCTCCTCTTACGACGATAATCCACGTGTAAGTCGATAAATTCGGGCGGCACTGTCCATGATGGTCCGACTAATTTAAGGGAGGCATTCGAGTTGGCAAAAGAAAATCGCTTAGGCCTTCCCACAACTAGAGCAAATTCCATGGGAACACGGAATGCACCGAATGATGTCCTATTTGGGTAAAGTCCACATCGTCACTTTATTTACCCCACATCGGACATTAAATGCCCGGTTCCAACTCCAAATTTCCAAGTACATTCACATCTACCTCCCCCAAGCAATCTCCATTCATTTCCTTTCTATCTCAAAAAAGGAAGAAAAAAAAAGATAAATGTGAATAAATAAATCCACGTATACCCAGATTCATGCACTTTGGTGGCCCCTTGTTGTAGAATTAAATGCTCTCTATTTTTAGATTGTTGGGCTCGAAGAAACTTCCAAATCTAATTTATTCCTATGCGCACGGAAACGAAATTTTCAAAAAGAAATTTCCCTATTCCGGAGGGGGAACGATGCCGCGAAAACGCCGTTCCGATGATTTCTCCCGTGGCTAGCTTGTCATTCGTACTCCATGAAACTCAAGACAAGAGACTTGTAATGGCTGCCTCAAGACGAACTCCCATTTCAGCCTGCCCTAATAGCGCGGCATTCCGATAAACTGAGATTCCGTTCGTCTCGACTTCTTTCGAGTAAAAAGAGATCGTTTGCCGCATAAAATGAAAGCGCCATTAAATTTTGTCAGAATTATTGAAATAGCCGTTTACAACATTATATATCGGGCGAATAAGATTTAAAATTTACCGGGACTTTTACAGCATCGAGTCGGGAAGAATCGAAATCATTCATTCTCGATCGAAAAGGAGCGGGTTCATCCAATAAACACGTCGGCCGATCAAGACTTTTGATTACAAATTAAAGTAAACGGAAGAATTAAAAGGATTTGGTTAGTTGGGAGGTGGGGGGGGGGAGCACACCAACTAAAATTACATATGCCAAATTTTCGCATCAACTTGCCCTTTGCTCCCGCTTCCCCGTTCTAACAACGGAGACCGTACCGTAATTTGGAAAAGAAAAATTACCGAAAAAATAAAAATAAAAAAGAAAAGAGTAAATGCGGCTGCCAAAATGGCTGGCAGAAATAATAAAATAATGACCAAGTGAACAGAGCGCATAAAAAAATAAAAAAAAAGACTTCCCCATACAAAAATCATAAATCGGTCCTCATCGTCATCTTCTTTCTTCATCGAGAGAGAGAGAGAGAGAGAGAGAGAGAGAGGGTCTCGTGAAGCAGCAGGGACTCTCCGTACACGGAGAGAGAGAGAGAGAGAGAGAGAGAGAGAGAGAGCGCGCGCAGATCGTCCATCGCCGTGCCAGCTCGAGCAGCTTCTCTCTCTACCTCCGCCGCCGCCGCCGCTGCTCTCTCTCTCTCTATCACCGCGGTGTTCCTTCTCTCCCTCTCTCCTGCCCCGCATTGCTGCGAGATCCAATCTCCGCATCTCTCCCTCTCGCTCCCTCTCTCTCTAGACGTCTGGCTAGTTTCGCGACCTCTCGCATTGCACGAGCGCCATCGCGAGGCGGCGGGATCTGGCGAGACGCGGCGAAGCGACGCCGGCTTCGCGGTTTCCTTCGGGGCTCGGGGGGGCGGCGGCGGCGGGGATGACGGCGGGCGCGGGCAAGGCGAAGGAGGCGGCGGCGGCGGGGGAGGGCGGCGGCGGCGGCGGCGGCATCGGCTCGCTGGCGGCGCGGTTCGCGGACTCGGCGAGCTGCGAGATGAACAAGCCCGACTACAGGGAGCTCGATCTGCGCTCGCCCGTCTCGCCGCTGATGGTGAGGAGCTCGATCAGCGGCGGCGGCGGCACTGCGACCACGACCACCACCTCGAGTGGCTCCTCGAGTTCTTCCGGCTCGGTCTCGGGCAAGATGAGCGCGAGCGCCTCGAGCGACGCGGAGACTCTCCAATCGGCGACGTCGCGGACGCCGCGGCGGGGCCATCGGCGATCTGCATCCGCCGGGGCCCCGTTGATCTACTCGAGCAGGAGTTGGGCTCCGAATTCGAGCACCGGCGGCGGCAGCATTGCGCCGTCGAATCAGCACGTGAATGCAGTGGGTCTGAGCGGCAACATTTGTCCGTCCGGGAAGATCTCGAAGCCGAATCTAACGAATGCGAACGGTAACCGAATGGCGACGTTGAGCTCCGGGAGCGGAAACTACGGCCACGGAAGTATAATGCGTGGCGGTACTAGTAGTCCGAAGACGAGTAACGGAACTGTAGCAGAGACGAGCAATGGCAAATCTGTGGGTGAATCGGTTGTTAAGAGAGGAATGGCGAGTTTAGATCCGGAGGATGTGAAG
This sequence comes from Syzygium aromaticum, assembly GCA_024500025.1. Classification (NCBI taxonomy): domain Eukaryota; kingdom Viridiplantae; phylum Streptophyta; class Magnoliopsida; order Myrtales; family Myrtaceae; genus Syzygium; species Syzygium aromaticum. The sequence continues at coordinate 8,685,248 of CM044895.1, forward strand.
AGCGCAGGGAATGAATTGTACAGGAAAGGAAAATTCGAGGACGCGTTGTTGCTGTATGACAGGGCCATTGCGATTTCGCCCGATAATGCGTCGTATAGAAGCAATCGTGCCGCGGCATTGACGGCTTTGGGGAGGTTGGGCGAGGCGGTGAGGGAGTGCGAGGAAGCCGTGAGGTTGGAGCCTGGTCATGGGAGGGCTCATCAGAGATTAGCTTCTCTTTATCTCAGGTATATCATTTGATCCGGTCCGTGATTAAGAATGCACATCCGACCAACTTTCTTGTGTTCGATATCTTGTCGTCACTAAAAGTTGCATTTTTAGATTAGTTAGCAGAGAGATTAGGCGTGGTATGCTTGTGTTTTTTTTTTTTTTTTCAGATTTCACGGGTTCAATTATGATTACTACAGGACGATTCTTTTTCTTTCTCGTAGTTTTCGTTGGACAGTTGAATTGGTTCTGCTGTGCCGTCAATAAAGTTCATATTTCCCTTAGACTTTTCCATGGAATTATCTGCAGGCTTTTGTCGTGATTGGTGTGTTATGCTTTCATTCTCAAACTTCTATCAGCCAATAGGAAGCTGGGTCTCAAATTCTTGATGAATAGTTTTGTGACTGCTTTCCTTTTTGTTAAGTAGCAGTAGAATTCAACGCAGCATCCTGACTTTTCGCTGTCTGCCTTTTTCTTTAAATTTTCTTCTAATACAGGCTTGTTCTTTTCTATCGGTTTGTTTCGATTGATTGCTGCTTATGTGAGCGGGGTACTGCAGATGCCATTAAGTTGACTTCTTGTGTGGAGAATTTCAGTTATTATTTCTGTTAACCATTTTGGATTTTCGGTATGTTTCCCCAATTGATTTCCCTGTTTTTGAATTGATGCGGAATCATGTGATGGTAAAATGACACCAGTTCTCTGCTTTCTATATTGTGTACTGATACTTAGCTTTGAATGTTGACGATCTTAACTCACAATCCTGCACTTGTGTATTTCCAAGGCTAGGACTAGTTGAAAATGTGCGACGTCACCTCTGTTATCCTGGCCAGCAGCCTGATCCGTGTGAGTTGGGTAAGCTGCAATCACTTGAAAAGCATCTGAACCTTTGCATCGAATCCAGAAAAATTGGAGACTGGAAAAATACAGTCAAGGAATCTGATGCAGCAATGGAAGCAGGAGCTAAATCTTCTCCTCTGGTAAAAATCCTGGCTCCAATGATTAATTTCAGCTATTTCCCTGACTGAAAGCTGGATGTTTGTTGACTCATCATGTGGAAAATTTGCAGGTTCTTGCTTGTAAAGCAGAAGCCCTGTTAAAGCTCCATAAACTCCAAGATGCAGAAATGAGCCTAAAAGCTATCTCCAATTTGCCCTTCTACTCACAAATTAAGTTCTGTGGCATGGTGGGTGAAGCATATGTGCTTTATGTTCAGTCCCAGGTTGACATGGCAATGGGAAGGTATGTTCCTGATACAGAATTTTGAGGATAAAGGGCGATTTAATTTTGCGGGCAATTGAGAAATCGTTGTCATTTCTGGCAGGTTTGATAATGCAGTCGCAGCAGTGGAGAAAGCTGGACGTATTGATTACAGCAATGCAGACATTGCATTGCTGCTGAGTAATGTCAAAATGGTGGCAAATGCTCGTGCTCGTGGTAATGATCTCTTCAGCTCCGGAAGATTCGCTGAGGCCTGTTCAGCTTATGGGGAAGGCCTCAAATATGATAACTGCAATTCGGTTCTTTATTGCAATAGAGCTGTTTGTTGGTCTAAGCTTGGATCGTGGGACAAATCCATTGAAGACTGCAACCAAGCTCTCATGATTCAACCAAATTACATCAAGGCACTTCTTCGGAGGGCTGTCTCAAATGGGAAGGTAAATTAGGTGTCTTCTGGTTCAAAAATCTGTTCCTCTTTTCTGCATTGATTTCTTCCGTTCGCTGTTTTTTGTTTGCTTTATAATCACATCTCTCTGAATTTTATCTGATGCTGTAGCTTGGTCGGTGGGAAGAATCCATCAGAGACTATGAAGTTCTGCGAAGAGAACGTCCAGGAGACAGTGAGATTGCTGAATCTTTACGGCGTGCACAGGTTGCTTTAATGGGATCTCAACATGAATGTCGCAATCTGAAACCTTGTGTAAATTAGCCGGGATGTCTAAAATAAGTCCAAAGCTGCAATGCCATCCCCTGGTGAGCCACAATCTTGTCACTCATTCCTCCTTTTTTTTCCTCGTAATTTCATCAACACATTTGAACTGATTTCCCCATCCATGTGCTTAAAAGTTGTTCTCTATTGGTCATCTGCTGTATCAATATTTCCTGGTCACAAGATCTCCGTAATAATTTCAACGTGGTTTTTCGCCCTGGCTTTTGCAGAAATCACTCGGAAAGTCTCTGTTTTTTCCGGTCATTTTGTGATGATGAATAAGGACCTAATTTGTCTCTCACTTTATTTAATGTGCACAACTAATGTTGCTTATGCATGCAAGTTCATCTGACCATCGTCTTGATATGCTGTAATAATTTTAGGAATACACATGCAAACCAACATCAGTTCTTGTCCGATGGATCATGTAAGGCCGTGGATTTAGCCGTGTGAGAAGTGGCGAACGCCCAGATCACCCTTGATCATCCTGAGCAATCGGCTTCTGGAGGACTCTCAGGCACTGGAATTTTACTGTGACATAATCAGCTCCTTTATTATATACTTAGGGAACCTTAGATAAAATTCATCTCCTAAATTCAAGAATTGTGAAATAACTCAATTCTTTTCGCAAAGAACTTTATCTCTTGATTCATATTCATCCTCAATTCTACTGTTAATCCTTAGCCATTCAATTTTTTGTGGCAGATCATTTCTTACGTGTTTATTGCTCGATCCTCATTTCTACCGGAAACTTGCTCCGTTTCTCTCTCATGCAGCTTCCTCTGATTACATTGATCCGTTATCTGAATTCTAATAGTTTACATCTCGAAGTGATCTAACATGGTTCTCACTCATTAGGCTGTGACCTTCTCGGAAATGAAATTCTATGCTCACGATTCCAGGAAGCTGTCCCCAATTGATTACCAAAATTGTTTACAAGCCTGTTATGTTTCTCTGTGTCGTTTCTCCTATCACCAAAAATGCATTTCCAATCTGGACAGACGGTTTGTAAGCTGGAGGGGCGACGCATAAATCGAGTCGTGGAATTCTACAACCAATTTACATTTTGAGACGATTCGATCCTCTATGCAAACCGAGCCTTCTTTACGCTGAAATCACATAGCTTGTGTGGTTCTTTCTACGTCTCCAAGCTGCATGTCCTCATTTGAATGAATGAAACTTTCGTGAATAAAGTAATTGAGTTCGTTTGCTACCCCGTATGCCGTCCCCAACGCTATCGTGGGTGCTCCTCTGCGCAAGGACACAAACGATGGATGGATTCACGCCGCTAGGCGAAGCAGTGAGGAGGAGCACTTCCATTTTCTTTCGAGTAGACCTATCGAAATGAATCATTCTTTACCCATATTTGATGGAATGAGTTGTTATATGGATTAATTATATTCATAAGATAGATCATAAATGAGTTTAGAATTGTAAGACTCAAAATAATATGAGTAAGTGTTAATTGAATTTACAATTTATTTAGACTCAATCCACCTCTATAATTCTCTATTTACTCTCTCTCGCCTTTACTCAATTTCGCACCCGCTCACTCTAGCTTTTGTTTGGGTATGAGTTTTTCTAAATTTAGTTAAATATAGAAGTGCTTTAGTAATATAAATTGAATCAGGTTTGGCTCATTAGATTTGATTTGCATGAAAATAGATCAAAACGGTTTAAATGAGTCAAACTGGACCTCTCGATATTTGCATCCAATTGACCATCCAATTGATTTAGTGTGTGTGTGTGTATATATATATATATGTGTGTGTGTGTGTGCGCGCGCGCGCGCGCGCGCGCGGATAACTAATTTGTGTAGCGCAATATACTAATTTTATAAGAAATCCTCAAGAAGATTGGAGTTGTTATTAACAAGGACAGAACGAAAGGTACAGACATAAAATTACTCGAAAATATTAAAAATTCACAATAACTCGTTTCAAATTACCAACCCCCAAAGAAGAGGAAAACTCGCGAGTATTTCAAATCTCTAAATTCCTAACGAATTGCCACGTGGATTTATTTTGCTTCTTATTAATGGTTTGGTGCTTTCGACTTGAACCACCGTTGCACGGATCAGTTACGACCGTTGGAAAGAGGGGACTGCCAACTTTCACGAACCATTCTCAATCTTTCTCGACTCTCAGAGCCCCTCCCCTTCAAGAAAGATGTCGAGCGGCTTCGGAAGCAACCCCCCGCGGAGCTCGGATGACGAACTCGAAGAAGGCGAGATACGAGACACTCCCTCTCCCGGCGATGATCGCCGAGAGCCCGATGAACCCGGAAAAGGAGAAACGGCGCACGGCGATGCTTCCTCTCCCGATGATCGTGATGGTTGCTCTGGACAAGTTGAGACTGGCGGCGGCAAACCGAACACAATGAGTTTCGATATACTAACGATCGCCGCGACTGCTTCGCGGGAAGAAGCCCGCCGCTCTCAAGAACCGTCCGCGGCGGCTTCGTCTCCGTCCAAAAACCCTAGTGCTCTTCGTGAGAGAGTCCGGAGATCTTTCTTCCCGGGTGTCGCCACCGGCGACATGATTGGGGGATGCGAAATGGTTCTCCTCATCGAGAAGCCGCTCGACATTGTGGACGCGAGCCCGCCCGCGCGCCGGCTCACGCTGCCCAAGGCGCAACTCCGGGCCAAGTTTCTCAGGAAGGCCGAGAAGGAAGCGCTCAAGACGCGGGACGAGAACGGGGCGCCAACGGAGATGAAGGTCTTGCTGCTGGGGCCGTCGGGCGAGACTTGCCACTTGGGCCTGATAAGGTTGGATCTGAAGAGCAAGGGCGAGACGGTGTACCACTTGGCAGGGCAAGGATGGGTCGACATCGTGGCGAGGAACGGATTGACAAAGGATCAAGTCATCCGGCTGTACTCGTGTCGGATCGCGTCGAGTCTTTGTTTCGCACTCGTGCTCCCTTGACGGGCGGTCCGGAGGAAGTGGCAACGTTTGGGCTAATGCAAAAACCAGGACGTCGAACTCATGGAAAAGATTCCTCCAGTTACTAGCATTTCTGGGTTAGCTGTATAAAAACCTTAATCTTGATTCCTCCATGCGACGGGTGCAATTTGTTCATCAAATTCTAAACCCATTTGGTGGTTTTTGGCACATCATACGGTGTCGGTGTCGATGATGTGCTTCGGTTGAGCCGATCACTCGTTCCGACTGGTACGAGCATTTTTTTTTTCCTGCATGAAGAGCTGGAGACTGAGATTTATCTTTCATTAATGCTTTCCATATCCTCTACTCTTCTATACTGTTGCGATTGGTAATCGCAGTCATGATGAACAATGCTTTCAGTTAATTGCTTCAGTGATGTTCAATCAACAGATTGGTCCATATGTTGCTCTTGTTCTCTTAAGTTCTTCCATGAAATCGTTTCGTCGAAGTACGTACGAAGAGGATCACACAGCATACTCTGCACAAACAAATCGACCCATAGATGTCGTTAGTTGTGCCAGTTATTTGAACTTTGGATATAGAATTTTGCATACATACGACAGCAAACTAATTTCACTGTTGAAAAAAAACGGATAGTTTTCTTCATACAAATAGTGTGCTAGACGAACATTGCGGAGTTCACAGACTTTTGACACGCCGCAATATTTTTCGATTTGCTTAGTGAGAATAGCAGGAACATACGGTGGCGTGAATTATAAATGGTCTGAGGCTTCGAAAACGGAAGCTCGCTTCAACCTTGAATTGAGAACCTCTAGCTAATTGGTACATTGGCTGCAACGACGTACGGCCCTTTTTCTTTGCAAAGCTTTAATATCGTTACAGTGAGCAGAGAAACCATTACACTCTCAAGTACCCAAAGAGAGCACAAGACGTGCACATGCTCGGAGAGAGATGACATTGCATTTGCATTGCATGGGGCCAAGACGGCGAAGCGCGTTACCTCTGTCCGGCCGATTTGGTCCGGCTCGTGTCCAAATGACTAGGCAGTCCCAACTCGGCTGCCGTCCAACCACTGCCCCAACGAGACGGCGATCGAAATTCAGCCGGCGACGTGGCCGCCGCCGGACGACGGTCGCGGGGGGGGTGGTGGCACGCGCACGCGGAGCATCTCGGCCTTCGAGCGCAGTAATTGGGTCCCACCTCGCTCGCGCGCGCGCGCATCCCATCCCCCATCCCCCCGGGGTATAAATACCCCTCTCTCGCACCGAAACGAGAAGAAGGGGAGGGGGGAAAAGAATCGGGGAAGAATGCAGGGGAAGACGACGAAGCTGTCGCTGGAGGAGTACCTGGACTTCCTCCACTCCCGGAGCCGCACCCACCTCACCGTCAGCTCCCTCAATCAGGTACTCCCTCTCCCCGATCGCTTCCGCCGCTGCCGAGCCTCGATTCCGATGACGATCCCGCGCCGCCTTTCCGTCTCCTTCGCAGATCATCCAGATGCACGGGTTCAGGAAGCTCCACAGCCACCCCAAGGTGAACTCCCCGCTCCCCCTCTCCTCCCGATACCTTTGCATGCCTGCTAGTTCTTGGCATCCGCTTCGTTCGCGATTAGGATGATCGAGCTCTGCGTTCGCGCGTTCGATTCACGCGACGGTTCCCGTTCGATCGAGCGCTTCGATCGGGCGATGAGCGATCGAGCTGTCTTACGATCTGAAAGGCGTTTGGTTGCGATCGTCGCAGAGAGTGCTGCTGGATGCCGTGGAAGCCATCGAGCTCGTGGATCCCTCGCGATCCACGCTGCACGAGAGCATCTCGTCGCCGCGCCGCGGCGGCGGCGGCGCGCGGCCCTCCCTCGCGGACGTGATCGCCGACGTCGACGAGCTCGGGTGGCACGAGTGCGTCGTCGCGTCCGTCGAGATCGTCGGCGAAGAGGACCTGCTGTCGGCGAGCGATGGCTCCAAGCGCCGGGGGAGACCGAAGAAGACAGGCGGTGGAGCGTTCGGTTGCAAGAGGACGGCTTCGTCCGGCTCGGAGACGAGCGGCCGCGCGGGAGAAGATGCTCCGAAGAGGAAGGCGTCGAAAGGGGCGAATGCCGGTGGTTCCGCCGGCAGTGTGGGCGGCAATGGTAACTGCTCCTGGTCGAATCAGCTGGAGATCGGAATCCGTCGGTGACAGGTGATCCTCTCGCTTTTGGCTACGTTTTCGGCCGTGGTTCCTTCATTGCCGTGACGATCAAAAAGCGCATTTCGGGCCAAATTTTTCGGTGTGTTTTCTTGGCAGTTCTGCAAGGACTGAGGAAGGAAAACTAGCGACCGGAGCTGCTTGACCTCTCTCGGCCATGGTGGTAAAGTTCGACGAGATTCAAATGCTCATCAGTCTCGTCTCAACGAACAAGACAACGCTTGTTTTTTCCACTTCATAGCGAAGAAGATTAATCTCCCTTTGCAATTGCAATAATCATAGACTGTAATAGTTGATACTACGTCGATGTCGAATCGAAATACATTACACAGATCACAAAATCGCCCCGGAGAATCAGATATGTCTCCAAACAATTGAGTTAACAAGACTGCGACATAAGGCGGCTCCGGTCGTCATCGTCGTCGTCATCTCCGCTGGATGACTTCGACGTACTCCTATTGAGGGGGCAAACAAAAACTTTATATTTTCGAATCTGCGTCCTAAACAAAAGTCGGGTTACTGCGGTGCGTGAACTCCGGCAGCTCTAAAGAAGAACTGGCGATGGACCTGTCTTGTTCGTCTATTATTTTGTCCATCGACACGACGTCCTGCGTGCATGAATAGTCCCTCATGAGAAGCGAAAGCTGCAAGATTTTTGAAGAATTCCCTAATGCACTAAACAAAAATTGAGCACCATTGTACTTCCATTACGGCTCAGTCGATGCGTGATCGGCACAGATACAAACATATGCATTAGCACACAGATGGATCAACCAGACCTGCACAACCATGTCCGCACAGAGAAACTTGTCTTCGCACTCGTTTCTCGGACAAAAGCATCAGACAGAACCATTCTCCTGAGCTTGAAAGTCGCAGATTTTCGAGAAGAATTCAGCAAAGTATACTCGCATGTATACTTATTTCGAGTAATCTCATACTATTCGACCGTAAACATGCTACTGCGGTGTCATGAAAAAGTTACCTTGGACCTAAAACCGCGTATGAAACCGACAAGGGAAAGCTGCACGTGCTGAGCAGACACGCGATCGATGCTTCCATCGATCGAACACAGGTGCTGCAAAAGACACAGAAGGTGAAATGGTATTATGGTTATATTCAAGTTGGTGACAGATTCTGAGAAGTAACCAAAAACGTGTCGATCAAGAGCGCATCGATCACCCACAAGTTTTCTCAAGGCAATTGGAGAATCAAATATGATGCCGACCACGGCCTTAAAGATTGTACGGATGCCGACTTGGGCCCAACCAAAGTAAACTCCGGCAGCTTGAGCTGGAAGAGCAGGCATCCCCTCCTCTGGTTGATGGACATAAATTTAGAGCAACAGAAAGACAGCGTTAGACTTTCCAAAAGTGGTGATAGGTTTAGTCACAACACCAGGTTCTCTAAGTTTCGTTCAACATGAACCGGATAACAAAATCATAAGGCATCGGATTAGACTACTGTCTGCTAATAGATGGGCGACTTGCCAGAATCGGACAGCATCCTGATTACACTAGGAACTTGAAATATAAACCTCATGGGGCTAATTCAAATTTCGTCAACTCCAAAGATGAACAGAAGAAAATTAAGTTTTCACAAACCTTCAATTTCATAAAACGAACCATTCACGTGTTGACAGCTCAAGACCATTGTTTCGATTGGCAATGCATTGTTAACCCCTGCAACAACAAGAATGAGTTCATTCGCTGATTCCATGACTAACGATAATTGTTGGAAAAATAAACGTGATGTGATTAAGTATCTACAGTCATCAAATGGAGGGAGACCCCACAGCTCAGGCTGAAATTCTAGAAGCGAATGAAGCACGCTATCAGCCATAGAAGAACAATCAGCTTCGGTATGCGAAGGAACTGCCACTACCTTCATTTTGGCGGCTTTGGCTGCTTGGACACCAACCCTGTCACAAACATTCAGTTCCAAAATATTGTCTCACAGCTTGGTAGTCCTATGAGAAAGTAGTAGCAACAAAAGGGGAACAAAGTTGCAACAAAAGGCGGTTTGTGCAAATTTTCATAAGCATGAGTTTGAAGTTTTAATATTGATGCTATGTAAACAAGAAAAATTCTTCTGAGGCATCAAGTTATCACCAATAGTTACTCGAAACCCAGTCCATCCTTGATAGTTCTGCTTATCTGTTACAACTGTGGGCTCCATCTATCAATGCAGGACGGTACTGCATATGTACTTTGCTTCTAGTGCTCCAACAACAAGGTTCTCCAAAATGAAAATCCGATATTATTTAACCCATATAACCCCCCCTTCCATGAGAACAAGAACACTCTTTAAGAAAGTAACTTACAAGGAGTCCTCAATCACAAGGCAACGAGTTGCATCGATCTCCATTCTTCTTGCAGCTTCTATGAATCTGCAAGCAGTGTGAAGACTTTTAGTTTGCTCTGTTTTCCACAAAAATCTGAGGAAGAAATGTATGTAAGGTGATACTGTGATGTCCAAACAATTTAGTTTACATCATCAAGTCTTGTTTGGGAACGTCATCTTTTAGACAATGATCTTAGTCCCATGTGGTCCAGCATTTTGCCATGCTTCTTTTATGCAATCATAGGGTAATAAGATCTGTAAGTCCAAGCTTCAGTGAGATGTTGCAGGAAGCAATTCTTCTTCTTTGGTTTTATTAAGTTTAGCGAATTTTATTTGCACTGAAATTGGATAAGTTAGAAATCTTACATATCTGGAGATGGCTTCCCTGACTGAACGTCATCGCTTCCAACAATAACGGAGAAGCATTCTCTCCAACCTATAAAGTCAAAGACAAATGTATGGCTTAGGTAGAAGGATGAAATGGACCAGTGGGGTCAACATGGATTTTTGTGTAAGGTATTGCAACTGACAAAAGACAGGAACCAATGGGAAAACCTGATCTATGATAAGATTGACATTCATTGTCCATTAACATAGCATTTACACAGAGCTTTTATACAGAAGAGACTTATGAGCCACCTGCTAGCTCTCATGTTTCCATTATTCTATTCATGTATGCTTCAAGCAAGCATGCATTTTTTACTTGCGAAACCATTACGTCAATTGTAATGGCAGTGCCTCAATCCAACTCAAATGCCATGCCCTCTGGTTTTCCAGTATGACTCACATCTTTCTTTCAGCTAACGCAGTCACAACCAACAATATCACCAATAGTCCACGTTGATTACGAATTAAAGAAAAATCCCAACTAAAATCTATTCACACTTGCAGTAGAGTCAGTTGAGTCAGTGAACATTCCACATATGATGCCTGCTTCTTGCCCTGATTTTTTCTAAAGAAGAGATCATAAATTTGCAAAACAACAAAACTCAGCACGGCTTTTCATTATTGGACACTTTCAGGATTCAAATATGCATTATTACAGCTGAAATAGTAGAGATGAAAGAACTAGATGCTTCCCTTGATATCACAATACAAATAACTCAAATGGAAGAATGAGAAGACAAACCTGGTTGATGAGATATTTTGGCATCGATGTATTCTCTCAAGGAGTTTGAAGCAAGAGCAAACGGCACTCTCCAATTTTGGAGATGCTTGATAAGTCGAATAGCACCAGGAAGCGCTCTGGCCTTCGCCCACCTTAATTTACCACAAAAAAGATCAATGTGGGATTCGACCCTAGCTGACCCTTGACACACAAGAAATCACAGCCTAGACTTATTATACTATACCAAAACCAGTCGTATAGGAAGAAGTAGCATGAGACAGGCCTCACACGTAGTCACACATTTCATCTACTGCGATTGATTTTGCCTCGCCATATTATGTGACTATGTACAAGCACGAGACAGAGAGATTACCCCTGACGATACATGGGCACGATTTCTTCCACATACTGATCAGGAGTCAGTGGAAGATCATAGTCGGTGACCAAGGCAGTGGCCGACTCCTTCAAGGTCTTGCCCAATCTCTTCTGATCCCCCTCCTCCAACACCTTGCCATACTTGCCCAAGAATTCCTTCAACACCCCCTTCCCACCCACCTCTGCTCATAACCCAAAATCACACACCCAAGATCATTGGAAAAGAGGCAAGAAAAGAAAAAAGAAAAACAACCCACAAATCAAACGAGCCCATTGAGTCTAAAGGAAAAGGAAAGGACGAGTCTTTCTCGGCGAACCTGTGTCCAAAAGGGTGCCGTCCAAATCGAGGATGACGGCGAGAACGGGCGGGTCTGGCCTTGCATTGCACGAATTGCACGGCGGGCAGGTCATGGCTCTGAGCATGCGGCCTGTGAGCTCGTGTCCGGTCTTGAAACGGGCTGGCATTTATAAGGTTTGATCAGAACCCCGGGTGAATCGCGCACGTCCGTTGAGATGAGAAAAGGGTGCGTGCGGGGTGCGCCCTCTATCCCTTTTTGCTGCCAGGGAATCAAATTGGACAAAAGACAAAAACAGAGAGAGAGAGAGAGAGAGAGAGAGAGAGATGGTTTTGCTTTACGTGACGACTTCGTCTTTGTTTGTTTCTGTTTTGCTTATTTCTCCCTCCGAAGAAGTGAGGGTCTTGGGTCCTTCGGAGACGGCAATTTGGCGCATATTAGGAATTGAGCCACTTTGTTTAATTCGAGTCAAATCAGTACGGTTCAGAATTTAGACTTGACTTGATTTAAAAATAAAAAAATTACATAAATAATCCATAAACTTTAACTCGGTATGTAATATGATCATTGAACTTTTAATTTATTCAATATAATCCATAAACTTTGGCTCAATTTACAATATAATCCCTAGACTTTTAATTTGTTCAATGTGATTCATAAAAAGAAAATATCATACTCTTTTCGGATTTTGAAATCTTGTTGAATATCATCCCTTATTTCCAAAACCAACTTGGAAATATTTTTCGAGATCAATTTGATATTGCTAATTATAGAGATCGAATCAAGCTCGAGAAGAGATAGATGAGCAACATAGCGAAGGTGCCTTTTCACTGTCTGATCATACCATCTTTGATAAGAATTAGCCGAAATAAAAAGAAAGAGTAAAAATTTGCATGTCCGTAACGTCAAACTCGAATCGAAATAACATATTAGTTTTGAAAGATTTCAACTGCGTTAACAGAACTAATGCCAAAAGGTTTAGTAAATAATTAAAGAGTAACATCTTTTTCGAACCTTTGAGTTCGAGATTGCATTGAGTAAGAGCTCTACCGATTGACCCGTGGAAGAGGACTGCACCTTTTACCCATCCGATCTAGCCTTGGAAGTAGAATAGAAAGTGTAAACTTATTATTATTATTATTATTGTATATTGTGTCTGAGCTTTGGCTTTTTCTTTACTAACTTGAGGAAAGCTTTTTTTGTTTTTGGAGTTACATTAGAGCTTTGTCTCTTAAAGTCGACTCTCATTAGAATTTAAAAACTTTGTGTGGTGTTCATCCTAAAGCCAAAGTACACTCGTAGCTTGACTCTCTGTCCTATTTCGATTTGCTTTTCTAGCGAGATTGATGCTTTTAACAACTTCCTTAATTTAATTCTCTCTCTCTTCTCTCTCTCCTTGTGTTCTTAAAATAGAATTTCAATGACCTTAGACAATTAGAAGAGGCATCTCGTTGATCCTACTGGTCCCTCACTTCCTCGATCTTGCACATCTGCCCACTTCTAGTTACAAAAGTTATGGCGTAGGTTTGGCGAGAAGATTGTCCAGAAAGTTCTAAATGTATTATACAGCAGCCAAATCAATCCAAAACGTTTTTAATTGTGCCAATTTAATCTTAAATCTTTTGATGATTTGCTAATGTAGTCCTTCAAAAGATCTAGGATTATATCCGTAAAAAGATTTATGACTAAATTGAAAAATCATCAAAAGGTTTAAGACTAAATTTGCACAATTGAATTGTTTAAGACTAAATTGTCTGCTTTTAGGATTTTTTTTGGACAATTATCCCTAGGTTTGGCCGAACATGTGATGAGCCAAAGAAAAAACCCTGTTTTGCATTGAATTTAGGTTTTCCATTAGATGCATGGAATAACGAGACCGGCCTCAGGGGATGGACAATCTTGCAGCAGCAGAATCTACAGAGGAAACCACTGGTAGCAGAAGATACTGATGCCATTAAGGACAACCGAAAGAATACGTCCATAAGGGCAGAGAACAATAGAGATCATTGCTCAGGACAAATTCGCCTGCATGAGTTAGGAACATGTGCTGGCATGAAGTGTGGTTAAGATTCAGGTGATTGCATTCACCATGTAGCCCCGGAATCTGTCCGCTTGGATTATCCTCGGAACCAAATGTTGTCTGGTCACCATCATGCAAACCCTTGCAAGTAGAAGGAAGAGCACATATCCCCTTCCTACTTGAATCAACCAAAGTGCAATGGAGAATGGAATGTATCTTGCTGGAGCGAAACTTGTCCAACAGAACTCTCAGCATGCGAATGATTGATTCTCCATCGGATCCGTCGTTGTTACGAGGCTAATGTATAGATCATGGTCGGCGGACGGAATGGAATTTGCTCCTTTTCTGCTACCAATCGATTGCGAATTTCCAATCTCACTCGTTAATCAAACTGACGTTCTTTCTCATTGGAGGATAAATGCCGATTTGATGGGCAGATTTGGCATTGAGCTCTACTATTCTTGAGTTCCCACTTAGTTCTCCATACGATCAATGATAAGAATTGGAGCACCCATTTATGTGAATTCCATCATCATACAGTTTGGACTGGCCCGAGCAAGCCCGACACGGTTTGACCCTCTACGTGCCATGCCTGGCAGGCCCAACACGTCATATCAGCCCAGCATGGCACGAGCCATGTGCTAGGCCGGGCCCATTATTCTGCAAACATACATAATAGCAAGAGCTAGAAAAGTAATTAACATTTCCCAAGATGATACTTAACATCCTTACTAAACATATGCCAAATTGTACAAACAAATTTAGAAACCATTAAGTCCTATACTCCAATGTTGCTTCAAGCCCCGGTCAATAAAAATAGGACTGGGATGTCACTTTATATGAACAATATGCATCTCTAACTTCCATGGTCACATTATATTACAAGCATGAGGATTTTCATCGCTGAATGTCGCGCCGATCTGCTGACTGAAAACCGTGGAATGCCCTTGATGCTGATGGTAGTACCTCAGCTCACTGCTATTGTATCCGTGCTTATAATAGTTGTAATGAGATGAAGGCTGCGGAGCATGGTATGTGAGCAGACCGTTGATTTGGTGTTGACTGATAAGCGCATCAGAGATATCGGACACTGGGTTGTACGATAGTTCCCATAACTCGGCTCTCCTTCCGGTCCTCCTCACGGTCCGAAGAACCTTCTTTTGCTCGGCCCACCCAGTGATCGTCACCTTTTGCAGGTTCATGTCTATATCGACCGTGTCCACACCTGGAAATTTCATGCGAGTAAGAAGCAATCTAGTACTTCATCAGGACATGGAAGGCCAAGTTGATGTTGGGGCATCAAGTTTATACCTTCGAGTTTCTCAAGTTTACTCCTGACCTTGCTCTCGCAACCGGCACAGTCCATGTGCACTCGCATCTTTATAATCTAAGAACATTTCGCAAGCAGATAAGCTTACACTGATATAGAGCAACGACCTATGCAAAAGATGATGGGTTTACATGGAGATCTGATATGTTGGGTTTACATGCATTTGGGGCCTAAAGTAAATATACATAACTCGCTCTGGTGTCGGTGCTAAAGATGATGGATATCACGATAGATCTGGAGACATTCGACGAAGGTACTCACCGTCGACATTCTTCTTCTGAAACTGGAGAGAAATCTCAAATGTGCTTCAGAAACTGTGAGTTGCTGCAGATATTGATGAGAAGATGTTGAAGAGACAGATGAGTAATATGATGGGCTAGAGCACCCTGACTTTGCCGTTATAAATAGGTTCTCCTTTGCCGCTCTGTTAAGCCATGTCGTATCATATTATCATTAGCCCACCGACCTTGTACAATTCAGCAACAATCCGGCCCTTTTGACAGGTAGGGATCACACCACTTCATACATGAAGGGCGTTGACTTTTCTCATCAAACTTATAGATTAAGTTGTTAGAACTGATCAAAAGTTTCTGGTTATGTATCCAACAATCAGGCTCGCCATTCTTGCGCATCTTTCAAAACGTTCCTTGCTTTTCCAGTTCTCGCATGTGAATGACATTGCTGTTTTCCTACTTTCATGAAACAAGAAAATATTATGGTCAACGACTGACAATGTGAGGCGACATTATCTTGGATTCGATACATGGAGGCTTACTAATTCGAGCGTTGACCGATTAATAAACTTCCCCGGACTGTACACCGTGGTTTGTAAGGGGCCAAACGTGTCTGTGCGCGCAAAACAATCTACGGTTTGTTTCGCAGAAGAAGAGTTTCAGAAGAGGTTTGGCGCAGTTGATGAAAATAAGTCTGATAGCGAATAATTTGATGGACAACGATGTAAGAGTTTTTTTAATGTGAGCTAGATTAATTGAAATTGAGATTTACCGTTTTATAGGATTGATCTAATAAGGTGAAATAAAAATATTGTTAATTAATCTAATATGGGGTTGGCGGTTTGTGTAGACCGAGATAGAGTCTAGCTTGTGATGAGAGGGTATGTGGCAAAAAACTTAAAAAAATTAGTACTCTGGTCTCTCCATTAACCCTAATACACAAATTACCCCATATAAGAAGTAGTTACTAAACGTAATATGTGAGGGGTAGTCTCATTAAACCAGTGATATAGAGGGTAAGCACTTATGCTTAGAATCAAGAACGATGGATCCTAAATTAGGTATGCAAATCCCTTTTTCTCAATTACTGTGTTCTAGATTCTAGCAATGGAATATTTGAGTGAAATCCTGTGGTCATGGCCAAGTTCTGCTTTGATGCTTGCTTGGCAAGCCGTATCCTTTTTTGTTGGGTATGATTCATACTTCTTATCGATAAGAAGGCACAGGAGTCTCGTTATCTAGTGAGCAAGTGAGGGTCTGAGAACCGTCTTAGCGGAGATAGTGCGCGTAGCGCTCCCAAGCCACTAAAGAGTTTTTATAGTTTGAGCCCATATATTTATTGATAATTTGAGTTTGGTCCATGAATGGCTATTGTGCCACCATATATATATATACACGTTTAATCTTACTTTTCAAAATATAATGACATTTTTGCTCTTTTAACATTTCGAGCAAGTCGAGCTGAGTATGGTCGAGCTAAAAAGATTTAGTGTGTTTAATTTGCATACTTAAAATTGAGTCAAGCAAAGTACGTTGAATTTTATATCGAATCGATTGAACTTAGGTCAAGTGTCTAGACTTCGGGTTTATGAATTAAGTCGAGCTCTAACTGGACACGGTATCGAGTGGTGTCTACTCGACTCCATTGTGCCCTTAAACTCCCCAAGCCCCAATGTTCCTTCTTGTGCCAAACATTTTCTTTCGATAAAATTCTTTCCTTTTTCTATAAATCGAGATAATTCTTGTTCTATATCTCTTTTTTTTCACTTAAAAATCGGCCTATCCAAGTAAAGCCTCTTCGGAAAATTTAACCACGTCAGCTAATTGGTGGGCCTAACTAATTATCACGTAGGAGGCCACGTAAGCAGATCAACCCATTTAACGGCCAAGTCAACTCGAAATTGTATGAAAGATTTCTTTTTTTGGGTCGAAAAAATTGAAGAAAATATTACACATAGATATTTTGCTCTGGCAAGGCCATGGATGTTTTGTACGAAAATTTTGGAAATTAATTAAAAAAATCGGGAAAAAAAAGGGGCGGTTCAATTCTTGTGTTTTATTTTTTGCCTAAGGAGAAAGCAGAGCGAAGATACTCGTCGTAGATTTGATGATGATCTTTTGAGAGATTGAGTTGAAACCCACGTGCACACCTGTTTTGCTGTTCATCATCTTCTTCTTCTTCTTCTTCTTCTTCATCCCCCTGATACCACCCAATCTCACCAACCATGTCGATCGTTAGTTACTTCTCCGTGACATCCACGGCCTCTCCCATCCCCAGTGACCAGTCCGTGCCGCCCAACAAGAACCCGCTCAAGCCGGTGGTGGGTTCGGTGTCCTATGGCGGAGCATCCACCGGCGCAGGCTCGGGGCTCCGCAAGTACTGGGGCGGCGAGGGAGAAGGCCCTTTGACCTCCGACGACTTCATTTGGAACAAGGACTTCCTGGGTCGCTTCAGACGAATGATTCGGGACCCTTGTCCTGCTTCTCTTGAATCATCATCCCCAGTTAAGGTTCGGAATATACTTTTTGTTTGGTTTAGTTCCTCGCTTCTGTCGTAATGTAGGCATATTGGTTGTGGACCTCGCAATTGTGTGCTGTGATGATCAACTTCTGGTAATTTCTTAGGAGGATTAAATGAATTCGTATAATTCATCAATTCCATGTCCTAGTGAAAGCTGGACTCTGTTGGGGAACGTTGTGTCTGTTCGAAGACGTTTTGGTTTGTCATTCAGCCGTCACTACCGTGGAACTTTTCTTGATTGTATGTTAGGTGGCATCATATGATTTTATTTGATTTCTTTAGAGAAAATGCTGCAGGCCAGGTGGAGTCATAACTCACTCTTTCCCATATTGAACCGTCACGTTTCAGTGGAAGCCAATGTCGATTCCTACAGGACTGTTGTTATGTCACTTTGTTTTTGCATGTTAACCAAGTCACTTTTCTGTGGGGGGTTGATTGCAATACTCGTTTAGAGTAACACCAGATTTTGTTGCTGATTAGACTGGACAAGTATTCTCTGGAACTTACTCAAGTATTGAATTTGTTGGGACTAGTGTAATTTTGTCATGATTTCTGATTCCTGTGCTAGCAAATATCTGTGTGTTATGTGGGCAATTGTTTTTATAGAGAACAAATTATCTGTGGATTGGATTGCCTTGACCAGAGAAGTTGTCATGCGTCAGCATGACGAGTACATGATGCAACATACATGTTGTTTTCATCTGTTTAGATACATTTGTACATGATGTTCTTGCATTTTCCTTCTTGTTTGCTGACATTAGAACAAGTTTTTTTGCATGTGCAGGAACAGGAAGAATCTGCTGGATTCTTAAGTTTAAACAGAGTTATAAGCCTTGACAGGTTGGCTTTCGCTCAGCCTCTAGTTTCAACTAAAGACCTCCATTATTGATCTATATTTTCCTAAAATATAACTGGCTTTGAATATTCCCCAGTCTAGAAATTGACTTGAGCAAAGACCTCGGTCCTATATCAAAGATTGAGTTGGATCAGCTGATTAGGCCACCTTCAGAAGTAAACGTACCAATGACTACGTTTCCTGATTGATTTCTTTTTTTGGCTTTCACAGTAATCTGAATCTTGTTCTATTGACACCTATTTGGCTGGAAATGAATGTCAGAGGAGTGGCAGTGCTTCGCCAAAATGGAGATTAGCACCAACACGCCGTGAACAAGAGAAGTGGGATAGAGCAAGCAAGGCCGCAACTGGCGGCAATGTAAGTCATTCTGCACTGCTATGCTCAGAGAGTTTATATCGCTGTCTGGCGGCATTTAATTCTGCTTTTGCTTGTAGGAGGAGATGTTTCGGGAATTAAGGCATCCTCGAGGTGACCCAAAGGTATTGGCTTCTCAATCCAGGGAGGAGTATATGAAGGTATGTTGCCATTTGATATGGTCTCATTGAATTGTAGCCTTTTTATATGCTCAAAGTGAATATCCATTTTCTGGAATAACTGCACAGTTGAAGAGGAAGTTGCAAATGCTCACCCTAAGTATTGGTGGCATTGGTCTCGTCTCAGCTTATGTCTCTTACACCCTGGAAACTGCAGCCAGGTGACGGATCTTACATGACTTCTAGTTTCAGAATAATGAAACATCCCTATCATGGTCTACTTTGTTGTGTTTTGTTGATATTGCTGTGTTTGAGGAAGTGCAATTGTATTGAGATTTTAGGCCCTTATATATCGCAAACATGTTATATCCTCTCACTCTTCCATTGGTCAAACATGTGGTGATATCCAAACAGTAGAGCATTCTGTAATGAACCTCAAGGGCTGAAAGACAATGACTAACGTTTTCAGGAATGTGTTCTCTGGACCTTCCTCCCATTATTGCGGTAGACTAATCCACAGGCCTTGATATCTTCCTGTGGAATTACTGTTTGCAAAACAACTTAAACGATTTCTCTTCTTGGGTCAAAGAATATTTGAGCAGTTTTCAGGGAAGCACTCACAAAAAGATGAAGATTTTGTTTCGCTACTGCAAGCTTTTTTCTGGATTTTGAAGATCATTTCTTTAAGCTGTCAAGAGCTATTTCCTTTTGCACATGAATAATGTTATCAGTACTGCATTTATTTTATATCGAGAAATGAACTCCATTTGCACTCCAATTTTCTTATTTTCCTCTGGTAGCACAGAGGTGCATCACTCACATTTCTTTCTATTTAATAAAATCAGCTCTAAGTTTTGTGTGAATCATAGCTATTCAAGCTATTCTTAGGAGGTTGCTTGCCTCTCCTAACTGTAATAGAGCATCTGTAGACTGATTATTTGTTGTTCTGGAAGTCCTGGAGCGATCATCACACATCACTGTTTGATGTATCAGTTTTGGCGTCGGGTTGCTTGGTTCCTTGATTTACGTACGTATGCTTGGCAAGAGTATTGATTCCATGGCGGATGGGGCTAAGGGGCTAATCAAGTATGCTTCTGTCTTTCCTGTGCTCAGAATATAATTTCTTTTATAAAGAACTAGTTTGTTTCTCTGGGTGGATGTGAACATGGTAAACACAAGCTGATTTACATTCATTTGCAGGGGATCAATTGGGCAGCCAAGGCTGTTGGTGCCTGTAGCTCTTGTCATGATCTTTAATCGGTGGAATGAGTGAGTACTGTACGCTTGCTGATTCTACATCTCCTCTATTTTTTGAAACTTTTGGTACTGAAAAGCTGTTCTTTCACTTTAAATGCTGGTTGTGCTGTTTGTTTGAGGGTATCAGCAGCATGTTAATCATTGATGCAGCTGCTATCCTCGGATGGCGAGCTTCATTCACAGGATCATGTGGACTCTCTTATCTCTACTTTTGCATTTTTCCAGAACCCTAAAACCACAAATGCACAATAAATGAAGTGATCTGGTACTGGATCCCCTAATTGGGTAATATCCAAAAGTGTTATTTGCATGTGCATATGTTGCTTATGATTGTTGAATGCATTGTTTACATTCGTAATCCATCACAGATGGTTTACTTGGTGTTGAGTTTTATGAATACTTGGTGTGTAAGTTTTTGCAGATTAATTAATGGAAAATTTTGTTATATGATGTTTTCCTTAGGTACTCATACTTCACCTTGAAATCTTGAGATCTAAACTATTCATTAAGACTTTCAGGAAAAGGACTTGTTTGGGAGCTGAAAGTTTAAATCTACTTGATTGAATTTTAACAACGTCAGTCGTCTTAAATTTTCTCGTGAGATGCTGGTTCTTTTCTTCTGACACAAGTTCTTGTATTGATCAAAGACATTGTGATCTATTTTTCAGTTGAATGGACAAAAAGAGAAATGAAAGGAAGGAAAAATGTGGAGGGACATTGGTTGGGATGACATTTATTTTCGATACAGAATAGAACCATCGGACTTTCAGATTTTGTGCTGGGCCATCTATTTCTCTGCATTTGACCCTCTCGAACATATGAAGAGACAATAACACTCTCTGACTTCTTTACCACCCCTTTCTTACCCCCCTGAACTCTATGTTTCTTTCTTGTCTTTCCCTGAAGCATACATGTTGTCCACTTTACTTCTCTGATGCATACTTGCAAATCTTCTGCTTGGTGCAGGATCCTTGTTCCAGGGTTTGGGTATATGCACTTAGAATTGATACCGATGTTGGTTGGATTTTTCACTTATAAGATTGCCACCTTCATTCAAGCTATAGAGGTTGCAATTTCACCCACCAGATAGAAGACCCAACATTAAGAAGAAATTTCTTTCGTAAGCCGGATTTATCTATTTCTTTTGGGTGCCTCTGGCCGAAGGTATGTTACTTGATATAGCCATGTACTTGAGTTTACTTGAACACTCTCTGATTTGCAACTTTTCTCTGGGTTTGTCTTGAACTTCTGAACTTTCTGTTATAAGCACTTTTTGATTGTATGAATAAATTGCGCTGGCATATCCTTGCATTCTGTTGCTTCCTCGATCAAGTTCCCAGGGTTTCATCTTTGAAAGTGACATTTTCCCCCACAAAATAATTTATCAGAGTGGACTGTCAAAGTGCCTCAATAATTTCAACTCTTACTGTCTCCCTCGTGACAGGCTCTCACACCCACAATGCAGAAATTTGCAGGTTTTTCACAGAGAAATTTGGCCCATAAGCACAAGGACTAATTTCCTGTAATTGAACAATGTGTCATATTAACCGCAACCAGTTGCTGATCAAAGAGGAATATGAACTTGAGACTTGAGTGTAATTATCATCGCGAATGTGAATGTTTGGATATGGTTATGGATCCAACAGGCATGCTCTTGTGCATAGTTTCTCGAAAATATTCGTGTTTTGAACTTGTGAGTGCTAACCTTCCGTGCATTAGTCTATCTAATTGAGAATATGTATATGCTCATCCTTTGGTCTCCCTTTTGCAGGTCGATAGCGATGCGCTTTTCTTTTGCAACGGATTCAGCGGTAGTAATGCTTATACACTTCGGAGGTTGGAGGCTTGTTTTGTGAATACGTAATAGTGTTGTTTTCTGGTGGAATCTCTTGGAAAAGCCATTATAACCTCTAGGATCACTTGTTTGTAGTTGTTTTAGAATGCTGTTTTCTCTTGGTTTGCCTTAATAATAAGGTAATGACTGGCCCAAACAAAATGTAAGCTCTTTCATTTGTTTCCCCCAAAGTCCGAAGTCCAAAGTCGTGGTTTGACTCTCAATGTAATATTCGTTACAATATGCAGTGATTTTAGGGGAAAATTATCAAAAAAATCTAAACCTATCGAACGGATGTCGATTCAGTCATAAATTTATCAATTTGGCCAATTTTATCCTAAACCTTTTAGCGATTTATTAATATAGTCCTTTTTGCCAAGTTTGGGAATGTGGACGTAGATAACTTTTGCATTTTTTTAAAATATTGAATTGTTTATATTTATATTTTCTTTTCTTTCTATTCTTTTTTTTTTCTGCCATTATGGGCCGATGAGGGTTTCGCGCGCCTCGACCAGTAGTCGTCAAGGGTCGCCGGCCCTTCCCTGTGGCGATTGAGGGTCAACCGGTGACCCTTGATGGACTTAAGTAGAAAAAAAAACTGGAAAAGAAAGAAAAGAAAAAAAATTAATGTAGTTCATAAAAAATTTTGAAAAATTACAAAAATTATCAATGTTAACTCTCAATCATACCAAGTAAGACGATCAATGCCCCCCATAAACGATTTCTTTGGAAAGTCGTCAAAAGCTTTATGAGTAAATTTGTTAAATTGAAAAGTTTGTAATTAAATTAGCATTTATACAATAAGTTTAATAATTTTTTGTTCTTATCTCATGATTTAAGGATCAAATACCATAATTTTTAGAAGATAAAATATAAAATGGTTTGTGAGGATTGATGCTACCACTCCATTAATACTCAATAGAAGCAACTGGCTTTTCACTGTTTAGAGCGATTCATATTTTTAATCTTACACTTTATTTTAATCTTGCGAGTCTTGCAATTTTCCGTTTGAGTTTATTGAATGCGAAATATCTTAAACCTTTCAAAATATGCTAATATTGACATAAAAAATAATAAATACTTTCTCCATAATTTCTTATAAAAAATTTCAAATTTTCTCCAATTTCCTTTAGCCTTAGAGAGAAAATAATGGCTACAAGAAAATACTTTTTGGTGTAAACAAACAATCGTAGGACCATCAGTTTCTTATAGGACTTTTTTCGGACTTTCCAGCGCCTCTTAAAACGATGAATAGAAGAGAACTTAACATCGGTTCATGTTCAAACAAAGGCAAACCATGTGATCAATGGAGCACACAATGTAATCAGGAACACCCTGAAAGAAGATAATGGCAGACATTTGGGGCTGCATTGGAGATAAATATTTTGTGCAACCACATCTTAATCTTATAAAAGAAAATTCTGCCCGTCAATCTCCAAACGTTTTGTGCTATTGAAATTCCATGTCACAATCGAAATTATCTCGAATCACATAGATGATTACTTTATGTCCACTCTCGACGATAAAAACGACGATACATGTCAGACTCCAATAAGATGAAACCGTACATAATAGAAATTCACACATAGAATTATTATATTATAATTGCGAACGTGACGGGACATTTATATCATATATGAGATTTTGCTTTTTAATCCAGGCAATGAACACAAGGATTTTACTCAAAGCGCAAGCAATTTGTGTGGCATTATAATAAATTAAGCACAAATCAAGGTCAAATCAAAATAAATGAGCAAGCCCATCACTGTCAACAGAAAGGTCGGGGTGAAATAGAAAAGATTTGTAGGGCAGGTGGGCAACACCAACTTCATAGCTCAATGCCAAGCACAAAATATTCTCCTCCAACCAAAGAGGATTTTGCCAAAACAAAAGGGAACCCTTACCAGTGCTTTTGAGGAATGTGGCAGTTTGGGGCTGTCTCTTCATGTTTGCCAATTTGTGCAGTCACTGTTGCCATGAGATACAATTCCATCCATTTCTTTCTTGTTTTTTCCCCTTTGAAGAAGGTGGTTTTGAGACTTTATCCTATATCCTGATCGATTTCCTTATCGATATTTTCTAGATAAGAAAAAGGTGAGAAACCGAGATCGGTGTGATTGGAACCTGAGTTCGATGCTGAGGAGTCATTACATTCGTTGGTTTGTATCATTTTTCTTTGTTAAGGAAAAAAGAGAAAGGAGGTCCCGATATTTACGAGTGTGTAAGTCTTTGATTTTGACCTTTGCAAGAGCCACAAGAGAACTAGACGTCTCCGGCACTCAAAGCTCCCTGTATTAATCTTACCTTGTGAGAATTTGATTGATCATAAATCATTATCTCGCTTTCTCAGAGGTCCGAAGAGCCATTATACATTTTTTGAGGGAAGTCATCCACCGTCCTTTTGTTATTTTCCGAAATTTGCAGGCATTTGTCAGTTCACATGGACTCATCATGTTCCACTAGTTTGCTCATGACACAGAAAACTGCTATGTGTGAAGGCAAATCTTAGATCCGGAAAGTCACATCCAACAGCACAATACCAAAATAAGCCCGAGAGAGTACATATCGAAAGGTTGGACATAGACACATCTGTGTTCTAAACTTTAGGTTTGCCGTGTTTAATTTTATGTGCGCAAACCGGGCCTACTCGACATGTCGCTCCAAGAGTACACGCTAGCATCGAATCTATTTGAATCAGAAAAGTTACGAAATCCACGATTTTGATCTTCTAGGGGCCGAAACGCAAAGCGTTCACCATGATATGCAAACAAGATTTAGTCTCTTTTTATTTACCCATCATCGTTTTAGGTAATATCGACCTTACCGTCAGAATATTAATTGATTATTATAGTCGTATAATGAAGATACTTTCTAAACGGGGAGAAAGGACTAATGAAAATAATTAGGAGCACTGGCGGATCCATGGGTAGGTGGTGGGCCCCACTCTCTAGGTTTTCAAAATATCTTTAGGTAATTATTTTTAATAACAAAATCCATATATACGGCATTTAACTTTAAAAAATTTGTTCCCGAACGAAATAAAAAAGAATTCTCGATAACCCATTTGGAAGCTAGGGTTCCAAACCAATTAGGCGTAAAAGCGCGATTCCAATAGAAAGCCTTCATGCAATTACTAGAAGGATTGACATAACAACTTGAAGAAGGGTTAAAAGAGAAGCTATTATGATGCATATGCACCTTTTGGCTATCTAGTAGGGAGCAAAATGCCTCTCATCACTGAGGTAACTTTAACGACTTTTACCTCAAAATGGGGGGAAGAAACTCACTGTGCATGTCATAAGCTCCATCGCATTAGCCATCATCATTACAACTTGCAAGAGTCTCCCTCGAATTTTCTCCAATTTGGTGGATTCTCAAAGAATAAGCTTTAGTTTGATTTGGAAAGCTATGATGAAAAAAGGACACGTAGATGGGACATTGGTGATGAGGGATTCTCGAGATCTCGGTAGGACGATTCCCTCCCCGCTCTAGTGGCAGTACTGCATAACAGGTCAGCTCAAATCGCTGTATTCTTGTAACACATCTAATTTGGTAACAGGTACACAGGCTTCGATAGGGATGGTAGGTGCATGATTAAAGCCGATAGTTCGTACAGGGTGATTACTAATTGAACTTTTTTGTTGTCGTGTCAATAGGAGACATGAATTGTGAATGAGTAAGTGCCACGCAATGATGATAACGTTAGTTTACAGTAATTCCAGTTGGACGATTCTCTCCTTGCCCCTATATTAGTGGTACAAAACAGGTCAGCGCAAATTGTTGCATTTCTATGACACATCTAGTTACGTGACATGTACATAGGTTTTGATAAGGATAGTGGATGCATGTTGAAGTCAGTAATTCGTGCAAGGGGATTACCTATTTAAATCTATCTGTCATTGCATAATTAAGAGAAAACAGCAGTGTATGAGTAAGTACGGCACAATAATGATCATATCAATTCAAAGTGATGCTAGCTAATTGCTGACCTAACATCGATCTCATAATCTTATTAGAGATTACAACGCTTATCCTAGAAATGAGACCGCAACTTTACCAATCGCTCTATCCTTCGATAACCTAGAAGCACCTTCATTTGTCTTGGCCTACCTATTTTTGAATCTTGAATTAATATTACACATTCATGATGTGCTTGATCCAGATTATGAGAAAACTGTACCTACATTCTTTGTGTACAGAAGAGAACATGATATGCAACCAGCACCAGCATCTCAATGCCCTCCTTTTCTCATAATTATTCATAAAGCCTATGCCAAGATGCCCCAATGTTCGAAAGTGGTAAGAAAGGAACAAAACTCAAACAAAAAGCTACCAACGGGAGACCTCTAAGATCTTATGTGAGAAAATGTGGAAGTGTTAATATTGATCGTGGACATAAACAGCTGCAAAAAGTGAAAAACAAGAGCACTAATCATATAACCAAAAGGAGACCGACTCAACCTGGTAGGTTTCCCAAAAGGGAAAACTGTGGTCATCATTTACGTCAGGTGAGTTAAAACGTGTCACATCCTTCTTGGTACATCTTGCTTCGTGTTTTAGGGTTTCCAGGACAAACCAGCTATTAGAAATATTGATTTTTTTTTTTGGTCGGAATTAGGAATATTGATTAAATCAGAGGAAGTAGTGGAAGATCTTGTGGCTCTAAATCGCCTGTCATTTATAGATCAATGATAAATGTAGGCCTAGTGGCTGCGCATCAAACAATCTAGTCCATTGTCTTTGTCGCATGTCGCACATGGAAAGGATTAGTTGCAGAATTTGCCTGAGAATGAGACTGATTTTAGTAATTTAGAATTTACAAATACACGATGTAATTAAAGAGAATCAACTTGAAAAATGTGAACAGACCTCTGAAGGACACCCAAGTCATGACGTTCTTTGCAGTAGAACGCCCGTGAAAACTTCGTCAACTAAAGCTTCACATCAGACTCAATCAAGGTGACAGTCCTACCATGACGTTATTAGTAAACATCGAGTTTGGACACACAGTTAGATCAAACCCCCCACCGGGCCACCATGCCGGTGCCACTGTGCCAAGCCCTCGCTTGCTTGCTAGCCACACAACGCTCTTGCCACATGTCATTTTAGAGGCCCAATGTTCGAACGCAGGTAGGCCAATTCTTGAAAGGAATTATAAATAAGTGTGGAGCCCGATTCTTTGTTCCTGTATACATCCGTCGTTGTCGATTACTCGTGAAAGCGAGTCTCTATTTATGTATTCATCGCTTGAAAACCTCCTCTCATTCACTCTTCACATGGGACTCTCTTGTTGCAAATTGATGGGGTCAATCCCTTGGCACCATCTAAGGAATTTCCGTCGGAAGCTTTTCTCAGTTGAGGCAGACGCTAGACCTAGAGAGTAAATAAAAGTTTTCTCCTAACAAAAATGGCATTTTTCGACGGTTCTAGGTAAGATAAGAATCCAAGATCTACGTTATTGAGAAAAATAGAACCATAGAAAAATATGTGGATACAAATGGTCATGTCATGGATACACACGGATTCACCCCCACATTATGTTATTACTAATAATCGATGAGATGACTCCATAGAAATAGTATTGATGAAAGAGGCGAATGTCTGAGATATATATATATATGTGTGTGTGTGTGTGTGTGTGTGATCTTATGTCACAAGACCTTTTATGGATATGGACAGACCTTCTAGAAAATTATATAGTTACTCTTCCTTTAGGATGTTGGATGATATTGGTGAAATCAGAATAATGAACAATTTGTTGAGAAATTTGGTTTTCTAATTCCCATTGTTCAAGAAGGGTTATCTGATTTCACATAATAGTTCAAGGAATGGTAATATTGGCTTTAGAAATATCTATTTATAAAAGAAGAGTTTCTTTATTGGAATTTAACTTAAAAGCCTTACTTCCAAAGGTATAATTCATTACTTTGTAATAAACTCTATAAACAAGTGCTATGGGGATTGATCCTTCAGCTATAAAATAATTATGAGTTTTTATTTGAAGAGTCGGAGATTTCAAAATATTTTTATCTTTAAGAGAAACGGAGAATCCTGGCTGATTATCAAAATGGATTGGCCCACTATAAAGACTGGTTTCAACCACTCTAAGAATGGATTCATCATATTTTAAAAGTCTAGCATCTCTTAAAATAAGAAGTAAAGACATATCTAAACCTTCTTTGGTAAATGGTTTTGCTCCAACTTGTACTAAATCTATGTGCATATAATTCCATGGTTGAGAATGTTTCTTTATAGAATCTCTATTGAAAAGTTGTATTGAAGCAAAAGAATTAGAACAATAAGATAAGAGAAGTCTTATAAGACCAAAAGAAGTCTTATATATATGAAGCAAGAACCAAGAAAGCTGTGTTAGGGCATTAACAGATGTCTGCTTGCAAATGACAAAAAAAACCTTTGTCTTTTAGGTTCCGTTCGTTTGGCGGAAAATATTATATTTTTGGAAAATATTTTCCCGAAAGTCATTTTCCTGGAAAATGTTTTCCTGAAACATAATTTTCCAGTGTTCGGCAACCAATATGAAAAAGTTTCAAAAAATATTTCTTGCCGACGGCGGCGGTCGGCTGCGGCAGCGGACGAGCGGTGGGCGGCAACCGACGAGCAGCAGTTGGCGACCGTGGCCAGTGGCAGCGACGATCGACGAGCGGTGGCGGTGGCGGCCGGCCACGGCAGCGGACAAGCGGCGGCCGATGGCCGGCCGCGGCAGCAGACGAGCAGCGAGCGGTGACCAACGAGTAGCGGCCGGCGGCGGCGGCGACCAACGAGCGGCAGCAACGATCGACAAGCGGCGGCGGAGACCGAAAGGGGGGAAGAGGAGTTTGGCGGAAAATAATTTCCGCTTTTTCCGCTTTTCAAAAGCGGAAATTATTTTCCTCAAAACAATTAAGGGTTTTGGGGTGCGGAAGGAAAATATTTTCTACCCCTGAATACCGAAAAACACGAAAAATATTTTTCGAAAAAATATTTTTCTTGAAACGAACGGAGCTTTAATCTCTCCAAAAAACTAATTGCACTGCCACTGTCCATACAGCTTTGGAAGTCGTGACCCACCAGTGTTTCTTCTTCTTCTGCTCCTTTCCACAACACGCCAAAGATCTAAATAGTGCTTAATTCCAGTTTGAGAGAAATTTTTACATATAAATTCATTCTATTCATGGGTGTGTTGCATTGAATGAGAACCTACTCGAGCTCAAACCTTATCTCATCCATCACAAAGTAAAATCCAACAACTGATGTTAACCACAGTGCGACGTGCTATCTGAAAAAGGATAACAGAAACGTGACAGATCGGACATTGGAGTAAAGAAATGCGATTGAAGATGCCGTCGAACACTGGTTTAGGCTTGAGGTCATAACGAAAATAGTCCAAATTTTTTTGACCCACATAAACCAAGATCAGGTGAGCAGTCAATATATGCATCCATCTTAAATACCCTATGAGTTGAGACAACAAAATCAACCTAGGACAGAGTTAAAAAATTGTCTCTGGAGTGCAAAGGAACCAAAGCGTTAAGAAGAAAGAATCAAAGAATTGACTGATACTATTAAGATCGTATCACAAGCTGCAGGTTCATGTCATTTTAAATCTGAAGTTTGAATTAAATGAACTGTTTTTGGTCTTTATCTCAATCCTGAAATGGAATCAGTCCCGTCATTATTTGGGATTAGGGTATCTATTCACATGAAAGATGAAGTTCTTCACTTGTAATTCAATTTCCAGGTAGGTGAATTAGTATATCCATAGAAGACTATTATCAAGTTACTCAATGTTACTATAAATTGTTTCCTCGGCTTACAGCTGATGGATTTTGCAGAGCTGCTATTATTCCATCTGGAAAATTTAACTTGTGATGTAGTGTAATAGTCCATTCCGAAATAAATTCGGTTTGTTGCCCCAAAAGGAATATGCAATTGAAGATGATTAGAGCCGGTCTCTATCGTAATATCACATATAGAATCATGTTCTTCCGGAAAACAAATAACTCAATATATTGGGGTTGTGGAGAGGCTACCGTATTAGCTCCAATCATCCCAGAATTGAAAATAAATATTGAATATAAAAAATCGTTCGAAAAAATGCCTGAGCGATGAGTTATGATCTCTTCCAGTTTTTTGTCTCCAACTATTTACAACTGGGAAAATAACATAAGGCTTGTTCTAATATCTTGATTCTCACTATTTATTGTTTGCAATGAGATTTCTGTTGAAAAGTTGTGTAGAATTAAAAAAAAGTATATGGTTCCAAAAAGATGCCTAAGCATTGATTTCTGCTCTCCCATAGTTTTGCCAACTCAAAGTTCTTACGACAAGAGAATATCGAGAGACAATAGCTTGATTCCCATTATTTTGTAGTACTTTCTTGTTTGCCATAAGATTCCTCTCAAGAGGTTACGTGGAATAAAAAAAAATTGTTGTTCGAAAAAGATACCTGAGCGATGAGAGCCCTTAAACACTAAACTATGAAATCCTACACCATAAATCTTAAACTCTAATAATCAAGAGCTTCTGTCGTTGAGATGGGGACAATGTCAATCACAAAATATGAGAATTACACACAAACATTTGTGTTTTTGGAGTCAACATAGATCTCAATGCATATTGGTAAGAAAATTGCCCTAATTTAGTAAAAGAGTTAATACTACAAAAAATTATAAATTCGTATACCTGTAACAAATTTACCCCATACTAATTATTTGATCATCAAAAATCCTAATATGGTACATTTGCGATAAATTTGCTTTATGTTAGTTTTCATTAAATTCGATTAATACCATGAAAAATCACAAACCGCTATATATGTGACAAACAGCGGTAAAACCCCAAATTGATATACCCGTAATTTGCCACGTGTCATTCAACTTAGCAATTTAACGATAAAATTTAACGAAAAACTAATAGAAGGTAAATTTGTTATAGGTATACCAGTTTGGGATTTTTGGTTATCAAAAAATTAATACCGATTTGGTGGTTTTTTGTGGTATTAACCATTAGTAAAAATATTACTTTTACACTGTTTATGGAGCTGGAAGGAACAGTCTGAAATTTGTTAAGAACAGTGTTGATTATTGCTTAATAACGTATTGTTGCTTTAAGTATGACCCAAATCCACATAGATCCTGTTACTCAAAATACTTTTGTCGGCTAGTGAGATTATATATAATTGGGATCTGAATCCTCTCTAGTTAGATATAATCAGACAATGTCCAATTTAAACTTAACACGTAACATGTCAAATATCAAATGCAAAAACATCTTCTTTCTCCCGCCATATACTATGCTTGAAACCCCTGAACACCACCGGTCATTGCCACCTTTCTGGTTGCGTTGCCTTCACCGGCAATACTAGAGGTGATAAGTTTTTGGTTCGGTTCAATCCCATCTAGAACCGGGAACCGGATCGGAAGGACTGGTTTCCAATTTTAGGAACTGAGGATTGGACTGGTTGATCTTGAGACAGAGAACCAGACCCGACTGGCAGTCTGATCTAGTTTCAATGAAACCAATCACTTATTGTCATTACATTGAATAAAAAAAAATTTGGAATAAAAATTCTAGTCACAAACCGGGACACTTTTTTGTTCTTTGAAGATTATTGGTCCCGCTTTATAAAATTCTGGTATGGGCATCTCCATGACCACATTTCACACTTTTCCCCCAGTCGAGATATTGCCTCGTGTCGGATTTCTTCAACCAAGAGTGACGGAAACAAATTCCTAAAACATCATACAAAATTGCGGAAAAACGTACCCATTCTACACTTGAATCACCGATCGTTCGAAGTATATCACATAAAAACGAACATACCTCTTCTGCCACAGATTAAATGCACTTATCGCAGCGTCGAGAGAGAGAACAATCCTTGAATTGTTGAAAGCAAAGTCCTCTTGCTTTTCTTCTTGTGAAAAATGTCTTCTGATGGAAAAATGCAACAACTACATTCCCATTACGTGTGTTTTCATCTTATAACTTCAAGACAATAACTGCCAAGTGCAGTTACTTTCTTTCGTGGGCTGGGTTAGCCCATCATGGGCGGCCCAATTTTCACAAATAAAAGCCCATCATTCCATCATCTCTCACTCGCACATGGTGGGCTAAACATTAAATCTCTCTCTTCTTTGCAATATTCATACTAGCAAATAATCCGTGCGACCAGCATACTTCGAGAGCTCGTTGCGATGCATCTGTTAGGAATACATAGCAGCTCAAAATTGGGTACCACGTTTTCCGAGTAGACATTGTATGCAGTCCCCTAGATCAATCAGTCACAATTATATTTCATTCGATCTCTTTTAATATTTCATATATTGTATTCACAACTATGATTTACTCAAAATCATAATTGGTCGACCTGTGAATACAAAAATAGGATGTGACATCATCAATAAGTTGATCTTCCTCTTTCTTAAACCTCTCTATTTCAGCCTAGCACGCTTTTCTAGAAATGTCCCATTAGATCGAATCATTCATAACCATTGGCAACACTCTAAGATAGCGAACACTGAATAGAAACTTTGAGAATAAGTCAGAGTCCTGAGGGTATTAAATGAGGAACTCATATTCTCAAGAGTCTCACACGGCATAAAGTTGAGATCAAAAACTTTTGCCACTCTTATCGGTCGACTCATGCATACGTAGTATGAAATACGTATTACGGTATTGACTCCTTTCCCGTGGAGCGTATGTCTTTACATTCAATACCGTACAGATGATTGTTCAGACATACCCAATGTCTAAACTCGAGTTCACATATCTACTCCTCTAAAGAATCCATTAGAACTCACATCTGACATCAAAGACAGATAAAAGTAAAATATGTGGGTTATTTTACTTTCGGACAAATTAAATATTATGTCCTCATCTTAGCACTTAACTAAGGTGACATTTATATTTTAAGCTTGAGCTCTCGATTATCACCTAGATAATAAGCCTAAAAATTGTCTCATCTCTACTTATCACATAGTAAGTAGAGGCGATTACTCGTGTGAGTGAGTTAATCTTATCTGTCCGACATACTCACTTGACATAATACACTAAGTATCAAAATGCATAAATAAATAAAAATATCATAGGCATTAACAATGATATAACAATTTCATTCAAATGTGAACATTCAGGGAAATTACAATATTCAGTACATCAACATCTACGCAGTCCTAGAGATTTTACATGACCATTGAAAACATCTCTAGGAATTGGCTTTGTCATAGGATCTGCTATCATTTTATGCGTAGATATGTACTGCAAGTTCACATCTTTTCGTGCTACCATATCTTTAACAAAATTGTACTTGGTATCTATATGTTTGGTCTTGCCATGATATTTCGGATCCTTGGTGTATGCTATCGCTGCTTGGCTATCACAATTGACTAACAATGAGCTTGCAGCGTGCTCAACAATACCTAAATGATCCAAAAATCTCTTAAGCCAAACTCCTTCTTGTACTGCTGCTGACAATGCCACGAACTCGGCTTCCATGGTGGATAATGCTATACATGTTTGTTTCTTACTGCTCCAAGAAATGAAGCCATTATTCAGTAAGAATGCAAATCCTGAGGTAGATTTCCTTTCGTCTAAATCTCCTCCCCAGTCAGCATCTGAGTAGCCTTCAAGTCGCAGATCCTTTCCTTGATAACTCAGAGAATAATCAGCAGTACCCTTTAGATACATCATGATTCTTTTGACGGCTTTCCAATGTGCTTGACCTGGATTGGATTGGTATCTACTTACCATCCCAACTGCAAAACATATGTCAGGTCTTGTACACATCATGGCGTACATTAAACTCCCAATAGCACTAGCATAAGGAACACGTTTCATTTGCTCCTTCTTTTGTGGAGTCTTAGGACACAGTCTTTGGCTCAATCCTTCACCTTTTGCAATAGGAGTGTCAATGGGTTTGCAATCTTGCATATAAAATCGTTCAAGAACCTTGTTTATATAAGTCTCTTGCGAAAGAGACAATAATATCTTGGAACGATCTCTTGAAATCTTAACTCCAAGAATATATGCAGCCTCACCCATATCTTTCATTTCAAAATTGGACGATAATCAATTCTTTACAGTATTAACCAACTCCTTATTGTTTCCGGTAATTAGTATGTCATCAACATATAATGATAAGATCACGAATTGATCTTTGGATCTTTTGGTATATACGCAATGATCTTCATCAATCATTGTAAAATCATACGCCACTATAGCATTATGAAAACGTATATACCATTGTCTCGAAGACTGCTTAAGGCCATATATCGATCTTATAAGTCGACATACCTTTTGTTCTTGGCCTTTCATAATGAAGCCAACGGGTTGCTCCATGTAAATTTCTTCTTCTAATTCTCCATTTAGAAAAGCAGTCTTTACATCCATTTGATGTAATTCAAGATCCATACTTGCCACTATTGCCAAAATAAGGCGAATTGAGGTAAATCTCACTACAGGAGAAAAAGTTTCTTCATAATCAATTCCTTCCTGTTGATTATACCCTTTCGCCACGAGGCGAGCCTTATATCTTTCTATCGAGCCATCAACTTTTTGCTTTATTTTGAGAACCCATTTGTTCCCAATAGCTTTGCGTCCTTTAGGAAGATCAACCAGTTCCCAAACATGGTTTGACTTCATTAACTCCAATTCTTCTTCCATTGCATTCATCCATTTACCCTTATTATGGCAACTTAGAGCTTCATTTAAATTCTTTGGCTCATCTTCATCTTGCGGAGCGATCATAAAAGTTTCCCCTTCTATGTCAAAACGTCGTCGGGGAACACTTTTGCGACTTATTCGCCGTAAGGGAGATTGTATACGTAGCATATTATTCCCCATTACGCTCCCACTTGGATTAGATAATGACGGTATTATCTCATCAAATGGTTGCAATTGAGATTGAGTCGAATTTAATTCCTCATTATTCTCATTGCTCCCACTTGGTCGAAATTCATCGATTTCATTATCAGGATCCAAGGTTTCAAATAGTGAGTAGTTCTCACCTATTTCGTCCTTCTTAGGATACTCATTCTCTAAGAATGTGACATCTCGTGATTCAAATTCAGTTATACTCCCACTTTCTTGCTCACCTATAAACACATATCCTTTTGAGTTCTCTGAGTATCTTATGAAAATACTCTTCTTACCTCTGGAACCCAGTTTCCCATATTTATGAGAGGACTCGTGAGTATAGGCAGCACAACCCCAAGGCTTAAGAAAATTTAAATCGGGTTTTCTTCCTGTCCATAACTCATATGGAGTGGAAATAACTGATTTAGAAGGCACACGGTTAAATATATAGGCAGCAGTTAACAAAGCATCACCCCAGAAGGTGATAGGTAACTTGGCTTGTGCCATCATAAACCTAACCATTTCCAATAGGGTTCTATTTCTCCTCTCGGCAACACCATTTTGTTGTGGAGTATATGGAATAGATAACTGTCTTTCTATTCCTTTTTCATCACATAAATTTCTGAACTCATCATATAGATATTCTCGACCTCGATCGGATCTCAATGCTTTTATTTTCTTATCTAATTGATTTTCCACCAAGTTCATAAATATCTTGAAGCAACTAAAAGCCTCAGATTTATAAGAAATCAAATAGACATATCCGAATCGAGTAAAATCATTAATAAATGTGATAAAATAAACAGCCCCATGTCTAGCCCTCATATTCATTGGACCACAGATGTCAGAATGGATTAACTGCAAAGGAAATTCAGCTCTTTTTCCTTTTCCAAATGGTTTTCTTGTTGTTTTCCCTGCTAGGCATTGCTCGCAAATAGGCAAATCAACTTTTTCAATATTGCCTAATAAGCCCTCTTTGGCTAATCTTTGCATTCGTTGTTGGCCAATATGACCAAGTCTAGCATGCCACACATTCACATCATTTTCATAAGAGTTGGAAAATGTAAATAGGGAATAACAAACGTTAACATTTCCACAGTCAACATCTAGTACAATGAAACCATTCAAAAAATATCCACATCCATAATAATTTGTATTCAAATACAAATCAACACCACTGCTATGAAAGTTCAAATTAAAACCAAGTCGAATCAACACTAACACAGACACTAAATTCCGACGAATCTCCGGAGCATATAATACGTCATGTAGGAACAATGTGCGTCCACCACGCATCATCAACTGGCAGGTGCCAATTCCTTTAACTTCAACTTTGGAGTTGTTCCCTACATAGATCCATTTCGTTCCAGTCGGAACTCGTCGAAACTCCACGAAGGCATCTCTGTCCTTCGCTACATGGTCTGTTGCTCCCGAATCTTCTTTGGCTCGCCGCAATCGCGAGCAAAGTGTCCCTTCTTGCTACAATTGTAGCATTTCACCCTCGACATTTTCTTTACAAAAGAACGCTTTCCTTTGTCATATTGATTGAATCTTGGTTTCTTACCCGAAGAACTTGCTCCCTTGCCTCTCCACCTTCTGAATGAATCAGGACGCTTGCGCTTAGAGCTCGAAGGCCCTTGTGAGCTAGAGCCTGCATAGTAAATGTCAATTACCGGCTTATCCGCCAGGAGACGGTCCTCCTCTAGCTCTAAGTGGCGCACTGCATCCTCAAAGGTTTTGATGTTCTCATTGTGAGTTAGGTGCAACTTCATATGCTCCCAACTTTGAGGCAAAGAACGAATCACCGCTTGCACTTGCTGTTCATCAGTCAGAACATGGCCAGCATCCTTCAGCTCATTAATCATGTTTGACATTTTTCTTAAATGTTGCTTCATGGACTGACCATGTGGCTTCTTATATGAGTCAAATCTTATAGTGAGCTGTCTAAACTTGGTTACAGATGTATGACCAAACCTTGCTGCCAATGCTACCCACATCTCCTTAGCATTTTCAAAACGCCTAAACTCTCGCATAACATCATTTTCCATGCTACTCAGCAACGTGATGCGAGCAAGGGAGTTCTTTCTTTTCCATACAGCAAATGCATCCTTATCTCTCTTATGTTGTGCAGTGTTTCCGTCTTCAGGCTCTTCCATAACCAGGTTAAGAGCTTCGAGAGCCTCTTGCTCTTCCAGCACATATTGGATTTTCATATGCCAAATTTCATAGTTATCACCATTAAGCTTCTCTCCTTTGTTCAATTCAGCAACTATATTCTTTGATGCTGAAGCCATTGAATCTGAACATATCAGACAGACAAGCACGAATTGTTAATGCCACTTATTTATGCATTAATTTTACACAAACCGATTATATTAACGAATAATCTCACATAGGCTTTAGATTCGAAAGTTCACTATGTTTCCAATCATCATCAAAAAACCTAATGTGAAATTACCGTTAATGTAATCATTAAGGTAAAATTACGTTCTTTAAAGTTACTAAAACTTTTAGAACTCCCACTCAACTCCATATGATACTTATAAGATAAATATTAAAACAGAATAGTACTTTAAACTATTCACAATATGAATATCAATCAACATTCATTTACCTAACACTTTGTACATAAGGAATGAATCCATCAAAGGAAAAAAACATAAATACGAACATAGAAATATCCTCCCAAGATTTCTAACACCAACCTATAGTGAACATATTCATAAGAGTTTACAAAAAAAAAAAAAAAAAAAGATAAACACAATCAGGTGATGATCCTCTTTCTATAAACTGAAAATGACTCATGAAAAACCTCAGGAAATTTTATTTCCTTTGGCAACCAAATGGAGGCACCCAGAAAAACCCTAGATTCGGACAACGTATTGCCTCGAGACCGATACAATGCAAGGGTTGACGTCCTTCTTGCCCCGACCCGTATGTACTCTATCATGAATTTCTCCACAATCATCTTATAACTCGGACCTTCTAAGGTGTCCCATACCCTATCAATCATTCTTCCCAACTCATCAGGAATTGTGCATTTTAGGGCTCCGACCATCACATACTCTGGCATTAGGAAACCGTTCCAAATGATATCCTGTATCATTTGATTGACCTTGATGATGTGTGTCATCATGTCATCATCAGCATCCCACCGGTAAAGAGCTAGCTTGATTCTGAGATTCTCAAGCTTCTCCTTTTGAGCCGCCGTTCTAGGGATAATAGGGGTTCGATATCTTCTTACCATATTTCCTGCAACAAATGCAGAAAAAGAAAAAATCGAATGATTATTATTTATAATTCATGGTATTTGCAAGAAACACATTCTGCCCCCCTTCAGCCCCTTTTTTTTTTTTTTTTTGTCTACGCCGGTCAACGATGGTCAACGCCAGTCAACGATGGTCAACGCCGGTCAACTGATGACCGGGTCAGGTCAACGGGTCGGACGGGTCAAATACGGGTCGAGTCCGGTCAAAACGGGTCGGG
The DNA here is from genome assembly GCA_024500025.1 of Syzygium aromaticum. NCBI lineage: Eukaryota > Viridiplantae > Streptophyta > Magnoliopsida > Myrtales > Myrtaceae > Syzygium > Syzygium aromaticum. Next base: position 8,723,450 of record CM044895.1, read on the forward strand.
TCGGGTCAACGAAACCCGATTGGGCACCGCATGGCTGACGTCAGCCACGCCGCACGCGCCCTCATGGCGCGTGCGGTGCACGCGCGCGAGAGGAACCGCCACGCACGTGCCACGCACGTGCCGGCGAGACCGCCACTTGCAGCGGCGCGTGTGGGCGCGTGCAGCTTCTCCCGGCGGCGTGCCACCCATCAAAATTCTCGTTTCGATGAGTACTACAACCCTACACTTTCAAAAATAAGTTTTGATGCATGGAAAACGAGAAACCACTTCAAACAGTACGGCCGGGTGTCGGTTTTCGTACCCGAGTGTTCGTCGGCGCCGTTTCACGAATTCCGACCAAAAAATTCGTTTTATGAACATATCAAAAGATCAGGAAACAAGTAAACATGCTCCGATACCAATGACGGAAACAAATTCCTAAAACATCATACAAAATTGCGGAAAAACGTACCCATTCTACACTTGAATCACCGATCGTTTGAAGTATATCACGTAAAAACGAACAAAGAGGAAGTCAGACATTACATTTGATTGTTGAACTCAAATGAGTCGAGCGTGTTGATGTCGAGCGAGGCGTGAGGCGAGAGGGAAAGGCGTCAAGTCGTTGACATCGAGCGAGGCGTAAGGCAAGGCTACGAGAGGGAAAGGTGTCAAGTCGTCAATATCGAGCAAGGCGTGAGGCAAGGCCATAAGAGGGAAAGGCATCAAGTCGTCGGTGTTCAAGTGCGCAAGGGGTTACTGGTTAGGTGAGAGGGAAAGGTGAGATCACTGAGAGGGAATTTGGAAAATTCAAAAGCCAAATTAGGGTTTCAGTTTCTACTTTCTTCAAAAAATAAAAAATATGAAAAACATATATATTTAGTCTGATCTGATTGATCCGATTCTTACCCTAGAACCGAGAATCAAGAATCGGACTATTCGGACACTGGTTTCACTTTTAAAAACCGAAAACCAAATCAATACTTTCGAAAACTGGACTTTAACCGAACGATTCCCAGTTTTGGTGGTCCATGTTAGTCACCTATAGGCAATATGCCTCAGGCACGACCACACCTTTGACGCCATGCACGATGGCCCCATCCTCAATCTACCCAAAAAATAAAGGGTTAATGACGTTATCCCAAAAGGTGTAGGGACTTTTATTGAGTATTGAGTTAAATTTTAGGAATAATATAAGTACCCCAAAAATAAATTAGAGGCCGCCCTAGATCTACTCAAAAGATTGGGGGGAGGGGGGAGGGGGGGGGGGGGGGGGGGGGGGAGCTATGTTTCGGGTCGTCTAAATTTTAAGCTCAAACTGAATGGAGCCTTTCTTTTAACGTCGTTCTATTGATGCATACAGAATCAGCTTACCTGAACAATGCAGTATTACATAGGAAAATTGTGAAGCGTCGTGGCACCTGGATGACACAAATGATTCTTAAACTTTAGTCTAAAGTGTAATGTGATCCATGAATTTTTAATTTATTTAATATAGCCCATGAACTTTAATTTAATATGTATTATGGTCTCTAAACTTTTAATTTATTTAATATGATCTATAAAATTTTTTTGTACATGTTCAAACTAGTCTCTAGACTAGTTTGAACATATTGAATAAATTAAAAATTTATGAACCACGTTGCAAATTTGGTCAAAATTCAGGAACCTCATTTCATATTAAGCTAAAATTTAGAAATTATTTGTGTCATTTTTTCTATTTATTTTCGATTCATTCCAAATTGTGAATAAAAAATAAAGCGAAATAGCGTTATGGTCGTCCAATACATCATTTTTGGACTGATGATACTATAATTAGGCAATAAAATATGACGAAGGGTCGTGGCATCCAATCATATTTATGCTTGAGGAATCTTCTTTAGTGGGACGCAAAAGATTGGTCAGATGTCATCTCCATCAAAAGAGAATTGACGTGTACCTCAGGCCTTCCTCCTCACTCGCACTACTCACATCATGTCACTTGCGAACTTATTGAGGCCAAATCCAACCCCCCTCGATTTGGCTTAATTCCACAAACATGTCACATGCCGACCTAATTTCTTTGGTTTTTTCACTACGAACGACCGAAGAGGAAGAGGAAGAGGGTCCTCCTCTTTCCTATAATTTTTCGGGTTGAAGATTAATGGAGATGAGTAGAACGGTAGCAGCAATGTTTGGTGGTGCATTGCCCTAGTAATTTTCTGATATTAAAATGAGGATTTTTTTTTTGTTGGCATAAACCCGGAAAAAAGAAGAAAATTAGGGATTATGAATTGAGGAATGGAAAAAACTATCTGAAACCGTCCCTAGTGATTTTCTTCTTTAAATAAACGAGGCAAATTACTCCGCTATATTATAATGAAAGACCATTCAAGGAAAAGAAATCCAAGACGATTATATTAAGCTGGGAAGATCGACTGATGCACATCATAGGATCGAATGACACCCCATATGAAAGTCATTTTATTAACGTATTTTTTTAATTATTTAATGTGTAACTATGCCTTCAACGGATAATGACATGTATGCGTAAGTTCTGTGTAGCAATTATATCGGATAATTTAATGATATTTTCAGGTTTATTCTTGAAAATGACAAGCAGAACAACGACAGGAAATCTCAAAGAGAAGATCTCATTCACATCTACTCTTCAACTAAAGCGGGTCAGGATGTAACAAAGCTTCCAGAGAAGTAGTTTCTACGAGTCAAAGCTGGACTTCTCGAGTAAGTTCCACGGCTGCTAACTAATTCCCATTAAAAACTTCAAGATTTTTAAGAAATCGTAACTTCTTTGTTCCATCCAAATACAATACCTTAAACCTTCAGCTCAATGAGTTGCTAATAATAATTTTTTAGTCTTACCTTATTTTTGGTCAATTGGCTATGAATCTTCCTGATCCTTATGTAAGAATATTCTACTATTGCACTCCTAATCGAAGTATATTTATTGTAGTCTAAAAAATCTTCTTCTTTTTTTGGGGCATTTTACATTAAGACCCTCAAGTTCCAAGCAAGTTCAAATTTTCTTTCTTATTTTCTTTTCATGAGGGACTTCAGTAGGGAGAAAGAAGGAAACAAGAAATCCGACCTCACATCTCTAGGACTAGTTTTGTCAAAGATTAGACCACTATTGCGCCAATTCTTCTTCAGTATACGTCTGCTTTTCAAACTCTCGAGAGTGAAATATTGGTTATAATTGTCACCGTCTATTATAAAGAAGAAAAGCTAGAGAGAGAGAGCAACCTCTCCTTTGGCCCACGTCATGTCTACTCAGGAGGCCCATGACATGATCTTCTTCATCTCCCTCTCCGCTCCGATTTCTCTCCTGTTGTTTTGACCTCCACCTCTCCTCAGTCATTGCCTTATTTAGCAAAAACTGAAACCCTCTATCAGTGTTTCATCAGAGTTTCTTCTCTCTCTGGGTGATTCTAAGAGAGAGAGGGAGAGAGAGATCATGTCGAGCGAAAGGGGGAAAGACATCGTTGAAGGATCATCTAGATCTCCCAGTGGCGATTCTCCGGCGACACCGAGCCGGTACGAGTCGCAGAAAAGAAGAGATTGGAATGCCTTCATTCAGTACCTGAAGAACCAAAGGCCCCCAGTTCCACTCTCACAGTGCAACTACACTCAAGTTCTCGAATTCCTCCGCTATCTAGATCAGTTCGGTAATGCCGCTCTTTCATAGCTTCTAGTTCAATTGATAAGTGTTTACAGACTCTAAAAGCTTAAGCAAATGGTTTACGTACATAATGGTATCATTTCGTTTTGCACATGTCACGAACATCCGATGCATGGAATTTTTTACCTTGACTTTATTGCGATGCTTGAAATAGGCAAGACTAAAGTTCACATCCAAGGATGCATGTTCTACGGGCAGCCAGAGCCGCCAGCTCCGTGCACGTGCCCTCTCAGGCAAGCCTGGGGAAGCCTTGATGCACTCATCGGGAGGCTCCGAGCTGCCTACGAAGAAAACGGAGGGACCCCGGAAACAAACCCCTTCGCTAGCGGCGCCATCCGAGTCTATCTCCGAGAAGTGAGGGATTCCCAAGCCAAGGCAAGGGGGATTCCATATAAGAAGAAGAAGAAGGCGACAAATCAAACCAAGGGGAGTGAGGAGTCGAGCTCCGGCGCCGCGAGCTTCTCTTGATAAGTGGTAATTGACCCCCCAAAGAATTTTTCTTGATTTTGAATTTTGACTGACACAGTTTGATCGGCATAATTCTTGAACCGATATTCAACATACTTTGATTGTATTGAGGATTTGACATCGAAGCAGGCATCTTCCAGTAGTGTATATGATTCGTATAGAGTATGGGATGCACACGATAGCTATATTAGTACAGTGATAACAAGCAACAAAAGAAAACAGTAACCCTAATTTCATACAGGAAGAATTAATCTCTGAACCTTCCTCTTTATTCTCAATCTCTGTCTATCATTATTGTGCCATATATGGTACACGATATTGAAAAGAATGTCTATAAATTCTTGGTAATCTAATGACATTCATCTTGTCATTTGCATGTTGATGAGGTATCTTTTTTTAAATCCTCCGGATCCTTCAAGATTCTTGAGATTTCGTGGCCCCATTAATGATCTATTCGTACGACGGACACACTTAATTCAACTAAAATAACCATTGTAATTGGAAGGTAATTGATCCAGTTTTTTAAGGTTCCTTAAAATAATCCTTTGCAGATACTTTATTTGATTCATGCATGCCTTCACATCAGCCTTTAACGTTTTTATATTCAAGCTCTCATCATTGCCAATATCCTCTATGTACGTGAAGGCAAATTGCTTATTTAATAATACCTTTTCTTTTGCTTAAAGTTGACAAAACTTGTCTTAATTAATTCTGCACTGAGATTAACGAAGGCGTCATAAAAAGGAACTTTTTTATACATCTTCTGAAGCACATTATGCGCTTGATCTTGTGTGCTTGATTCTATTCTCATCAGTCTCATTCTGGTTTGCACTGGCCTTTCCTTACAAGTGATTAAGACCGTCATTCATTTGATAAATGCGCTAAACGCCACGTTCGAGATTAAGTCTCATTTACATGCATGCTTCATTCTTATAGTTAGAGGCTATTTGGTGAGTATAGAGGTCCTGGCTAGTTACATGTACCTAAATGATGAAATTGTCTCTTTGGCATTGTTAAATAGTACAGTTGCAAGCAAGCTTAGTGGAAGACCAAAGTTGAATAATACATCTACAAGGTTAGTTAGGTATTTCATAGTTCAAGACTTATCTACTTATGATATGTTTCCTCGTCATAAAAGGAAGTTGACAAAATTTATTTTGTTGGATTGGCTTGTCTACCAGTTCTCCTTTGACACTTAATAGTAGGGATGAAAATACAACTGAGAGTTAAATGATTACTTTGCATGCACAAATATCATTCTCATACAAAAGATTGGTCTTCCTAGATTAGAAAGTGCATTTATTCAAATCTAGATAAGAAACCCATGTTGACTGATTAAATTGGATGTAATGAATCCAACTTTTGGTTGTACTACCCAAGAGGCTGATGTGATGCGGTTTTCCAAGTAGTTGCTGTTATATGTAAACTTATCACATTACTAGTTACATAGCCATGGTGCATGCCTCGTCCATTTTCAGAAATTAAGACATGAATAACACTAGGTATTCTAAGACTAGTTCACCAAATTGATTTACAACGTGATGCAATAGACTCCCACTAAGTGTTGAATATAATCACTTGCCTAAATTTCACTTGTAATTTGCAACATCACATAATAAGCAAGTTTTGTAAATTAATCTTACTATACCTATATTTGTCGATGCAAAGATAAAGAGTGTTGTTATTGGATGCATTCAATCACTAATGTTTGTTATAGAGCCAACTATATTTAAAGAAATGTGGATGTTCCAGTTAATATGAGTGGGATCTTGTTGCGGTTACAACTACTTCTAGCGGTATGATTAATTTGTCTATGAAAAAGTTTTTGTAATATTACGACTGAGTAACTATATATAAGTAGACAGGAATAGCGGTAGGTATTTTAAGATCAATTAACATAAAAAAAATGTTTAAAATACGTCACTAACTGCAAGCGGGTCAGGAGCGTGACTTAGTATTTCTGGCATTATTCTACTAAATAAACCATTGCCAATTTTATGGAATTGAGGCTTCAAAGAAAGGATAAGACGTTAATGATTAACACATATCAACTGATCCTAGCTAAACATTGTCAAGTAGAGGTATTATCATGAATGCTTACGTTAAAAATACTTCTGCAATTCGAATATATGTAAGTAGCCATGCCCCTTTCTCACTGATGCGTATTTTCTTAGGGAAAAATGGCCAGAAGAAAGCTGAGTACGCCCTCAGAGACTGTTTGTGTGATATGTCAAATAACATGATGAAAACTTAACAGGGAAGAGAAAATTCACAGTTCTTAGTGAGAGCTCTGAGTTAGGTACAAACAGAAGAATGTCTAGCCATGGAGGCGGTGTTTCATTGTTAATACGATATTAATGTCAAGCGACAAGAAACTACAATGATACGAGGGAAATTGATTTGACATAGCATTTATCAATCTTCTTAACCAAGTCAGACTGAGCAATTTATAAAGTTAAATATCAATTTGATTTTACAAGAGTTAGTTTGTGAAGATCCAGCACTTCTAGCTTCTGAAAAAGCTTATTGCAATAGTGATTCTGCCTACAGATCCTGCCTCGGATTGAGACAAAGGGCTTATGTATATAGCGGATTTCAACTGAACAATTCCTTGATTGCAATGTTACCTTTGGCCTGTTTAATGGTTGATTCACGAGGGAATAGCTCTTGCTTATGACTTAACGTGCTTGAAATTTGTTCCTCCATTGAAGAATAAAGCATATACTGAATGCTAAATACCTTGTTTGTGCGTGTTCATCCGAAAAGCTTTCTTCACTAGCATGCACAAGTATATCCGCACATAAACCTTCATACAATCATCAAGTGAAAAAAATGAAAATGGAAAGTAGATTATGCCCCATAAATTGAAAAATCTGCTTCACCATAAGTTCGATGCAACAGCACCAAAATGACTCGTACCTCGGACATGGGAAGATTAGTCTTTGAGCACAAGTTAACAACGGGGATTTAGAGAATTTGGAAAAGTAATAAATATTCACTATTGGCAGGAGCTTGTTTTCGTGGCCGATGAATGTTTACGTTCTTTTGAAAGGCCATTTTGTCCGGCCTTCAGGTTTCAGAAGGCTCCATACTGTTCCTTTAGAAGCTATTTTGATAACTACGACAATTAGTTGTTACAATTTCAGGATGTACTGCAGAATCGATTCATCAAGTGGAAGGAAGGAATGAAAAACTTGCCAATGTCCCTAATGGAGTCGCAGTATTCAATTTTAGGTACAGCAATTTCTATTGCTAGCTGCTAGTACGAGCTAAGGTCAACAGACCAAGATGATGCTGAAGGCTTGCTGCTATATTTGGAATGCCCTCTTTTTTTTTCAGCTTGGGGAAAATGTTTTACCCATATGTTCGAAAGCGAAATGCATGTTTTGCTTATAACTTGTGATGTGGGTGGTCGAATCTTGCTTCTCCCAGTAGTGAAAGTTAAGAAGTTATGTGAGTATATATTGGTTCAAGGTTTCAGCTCTGGTTGCCATCCATAGATCTTCCTCTATAAGCAAGAATCACGTAATCCCAGCTTCTAATGTTTCAAATATATTCATCTGGGTATAGTATATTCCCAAGTAATAATCTAATCGACATGTTCCTTTAATCCTCTTTCTGTGGATGATGCATTTGTGCTGTCCAGAAAATTCTTTGGTTTATGATATCATAAACTATCTGGGCCATTTTTTTATGCGACTTTTTCTGGGGTTTTGGCTTTTTCCATTTCAGCTTTTGTTTCATTATTGTTAGGATTATTCTCCATTATGTTTTGGCCATCATAATTATTCTTCCATTTATAATGCTCTCTTCACCCTCTCACTTTTTCGCTCTTTTCTTTGTATTCGTTCATCAGATTTTTTTGGGTTTATCTTTGGCGAGCGCTTTATGTTTTATCTGGCCGACCATGAATGAACACGATAGTCTAAAGGGAACTGAGGTTTTGCTAGTTATCTAGTTGATAATATCTCTCGGAACAGTACGGTAACACGGATATTACTATTTTTAGTGCTTCATCGAGCTCTCAAATTAGGGTTTTGGGAGGTTATATATCTCAAGAAAAGAGATGAGTTTTGCATGAAGCAGCTATAATATCAGTCATCATCGACACTGTTTTGCCATATTAATATTGGTGACTTCAGGAAATGATTAGTGCTTCCTCTGATGGCCAAAAAAGAAAATTAGCACCTTGATCTGGACAATAAATATGTTCACTCCATTGTGCAGATGATTGGCTGCACCTGTCTCCTCTACCCCTCTCTCTTTCCTAATGAAATCGCTTGGACTTGCTCTGTTTATCTATAAACAGAAAGTTGGAAGAACAGCTTGCAGAAATCAACTTATGAATACTCACTCTTCCCCCTACAACTTTCTCTAGGTCCCACGCTTGCTTGCGCTCCCTCTCTGCAGCTTTACTCTCGGTTCATTTGATCCGTCCTCTGTGGTGGAAAACAAGTAAATTATCGATAGAATGAATGACACAAGCGAAAATTCAACAGTTAATGTATAAAATTTCTCTTATATCAACAGAAGATGACGTAAGAACGTGCAAGTACTCTTGATATGGGGATTTTGCCCATTTCCTTATTTAGATTTTTTTGGGTTTCAATGATATTTATTTTTGGTAGTTAGTTATCTGCTCAGATTTGAATTTACTCTTTCAAGTTTGAGACAATCTAGGGTTTCATGGATATGATATGCAGATTATCACTTACATATATGTAAAGGCAGCCTCTATTTCCATCCCATTCATTGGTATAACCACCTCTTTGTAAATCATTGACCAAAATATCTTTCAAATTAAAATTTTCAACTGCTCAACTATTCTCTATTTATCTCGTGGTAGGATTTAACTCTCCCTCCTTCATTTTTTTGGGTCCCTCCTTCATTAAGTTTATGTCTTAGCTGCAACTTAAGGTTTTTTTGTCTTTCGGCTCGACCAAGATGAGTAAAGAGCTTTACCAAAAAAACAAAGATGAGTAAAGAGGTAAATAAGAGAAAATTCTATTAAATTTACTGTCTCCTAGAACGATTATCAGACTTGCTCGATGCTTCAAAGCTTCAAGCAATCTCACCCCAGCCCCAACTCTCATGCCGTGCCCACCACCGCACGCTGCCACCATCACTGGCTTTCACATGTCGTCACCATTGCACACGTCACTCTTTGGTCACTCGCCTCTACCATTATAGCACGACCATCTCTCTCTCTCTCTCTCTCTCTCTCTCTCTCTCTCTCTCTCTCTCTCCATCATCGCCTTGGCTCTGGACCATCGTTCCTTATTGCCTCCAGGAGCCCGTGCCACTACAACCTCGGCGTTGGTCGAATCTAGTGATGGTCTTCTTGTGGTCGCCAATGATAGCTTCATTGGAGGTGGCATCGACGACAAATTACATTTTCTTTTGTGCGCCTCGTTGCTCATCTTGGTCTAGCATTAGATAAAGTACTTTAAGTTGCAGCAGATGCATCAACTTAATGAAGGAGGGAGAGTGAGATCTTGCCAAAATGAGATTAATGAACAACGGTTAAAAAGGTGAATTTTTAATTTGAAAGGTATTTTAGTCAAGTATTTACAAAGAAGTGATTTTAGCAACAAATGAGATGGAGATAAATTAAGTGAAGCAAAAGGAGAAGTTCTTCCTTTAAGAATCACAATCCTTTATTTTCTTTCTCAAAATATCCCGAAGTAATATTTTGAAAAAATTTGTATCGATGGGCAAATGCCTAGATTAATAATTTTTTTTATCTCTTATATATTTCAATTTCGATTTTCTAACTTTTTTATAATTTTCAAACAACCATACCAAAAGAAGTTCACTCTTAAAATATTTTGTTCTCTTTCCACACACGCACATGAATGTACAATCTCTTAGTATCATGCCAATAGTTTCTATCGATTAGCTGATCATTCAAAATTTTGTTGAGATGGTTTCAAACTACATTTTTATTGTTAATTTTTGGGTTAATGTAATGAAAAATTTCAAATTGGTATACTTGTAATAAATTTACCCCAAACTAGTTCATCTATGAAAAATTTACCCTCAATTAGTTTTCGTTAAATTTTACCATGAAATTGCTGAGTTAGATGACATATGGTAGTTGACGAATGTACTGGTTTAGTATTTTACCCTCCGTTTGTCACGAGTGTACTAATTTGTGATTTTTCGTGATATTAATCTAATTTAAAGGAAACTAACGGTTGGTAAATTTGTCAAATGTATCAGTTTGGTAATTTTTGTGATCAAAAGATTAGTTTGGGATAAATTTATCGCAGGTGTACCATTTTGGGATTTTGGTGATCAAAATATTAATTTTGGGTAAATTTGTCACAGATATATTAGTTTAGAGTTTTTCGTGGTATTAACCCTTAATTGTTTACCTACATACATGCACTGCTTGTGCACTTTTGCTGGACATGAATAACGCAAACTTTCAAATACCAATGTCCACCCCTAAATCATTATAGACAACCGTCAAATTTAGAACATAAGTCTAAGTTAGTGAAGTGCTCGAGGGGGTAATTTTGACTTCGAGAAAAGGTAGGAGAAGGAAGAAATGAATTGCTTCCGTATCTCATTCACATTAATCGCAGAAAATGGGAAAATCTTGCACGCGCATACCACGCGGTGAAGGCTAATTTTATTGGTGAGAAGTTCAATTCCATCCATGATTTCTGGCAGAAGGACATTAAAAGTGTCAAAAATTGTGTACGGAGCTCACTTTGGTAGCAAAAGTTATTTTGGATCACTTTAGTGTCAATTTTTTTAAAAAAAACAATCACTTAAGTGCTAACTCCAATGTGATTTGACGGAAATCTGACATTGCCTTTTTTTATTCATTTTTGAAGTCAATGTGGGTCACAGAAGGTCCAATTAGCATGTCAACAATAGAAAGAACGCCATTCATTGGATTTCCCCCAATAAGAACCCTAAATCCCTAATTTGAAAGAGAACCCCAATTTGAAAACCCTAATTGACCAATTTGAGCACATGTTTCGATTCACCCTCAAGCTGAATCTTGCAAATAGAGATCAGGAGCTTTTGCAGTAGCTAATTTTTTCCCTCCCAGCCGAGCCGTTGATTTGCCCTCCATGCCCTAATTTTGCCATCAAAGCCTCAAGAGAGAAAAGATGACAAACCTGAGCGAGTAAGAGTTACAGAGACGACGAGCAAGCGACGGCGAGTGAGCAACAGCGGGCAATCGAGCGAGCGATGGTCAGAATGAAAAGAGTAGTTAGTTCGTATGCAGAACAGGAAGTCAACACCCTCATTTTCATCCACCTTCTGTGACGTTGTTTCATTTGTTGGAGCCACTCGAATAGAAAAACAATGTTTTTCACGTCCACATGAATTGCGTTTTAAAAAATATGCTACGTCACTTTTTTTAAATTATAAAAGCCGTGTATTAATTTTAGCCGGAATCTATCCCTGTTGGCACTTAAGTGAACGTTTTTTTTTCCCGATTTGGTACTTAAATGATTCGGCGAAAACTTTTGGTACTAAAGTTAACGCTGTGCACTACTTTTAACACTTCTAGTATCATTCTTCCAATCATTTCCACAACATTAGATGACTCCTTACTTACACACACACATCGGAGACAAGCTCTCTCACAACACATTATGTAGGATTATCTGAAACTGAAAGAGACCTCAAACATGTCCTGAAATAAAAAAAAAAAAATTGGATCGAGCCAAAACTTAGTAGTGTTCGAGAGGGTTGGAGAAGTGATAGATGCTGATCTGCTTCCATCCTTGGAGGGAGCACGTTTCAAGTAAGGCCGGCAAATTTTTGGCACGGATAACCCATTTTAACACAATCATTAGACAAACCTGAAAGTAACCTGAATTCAATACGAATATTATGACAACCTAATTCGCACAAATACAATTTTTTTTTATCAGTCATACTCTAATTCTCCTTTCTCTTAGACTTTTACCCTGCCTCTTTGCAGAGCCTAAGAGTTGTATCCTACACCTGAAACTAAATGTCTCTACTCCACCTAATTCCCTTACCACTATGCCGCATGCCTAGTGGGCTCTAAAATAATCGTTAAACAGTACAATTGCAAGTCCCGAATAAGACACATGAGCATAAATTTGCAGCTTTAAGTTTGGATTTTTATTTAGGTCTATTGTCAACGTATAGAATGTTTTACACATCCATTGATCAAAGGATGACATGTGGATTACTTCGGTTACACAACTATCTCTAAGTTTACATATCACCGATCTAATAATGAATAGATAAAAAGTTACACATCATCGATCGAACAATCAATGTATCTATTGTCTTTTCCTTTTAGTTTTGGCAAATTCTATTCCATCGGTCGTCTCCCCTTTGTTTCGGCCCATCATCCATGGTCACACTTTGGGCTTTTGTCGTGATCGTGGGCAGTATAATCTTGGTCTCGATTGCTGACCATCGGGCTGTCCAATTTTCTTTGGTTGAGTTAATATTAGCTACACATACTATTTGAGGGCATATTTGATAATTCAATTAAATGCTGAAAACTAAATATTCACTGCTTAATGAGATTAGGCTTGTTTGATAATCTTAAGTATGATTGGCTTAAATTATTCAGTTAAAGTAAAGAGTTCACTTACTCCAATAAGTAAGAGATAGGTGACTTAATTTGTCCAATAGAAAAATAACCAATGGTAATTAAAAATCTCATTAATATTCATAGGACCTATCAATTATGGTCCTTTTTTTTTATGTTTGGTAAGAGATTAATAATATCAAGCTATCTTCCTTACCAAAAAAAAAATAATATCAAGCTATCAATTTTTAATTATCATCAAACAAAAATTTAATTCTGTTTTCAGAACTTAGGATTGTCGATACTTAAAATTGAATGCTTTTCACCACTTAATTTTCAGTTTTACCAAACATGCCTTGAGTTTTGTTTGCACATCTAACATATCCTCCACCATTGTAGTACTATAGTTGATAGATGATGTATATATTCTATGCTATCAGCGTGAGACCAAATGAAAGGTTTTCAAGTTGGATACATATTGACTATATAGGTCGTGTAACAAAAAATATTTTAGACATGCATATCCTTCACCGTTGACTGGCCTTGAGCAAGAGCCGCGAGCCCTCACCCAAAGGCGGCAGTTGAGGGCTCGCCCAGTCCTGCCGGCCTTAACAATTAAAAAAAGTAAAAAAGGAAAAAAGGAAAAAAAAAAAAAAGAAAGAGGAAAGAAAAGAAAAATATATATTTAAAAAATTAATAAAAATTTTGAAAGAATATTCAAATATTATCAACAATTGTCCACATTAGTGCCGGTCGCGCTATGTAGGACCGCAAGTGTTCACGTTAGTGATTTCCAATCAAAATTGGCCGGATGAACTCAATTGGTAAAACATGAAAATGTTTATGATTTAATTGTCACAATTAAAAGGTTTATGACTAAATTGGTAAAAGTGCAATAAATTTAAGATTTTTTGGACAATTTTCGTATACGTCGTCAATGAAAAGTTTTATTTCCACGGACGATCTCGAAAATATGAATTTGTTCCTTCTCCTGGTAGGTAACTAGTTATGTGTACACATGTCATGATCTCGAGTCTAAGAAATTCTATCAGAATCTTATACATGACTCGGAAAAAATTATCTTATCATAATTCTCGAAGACCATCTATGTATCGTGTCAAAGTAAAGTTATTCATAGGATCAAGCTGCACCCACACGTACCGGATTTCCTTCCCTTCGTGCGCAAGTGACGATCGACACCTTCATTATCAATAGCAACATGTAACCTACAAAACATCACCCCATCACCCAAATTAGCAAATATCTACACGAACCAAAAGAAGGAAATGGCCACTCTCGTCCACATCTCTCATTCAAGATTTGTTTGTGGGCACACCTTTCTTTTCCCACCTAGAAATAGCACGCACTCGTTATAAAGGAGCCTCCTCCATAGTCCCATAGCCACAACAAATGGTTGGGAATGGGCAAAAGAAAGATCTCCCAACATCATGATAAAGACAACATAAGGCTGAAATCTTGATCATGATGGGGCTGCGGCACCGCAAAGTGTCGCGAAGCCTCTCGTTTTCATCTCGATTTCGGACGCCACGTAACCCTCTTCCCATCCAGTGCAAGTGACTTGGTGAACAGGCAAGCCATCCCTTATCGTTCTCCAACACGTGTGGGTTCATCGTCGTCGAGTGGAAAACTATACTTCGCGCACTAGCGGTACGGGAAAGGTACGCTATCCAGTACGAGGAGGAGGACGAAATTGAAATGAGTACCTCTTCTCTGTCCGAGCCACTTGGGAGATTGATGTCTGAGAAGGACCAAGTGGGTCTGTTTCATCTCTCTCAGCAAGCTTGATAATGACCATGGAATTCGGGTTTTGGACATTGGAGTAAAGAAGACGGTGAAAGAAGGGAAGTGTCAAGTACTATCGGGCAGAAGTCGAAGGTTTCTGGTTTAGATTAGAGAAGGGATTCATTAGTTAATAGAGGGTAAAACGTTTGCAAAGTGGAGTCATCTGTAACTTAGCCTAATGAACCTTTCTTAATGGAGAAAACCTTGTATTACTTAGGAACATAGTGTTTCCATTATTTGGTCGACTTATAATGTCCTTGAAAGTACATGGAAAAGTTGGCAAGCCGCTCAAACTAAGATTGGCGATGTCATATAAAAGTCATTGGTCAATTTAAGATGTTAGTAAATAAGGTAAAGAAAATATGGTAACTCATTAGAGTTGAATAATTTTAAAATACTAAATCATTGGTAAGTAACTCATATGAGAGTTGGTAACCCAAAATTATTTAGTAACTTATTAGGGAAAGAGTTGGTAAAGTCACTATTGATCATGAAAGACTTGATAACTTTAAGGTGTAACTATGCAAGCAAAATAAAATTTGGTACCCTACAAAAAAACAAAAGGTACGTTGTTAAGTAACTTAAATTAGGTTGGTAGTTCACTGCATGAGTTAGTATGTGTCAAAAAATTGATAAGTTATGCAAATAAAAATTGGAAAGTTAGTACGGCAGTTGGTAACTTGCGAACCTTCAAACAAATTTTATAAATTCCTAACTGTTTTGAGGGCAATAGAGGCAATTAAGAAAATATCACCAATTGTGGGACTTGTATGCCGAGAAAACTTGAAGTCTAAGGCACCCTAAGACCAACTTTTCCTCAAGGTAAATAAGAAAGGATCTACCAAACACCCAAAATTTTTTTCCAGAGGTTGCAGAGTCCCAAAGTTCATTGGGAAAGTGGTGCCCAAACCGAGCCGATGCGAAGTAAAAGTCAGATTTTCGATGGCCAAGAGCACAAGAAAATGTAAAAGATCGAAGGCAATTGATGGCGACATAAAGATCTGCGAAACTAGGCACGGAGAAAAGGGCGCCATGTGGCTGGAGGGCAATGCCTAGGCATCGCTGTCTAATCCCAATCGACAAATGGATGATTATGAAGGTCATCTCAAGACAGAAAAAAGAAAGGAAAGAAAGAGAGAGAGAAATTGAATCACGTGCGATCCCATCAATCAAACACCACGAGCAATTCCAAAGCAACCTGGGCCCTGGAGAACCTCATCCGAAGAGAATCCATCCGCCCCTCCCTCCAGCACCTCGGATAAGATAAGAGAAAAGATTGCTCTTTAACTACCCAATTACTATTGATCGCGTCTTGTCCTTCGATCCTAATCAGATTTCAATTTGTGCCCCTCGACGAGAGATCTGGATTTGCGGGGGCTCTAAGTGATTTAATTAGCGTGTGGAGACAAGGTACGAAATAATCATTTTGACGTTGTGCCACCGTGGGACTTAAGCAAGATTTTAAAATTTTTTTTCTCGATTCTCGTTCGAATCTCGAAATTACCGTAATGTAAAATTTTCATAAGATTTTTCATATTTCTGAAAAGATAAAAATATACAAAGAATTTAAACCGCAAAACGTGCAGGCACTAGGACGTTAAAATAATAAACGCATCTATGGTAACCTCTCGACGAGATTGAGACAAGTTGCACAAGTCATCGTAGAAGTTTCAGCTTTATTTTTTTGACGAGGTTATCTTAACCAAATACTAAAAATTTAGGAAGTGCTCCTGATTTGAAGTGATTTGATTAGCGTGCGAAGACAAAGCACGAAATAATCATTTTGACTTTGTACAACAGAGACTTCATTGTTATGCAGTGACTGGTAAGTGTCCAACATAAATATCCGAGAGGGCTTTCTATTTCCAATCTGCTATACTCTTGTCTGCTAAGAGAAAGGAAGAACAGAAAGAGGAGAAACGAAAGAAAATGATGATAAATTTTGAGAGGGAGAAATGGTAATGCCCCTTACTATTTCAGATTAATGGTTTTTTCCTCTCAGACAGTCGCGAAGATAATTGCACGGGTGATGGCATGCGATTTCATTTTCGTCAACCCTAGAGTCGTCGCCGGGAAATCGAGGAAACTTTAAATGGATTCTTGAAGTTGAGGAGGGACAAATTGAGGGTAACGAAAAATCACGGGTTTAAAATGAGATGAGCCCTAGACTATGGTGGGCAAAACATAAAGGCTCGAAAGAATAAGGGTTTGAAGACAAGATGTGCCCTAGATTACAGAGGGCAAAACACAAAAAAAGACATAATTGTCATTTTGGTCCTTTAATCTTGACTGATTCTCCATTTGCCAACAGCAGACAATCACATAAGTTGGCAATGAGAAGTTCATGACATTAGCTCTGGAGGCACGAATTGATGAGTTGCGTGCAAAGCGAACAATCACGGCAAAAAATGTGGCGGAGTTTCTGTTCATGTGGTCTCCATGCTTTCACCTCATTAGTCAGCAGCCACAATGATACACCGACCTTAATTTAATATGCTAAACAAAAACCAGAACGACACCGACCTTAGTCCTAATACATTAAACAAATATCTAGATCTCTTTTGGGATTTCTTCCTTTCATGAATTATTGGTGATGAAAAGATATCGGTTTCCCTTTTAAAGAAATAATGACAAAAGCATCGTTTTGAGAAAACTGTTGCCTACAGTCAAAGTAAAAGCTGGCTCCGAAACTAGGGTTACGTAAACTTCGAGGAAAACAACGCATATGATGATTATTGTTTAATCTGGGTTTTAGGGTTTTGGCTTAGGCAACGAATCGTAGTAGCATTGGAATAAGTACCCCTAGGGAACGAAAAATTGAAGTCAAGCTTAGATGCATGCGAGGGGATAATAACATAAATGATTTATAAATTTTGATTAATATATAATGTGATTTTTAAATTTTGACTTAATATATAATGTGGTCCCCGAACTTTAACCCAACATGTAATGTTGTCCCTGAACTTTTAATTTGTTCAATATAATCCCTAAACTTTTTATATATGTTCAAGTTAGTCCTTGAACTATATGAAAATATTCAATAATATTTTTTAATTAATTCAAATTCAGAAATAACATTGAACATTTCTGTATAATCCAGAAATTAGATTAAATATATATAAAAAATTCAGAAATCACATTAAATAATTAAAAGATTATGTATCACATTACATGTTGGTTAAAATTTATTGATCATTTATGTTATTTTTTTGATATATGAGCCTAAAAAGCTATCGCTATTGAATCACCATTAATGCCTCGTAAGAAAAAAAGGTGAATAGCCTCTTCCACTCGATTTTCCAAACTTCGAAGGTCCATTCTCGTGGGCTGCAAGCGAAATACATGCTGTGAAAAGGTCGAAGATTCAATGTTATCTTGATTATGAATGGGGTGGACGATCATTTGGCACGAGCCATTGACTTCGTTGAGAGCATTTGATTGATGTGTTTTTGTCACTAACGAAGCATCTCTCGTGCCCATCAAAGAAGTTGAATTTCCCACATCTCTCTCCCCCCGATTTCACTTGAGATAAGCTTTGTGCTTATCTCAAACTCAATGGACCCCTTGCTCGTTCATTTTCGAGTCCCGTCTACGATTATGACATGACTACTCATCATGAGGAGAGTGTTTCGTGATTTCGATACTTAATTCCTATTCGGTCGAATTTTTCCATCATCTAGAAAAAAGAGCCACGATAGTCGTTAAGGTACTCTCTAGACTCTATTTGGTGGAGTGAATAAAGTGTGGCATTCCGATGCGTAGATAGATTTCGCACGAAAGGGTCTCTCAAGAATTCCAATCAAGTTATATAACATTAGAATGAAACTGCATACCGAAAGCCCCTCGAAATCGGCGAGTCAGGCTAAAATTTGACACCAAATTCCGTTTGCGAATTCAAATACGACCAAATGCGATCCTTCCTCTTAGGGGCATCTAGGCAGCTCAGATTAAAAAAAAGGAGGAGGAGGAGGAGGAGGAGGAGAATTGTTACGGCTCAATTCGATAAGTCGAGCACTCTAATATATATTCGGATACCTCCTCCCATTAAAATACTATTTAAAAAATTGAGACGGTTTTTGATATGCAAAAGCAACTTGGGCATTTTCGTGGGGGAGGGGAAAGTATATTATTCTCTTTGATTTGGGAATGAGGTCCAGACATCAGTGGAAAAGTCCAACAAGTTGAGCTATATCCATAAACTCTTTAGACAGAATAATAAAACATTAAACAACAAAAAAGAAGAAGAAGATGGAGATGAAGAGAAAGATTCCGATTTAAGACGAGCACTGTCATGTTTGTCCAGATACCCGATCCAATGCGTCTATTCTGTTCCTGGGTTTGGATGAGTCTGAGACAACGATGTCCATTCACTCCCATGTCCGAACACAATGATAGAGACCCACAATTTCCCCTTCATTGTTTCATTCATTTTATCACCGATTTTATGTTTTGTTTTTTCTTTCGGTGAAAGAGAACTGCTTGAAAATTGCCTGTGCACATTTACAGCGAAAAATCGCGTGAATTCATGCCGCATTCTATGCTTTTTTTTTTTTCTTTCACGGCAAAAATAAATTTCGAAGAATGGTGTTTCTTTTAATTGTTGGAATTTTCCCGATTCCAAGCTACCCGGAATTATAGAGGATCCGAACTATTTATGACTCTTTTTTGGCCCTTTTTTGGTGGCTTTTTATGCAAAAAGTGAGTGGGGGATGGATCTGATCGATTATCTGATTAGCACCATATGTGCATCCACTAAGGTCAAGTTCTTTGAGTAGAGCAGGAATTTGTGATCCTGGTATAATGTGAGTTTAGATACTTCCAATCAAGTGCTTTTTGATGGTATAAAAATTACTCGGAAGTGAGTTTAAATGAGATTTTTAAATTTGGTTAGAATTTGATTTTCTCGAATGACATGGCGGCTTATGCAGCAACAGCAGGAGCCCAGGCAGAGTTGAGAGAAGACATTTCCTTAATTTAAACTATCTCGTTGCAAAGCGGTGAGAAGTGGTGAATTGTTTTTTTTTTTTTTTTTTGGATAGAATTGAACTTTTCATTTCAAACAAAACATTACAAATTGGATGATGTAGATAGAAAAAGAATCTACTAATATAATATTATAAACTCTAGACGGAATATCGCGGAAAGGAAAAAAGAATGCGATCCTTCGTTTTATTAAAAGCCCAATTTGCAAGTGCATGAACAGCTCCATTGTTGAATCTACCGTGTTGAAATAGGAAGCGAGAATTTGCAACAGAAGGTTGAACAGTCCAATAGGCAAAGACATTTTGTTAGATGACATTAATTAAGACCTATTGCAAAGTGGTGATGTAGTTACACATGCGAAAGACAATTATATAACCGAAAGAGTTTTGGTCTTTCCAACTTGGTGGATTGGGGGATAGGGCGAAGGACATTTACAAAATATATGTGATTTGCAACCATGTTCTTTTGAGCATGGAAAAATGTTCCTTTTTCCAAAAAACATACTTTTATTGTTTCAATTATGTTGTTATGAAATATGGACAAAAGGTAAATGTTGTGCCATTATCCTCAACATTATAATACTATTATAAGTGGTCAAAGGGTAATAAATTACTCCATCTTTTTTATTGAAATTTAGAACACGCTGGGGATTAGTTGAGTGCTTAAACAATTTTGGACTCCTAATTGATTTATGTTGCACAACATCGAAACCTGAACCTAATTAGGCATTTTAGAACATTCATCGTGTTTATAACCGGGAGCATGCACAATTTGTCTCCACAGATATTCAACATACCTTCTCTTCACATGTCATGCATAAGCTCTTGAGGAACTTGTAAACCTTTGTTACGTGTTTCTATTATCTCACTTCGAGAATGTGAAAGGGAGTTCAAAACTTAACATGTTTGATAGAATCCACCTTGCAGTTTATGATATCCGATTTTGAATTTATCTAGCCATGTCAGCTCGACGGGTTCCATTCAATTATAATGTAAGCCAGGCAGATATCTGTGCGATGCGGGCTCAAAAAGGCTTCATAGATAATTGAAGACACAAGATGACTTTGGCGAAAAAAGAAGAAGAGAATTTCTATGCGTAAAAATACCTTCATTTTCGAAATAGCTAAACTAGAATCTACGATGTATGGACTGCGCGGCTCAATTTTAATCCTTCTACACCTTATGTACAGTAAGTATTAATCCAATTAATAGCAATATCATATGTATAATCCAATTTATAGCAATATCACATGTACCAAGCCATGACTAATGCTATAAAGACAGAAAAATTGTTAAAAAAGTCATAAACCTATTGCATTTTTGTCAATTAATTCTAAACCTTTTACATTCATGCTAATTCAGTCCATTTGACTAATTTTGGCCGACTGGCGCTTATGTGGCAATTTTAAAAATATTTTAATATGTTTTTTTCAAAAAAAGTTATTAATTTTAATTTTTTTTTGCCGTTCTTCCCTCTGGCAAAACTGACCAACCCTTCATGGCCTTTGGCGAAGCTCGCCCCCATTGGCCACTAGCAAGGGCAAGCCTTGCCTTGGCTAGGCGAGGCTTGAACTCGCCCTGTCGTTGTGGGGTGAGGCTCAAACTCGCCTCATTACTGGGGGTTGAGGTCTAGCCTCGCCTTGCCAAGGCGAGGCGGACCTCGTCGTCGCTGGGTTTTTCCTCACCCAGTGACAGCAAGGTCAGCCTCGCCTAGCCAAGGCGAGGCTCAAACTTGTCTTGTTGCTGTGGGGCGAGGTCTAGCCTCGCCTAGCTAAGGTGAGGCGGACTTCGCTATCATTGGGTTTTTCCTCACCAAGCAACGATGAGGCTAGCCTTATCTTGGAAAACCCAGCGACGGTGAGGCTTGACTAGCCAAGGGCGGGTGAGGCTCACCCTTACTAGTGGCTGACGAGGCTGACCTTGTCGACTAGAGGGAAGAAGAACAGAAAAAAAAAATTAAAAATAAGTAATAAAAAATTTGAAAAATATTAAAAAAAATTTCCACGTCATTGTTGGTCGGTGCCGATCGGCGTTCACGTCAACACTAGGCAGTCAAAATTGGTCGGATTGATTGAATTGGTACAAATACAAAATGTTTAGGATTAAATTGATAAAATTGAAAAGTTTAGGATTGAATTGGCAAAAATATAATAGGTTTAAAACTTTTTGGACAATTTTCATTCGTAAAAGACATTGAAGAGTAATGCCTTCTTAAACTCTCCTTACATAATGCAATGGAACTCAATATAGTTGATGTATGTTTAAGTAAAATAATTGGGTCGTTAAAACCTAAGAGCCATAGCTGTTTAATCCACTCTCATTTGTTTAATCCCTGCCTTAATCAATCCAAACTCGAACTCGACCAATTTACCCCCGATTTCATCCTTATTATTAGAGGTGATCGGTTTCAGGTTCTTTATATATTCCACTTGGAACCTGTAACCTACCATTGGATATATGTTCCTCATTTTTTAGAATCTGAAATTTACTTATCGGAACCTGAAATCTACCATGTCACAGGTTCCAAGGTAGGTTTCAAGGTCTAAGGGGTTCTTTTTTTTTTTTTTTAATTTCATTTTTAGTTAAACAAAACAAAAATGAACGCAACACTACTGAAAGAGCCTATCATTCATCAAAAAGAATACAAAAGACTAGATTTCATTGCATTGCGATTCAAATAAATACAATTAAAATGAAAAGTAATTGTGTAAATCAATACTAGGGATAAGTGGTTTCATGTTCCGTATAGGTTCCATCTGGAACTTACCCATGAGATTAGGGTCCTCATTTTTTGGAACTCGGATCCTATTCTATCACAAGTTATAGCTTGATTCTAGGGTCTACCTAAGTTCCACATGTATTATTAACTGAATAATTATAGTAAATCATCATCTTTAATGACTACCATTTGCTACTATGATCCACTGACCACAACTTATATGAAAACATTAACAAGTCATGAAATGAAAGTTCAGACTAGTTGTTCTAGATAATATACTTATTATCTAACGCCATGAAATATCATAGGATCATGCGAAGACTTAGACCAAGAAAAAACATAAAAAAATTAGGAAAAAACTACAAAAAACCCCAAATTTTGCCATCTATGACACATTTACCATGAACTTTTTTTTGTGATACAAAAAACCAAAAACTTTACTATTTGTGACATATTTACTCAAATTTACTTTGTCCATAGACATTTTCGTCTTTTTTGCTTTTTTTTTTTTTACTTTTCAGCGAGGGGGACCCTCGCCGGTGTCGGGCAAGGGTCGCCTTCTCCTGGGCGAGCGAGGGCCGCCCTCGCCTGACGCCGGCGAGGGGGGCCCTCATCGGCGTCGAGTGAGGGCGGCCCTCGCTAGATTCGCCCTCGCCTGATGTTGGTGAGGGTCGCCCTCGCCGGCGTTGAGCGAGGGTGGCCCTCGCCAGATCTGCCCTCGCCCGACGCTAGCGAGGGTTGCCCTTGCCGGATCTGCCTTTGCTAGATTCGGCGAGGGCAACTCTCGCTGGTGTCGAGCGAGGGTCGCCCTCACCTGAGTTGGGTGAGGGCGGCCCTCGCTTGCCCAGGCGAGGGCGACCCTCGCTCGACGCCCTCGCCGGAAAGTAAAAAAAAAAAAAAATGCAAAAAAGACGAAAAATGCCCATTGATAAAGTAAATTGGGATAAATGTGTCAAAAATAGTAAAATTTGAGATTTTTGGTGTCACAAAAGAAATTTAGGGTAAGTGTGTCACAAATAATAAAGTTTAGAGTTTTTAATAGTTTTTTCTCTAAAAAATTTGTTTAGGTTTCGGATTTCACCGATCTAAAATCTGAAACCTTTTCGTCCAAATAAATTTGTTAATTTTTAAAACTTGTAACCTGTAAATTCTCACGGATCAAAATTTCAAATTACAAATTTTATTCCGGAACCATACTGATCCCTCCTTGTTATCCTCAACCTTCCGCATCATCTTCTCTGTACATTGCACGTACCCTCCCCCAGCCTGGTTCCCGTACCTTCACCCCCCGCCATCCTCTCCCACGCGCTCCCTCTCGCGCGTGCATCTCAAGCTCCCCGTTAACCTCATATCGCGCGTGGGTCTCCTCTCCATTTCACTTTGACAGCCCCCGCTTAGCCCACCCCCGCCCATCTCGCCGTTCCTCTCTCTCTCTCTCTCTCTCTCTCTCCGCTCCGCCCGCCGCCAGACCGCCGCCGCCGCCGCCGCCGCGAGATGGCGACGAGCCGCTGCTACGCCACCGAAATCGGCGACCTCCCCGACGCCATCCTGTCCAACATCTTCACCCTCGTGATCGACACGCGCGCCCGCAACGCCCTCTCCCTCGTCTGCCGCAAGTACCTCGCCCTGGAGCGGGCCACCCGCGCCGCCCTCGCCCTCCGCGGCAACGTCCGCGACCTCCACCGGATCCCCACCGGCTTCCGCCGCGTCGAGCGCCTCGACCTCTCCCTCCTCTCCCCCTGGGGCCACGACCTCGCCTCCTCCGTCCCCGACCCCTTCCTCCTCGCCCACCGCCTCCGCCTCGCCTTCCCCTCCGTCACCTCCCTCACCGTCTACGCCCGGTCCCCGGCCACCCTCCAGGTGCTCCTCCCGCAGTGGCCGCGCCTCCGCCGCGTCGTGCTCGTGCGGTGGCACCAGCGTCCCCCGCAGTCCCCGCTCGGCGCCGACTTCGCCACGCTCTTCGAGCATTGCCAGTCCCTCTCCGCGCTCGACCTGTCGAGCTTCTACTACTACACCGAGGACCTCCCCCCGGCCCTCCAGGGTTATCCCTCCGTCGCCTCCTCCCTTACGCGGCTGGATCTCTTGACCACGTCCTTCAGCGAGGGGTTCAAGACGGAGGAGATTCGCGTGATCGCCGCCGCCTGCGGCAACCTGCGGGAGCTCCTCGTCGCGTGCACCTTTGATCCCAGGTACTTCGGCTTCGTCGGGGATCAGGCTTTGCTCGATATAGCTGCCAATTGTCCCAAATTGACCTTGCTTCACTTGGCCGATACTTCTTCGCTGTCGAATCTGAGAGGCGATCCGGAGGACGATGGGCTCACTTCGGAGGACGCGGGGATTACGCGGGCGGCGCTGGTGGAGGTGTTCTCGAAACTTAGCTTGCTTGAGGATTTGGTGTTAGATGTCTGTAGAAATGTCAGAGACAGCGGGTTTGCTCTGGAAGTGTTGAGTTCCAAATGCAAGAACTTGAGGGTGCTCAAGCTGGGGCAATTTCATGGGCTTGTGATGGCAATTGAATCTCAGTTAGATGGGTTGGCACTGTGCCAAGGTCTCACGTCTTTGTCGATCAAGAACGCGGCGGATTTGACGGACATGGGGTTGATCGAGATCGCGAGAGGGTGTTCGAGGCTGAGGAAATTCGAAATTCAGGGTTGCAAGAATGTTACCTGGAAGGGTATGAGGTTGTTTGTTAGTTTGCTTTGCCGGACTCTGCTTGATGTCGGGATTTCTTGTTGCAAGAATCTAGACGCTGTGGCATCTTTGCGTGCTGTGGAACCGATTCATGATCAGATCCAGCGGCTCCACATTGATTGTGTGTGGGATGGATTGGAAGAATGGGAGAGACGAGAGGAAGCTTGTCATGGTTTTGATCTGAATGAAGTGGCCGAGCCTAGTGTGCTAAGCCGGAACAACGAAGTCATGCGCTTTCTTGATGGTAGCACTGACTGCGAGGATACAGCTCGGAACAAGAGATGCAAATATACTCTTGATAGCCAATACTCCAATGCCGTCAGCAACGGCAATGGATTCTTGTGCAATAGCTGGGAAAGATTACAATACCTCTCGCTTTGGATTGCGGTTGGTGACCTCTTGACGCCGCTTCCAATGGCCGGTCTCGAGGATTGTCCCAATTTGGAGGAGATCCGCATAAAAGTGGAGGGAGATTGCAGGGGGAAGCCAAAGCCAGCGGTTCCCGCATTTGGGTTGAGTATGCTTTCCCGTTACCCAGCACTTTCGAAGATGCAGTTGGATTGTGGTGATGCCATAGGTTATGTATTAACAGCACCGTCAGGGCAAATGGATCTGAGCTTGTGGGAGAGATTCTTCTTGAACGGGATCGGGAATCTTAGCCTTAACGAGCTGGATTACTGGCCTCCCCAAGATCGGGACGTCAACCAGAGGAGCTTGTCGCTGCCTGCGGCCGGTTTACTTGGACAGTGTCTTACATTGAGGAAGCTCTTCATTCACGGAACGGCACACGAGCATTTCATGAATTTTCTG
Source organism: Syzygium aromaticum (assembly GCA_024500025.1). Classification (NCBI taxonomy): domain Eukaryota; kingdom Viridiplantae; phylum Streptophyta; class Magnoliopsida; order Myrtales; family Myrtaceae; genus Syzygium; species Syzygium aromaticum. Next base: position 8,749,120 of record CM044895.1, read on the forward strand.
CTGAAGGTACCGAATCTTAGGGATGTACAGCTGAGAGAAGATTACTATCCGGCACCCGAGAACGACATGAGTACAGAGATGAGAGTGGATTCATGCAGTCGCTTTGAAGACGCATTGAACAGGCGGTACATACTAGATTGAGGTAACATGGTTCGGTCATGTGTCTTGGTTGTGAAGAGCATGACTGCAAGAAGTCCTGAAAGTTTTTTCCAGGACCAATTTTGTTGTATATTTTGCTCAGTCTTGTCTGATTTCTGCAATGTTCACTTCCCGAATGAAATACGCTGATCATGCTTTTTTTGACTACTGATGGGGATTTCTCTTGATGTGGTCGAGCAAAGTGAGTCTGGTTCGATATATACATTCATATTAACCATTTCATGTCATCCTGGTGATCCTGCCGTAGAATCTGAAATTGTGAAAAAGGAGCTCGTAACGAAACTGAGACATCAAATGGATTTGATCCACTGACTGGAATTACAGGAATCAGAGTCCATTTGGTATTTGTGCTAGTGCAATTACATGTATGCAGTAGCTACTAAATAGGATCGCCTTCCTTTCTCAATCCTTGTGCAGCCCTGCCTTGGGGTTTCTTTCCACTTCCCACTGATGGTCTTGGATGGACCTTCATTACCCGACTTCTCTTGGTTCCTCCCCGCGTTTCCCTTCGATCTTTCGTTTGAAAGAGCTGGGCTTGGAGAAGTCCACAAGAGATTCGGCCACGGCGATGGCCTTGGAAGAACACCTTCGCTATCCCCAAAATGGGGGGTATCGTGCCTAAGCTCAGTGAACTCCTTGACATACTCCCGAACCGTTCCTGTTTGTGTGAGCCCATGAAACTTGCCACGGGCCTTGTCCTTGGCAAAGTCGGTGAAGAATCGTTCCCGAAATTCCTTAATGAAATCATCCCTAGTGTTGATGGGATTGGCACCTCGCTTCATCTCATCGCAACACCACCATAGCATAGCAACATCGTTGAAAACATGGAAGCGATTGTTACCTTGGCGTTCTTGTCAGTATTGTTCCATGCTCCAAATAAAGTTGTGCGCCTCGTTAGCGGACCGGTAGCCCTTGAAATCCTTGGGCCTCGACCACGGCACATCCACCTTGCGTGCTGCTTGAACGTTTCCCACACCATTCGCAATGCGTGACTTGCGCAAGGCTAGTTCAGTTTTGAGTTCTCGAACTTCTAATTTCAATGCCTCGACTGCAACTTCGAGGGCTTCATTCTTCTCTTTCAAGGGGACCGTGACTTGATTCATGGCACTCGAGAACTCATTACGGAGGGTCTCTTTCACATCGTCGATCTGCTCCTCCTTCATTTTCTCTAAGTCGATCTCCTCTAGGTCGATCTACTCCTTCATTTCCTCGAACCCATCCTTCAAATCAGTCACGGCCACCATCACCTTGTTGAGCTTTTCGTCAAAGGCGGACATGAGATCTTTCAAACCAGTCTTCTTAGCATTTTCGTGGTGGTTGGAAGCCATGACCCTGCGTGTCTTTAGTGAAAGGCGAACGAGCGGTTTGCTCTATGCACTCCAAGCAGCTGCGTGACTTTTGACTAGAAAAAGCCAAATCACCTTACGAAGTCTGGGGGATGATCTCTAGATCTTACTTCAGTCGATGTGGAACTCAGATCAACACTAGAAAAACCACTTCTCATTCACTGTCCGGGCCTCTTGGAATTGCAACGTTTAGGCCTCTAGTCCTGGTCCACGCATCTGTCTGTGCAAATTCCAATATCATCGAACGGCCCAAGATCCTTTTGCTTGGGAAATCATATATAGGAGGATGTTAAATCTTGTCCAGGCTCTAGATGATTTCCTCGGAAAATCGTGAGGCAAGGACTAAGGACACTCCATCCACAAACCATACATGCCGATGATGACTTTTCGAGAAGAAATGAGACTCCATCTTCACCGTTTCAGTGTTTTGTGATTAACTTGTTACACCATATGTTTGCGCGCATTAGAGATAGACAGCTGGCTGGATGCTAAGGTCATCGTTCTTTTTTAAACATTTAAGACTTCATTACGAAAAGCATAAAACTTGCGATGTAATTTTCCCTTATAATATTCCAATCTGATACAAGTAATTAGGATGCATAAAAAGTTCAAGCATAGGACCGGAAAAGCTACTCAAATAAAGCACCTCGACTTAATTAACCGCTGTAATTACTTGAATTAAAACATTCTATAGCCGGATTCTGATTGGAATTTGATTAACCTACAACCGTTCTGACCTAAAAATCTCAAATGGTTGCGAGTAAAAGAACCAACTGTGAAGTGTTTGGTGAAGGCAACAAAGTTTCACTAGCCGACATGGGACAACTTCATTTCCATGTGAAGTGCGCTCTTTATTAGCCCTCCGGCGTCACACACAAACGCCACAATGATAAGGCGCTCACTCTAAGCCCTCGCTCAAAGACGGTGGAGTTGAGTACTACAGCGAAGTCTGTGAGAAGAAGAGACGTCCCTGACCTGTGGATCTACCATTGTGCTCCTTGTGAATATAAAGCTCACATTAGTTGCGTATGTCCTGAAGTCTCGCCATGTCTTCCTGAAGCATTGGCTAATGGAAATGAGGTGCTGTTGAAGGTGGTCCCTTCATTCAGTGCATCTTCGATCACATCTTTCCTTACATGGTTCGCTCAGGGATAAGTTGCAGAAATTTGGCCCCTCAATTAAGGGACATTTCGGATTCCAAACTAGCTTGGTTACCAGAAGAGGGCAACATCTAGTCCGCCATTAAATGCAAGTGAAAACTTATCTGAAGAAGGTTGCAATCAGCAGGAGGCCGACATTTTCCCCTCAAATCTTCTGGTTTTTTGTGCTCTGTTTCGGCTATTAAGTTTTGCATCCTGCTCCATCTCTTTCTATCTTTATCAGTTGAAGCGAAAATAGTTGCCGTGAATGTGCCATCTCTCTTGTCCTGTCCTTAGAGTGAAATCAACTCATCTCATTGGCGGACTGGTTCCATGAATTTTCTGTCTGATCATCTTGGGAATTAGCATCGTGTTCATCTGTATGTGCGGTGTTTTCACTGAAAGGATCACTCCGACAATATCAGTTAACTCAAGAAGTATGGATTGTGCTCAAATGGTGAGCTCATCTGTGTAACCCAGAAAAGAAAAGAAAAGAAAAGAAAGAGGTAAACTTATCATTCTTTCGCAACCGAGTTAAAAGAGGCTCACTGCATACATTATAACTTATCGGGACAGAGCAGATCAAAGAAACACAACAAGCTACCAATGATTCTTCTATCAGTTGAAGCGTATATGCATTTGGTTGCTGTTGTTCCTCCTTGTTGAAGACTCATGGAGCACAAGTTGCTTGGATTAGCACAGCTTGAATCCAATAAAATCAGGACTTAACAGATCTCATTCAAGAAAATTCGGCCCAACCGGCCATCGGTGGGTGCATCCGTCCATATAAATTGAAAGCGTATTACACACATCCAGTCCAGATTGGTCCAAATAATAAACAATGAGCAAATGCTTGAAGCTGGACTTTCCTCCAAGCATTGGTCCCCATGTCTACAATGATTTAGGATGTGTTTTTAGCTAACCAATCCGTGGTCAAGCATTGTTAGTCATGTAAAAAGCAAAGTACTGCATTATATTTTTATATCAATAGGCCCAAAGCAATTATAGCATTTGATAAGATTGAATACTCCTGAGTGTATTAATTTGTACCAGATAATTAGATCAACACTCAATGGAGGAAGCTTCAAGTCAAAAATGGCCCTTGTGTCCCTGAAATACGTCTACCCAAGGACAAATATAGACTATATCGTTGAGGTCTGGAAAAAGTCACATCCACTTCTGCTGGTGAATATAAATGGACGCGTGAAGTAGATGCAAGTGGGACAAAGCTGCTAAAAATTATGAGTAGTAGATGCACTCACGTTCGTAGGAATACCATGACTTTTACTTTCTTTCTTCTTTCGTTAACATAAATGATCATGGAAAGAGATTAGAAAATCTTCATGCCGAATGGATCTTTGGATAAGCTCATTTTCTTAAGAAAGGGGATTACTCTCTTGATTATAAGAAAATATATGAGATCTCTCTTAACATAGCTAGGAGGATATAGTATCTATATTATGAGGTTATATGCAAATTCTAGACTTTGATGTCAAGCGTCATAACATTCTCCTAAGCCAGAGTTTCACTCTCAAAGTTTATGACTCTAGATTTGCAAGATTTTATTCCACCGATCATTGCATATTATCATTTACTGTAGCTAGAAAAACCCCAGGATAAATGATACTTGAGCTATTCTATAAGTACATTGGTGACGTTTCTTATAAATCCGATGTTTTTAGTTTTGGGATGTTTGATGGATTTGGCCGGTAGATGGGAAAATGTAAATACAAATGCAGAGGGTTCAAGTCATATTTGTTGTCCTTTGTGGATTTATAATCAACTCAACAAAGAAAAGGAGGTTGAAATGGTAGATGCAATATAGAAGAGGAAAGAGAGACGATTAGGAAAATGATAATTGTTGCTCTTTGGTGGATACAATTGAGTGCTAATGATCGATCATTGATGAGCCAGGTCCTGAATATGCTAGAAAAGGAGATAGAAAAACTTCCTCCAAAGCCACTTCTCTATTCAATAGAGATGCTAGTTGATGATGTTGAGACTGAGATGGAGCTTGAGACATTCTCATCTTCTTGGAGCGCTCCAATGATTTCTAGTAGTTACCGTTATGACCACAATAACAAGATCGTGAAATTTGTGTGATTGTGTGACATTCCGAATTTTGACCTATTTTTGGGATTTATAAAACGTGTAACTCGTCAGTGTGCTTATAGTAAAATCTCGCATGGGAACTGATCACTCCCGGTTATTGTTTTAAAATAGAAATTTCGCTAGAATCGCATTTGATCGAATTTAGTCGTTATTTAGAGTCCGAACGTTGGTGTCGAATTTTTCGAAGTTCCGTAACTAATTTAATTGGACAGTGTCATTATTTGCGTGGCCAGCCTCAATATTGCCCGGAATAAGTGAAAAGTGAATTTTGGACCGGGTGCGAATTTAGACTGGTAGACCACCCTCACAGTGTATTTTTAGTAGTACCCTTCAACCAAAATCCTAAAATTATTAAATTAGGATTTTTCGAGGACCGTCGGATCATTTTCGAATTTAAATCGTGACCGTTAGATCGCAATTATTGCGATTTTAACTCCTCTCTCTCTCTCCTTCCCCATTTCCCGCTGCCCCCTTTGCCGCGTCTAAACCCTCCACCGAACCCCACCGACTATCCTCTCTCTCTCTTCCTTTTTCCCCTTCTTTCTCCCCTTTTCTTTTCTTTTTCTTTTTTCTTCTTTTCTTCCTCTTTCTTCTTCCCTTCTCCTTCGTTGCTATGCTCGCGAGTCTTCTGGCTTCTTGCTCCGTTTTGCTCCGCTTCTGGCTTCTGTCTTGCCGCCAACGCCGACGCGCCTTGCCGGCGACAGCCCAGCCGCCGCACGCCGCGCTCGTCTGCACGCCGCCGTCGCTCGCTCGCCCCCGTCGCCGGCCTGTTCCGGCCAAACGCGAGCAGCCGCGCCTCTCGCCGGCTCGCCCGTTCGTCCGTTCGGTCGAGCTCCGCCGCGCGCCGCCGTCCACCTCTGACCATCGCCGCCGCGGTCCCAGTTGCCGGAGCAGCCCCGGATCAGCCCCCAGCGGCTGTTCTTCGCCGTTCGCCGCCGTCCGCCGATCGCTGTTCCGAGTCGGAACCACCGCGGACCGCCCTCGTCGCCGCCGTCGTCCTCGCGTCAACGCCGTCGTTAGTGGTGTAAGTTAATCCCTAATCCCGTATTTAGGGCGTTAAACTTAGGGTAGTTTAATTTATGTTTAGATTGGTATTATGTTTATTTAGTTAGGATTATGTGTTAATTGTGGGTCAGTGGTTAGTCAAGTGTGTTTAGAGTTTAAGTTGTTGATTAGTTTATTGTTATTGATTATTATTATTATTTTCAATTATTTTCGGGTTTATATATTATTTTATTAGTTAATATATTAATTTCGAATTAAATGTTAATATTTTATTATTAAATAATTAATTTCCGAAAATTAAAAATTATTATTTTCGGAAAATTTTCTAACGCCAATTATGATGCCAATGTTGATTTTCGTCGTTTAAATTGTCGTTTTAGAAAATTATTCGAATGAATTTGATTTGAGAAAAATATTTCGAATTCTTTGAAAAGAAATTATTTTCGGATATTATTAATTAATTATATTCCGAATTTAATTATTATTATTTCGAAAAATTTAGAATTTCAAATTATGATTTCTAACTTGAACGTTGGCGCGTATGCCATGATTTGTCGTATAAAATTATTTTTTGTTATGACAATTTATTTTGATAGGGAGTTTCAAGAAAATTTACGAGATTATTGGTATTTAATTGTTTTTGTTGTTATGCCAGAAATTGAAAGTGGTATTTTGTGATTGATATTCATAATCGAAGCTTGCGAAATTGATTGACGGTTGCATGTGTGACCATGTGATATTGTTGTATGGCATTAATTAGAGCACGATTCATATATGCATGGGCTAATTAAGAAGATAATAATTGGCCGGAATGCTTGTGTGCTCGTGTGGTCACACATTGGAGCCGTCTTGTTGTGTATCGCTTGACGATGCTCGATTTATCGGATGCCTGGGGATAATTTGGAGTGCCGATACCCCGGATGCCTTGTCGCGGCTCGAGGTCGGACTTGATGCTCCTTACGGGATACCATCTTACTGTGTATCGTTTGATGTTGCCGTATTGGAATGCCGTCATCCTGTGTATCGTTTGACGTAGCCGTGCCCAACGGGGTGGGACGGAGCCCGGTTTTTACCGAAAGACTACCATCTTGCTGCGTATCGCTTGATATGTAGTGGCCCCGAGCGAGTTGGCTTCCTAAGTGGGGCTTAGGTCGTTAACTTACTGAGATTTTATCTCATTCGTTAAACCTTTTCAGGGCCTTAACTTGTCGTTGCTTCCCCTGCGGTTCGGAGTACCGCAGCTTTTGGTTGGTCCCTGAGGGTTAGGCCCAGAAACTGTTTTTGTTGGAGTAGGTTAACCCTAGCCTTTCTTTTTGCTGGCCTTTTTGTGGTAGCGCCCGAAGCGGGTTTGTAAGAATATTCCTGGGGATTAATCAAGTGAAAATTAAATTACTATTGTGTGCGGTTTTCCTCTGCTATCCCTTGCTTGTTGTTGTCCGGGATTTGTTATGTTCGTTTCCGCATGCGTGTTAAGAGATAAAATGACGGGTCGGCGACGAGTCTTGGGACGTCGCATCTCAACGACCGAAGCGGGGTGTTGCGCGTCCGTAGGGTCCGGGGCATGACAGATTGTGGAAATAGAATGGAGAATAAAAATAGTACTGTTGCATGTACCTGATTTTAGTGTTATAAACCTCCGGGCTATCTATCGGTATGGTAGTTACGATATATTGGCCATGAAGTAAATTTCAACACAGATGCCTCACTTACAAAGATTTTGATCCGATTTAGGACATAGTAGTTCATTTTCACGATACTATTCCTAGAGAGAACCGACTTGCCAAAAATGTCAAATTTAGAAACCGTAGAGAAGCATCCTTCTGAATTGATGTGAAAGTCATCCATAAAATAATCCACCTGTGTTATGTTAGCTTCACTGCGTGTCCAACAATCTTTGCATAATTTCCACTGATGGAACCTTTGGTTGGTCCCCACAATTCACTTTTCTTAACTTGACTTTGTGTTATATGGTTGATTTGATCATTTCATTGACAGATGACACCCGTATGATCTTTTCGATCATCATCAGACAAAGGAACCACCTCTGAAATGCTACGCGTGGACAGATTCGGTAGCAACTTTTAGAATTATAGTCACCCCACAAGAGAAACAGCCTGTGCCTTGTCACTTTCGACACGACCTTGTTGGACGGGCAATCTCCCGAAGACCGCTGGCTAATGAGAAGTCAAGATTTGTCCGTTCAGAGAAAGACTTGAAGAGTTGCTAACTCACCATGTCAAAACCGTAGTTCCGTAGGAAAGAGTAACGAGAGATGTGTTGCACAAGCGGAAACCCAGAAATGTTCCCTTATATTTTGCTTCTTTTCTCTGCTTCATTTGGCCCGTCTTTGTCCATAAGCACAGACACCATCTTACCTGGTGAGTCTCTATCCGGAAACCAGACATTAATCTCTCAAGGAGGAACCTTTGAGATGGGCTTCTTTTCACCGGGTAACACTGGGAACCACTACATTGGCATTAGGTACAGAGGGCTACCTCAAAAGACTATGGTTTGGGTTGCAAATAGGAAGCACCCGGTGTCTGACCCATTCTCCTCAGAGTTGAAGCTCCTCCGGGATGGGAATTTAGTCATACTCGCTTCATCCAAGCATCAAATCTGGTCGACCGGTTCGGCATCACTCATGCCTAATTCGACTTCAGGAGTGCTCCTTGACAATGGAAACTTCATTTTAAGGAAGACATCTGATGTGTCTAGTGTTGCTTGGCAGAGTTTTGATCATCCCACTGATACGTGGTTGCCAGGTGCCAAGTTTGTATATAATTCACACACGTCTGAACGGACAGTTTTGGTGGCTTGGAGAGATTTAGATGATCCAGCTCCCGGGATATTCTCTGTAATCCCGGCAGCAGAAGGAAGATTTCAGTTATCGCTATTTAACGGGTCGGAAGCCTACTGGCATGGTAGCGACTGGAATGAAGACGATTTCAGGCATCAGCCTTCACTGACAGTGGAAAACACAATAAACTTCACCTACTTTTCTAATGAGAGTGAGACCTACTCCAAATATTCCACAGTTGCTCCTTATAATCTTTCTAGGATTGTGCTCGAACCAACGGGGCTGCTCAAGCAATTAGTATGGGCAAAGCACATCCAGGAGTGGAAAGTGCTTTGGACACAGCCAACACAAACGTGTGAGATTTATCCCTTCTGTGGTGCTTCTTCTAACTGCAATCAGAGTGATGCACCAGTTTGTGATTGCGCTCTTGGACACTTAGATCATCTGAAGCTGGAAGATCATCTGGGTCGATGCAGGAGGAGAAATGCTTCGAAATGTAGTGGTGACAGGAAAGACAATTTTTTCCTCATGCCTCGAACACAATTGCCAAAAAATTCTGATTGGTTCATGGTGGAAAACATTGATGCATGCAGGTTATTGTGCTTGAGCAACTGTTTGTGCAGTGCATACGCTTACATTGCTCACTGTCAGATATGGACGGATGAGAAATTTTTGGTTCAACATTCCGCCAATGATGCAGTTTTTAAAGATTTCTACGTCCGGATCGCGACGTTGGGCTGGAAGGAGGAGAGTAAGAAAAAGGGGAAACCCAGTTTGAACTTCATATCAGCAGTTGTGTCCTTAGCTTTTCTCGTGGTCCTTAGTGTGTGGCTGGTGACTATCCGGACAAAACAGTCTGCTCGTGCAGTGGACGATCAGTTGCTGCATTTTGAATATCGAGTTCTGAAGAAGGCAACAAAGAACTTCTCTGAGAAAATTGGGGAAGGCGGGTTTAGCTGTGTCTTCAGGGGAGCTCTGCCAGACTCGACTCCTATAGCAGTGAAGAAACTTGCGAACCATAACCAAAGTAACAAACAGTTCCTTGCGGAAGTCAGAACTATTGGAACAATACAGCACGTCAATGTCGTTCGTCTGCGAGGTTTTTGTGCACAAGAGTCAAAAAGGTTCCTCGTATATGAGTACCTTGCAAATGGTTCGCTCGCAGCTCATTTGTTTCAGAAAGGTTCCAACACCCTCGATTGGAAAACCAGATACGGCATTGCCATCGGGATTGCTAAAGGATTGGAGTACCTCCATGAGAGGTGTCGAGATCGCATCATACACTGTGACATCAAACCAGAGAATATACTGTTGGATTCAGAACTCGCACCACAGATTGCTGATTTTGGCCTCGCGAAGCTCGTGGGACGGGATGCCAGCTGCGTAATTACCACCATGAGGGGAACCAGAGGGTACCTCGCCCCTGAATGGATTTCGGGAGGAGCCATCACATCGAAAGTCGACATTTTCAGCTATGGAAAGCTGCTCTTTGAGATCATATCGGGAAAGAGAAACATAGAGGAGCTGAATAGTGATATGCGTGATTATCTACCGCTTCAGGTAGCTAATTTAATAGCCAAAGGAGAAGAAATCTTGCCACTTGTCGACTGCAGATTGAATGGACTCGTGGAGATGGAAGAATTGTGCAGAGCATGCACAGTGGCTTGCTGGTGCATTCAAGAATGCGAGAAAGATAGACCAACCATGTCTCAGGTAGTTCAGATTTTGGAGGGGGTTATGGCAGTAGAAAAGCCTCCAATCCCAAGAATTTTCTTGCGACTTGTAGGAAGTGATGAGAAAGAAGCATAAAACAAAGCACTGTGTCCTTTCTTTGATAATTTATGGGCATGATGTAGCCCCAACTCATCCGCCTGTTGAGTTTCTACAGTCACAGCTGTGTACCACTTTGGCTGATAAATTACAGTAATCTTTGTGGCCACTCGAAATATAAAGACGGAACAGTTAATGTCGCTGACGGACTGACTAGTCTGTGAGCTGCATCATGCTTTCCAGACTTGTAGCTCCAAACCATTTGATACCCAGAGTTCTCCATCCTCTTGCAGCAGGAGATTCAGTGAAGTAGATGGTCATCTATTCGTCTTACGTGTATGCTTCTAATGAATTTAGATGAAATATTGAAACAAAGCAATTTGCCTACTTGTTTAAACATTATTTATGTGAGCCATCCCTCCCAATAGAAACGGTTGACACTTGAAAGTTGGTAGTGGCTCAAGTCAGTAGAGGCAAGCGTAATCCAATAAAGCGGTATTCATTAGTAAAAGGCGAAAAAATAGTTCACTTTGTGCACGCCATGCAGCTGCATGATCAAACAACGTACTATTGGATAACCAAGTTCCATAACCTGTAAGATTATCTCCATTTCTTGCTCCAACCGCTGTGGGACTTCAAACTACTCACCTATGGAAATGGAAAACCACTTCTTATACTTAGGCGGGCCACATTGTACCGCAAAGGCTTTGGCCTCTGTTCCTAGTCCAGATGTCTCCGTGTGTCTGCTAGAGAGCCGTTTGGGCTGCCCTGGTGCTAACGATCGTTGTACTTTTGAAGTGTCATATTCTCTTTATGACATTCCATTTAACACATGCAACAAAATGCATAAAAAATTCAACTATAGAATCGCAAGCTACTCAACTATAGTACCTCGACTTAATTAACCGCTCTAACTATTCAAATTCAATCATCAGATAGCCGGATTCAAGTAATTTGCCAACGAAATTTGATTAGCCTATGAGCAGCCTGACCTAAAAATTTCAAATGGTTACTAGTAAAAGAACCAACCTTAAGATATTTGGTGATGACAACAAAGTTTCACTAGCCCACGTGGAATAGTTTCATTTTAAATGCGATATGCATTCTTTATTTCTCCTGCGTGGATCTCGTCTTTGATCACGTCTTTCCTAACATGGTTCGCTCGTAAGTGGCAGAACTCGGCCTTCAGCTAAGAGAAATTTCGGATTTCAAACTTACCAGAAGATGGTGACATCTAGTCCGCCACCAAATTCAAGTGAAACTTAGCTAATGAAGGTTGCAATGAGCAGGAGGCCAACGTCTTCCCATCAGATCTTCCAGTTTGTTATTTTATCTTTTTAGTTTTTCATCCTGCTTCATCTCTTATATCTCTATGTTTGCGAAAATAGTGTTGTGAATGTGCCATCTCACCCTTGTCCTTTCCTTGGCATGAAATCAACTCGTCTTATAGGCTATTAAATTCCATGAATTTTCCGTCTAATCATCTTGAAGAGTTAGCATCACGTTCATCTATATATGCAGACATTTCACCGAATTCCTTGAATAATTAGCCCAATACTCATCTTTACAACAAAGTGAACCAAAAATAATCTCTTGATGTTGGACATGCAGCATTCATTGTTCGAATATTTATACGCACAAAGCAGTACGCGGTAATTATCACTGTCAAACCCCATATTTTGCGTACTTTAGGATCCCATTGTGATTGTCATGACATTATCAGTCCCTTTCTATTATTGGAGTCACAATATTGAAATCTTGTGAGGAATTTGTCAATTGTCAAACACCAATGAAAGTAGGTTCTCTTAGCAGGAGGCAAGTTAAGCCCCTGGCCCAATTAACAGATCACTCTGACGATATCGTCTGATATAAAGTGTATGGGTTGTGCTCAAATGGTGAACTCGTCTTTGTAACCCAAAAAAGGAAATGGGTGAACTTTTGTCTTCCGCAACCGAGTTAAAAGGGGCTCATTGCATGCAATATTGCTTATCTGACAAGAGTCATGCGGGAAAAATGTCAGAAAAATCCTAGATCTATTATGTTGATGCTAATTTAATTTTAAACCTTTTTTTTTCTCTAATTCAGTCTTAAACCTTTTATTTTTGTGCCAATTAAGTTATTTTAGCTAACTTTGACTAGATTTTCCTGATGTGGACGCCAGCTGGCATACGTGACATCGCTGGCGATGACGTGAATAATTTTTAATAATATTTTAAAATTTTTTGAATTATTTTATTTTATTTTCTTTCTATTTCTTCTTCCTCCAACCGATTACTAGTCCGGCGACCGATTGGAGGCTAGGGCCGGCAAACCTTGCTGGCCACTGGCGAGCCCCCCAGCCACTGGTGAGGCTCACCCTTGCCAACAATGGCGAGTCTTGTCTAGCCGCTAACGAGGCTCGCTTGCGACCATTGGTGAAGGCTTGAGCCCTTGCTAGCGGCTAGGTGAGGCACAACCTCGCCGGATTTGGCGAGGTCCGGCCTCACCCATGGTTGGTGAGGCTCGACCCTTGCTAGATCTGGCGAGGGTGAGCCCTGCCAACCCAATGCGAGGCCGCCCTTGTGACCATTCGACCTCGCCTGATGGTTGTGATGGCGGCCTCCTGCTGGGCTGGCAAGGCTCGACCTCGCCTAGCAGCTGGCGAGGTCAAAGGCCATAATCTCGTAGCCACTGGTGAGGGCGAGGCTCGCCAGAGGCCGGTGAGGTCCCTTGCCGGCCCTGGCCTCCAATCGGCTAGAGGAAGAAGAAAGGAAAATTTTAAAAAAAAGAAAAAGAAAAAGAAAAAGAAAAGAGTTTTTTTAAAAATATAAAAAATTTTGAAAAATATTATTAAAAATTATCCACGCCATCGCCAGCGATGTTATGTAAGCCGGCCAGCGGCCATGCCAGCAAAATCTGGACAAAATTAGCCAGAAGGATTAAATTGATACAAAAACAAAAGGTTTATGATTGAATTGATATAAAAAAAATGTTTATGACTAAATTGACACATATGCAATAGGTTTAGCATTTTTCTGACACTTTTTCCAGAGTCATGCAGTCGCTTTGAAGATGCATTGAACGGGCGGTACATACTAGATTGAGGTACATGTTTCGGTCATGCTCTTGGTCGTGACAAGCATGACCGCAGGAAGTCCTGAAAGTTTTTCCGGGACCAATGTTCACTTACCGGATGAAATACGCTGATCACGCTTTTTTGACAACTGATGGGAATTTCTCTTGATGTGGTAGAGCAAAGTGAGTCTGGTTCGATATATACATTCATATTAACCATTTCATGTCATCCTGGTGATCCTGCCATAGAATCTGAAATTGTGAAAAAGGAGGTGAGCTCGTAACGAAACTGAGACATCAAATGGATTTGATCCACTAACTGGAATTACAGGAATCAGAGTCCATTTGGTATTTGTGCTAGTGTTATTACATACATGCAGTAGCTACTAAATAGGATCGTCTTCTTCTCTTAATCGTTGTGCGGCTCGCCTTGGGGTTTCTTTCCACTTTCCACTTCCCACTGATGGTCTTGGATGGACCTCCATTCCCCGACTGTCTCCAGCTCCTCCCCACATTTCCCTTCGTTCTTTGGCTTGAAAGAGTTGCGCTTGGAGAAGTCCACAAGAGATTCGGCCACGGTGATGGCCTTGGAAATATCTTGAGCACCCCGCCGATGGAGCGCGCTTCTTTCTCAGGGCTTCAAGCCATTCATGAAAGCAAAGAGAGCTTCGCAATCCCCAAGATCGGCGATCTCGTGCCTAAGCTGAGTGAACTCCTTCACATACTCCCGAACCGTTCCTGTTTCCCATACCATTCGCAAGGGCTAGTTCAGTTTTGAGTTCTTGAACGTCTAATTCCAATGTCTTGACCACGAATTCAAGGGCTTCATTATTCTCTTTCAAGGGGACCGTGACTTGATTCATGGCACTTGAGAACTCATCACGGAGGGTCTCTTTCACATCGTCGATCTGCTCCTTCAATTCCTCGAAGTCGATCCGCTCCTTCATTTCCTTGAATCCATTGTTAAATTGTGTCTTGAGTTTGAGCTCCTACGTGATACTCAATCCGCACGCTCAACGTTTATTAATGATCTGGAAAGGAAGAGAACATCCGTGGAGCATTCGACGGGAACAGCGCCAATCGTGAAGCATTAAATGAAGATGGTCAAATCTTCTGCGCATGGGTTTATGTGCATGCCTCAACGTCCATTTGTCTTCTTCCTCTTAAATGAATGCACGTGATGTGAATGCATGCCCATAGAGGAAGAAGTGAGCACCGCTGTCCTCTTTCTCTCTATTTCTGGTCAACTTTTATGGGCTTCCTTTGTCTTTTGTCGTTAAATGAAGAAAGCAAGAAGGCAGAATCCATGTTCATTTTTTTTGAGGCGGTGCATGATGGTCATGCGCACATGCCATCATTAATTGCACGAAGACTCGTTCGCTTATGAAGATGGGCGCCAATTGTCTCATTTCTACATCCATTCTCCTATAAAAGGAGGAGTAGAGGACGTAGAGAAACAAGCAAGCCGAGAAGAGAGCTCCAGAAGAGAGGCATGAGCTCGGAGATATTTGTGCGTAGCGAGAGAGTCCATCGAGTTGAGTTATTAAATATTATGGGTATTAGGTATATATTAGAGTTGAAAAACACTTAAGGGTGAGTGATTATAATCTTGTAATTTTTCGATTTATTAGCGAATTATTTGCTAGTTCTCCCTATGGATATAGGTTACGATATTTGGACCGAACTACGTAAATTTTTTGTGTCTTTTTATTATTCCTCATTTTATTTCTCTGTCGTTTTTACAGCTCCTAATTTAATTGCAAAGTTACGATCCGCTTTTGCCGCGTCACCGATCATACAACAATTGGTATCAGAGCTAAGACTTTGCAATTATGTCTAGAGCAAAAGTAGAAGTTGAGAAATTCAATGGGAGGAACAACTTTGAATTATAGAGCGTCAAGATGAAGGTGCTATTAACAACTCAAGTTTTAGCCAAGGCATTGGAGGGTAAGAATAAGTTACTCGAAACAATGAGAGATGGTGAAAAGGACGAGCTGATGGAGAAGGCAATGAGCATAATTCTATTGAATCTATCGGATGAAGTACTAATAAAGGTGGCCGAGGAGAAAGATGTTGCGGCGTTGTGGGCAAAACTTCAGGCCCTCTATATAACGAAAGGTTTGAACAATTGCTTATACATGCTGAAGAGGATGTTTCAGTTTCGATACCATGAAGGTATGTCCATTAGATCCTACTTAGATGAGTTTAATAAACTCATGATGGACTTGAAGAATGTAGGTAAGATTTTATACGATGAAGAACAAGGCATGATGCTGTTGGCGTCTCTACCAGAGTCATGGGAGCACTTTACTGATTCCTTGTTACAGGAGCGTACTACGATTACCTCTGAAGAGGTAAAATCTGCCTTGTTCTCAAATGAGTGGCAAAGAAAGTTGCGAGATGACAATCTAGCGCAAGACGTAGCGTGAGGACTGGTAGTTCAAGGTAGAGACCAACATCGGGGGTCCAGCAGTAGCAAAGGTAAAAGTAGATCAAAGTCGCGACATAGAAAATCCAAAGGTCGCATGAAGTGCTTTGAATGTCACGAGGAAGGGCACATACAAAGAAATTGTCCAAAGCTAAGAGATAAAGGCGGTGGCCAAAATGCCACAAACAATATGGCGAATGTTGCTGAGGAGAGTACCAGTGATGCCGAGGCCGTCCTATGCATATCTACAAATTCGTCAGGAGACGAATAGTTGCTAGATTTCGGATGTTCCTATCACATGACTTCTCATAGAAACTGGTTCACTACCTACCAGACTACAGATGGTGGTAGAGTTTTCACGGGGAATAATGTAGTTTGCAAGGTTGTGGGGATAGGGACAGTTCGGATCCAAATGCATGATGGCATAGAGCGGATGCTGACAGACATAAGGCATGTACCGGATCTCAAGAAGAACCTTATTTCTTTAGAGACACTCGATAATATCGGGTGCAGATACACTGTTGAAGGTGGAGTATTAAAGATCTCTCGAGGTGCCATAACAGTGATGAAAGGAAAGAAGGTAAATTCTCTCTATCATTTACTGGAAGAGACCGTGATTGAAGCTGCTGTAGTTTCATTAGGTGAGTCAGACTCAAATTTGACTCAGTTATGGCATATGCGATTAGGACACATGAGTGAGGCTGGAAAGACGATGTTGAGTGAAAGGGGATTGTTGAAAGGTCAGAAGATGGGGAAGCTGGACCTGTGTGAGCACTACATCTTTGGGAAGCAGCGTCGTGTTAAATTCGGTACAGTTGTGCATTGACCAAGCAACCGGTCGAATACATTCATTCAGACGTTTGGGGATCGTCTCTAGTTCCTTCAAAAGGAGGTGCTCGATATATACTGACATTTATCGACGATTATTTAAGGAAGGTATGGGTATACTTCCTAAAGCACAAATCCAAAGTGTTTGATTGGTTTAAGAATTTTAAGGCATTGATTGAGAAGCAGTCAGGTAAACAAATTAAGTGCATGAGAACCGATAACGGCATGGAGTTATGTGGCAAAGATTTTACCAAGTTTTGCCAAAATGAAGGGATTGTGAGACACCGCACAGTTCTCGGAACATCACAGCAAAATGGCATTGTAGAATGGAAGAATATAACTCTACTTGAGCGAGCTTAGTGTGTCACGCCCCGAATCCTATGGACGCGCAACTTTCCACTATGGTCATTGAGATGCGACGTTCTAGGACTCGTTACTGACCCTTCATTTTATTTTTTAACACGCATGCGGAAGCGATCACAACAATCCTCGGATAACAACAATAAATAGGGATAGTTAGGAAAACAAAATACAACAGTCGAACGACACTATGTTAATCTACATTTGATTAACCCTTGGGAACATTCTTACAAGCCCGTTTCGGGCGCTACCACAAAAAGCCAGCAAAAGACAAAGGCTATGGTTAATCTACTCCATCCAAAAAGTCGATCCTAAAAAGCCAACTTCTAGACACCCTGAACCAAACCAGGTGCATCAACAAACTAAGGACCTGAAAAAGGGATTAACAACAACAAATGAGACGAAAGTCTTAATAAGTTAACGGCCTAAATCCCGTTTAGGAGGTCAACTCGCACGGGAGTCTCTAAACAGGTAAAATAGAAACAATATTAAACAATTACAAACATCCTTACCTCGCCTTGGTATACTCATTGATGAAATGCATATGTCGCATACTCGAAACATTTAAATAAATTATCTATGCATCAGTGCATCTCAAGTGCGTGTGTCTCGATTATAAGACAGAATTCACTTGGGCACGTCCCATACCATGCATAGTAGTTTTTATCACATAATCAGGCACTATGCATCACACGTATCCAATTATTACGCCCCCTCGGGGCCATTATACATCAAGCGATATGCAGCAAGATAGCAGTCTACCGGTATAATCGGATTCTGTCCCCTCCCATCGGGCACGGCTACGTCAAACGATACACATGATGACGGTATTCTAATATGGCAACGTCAAATAATACACAGTAAGATGGTATCTCGTAAGGAGCATCGAGTCTGGCCTTGGGCCGCGACAAGGCATTTGGGGTATCGGCACTCCAAATAATCCCCAGACATCCGATAAATCAGGCAATGTCAAGCGATACACAGCGAGACGGTTTCGACGTGTGACCACACGAGCACACAAGCATTCCGGCCAATTATTATCTTTTCAATTAGCCCATGCATACATGAATCGTGTTCTCATCGATGTCATACAATAATACCAAATGGTCACACATGCAAATAGTCAATCAATTCTTACAAGTTTTGATGCCAAACACGTTTATTAATCACAAAGTATCACTAGCATTTCTTGGCATAATAATAAAATAGTTTAATTCCAAAATAAATCTCATCAATTTTCCTTAGAAACTTTTGTTCAAAACAATTTGTCAAATAAATCAATTTAATACGACGATTCACGACATAATCATCACTATTCAAGCTAGAAATCATAATTTGAGATTAAAGATTTTTCGAAATAATAATAAATAAATTTGGAATTTAATTATTTAATAATATCCAAAAATAATTTATTTTTTCCAAAATTCGAAATATTTTCTCGAATCAAAATCATTCAAATCATTTGCTAAAAAAGCCAACTCATACGGCGAAAACCAACATTGGCATCACAATTTGACGTTAGAAATTTTTCGAAAATAATAACATTTAATTTTTGAAAATTAATTATTTAATAATAAAATATTAACATTTAATCCAAAAATAATTTATGTAATAAAATAATCAATAACAATAAAAATAACTGATAACTTATTACCACATAATGATAGCCTATCACGATCTCTAGCGATAACTTATCACCCGACGATAACCTATCACCAAAGATTATCCAATAATCCAATATTAACTTAATCTAAACTTTAATTAAACTATCATAAGCAAATTTAACACCGTAAACGAGGAATTAGAGGTTAAGTTACACAACTAATGCCGACGAAGGCACGAGGACGACGGCGGCGATGAGGGCGGTCCGCGCTGTTCTCGAAATGCTCCGGGGAGTGGCGAACAGGCATGGCGAACGGACACGGCGAAGAAAAAACTGCTGTGGGGGTTGGTCGGGGCTGCTTGGGGGTTGTTCTGGGCGGAGCTGGTGGCTGGTGACGGTGTCTTGGTTGCTGGTGACGGTGTCTCGACAGCCATGACAGCGGTGGCGACGTCTAGGATGGCGGCGAGCGGAGCTGGGCAAGGACGAGCTCGGCTAGGTGAGCTGGGCTCGTGGCGGCGTGGTGGCGTCACAGGTGGCGGGGTGACTCCTGACGAGCTGGCTGGCGACTTGGCAGAGCCTGGCCGCAGTGGACACGGCAATTGGACGAGGTGGAGCTTGGCCGCGGCGGACGCTCGGGAGTAGCGAGCACATGGATTGAGCCACGAGACTCACGGCGGTGAGCTGTCGGGCTGGCTGGGTGAGGTGGGTGGTGGCGACGTGCGGCGGCGCTGGTTTCGATGAGCCGAATAGAAGCAGGAAGCAAGAGCGAAAGCCAGAAGCAGCGGCGTCGGGGGGAAAAAAATGAGGAAGAAGGAAGAAAGAGGGAAGGAAGAAAAGAGAAAAGAAAAGAAAAGAAAAAGAGAGAGGGGTAGGTGGGGCTGGTGTGTAACATCTTGAATTTCGACTTATTTCTGACATTAATGAAATTGATATTATTTCTCATTTCATTTTAGTAAGTCTCACACGTAGTTGATTACTCTCGGGATACTAACCGATGGGGAATGACTAACTAGGAAAATGATACGTGGACCGGAAACTCGATCGCGAATTGGACATCGATTTCGAGAAACGACGAGGAAATATTTTGGGCTAATGTGAGCCAATCTTAAGAAGGTGACGGATTTGATTTGGCTATCAACGTACGATTGGATCGCGGGTGATTCCGCACGATCGAGAGTACGCGTGGCAAACAAATCCCAAATTTAAACCGAATGATCGAGATCTCTAGAACTAGTGATAAATCCTCGCGTTCTCCTGGTAATCGAGACTGTCATGACTCGAGTAATCCTAGATTGATAAGCGTAACCCTTAAACAACTGCCCGTTAGTGAGAAACCTTAAAATTGAGATTAAGCGATTTTGATCGTAAAATTGGATCCGGACTTGGACGTCGAATTTCATGGACATACGCGATTATTTTGCGAGGACGACGTCGTATTATGTTGGCCAACCATATTAGGGATCATTGGAGCCGAAAAATGGAAATTCGGCCAGGAATTAGAAAATTACAATTTTACCCCTAGACCTATTATTGGTATTCCGAATTTTGGGAACATTTGGAGGGTATTTTGGGATTTATTTGGACACCATCAGCCCCTCCTATAATTCAAAATTGAAGGACAAGAGTGTCCCTCCATTATTGGACCAAATTTGATCTCAACCTTTGACCTAAGGGCAAGATGGGGATTTTGAATTTTGGGCCAACCACTCCACTAACTATATACTCTCACTCACTCTCTCTCTCTCTCTCTCTCTCTCTCTCCCTCATTTCTTCCCATTCAAGCCAGCCTCTCTCTCTCTCTCTCTCTTTCTCTCTCTCTCTCAATCTCGCCGGTTCTCCCTCTCTCTCGGCCGAGTGATTGCTGTTGCCTGTCGGTGCCATACGCCGCCGTGTCGCCGCCCCGCCTTGCCTCGCCTTGCACCACCATCATCATCCGCCTGTCACACTCTCTCCTCCCTTCACTCCGGCCACGTGAGGATCGTCGGATTAGCCCTTGGCGCGCTTGTCGCCACCGCATGCTACATGTCGCCGTCTACCGCCTTGCACCGCCATCCGTTCGTCTAGCCTCGGCCACCACCCTCACCTGATCGACTCTTCCTTTCCATTTTCCTCTTTAGCTGTGAGAGTTAGCTTGCCTTGGACCGTCGTCGATCGTCGCCCTAGATCACCGCCGCCGCTTGCCACCTTGCCCGCCGCCGAGAACCGATGACTAGCTGCCGTCCCCTGCCTGTCCAGCTTGCTTTTGGAGCCTAGATTAAGTTAGTATTATCCTCTAAACCCTAATTAGGCTAGTTATGCATTTCTAGACGGGATTAAGGTATTTTAGTGCTAGATTAGTGTAATTTAGGGGTAACTATGGTACCGATATTAGTGGCTGGTGTCATGGTAATTTTAGTGGACCATTATGCCGATTTAGAGGCGGATTAGAAGTTGAGAAAGTGCTGATTAGTGGCTGTCCACATTGGAGATCAATTTGATCAAGTTTGGACAAATTGGGGATTAAATTGTGTAATTGCCGGGAGTACCTAGATCGATCGATTATTGGCTGATTTGTATTTGAGTGTACTCAATTGTATATTGCCATGCTGCGTGTTTGTGTGGCCGAATAGTGCGGGGTGTGATTGGCCAATAATTGGTGTGAATTCTATTGCCCAAGTTTGTGAATTGTGTGTTGTGCCACATGGTATTAAATTGGCCATGTGAGCATGTTGATGCAGATTGATTAGGCAAGTTGGTTATGGCTTTGAGCACGTCATGATGTGATTTAGGCATGTTGAGATGCACATTGATTTGGCATTAAATGATTATGTGCCTCTGTAAAATTTGATGCTCATTGTACATCGCATTATTGCCCGAGTGTGAGAATTGCATGACCACGCATTTCGTATGCTGAGAATGGGCATGAGATGAAAGTTGTGCGAGTATGCGTGTCTGACATGAGCATGTGATCACCTAAAATGCCTTGATGCATTTTACGCAGGGTTAAGATAAAACTGATTGTGTGCATGTGTGATCACTAAAAGCCTTAATGCATCGTACGGGAGGTATTGAACCCATCCTGATGCATTTTACACGGGATGATGCCCTGTTCATTCGGAAGACGGCCAGCTTGATGCGTTTTACACTGGTTTTGGTCCATATAGAGATTGGTGTTGCACCTGATGCGTTTTACGCGAGCTAAAGACACTGGGCTTGATGCGTTTTATAAGGGTCAGACCTGATGCATTTTACGTGGGTTGAGCTCTAATTGAGAATTGAGCAGTGTACCGATGTGCATTATTGAGTCGAATCATGAGCATGACATATTAATAGCATAAGGGTGCAAGAGTGCATTGGCAGGTGTGCGAGTACGTATGACTCGATGACTCGTATACGAGACAGACACTATTGAGTATGAGCATGTGTATGGCGTACGTGTGACTAGATGTGTTCGCGTATGTGCCATGAATATTATTATTAATTGTCTAACCTATAGGGTCAGTGAGGTGATTGATCTAGGCCCGAGGGCCTAGGTCAATTGTTGTTTGTTGGTTGAACTGTTATGTGTATTGTTTGTCTGTCATGAAGTGCATGTTAGCCTAATTTATGTTTATGGGGTTTTACTTGCTGAGATTCATCTTACGGTTGTTAAAATCCAACTTTTCAGACCCCCGGCTCTGAGGATATCCGAGGTTCCACTGCGTTTTGGGATCCCGCACCAAATAGAGTGTGCGGTGACCGTGCACCTTGTAGGGAACGGGGATGCGTATGTTAGGTATCACTCTTTAGTATGGGTTGACGTGGGGGAGACGTATTACCAGACCCACGGGTGCGTAGCTTGGTGCTTTAGGGATCGCTTCGGAGAGCATGGATCTCTTCGGACTTTTGACGTCCCGTTTAATGAGATGGGGGAGGCGGATCCGCAAAGTGCCGATGGTGATATAGTGGACCCCGACGCCGCGATCAAGGAGAGTTCGAGTTTCGACAATGAACCTGTTGTCTGGGAGGTGAATGAGCCAGGTGTGATGGACGAGGAGTCGGTAGTTGTGGACCCATACCTAGAGCCGATGGATTTGGAGGATGAGCTAGAGCCTTTGGAGCTGGACCACGAGCAGGAGAATTAGCCTGAGAAGATGGATTCAAATGAGGAGCCGGCAGGAGCCAAGTCTGAGCTAGATTCCTTAGACTCCGATGTCGAGCTATCTGATAGCTCTTCTGAGTCCTCGGGATTTGACCCGGACTGGGTTCCGTAGAATTAGCCTTAGTCTCTGTTAGGTCGGGCCAGTACCTTTTTGACTGGAGCCCCACTTTAGTCTGTAGTTTGACCCCCAGGCCACTTACCTTTTTGATCCTAGTGGCCGTTGACCCGTTTTTGTTGGGTTGTTTGTATTTTCTGTAAATGGATACTGTATGTGTTTTCAATGGTAATGCCAAGTGTATATTTGTAAGTATGCTATTGTTAATTGTTGATTCTCGTTGTGGTGCTATCCTTGGTCACGATGATTTTGTACAGGTGAATTATTTATATTGCTTCTGCATGTGCAATGATCTCTGTGTTGGGTCGGCGACGCGTCCTGGGATGTCGCATTAATCCGATCTCGATTGGGATGCTTACGCGTCGTAGGGTTCGGGGCGTGACATGGTGGGGAGTGTTAGGCGCAAGGGGGGAGCTGGCGGGAAAAGAGAGAGAGAGAGAGAGAGAGAGAGAGAGAGAGAGAGAGAGAGAGAGAGGTCAAATCGCAATAATTGCGATCCAACGGCTACGATTCAAATCCAGAAATGATTCAACGGTCTCCGAAAAATCCCAATTAATAAATTTAGGATTTGGCCCACGAACACTAGATAAAACATACTACGAAGGAAGGCCTATTAGTCCAAATCCGCACTCGGTCAAAAATTCACTTTTCACCTAGCCCGGGCAATATTGAGGTGGGCTACAATAATATCAATACCGTCCAATTAAATTCATCACAAAACTCTGAAAATTCGACACTAAAGTTCGGGCTCTAAATAACGGCCAAATTCGATCAAATGTGATTTTAGTGAAATCTCTATTTTAAAAAAAAATAACCGGGAGTGATAAGATCCCGAGCGAGATTTTACTATAAGCACACTGACGAATTACATGTTTTATAAATCTCAAAAATGGGTCAAAATTCGGAATGTTAGATAGTGCATGCTTTTGCATGCAGGATTAAGTAAGGAATTTTGGGTCGAAGCAGTGAATATGGCCTGTTACCTGATTAATCGATCTCCATCATCTGTTATCGAGTAGAAAACTTCTGAGGAAGTATGGTAGGGGAAACTTGTTGATTACTCCGGATTATGAATATTTGAATGTCTAGCTTATACTTATGCGAGTGATGATAAACTTGAACTGAGGGCTAAAAAGTGCATATTTCTGGGTTATGCACAAGCGGTGAAAGGCTACTGGTTATGGTGCACTAATTCCAGATCACAAGGTTTTCTAATCAACAGAGACGTGATCTTTGACGAGATTGCAATACTTCAAAAGAGAAGCCTTGAGACTCAACTAGTAGAGCAAACGGATCATGGTGTCAGTAGCGAGGTGGAGCTTCAGGTGGAGCCTTCGGAGACCTCAGAGGTAATGGAGGAAGAGATTGCGGATAAGGCCACAGTTCTTGAAAACGGTGATACTGAACAATCAGTAGAGCCGCAGCATAATATAGCCACAGGCAGACAAAGAAGGCAAATCAAGCCGTCGGTACATTATGGTAATTCTGATATTGCTTATGCATTGATTGTAGGTGATGAGGTGGAGGCAGATGAGCCTTCGTCCTACTCTGAAGCAATGGCTAGTACTAAGTTGTCGCAGTGGTTAGAGGCTATAAGTGAAGAGATAGAATCCCTCTATCGGAATTAGACATGGGAACTTGTCAAAGTACCTAAAAATCAGAAAATTGTCAGGTGAAAATGGGTTTACAAGCGGAAGGAAGGCATTCCTGGTGTCAAGGCAGTAAGATACAAGGTTAAACTTGTTGCAAAGGGGCATATTCAGCGAGAGGGCATTGATTACGATGAAGTGTTCTCTCCTGTGGTAAGACATACTTCTATTCGTGTATTACTTGCCTTAGTTGCTGCATAGGATCTCAAGCTGGAGTAGGTAGATGTGAAAATGGCATTTCTTCACGAAGAGTTGGAGGAATGAATTTACATGAGGCAGCCAGAGGGATTTGCTATTCCGGATAAGGAAGACCATGTTTGCTTATTAAAGAAATCTTTGTATGGGCTGAAACAGTCTCCTAAACAATGGTACAAACGTTTTGATTCTTTCATGGCTAGTCAAGATTATTCGAAAAGTTAGTTTGATTTATCTATTATTATATGTTGATAACATGTTAATAACAGCTAAACATATGTCTGATATTGATGTGTTAAAGCGGCAGTTGAGTGATGAGTTCGAAATGACAGATTTAGGTGCTGCTAAGAAAATATTGGATATGAAGATTTTGTGTGACAGGATTGCAGGGATGTTACGTCTATCCCAAAAGAAATATATTGAGAAGATCGTGGCACTTTTTAACATGTAGTCGGTAAAATCTGTAAGTACACTTTTAGCTGCACACTTTAAACTTTTTAATAAGTTATCACCGCATACTGAGGAGGAGGAGGAGGAGCATATGTCATGTGTTCTTTATTCTAGTGCAGTGGGTAGTATTATGTATGCTATGATAAGCACTAGGCTTGATATTTCACAAGCTGTTAGTGTTGTCAGCCGTTACGTGAAGTGCCCAGGTAAGGCACATTAGGAAGCTGTGAAATGGATCCTCAGATATTTAAAGGGACAGCAGATATTGGTATTATGTACCGGAGGAACGACAATGGTAGTAAGACCACAGGATATGTGGATTGGGATTATGTCGGTAACTTGGATGACTGTAAATCATTAGCGAGGTACTTGTTTACGCTGGCAGGTGGTGCAATAAGTTGGAAGGTGTCCTTACAGGATAATGATGCCTTGTTTTCAACAGAGGCAGAGTATATGGCATTAACCTTTGTGGTGAAAGAAGCGCTATGGCTAAGAGGCATGCTCTTGGACCTTGGATTGGAGCTGAAAAGTGTCACTATACATTGTGACAATTAAGATGCGACATATTTAGCCTATAATCCGATATATCACGAGTGAATGAAGCATATCGATATCAGGTACCATTTTATCCGAGATGTCATAGCAAAAGGCAAGATTGTTGTGAATAAAATAGTAATAGCTGAGAACTTGATAGACATGATGACGAAGCTTATTTCTTTGGCGAAGCTCGAGCTCTGCTTGAGCTCGATTGACATCTGCAGAAAATAAGTGCCCGTCGAGGCGTTGGGAGAGCTGGCATGAAAAATGAGTATTATGATTTGGCTATAAATATCGAGCCAAGATGAAGAATTGTTAAATTGTGTCTTGAATTTGAATCTGTACACTATGCTCAATCCGCACACTCAATGTTTATTAATACTCTGCAAAGGAAAAGAACATCCGTGGAGCATTCAACGAGAACAGCGCCAATCGTGGAGCATTAAATGAAGATGAACAAATCTTCTGCACATGGGTTTATGTGCATGCCTCAACGTCCATTTTTCTTCTTCCTCTTAAATGAATGCACATGATGTGAATGCATGCCCATAGAGGAAGAAGTGAGCGCCGCTGTCCTCTTTCTCTGTAATT
The DNA here is from genome assembly GCA_024500025.1 of Syzygium aromaticum. Lineage (NCBI taxonomy): Eukaryota > Viridiplantae > Streptophyta > Magnoliopsida > Myrtales > Myrtaceae > Syzygium > Syzygium aromaticum. Next base: position 8,775,378 of record CM044895.1, read on the forward strand.
TTTGGTCAACTGTTGTGGGCTTCCTTTGTCTTTTGGTTTTAAATGAAGAAAGAAAGAAGGCAGAAGCCATGTTCATTTTTCTTGTGGTGGTGCATGATGGTCATGCTCACATGCCATCAGTAATTGCACGAAGACGCATTGGCTTCCGAAGATGGGCGCCATTTGTCTCATTTCTACATCCATTCTCCTACAAAAGGGGGAGCAGAGGACGTAGAGAAGAAAGCAAGCCGGGAAGAGAGCTCCGGAAGAGAGGCGTGAGCTCGGAGATATTTGTGCGCAGAGAGTGAGAGAGTCCATTGAGTTGAGTTATTAAATATTATGAGTATTGGATATATATTAGGGCTGAGAAACATGTGAACATGAGTGATTGTAATCCTATAATTTTTTGATTTATTAGTGAATTATTTGCCGGTTCTCCCCGTAGACGTAGGTTCTGATATTCGGATCGAATCACGTAAATTTTTTGTGTCTTTTTATTGTTCCTCATTTAATTTCTCTATCGTTTCTACAGCTCCCTATTTAATTGCAAAGTTACGATTCGCTTCCGCTGCATCGCCAATTATATAACACCCATCCTTCAAATAAGTTACAGCCACTATCACCTTGTTGAGCTTTTCCTCAAAGGCGGACATGAGATCTTTCAAGCTAGCCATCTTAGCATTTTCGTGGTGGATGAAAGCCATGGCACTGTGTATTCTTTAGCGAAAGGCGAATGAATAGTTTGCTCTATACCCTATACCCTCCAAGCGGCTGCGTGATCTTCGATGTGGGGCTCAGATCAACAATAGAAAAACCACTTCTCATTCACTGTCCGGGCCTCTTGGAATTGCAACGTTCAGGCCTCTAGTCCTTGTCCACGCATCTGTATGTGCAAATTCCAATATCATCGAACGGCCCAAGATCCTTTTGCTTGGGAAATCATATATAGGAGGATGTTAAATCTTGTCCAGGTTCTATATGATTTCCTCGGAAAATCGTGAGGCAAGGACGAAGGACACTCCATCCACAAACCATACATGCCGATGATGACTTTTCGAGAAGAAATAAAACTCCATCTTCACTGTTTCAGTGTTTTGTGATTAACTTGTTACATCATATGTTTGCGCGCGCTAGAGATAGACAGCTGGCTGGGTGCTAAAGATCATTGTTCTTTTTTAAACATGTAAGACTTCATTACCAAAAGCAAAAAACTTGCGGTGTAATTTCCCTTTCAAACATTTCGATTTAATACAAGCAATTAGGATGCATAAAAAGTTTTGAGTATAGAACAGCAAACTACTCAAATTAAGCACCTCGAAGTAATTAACTGCCGTAATTACTTGAATTCGAACATTATGTAGCCGGACACAGAATGAAATTTGATTAACCTACAACCAGTCTGACCGGAAAATCTCAAATGGTTGCGAGTAAAAGAACCATCCGTAAAGTGTTTGGTGAAGGCAACAAAGTTTCACTAGCCGACATGGAACAACTTCATTTCCATGTGATGCGCAATCTTTATTAGCCCTCCGGCATCACACACAAACGCCACAATGATCATGCGCTCATTCTAAGCCCTCCTCAAAGAAGGAAGAGACGAGTACTACAGCGAAGTCTGCGAGAACAAGGGACATCCTCGATCTGTGGATTTACTATTGTGCTCCTCGTGAATATAAAGCTCACATTAGTTGCATATGTCCTGAAGTCTGGCCATGTCTTCCTGAAGCATTGGCTAATGGAAATGTGGTGCTGTTGAAGGTAGTCAATTCATCCAGCGCATCTTCGATCACATCTTTCCTTACATGGTTCACTCATGGATAAATTGCAGAAATTTGGCCCTCAATTAAGGGAAATTTCGGATTCCAAACTGGCTTGGTTACCAGAAGAGGGCAACATCTAGTCCGCCACCAAATGCTAGTGAAAACTTATTTGAAGAAGGTTGAAATGAGCAGGAGGCCGACATTTTCCCCTCATTTCTTCTGGTCTTTTGTGCTCTGTTTCGGCTATTAAGATTTGCATCCTGCTTCATCTCTTTCTATCTCTATGTTTGCGAAAATAGTCATCGTGAATGTACCATCTCACTCTTATCCTGTCCTTAGCGTGAAATCAACTCGTCTCATTGGCCGACTGGTTCCATGAATTTTCTGTCTGATCATCTTGAGGAATTAGCATCGTGTTCATCTGTATGTGCGGTGTTTTCACTGAAAGGATCACTCCGACAATATCAGCTAACTTAAAAAGTATGGATTAGGCTCAATTGGTGAACTCGTCTGTGTAACCCAGAATAGAAAAGAAAGGAAAGAGGTAAACTTATCTGTCTTTCGCAACCAAGTTAAAAGAGGCTCACTGCATACATTATAAAATTTATTACTTATCCGGACAGAGCAGATCAAAGAAACATAGTATGCTACCAATGATTCTTCTATTAGTTGAAGCGTATAAGTTGCTGTTGTTCCTCCTTGTTGAAGACTCATAGAACACAAGTTGCTTGGAGTAGCACATCTTGAATCCAATTAAATCAGGACTGGCCATCGGCGGACACTTCTGTGCATATAAAATTCAAAGCGTATCACAAAGCTAGTCCAGATTGGTCCAAATGATAAACAATGAGAAAATGCTTGGAGCTAGACTTTCCTCCTAGCAGTGGTCCCTATGTCTAGAATGATTTAGGATGAGTTTTAAGCTAACTAATCCATGGTCAACCAGTGTTGGTCACGTAAAAATCAAAGTAAGTGTATTATATATTTTTATCAATAGGCCCAAAGCAACTATAGCATTTGATAAGATGAATCCACCCAAGAGTATGAATTTTGTACCAGCTAATACCTAGATCAACTCTGTTACGCTCCGAACCTGAACGAGCACGCAACATCCCTCCGGGGTCGTCAAGCATGCGACATCCCAAGACTTATCACCGACCCAACTTAACTCAAACGAGGAACGCAAGCGGAAGCAAATTCGAACTCACCAAACAACATACAATGAAATAGGGTAGTAGAGAGAGACGAACGATACACATCAACAAACCGTTTTTTTAAGAACATAATGTTACTTACAAACGGCACAAGGTACAAGCATTACTAGAGGCCACTATCGACGAATCACGCACAACAAAAACGATCGGGTGGTTAGCAAGCTTAACTCATCTACAAAAAAGGGCACTCAAAAGACGGGGTAACTTGACTTATTCTCAATCCCCGTAGTACCTTGACAGCGTCTCCGGATCAATCATGGTCACCGATCTGAAATGGTTATATTACAACAATAAGAATAAATCTCAATAAGCAATTACCTAAGCCTCGCTTAGGCTAAAGCGTATCTCCAAACAATTCTAAACATGCAATTCGAACAATCGACGTGCCATAAACAATCACAGGCGTCCTTTTCTCGCCTCGGCACATACACAAGCCCAACACGTTGGAATATCGGCATAACATGGCCAATTGCTTATCAAACAAGTACTCTTCAAATCATGGCATAATCATAAGAAACATACTCAATATTTCGGATTTCGAGCATCCACCAATGCATAGCATACGTTCACATGTATCTAGGTTATTAACAGCCCCTTGGGCCATTGAATTGCTGCCGGTCTTCTAGCGTCACCAAGCATCATCTCGCTACATCGGCGACAGCAACATTGGGGATCGAACACTCCCCGGCAAGCCGGGTACCCAAAGGCATTTCACTTAGGAGCATTGATCCGGCCTCCACCGCTATTGGCATAATCTGGGATCGAACACCCCCTGGTAATCCCGGGTACCAGATGGCATCCGAACTCCCGCCGAGCTTCGTCTAGAACTCCCACCTAGAAGGAATGTGACGTGATCATGCACACACATTATCCACTCAATGCCAATTTTTATTAATGAAAATTGGTCACATGCCAACCGAATATTTACTAGGCCAATAAAATGTCACACTTTTCATTGACAACCCCACCTTTGAATAATTGCCCAAAAATGAGAGAATCGAGTATACACATAAATGGGTGATTCCGGGCAATTCTAGGCAGTAACACAGTCATCGAATTTCCTTAAACAAAATAGTAAATCAATTCCAAAAATTATGAAATTTGGATATATTGTACAAAACATCTGGATAAACATTTTTCACAAGACACGAAATCTATTTCTGACTGTAAATGCCTCGTTTTGAAACTCAAAGTCAGATAGAACCCGGTTCGCTTGGACAGTCCCTCAAACCATAAAAAATACAACTCATTCAATACCCAAATCACTTTGGAAAGCTGTAAAATTTTTATATGTCATAGACATGGATGTTCTCAACAATTTTTGTGAAGAAAGTTTGTTGAAAAGAGGTGTAGAAAAATTTATAGAAAATCAGAAAAACAAGAAGGTCGGGTGAACAGTAAATCCGCCAGACTGAATTCGGTCCAAAAATGGACTTACGAATAGCCCTAAATGATCTCCAAAAATTTCAAATTTAATATATGTCATATTTCAAGATATTTTGAACAACTTTCATGAAGAACACTTCCTCAAATTCGGCCTACACGAGTCATAAAAAAACATCAAAATCTAGTGACGCAACAACAACCTTACCAAAAATTAACCAACAAGCACCACCAAGCAAACCAAGCACAATCAGCCACTAAACCAACTATCCACAGTCTTTAAACCATCCCTAACATGTCTATTAGTCAACCCTTAGCCTGGTCAAGAGTTAGGAAGCCACTTACTTGGAAAAACCCAAGCAAACCGAGCAAGAAATGATAGAAATGGTGGTGTGGTGGGTAGCACGGTCTTCGACGGTGAGCAGCGGTTTCCGGTGACCTAGATGGCGGCTGCGGGCCAGAAGAAGCAAGAAGCAGAAAAAGAAGTAGCAATAGGAGTAGCAAACCAGTAAGAAGGAAAAGAAAACAGAAGAAGAAGAAAAAGAAGAAAGGAGGAGGAGTCAGTCACATGAGGGAGAGAGAAAGAGAAAGAGTGATGGGGGAGAGCGAGAAAGACATTATGAAAGAGAGAGAGAGAAGGGGCACAAACTAGGTCTTAGCCCTCTTAAGTATGATCTAAGAGCCACAATTCTATATTGTTGGTCAAGTCAAGATCCAAAGGCTCCCATTAATCCCAATTCTAAATTTAAATAAAAGGATAAAATGCACAAAAAGGATTCAAATAAAGAGGAAGGTATACTGGCCTCAATCTGCACCCGGTCTAAATTTTACTTTCCGACAAATTCGGGAAATCTCGAGGTTGGCCACACTTATTTTGACATCGTCTAATTGATTTCATTATGAAACTTCGAGAAATTTGACACTCAATTTTAGGCTTTAAATAATGGTCAAATTCGATTAAACGCGACTTCAGCGAATCTCAAAATTAACGTGTGGCTTTTAGGAGTTACGCGTATCTACTCATGGCCAATTTGAAATCGAGCCACATCCAAATTTTACTCGAGCCAGGACGACCTCGGTCGAACCATGGTTAAGTTCTTAGGTCCACGTAATCAATTTCCAATTAGCCTTTCCCTAACGATCAATAACCCAAAAGTGATTAGTTCTGAATGAGATTATGCTACAAGCGTGTTGATGAAGTACACATTTTATAAATCCAAAAAATGGGTCGAAATTCAGAATGTCACAACTCTTCCTCTTTATAAAAATTTCGTCCTAGAAATTTACATCCCAATCCAGCTACTCAAACAATTGGGGGGATTGATATTGCATCAATTCTTCATTTTTCTATGTCGCATCTTCAATTCCATCATGCTCCCAAATCACTTTGACTATCGGAATTGTCTTGTTTTGCAACACTCGTTCCATTCTGTCGTCGATCCTCACTGGTCTTTCCATGTATGACACTCTACCATCTACGTTTATTTCTTCGTAATTCAGCATGTGAGTCGGATCTAGTTCATGTTTCCTTAGCATAGACACATGGAATACATTGTGAACTTAAGACAAATTTGACGGCAGCGCGAGACGATAGGCCAAAGTTCTTATGCTCTCTAAGACTTCGAATGGACCCACGTACCTCGGGCTCAACTTTTCTTTCTTGCCAAACTGTTTAAAGAAAATGTGATCCCCCACTTGAAATTCCAAAGGCCTATGTCTCCAGTTTGCATAATTCTTTTAGCGGCTTTGAGCAGTCTTAAGTCTGTCCCGAATTACCTTGACTGCCTCGACTAACTGCTGAACTAACTCTGGACCCGTGATGCTCCTCTCACCAACTTCATCCAACACACTGGTGTTCTGCAAACTCTGCCTTATAGCACTTTAAGCGGTGCCATTTTGATACTTTGCTGGTGGCTATTATTGTAGGCAAACTCAAGTAAATGCAATTGTTCTTCCCAACTACCCTTAAAATCCAACACACATGCTCGCAGCATGTCTTCCAAAGTCTGAATTGTTCTTTTAGACTAGCCATCCGTCTGCAAATGATAGGCCGTGCTAAACCATAACTTCGTTCCTAATGCCGTGTGAAGACTATTCCAAAAAGCGGCAGTAAACTTAGGATCACAATTTGAAGTAATCGGCACTGGTACTCCATTAAGACAGACTATATGTTGCACGTATGTCTCGGCATACCTTTCTAAAGCGAAGTCCTTTCGCATTGGCGGAAAATGTGCCGACTTTGTCAATCGATCAACTACCACCCAAATCGAATCATGACCCCTCTGACTCATTGGTAATCCCATTATAAAGTCCATTGTGACATGTTCCCTTTTCCACTTAGGAATTTCCAATGGCGGCAACATTCCATCCGGCTTGCAATGTTGCGCCTTCACTTGTTGCCATGTTAAACACTTAGTCACATGCTTGGCTACATCCACTTTCGTGCTATTTCACCAATAATGCTGTCATAAGTTTTGATACATTTTCATACTACTCGGGTGAATATTGTATTTGCTATGGTGAGCTTCTGATTAAATCTCCTCTTTAAGTTCTGCATTACATGGCACACAAAACCGTGAAACTTCAAAATGCCATCTTCGGACACCTGGAAGTCTGGTTTCCATTTGGTGACATCCATTTTCAAAATCTTCTGAATCTCCGAGTCCGTCGATTGTAAAGTCTTAGTCTTAGTCTGGATTTCCGGTTCAATCCTCAATGTGGCAAGTAGACTTAAGACACGACTCACTTCAAATTTAAACTTCGAATCCCGAACTCCCTCTAACAGAGTCTATTTCTTGACCATCATATGCGCGATGCTCGATTTTCGACTTAGTGTATGCGCTACTTTATTAGCCTTTCCGGAGTGATACAAAATATCGTAGTCATAATTCTTAAGGAGTTGTATTCAACAACGCTGTCTCATGTTCAATTCCTTTTGGGAAAACAAATATCTTGAACTTTGATGGTCCGTATAAATCTGAAACTTCTCCTTACACAAGTAATGTCTCCAAATCTTAAGAGTGAAGATAATCACGGCCAATTCTAAGTCGTGCGTTAGATAATTCAGCTTGTGCAGAATCAATTGTCGTGATGTGTATGTCACCACTCTTTTGTGTTGCATTAACATGTATCGTAGTCCTTTTAGGGATGTATCACTGTAGATTTCATATCCTCCGGGACCTGACGGTATTGTCAATACTGGTGCAGTTATCAACCTCTGTTTTAACTCTTGGAAGTTTCTTTCGCACTTATCCGTCTATTCAAACCTCGTTTATTTTTTTAGTAAACATGTCAACGGTGTTGCTAACACCGAAAATCTTTCCACAAAGCGTCTGCAATATCCTGCTAGACCCAAGAAGCTCCGAACCTCAGTTACCGTTGTCGATCTCAGCCAGTTTGTGACGGCTTCAATTTTTGTTGCATCCACTGAAATTCCTTTCTCGGATATCACATATCGTAAAAATGCCACTCGATGAAGCCATAATTCGTACTTGCTGAAGTTGGTGTAGAGTGCATGTTCCCTTAAAGTTTGTAGAACTTTTTCCAAGTGTAACTTATGCTCGGCGGAGCTCTTTGAGTACACCAAGATCTCGTCTATGAATACGATTACAAAATGATATATAAATTCTTTGAATACCTGATTCATTAAATTCATAAAGGCGGTAGGGGCGATAGTCAATCTGAATGGCATCACTGTAAACTCATAGTGCCCATACCTCGTTCTAAATGTCGTTTTTGATATATCCTTCTTTTTAATCCTCAGTTGGTGGTAACCCGTCCTCAAGTCCATCTTAGAAAACATCGATACTCCTTGCAACTGATCAAATAGGTCATCTATCTTTGGTAACGGGTACTTATTCTTAACGGTTACCTGATTCAACTGTCTGTAGTCAATGCACAGTCTCAATGTCCCATCCTTCTTCCTCACGAATTAAACTGGCGCTTCCCATGGAGATGCACTTGGGCGAATAAAGCCTTTATCCAATAATTCCTGCATCTAAACTTTCAATTCTTTCAATTTTGACAATAACATTCTATAGGGCGCTTTCGAGATCGGTTTCGTATCGGGGGTCAACTTAACCACAAACTCCACTTCTCTTTCGGGTGGCAATCGCGGCAATTCCTAAGGAAAGACATCGGGAAAATCACACACCACGGCTATATCCTCTAGCCTCGGTTTCTTAATCCACGAATCAACCACAGTCGCTATGTAACCTTGACATCTTTTATTCAACAACTTAGTTACCTCAAGTAACGAATCCAAGGGATCGAGATTCCTTCTTGGCTTCCCATAAATTCATACGTAGAGTGACCAATCGGATTAAATTAGATGACCCTACTATTACAATCCATAACAGCCCTCTGTCTAACCAGCCAATCCATATCAATAATGATATCAAAATCAAACATAGACAAGATAGCCAAATTAATTAATTCCTCCCTACCACCAATAATAATTTTACAATCTGAACATCCTAACGAGATTAGCACCTTATCCATAAGAGGGGTGGTAACACACAAATTTACTCCTAACGGTTTTGGCTCAATACCAGTCAATTCAACAAACTGCTCAGACACATATGAATGCGACTCTCCAAGATCAAATAAGGCATAAGCAGCATGATCACATAAAGAGACCGTACCCGTGATCACGCCAAGCGCATCTTCCGCCTCTTTGCAAGCCATTACATAAATCCTTCCTTGGGCTGGAGGTTTATCCTGATTGTTTTACGGGGCAATTCCCACTTGATGTCCCAACCTTGGTTGTTGTTGATACACCGGCGGCCTAGCTTGTCGATTTGGGCAATTCTTCACTTGGTGACCTTGTTGGCCACATCCGAAACATGCCCCAGTCTGGCTCGGGCAAGGGCTATTCCTATGCCTCCTTCCACATAATCGACAGGCAGTATTAGAATAGTAGTTCTGCTTCCCAATATTTTTCCTAACAGGAGGGACAAACTGCCTATTTCCAGTCATAGGCCTCTTTCCAAAGTTGTGGTTGTCCCTAGCCAGTGCGTACCTTGATCCAGATGCAACAGCTCTTTCATTCACATCCCGCTCAATCATCTGAGCCCCCTCATACAACTCATTATTATCCCTTAGGTTCAAGAGTATAAGCTAGTTGTGGAGTTCCGACTTCAGACCGTCCCGAAACCTTCTCGTCCTATTCAGAGGGTCCTCCACCATCCTTGGTGCAAATTTAGACAACCTTGAGAACTCAGCTTCATATTGATTTACAGTCATCTGATTTTGGCAAAGCCGTAGAAACTCTGCTATCTTCTGCTCCCGTGCTGTCTTAGAAAAGTACTTCCCATTGAAGGTTTTAGCAATGGCAGTCCAGTTTGGAACCATGCCTATAGGAAAAACCCTACCTTGGGTGTCCTCCCACCAGTCATTTGCCACACCCTAAAGCTAATACATAGCTAGGGTGACCTTCTCCTCTTCCGTGCACTCCAGCAGTGCAAAGGCCTTTTCTAGTTCCTTAACCTAGAGGATAGTGGCTTCGGGATCACCTTTTTCGTCGAACGTGGACGGCTTAATCTTCAAAACCTGTTTTTCTAGTTGATGCATTTGACGATTTCCATTTCCATTCCCATTATGACCATCATTGTTTCCATTAGCCCTTTTAGCAGCAACAATAACGGCCTCAGCAGTAGCAGCGACAGTGGTAGCTTGACCTTGAGTCTGTCTACCTATTAAAGTTCCAACCTCTGCAAGTACCCTTAAAATTCCGTCCACTCTGGGATCCTCCATAGCTCTAGCTCGTGCACCTGTTCGGTCCATTGTCCCCCTTCCTCGGCTGCTCATTCTCATAGGTTTCTCTCACCAAACACCTAAACTTGCTATAATTTCGTCCAAGAATTAGAGACCTAAGTCATCTACTCAAGTCTAGCAGTTCAAGGTAGTAAATCACAATAATGAGCATAGGACAAGCAGTCACCAAAACAAGCATTAATAGTATATAAGGAGTAGGATTCTCGATCTTACCCTACTCCTTCCAATGCCGACAATTACGAATATTACCAAGCAAGCCTTTAGCAATCACAAGCACATATTCATAGGACATGCATTAAGCATTCTAAACTTGTGATCAAATAGGTCTCCCTAATTAACTTCCCCAAAGTCATCGTCCTTATCATCTAGGTCTCGATCAACTTGAATCTAGCTAACCTTTCTCTAATACCAAATCAACGGAGATATCACACCCCGAACCCGAACAAGCATGCAACATCCCTCCGGGGTCGTCAAGCATGTGACATCCCAGAACTTGTCGCCAACCCAACTTAACTCAAAAGAGGAATGCAAGCAGAAGCAAATTTGAACTCACCATACAGCATACAATGAAATTGGGTAGTAGAAAGAGACGAATGATAAACATCAACAAATCACATTTTTAAGAACATAATGTTACTTACAAACGGCACAATGTACAAGCTTTACTAGAGGCCACTATCGATGAACCACGCACAACAAAAAGGATTGGGTAGTTGATAAGTTTAACTCTTCTACAAAAAGAGGCACTCAAAAGATGGGGTAACTTGACCTATTCTTAATCCCCATAATATCTTGGCAGCGTCTCTGGATCAATCATGGTCGTGGGTCTGAAATGCTTATAAATGATGAGAATAAATCTCAATAAACAACTACCTAAGCATCGCTTAGGCTAAAGCTTACCTCCGAACAATTCTAAACATGCAATTCGAACAATCGACGCACCATAAACCATCACAGGCATCCTTACCTCGCCTCGGCACATATACAAGCCCTGCACATTGGAATATCGCCATAACATGGCCAATTGCTCATCAAACAAGCACTCTTCAAATCATGGCATAATCATAAGAAACATACTCAATATTCCAGATTTCGAGCATCCACCAATGCATAACATATGTTCACATGTATCTAGGTTATTAACAACCCCTTGGGCCATCGAACTCCCACCAGTCTTCTGGTGTAACCAGGCATCATCCCGCTACGTCGACGATGACAACGTTGGAGATCGAACACCCCCTAGCAAGCCGGGTACCCAACGGCATTTCACTTAAGAGCATCAATTTGGCCTCCACCGCTATTGGTATCGTCTGAGATCGAACACCCTCTGGCAACCCCGGGTACCAGACGGCATCCGAACTCCTACCGGGTATCGTCTAGAACTTCCACCTAGATAAAACGTGATGTGATCATGCACACACATTATCCACTCAATGCCAATTTTTATCTATGAGAATCGGTCGCATGCCAATTGAATACTTTCTCGGCCAATAAAATGCCACACTTTTCATTGATAACCCCACCTATGAATAATTGCCTGAAAATGAGAAAACCGAGTATACACATAAATGGGTGATTCCGAGCAATTCTAGGTAGTAACACAGTCGTCGAATTTCCTTAAAAAAATAGTAAATCAACTCCAAAAATTTTGAAATTTGGATATTGTACAAAACATCTTGATAAACATTTTTCATGAAGGACATAAAATCCATTTCTGATTGTAAACGCCTCGTTTTGACACTCAAAGCCGGACAGAACCCAGTTCGCTTGGACAGCCCCTTAGACCATAAAAAATACAACTCATTCAGTACCCAAATTACTTTGGAAAGCTTTGAAAATTTTTATATGTCTTAGATACGAATGTTCTCAACAAATTTTGTGAAGAAAGTTTGTTGAAAAGAGGTTTGGAAAAATTTATAGAAAATCGGAAAAACAAGAAGGTCGGGTGAATAGTAAATTCGCCAGACTGAATTTGGTCCAAAAATGGACTTACGAATGGCCATAAATAATCTTCGAAAATTTCAAATTTAATATATGTCATACTTCAAGATGTTATGAGCAACTTTCATGAGAACACTTCTTCAAATTCGGCCCACACAAATCATAGAAAAATAGCAAAATCTAACGATGCAGCAACCTTACTGGAAATCAACCAACAAGCATCACCAAGCAAACCAAGCACAACAGCTACTAAACCAACTATCCACAGCCCTTAAACCATTCCTAACATGTCCATTAGTCACCCCTTAGCTTAGTCAAGAGATAGGAAGCCACTTACTTGGAAAAACCCAAGCAAATCGAGCAAGAAATGAAAGAAATGGTGGTGTCGTGGGCAGCATAGTCTCCGGCGGTGAGCAGCGGTTTTCGGTGACCTGGATGGCGGCTGCGGGTCAGGCGTGTAGCCAGAAGAAGCCAAGAAGCAGAAAAAGAAGCAACAACAGGAGCAGCGAACCAGCAAGAAGGAAAAGAAAACAGAAGAAGAAGAAGAAGAAGAAGAAGAATAAGAACAAAGGAGGAGGAGTCGGTCACGTGAGGAAGAGAGAAAGAGAAAGAGTGAAGGGAGAGAGAGAGAAAGACATTATGAAAAGAGAGAGAGAGAAGGGTACAAACTAGGTCCTAACCCTCTCAAGTGTGATCTAAGGGCCACAATTCCATATTATGGGTCAAGCCAAGATCCAAAGGCTCACGTTAATCCCAATTCTAAATTTAAATAAAAGGATAAAATACATAAAAAGGATTTAAATAAAGAGGAAGGTATACTGGCCTAAATTCGCAGCCGGTCCAAATTTCACTTTCCGACAAATCTGGGCAATATCGAGGTTAGCCACACTTATTTTGACATTGTCCAATTGATTTCACCACGAAACTCTGAGAAATTCGACACTAAAGTTCGGGTTCTAAAGAATGGCCAAATTCGATCCAACGCGATTTCAGCGAATCTCAAAATTAACGGGTGGTTTTTAGGAGTTATGCGTATCGACTCGTGGTCGATTTGAAATCGAGCCACATCTAAGTTTTACTCAAGCCAGAATGACCTCGGTCGAACCATGGTCAAATTCTTAGGTCCACGTAATCAATTTCCAATTAGCCTTTCCCTAACGGTCAATAATCTGAAAGTGATCAGTTCTGAGTGAGATTATACTACAAGCATGTTGATGAAATACACATTTTATAAATCTAAAAAATGGGTCGAAATTCAGAATGCCACAAACTCGCTAATGGAGGAAGTTTCAAGTCAAAAATAGCCCTCGTATCCCACACGTCTACCCAACAACAATATAGACTATATGGTCTTATTTTAATTGACAGTTGCGTTGCGGTATGGAAGAAATGACATCCGCTTTTGCTGGTGAAAATGAATGGACGCACGAAGTAGATTCATGTGGGATAAAGCTGCTGGTAATTATGAAGAGTAAATACACTCACATTCGTAGGAATACCTTTTACTTACTTTCTTCTGTCGTCGACATAAATGATAATGGAAAGAGATTAGAAAAGCTTCTTCCCAAAGGGATCTTCGGATAAGCTCATTTTCTTAAGAGAAGGGGATAATTCTCTTGATTATAAGAAAATGTATGATATCTCTCTTGGCATAGCTAGGGGGATAGAGTATCTACGTTAGGGATGTTTTATACAAACTCTACACTTCGATGTCAAGTCTCACAACATTCTCTTAAGTTGGAGTTTCACTCTCAAAGTTTTTGACTCTGGACTTGCAAGACTTGATTCCATCGATCGTCGCATATTATTGTTTACTATAGCTAGCAAAACCTTGGGATATATGGTACATGAGCTATTCTTTAAGTACATTGTGACATTTCTTATAAAGCTGATGTTTGTAGTTTTGGGATGTTTGATGGAAATGGCCAGTAGATGGGAAAATGTAAATACAAATGCAGAGGGTTCAAGTCATTTTTATTGTCCTTGGTGGATTTATGATTAACTCGATAAAGAAAAGGAGGTTGAAATGGTAGATGTAATAGAAGAGGAAAGAGAGACTATTAGGAAAATGATAATTGTTTGTGCATATAATTGAGCCCCAATAATCAATCATTGATGAGCCAGGTCCTTAACATACTATAAAAGGAGATTGATAAACAACTTCCCCCAAAACCACTTTTTTATCCAATAGGGATGCTAGTTGATGATGCTGTGACCGTGAGAGCTTGAGACATTCTAATCTTCTTGGAGCGCTCCAACAATTTCTAGGAGTTACCGGTATGATGACACTAACAAGATCATGAAATTTGTGTGATTGTGGAAATAGAATGGAAAATAAAATTAGTACTGTTGCCTGTACCTGATTTTAGCGGTATAAATCTCGAGGCTAACTATCAGTAGAGCACTTATGATATATTGGCCTTGAAGTAAATTTCAACACAGATGTCTCAATTACAAAGATTTTGATCCAATTCAGGACATAGTAGTTCATTTTTACGATACTATTCCTAGAGAACCGATTAGCCAAAAATGTCAAATTGAGAAACCGTAGAGAACTATCCTTCTGAATTGATGTGAAAGCCATCCATGAAATAATCCGCCGTGTTATGTTAGCTTCACTGCCTCTACAACAATCTCTCCATAATTTCAATTGATGGAACCTTTGGCTGGTCCACACAATTCACTTGTCTTAACTTGACTTTGTGTTATATGGTTGATTTGACCAGTTCAATGACAGATGACCCCCAAGTGATATTTTCGATCGTCATCAGACAAAGGAACCACCTCTGAAATGCTATGGCGTTTACTAGCCATCTAGTGGACAGATTCGAAAGCAACTTCTAGAATTATAGTCACCCCACAAGAGAAATAGCCAGTGTCTTCTCACTTTCGACTCAACCTAGTTGGACGGGCAATCCCCCGAAGACCGCTGGCTAATGAGAAGTCAAGATTTGTCCGTTCAGAGAAAGACTTGAAGAGTTGCTAACTCACCATGTCAAAACCGTAGTTCCGTAGGAAAGAGTAACGAGAGATGTGTTGCACAAGCGGAAACCCAGAAATGTTCC
This sequence comes from Syzygium aromaticum, assembly GCA_024500025.1. Lineage (NCBI taxonomy): Eukaryota > Viridiplantae > Streptophyta > Magnoliopsida > Myrtales > Myrtaceae > Syzygium > Syzygium aromaticum. The sequence continues at coordinate 8,790,495 of CM044895.1, forward strand.
CTTATATTTTGCTTCTTTTCTCTGCTTCATTTGGCCCGTCTTTGTCCATAAGCACAGACACCATCTTACCTGGTGAGTCTCTATCCGGAAACCAGACATTAATCTCTCAAGGAGGAACCTTTGAGATGGGCTTCTTTTCACCGGGTAACACTGGGAACCACTACATTGGCATTAGGTACAGAGGGCTACCTCAAAAGACTATGGTTTGGGTTGCAAATAGGAAGCACCCGGTGTCTGACCCATTCTCCTCAGAGTTGAAGCTCCTCCAGGATGGGAATTTAGTCATACTCGCTTCATCCAAGCATCAAATCTGGTCGACTGGTTCGGCATCGCTCATGCCTAATTCGACTTCAGGAGTGCTCCTTGACAATGGAAACTTCATTTTAAGGAAGACATCTGATGTGTCTAGTGTTGCTTGGCAGAGTTTGGATCATCCCACTGATACGTGGTTGCCAGGTGCCAAGTTTGTATATAATTCACACACGTCTGAACGGACAGTTTTGGTGGCTTGGAGAGATTTAGATGATCCAGCTCCCGGGATATTCTCTGTAGTCCCGGCAGCAGAAGGAAGATTTCAGTTATCGCTATTTAACGGGTCGGAAGCCTACTGGCATGGTAGCGACTGGAATGAAGACGATTTCAGGCATCAGCCTTCACTGACAGTGGAAAACACAATAAACTTCACCTACTTTTCTAATGAGAGTGAGACCTACTCTAAATATTCCACAGTTGCTCCTTATAATCTTTCTAGGATTGTGCTTGAACCAATGGGGCTGCTCAAGCAATTAGTATGGGCAAAGCACATCCAGGAGTGGAAAGTGCTTTGGACACAGCCAACACAAACGTGTGAGATTTATCCCTTCTGTGGTGCTTCTTCTAACTGCAATCAGAGTGATGCACCAGTTTGTGATTGCGCTCTTGGACACTTAGATCATCTGAAGCTGGAAGATCATCTGGGTCGATGCAGGAGGAGAAATGCTTCGAAATGTATTGGTGACAGGAAAGACAATTTTTTCCTCATGCCTCGAACACATTTGCCGAAAAATTCTGATTGGTTCATGGTGGAAAACATTGATGCATGCAGGTTATTGTGCTTGAGCAACTGTTTGTGCAGTGCATACGCTTACATTGCTCACTGTCAGATATGGACGGATGAGAAATTTTTGGTTCAACATTCCGCCATTGATGCAGTTTTTAAAGATTTCTACATCCGGATCGCGACGTTGGGCTGGAAGGAGGAGAGTAAGAAAAAGGGGAAACCCAGTTTGAACTTCATATCAGCAGTTGTGTCCTTAGCTTTTCTCGTGGTCCTCAGTGTGTGGCTGGTGACTATCCGGACAAAACAGTCTGCTCGTACAGTGGACGATCAGTTGCTGCATTTTGAATATCGAGTTCTGAAGAAGGCAACAAAGAACTTCTCTGAGAAAATTGGGGAAGGCGGGTTTAGCTGTGTCTTCAGGGGAGCTCTGCCAGACTCGACTCCTATAGCAGTGAAGAAACTTGCGAACCATAACCAAAGTAACAAACAGTTCCTTGCGGAAGTCAGAACTATTGGAGCAATACAGCACGTCAATGTCGTTCGTCTGAGAGGTTTTTGTGCACAAGAGTCAAAAAGGTTTCTAGTATATGAGTACCTTGCAAATGGTTCGCTTGCAGCTTATTTGTTTCAGAAAGGTTCCAACACCCTCAATTGGAAAACCAGATATGGCATCGCCATCGGGATTGCTAAAGGATTGGAGTATCTCCATGAAAGGTGTTGAGATCGCATCATACACTGCAACATCAAACCAGAGAATATACTGTTGGATTCAGAACTCGCACCACAGATTGCTGATTTCGGCCTCACGAAGCTCATGGGACGGGATGTCAGCCATGTAATTACCACCATGAGGGGAACCAGAGGGTACCTCTCACCAGAATGGATTTCGGGTGGAGCCATCACATCGAAAGTCGACGTTTTTAGCTACGGAAAGCTGCTCTTTGAGATCATATCAGGAAAGAGGAACATTGATCAGCTGAGTAGTGATATGTGTGATTATCTACCGCTTCAGGTAGCTAATTCAATAGCCAAAGGAGAAGAAGTCTTGCCACTTGTGGACTGCAGATTGAAAGGACTCGTGGAGATGGAAGAATTGTGCAGAGCATGCAAAGTGGCTTGCTGGTGCATTCAAGACAGTGAGATAGATAGACCAACTATATCTCAGGTAGTTCAAACTTTGGAGGGGGTTATGGCAGTAGAAAGGCCTCCAATCCCAAGAATTTACTTGCAACTTGTAGGAAGTGATGAGAGTGAAGCATAAAAAGGAGCACTATCTCTTTTCTTTCACAATTAATGGGCATGATGTAGCCCCAATTCATCCGCCTTTGAGTTTCTACAGTTACAGCTATGTACTTCTTTCGCTAATAAATTACAGTAATCGTTATGGCCACTCAAAATATAAAGTTGGAACAGTTAATGTCGCTGATGGACTGACTGGTCTGGGATCTGCATCATGCTTTCCAGACTTGTAGCTCCAAACCATATACCCAGATTTCTCCATCCTCTTGCTGCAGAAGATCCAGTGATGGTGTTGGTCATCTATTCAGCTTATGTGCATGCTTCAAGTGAATTTAGATGAACTGTTGAAACAAACAATGCAAAATCTTTGCCGACTTGTTTAAACATTATTTATATGAGCCTTCCCTCCCATTGGAAACAATTGACACTCGAAAGTTGGCAGAGGCTTGGGCCTAGAGCCAAGGTCACCCAAAAAAGTGGTATTCTTCAGTTCCAGCAAAAGGGGAAAAAATAGTTCTCCCTGTGCACACCGCAGCTGCGTGATCAAACAACTATTGGATAACCACGTTCCGTAACCTGTAAGATTCTCTCCATTTCTTGCTTCAACCATTGTGGGACTTAAAACTCACCTATGGAAATTGAAAGCCACTTCTTATACGTAGGGGGGCCACAATGTACAGCAAAGGCTTTGGCCTCTGTTCCTGGCCCCGATGTTTGTGGGCATCTGCTAGAGGCACACAGCCGTTTGGGCTGCCCTGGTGCTAAGCATTGTTGTACTTTTGAAACATTAGAGCATAAGATTTTCAGGACATGAATGATAACCATTTTTTTTTTTCAGGAGCAAGCTTTGAACAGAAATCCATTTGGCATCACAATGCTCGAACCAACAGGACTGCTCAAGCAATTAGTATGGGCAAAGGATATCCAGGAGTGGAAAGTGCTTTGGGTACACCCAACACAAAAGTGTGAGATTTACGCCTTTTGTAGTGCTTCTTCTAGCTGCAATCAGAGCGATGCACCACTTTGTGATTGCACTCTTGGATACTTAGATGATCTGAAGCTGGAAGATCGTCTGGGCCTATGCGAAAGGAGATCTGTGTCAGAATGTAGTGATGACAGAAAAGATAATTTTTTCCTCATGCCTAACACGCTTGCCGAAAAATTCTGATTCGTTCATGGTTGAAAACATCAAAGCATGCTGGTTATTGTGCTTGAGCAACTGTTCGTGCAATGCACATGCTTACACAGCTAACTGTCAGATATGGACGGACGAGAAGTTTTTGGTTGGACGTCCGGCCAATGATGGAAATTTGAGAGATTTCTATGTCCGGATCGCCGCCTCGGACTTGAAGGAGGAGCATAAGAAAAAGAGAAAGCCCAGTTCGAATTTCATAACAGCAGTTGTAGCTGTGTCCGTAGTTTTTCTTGTGGTCCTTGGCGTGTTGCATGTGATTATTAGGACAAGACGGTCTGCTTGTGCAGCCGACGACCATTTGATGCATTTTGAATATCGAGCTCTGAAGAAGGCTACGAAGAACTTCTCTGAGAAAATTGGGGAAGGCGGGTTTAGTTCTGTTTTCTGGGGAGCACTGCCAGACGCAGCTCCTATAGCAGTGAAGAAACTTGCCAATCCAAACCGAAGTAACAAACAGTTCCTTGCAGAAGTTAGAACTATAGGAACAATACAGCACGTCAATGTGGTTTGACTGCGCGGTTTTTGTGCACAAGAGTCGAAAAGGTTCCTAGTTTATGAGTACCTTGCAAATGGTTCTCTCGCAGCTCATTTGTTTCAGAAAGGTTCCAACACCCTCGATTGGAAAACCAGATACCACATTGCCATCGGGATTGCTAAAGGATTGGAGTACCTCCATGAGAGGCGTCGAGATCGCATCATACACTGCAACATCAAGCAGAAAATATACTGTTGGATTCAGAACTCGCACCACAGATTGCTGATTTTGGCCTCGCGAAGCTCTTGGGACAGGATGTCAACCACGTAATTACCACCATGAGGGGAACCAGAGGGTACCTCGCACTAGAATGGATTTCCGGAGGAGCCATCACATTGAAAGTTGACGTTTTCAGCTATGGAAAGCTGCTCTTTGAGATCATTTCAGGAAAGAGAAACATTGAAGAGCTGAATAGTGATATGCGTGATTATCTACCGCTTCAAGTAGCTAATTCAATAGCCGAAGGAGAAGAAGTCTTGCCACTTGTGGACCGCAGTTTGAAAGGACTCGTGGAGACGGAAGAATTGTGCAGAGCATGCAAAGTGGCTTGCTGGTGCATTCAAGACAGCGAGAAAGATAGACCAACTATGTCTCAGGCAGTTCAGATTTTGGAGGGGGTTATGGCAGTAGAAAAGCGTCCAATCCCAAGAATTTTCTTGCAACTTGTAGGAAGTGATGAGAGGGAAGCATAAAACAAAGCACTATGTCCTTTCTTAGATAATTTATGGGCATGATGTAACCCCAATTCATCCGCCCTTTGAGTTTCTACAGTTACAGCTATGTACCTCTTTGGCCGATAAATTACAGTAATCTTTGTGGCCACTCGCAATATAAAGACGGAACAGTTAATGTCGCTGGTGGACTGACTGGTCTAGGATTTGCGTCATGCTTTCCAGACTTGTAGCTCCAAACCATTTGATACCCAGATTTCTCCATCCTCTTGCAGCAGAAGATCCAGTGAAGGTGTTGGTCATCTATTCAGCTTATGTGCATGCTCCAAATGAATTTAGATGAACTGTTGAAACAAAGCAATGCAAAATCTTTGCCCACTTGTTTAAACATGATTTACATGAGCCATCCCTCCCATTAGAAACGGTTGACACTTGAAAGTTGGTAGAGGCTCAGGCCCGTAGAGGCTAGGGTCATCCAAAAAGCGGTATTCTTCAGTAAAAGACGAAAAAATAGTTCCCTCTGTGCACACCACGCAGCTGCGTGATCAAACAACCATTGGATAACCACGCTCCATAACCTGTAAGATTATCTCCATTTCTTGCTTCAACCGTTGTGGGACTGAAAACTCACCTATGGATATAAAAAAAGCCACTTCTTATACGTAGGTGTACCGCAAGGCTTTGGCCCCTGTTCCTGGTCCAGATGTTTGTGTGCGTCTGCTAGAGACAGCCATTTGGGCTGCCCTGGTTCTAAGGATCTTTGTGCTTTTGAAACATCTACTGCACAAGACTTTCGGTGTCGTATACTCTTTATAATATTCCATTTTAATACATGCAACTAGATGAATAAAAAATTCAACTATAGAATTGCGAGCTACTCAACTGTAGCACCTCGACTTAATTAACCACTCTAACTAGTCGAATTCAATCATAAGATAGCCGGATTCAAGTAATTGCCAATGAAATTTGATTAGCCTATGACCAACCTGACCTGAAAATTTCAAATGGTTATTAGTAAAAGAACCAACCGTAAGGTATGTGGTGATGACGACAAAGTTTCATCAGCCGACGTGGAATAGTTTCATTTTATATGCGATGTGCACTCTTTATTTGTCCTGCGTGGATCTCGTTTTCGATCCCATCTTTCCTCACATGGTTCGCTCGGAGGATAAGTGACAGAAACTCGGCCCTCAGCTAAGAGAAATTTCGGATTCCAAACTAGCTTGGTTACCAGAAGATGGTGACATCTAGTCCGGCGCCAAATTCAAGTGAAACTTAGCTAAAGAAGGTTGCAATGAGCATGAGGCTGACGTCTTCCCATCAGATCTTCTGGTTTTATTTTTTTTTTGGTAAGGAGATCTTCTGGTTTTTTTTTTTTCTGGTTTTTTATTTGGGTTAATATCAAGAAAAATAAAAAAACTTATACACATATGACAATTTTACCTAAAACTAATTTTTTGACCATGAAAAACCCAAAACTGGTACACTTGTAATAAATTTACCTCAAACTAATTTTTTGATCACCAAAAATTCTAAACTGATATATTTGTGATAAATTTACCATCCGTTAGTTTTCATTAAATTGAATTAATATTGGTACGCTTATAACAAACGGAGGGTAAAACATAAAATCGGTACATCCGTCAATTGCCACATGTCATTTAACAAAGTAATTTGACAGTAAAATTTAACGAAAATAAACTTAAGATAAATTTGTCATAGATGTACTAGTGTGAGGTTTTTGATAGTCAAAAAATTAGTTTTTGGTAAAATTATCACCAGCATACCAATTTGGATTTTCGTGCTATTAACCCTTTTTATTTTTGTCTATTAAGTTTTTCATCCTGATTCATTTCTCATATCACTACGTAGTATTCATTGTTCGGATATTTATACACACGAAGCAGTATGCACTATTTGTCACTGTCAAACTCCATATCTTACGTACTTTGGGATCCAGTTGTGATTGTCATGACATCATAAGTCCTATAAGTCTTGTCAGGTGAAGCTTGAGAACCATGTCACACATCAAATCTATGTATATCATCTGATATGAAGTGTATGGATTGTGCTCAAATGGTGAACTCGTCCTTGTAACCCAGAAAAGAAAAGGGGTGAACTTTTGTTTTTCGCAACCAACTTAAAAGAGGCTCATTCCATGCATTATTGCTTAACTGATAAGAGTAGCTCAAAAGACTCACCAGTAAGCTTCTGATGATTCTTCCATCAGTCGAAGCCATATGTGCATTTGGTTATTGTTGTTTGTCCTTGCCGAAGACTCCTGGAACCCAAATTGCTTGGAGTAGCACCTCTTGAATCCACTTCAATAAGGTTTAACAGATCTCATTCGGTAAATTTCGGCCCAAGTAACTGGCCATCGGTGGGCTCATCTGTGCAAATGGAGTTCGAAGCATATTACACGTATCCAGTCCAGATTGATACAAATGATGAACCTTGGAGCTCAAAGCCTCTACACAGAGAGGCCACCTCGGGAAATGCTTGACACCTGGAATGGTAGAGACTCAAAAGCCTGTAAAGGCTGAGCCTTCCAAAAAGTGGCATACGCTGCCAGGTGCAGCGTAGACATGGCCACGGCTAAGGAATATGCGGTTTCGGATCGTGGCCATATATGAACTATAATCGGAATTGCAAGGAGCGGTTCCAGTTCGTAATTTAAAAATTAATAAAATAAATCAAAAAATAAAAATTGTAGGCCTGGTCCTCCGTCGGTCATTGCTTGGGCTTTGCGGCCTTGGCCACGGTGGCGGAGGTAGGGCTTAAGGCGACGAGGAGATGAAGCGGGAGACAGGGGCGGTGGCGAGGGGGAGAAGGAGGAGGCGTAGGCGTCAGAGGCTGCGGCCATGGGTGGGGGGTGACGGCGGCGAGGATCAAATCTGGGAAGACGGGGGGTGGGCAGAGGAGAAAAGGGGAGGACTGGAGGAGGTGCAGGAGAGAGAGGGGAAGGAGGGATTTGGAGGAGGTGGGCGTGGGTGGAGCGTGGGAATGGGAGTGTGCAGGCCTGCTGTAGTGCTGTAGTTTTTTTTTTTTTTTACATTTTTAAATTTTATTTTGAGAATCGGAACTGGTCCCTTAGACCACGGGCCGGTTCTGATTCCGGTCTGCAGGCCCAGTCAACGGGATGGGCCTAGGTTTGACCAGACCGATTACGAGCCGAAATCGGCCCATGGCCATGACCAGTGCAGCGTGCACACGGTATTCTTTCATAAAAGTGTGTATTCTTTAGTAAAAGGCGAAAGAATAGTTCGCTCTGTGGACTCAGCGCAGCTGCATGACTCTGAGGAGGAGTAGCCAACCACATTTCATGGTCTGTCCGATGATCTATAGATCTTGTTTCGATCGATGTGGGACTGATATTCACCAATAGAAAATCAACTTCTCATCCTCCGTCCGGGCCTCATGGAATTGCAAGGTTTAGGCCTCTGGTCCTGGTCCAGACATGTGTAAATTGCAATATCATTGAACGGCCTAAGTTCCTTTGATTGGGAAATCATAGGACATTAAATCTTGTCCCTGGTGGTAATTCTTCTTCTTCTTCTTCTTCTTCTTCTTCTTCGATTCTTCGATTCTTCGATTCAGATGTTGTAGATAAACTAGTTGTACTGGATTTCCTCGCCAAATTGTAAGAACAATGTTTATGGGAGAAAAAAAGCAGCAAGAGAGGCAAAACTCACCAAAAATTTCAAAAAAAAATCAGTTGTTAGAAATATGAAAACTTGTGTGGTTTATCGTATATATACATATATGTATATATATATATATATATATATATATATATATATATATATATGTATGTATGTAAGTAGATGTAGGTGTGTACGGCTAATTTGAATGGAAAAGTAACACGTCATTAACGAATTAATAGCGATCAGATAATCTAGAGGGACTACCTTCTCTTTATTATATAGAAAAATCTTTTCAAGAAATTTTGTGTACGACAACATGTCCATCTCCAATCCCATTTATCAAATTGCAAAAGTTAATTCATTGATTGTGGATGTAGACATGGGTTCATCTTGGTTTTAACGCCTCGTAAGTCCTATACATGTGGAGCATTATTGTCTTATAAAAAAATTTGAATATCTAGTATAGAAGAAAGTTATTGGTAAACCTATATTGTCCAAAATAATTGTATATGGAAAAAGATAAATATGTCTCAAAATTTGATGTTTCTTGAAAATGTCGCGACTGAATCGAAGATATTCGAATATGTAAAGAATGCAATATAATTATTAGATTACATATTTTTTTGTTGGTATAATTTCATAAAAATAAGTATCTTAAAAAGAAGAAAAAATTTTCCAAAAAATCCTAAACCCATTACACTTTTACTAATTCAGTTCTAAACCTATTAATTTTGCTAATTGAACATTAAACATTTTCAGGTTTTGCCAATTGAGTCCATCCGGCTAATTTTAGCTAAAAATTGATGATATGAATGCCAACCTTCCTACGTGACACTGCCAGCGTTGACGTGAACAAATTTTAATAATATTTTAACACTTTCGAATTATTTTTTTTCCTTTTTTTTCTTTTCTTCTCTTTTCCTTTTTTCCCTTTTCTCTTCTTTTTTTTTTTTTTTAATTTTCCCTTTTTTCCTCCTCCAGCCATCACCGGGCCTCTTCGATGGCTAGTAGAGATTGCCGACCTCAGGCAAGGGCTGCCCTTAAGCAAGGGTCACTCTTAGCTGGCCTTTGGGCAGCCTTGCCAAGCTAGCGAGGGCAACCTTAGCTAGCCCAGGCTTGAGCGTCCCTTGCCCAATTTAGCGAGGGTGCCGATGAAGAGAAAAAGAAAGAAGAAAAAGAAAACAAAAAAAGGAAAATTGGAAGAAAAGAAGAAAGGAAAAATAAATAAAATAAATTCAAAAAAATATTAAAATATTTATTAAAATTTGCCCATGTCAGCGCTAGCCGCCAGCCGTGCCATGCAAAACAGCTGGTATCCACGTCAGCGATTTTTGGCTAAAATTTGCCGAATGACTTTAATTGGCAAAACGTGTAAAAAGTTTAAAATTAAAAGGTTTACCGCTGAATTGGCAAAACGGTTTAGAATTTTTTGGATAATTTTCTCTAAAAAGAAAGGAAAAAGACTTAAGATCTTTAAAAAGTACTGAGATCCTCTTTTTACTCGTAAGCTCACTTGTCCAGGAAAACGCGTACGCAATAGATAATGAATTGAACATGCAGAGCGTGACGATGACTCCTGGTTTTGCGTCGCCGTAAGTGAACTCCGCAGCCTCGGACAGTGCCACCACCGACACGACATTGACCCGCCGGGTGGAGAAGTCCCGTCCCTAAAAGCTTTGTGACCATCATAATTGAACGCGATTTCTTGTAACTTGGAAGACGGAGACAGCATTCAAAAAGTCTCGAAATTTTGAGATTTGTTTTGACCTTTGGACTTGGCGGTGGCAGGGGTACAGACGAGGCTGCAAGTGCCCCTCCCCGCGAACTGATTTATTCACGTGATTACGTGGGAGTCAATGTGATCCCACGAGAGCAGACAGAGGCCCCAGTTTAGTAAATTCATTTGGTGTCTTGTCTCGTTCCATTTGTTTAATAGGAGTTAGGTGGGTGGGCAACCTCAACTTGTGTTTAATTTAGAGTGTGGAAGGTGATAAAATTGTTGAGTCCTCCTCGCGCTCTTCAGATCTTAGTTATTTTGAGAAGGATGAGTAAAATATATGCCCTCTTGGATAAGTTAATCCGAGGGATAGGATGTTTGGGGGACCTGTAGGGTTGGTCGGATCTTAGTTATTTTGAGAAGGATAAGTAAAATATATGCCCACTCGGACAAGTTATTTTGAGGGCTAGGACATTTGGGGAACCTACTGAGTTGGTCAGATCTTTGTAAGGGGAAGATCATTTATCCCGTGCGATGATCTATCGATGATTAGAATTTCATCTTTACTAGTCGATAGTTAAGATCTACTAATGTATCCAGAAGAGCACCCACGGGGTAAATGATCCACAGAATCCACACCGGCCAACTAGGGGCATCGATTTTATTGTTACCTATAAAAGGTATGTTTGATGTAGAAGCGAACTTCCTTTTCGGGGTAAATTAATTACTAAGTGAGTTTTGTGCATTGGACCTTTAATTCGGGAAAATGAGATTGAGAAAATTCATATCAATGAAATATTAGTTTTGAACCAATGTGTGTGCGGGTTACTCCTCAACAAAGATGTGACCCAAATGAACCCCCTGGGGGTGCAGTAATTGAACAAGCACTTCTTTCGAACGAGTGGGATCTCACGTTCAAATCATCCATCACTCGAAGTAATGTCAAGAGCTTCGCCTGCCATTATTCAGAACCCGAGATGTGTAGATATGATAATTTGTGTACATGCACGATTCTATAGGAAGTAATCGATTCCGAGATCTGGATATCATATCATTCATGGCACCATAAGTGAAAAATGGTTTCACAATCGAGTTCAAGTGACAAATGTACTCAATATTCCCAGAGTTAGATAATACTTTCCATGTCTGGAGCTTAATCATTGGAAACATCACTAGCGAGCTTAATCATAAAAAATTTAATAATGTGGGTCAGCAAAAGAAGGAATTTAAGGGATTAAATTGTGACGTTGGTTGGCTGCTACCGAGATAATTGAATATAAATTTTACATAATGTCCTTTTCATTTATCTGTTTATTTTTTAAAAAAGAAGGACATAAATGGGAAAAAAGAAAACTTGTTTAAAATCTTTTTCTCTTCCCTCTCAATCAGCTCTATCAAACATATTGTTAGTTTTGGCCACTTGTAATTTCCTGTATCTAGAATATAATTGATCAATTTAAGAATGAATTAAAATCGAATATCTTATTTTTTTAGCATAATCATCATGTGCTGCTACGTTGCGCCAACTTTCACACATTTAGGTTAAATCCACGTCATCAATCTAGTTGAAGGCAAATCACCCACGTCAGGATTATGGAATTTACAAAGATTCGTTACTTTGTGACTTGATCCCAAATAACGAATCAACTAAGAAATCCCACGTTTTTCGCAATACAATATTATAAAGTATCGAATACCGTCAAAGCACGTCACATCATCTTGTGCTGTACATCTTGTACGCTAGTCACGTTATTCATTTATTTATTTATTGCCTGTATTCTTTTTTTTTTGGGGGGTTTCGAATATTGCCAGTATTGGACACTATGGAAATCTTACAAATTCTCTGTTCTTGTTTTTCCCCCCTTGAAAATCCCGTTCCTAACATATGGTTGAGGCAATAAAGCAGTGACCAGCTCCGAAAAGGCCAAAGTTTTGCTTGGTCATGTTTTTTTTTTTTTTTTTTTGGTTTTTTTTTTTTTTTTGTTGGTTAACGCCGTGATTACAAGTGAGATTTGAAAAGAACTGACAACGATAATGAATGAATTTGGCTATGATGAGCAAATTTACTTTGCGATTTCATCTGCGATGACAACATATTTAGGGATGGCAACTTTAGACCTTCAATGATTGCATTATTAGTGACAAATTGGTGGAAATGCTTTCCCAAAGAGAAGGTTTGGAATCCGTGCAGGGTTATCCGATCAAGTTATCGTTGGGAAAACCTTTGTTCTACACCTATTGCCAAAACGCACTCAGAGGCCTCGATCTACCCTGCCCTAATCTAAATGAGGATGGAGGAAGGACGGGGACACGACTTCCATGTCTTTGCCGTCCGGCCTCGGTGACCCTAGATCCGCCCTCGCAAGCCCAGCTGACCTGTGACGTACAGAGTCAACAAGGGGAACACAGGGAGGGAAGTCAGCAACGGATTGCCGAGACTGACCCATGGCAACAGCAGTGGTGTCAAGCACCTTATGGATGGGGTTCTGGTAATATCGACGAGCGGTCAAGGTACGATCTTGGCTGGTGGATTGAAGTTGCTTGGTGGCCGTGCACGGTGAACAAATGCATCAAGGGGTAAAATAGGAAATAAAAAAAAGGGGAAACGATAGAAAAAGAAAAAAACTATACTCGATTTGAGCGGTTCAATTTGCTTGTTACTGATATTTTCAAATTTTAAGGAGGCAACTTTACGTAATTATAGAGAAAACGGACTTTAAAGAATCCCATTACAAGAAGAAATTGCATATGGACCGCATTCACTTGGAACCATAAACCATGTGCAAAACTTTGTCATATGGACCCCGTTCACTTGGAACCATAAACCATGTGCAAAACTTTGTCATATTTGAAAAGGAGAGTAACGGCACTAGAAGTACCAAGTTGATTATGTAACGAAGTAGCAATGCCTTATTCATGGTTCATTTTTTTTTTTTAAATATTCGATTATAGTCTATCACATCAAGACTTAAAATTGAATTTTGCAATATAATCTTATAAATTTCATATTACCGAGTGAAAGAATTGATCACCAGGAGCACGTGTCAGGTGCACGCTCCAACGTTACCCCAGTGAGTGCACAAAATGGGCAAATTGCCACTACTCAAAATTTCGTGTGCCGTACTGTATAAGCACCTAACTTCAAAGTTGATACTTATACTCTATAATTGAAAAAAAGGGCGTGACATTATAAATAGACAGAAATTCTTCTTCTTCTTCTTCTTCTTCTTCTTTTTCCTGAAGATAATGGCAAAATCATCTGAAGTTTTGTCATGCCACACTTACTATGGGCCGGCCAACACGACTCTTAGTCGACTGGCTAGTCACTTTGACTCGATTAGCACTAGTTTTCTACACGAACTCTCTTGGATGTAGTTGACTATATATACACATAGACACGCATGTACACGTATGCTTCCACGTTCAATAATTGGAGGAAAAAGCAAAAGCGTGCATGGGCGACGATGAGTCCAACTTTCACACGCGAGGGATGTCACGTATGTGATGGCGACGGCAACGCCCGTCTCTTTACAATTGTCGCTCACATGCTCCCCCAAAAATAGCTTCTAGTGTCCCTCGATTAAAGAAAAGCTCCCCACTCGCCCCGTACTGTTTCATCTTTACATACCGATATTTCAAGGCCCCCACACCCCCCATCACCAAGCTCTTTTTTTTTTTTTTTTTTTTCCCTATTTACATCGATTTATATATTTTGTATGGTGCTTATTTAAGCATCAATAATTTGGTGCCGCCGCCGTTTAAATATGTCATAATTCGATAAATTTAATCAATGGTGTACTAAGGGGTTGAAGGGGCCTGCCGCCTCATGTGTTTAGTATAACTTAATTTTCGTGAGCAAATACTATATTCTATGAAATATCATGTATCTTTTATATCTATCTTACCAGGTAAGAAAATAACATCAAAATAACCGTGATCGCCAGCCCTTAGGCTTTGTGTGTTTTGCGGAAAATGAACAATTTGGACAATATTTTCCTAAAATTAATTATTTATATCGCTCGAAATAATTCATCAATGAAAATATTTTTATTATTGATAATAAATTATATCTCAACGATGGAAATATTTTTCACTCATTCGTTTTTTGTAAGCGATATACGCTATCATTTCTAGGAAAATGAAATGCAACGTCTTGGGACATGTGTCGATTATTTTTGTTTGTGGATTTTTTTTTTTCGGCTAACACTAAATAAATGCAAAATCTACTAGTTCAGTGGCTGAACTTTTCTTTCGGGGAGGGAGAATTAGAAATGTTTTAATCAAATTTATAGTTCGAAATTGAGAACTCCGTATTCCTAGCTTGGGAAAATCATTGTTTCAGTCCCGAATATATTATTCGGATTTCAATTCATAACTAAACCCTTCTGGCTATTTCAATGTAACCCCAAATACTCGAGGAGATTTTCAAATGTGGTCCTCCTGACTAAGGCTCACTTGAAATTGTTGATGTGACGTGGCGATCCGGCCATCACCGACTGCTCTACGCGATGCTCCGGCGATCTGACGTGGGCAACTTGCTTCATTTTCTCAGGTATTGTAAGGCACGCAAATAAAGGTCAATTCCGAATAGAAAGATACCACAGGTCTATAGAGAGAGAGAGAGAGAAAAGACGATGCTTTTTTGGGATGATAAGGGGGGGAGAAGATGCTTTTTATTAATTTTGCGTTGGCGGGCGGGTACGATGAGTTCATCAACTCCAGCAACGAAGTAAACACAAGCGTACAAAGCCAGACTCTGGTTTATACCTCTGTTCTCTCTCTCTCTCTCTCTCTCTCTCTCTCTCTCTCTCATTCATTTCATATTCATTCAAGTGCATGATTAGGTATCGATTCTCTCTCTGTCTCTGTCTCTCTCTCTGCTTTTACAGCTCGTCATCATCAATTGGCTCGCTTCTTCAAGGAACAGAGTCGTTTCTTCCCTGCTTCTCTCTTGAGGTAATACCCTCTCTCTCTCTCTCTCTCTGCCTCTGCCCTCGCTTGTTTAGTCGTACATTCGTGGATGCATGTGCGTACGCGAGTGCTCGTGCCTTGGCAGTCGCAGGCTCTGCGTTTTGCGTGGTTTTCTTGTTGGCGATGAGCGTGAGCGAGCGAATGCGGAGGCCCTTCTCCGGATTTTGTACCTTCCCTCCGCCTTCTTTCTGTGAAGGGGTTGTGTTTTTTTTTTTTTTTTTGTGTTCCTTTTCTTGAGATTTTTATTTGGAATATTGCACGTTGATGATGATGATCTTGCAAGCTGAGCAACCAGAGTTTCTGGGTATTGTGTGTATAGTCGACTCGACGGCCTTTGATGTTGCATCTCAAATTTCTCCTCATTCGTCCTCGTGGGGCCGAAATTGCGATGCGTAGTTTAGGGGGCTTAACGCGTGTTCTTTTGTCGTCTTCAAATCAAACGGGTTTAGAGCTTTGTTGTTTCTCTCTGTGTTCTGCTATGGTTCTCCTTTTTTCCTTGTTTCTTTTTTTCTTTTTTTCTTTTTTGGTTTCCGTAGCTTCAGGGAAGATATTTTATTTCTATATTATAGGTTCTTGCTGGCTATTTTGGTAATCGAGCGGCGCAGATGCTGTTGTTTCTGTCATTTGAAGCATAAAATTAGTCTTCAATTGGCAAACAGAGGATAAAATTCAGTAGGGTCATTGCACTGCATTCCCCCATGGCCTTACATTTTCGAATACAGTATTTTAAAAAATGAGAGAAGAAATTTGGACTCCTAAACAGAAGCAATCCGAATCCAAATCACCCTGCTAGACCTGCTCAACTGTTCCATTAACATCTGCATTGTTGATACCAATCAACCCAAATAGGCAAAAATTCCTGTATTCTCTTATCTGTGTTTTCATTGAGCTTTGGTCGGAGTTAAACAAGGTTTAGAGGGAATTCGTAATTGTGAAAGCTCTGGCCCTGGGTTTAGGGACCTTGGTTTCTTAGGAAAGTGGAGAGATGCCCCGGTTTCTTTTGGGTCTTGAAACTTCTTTTCATCTATAATTTATTGTTACAGGTCTTAAAACTTCTAATCCAAGTGCTTGTTATAAAGGAGTTGGGAAACAAAATGGTGAACTCGAAATTCGCTGGAGTTTGGGAGAGTAAACTCGTTTATTTTGGTGGGAACCTTGAGATGGCAAATTCCTCTGGTAAAAGTAAAAATGAAGAAACGATGACATAGATATTGGTCATAGATGCTCCAGGACAAAGAATGAAGTTGTCTTTTATTTTTGCCAGAACTATGTATAATTTTCATGAGATATTGATGCTTGGTAACTGATATAATCTAAGATCTGCAAGAAGCTAGAAAGCATAAAATATATTACTCATTTGGAAGAGCCAACCAATCAATGTCAGAAACATGCCAATGCGAAAAACCATAATTGGCATGCATTTGCACAGATGCACAAATTTGCGTTTATTTCACATAAAAACTACAGTTTATGTTGAGTCGAATTTACTCTGTGAGACCACTTATGCCTATGATTTCATGAGAATATTCATCTTACTGGATCTTTTTCCGTGGTAATACTCTGCAGGAACATATATACATCATTAGATAATATAATGGAAGACACACGACTAAATTTCAATCAGCCATTCCTTACGGTGAGGCGCTTCTCGCCCACAGTAAACTCTGCAGAGGGCCAGGACAAAAGGAGGACTGATAAGTCACTGCCCACAATACCTCCTCTTCCCCATTACAAATCAGAGCTAAAATCGGGTCCAGTGAGGAATCCAGGAACTGTTCCATTTGTATGGGAACAGTGTCCAGGAAGACCTAAGAATGAATCCCTATTGCGGAGTCAGACTCCTGAATGCCCTCCTGCTGCCCCGAAACCTCCACCCGGGAGGATTGCAAGAGTTAAGCAGCAGGATTCTGAAAAAACCTCAAATAGTGTTAGGAGTGTACGTACTCGAATGAGAAATATTGTTTTAAATTCTGAAAATGCACAATCAAACGATGAAGGTGCTAAGAAAAAGGAGACCACAGAGGAAAAAGGGTTCGCTGGTTCAGATTATGGTGATGAAGCCTACTTAGATGCACTGGATACATTTTCGCGATCTGAGTCATTCTTCTTGAACTGCAGTGTCAGTGGTTTGAGCGGAGTGGATGGTTTAGATATGAGACTATCTGGAAGGTTCTCTAGAGATCCACCAGCCAGGGACTTCATGATGGGTCGTTTTTTGCCCGCAGCAAAGGCAATGGCTTCAGAAGCGCCTCTGCATTTCATCCGGAAGCAATCTGTGGCACAGGATGTGCCGAGGCATCCAGTAAAGAAGGCTGTGGTTGGGGGTGAGAACCGTCAGCTTGAGGTACTTAAACCAAATGTTCTACCGATGACCCAAGTTGGAGTCAGAGAAGAAAGCGAAGATGATGATTACTATGAAAGTGAAACCTCAACAACTAAAATTTGTGGATTATTCCCTCGGTTTTGCCTGTTAAATCCTGTACCTGGTATGAGGATGCAGACTGTGGGGTTTACTGTGCACAAAACTCAACTTAATTCTGCATATGCGAGATATCAAGGTGAAAGCAGGAGTAAGGTACATAGTTTTTATGTGTTTTGGTTTTCTTTAAGTTAGTTGTCAGTTGTGTTCTCTGTCTTTCTTAATCAGCTGTTAAAGATAATTGCTAAAGTATTTCTTCTTGCTTTTTTATAGCACAATAAAAATGCTTTTGATGAGCAAAGATCAGTTGGTGGCCGGCTAAAAGTGGAGCTGCATGAAAATAAGTGTGAACTCAAAAGCACACAGAGCCAAACTACACGCAAAAATGAAGACAAGAAATTAGAGGGGTCATCACTATACAGACGCTTGCAAGGCAATGGCAAAATTAAGCACCAGAACGGATTTTCTAAATCAGTCACTCAAGGGGAGGAAAGATCAGTTAGTCTTCATGAGAATGTTAAGAATTTCAAGGTTGATGGCTCCAATTCCCAAGGAAAGCGATTCATCAATCTTCGAGCATTATTAGATAGTGAGCGTGCAGCATTTGAGGCAGGCAATACAAGCCCTGTAATTGAAAAAACTGTATACGTCGATACTGTGCAGGTTGTGAAATCTCAAGGTCATACAAGTCCCTCAGATGGGAAGGAGCCATCCCATTCTGACGATTATGTTTTCGAGATCCAGGCTACCGGCAAGAAAGTTGAGGAAGCTATTCTAGTGGACTCTCCTTCTCTGGATATTGAGAGCATTGAGCGCCCAGAGAAAAAGACAATATCTGAACTTGAAGGTTTGCATTTCACGGACTCCCCCATACTCTCTGCTTCTGACAGATCGAATGAGGATATAGATGTCTACTCGATTGGACACAATCAAACTCTTACTCAAGCGGGCAGAAAAAAGATAAGCTCAAAAGTCAGCAGAGATGGTAAAATTGATTTAGAAAGCGAGGCACTTATGATATTAGGTGATCAGCAGAATCATTCCAGTGCCTATTCACCCTTGCCACTTCCCCCTCCTTTACCAAAATCTCCATCAGACTCATGGTTATCGCGAACCTTGCCCTCTGCTTCCTCCAAGAAGCCATCTTCACGATCCTCTCCTGGCGTAAATTTTTTTAATGGGAACCATGCTTCAGAGTCAGCTCCTGTTGATCCCAAGTGGGAAACAATTGTCAAATCTTCCAATGTGCACCACGGCCAACTGCGGTTCTCTGAGGTAATTCTGTAACTTCTCTCGTCATCATCGCTATATCTTCCCACTGCGATAAATGCTCATTCTACTTTTTGTTCATTAGGAACTACTGCCGCCAATCCCAGAAACCTGAGGAGAGCTGATCCAATTTTGAAGGATGTGGAATTGTGATTTCCTGCAATGAACTGAACACAATTTTTTTTCACTTTTTCCCAAAATTCTTTGATCTAGAAAAGGGAAAAGACTTCCGCCCTGCCTCATTGTCACCGGTGCTCTGCTATACCTGGTCTGTTGAGTGTTGAGCATATTACGTGGAATTGTAAATAGAATTACCCTCTTCTTACAATATAACTACGAAATGCATCCCATTGTCTTCCTGTAAAGATCATTCTTTCTGTATACCAATTTGTACCATCATTCTGTTTTTCCTTTTATAGGGATTGCAATCACTGTTCTCTGGTTGTAATAAACGGATGATTTCGCTACTTTTGTGTACTTGTATGTGGTTAATCAGTAAGGGAAGTCGTTCATTTCAATCGTACCTTAGTGCCTTTTTGATGTGATGTCGCCCCAAAATTCAATTTCTACTCAATCATGTCAAGGCAGAAATTTCTTGAAGGAGACGGAATGATGTGTGCAGAGAATTCAACTCTTGTCGATTCAATGATGTCATTATGCAGCATATGATCCTAGGAGGGCACTTTCAAGTTTAAACGTACCATGTTGCTTAAAAGACATCTGTTACATAAATAGTTAATGTGATAAGCGACATTGGGAGTATTTCATTATGGGACGATTCTGTTCAAGAACTGGATAAGTTTATGATTCAGGTCAAGAAATCTCACGGTTCTGTTCGGAAGAGTGAGCGATATCATGATCATGATCATCATCATTGAGAACTCTAATATTCCTTTTTCAACAAAGGAACAAATTTCTGTTCGTGGTAACGTCGTAACACGATTAGTGAAATTTAGATCTCATTGATAAATTGGCGTAGCTGCGACTTGTTAGTCGAGCATGTTGATGGTAATCTATCGATAATGTTAGCAATTTATCAACAATGAATGCAGCAGTAAGTTACCGAGTTCTTATAGAAATTAGTGACTTACCGGTGAACTTGAAACTGGTGACCAACTTAAGGATATGCTTATAAGGTGGTAAGTTTCCAGCAAAGCGAGGAATTCACCAACTTCAAATGGAGTGGAAGGCTATTCACTTATTTATGAATTTACCTCTCCAAACAAAAGCTTCATCGATATTAGTTACTTGTGAAATTAATAACTTAGCGACGCGAGTCTGCTTACAAGTTTGTAAGTTATTGTCAAAGTAAAGAATTTACTTTGAAAATAAAACCACAGATAGTAACGTTTCTTTTTAACTGTAAGTTAGTAACTTACTATTCAAATAAGTTGCTTTTAGCTTAATAGAAGTATGAAATTTATCAAATGTCGAATGACCATCAACGTAGGCATTTGCATGACTCTTTCCGAGGATACAATCACGAGTTCACTGTCACCACTTAGCAAATCATTTTCTGTTTCTATGCAAAGAATTTCAAAGTTTGATCAGAAGCAAGAAGAACCTTCACCAATAGGCAATATAGGAAGCACTGCGCTTCCCACTTTGCTCCATCATTAGCAAGTTTAGCAATTGCTTTGATTAGATAAGATCAGATGAGCGGATTCGTGTACATAAAAAGCACACATCGTGCGTGTGGGGGCGGTCAGAGATGGAGGAGAAAAATGGCAAGAAAGGTGTTTCCTCTTGTTAATGCTACCAATGGCCATGGAAGCCAATTGGAGTTGACATGGCTGCTTTGCGCGGTTGCATTCTCCATGGTGTTCATCTCCATCATCGTATTCGCATGCGGCAAAAGCGAGCAAAAACCTCGAGAGAAGAAGGGTAGTGGCGGCGGCAGCGGAGGGGGCAATCTTGCTAGAGTTCGCGGTTTAATATGTTCGCGGTTTAATATGCTCATCTTTTTTCGACACGGTCGAGAAAAGATGAGTTTAAAGATAACACAAATTTCAATAGATAATGCTTGGTTGTGATATATATATATATATCTTACCCAGATCCTTGGACATTAATGGTATCAGAGCCAAGGGGTAGATAAAGATAATCTTTATAAATTCATCCGCAGTAAAGACGATTTCCTTCGTGGTAATCTTTTCTCGTGATATCTGGATGTGTTCCAGGCAGTAAAGCCCAGTGGGGTAGTAAGTCCGTTGGTAAGCATCGCCGATATCTATAGAAAAGAACAAAGTAGTCTTTTGCAATGAATTTGTTAAGACGATCTGAGTCTTCTTCTAGTTCTTTATCAAGAATGTCCTCTGATCAAGGACCTATAAACAGAGAAGAAATTAATATAGAAGATTTTAATAGATCTATAGAAAATTGGTTCATTCCAAAAGTCAAACTTGACAAGATTTATGAACATTCAAAATTTAAACTCTTTGGGAACAATGACTATGTTATCGTTACCGAAGAAAGAGATGTTCCGCTTTCTAACTCTTTCACTTCAATACAACTTTTAAATAAAGATTCTATAAAAAAGCATTCCTTAAAGTGGAATTATATGCATATAGGATTAGTCCAAGTAGGTGCAAAACCTCTCACTAAAGAAGGCCTTGACACCTCTCTACTTCTTGTTTTAAGAGATGCCAGACTTCTAAAATACGATGAATCTATTCTTGGAGCTGTTAAAACAAGTCTTTGCAGTGGACCAATTCATTTTGATAGTCATCCTGGTCTTACTGTCTCTCTTAAAGATAAAAATATTTTGAAATCTTTGACTCTTCAAATAAAAACTCATAATTATTCCATAGCTGAAGGATCTATTCCCATAGCCCTCATCTACAGAGTCTATTATAAAGTCATGAATTCCGCATTTGGCAGTAAAGCTTTCAAATTAAATTCCAATAGAGAAACTCTTCTTTTACAAACTGATATTTCTAAAGCCAATGTTACGATTCCAAGAACCATTCCCTGGAATCAAATAACCCTTCCAGAACAATGGGAATTAGAAAACAGGATTCCCCAGCAAATTATCCAAAATTCTGAACCTACAAATATCATTCAACATCCTGAAGGAAGAGTGACAATTCAATTTTCCAGAAGATCTGTTGATATTCCCAGAAGATCTTATGATATCAGATCTATTCCTTCTTGGCATTCCACTTCTTCTCGTAGGTCAGTTGATAATGTTCCCAATGTTCCTTTTAATAACACTCCTTTTGTTAACACAGAAGAAGCATCTCCTAGTGCTCCTCCTCCTCCTAATATCAGCGGTATTGATAACAGGTCAGGAATTTCTAGACCAATTTATCAAAATACTCTTGAATTCCCTGATCCAACTCCCTCTGAGATGGAAGATCCAGAAATCAGTGTTTTAGAAATATCTTTTGAACCTGATAAAATACTTTTGAATAAAGAATTTAATTCCTTAAAAAACAAGCAAATAAGAGACTGGTTTTTTAAGAGCTTTCAAAACCAAGCCCTTAGTATCAAAAAGGAGTATTATGAGTATATATACCAACATGAAATTCAAATATTCTTTTTTGATTGGTTTGAAAATATATTCTTAAAAGAAAAACAAATTTTTGTTTTAGATCAGTTTTACAAATGGAAACTCGATGATGGCCACGTAGTTGAATCAAATCATCCTCCTCTTAGAAAAATCAAAATTGATCACAGAGAAGTTGAAATTATTGCTTCTCCTTTCAAAACTTCTTCTGAAATAGATGGCATTGGCATAAAAAAAATTGTTGAACAAAATAACTTTTCTAATCAACATTTACATACTTTAGGAAGGCAATTGGACCGTATAGAAAATTCCGTCCAAAACAACCTTTCTTCTTCATCCCTTTCTACACTAAAAAGAGAACTAAAACCTCCACTTTTTAAGAATTTTGAAATTCCAAAAATTCCTAGTTCTGAATTTACTAAGGCTCTTGAGGATAGAAGAAAACTTTTTAAAGGGAAAGCACCTTTAATCTCGAAAAATCCAATTATTCTGGATACTCCTTTAATACAAAATCTGAGTGTTAAAGACACTCCTGATCGTAGTGAGCCTTCCAATCAGATTAATCTTTTGGATAAATCTGATACTGACTCCATTCCTGAAATAAATCGCATCACCTGGAAAGATCCACATAAACTCTACTATTCTAGAGCTACTCCTCCTGATATACTCACGGAAGAAAATTTTTCTAAAGTTCAAAATAAATACTCTTCGGATGCTATTTATGAATGGAACATCGATGGAATTTCTGAGCAAAACCTTATAAATATTCTTACTCAAATGGTCATGCTTGCAAACACCTATAAAACTATTCCTGACACTACGGATCATTCAGTTGCATATCTTCTTATAGCTGGTTTTACGGGTCAGCTCAAAGGATGGTGGGATAACTACCTGAATGAAGAGCAAAGATCCCAAATCCTGAATGCCTATAAACTCGATCCTTATGGTCAAAACATTCTAGATGATGAAGATCAACCCATTCAGGATGCCGTTAATACTTTGATATTTTCCATATCTCAACATTTTTTAGGAGATTCATCTCATATTCTTGATAAAAATCAAGATCTTTTATCAAACATGAAATGTCGTTCTCTAGGAGAATTTAGAGAATACAAGGAAATATTTCTCCAAAGAGTTCTTCAAAGAACAGATTGCAATCAGTCTTTTTGGAAAGAAAAATTTCTTGCTGGTTTACCAAAACTTATAGGAGAACAAGTTCGAAGTAAGATAAGAGAAGAATATGGAAATCTTATTCCATATGATCATCTTTCTTATGGAGAATTAATCTCTTATATTTACAAAATTGGAACACAACTTTGTACTAATATTCGTCTTCAAAAACAAATAAAAAAGGAACAAAAACTTACTAAAAAAGGATTAGGAGAATTTTGTTCCCAATATGATCCATTTTTTGAGTCCTTTCATAGAAAGAAATGTTCTGGAGATTGCCCCACAAAAGGCAGAAAGAAATTTTATAAAAAACCATACAAGAAAAAATTTCATAAAAATCTTTCTGAAAAGAAAGAAAGTTCTGAAAAACCCAAGAAAAGGGATTTTAAGAAAAGGGATTTTAAAAATATTACTTGTTATAACTGTGGCAAGAAAGGCCATACTTCCCGTTTTTGTAAAATTAATAAAAAAATTAATGAGTTAAATCTAGATGAAGAGACTTTGCACCAGCTCAACCAAATAATGATTGAAACTGACAGCAGCTCTTCAGAAGATTTTAACTTCGAAAAAGGCTTTCAAGTTTGTGATTTAGAAACTTCTTCTTCCACTTCAGATAGTGAAAATGAAGAAGAATCCCAGTTCGAAATAAATGTTTTGACAAAAGAAGAAGAAATTCTTTTGCAAACTTTTGATCAGATTACTGATCCTGAAACAAAAGTAAAATTTCTTAATAATTTCCAAAACCCGAAATCAGCTTCTAAACCTGCTTTTCAAACAAACAATCCTTATAATATTTCTGAAATATTAGGAAAAACTAAAAGAACAAATTACAAACCCGTTTCTATAAACGACCTTACTCAAGAAATCAATAAACAAAAACAAGAAATTCAGGAGCTTAAAGCTACCCAAATCATTTTGCAAAAAGATATTTTTGACATCAAGCCAAAAGGTTTACAGGGAAAACAAAAAGAAGAAGATTTTGAAGAAAACATATCACAAACTTCTTCTCCTTCTAATACAGATTTTCTTTTAACACTCTCTGAAATTACCACTAGGAAATGGATTGTCAATATTTCTATAAAAATTCAAAGTTTTATTTTAAATACTACAGCCCTTTTTGATACAGGAGCAGACCTCAATTGTATCAAAGAAGGACTCATTCCGACAAAATATTTTGAAAAAACCTCTCAATCTCTCAGATCTGCATCCGGAGATAAATTAAATATTAGTTTCAAAATTCCTGAAGCAGAAATTATCAATGATGAAGTCTCTTTTAAAACTCCTTTTTTACTCGTAAAAGATATGAGACAAAATGTCATTCTAGAATCTCCTTTTATTAATTTAATTTTCCCCTTCAAGGTCACTGAAAAAGGAATCGAAACAAAAACCCTTGGGAAAAGATTATGTTTTGATTTCATTTCCAAAACTCAAATCAAAACCTTGAACTTTCTTCAAGAACATTCTATTTTTAATATTAATTATGTCATTCATAATAAGGAAACCCATCTTCAATTCCTAAAACAAGATCTTGAATACAAAAGAATTGATAAAAATCTTTCTGAACCAAGTCTTCGAAAAAAAAATTCTTTTCCTCGAAAATCAAATTATAAACTCTATATGCTCCAATATTCCTAACGCTTTTTGGTCTCGCAAGAGCCATATTGTAAATCTACCTTATGAACCAGGATTTTCTGAAAAAGATATTCCTACTAAAGCCAGACCATCCCAAATGAACCATGAGGTTCTCAAATTTTGCCAAAAAGAAATACAAGAACTTCTTAACAAAAAATTAATTAGAAAAAGTCAGTCTCCTTGGAGTTGCTCTGCTTTCTATGTTAACAAAAATGCGGAGTTAGAAAGAGGAGTTCCAAGATTAGTCATTAATTACAAACCTTTAAATACTGCTTTAAAATGGATTAGGTATCCAATACCTAACAAAAAAGATTTGTTAAATAGACTTTATGATGCAAAAATCTTTTCAAAATTTGATATGAAGTCAGGATTTTGGCAAATTCAGATCAGTGAAGAGGATAGATATAAAACAGCGTTTACTGTCCCTTTTGGTCAATATGAATGGAATGTTATGCCTTTTGGTTTAAAAAATGCCCCCTCTAAGTTTCAAAGAATAATGAATGATATTTTTAACCATTGTTCCGATTACATCATTGTTTATATAGATGACGTTTTGATATTTTCTATCTCCATAGAAAAGCATTTCAAGCATATCAACCATTTTATAAATGTGGTAAAACAAAATGGATTGGTAGTTTCACCAACCAAATTATCTCTTTTTAAAACAAAAATTAGATTCCTTGGAAATTATATACATCAAGGAACCATTGTTCCTATAGAAAGATCCATTACCTTTTCTGAAAAATTCCCTGATGAAATTAGAGATAAAAATCAATTGCAAAGATTTCTTGGAAGTTTAAACTATATTATTGATTTCTTTCCTCGTATCAATATAATCTGTAAACCACTCCATCAGAGGCTTAAAAAAGATCCTCCTCCTTGGACACAAACTCATACTAATATTGTCAGACAGATTAAACGAACTGTCAAGGAAATCCCTTGCCTTCATCTTGCTGATCCAAATGCGTTCAAAATTGTTGAGACCGATGCTTCTGATATTGGATATGGAGGAATTCTCAAGCAATCCAAAGACAACAAAGAACAAATTGTTCAGTTTGTCTCCAAACATTGGAACGATTGCCAAAAGAATTACTCTACTATCAAAAAAGAAATCCTTGCTATTGTACTTTCCATTTCTAAATTTCAAGGAGATTTATTAAATCAAAAATTTTTGTTAAGAATTGATTGCAAGTCTGCAAAAGACATCCTGCAAAAGGATGTCCAGAACATTGCCTCTAAACAGATCTTTGCTAGATGGCAAGCCATCTTATCTGTTTTTGATTTTGACATAGAATTCATTAATGGTTCTTCTAACTCTCTACCAGATTTTCTCACGAGAGAATTTTTGCAGGGAAAATGCCTCCCAAACCTCCCAACAAGCCAACCAGAAGAGATAAAGGCAAACAAGTTGCAGAACCCTCTTCTGAGAAAAAACCCTCAGGATTAACTAACATACGAACCTGGCTTCAGGCCGCCCAACAACCTTTGAATATTTCTCCCAAAAAGGAATCACCCACTTATGAAGAACAAAGAGAAGAAGCTTTAAAATTGCTTCTTCAGTCTTTCAAACCAATTCTACCTACACCTCCTAAAATTACCAAACTTCCTCCTGAGGAAGCTTCTCAATATCTCCATAAAACTCTTTATGATAGCCCACAAAAGGAAAGAGCTTTACAACTCTTCCGACTAGTTTATGATATTAACTCACAACCCTCCAACACACTCATTGAGCCCGATCCATCTCCTTTGGCTTCCCAAAAAGCAAAAGGAAAAACGATTTCCAGCGAGGTGGTAATTTATGCAAACCAAACAGCCCCTCCAAAATCAAAATTTTTCCAAAAAACAAATTTCCAAAATATTTGCAATGTAGAAAATGGATTTTACAATGAAAATCCATATGTTTTTGCAAAAAACATGTTTTCTGAAAAGTTTCTTTACATTCCTTATGATGTTTACAAAACCCCAGAATTTTATGAAAAAATCTTGGAGCAAACACAATCAGTAACTTTCCGGCATTTTTCTGATAAAGGTCATGTGAACTACTCCACTGCCAGGATACACAAAGTCATTCATCCTTCGCAATGGAAACCTGACCCCTTATCCTTGATCAGATTCAATACCAAAACAAATGAAACTCTTCCATACAGATCCTCATTTTCATATTTCGACTATAGACAAGCATGGTGGAATACCTTCTGGAGAAAAAATGCCAATAACTCCCATACCTGACTATTCTTTTTTGATAATTTTGACATCAAAACCTGCCCTTATTGGTTCCTAAAATGGTGGGAACTATTAGGACCAACTGATGAACTCCTCCATCCCATGACAAGACCTAGTTATGAATTATTCCTCGAAAAATTCCAACCCCTTCCTTTTGAAAAGAATTTTCCCAAGCTAATGCTCTTTTTCTACTACTTCGGAGTTTCTTGGGTCCTTGGATGGTATTTTGATTACAGAAAATCTCCCGACACTGGAATTCCTATCCTCATCAGGAGATTAAAAGTAAAATGGTGGGATGGCTTTAAATTTTTTGATAGAGTCTCCACCAAAGCCGTCACCAAATGGCTTAAAGAACGACTTTTAATGTCTCCACCCCCTCCTGAAGAAATTACTCCATTTCTACATGATAAAGGGTTTGTGCTTTCTAGATTGGCATATGCTCAATCACAACAACAGTTAACCGAATTACTCAAACAAGCCCTTTCTGATATTGAAGAAACTGGTTCTTCCCATTCCCATCATGATGGGAATTCAAATGAGGATGACTGTTACGGAATCTTGCCAAGGATCCCATGGGGAGATGTAGCAGATCAAGAAGAAGAAGAAGACGAAGAATCAACGGTGGATCTGTCCAAACCATAATTCATGGCACCGAAAGACTCCTCCAAACTTTCATCATTTCAAAAGAACAAAAGGAGGAATCTGTTAGCCAGTCTTTCTTTTAATGATTATGTCAAGACACTGTTCACTGTAAACACTGTGCACTTACCGCTACAGTAATACCCGTGAACAATTTCTACAGTAACCCACCTGGTTATAAAAGAAGGCCTCACCCCTCATAAGCGAGGCAGAATTCCTTCACTTTACTCTCCAACTCCCTTCTCTCAGAACTCTCCCTAAACACTCTCCTTCTCTTTCATCTCCTTTCTCCTGTTCATCTCCGCCACTTCAATACCATTTGAATAAGTAAGTTCAACTTACATTTTCCAATCTTTTCTCAGATCTTAGTTTCCCTTAGAGAGATATAGTCGGCAAACATCTGCTAGTACTATTCTCGGGAAACACAGAGTTCTATCTTGAACTTCATAAGATCTTCCACCTTTTATCTTCATAGCACTTTATATCTTGCATATGATCTGAAGGTTTTAAAGTTTCATTTTGCACTTGTACTTATATTTCAGTTGTAATCTTTAATACTGTTCTTGTAAATCTTTAATGTTGTTTATATATTTCAGTCTTCTTTTCATACCTCGCATTTAAATTCCAGTATTTACATCTACATACTCCACAAATGGCAGGTCGAACCGCCTGTGGTTGGTCTGTAGTTTAAATCTCTGCAGTTGTTATATCCTTACTTCTTTTTACTGTTTTACCCCTATATTCTTTATATACCACCTATATTGTTGGTTTAGAAATACTTGCTGTCATTTTACTTATTCTATATCTTGCTTACGGTATCTTAATTATTTATAATGCTCGTCATTTAAGATAATCTTTACAACTCTGTGTACATACCTACATCTACTACTTATCTGATCTCATCTTACCCAGATCCTTGGACATTAATGGTATATATATATATATATATATATATATATATATATATATATATATATATTATATAACCGTCCATCCATTCAGTTAGGCAAATTTATTTGTTTTTATTATAATAAAGAATTTCAAGTTCGATCAGAAGCAATTTCGCAGAACCTTTAGCAATAATTACGCAATGGACCTGTCATTGCACGACTCGCCAAAGGTCCTCCAAGTGAATAATTTTCAAATTTGTCGCCTCGAGTCGACCTCAATAGTCCATCATCCATGTGGCCATTATTTATTGGGTGCTGCTATGCTAGCGGTCATGGAGAATTGACCAGAAAATTCCTCACACAAGTGCATGGCAACCGGTCGGACTTGTGGACATGTATATCGTGTAAAACTTGCTTACCTTAATTAATTCAACAATGGAAGCTAAAATAAGAGACGATGCACATGATCTCTCGACAAAATTACACTCCATGTATGGAATTTGAAAAATATATTGATGCCATATGAAGTGCATACTATGTCTGGTGGATGTCCTTGATTTGGCGATGCAATTTATATTTAACTTATATCATATTAGTGAATTTTATATGATAATTGAAATAAAGGTCATTCGTCTAGATTTATCAAATGTCAAAAGGTAACTTTTTCACTTCTCCGTCAAATCTAACATATTGTGTGAGTTTTGAAAAGATTTGGAGGTCAATATTCGTGTAAAAAATTAATTGACATACAAGCCGATCTTTGATTTCCCATCTTTTGTGTCTCTCTCTTTTGTTTAGACCTTACATAATTGATACAAATTGTAAATTAATCGAACCTAATAAGATACTTATAGGATAAAAAAAATAACACGTTGAAAATACTTATTTAATTATTTTATGGATAAAATATCGAGAACAGGGGTTAGCACAAATATTTAATATGGGGATCGTTATAAGTCTCTTGCATTAGTAATGTACAAATTGAGTCATAAAATATCATCCGTTAGAATTGTGAAGTTTAGAGATTGACAAACGCTAATCACAGTTAGAAGGACAAAAAGATGAACACCCAATCTTCTTCGCAACCGGATAAACAAGTCGTCAGGTTTGTGTGGAATAGTTGTGTGGCTGTGGAATAGTTGTGTGGCTGAAAACTCGTAATCCATCCGTGGCTTCTCGAGATTTGACAGTGCGGTCCTCTTCTCATTTTCCTTATTTAATGGAAGGTCCCTCACCTCGTGAGTATTATCTCCTTCCTACTGCTATTGATGCCGTGAATAGTTGAGTTCTTGCTTCTTTCCACGGCATAATGAGGAATTACATGGGGAGAAGTTGGATCGATTTAGCAAGCGCCGGTGTTCCTGGTGATGATGGAGCGGATCTTCTGTTGCTCAAGTCCGGAGTGATCTTCGTGTTGTGCTTGATCCTAGCATCGGTCGTTATTTTTTCCTGTGGTGACGGCTCATTCGGGTCGGGACGACGATATAGCCAAACTGGTGGTGGAGGTAGCGGCACAACTTGGGGAGGCTGCGGAGGGGGCGGTTGCGGAGGAGGTGGAGGAGGGGGCGGTTGCAGAGGAGGCGGTTGCGGAGGAGGTGGAGGAGGGGGCGGTTGCAGAGGAGGCGGTTGCGGAGGAGGTGGAGGAGGGGGCGGTTGCGGAGGAGGCGGAGGAGGCGGAGGTGGAGGCGGCTGCTGAGGGTGTTGAATTGAACTTATATCTATATATACCTTTTAGGCATGAATCGAAGAAAACAAAGGTTTCATTTCAATAAATCGTGATGCGATAGTGTGGCTTATGATAGATTATATTATGATTACTATTTAGGGTTAAGTTAATTGTAATTTACAATTGTTGTACTTATGTCTGATTGTATTCTCGATCTATATATATAGGGATCTTGTAATCTTTATTTGATAATGTACTTATTGGGAAATTTGTGAATATTAAGGGTAGAATAGTAATCTAGCTTGTGAATAAGGTTAAACGCGCGCGTGTATATATATATATATATTTGTAACCATATAATCATATTTTTAACCGACCAAAAAAAAATCATATTTTTAAGTAAAATAAGAAATACTATTCTCTTTTCATGGTATCAAAACCCCACATACAAAAAATAAAAATAAAAAAAACCTAGCTGCCAGATTGCCGGAAACTACTGTTCTGTCATTAGTGAAGTCCCCCTCCCACCGCCGGGTGGTGGCACCCAAACTCCAGCGACCCTGTCGTCCACCACCAGCAACCTCGTTGCTGACCTTTAGCGACCCAGATTTGGTCGTGCCTTGGTGATTCGAGCCTCGGCGACCCACGACCAATCGTCGCCGATTGGCAACCCACGAGTAGTCGTCGCTCCACCCCGGCGACCCACACCTAGACGTCACCGAACCCCGATGATTCACGACGACCCATCGCCTACCCCTGGCGACTCACGAGTAGCCATCGTCGAGCCCCAATGACTCCGATCTGGCAACGTTCGAGTCTCCCGGCGTTGCCTAACTCTGTGATTGTTGTCGCTCAACCTTGGTGACTAGATCTAGCACTGTGTAATCCATTCTGACGTCGCTGGACCTAGCTCCCCTCAAATCCGACGATGTCTGATCGAGATTGACCCTAAATACGCAAGGAAATCTCTTCTTCTCCATAAATATCACTGTTGCTTGGATTTTATGGCTCCTGCAGAGGATAAAGTTGCTGCTCCTCTCCTTGAAAGTGACGTATTCTTCGTTTTCCATTGAAATTTTTGCTGCTGACTTAAGTATATATGTGCGCAATATTACATTGAATTGAAGGAACCGGTGAGAATGCGCTTGCTGGTGATTTGGTAATTTATGTTATTACCCACTGATAGATGGAATGATTTCATGAAGTGTTGGTGAACTGCTGGTGGCAATTGGATTGAATCCTTTTATGCTCAGAATTACTTATGTATTTGATTGGATTACTGAATTGAAGTGCTGGTTACTGTGAAGTTAATTTTTTGGGTTCAATCACACTATTTCTTTCACTAATGGCGAACAATGGATCGACTTCAGGATTAGGATCCCCTTTTGGTCATTTTCAATTAACATATGTTTTTCAATTAACATTTGTTAAGTTGGATGGAACTAATTATCCATACTGGTCTAAAGCTATTGAGGTCTATCTTACTGCCACCAGGCAACTTGACTATCTCACATCTATGGTACTGTCCGATAAAAGTAAAGCCGTTGATTGGGTTGCAGGAGATGCAATGATTCAGACTCTATTGTGGAATAGCATGGATCCTAAAGTCAGTCCTCATTTTATTCAGTGTGACTCTACTAAGGCAGTTTGGGATAAATGTGCATTACTCTATTCGGGGCAAAATAATATGATGCGAGTATGTGACACGTGGGAAAAGTTGTTTGATATTCAGCATGGAGATCAATCTTTATCCGATCATTATGCTCGGTTCACGACTCTTTGCCAACGACTAGATACTTATCTTCCTGCTTCAAATGATCCAGATGTTTTGGCCAAACGCCAAGAGGATTTAAGGGTAATATTATATCTTAAATCATTGGGGCCCGAGTATTCCTCTCTCCGTCAACATATTACATCTCAGAGTTCTCTTCCTACAATGGATGAAGTCTTCTCCCAGGCTCTCCATTCCACAATTCCTGAGAAGATTTCTTCCACGCCGGCTATGGAGATGAGTGCTATGCTTTTCCATGGTTCTAGTGGACGTGGAGGTCAAGGTCGTGGTTACCAAGGTTGTGGATGCAGTTTTGTTCATAGTGGAGGTCGTGGAGGCCGTGATGGGGGAGTTGGTACTCGCGGTACCATGAATTCTGGGAATAATCGTGGCTCACGCTATTGCCATCATTGTCAAAGAGCTGGACATACAGAAGCTTATTGCTATACACTTCACCCAGAACTCAGACCACCCTTGGCTGCATATGTAGAAATTGAGGATTCTCTTGTTCCTCCTTCAACAGGTCCATCAAGTTCGACTAATGTGAAGGATACAGGCGATTTAGTTACATTAACACGTGCTGAGTATGATACATTGGTTCGCTCTCAACAGGTGACAGGATCTTCAGCTCCTACTGCAACTCTAGCACAAACCTCCAAAGGTAGTTCATCTTGTTTGTTGTCTGCAGCATCCGACTCCTGGGTTATAGACTGTGGAGCTACCAATCACATGACTGGTAACTGTAACCTCTCCTCATTCCTCCTCGTGGGGCCGAAATTGCGATGCGTAGTTTAGGGGGCTCAACGCGTGTTCTATTGTCGTCTTCAAATCAAACAGGTTTAGAACTTGGTTGTTTCTCACTGTGTTCTGCTATGGTTTTCCTTTTTTCCCTGTTTCTTTTTTTCTTTTTCTTTTTTTTGGGTTTCCGTAGCTTCAGGGAAGATATTTTATTTCTATATAATAGGTTCTTGCTGGCTATTTTGGTAATCGAGCGGCGCAGATGCTGTTGTTTCTGTCATTTGAAGCATAAAATTAGTCTTCAATTGGCAAACAGAGGATAAAATTCAGTAGGGTCCTTGCATTGCATTCTCCCATGGCCTTACATTTTCGAATACAGTATTTTAAAAAATGAGAGAAGAAATTTGGACTCCTAAACAGAAGCAATCCGAATCCAAATCGCCCTGCTAGACCTGCTCAACTGTTCCGTTAACATCTGCATTGCTGATACCAATCAACCCAAATAGGCAAAAATTCCTGTATTCTCTTATCTGTCTTTTCATTGAGCTTCGGTTGCAGTTAAACGAGGTTTAGAGGGAATTCGTAATTGTGAGAGTTCTGGCCCAGGGTTTAGGGACCTTGATATCTTAGGAAAGTGGAGAGATGCCCCGGTTTCTTTTGGGTCTTGAAACTTCTTTTCATCTATAATTTATCGTTACAGGTCTTAAAACTTCTAATGCAAGTGCTTGTTATAAAGGAGTTGGGAAACAAAATGGTGAACTCGAAATTCACTGGAGTTTGGGAGAGTAAACTCGTTTATTTTGGTGGGAACCTTAAGATGGCAAATTCCTCTAGTAAAAGTAAAAATGAAGAAACGATGACATAGATATTGGTCTTAGATGCTCCAGGACAAAGAATGAAGTTGTCTTTTATTTTTGCCAGAACTATGTATAATTTTCATGAGATATTGATGCTTGGTAACTGATATAATCTAAGATCTGCGAGAAGCTAGAAAGCATAAAATATATTACTCATTTGGAAGAGCCAACCAATCAATGTCAGAAACATGCCAATGCGAAAAACCATAATTGGCATGCATTTGCACAGATGCACGAATTTGCGTTTATTTCACATAAAAACTACAGTTTATGTTGAGTCGAATTTACTCTGTGAGACCACTTATGCCTATGATTTCATGAGAATATTCATCTTACTGGATCTTTTTCCGTGGTAATACTCTGCAGGAACATATATACGTCATTAGATAATATAATGGAAGACATACGACTAAATTTCATTCAGCCATTCCTTACGGTGAGGCGCTTCTCGCCCACAGTAAACTCTGCAGAGGGCCAGGACAAAAGGAGGACTGATAAGTCACTGCCCACAATACCTACTCTTCCTCGTTTCAAATCAGAGCTAAAATCAGGTCCGGTAAGGAATCCAGGAACTGTTCCATTTGTATGGGAACAGTGTCCAGGAAGACCTAAGAATGAATCCCTATCGCGGATTCAGACTCCTGAATGCCCTCCTGCTGCCCCAAAGCCTCCACCTGGGAAAAAAGCGAGAGTTAAGCAGCAGGATTCTGACAAAAACCTCCAATGGTGTTAGGAGTGTACGTACTCAAGCGAGAAATATTGTTTTAAATTCTGAAAATGCACAATCAAACGATGAAGGCGCTAAGAAAAAGGAGACCACAGAGGAAAAAGGGTTCGCTGGTTCAGATTATGGTGCTGAAGCCTACTTAGATGCATTGGATACATTTTCGCGATCTGAGTCATTCTTCTTGAACTGCAGGGTCTGTGGTTTGAGTGGAGTGGATGGTTCAGATATGAGACTATCCGGAAGGTTCTCTAGAGATCCACCAGCCAGGGACTTCATGATGGGTCGTTTTTTGCCCGCAGCAAAGGCAATAACTTCAGAAGCGCCTCTGCATTTCATCCGGAAGCAATCTGTGGCACAGGATGTGCCGAGGCATCCAGTAAAGAAGGCTGTGGTTGGGGGTGAGAACCGTCAGCTTGAGGTACTTAAACCAAATGTTCTACCGATGACCCAAGTTGGAGTCAGAGAAGAAAGCGAAGATGATGATTACTATGAAAGTGAAACCTCAACAACTAAAATTTGTGGATTATTCCCTCGGTTTTGCCTGTTAAATCCTGTACCTGGTATGAGGATGCAAACTGTGGGGTTTACTGTGCACAAAACTCAACTTAATTCTGCATATGCGAGATATCAAGGTGAAAGCAGGAGTAAGGTACATAGTTTTTATGTGTTTTGGTTTTCTTTAAGTTAGTTGTCAGTTGTGTTCTCTGTCTTTCTTAATCAGCTGTTAAAGATAATTGCTGGAGTATTTCTTCTTGCTTTTTTATAGCACAATAAAAATGCTTTTGATGAGCAAAGATCAGTTGGTGGCCTGCTAAAAGCGGAGCTGCATGAAAATAAGTGTGATCTCAAAAGCACACAGAGCCAAACTACACGCAAAAACGATGACAAGAAATTAGAGGGGTCATCACTATACAGACGCTTGCAAGGCAATGGCAAAATTAAGCACCAGAACGGATTTTCTAAATCAGTCACTCAAGGGGAGGAAAGATCAGTTAGTCTTCATGAGAATGTTAAGAATTTCAAGGTTGATGGCTCCAATTCCCTAGGAAAGCGATTCATCAATCTTCGAGAATTATTAGATAGTGAGCGTGCGGCATTTGAGGCAGGCAATACAAGCCCTGTAATTGAAAAAACTGTATACGTCGATACTGTGCAGGTTGTGAAATCTCAAGGTCATACAAGTCCCTCAGATGGGAAGGAGCCGTCCCATTCTGAGGATTATGTTTTCGAGATCCAGGCTACCGGCAAGAAAGTTGAGGAAGCTATTCTAGTGGACTCTCCTTCTCTGGATATTGAGAGCATTGAGCACCCAGAGAAAAAGACAATATCTGAACTTGAAGGTTTGCATTTCACGGACTCCCCCTTACCCTCTGCTTCTGACAGATCGAATGAGGATGTAGATGTCGACTCGATTGGACAAAATCAAACTCTTACTCAAGCGGGCAGAAAAAAGACATGCTCAAAAGTCAGCAGAGATGGTAAAATTGATTTAGAAAGCGAGGCACTTATCAGATTAGGTGATCAGCAGAATCATTCCAGTGCATATTCACCCTTGCCACTTCCCCCTCCTTTACCAAAATCTCCATCAGACTCATGGTTATTGCGAACCTTGCCCTCTGCTTCCTCCAAGCAGCCATCTTCACGATCCTCTCCTGGCGTAAATGTTGTTAATGGGAACCATGCTTCAGGGTCACCTCCTGTTGATCCCAAGTGGGAAACAATTGTCAAATCTTCCAATGTGCACCACGGCCAACTGCGGTTCTCTGAGGTAATTCTGTAACTTCTCTCGTCATCATCGCTATATCTTCCCACTGCGATAAATGCTCATTCTACTTTTTGTTCATCAGGAACTACTGCCGCCAATCCCAGAAACCTGAAGAGAGCTGATCCAATTTTGAAGGATGTGGAATTGTGCATTCCTGCAATGAACTGAACACAATTTTTTTTCACTTTTTCCCAAAATTCTTTGATCTAGAAAAGGGAAAAGACTTCCGCCCTGCCTCATTGTCACCGGTGCTCTGCTATACCTGGTCTGTTGAGTGTTGACCATATTACGTGGAACTGTAAATAGAATTACCCTCTTCTTACAATATAACTACGAAATGCATCCCATTGTCTTCCTGTAAAGATCATTCTTTCTGTATACCAATTTGTACCATCATTCTGTTTTTCCTTTTATAGGGATTGCAATCACTGTTCTCTGGTTGTAATAAACGGATGATTTCGCTACTTTTATGTACTTGTATGTGGTTAATCAGTAAGGGAAGTCGTTCATTTCAATCGTACCTCAGTGCCTTTTTGATGTGATGTCGCCCCAAAATTCAATTTCTACTCAATCATGTCAAGGCAGAAATTTCTTGAAGGAGACGGAATGATGTGTGCAGAGAATTCAACTCTTGTCGATTCAATGATGTCATGATGCAGCATATGATCCTAGGAGGGCACTTTCAAGTTTAGACGTACCATGTTGCTTAAAAGACATCTGTTACATAAATAGTTAATGTGATAAGCGACATTGGGAGTATTTCATTATGGGACGATTCTGTTCAAGAACTGGATAAGTTTATGATTCAGGTCAAGAAATCTCACGGTTCTGTTCGGAAGAGTGAGCGATATCACGATCATCATCATCATCATTGAGAACTCTAATATTCCTTTTTCAACAAAGGAACAAATTTTTGTTCGTGGTAACGTCGTAACACGATTAGTGAAATTTAGATCTCATTGATAAATTCGCGTAGCTGCGACTTGTTAGTCGAGCATGTTGATGGTAATCTATCGATAATGTTAGCAATTTATCAACAATGAATGCAGCAGTAAGTTACCGAGTTCTTATAGAAATTAGTGACTTACCGGTGAACTTGAAACTGGTGACCAACTTAAGCATATGCTTATAAGGTGGTAAGTTTCCAGCAAAGCGAGGAATTCACCAACTTCAAATGGAGTGGAAGGCTATTCACTTATTTATGAATTTACCTCTCCAAACAAAAGCTTCATCGATATTAGTTACTTGTGAAATTAATAACTTAGCGACGCGAGTCTGCTTACAAGTTTGTAAGTTATTGTCAAAGTAAAGAATTTACTTTGAAAATAAAACCACAGATAGTAACGTTTCCTTTTAACTGTAAGTTAGTAACTTACTATTCCAATAAGTTGCTTTTAGCTTAATAGAAGTATGAAATTTATCAAATGTCGAATGACCATCAACGTAGGCATTTGCATGACTCTTTCCGAGGATACAATCACGAGTTCAATGTCACCACTTAGCAAATCATTTTCTGTTTCTATGCAAAGAATTTCAAAGTTGGATCAGAAGCAAGAAGAACCTTCACCAATAGGCAATATAGGAAGCACTGCGCTTCCCACTTTGCTCCATCATTAGCAAGTTTAGTAATTGCTTTGATTAGATAAGATCAGATGAGCGGATTCGTGTACATAAAAAGCACACATCGTGCGTGTGGGGGCGTTCAGAGATGGAGGAGAAAAATGGCAAGAAAGGTGTTTCCTCTTGTTAATGCTACCAATGGCCATGGAAGCCAATTGGAGTTGACATGGCTGCTTTGCGCGGTTGCATTCTCCATGGTGTTCATCTCCATCATCGTATTCGCATGCGGCAAAAGCGAGCAAAAACCTCGAGAGAAGAAGGGTCGTGGCGGCAGCAGCGGAGGGGGCAATCTTGCTAGAGTTCGCAGTTTAATCTGCTCTCGAATACTAGAATTGAGAATCGTAAAATGGATTTTTCATTGATAGGTTACTAATTAATCAACGAGGCCCACTTATAAAATTTTAGTGTAGTCGGTAATTTACTACTCGAAGTGTGGTGTTAAAACCAAACTAGTTCATGGGCTTAATTATAAAATTTTACAGCACGTGGTAGTGTACTACTGGATACTATATTTAAGGATGGTAAAAATTGTTTTTGATCTATAAATTACTAATTAATTGATGGGGTCCACTTGCAATATTGCAAAACGCATGGTAATTTGTTTGTGAAAGGGATGGTAAAACCATTAAATTGTTGATAATTTACTAAATAATCGACAAGCCCAATTGGCAAATCTAAAAGCACTTGTTAATCTAATATTGGATACCATTGGCCAAAAAGAACTGTTATTGGATACTAGATTTGAGAATTGTAAATTTTTTTTTTCTGTCCTATCTCTAACTATCATCACTCTACCCCTTGCAGAGAGCAGGAGTCAAATCCTATACCTGTTATATTAGCATCCTCATCCCCTAATCTCTTTATTAGTAAGGCCGCATGCCTATTGACAAATTGGTGTTTTATTAATGAAGTCGTCATGATATCATGTGTAGACAATATAAATTGATACGGATGAAATCATGAAATCATAACACACAACGGAAACCCTTCTTTTATATGATGATCTAGGGTAGGGAAACTTGAGCGATCATAATTATGTAATCTCCATTTGTAGTGGGTTTCTTTATTATTGGCTCTTCCTATGGAGTAGATAGGATCAAACTAGTAATTTCTTATCTTCGTATTAGATTTGAATTGTAAATTCCATTATCTTCATCGCTATTTCACAACACATCCAAATCCATTTTGAATTTGGTACACGCTATGCGTTTGTAAAAAAATCTAAAGTATATAAAGCTCCATAGACTATGTAATTTCATTCTCTTGGACCCTAGTGATGAAGAGTGCTTTTGGCATCAAATCATCCAATAAAATGAAATTAGACTTTAGCTGGTATTTGCTATTATCTCAATAATAATAAACAGGAAGAAGCATATTACAGGGAAAATTGCTATTTTAGTCCTAAATCTATTGTAAGAATTTTAATTCAATTCTAAATATTTCCATTGATCCAATGTTGTCCTCAACCGTAATATGAAATTTCACTGTGATTTTCCAGCCATTTCTCGCTTGAAATTGCTGACATGGCGGTCTAGTCATTTCAACAGTTCTACGTGTCACGGCCAGCGAACTGACGTGGACAACTTTACTCGAAACAACACCGTTTTGCTTAATTTTTTTTGTTTTTATATATTTTTTTTCTTTTTCCTTTCTTTTTTTCCTTTTCTGTCCACTGTTTTTTTTTTCTTTGTCATGCGTGAACACTTGAGCAAATCAGGCTAAACAACTCTTCAACACTATCTCAATTGACCAACTTCTACAACTCTATGAGCAGAAAGATAGTGTGCTCCTTTGAATTCTGTTTCGCTTCTACCATTTGAATTTCCTCCCTAGTGAGACGGAAATGATTGAAACCCGTAAGATTCAATCAGCTTCACAATGATTTGATTTACATTAAGCTCCGTTTATTTAGCGGAAAATGAATGATTTCGAAAATATTATATTAAAAACGATCACTTGTATTGCGTACAAAAATAAACAAACGAAAAATATTTTCATCGTCCACGAAAATATTGAAACATAATTAGTTGTAAATGATGAAAACATTTCTCTTTGAATAATTATTTCAACCGACATAAACGATTGTTTTCAAAAAAATATTTTCTAAATCATTTATTTTCTACGAAACAAACGAAATCTAAAGTATGAATAATCGCCTACATAAGAATAAGCAGTAGAAGCGGCTTCAATCTCCATGGCCTTCAATGGCCACCGAGCTCGAAGCCATTGAACTTCAGTTGCTGCAAGCACGCCGAGATGTGGAGGCTCAGCCCATGGCCATCGAGCTTGTCGAGATCTCGACAGCCACGAGCTTGACAAGCAACAGTGATAGCTTGCAGAGTTGAGCAACAATGGCGTTTGCAAATTCAATCGCGAAACCAAGGAAAAAGGACGCGACGGATCTTGCTAAGGCAGGAGGTGAAAAGAGAAAAGAAAAACTTAGCAAAAAGGCATCATTTTGAGTAATTTTGTTCACGTCACATCGCCACATAAGATGTCATGCAATGATTGAATCGCCACGTTAATCATCTCAAGCGAATTTTCATGGGGATGACTTGATTGGAGTTTCACTCAAAGGTTTTGGACAACTTTGAATCAATTGTAAGGTGTAAGATTGAATTAGAATGTGTGCAAGGCGAGACAAATAATTTTTTCATAGCTACGACGACAGCTCTCCTGAGTCATAAACCAGCCAATACAAAACCTCCCGCGCCGAAAGTGGATTGTCGAATCAACTCGCCGATTGTCTTGATTGACCCGCAACTTCTCTTATTCAGCGTTCGGTACAATCATGGGCATTTGCATGACTCTTTCTGAGATTACGATCACGAGCTCAATGTTACCACTTGGCAATTTAAGAATCTCAAGTTTGATCGGAAGCAATTTCGAAGAACCTTCACCACGACTCCGAAGAAGTCGTTGTTATGGCCAGTACTACTTAACTGAATGTTCCTCGCCTCAAGATTAGTTGACTTCTTGCATCTCTCCATGAGATGATGAGGAAATTCATGGCGAGATATTGGGTCGATTTTCCAAGCGCCGGGGTCCGTGGTGACGATGGATCGGATCTTCTGTTGCTTAAGTCCGGAGTGATCTTCTTGGTGTGCTTGATCCTTGCGTCCGTCATCCTGTTTTCCTGCGGTGACGACGGCAAGGACTCATCTGGCACTAGCCGCAGAAAGAAAAAGAGAGATGCCGAACGCGGAGGCAGCGATGGAGGCGATGACGGTGGAGGTGATGGAGGTGATGACGGCAGCGGCGACGGAGGTGGAGATGGCAATGGCGGTGGCAGTGGAGGTGACGGCGGCGGCACCGGCGGCCATCATGGAGGTCACCATGGAGGCCACCACGGAGGCCATCAGGGAGGCCACCACCACGGAGGTCACCACGGCCACCACGGAGGCCACATTGGAGGCCACGTAAGCCACATCGGAGGCCACCACGCAGGCCACATCGGAGGCCATGCAGGCCACATCGGAGGCCATGCCGGCCACCATTGAGGCCACCACCACGTAGACCATCATGTAGGAGGTGGTCCTGGTGGTGGAGGTGGACACCACGGTGGTGGTCATGATAGTGGAGGTGGACACCACGGCGGTTGAGGCTGAGGCAGTGGAGGGTGTTGAATTGTACTTATATTTGTATACGTATTAGGCATGAAGTGAAAAAAAATGGGTTTCATTTCATAAAATTGGGATGCGATGCTGTTGTTTGTGTTAGATCATACTAGGATTATTATTTAGGATTAAGTTAATTGTAATTTACATTTGTTGTACTTAAGTCTAATTGTATTTTCACCCTACATATATATGGACCTTGTATTCTTCGTTTGGTAATGTACACGGTATTACATTCCTCTCTCTTTCGTTACAATTTTCAACTTGATTTCAGAGCTACTTGTTGTCCGAGGAAACATCCATCGAGTCTTTTCCACGGCCAGTTGCACCGACCGCCATTCTCCACCAATTCCTCAGCTTTTAGTTGCAAAAAGACATCCTTCCATTGCTCAATCCGAAAAAAAGAGACCACCAACAGAGTTGCTACACTAAATTATCTACTTATTTCTTTGTAGAAACTCAAATTCAGTTTTACAACTTACCGCAACCTTACAGTGGGGGAGTTCATTGTTCTGTCCACAACGTTTCTCCGCTCAGAGTTGATCCCGAATCTCCGAAACTACCTTCGTAACATCTGGTCGCATTCATCTAGCATCGTACTCAGGTTGGCTGGCGCGTCGACCACAGAATTCAGCTTCGGGTGGCCGTTGTCGTGTCGTCCCAGAACCTTCATGTTCAGGCCCAAACTTCACATTCAGATTAGCACCAGAAATTTGCAAATACGCCACGTACTTGATCAAACGAACAAAAGTCATACCCAGACAAAGAGCGACAGAAACCCTCCAAAGATGCTTCCAAATCTCATACCCACATGCCCACAATGTAGTTTGCTAAGTCTGGCACGAAAGTTTGCTAAGATACAGCTGTTTCCAAATTCAAGATTGAAGACATGTCCAATAGCCGGTTGAATCATCAAAGATTTTTTTCAAGGAAAGTAAGATTTTTCGCTCTAACTCAACTTGGCAAGAAGTAGATCCATACTTTTATCGACTAGTCTTTCACCAGGCGTGATTATCCCCTGTTCCATAAGATACTTGTAGGATCAAAAAATAACACGTTGAGAAAATACTTATTTATTTCTTTTATGGATAAAAAATCGAGAAGGGGGGCAAGCACAAATATTTAATATGGGGATCGTTATAAGTCTATTGCATTAGTAATGTACAAATTGAGTCATAAAATATCATCCGTTAGAATTGCGAAGTTTCGAGATTGACAAACGCTAATCACAGTTGGAAGGACAAAATGATGAACGCCCAATCTTCTTCGCAACCGGATAAACAAGTCGTCAGGCTTGTGTGATATAGTTGTGTGGCTGAAAACTCTTAATCCATCCGTGGCTTCTCGTGATTCGACAGTGCGGTCCTCTTTTCATTTTCCTTATTTAATTGAAGGTCCCCCACCTCGTGAATATTATCTCCTTCCTACTACTATTGATGCCGTGAATAGTTGAGTTATTGCTTCTTTCCACGGCATAATGAGAAAATCCATGGGGAGAAGTTGGATCGCTTTAGCAAGCGCCGGTGTTCCTGGTGATGATGGAGCGGATCTTCTGCTGCTCATGTCCGGAGTGATCTTCGTGCTGTCCTAGCATCGGTCGTTATGTTTTCCTGCACGGGGAAAAAAGTTGGCGAAACTGGTGGCGGAGGTTGCAGCGCAACATCTGGGGGGGGGGGGGGGGGGGGGGGGGCGCGGCGGGTTGAAAAGTTAATGAAGAAGCTACATTGAACTTTAGTTTATAAAAGGGGGGACCGAGAGCGTTCGGGGAGGAAGGAAAAGAAGGAAAGGAAAGAAAGAGGAAAGAAAGGGAAAGAGAAAGAAGAAGAATTTTGCACGTAGTTGCCACGGACGCCTTATCAAGTCGATTTGACTTCATATCGCAATGTCCGATAAGTGCTTGCGCCTCTTATTCATCCAATCGGAAAAGTTTTC
Organism: Syzygium aromaticum; assembly: GCA_024500025.1. NCBI lineage: Eukaryota > Viridiplantae > Streptophyta > Magnoliopsida > Myrtales > Myrtaceae > Syzygium > Syzygium aromaticum. Next base: position 8,833,949 of record CM044895.1, read on the forward strand.
CAGGTTAGGTCTCATATTTCGGAGTTATGTGATATTCTAGCGGCAAAGTCCGATTTTTGAATCGTTGAGCTATAAAAATATATAAAATGATAGTTTGGGGTGTTGTAGAGCCGGAGGACTTTATAGAACTCGATTTGGACTTATGATTTGCCCGAAACGAATTTTTAAAGTTGAGCGCGCGTAGTGAACAGTGTGTGACCAGCGGTTTTAAGGCCTATTTTCGTCGGTTTTCAGCTCGATTTTAGAACGGCCAAGTTGGGGTTCCTGTAGTCCTTTGAATGGGCTTTTTATTGACTATAAGCTTGCTTGGAACAGAGTTTGGTAGAGAAAGTTACGTCGCAACCAGGTTTCACGCTTAAGCTCCACGTTGCGGATGGCTTTAAGTAATCGCTTTGGGTGAGCGATTTGTGAGTGTGTTTGAGTCTTTTTGGTTAGCGTCTAAGCTTGGTTTAATCGAGTTGTTAGTGAAATGGTGTTTTATTTGGTATTGACGTCGATTCTCGTTTAATTATTAGGATTACGAGATCGTCGGTTCGAGTGAGTGTCATTGTTTGGTTATGAGGCATTCTCAGGTGAGTGGTACTATCTCTTCTTTAAGTTTGTAAACTCATATTTTAAAAGCGATATGAATCAGATATGTTATGAGTTAAATAGCATTGTTATTGCATAAAAACTTAGATTGGGCATTTATTACCCCGTTGATTATTTGAAATGGTATAGTAAAGCATTTTCTAGAAATGGCTTATATATCGATTATCGTGAAATAGATTAAGGAAATTCTTTATGAAAAAAATTCTTTTGTTGAAAGTTATACATAACAATTTATGAAGAATTTTGAAATGATGTGAGAAATGTCTTGTAAAATGCATTCGGTTTGACGAATGAAGTTGAGAAAGATTGTTTTTTGTTTTCTAAAATCAATTGGTGATATTGATTGTGGATTATGAGATTTATTATGGATTTGGTGTCGTGGATTATTAGTGGATGTGTGTTTTGTACTCAATATTGCTCTGAGCCCATTAAGAGGTTTGGAGATATGCATACCAAGTTTAGGATATCCCTTTGGACCGAGTCACTGACTTTGTAGGTGGAAGAATCTTGGTAGCCTTGTCACAAGGTTTTGTGTTGTGACCATGGTTAGAGATTGAGCAATAGATTGATCGATGGAATAGACCATCAACGTGTAATGTAATATGAGATTCATCAACGGAATAAACCATTGATGTTTAATTTAAGATTAATCAATGGAATAGACCATTGACATGATTTTTAATAGAGATTGATCAATGGACTTGACCATTAATGTTTATGATGATTTAAATTAATATTTTCTGAATTATATAAAGTCTTGTTGAAATGAAATAACTCTTATATGACTCGATATGTGTTTTATATCTTAAATTTGACTTTTGGAATTCTGGTATAACTTTTTGTGTATATGCATAGTGATTGCTTGATTTGCTTAGAAGAGATATGCACTACTTACTAAGCTGCGGTTGCTCACCCCTCTTCTCCCTAATCTTTTCAGGTTTTTTGGTTAGTAGCCAATAGAGCGAGAGTGATGTCGTAGAGACTTTTGGAATGTTTGAGGTTGCGTTCTTCGAGTGGAAGGACGGCCGTGTCATCCTCTATCCTGGTAGGTTTTGGGGTGTGACACTATATATATCTTTTAGGCATGAATTGGAAAAAAAAATGTTTCCTTTTAATAAATCGTGATGCGATAGCGTGGCTTACGTTAGATTGTATTATGATTACTATTTAGGGTTAAGTTAATTGTAATTTACAATTGTTGTACTTAAGTCTAATTGTATTCTCCATCTATATACATAGGGATATTGTATTCTTCATTTGATAATGCACTCAATATTACATTCCTCTCTCTTTCATTAAAAATTCGCAACTTGATTCAAAGCTATTTGTTGTATGAGGAAACCCCATCAAGTTTGTTCCACGGCCAGTCGTACCGGCCACCGTTCTCCACCAAGTCCTCAGCTTTGAGTTGGAGTTCAACACCCTTTCATTGCTCAATGCAAAATATAGAGACCACCAAGAGACTCACTACCATTAGACGGGCTAGATCCCAAAAACTCTACACGCACGAATGCTGTATGCCACCAAATGCGCCACCACATGTCGGACCATGAAATTTTTTACGATGATTATTCTCATTATTCATGACTTTATCTTATATCTACTGTGATTTTATTGCTATGACAAAAATACAATTTTTTTCAATATGTCAGTTTTTTGTATTAATAATGCCATCAAAGACAAAGACTTCAAATTTCTTAGAATTATCTTTTAGAATTGTATTATCATTCATCATTCTTATTCTGACACTTCCCAACAAAATGCTCAAGCCTAACGTAAATATAGGCATATTTTAGATGTTACATGCACTCTTCTAGTCTCCGTCCCTTATCCCATATAGTTTTGGAGAGATGCTTGCCTTATTGATGCATACCATATTAATTATACTCTGTGACCTATCATAGGTCATATTTCTCCTAATGAGTATGGTAATGTCTCAATTACAATCTTTTTTTAGTCTTTGGTAATACTTGTTTCATACATCTTCCACTTGAATGCACGAATTTAGAACTCCGTGCTCGTTTATGTTGTTTTCTTGGGTATGTCATTGAGCGCAAAGGATGTAGATGTTGGATCTTATTTCTAACCGTCTTCGTGTGTCATGTTATATTACCTTTTGGGAATACAAAATGTTCTCATCTCTTCATCCCTTATATTCCCTTCATTCCTTTGAATCACAACTTTGCTAGCCACCGCCCAATGAGCACCTTCATGATAGCCGATTATCTTACGACCATCATGCAATCGTCATCGCCTTTGACCACCGTCGATCGTCATTGTCGTCCAACCGATTGTGCTCCAACAATTGAGGGTGAAAAGGAGAAGTTATACATCACATGGCCATCGCCATCAAAGAACTCAAATTCTTTCACGAATGCGACAAATCCTTCGAGTTTGTCGCCCACAACAGACCTGTGTCCGCCCTTGTTACTTACTGTCCCAATTCCGTTCACTAGTGGATCTTTGTCTACCTCCTCTCCCCTCTTCACTACCCTTCATCATTGGCTTCGATGTCAAGTGATACCTGATCTTCTCGCGTAGTGTCCACCACCCTATTGCCACCACCTTTACATCGGTCGTTGCTCCCTCACCTACCAAATCATCATGGCTACTATCTCCCCCAGTCGCTTCGCAACGCCATTAGCAACTCGAGGCTTGTCCTCGCACGTGTCCGAATCGCCTTTGATACAGTGAAGCTGAGCTAGAATTATGGTTTGGAGGTGGAGATGGAAGTGGATCTAGCAAAACTGGCGGTAAAGGAGATGAACCAAAGAGAGTTGAAGAGAGAGGGTTTAAGGTGCTGGTGGGGGAGCTTAAATGATAAGATCTGTATGTCCTAAGAGATTGCCAATTGAGATTTTCAAAGATTCTTAATCCTATCTTGGATTACACCAATATGTGATGGGATTATCTACAATCCGGAGAATATTTTGAGGATTTATAATCCTACCTCTTCCTATCTTATCCCAATCCAAATCCAAATCCCGACGACCAAACACATTCTTTGTGAATTTATTTCCAAAAGATCTTACACCTTCGTCCACTTGTGAATCTTCCCCTCCTTGTCTTCTTCTATCTTGATGCAGGTGATTCTAGCCATACCACCATGGCACCTTCTAACATGTTTGCCCTATCTTTGGATTTTCCATTGGCGGACATTCTTTTGTCCTCTATCTGTGGTTCCACCACGGCAAGTTTGACCTTCTCTTTGCCTTCGTGATTATAGTTATTACTCTAACAATACTTCCCTTCTTAACCTCACACATATTAAGAAGTTAGCAATAATCCTCTTTGGCTGTAAGGAATGGCAGGTGAGGTGCAAGCTTTAGACAAATCTCAACATGGAATTTTGGTTGATTTGCCTCCTAGTAAGTTTGTTGTGGGTTCTAATTAGGCATGCAAGATTACAATATAGGCAAATGGCACTGTGGACCATTACAAAGTAGCAAAAGACTTTACTCAAGAGTACAACATTAACTATGAAGAGACTTTTGCTCTTGTTGTACAACATAATAAGTGCTGGTCTCTATTCCAAATGAATGTTAAAAATATATTCTTAAATGGCGACTTCACTGAAGAAGACTATATGGTACCTCCTCCCGAATGCACTCATTCTTCTAACAAAGTATGTCGATTATGCTGAGCATTATATGATTTGAAACAAGCTCCTAGTGCATAGTAGATCAAGTTCAACTCCACAATGGAATCCCTTGGTTTTACATTCAGTCCTTGTGAACATGCTCTTTTTGTTCGACACTCATCTCGTGGGTCTATTATGCTATTTTTATATGTAGAGGACATGGTAATTACTAGAGATAATCGTACTAGCATTTCAAAACTCCAGCAATATCTTAGTAAATAGTTTAAAATGAAAGGTCTTGGATGACTAGTTATTTTCTAGGCTTTGAGTTTACTTAAAATTTCTCCAATTTTTGTCTTTCTTAAGCCAAATATGCCACTAATCTTTTTTTATCAAACAAGACTAATGGACAACAAGGTCGCTACAAACCCTATTAAGACCAATGCTAAAGTTGGGGCTCCTCTGTCACATCTTATATTCTATCCCTAGCTAGTCGATAGTCTTATATATCTCACTATTACTCGACCAGCCATCACTTATGCTGTTCTATTTGTTAGTCAATACATGACTGCGATCCCCATACAACTCATTGTGATGCAGTTTTTTGAATTCTTTGCTAGATCAAGGGTACATTGTTTCATGGTCGTAGTGGAGTGACGATCTTGTAAGTCACTAGCCTAGTCAACATTTAAATAAATTGTCAACTCCAAGGTAACCACATATCTCATGGCGTACTAAGAAATAGACCACTATCGCTTGTTCTAGTACAAAAGCAAAATATCAAGCTATTACTAATACAACATGAGCGATAACTACTGGAAAATAACTACTGGAAGACATGGGAGTGTGTTATAATAGGATAACAATCATTCATTGTGACAACCGAAATGCTTCTAATGATTACAAAATTATATTTTCCATGAGCGCACCAAACACATTGAACTTGATTGTCATTTCATTTGATATAATGTGCATAATTGCACTGTAAAACTTGTATCCTCTTCATCTGCTGATCAGATTTTTAATATTTTCTTCAAGACACATCTACTTGGGCTTTTTTTGAATATTTTCTTTGAACTCTATTTGACTTCTTTCAAGTCATCTTGAGTTTGAGAGGAGATGTTAGAATATATTAGGATTACTATATAGGGTTAAGTTAATTGTAATGTGCATTATTGTGCTTAAGTCTTATTTTATTCTCACCCCATATATAGGGGTCTTGTATTCTTCATTGGGTAACGTACAAAATATTACATTCTTCTCTCTTTCGACACAAATCTCAACTGTTTGAATGAAATTTGAATGGGCCCTTCGCCACTCTCCTTCCATGTGTTGTCATGCCATTGAAGCCTTCGATGAATTCTTTGAACCTCATGAGGAAAATGTAAATGGAGTCCCAAACCCGACCAACTGACTTGTGATACTGCAATCTAATAAGCTTGTCCAATTATACCATTTGGATGGACATTTTTTTAACAGATTAAATAAATATCTTTAACCTTAGTTAGGATGTAAATGTACCTAATACATAATGATTACATCATATTGAATCTTCGCACCACATGCAAATGGGCTCCCTATCCCCCTTCACTGGCCACATAATTCAAGTTTCGCAATACACACACAAATATGATCGGCAGCATCATTCCATGGTTGAATGCTGTAGTCGTCTCTCTATCAATCGTTGGATCAGGTCTCTAATCCATCACAGTCGTTCATAACCCGAATGATCCAACGATAAAAAAATCTAAATATACATAGTATCCGCTTCGTGCGCGCGATTCTATCTAAATAATAGCCGAAGCATAGCTAATTAATCCTCGAAAAATTCGCAGGACAGACCTAAGTGGGTTCGTATCTCTAGCTTTGGGCGTATCCAGATGCGATGGATCTTGCGCTTCTCAAGTCCTACGGTCTCTTGATGGTGTGCGGGATCTTGGCGTCTCTCACTATAGTCGTAACCATCTGTTTTTCTTGTGGCCGCTGTGGCGGCGACAAACCTGGCTCTCCCCACAAGAACAGACCGACAGGTGGGGCTACCGGCCGCGGAGGCGGCCATGGCTTAAGTGATGGTTCGGCTTTTGCTAATACTCTCTTGTACAGCTCTGCGTATGGAGTTGCAGTTGACAGTGGAGACGGGGGTGGCGGTGGAGGTGACCATCATCATCAAGGCCACGATGGAGGTGGTGGCGGCCACCTCCCCCATCACCACCACCACCACCACCACCACGACGGAGGCCAGAATGGAGGCGGGTACAGCGGCGACGGCGGACAATATGGAGGCCGGAGTTTTAGCGCGGGCAGGGGTTTCGATGGAGGTGGACACGACCATGGTGGTGGCGATTCTAGCGCAGGTGGTGGTTTTGATGGAGGCGGCGGTTTTGATGGTGGTGGTTTTGATGGAGGCGGACACCACCACGGTGACGGCGATTTTAGCGTAGGTGGTGGTTTTGTTGGAGGCGGACACCACGGAATAAGATTTTCGAGTATCTTGATCTGTTTAGTTTTCTATGTACGTTAGACATTTTTTGGATCTTCGTGATAACCATCTCTATTTATTTTACTTATCTAGAGATTTTTTATTTCTAGTCATGATACTTGTTTTAGTTTTTTTTTACTGAGGCTAAATAAAATCCTTGTGGACTTCCTTTTCTCTTCCCCTCTCATTTCTTTCTTAAGTCTCGTTTTGTTTGTATTTAAAATTTGCTTGTGAAATTTGAAGTGGTAAATTACAGGATAGATTATCAAAAAGCATAAGCATGTACTTTGTGCTCACTCCACCATGGTACGTTTTGCGGTAAAATCAAACTTGATGCTTGAAAGTACGATTTATAACACATAGAGTCCCAAATTTGTCGGTTGACTAAAGCCGAAACTTAATAGACTGTCCAACTTATTGTTTGGATGGATTTTTTTAACAAATTAGACAATAATTTTGAACCTAAGTTTAGATGTAATTATACCTGAATGGATAATCTGCTAATTAATTTGAATGACCCACTTGTAAAATTTCAAAGCACTTGATAATCTACCACTAGACGTGGGAGTAGTGAAATCATTATTTCATTGGCAAAGTTTTCAAAACTTGCTGCAACCATTAGTAAAATAGTTAAGCACTTGGTAATCTGCTGCTAGATTTGAAAACGGTACCATGGAATTTTCATTGATAAGCTACTGATTAATCGAAGGGGGCCACTTATAAAATTTTCGGGTGTTCGGTATGCTACTCAATCTGTGGTGATAAAATCATTATGTCATTTGTAAGTCGCAAACTACTTGACGAGCCCAATTATAAAATTTCATAGCACTTGGTATTATACTACTGGATACTATATTTAAGGATGGTATACTTGTTACTTTATCGATAAGTTACTAATTAGTTGCTGGGGCCCACTTGCGATATTGTAAAACAACGTACTAATCTACTTGTGAAAGAGATGGTAAGACGGTGGAAATGCTGAAATTCCTCTCTCCACGTGCAAGGGAAAGACTTATTCTGGAGTCTGATTGTCTTGGTTTAGTGAGAAGTGTCAATTCTGTAGAAAAATTACCGTGGAACAGGGCATACTGATAAGTGAAGCCCGTGACCTGGTTTCCAGCTTTTTTAATATTAAGCTTATATTTTGTTATAGGGCTAAAAATAGTGTAGCTGACTGGGTAGCTAAGACCCATAGAAAAAAAGCACTCACCAAAAAATTAGTTAACCCACCCTCCGCAAGCCCTTAGAGATTTGCTCTATTTTGAGATCCTGCCTATGGGTTCTTTTTTTACACGTTATCAATGAGCAGTTTATATTTCTAACCGAAAAAAAAAAGAAAAGAAAAGAAAGAGATGGTAAGACCATCACTAACTAATTGACAAGCCGGTTATCAAATCTAAAAGCACTTGTTAATCTACCATTTGATAATATTGGCTAAGAAAAATCTATTATTGGATACTGGATTTGAGAATAATAAAATCTATTTTATTTCTAATTAGCGCCGGCCACGCCACGTATGATGATTGGCATTGATTGGGCCACCACTTCCTCGATTTTCCCATCAAAATTAATCGAAATGACTACATTGATAATTCATTAAAAATTTTGGGACTAAATTAACACAATCGAAAGGTTTAGGACTGAAATGATTATCATACAATAAATTTACGATTTTTTAGATAATTTTTTTCCTAAATAAATAGTTGATGGGTGGACGAGCTTTATGGCATCAATTACTATTTAGAATGTGTCTAGTGCATGGCCGTGATCCGTATGGGTACAACCGTCCATCCATTCAGTTCTTGGCAAATTCATGTGTTGTGTATTACATAAAGAATTTCAAGTTCTATCGGAAGCAATTTCGGAGAAGCTTCGCCAGTGATTACGCAATGGACCTTATTATTGCACGACTCCCAAAAAAGTCCTCCAAGTGAATTATTGGAAAGTTGTCCCCTCAAGTCAACCGTGGCGGTCCCCTATCGGCGTGGCCGTTATTTATTGGCTGCTGCTATGTTAGCTGTCACGGAGACCAATTGACCACAAATTCCTCTCACAAGACCATAGCAATCAATTGGACTTGTGGAGGAATCTAAAAGTATATTCTGTAAATCATACTTACCTTGATTAATTCAACAATGGAAGCTAAATAAGAGACAATGCAAGATGCACATGATCTCTCAACAAAAATAACACTCCTTATTTGGAACACGAAAAATATATTCATGTAATATGAAGTGCATACTACATCTTGTGGGTGTCTCTGATTTGCTGAAGTAATTTGTACTTAATTTATATTGTTTTAGTGGATTTATATGATAATTTCAACAAAGATCGCACGCCTAGATATATCAAATGTCAAAAGGTAACGTTTCACTTTTCCGTCAAATCGAAGTATTATGTAAGTTTTATAAGATTTATGAGGAAATCATAGGTTAATATTCGTGTAAAACATTTTCTATTATAACTAATTGAAATACAAGCCAATCTTTGATTTCCCATCTCTTTTTTTCTCTCTCTTTTGTTTAGACCTTGCATAATTGACACAAATTGTAAATTAATTTGAACCTCATAAGAGATAATTATTGTATCAAAGATATATCACGTTTTTCGGAGAATGTACTTGTTTTATTTCTTTTATGGATAAATGGTTGAGAATGGGGGTAGCACAAATATTTTATTTGAGTCATAAAATATCATCTATTAGGATTGGGGTTAATATCACCAAAAATCCTAAACTGATACATATGTGACAATTTTACCTTGAACTTTTTTTTTATCACAAAAAACTCCAAATTGGTACACCTGTGACAATTTCACCATAAATTTTTTTTTACTACCAAAAATCTTAAACTAGTACACATGTGACAATTTTACTCCAATCTGGTAAACCCGTGACAAATTTACCATAAACTGTTTTTTTAACCACGAAGAACCTCAAATTGGTACACATGTGACAATTTTACCCCGAACTAATAATTTTTCAATATTATTTTTTTATTTTTTTGAATTTTTTATATTTTTTCTTTTCTTTTTTTTCTTCATCTTTAACTTCTGGCCAGTTGCCGGACCGGCGACTAGCCAGAGGTGAAAGCCGGCGAGATTGGCCTCGCCGGCGTGGGTGAGAGCGGCCCTCGCCTGCATCGGGCGAGGGCTGTCCTCGTCCACCCGGGCGAGGGCTGTCCTCACCCGCCCAGATGAGGTCGGCCCTCCCTAGAGTCTGGGCGGGCGAGGACAGCTCTCACCCGACGCCGGCGATGGCCACCCTAGCCCGACTAAGGCAAGGGCCGCTCTCGTAGGATCTGGCAAGGGCGGCCCTAGCTTGAGTCGGGCGAGGGCCGACGGGCGAGTGAGGATAGCCCTCGCCCGACGCTGGCGAGGGCTAACCTCGCTAGATCCAGTGAGGGCAGCCCTCGTCAGCAGTCGGTGGGCCGACCTCGCCGACCTCGCCGGCTTCCGCCTTTGGCCAGTCACCGGTCCGGCGACCGGCCAGAGGTTGAAGATGAAAAAGAAAAAAGAAAAGAAATAATAAAAATTCGAAAAAAAAATAATATTAAAATTTTAGTTCATGGTAAATTTATCACATACGTATTAATTTGGATTTTTTGTGATATGTTCAGGGTAAAATTGTCACAAATGTACCAATTTAGGATTTTTTAAGGTATGTTCAAGGTAAAATTGTCACATGTGTACCAGTTTGCGGTTTTTAGTGGTAAAAGAAAAAGTTCCGGATGAAATTGTCACATGTGTACCAGTTTGAGATTTATTGTGGTATTAACCCATTAGGATTGTGAAGTTTTGAGATTAACGCTAATCTCTATTCGAACGACAAAAATGAATACCCAACCTTCTTCACAATTGGACAAACTAGTTTGTCAGGTTTTGTGGACATAATTGTGTGGTTGAAAACTTGTAATCCATCCGTCCCTTATTGAGATTGGCAGTGCGGTCCTCTTCTCATTTTTCTTATTTAATTGAAGGTTCCTCACCTCCAGAATATTTTCTCCTTCCTACTACTATTGATACCGTGAATAGTTGAGTTCTTGCTTCTCTCCACGACATAACAAGAAAATCAATGGCGAGAAATTGGATCGATTTAGCAAGCGCTGGTGTTCATGGCGATGGTGGAGCAGATCTTCTGTTGCTCAAGTCCGGAGTGATCTTCGTCCTGTGCTTGATCCTCGCGTCAGTTGTTATGTTTTCCTGCAGCGACGACGACTCGTCTGGGTCTCAGCATAAAAAGAAAAAGGGACATGGTGGTGGCTACTATGTAGGTGGCGGTGGCGGCGGCGGCCACCACGGAGGTCACCATGGAGGAGGTGGACATCACGGCGGAGGTGGCGGTTGCGGCGGCGGCGGAGGTGGCGGTTGTGGTGGAGGCGGTGGTTGAGGGTGTTCAATTGGTGGCGGAGGCGGGAGAGGGTGTTGAATTGAACTTAATGAGGCTTGTGGACTTCTTTTCTCTTCCCTTCTCTTTCTTTCTTGAGTCTCTTTTTGTTTGTATTTAAAATAATTGCTCATGAAATTTGAAGTGGTAAATTTCAGGATAGATTATCAAAAAGCATAAGCAAGTACTTTGTGCTCACTCTACCATGGTAAATTTTGCGGTAAAATCAAACTTGATGCTTGAAATTACGATCCAAGATTGATAGAAACGTATGGAGAATATATAAATAGAGTCTCAAACCCGTCTGGTTGACTAATGCCGGAACTTAATAGATTGTCCAACTTATTGTTTGGATGGATTTTTTAACAAATTAGACAATAATTTTGAACCTCAGTTTAGATGTAATCATACCTGAATGGATAATGTGCTAATTAATTTGAATGACCCGCTTGTAAAATTTCAAAGCACTTGGTAATCTACCACTAGACGTGGGAGTAGTGAAATCATTATTTCATCGGCAAAGTTTTCAAAACTTGCTGCAACCATTAGTAAAATAGTTAAGCACTTGGTAATCTGCTGCTAGATTTGAAAACGGTACCATGGAATTTTCATTGATAAGCTACTGATTAATCGAAGGAGGCCACTTATAAAATTTTCGGGTATTCGGTATGCTACTCGATCTGTGGTGATAAAATCATTATTTCATTTGTAAATCGCAAACTACTTGATGAACCCAATTATAAAATTTCATAGCACTTGGTATTATACTACTGGATACTATATTTAAGGATGGTATACTTGTTACTTTATCGATAAGTTACTAATTAATTGCTGGGGCCCACTTGCGATACTGTAAAACAACGTACTAATCTACTTGTGAAAGAGATGGTAAGACCATCACTAACTAATTGACGAGCCCGGTTATCAAATCTAAAAGCACTTGTTAATCTACCATTTGATAATATTGGCTAAGAAAAATCTATTATTGGATACTTGATTTGAGAATAATAAAATCACTATTTTGCTAGTAAGTTACAAATGGTTGATCGGACAAGAAAGTTGCCAATCAATTTTACTTACTAATGATATTATAGGTTGTTACATCATTAGTAATTTGCCTGAGTCAGATGAACTTTCAAACGATAACATATTTCTTTGAAATGGAAAGTTAAGGCAACTTGCTTGTCATGTTCAAAGTTATGTAGAAGGCGAGAAAATATGATGGAAATCCTCCATTCCACATGATATTTTCCTCGATGTCTCGACAAATCTTAATCTTTCATAACAATCCCGTTTTTATCAAGTAAATGGTTGAGATTTATTGAGACGCATAAAGGAGCATCACAAGGATAGAAAGTCCGCTTCCCTAAAAGAGTATTAATCTTTGCTCTCCATCGATGTCGCCGGCACCCAATGTTGGCTGTTTTTGCTTAGGTAGTGGTGGTTTTAGTGGGATAGTGGCGGCGGCGGAGGTGGCGACGGCGGCTAACTTTGAAGACACAAAATAATCGTTATTTATCAGTATTTCTATCAATTCGGGTTCTTACGTTTGTCTAATCAATAGGTTTTTTAACATCGGTGTTCGTGATGGGTCTACGGTTTGCTAGATAAATGAGCAGTTTATGGGTACACGAGTTCTTGAAAGGGCCAGGGGTTTGGACTAGCCAATTCCATGAAAGATAATCGACTTTGTTGGGCTTTCTCGACCCAGTCTACTACTCCGTGTTGCTCTCTACTTCTACAACGGGCTATTCTCAGGTCACAGAAAACGGGGAAAAAGGTATGGTGCGTCGGAGATAAGCGCACACTCTTCCCAGGCGGAGAGATCTGCGAACTCCGATGATGAAACTAAACACAAAACGGTGGGAACCTTCGAGGAAAGAGAAACTTCAGCTGAGCGCACGAGTGCTAGGGTTGGACATTAATTACTACATAGAATTTGTGTCTAGTGCATGGTTGGGATCTACCTGTAAGTAACAGTCCATCTATTCCGTTCTCGGCAAATTCATTTGTTTTGTTATATGAGGAATTTCAAGTTTTATCCCATGCAATTTCCTAGAACCTTCACTAAACACAAATTTCCAATGGCAACCGGTTGCACCTGTGGAGGAATCTAAATGTGTATGTTCCTGTAAAAACTTGCTAACCTTAATGAATTCAACAATGGAAGGAAGCTAAGTAAGAGACAACGCATGATGCACATGATCTGTCGACAAAAATAAAGTGCATGCCATGTCTTGTGGGGTGTCTTCGATTTGGTTGTACCAAATTTGTATTTAACATATATCGTATTAGTGAATTTCATATGATGATTAGAATTAGGGTTGCTCCTCTGGATTTATCAAAGTCAAATGGTGACTTTTCACTTTTCCTGTCGAATATAAATATATGTAAGTTTGAAAAGATTTATGGAAAAGAAATCATAGGTCAATATTCGTGTCAAAAGTTTTCTATTATTAATTATGACTAATTGAAATACGAACAAATATTTGATTTTGCATTTTTTTTTAAATTTCTTTCTTTTGTTTAGACCTTACATAATCCACACGAATTGTAAATTATTTCGAACCAAATGAGATATAATTATTGTATTAAAGAAATAGCACATTTTGCGATGAGGATACTTGTTTTATTTCTTTTATGGATAGAAGGTTGTGAAGGGGGACTAGCACGGATACTTTATATGTGGACCATCATAAGTCTCTCGGTAATGTATAATTCGAGTCCTAAAACATCATCCGTTAGAATTACAAAGTTTCGAGATCGACAATCCCAAAAAAAAAAAAAAAAAAAACCTCAATCTTCTTCCCAACCGGACAAACAAGTCGTCAGGTTTGTGTGGAATAATAGTGTGGTTGAAAGCTTGAAATCTGCAGACCAAAAGAAGAAAGCTTGAAATCCATCCATCAATTTTTTAGATCGACGGTGCGGTCCTCTTCTCATTTTCCTTATTTAAATGAAGGTCCCGCACCTCCAGAGCATCATCTTCTCCTTCCTACTACTGCTACTGATACCGTCAATACTTGAGTTCTTGCCTCTGTTCTCTCCACGAGATAACCAGGTAATCAATGGCAAGAGACTGGGTCGCCTCAGCATGCGCCGCTGTGATCGTGCTGCTGTCATGCTTGATCGTCGTGTCTGCGATTATTTTTTCCTGCGGCAATGACTCATCTGGGCCTCCGCACAAGAAGAAGAAGAGAGAGGGCCAAGTTGGCAGCCACTATGGAGGCGGCGCCGGCTACTATGGAGTTGGAGCCGGCTACTATGGAGGCAGCAACAATGACGGCAGTGGCGGTAGCGACAGCCACCAGCACTGCAGAGAGCACCATGGAGGAGGCAGTGGCTGCAGCGGAGCGGGCGGTTGTGGGGGAGGGGGTGGCTGCAGCGGGGGCAGTGGAGGCCGCGGAGGGTGTTGAATATATCTTTTAGGCATGAATTGAGAAAAAAAAAGGTTTCATTCTAGTAAACGGTGATGCAATAGTGTGGTCTTTATTAGATTACGTTAGGATTACTATTTAGGGTTAAGTTAATTATCATTTATATTTATCGTGCTTAGGTCGAATTTTATTTTCATCATATATATAGAGGGTCTTGTGTTCTTTATTTGATAATGTACAGATTATTACATTATTCTCTCTTGTCACAAATCTTGACTCTGCGAATGAAATTGGTTGAGCCCTTGCCTTAGCCACTCTCGTTCAATGCCATTGGAGCATTTGCTAAATTCTTTGAACCTCGTGAGGAACACGCAAATGGAGTCCCAAACTCGACCAACATACTAATGATACTGCAAAGTGCAATCTAATAAACTTGTCCAATTATACCATTTGGATGGATATTTTTTTCAACAGATTAAATAAATATTTTTAACCTTAGTTCAGATGTAAATGTACCTACACATAATGATTACATCATATTGAATCTTCGCAGTACGTGTGACTGTGCTCCCTATCCCGCTTCAGTGTCCGCATAGTACAAGTTTTCCGTCGTTTGATTGTTCTTCTTATTGATAACTGTGATGGATTAGACCAAGCTCTGTGTATCGGGATGTAGTTAACGGTGGAGATGGAGGTGGCGGTGGAGGTAACCACCATCACGACCACGATGGACATCGGAAACATGCTAAAGATCTGGACAAAGCTAACGAGAGAATGGAGATGATCGATAGTTGGATCAGACATGCTAAAGATTTGGACAATGATATGAGAAAGATCAACGAGGAGCTGCTTCAAATGTCTTTATATACTATGGCTACAGTAAAAGTATGCAGAAAAATTGTGAAGGTTTTCAAGTATACTTGGGCATGAGAATGATATTTTTATGATGATGAGATCGATATTATTTTATGTGCACTGCATAGGGGCACATATGTCCTTTATATTGAAATGTAGTTTCTATTGAATCATGGATATGATAGAATATAAAAATATTCGACTTTAAATTCGCAGTTCATCGAACAATCTGATAAAATATGACAAAATCCTCTCATTCAGATTTCTAAATAAGATAGAATTGGATAGGATAGGATAAGAAATCCTGAGATTTTTTCATATCTTATTCACTGTTTGGTGAACTATAGATTTAAAGTCGGATATGATAATTTTTATTTTTTTTTTGCTATTAACGGATTCGGAGGAGTTGGTAAAGGAAAAAAAGCCGAGAAATTTTTCTGGTGAAAGTGCACAAGGTGTGGGGATGAAGATGACGGTGAGTGGAGCGTAGGGTTTATGGAAAAATAAGTATTAGAAATCTTATCCGGATCTATCCCTTCCCCCCTCGGATTTTTTTATCCGGTCTATATCCGACCTTATCCTATCATAAACCATCACCAAACACAGGATATGATAAAATATATCATATCCTGGCTTTTATCCAGTCGACTAAACGTAGTCTAAGAGTTCTTATCTTATCATATCCAATCTTATCTTGAGAAGAAATCCAATTGAACTAAATATATATAAATACACATATCATCAGCTTCTAGTGCACAATCCTTTCTAGTTTTGGGCATCAAGATGAATTTGATCTCGCACTTCATAACCTATTTTTCTAGTGGCCGCCATGGTGGCAACAAATCTGGCTCTCCTCGCAAAAACAAACCGGGAGGTGGCACCACCGGCCGGGACGACAAAGGCATAGTTGGCTCTCCCCACAAAAACAAACCGAGAGGTAGCACCACCACTGGCGGTGGTGGCAAAGGCGTAATTGGCTTTCCCCACAAAAACAAATCGGGAGGTGGCACCACTGCCGACGGCAGGGGTAACCATCATGGTTCGGCTATTGCTAATACTCTCTTGTACGGCTCTATGTATGGAGCTGTAGTTCGTGGAGACGGAGGTGGCAATGGAGGTGACCATCATCATCAAGGCCATGACAGAGGCGATGGCGGCCACCTCCACCATCACCACCACCAGCACCACCACGTAGGCCAGAATGGAGGCGGGTACAGTGGCGACAACGGACAACAAGGCATCAGCGGTCACGGTGGACACCACGGCGGTGGCGACGGATTTATCACTGGCGGGGGTTTTGATTGAGGCGGACACCACCACGGTGGTAGCAGCGTTTTTAGCGGAGGCAGTGGTTTCGATGGAGGCGGACACCACCACGGTGGCAGCGATTTCAGCATAGGTTATGGTTTTGATGGAGGCAGTTTTTAGGAATGAGATTTTCGATTATCATGATCTGTTTGGTTTTCTACGTAGATATTTTCAAGATCTTTGCGATAAACATTTGCTTTTATTTTACTTATCTAGAGATTTTTTTTTATTTCTCGTCATGATTCTTGTTTTATTTTTTTAATGAGGCTAAATAAAATCCTTGTGGACTTCCATTTCTCTTCCCTTCTTTCGTTCTTAAGTCTCTTTTGGTTTGTATTTAAAATAATTACTTGTGAAATTTGAAGTGGTAAAATTCAGGATAGATTGTCGAAATGCATGAGCATGTCTTTTGTGCCCACTCCACCATGGTAGATTTGTCCCTTTACGGTATCCAGCAACTATTGCCTACGAAGTAGACAAAAAATAAACTAAAGACTATGTCGTTGACTTACCATAATTATTTTTACGTTAACGGTAAATATTGGTTAGGAGTGACCGGGTTTCAAGATGGCTAGAATTCGGACTTAGGACACGGGATCAATCGTGGAACTTACCTTGTGAGGATCGGTTTCAATATCGTATATGTTGGTCCTATCCGATTATAAGATCTATTGGGAAATTGAGCAGTTTTTTTCGTTTTGTATAATTTTTTTTTTTTTATAAAGGAGTATTTCAAAAGAATGATGTCCAAACGTTACTTCATACTTTTGTTCTGCTGAATCTTCTGTTCAAGATTGGAGGGTATAGAGCGTGAGTGAGAAACGAGAGAGGAGAGGCTGCCGATTTGGGAAATAAGAAAGCAATAGAGTTTGGGTTTCTAAAATAGGTTTTAAATCGTTAATTTCCAGGTGGGGGTGGGTTCGGCACCCAGAACCGAGAATCTACCAGCATGATACTGGCTACAAAAAATTTCGAATCCAAACCGGTTCCCAAGTAGACCCTACACCAGCGCTCACCCCTCGTATTGGGCAAGCAATTATTGACAATTCATTTCATCGAATGCATCCTAACTTCTGTTACCACCATTAGTGATTGCCATTTCTAGGCTTGCGGTTTTACGATAAAGGAACCTAGAACGGGTTTCCGATGCACTATCACGATGGTCTTTAGCAATAGGACTCTGGTCGACACTTCTTTTGGATCTTCACTTTTCGCTATTCGACTTATTATCCGACATGGCTTCTTGTGTCGTGTCGCGTATGCTTAAACTAATATCAAAGTTACACACGGTACGCCTCCTTGCCACATCAGTAAAAATTGGGCTGAGCAGTCTTCGAAGAACTTAATTACACCAGATTTAAAGTGTTCAAGATTTAATTACACGGACCCGAACGTTTAGGACTCTCGGCGCAATTTTTCGTTAGATTTTTATGGTCCTTTTTTTTATTGGTCTACCACTTGACACTTCATTTTTTTTTTAAATTGTTTTTTGAAGGAATGAAAGCCGCATGATACTGATAATTTATATAATTTTTTGGATTAAAGTTAAGTTTTAACGTAAATACGGCACGAGACTATATAATGATTTATTTTCTCCTGGGAAATTCTCAGGAGTCGTGGAAAGACATCATCATCCAGCGTCATCAGAACGACCGGTTCGAACCGCTTTCGATGGCCCCCGGTTCAGCCGGTTCGACGCGAACCGCTCGCCCCTCGAGCTTCCCTCTCTTCAGGAGGAGAAAACCCATGACCGCCGCCGCCGCCGCCGCCGCCAAGGTGATCTGGATCTCTCCCCTCGCGCTGCTGATCTCAATCGGTTCTCTCGAGTTGAGTCCCGCCTCTTGATTTCGCTTGCGCGCGCGGATTTGATCGATTTCTCCCTTTCTCGCTCGTCGGGACGGTGTTTCACAGCCTTCGAACTGACGTCCGGACGTGGTGCGACAGGCTGGTGGTGATCATGGCTCTGGTCGAAGTCGCCAAATGCTGCCTCGATTCCCTCAGCGGAGCAAGTCTGATCGCTTTCCACTCCCTTGTTCCTTCGAAAGACGCTTGCGTGCGGTGTTGCTATGTGTTCCGGAACCTCGATGGATGAGTTCGTTTTGGGTCGTCGTACGGAATCGTGTTGTTCCTGCTCCTTTCGAGTCGTTTAAGGGTCTTGTTGTTTGGCCATTCATTTTTGAGTTGACGATTGCGCTCTCAGAGGGGGAGAGATAATTGGCTTTCTTAATGGCTGATTGCTTGGCCCACCATGCATTTGCTCGTGTTGGTTTATTGGAGGAGCTGGTCGTGTTGCCGCCATTGATAAAGGTGTCAACTTTGTACCTATTCCGGTGTTCACCTCTTTAATTCTTCCTCTTGGCTTGGTCAGATTCCGGAGCACATGAAGGACGCTACCCTTCACATAGATGGCGGCTGCACTGAAAGTTTCCAGTATCTAGGGGCTTTCCCCTTGCCTCTCAGTGTCGGGGGCGCGCTCTGTTTGCAGCTTGGAGAACACGTCTCCCCTTGACATGGTAAGAACATCTTGAAATAAGTCTTCGATTGGCAAACAGAGGATAAAGTTCGATAGGGTCCTTGCATTGCATTCTCCCACGGCCTTACATTTTGGAATACGGTATTTTAAAAAATGAGAGAAGAAATTTGGACTCCTAAACAGAAGCAATCCGAATCCAAACCGCCCTGCTAGACCTGGTCAACTGTTCCATTAACATATGCATTGTCGATACGAATCAACCCAAATAGGCAAAAATTCCTGTATTCTCTTATCTGTCTCTTTGTTGAACTTTTGTTGCAGTTAAACGAGGTTTAGAGGATATTCGAAATTGTGAAATTTCTGGCCCTGGGTTCAGGGACCTTGGTTTCTGAGGAAATTGGAGAGATGCCCCGGTTTCTTTTGGGTCTTGAAACTTCTTTTCATCAATAATTTATTGTTACAGGTCTTAAAACTTCTAATGCAAGATCTTGTTATAAAGGAGTTGGGAAACAAAATGGTGAACTCGAAATTCACTGGAGTTTGGGAGAGTGAGCTTGTTTATTTCGGTGGGAACCTTAAGATGGCAATTTCCTCTAGTAAAAGTAAAAATGAAGAAACGATGATATAGATATTGGTCTTAGATGCTCCAAATTGTCTTTTATTTTTGCCAGAACTATGTATAATTTTCATGAGATATTGATACTTCGTAACTGATATAATCTAAGATCTGCGAGAAGCTAGAAAGCATAAAATATATTACTTATTTGGAAGAGCCAACCAATCAATGTCAGAAACATGCCAACACGAAAAACCATAATTGGCATGCATTCGCACAGATGCACAAATTTGCATTTATTTCACATGAAAACTACAGTTTATGTTGAGTCGAAGTTACTCTGTGAGACTACTTATGCCTATGATTTCATGAGAATATTCATCTCTTTGTCTGTGGTAATACTCTGCAGGAACGTATATATGACATTAGATAATATGATGGAAGACACACGACTAAATTTCAATCAGCCGTTCCTTACGGTGGGGCGCTTCTCGTCCACAGTAGCCTCTGCAGAGGGCCAGGACAAAAGGAGGACTGACAAGTCACTGCCCACAATACCTCCTCTTCCTCATTACAAATCAGAGCTAAAATCAGGTCCAGTAGGGAATCCAGGAACTGTTCCATTTGTATGGGAACAGTGTCCAGGAAGACCTAAGAATGAATCCCTATCGCGGAGTCAGACTCCTGATTGCCCTCCTGCTGGCCCGAAACTTCCACCTGGGAGGATTGCGAGAGTTAAGCAGCAGGATTCTGAAAAAACTTCCGATGGTGTTAGGAGCGTGCATACTCAAAAGAGAAATATGGTTTTAAATTCTGAAAATGCACAATCAAGCAATGAAGGTGCTAAGAAAAAGGAGACCACGGAGGAAAAAGGGTTCGCTGGTTCAGGTGATGAAGCCTATTTAGACGCACTGGATACATTTTCGCGATCTGAGTCATTCTTCTTGAACTGCAGTGTCAGTGGTTTGAGTGGAGTGGTTGGTTCAGATATGAGACTATCTGGAAGGTTCTCTAGAAATCCACCTGCCAGGGACTTCATGATGGGTCGTTTTTTTACCGCAGCAAAGGCAATGGCTTCAGAAGCGCCTCTGCATTCATCCAGAAGCAATCTGTGGCACAGGATCTGCCAAGGCATCCAGTAAAGAAGGCAGTGGTTGGGGGTGAGAACCGTCGGGTCGAGGTACTTAAACCAAATGTTCTACTGATAAACCAAGTTGGAGTTGGAGAAGAAAGTGAAGATGATGACTACTACGAAAGTGAAACCTCAACAACTAAATTTGTGGATCATTCCCTCGGTTTTGCCTGTTAAATCCAGTACCTGGTATGAGGATGCAAACTGTGGGGCTTACTGTGCACAAAACTGAACTTAATTTATCATATGCAAGATATCAAGGTGAAAACAGGAGTAAGGTACATAGTTTTTATGTGTTTTGGTTTTCTTATAGTTAGTTGTTAGTTATGTTTTCTTTCTTTATCAGCTGTTAAAGATAATTGCTAAAGTATTTCTTCTTGCTTTTTTATAGAACAATAAAAATGCTTTTGATGAGCAGAGATCAGTTGGTGGCTGTCTAAAATTGGAGCTGCATGAAAATAAGTTTGATCTCAAAAGCACACAGAGCCAAACTCCACGCAAAAACGATGACAAGAAATTAGAGGGGTCATCACTATACGGATGTTTGCAAGGCAATGGCAAAATTAAGCACCAGAACATATTTTCTAAATCAGTCACTCAAGGGGAGGAAAGATCAGTTGCTCTTGATGAGAATGATAAGAATTCCAAGGTTGATGGCTCCAATTCCCAAGGAAAGCGTTTCATCAATCTTCGAGAATTATTAGCTAGTGAGCGTGCGGAATGTGAGGCAGGCAATACAAGCCCTGTAATTGAAAAAACTGTATACGTCGATACTGTGCAGGTTGTAAAATCTCAAGGTCATACAAGTCCCTCAGATGGGAAGGAGCCATCCCATTCTGAGGATTATGTTTTCAAGATCCAGGCTACTAGCAAGAAAGTTGAGGAAGCTATTTTAGTGAACTCTCCTTCTCTGGATATTGAGAGCATTGAGCACCCAGAGAAAAAGACAATATCTGAACTTGAAGGTTTGCATTTCACGGACTCCCCCTTACTCTCTGCTTCTGACAGATCGAATGAGGATGTAGATGTCGACTCGATTGGACAAAATCAAACTCTTACTCAAGCGGGCAGAAAAAAGACATGCTCAAAAGTCAGCAGAGATGGTAAAATTGATTTAGAAAGTGAGGCATTTATGAGATTAGGTGATCGGCAGAATCGTTCCAGTGCCTATTCACCCTTGCCACTTCCCCCTCCTTTACCAATCCATCGGACTCATGGTTATCGCGAACCTTGCCCGCTGCTTCCTCCAAGAAGCCATCTTCGCGATCCTCTCCTGGTGTAGATGTTGTTAATGGGAACCATGCTTCAGAGTCAGCACCTGTTGATCCCAAATGGGAAACAATCGTCAAATCTTCCAATGTGCACCACAGGCATCTGCGGTTCTCTGAGGTAATTCTGTAACTTCTCTCGTCATCATCGCTATATCTTCCTGCTGCAATAAATGCTTAGTCTACTCCTTGTTCATCAGGAGCTACTGCCGCCAATCCCAGAAACCTGAAGAGAGCTGATCCAATTTTGAAAAATGTGGAATTGCGCATTCCTGCAATGATCTGAACACTATTTTTTTTTTCACTTTTTCCCAAAGTTCTTCAATCTCTAGAAAAGGGGAAAGACTTCGGCTCTGCCTCCTCATCGCTGGTGCTCTGTTATACCTGCTCTGTTGAGTGTTGACTACATTATGAGGAACTGTAAATAGAATACCCTCCTCTTACAACATAACTACGAAATGCATCCCATTGTCTTCCTATAAAGATCATTCTTTCTGTATACCAATTTGTACCATCATTCTGTTTTTCCCTTGTAAAGGGGATTGCAATCACTGTTCTCTGGTTGTTATAAACGGATGATTTCACTACTTTTATGTACTTGTATGTCGCTAATCAGCAAGGGAAGTTGTTCATTTCAATCGTACATTCGTGCCTCTTTGATGTGATGTCCCCAAAATTTAAAATTCTTCTCAATCATGCCAAGGCAGAGACTTTTTGAAGGAGACGGAATGATGTGTGCAGAGAATTCAGACTCTTGTTGATTCAATGATGTCATGATGCAGCATATGAATCGTGGGAGGGCACTTTCAAGTTTCGACGTACCATGTTGCTTAAAAGGCATCTGTTACGCAAATAGTTACTGTGACAAACGACATTGGAAAGTATTTCATTAGGGGGTGATTCTGTTCAAGAACTGGATAGGTTTATGGTTCAGGTCAAGAAACATCTCACGGTTCTGTTCAGAAGAGTGAGCGATATCACGATCGTGGTTATCATTATTGAGAATTCTAATATTCCTTTTTCAACAAAGGAACAAATTTTCCGTTCGTGGTAACATTGTAACGCAATTAGTGAAATTTAGATCTCATTGGTGAATTCGTGTAGCAGCGACTTGTTAGTCCAGCATGTTGATGGTGATCTATTGATAATGTTAGCAATTTATCGACAATGAATGCAGCAGCAAGTTATCGTGTTCTTTAGAAATTAGTGAATTACCGGTGAACTTGAAACTGGTGACCAACTTAAGTCTGCTTATAAGGTGGTAAGTTTCCAGCAAAGTGAGAATTCACCAGCTTCAAATGGAGTGGAAGCTATTCACTTACTCATAAATTTGCCTCTCAAAGCAAAACTTTCAAGAAGATTAGTTACTAGTGAAATTAGTAACTTAGCGACGCGAGTCTGCTTACAAGTTAGTGAGTTACCGACAAAGTAAATAATTTACGTTGGAAATAAAACCACATTTAGTAACCTCTCCTTTAACTGTAAGTTAGTAACCCACTATTCAAATAAGTAATTTACCAATGCAGGCAGCTTTAAGTACAGTAATTTACCAGATTCAATATTAAGTAATAAAGCTCTATCATTAAAGTTAGTAATTACTTGTAAAATGGCAAAATGACACTACAAGTGCCGTAAGTTGTGTATGGAGGACACTTTGGTGCCAAAATTAAAGGAAAATAAATCACTTTAGTGACTCTTGCCAAAAAGCTAATGTGGCATTTATATTTTAAAAAAATGGTCTAACTTGTACAAATGGAAATTATGTGGCTTTTTTTTTTCGAATTTTTTAATCTTTTTTTCCTAACTTTTTTCTAGTCGCCAGTTTAGCGATCGGCGACCGGCCAAAGGGGAGGACCAGCAACCCTCGCTGACCTTTGGCGAAGCTCGCCCTGCCGGCCACTGGCGAGGGCAAGCCTCGTCGATCCCTGGCTAGGCGAGGTCACCTTGCCTAGCAAAGCTGAGACCGACCTCACCGTTGCCTAGGTTGAGGCGACGGCGAGGTTGGTCTCACCTTTGCCAAGTGAGGCAAGACCTCGCTGTCGCAACCCAGGCGACGGCGAGGTCGGCCTTCGTCGACATTGGGTGAGGGAAGCCCTCACCTGGGCCGGCGAGGGAAGCCCTCGCTTGCGTCGGGCGAGGGCAAGGGCGAGGGCGGCCCTCATCCGACGCTGGCGAGGGTCGCCCTTGCCAGATTCGGCAAGGGCAGTCTAGTCACCCTGGCTGGAGAAGAAAGAAAAAAAATAAAAAATAACAAAAAAATGAAAAAAAAAATGAAAATACCCTTGGGTTAAAATGTTGTGAGGTAAATGTATCACAATAAATATAATTTAGAGTTTTTAGTATCACAAAAAAAGGTTCAAAGTAAACTTGTCACAAATGGCATAATTAGGGTTTTTCGTGTGAAAAAAAAAAGTTCAGGATAAATTATCACAAGTTTCATAATTTGAGATTTTTTATGGTATTTTCCTTTTTTTTTAATTATTTTAATATAATTTCAATTTTATTTTTCTAAAAAAGTACACGTCAGCGGACTAAACGGCGTCGTTTTTGGTTTTTAATGCTGACTGGACCTCTCCGGCAAGCCATAAACCTCTCCGGCGATCCATGTCAGCACCACGTAGGATTTTCGGTAAGCCATGTCAGCATTGGTAATAAAGTGATCGTTTTTCAAAAAAGTTAACACCAAAATGATCCGAAAAAAAGTTATGGCACCAAAGTGACATCCGTACACAAGTTATGGCACCAATGGTATCCTTTTGCCCATGTAAAACTAGTAATCCACCATCGTATGCTTGCTTTCGGCATAATAAAAGTACGAAATTTTTCAATGTCGAATAGGCATTTGCATGACTCTTTCCGAGGACACAATCACGAGTTCAATGTCACCACTTAGCAAATCATTTTCTGTTTCTGTGCAAAGAATTTCGAAGTTTGATCAGAAGCAATTTCGAAGAACCTTAACCAACAGGCAATATAAGGAAGCACTGCCCTTCCCACTTTGCTCCATCTTTAGCAAGGGAGTGATGGACTTAATTAATGCGTTTGATTCGACGAGATCGGATGAGCGGATCTGTATACATAAAAAGCACACATTGTGCATGTGTGGATGTGAGAGATGGAGAAGAAAAATGGCTAGAGAGGTGTTTCCTCTTGTTAATGCTACCAATGGCCATGGAAGCCAACTGGGGTTGACATGGCTGCTCTGCGCAGTTGCATTCTCCATGGCGTTCATCTCCATCATCATATTCGCATGCGGCAAAAGCGGTAGAAACCTAAAGAAAAGAAGGGTCGTGGCGGCGGTGAAGGGGGTAATCTTGCTGGAGCTGGCGGTTTAATCTGCTTTCGAATATTAGATTTGAGAATGGTAACATGGATTTTCCATTGATAAGCTCTAATTAATCAACGAGGCCCACTTATAAACTTTTAGTGTAGTTGGTAATTTACTACTCGATGTGTGGTAATAAAATCAAACTACTTGATGGGCTTAATTATAAAATTTTATAGCACTTGGTAGTACACTGCTGGATACTATATTTAAGGAAGGTAAAATTGTTATTTGATCTATAAATTACTAATTAATTGATGGGGTCCATTTGCAATATTGTAAAACGCGTGGTAAACTACTTGTGAAAGAGAAGGTAAAACCATTATATTGTTGATGATTTACTAACTAATTGACAAGCCCAATCGGAAAATTTAAAAGCCCTTGTTAATCTACTATTGGATACTACTGGCAAAAAGAACTTTTATTGGGTACTAGATTTGAGAATAATAAAATCATTATTTTTTTTTTATCTGTTTTATCTCTAGCTCTTCTCATTCTACCTTTTGCAAAACGCAGGAGTCAAACGTCACACTTATGATACTAATGCATCACCCCCCAATCCCTTTACTTACAGGACTGCATGCCTATTGGTAAAATAAAGTCTTCATGATATCATGTGTAGACATTATAAATTGAAACAAATGAAATAATGAAATCTTAACACACAACGAAAACCCTTCTATTATATGATGATCTAAGGTAGGGAAACTTGGGCGATCATAAATATGTAATTTCCATTCGTAGTGGATTTCTTTACTACCGGCTCTTCATATGGAGTAGATAGGATCAAACCACATAAGTTTATAGTGTACTTTATTGTTTCTCATTGATTCCTCTAGTAATTTCCTATCTTCATATTAGATTTGAATTGTAAAATCTGTTAGCTTCAGTGTTATTTCACAACACGTCCAAATCCATTTTGAATCAGGTACACGCTATGCGTTTGTAAAAAATCTAACATATATAAAACTCAATCGAATATGTAAGATTTCAATCTCTTAGACCCTAGCGATGAAGAGTGCTTTCGGCACCATCCAATAAAAAGAAGTTAGTCTTAGTTGTTATTCGTTATTATATCAATAATAATAAATAGAAAGAAGCATACTTTGTAGAGAAAATTTTATTTCAGTCCTAAATCTATTGTACAGATTTTAATTCATTTATAAACATTTCAATTGATCTAATGTAGTCATTCCTGCCATTTGTCACCTGAAATTGCTGAAGTGGCGGTCATTTATCTCGGCACTCCTATGGGTCACGGTCAATGATATGATGTGGATAAATTTACTAGAAACAACACCGTTTTGCTTATTTTCTGAATTTTATCCTTTTTTTTCTTTTTCCTTTCTTTTTCCCGTTTCTGTCCACTTTTTTTTTCTTAGTAAAGCGTAAACACTTGGGCAACAATATTTTAACCACGATCATCCATATTAAGCTACAAGTCAAATCAGGCCAAACAACCCTTCAACTATCCCAATTGACAAACTTCCACAACTCAATGGGCAGAAAGAAAGTGGACTCATTTGAATTCTATTTGGCTCCTACAATTTGAATTCCCTCCCTAATGAGACGGAAATGATTGAAATCCCTAAATTCAATCGGCTTCACGATGATGATTTGATTTACGCTAAGCCTCGTTTGTTTAACAGAAAATAAATGATTCGAAAATTATTATTCTAAAATAATCATTTGTATCGCGTACAAAAATGAATAAAACAAAAAATATTTTTCATTGTCTATGAAAATATTGAAACATAATTTATTGTCGATAATGAAAATATTTCTCGTTGAATAATTATTTCAACCGATGTAAACGATTATTTCTATAAAATATTTTTCAAATCATTTATTTTCTGCGAAATAAACGAAGCCTAAAGCATGAATAATCACCTACAAAAGAAGAAGCAGTAATAGCGGCTTCAATCTCCACGGCCTTCAACGGCCACCGAGCTCGAAGCGGCTGAACTTCAATTGCTGCAAGCTCACCGAGATGTGGAGGCTTGGTCCATGGCTGTCGAGCTCGTCGAGATCTCGATAGCCATGAGCTCGATGAGCAATGGCTATATATAGCTTGCGGAGTTGAGCAACAATAGCATTTGCAAATTCAATCGTGAAATCAAAGAAGAAGGACGCGACATATCTGGCTATAGCAGGAGGTGAAAAAAGAAAAGAAAAACTGCGCAAAAAGGCATCATTTCAAGTAAATTTGTCCACGTCATATCATTGGTGTGCCACGTAAAATGTCATGCAATGACTGAACTGCCACATTAATTATTTCAAATGAATTTTCCTCTAGAGGACTTGATTGGGAGATTCACTCAAAGGCTTCTGATAACTTTGAATCAATTGTAAGGTGTAAGATTGAATTAGAATTCGTGCAATGCGAGAGAAACAATTTTTTCATAGCTACTAACGATTGCCCAATAAATTCCCAAGATACAGCTCTCCTAAGTCATAAACCAGCCAATACCAAACCTCCCACGCGGAACATGGATTGTCCAATCAACTCACCGATTGTCTTGATTGATCCGCAACTTCTCTTATGCAGCGTTTTGCCCAATCCTCCACGACGACTGCCAAGAGTTCATCCAAGGGTCTATCTCTATCATCGTTATGGCCAGCACTTAATTGAATGTTCCTCGCCTCAGGAATAGTCGAGTTCTTGCTGCTTCTCTCCATGAGATGATGAGGAGATTCATGGCGAGACGTTGGGTCGATTTTGCGACCGCCGGCGTCCGTGGTGATGATGGATCGGATCTTCTCCTGCTTAAGTCCGGAGTGATCTTCTTGGTGTGCTTGATCCTTGCATCGGTCGTCGTGTTTTCCTGCGGCAAGAACTCGTCCGGCACTAGCCGCAAAAAGAAAAAGAGAGACCCCAAAGGCAGAGGCGGAGATGGAGGTGATGATGGCGGCGACGGAGATGGAGGCGGAGATGGAGACGGAGACAGAGGTGAAGACAGAGGCAATGATGGCAGCAGCGGCGGCAGTGGAGGCAACGGTGGGAATCATCATGGGGGTCACCGCGGAGGCCACCATGGAGGCCACATTGGTGGCCACGTAGGCCACCCCTTGTTGGGAAAATATTGTGCGGGGAAAAAATGGAATCGAAATTTAATCGGACTTTGAGGCATGTAATCACTTTTTTTTATGATCAATT
The DNA here is from genome assembly GCA_024500025.1 of Syzygium aromaticum. NCBI lineage: Eukaryota > Viridiplantae > Streptophyta > Magnoliopsida > Myrtales > Myrtaceae > Syzygium > Syzygium aromaticum. Next base: position 8,862,434 of record CM044895.1, read on the forward strand.
TGCCCCACAAAGTTGCTACAGGCTTCTGGCAAACTCCCTTCAGGATACAATAAAGTCACGTGAGATTTTTTTGGATAGCGATTCCAGAAAATCTCCTTAAACTCTCAAAAGAAACAATTGGAGAGAAGGCTGTGTTTTTTCTTGAAGAAAAAAAACCGGAAAATGGAAAAAATGCTCTCTAAAATATATATGACAAGTGAACCACACCTTTTGGTGTCTAACATGTCGAATCGAACACACATGTTCATGTCCGAAAATTGAACTTCGAATATGACTTTTCGTTTGTGATAACCGTCGTTCTAACATAACCATTCACGTTCGAAACTTGCAATTTGAACACACCTTTTCGTGTCCTAAAACAGGCGGTTTTTTTTTCTTTTCGAACAATCACAAATGAAAATTATGTCCGACCAGTCACAAGCTAAAATGAGTAAAAATAAATAAATTAAAAAATAATTTCGAAAATGAAAATAATAATTGAATTGTTGATTAAGGCTAATTTTGGTCAATGGCGTGAAGTGCTAAACGAGTCAAAAAAGCGCAATTACTCGCGCACCCGCACGCGGGTATAGTGGGGTCTAGCCCACTAAACCATTTTCTTATTTCAAAATAGTATAATCCACTTTTCACTGATAAAGTGATCAAAACATTCCTTTCTTTCCTATATGGGACAAGGAAAGTGCCTTAAATATTTGTTTTACAAACAAACATATCCAACAATCCCCCACTTTGTTTGCAAAACAAAATTTTGAAATAAAACACAGCCAAATTTCCATGAGATCAGTATACATACATGAAGGTCTCTTTCGAGTTAAACCTACATTTAGTGCAAGTATCTCAAAGTTCTATCAAAGTCACAAGTAGCTGCTGGCTTTAAACTAGGTACTCTTAGTAATAGAACCGGACATACCGCACATATACTAAACTCTTATTTCAACGAGAAGTTTATAATTTACTTAGCACTGTTATGGCCTTGTGCTTGTACCTTTTCATGAGCTCTCTAGAAAGTAACCCTATCTTTCGTAAGAAGCGGCACCACTTCTAAGCTCATATAGGTGAAGTATTTATCACATGTTTCTATTACAAATGAACACGATACATAATTGTATTATACTTCATTAAGAATATAAATCAACCTCTGAAACGTAACAGATGATAATGACTCCTCACGTCGGGGCTAAAGTCAGTATCCAACAATCACTTTCAGTAACTTGTTTTTACCTATTAAACCATATAACTAGTGATGTGCTAGTATCAGGTCAGGTTACCATTACTGGTGATTTTAATTAAAGGGTTTAAGCCCTATTTCTTTTGAGCTCATTTTTACTGCCTCTCTTGGTAGTGCCTTTGTAAAAGGGTCAGCCAGATTCTTGCTTGACCTCATGTAGACAATTGTTATGGTACCATCTTGAATCAATTGTCTCATGTACTCATGCCTTAGGCTAATATGCCTAGACTTACCATTATAAGTGCTACTATACGCTCTTGCCAAAGTAGCCTGACTATCACAATGGATAGAAATAGGAGGCATAGGACTAGGCCACAATTTGATGTCCAACAACAAATTCCTAATCCACTCGGCCTCTTTTTCGGCTGCTGCTAAAGCAATAAATTCTGATTCCATCGTTGAGTGAGATATACAAGTTTGTTTCTTGCTCGTCCAAGATATAGCACATCCTCCTAATGTGTAAATCCAACCAAAAGTGGCATGTTTATATCCTACACTTGTAATCCAATTAGCATCAGTGTATCCTTCTAGTACAATCGGATAATTACTATAGAACAAACCCAAATTTTTGGTTCCCTTAAGATAGCCAAAAATTATAGTAATAGCTTTCCAATGTTCCATACTCGGATTATTAGTGTATCTACTCAACTTACACACGGAAAAGGTAATATCAGGTTTAGTACAATGCATCGCATACATTAACGACCCTATAGCACTAGCATATTCAAGTTGTGCTACTGCCCTATCAGAATTATAATTTAATTTCACATTGGCATAAAATGGAGTACTTATTTCTTTAAAACCAAGATGCTTATACTTATTTAACATTTTTTCAATGTAGTCTACTTGGCTCAATGAATAACCCCCACTATGTTTTTTAACTTTGACGCCTAAGATAGTATCTACTTCACCCAAATCTTTCATTTTAAAGTTGGACATTAGATACTTCTTTGTCTCGTTTACTCCATTCATATTAGTTCCAAAAATAAGCATATCATCAACATACAAGTAGACTAAGACCCCATAGTCTTTAGTAAACTTAGAGTAAATACACTTATCGGCACTATTATGTTTGAAACCATTCAACAATATGACTGAATCAAATTTCTCATGCCACTGCTTCGGAGCTTGCTTAAGCCCATAAAGAGATTTAATAAAATTTACATATTTTCCTTTCATTTCTAGGAAGAAGAAAACCCTCCGGTTGTTCCATATAAATTTCCTCATTTAAATCTCCATTTAAGAAAGCGGTTTTAACATCCATTTGATGAACGTAGAGATCATAAATGGATGCTAAAGCAAATAAAATTCGAATAGATGTTATACGTTCTACAGGAGCATACGTGTCAAAATAATCTATTCCTTCCTTTTGCCTAAATCCTTTGGCCACTAACCTAGCCTTAAAAGCTTGGATAGAACCATTAGAATTATATTTTCTTCTGAAAACCCATTTGCACCCAATAGGTTTCGATCCTTCTGATAAATCAGCTAATACCCAAGTATTATTGGACATAATTGAGTCCATTTCATCATTTATAGCTTATTTCCAAAAGGAAGCATCTCTGGAAGACATTGCTTCTTTAAAACTTTTAGGATCGTCTTCTAAGTTTAATAATAAATGATACTGATTTACCACGTTATTATTTCTGTCTCCTTCTACAAGGAAAACATGAGTAACAAAGTCAGGACCTAAGTCCTTCATTTTTCTCGCTCTAGTACTTCTTCTTGGTTCGGTCATATTGTTGGAATCATTTGTTTCCTTTTTATTAGAATCTACTTGTACTTCTATAGGTCTTGAATTATTATTTTCAATAATTCCAAAATCTGTAGAGCATTTATTCTCAAAAAATTCAACATCTTTAGATTCCACTATGACATTTGATTCTAAATCAAGAAGCCTATAAGCTTTGCTATTTTCAGCATATCTAAGGAAAATGCTTTTAATGGCCCTAGGACCAAGTTTTGTTCTTTTAGGGTCCGGTACTCGGTAATAAGCCAAACACCCCCACACTTTAAGATATGACAACTTTGGCTTTCTACCCTTCCACAATTGATATGGACTTGCTTTACTCTTCTTAGATGGTATTCGATTATGGATATGACATGCAGTAAGTAATGCTTCTCCCCATAGATTAATTGGTAGCTTTGAATTCGCAAGCATACAATTAATCATTTTTCCTAAAGATCTATTTTTTTCTTTCAGCCAAACCATTTTATTCTGGAGTGTATGGTGCTGAAGTTTGATGAATAATACCATGTTCTTCACAAAATAGTGAAAATTCATTTAAGAAATATTCACTACCCCTATCCGAACGTAGAACTTTAATTTTTCTTTCCAATTGATTTTCTACTTCGGCCTTGTATTTCTTAAACATGGTAAAAGCTTCATCTTTTGATCTTAGGAGATAGACATATAAGTACCTACTGTAATCGTCCACAAAGGTAATAAAATACCTTTTACCACCACGAGTTAGCATTATATTGAATTCACATATATCGCTATGCACTAAATCCAATAAATTCGAATTTCTGTTTGTACTTGGAAAAGGCCTCTTCGTTAATTTTGACTTAGCACAAACTTCACATTTATCTAATTCACCATTAAAATTGATCAAGTCCAATTTTTTCATATTTTTTAAATAGCGAAAATTTAAATGTGCTAATTTACTATGCCATAAATAAGAAGAGTCGACAACATAAATAGAAGATTCAATCTTATTAATACTTAGTTGATACATGCCATCAGTGGCATAACCCTTTCCCACAAAATGCCCATTCTTCGACAGGATAACCTTGTCGGACTCAAATAGCACCCGAAATGCACTCTTACAAAGCAAATCGACAGAAACTAAATTCCTCCTAATCTCGGGTACATACAATACATTAAGAAGTTTAAGCTTATTTCCGGAAGTAAAGTCTAACATCACAGAGCCTTTGCCATTGACCTTTGCAAGACTGTCATTTGCCATTAGGACCTCTTGAAGATGAGCATCCAAAGTCACATCCCAATGCTTGAATGCGGACTTCTCATAACATACATGGACCGTTACTCCAGAATCTAACCACCAACCCGATTGGATCGAAGCACTGTTGATTTCAGTAATTGTGGCCGCGGTACCTTTAGCTTTCTCGGAAATATTTAATTTTGAAAACATGTTCGTGACCATGGCCACAAAATTTTCTTCAACAGCATTAGCATCCACTTTCACAATTGGTGTTGGCGTTTTCTTCTCTTTGGACGCATTATTCTTGCGGTGCCTACAGTCCCTTGCAAAATGCCCCTCTTTGCCACAGACAAAACAGGCTCCCTTCTTCTTCTTCTTTTGCACCTTATTAAAATTCCGCTCTCTCTTGCGTTTCAAGTTCGGGTGATCTTTGGACGGAAAACCATTACCCGACAGGACATTCACTTTAGTATCATACAATCCAGAATTTTCGCGCAAGCGCGACTCTTCCTCAATGCGAAGATGTTTCTGGAGTTGAACTAAACTTATGTCCTCAGTCTTATGCATTAGCCTTTTCCCATAGTCCTTCCAACTTGAAGGCAGTTTGGCTATGATTGCTCCAACTTGAAATGCTTCCGGTATGTCGATTTTGAGAGCACGAATTTTGTTCACTAGAACTTGTAGTTCATGGACTTGCTCCAGAAGGGGCTTAGTATCAAAGAACTTGAAGTCAAAGTACTTAGCGATCAGATATTTGTTTGTACCTTGTTCCTCTGCTTTGTATTTGAACTCCAATGCATTCCAAATTTCCCTTGCGGACTTCATTTCCGTGAACAAGTCATATAGTCGATCGAACAACGTATTCAGAATGTGTCTGTGACATAGTAGTTCGTCTTCTTCACGTTTCTTCCTCGCCTTGGTCACCCTCTCAACTTCTTCTGCACTCGGCTGTCCTCCTTCAGTGGTAGGAACAGGATCTTGAACGGGCGCCAAATTAGAATCCAGAACGTACGAGATCTTCAGGACCGTGAGAAGGAACATCATCTTGTCTTTCCATCGTGTGAAGTTGTTGCCATCGAATCGATCCAACTTGACCATATCTTGATTCATCATTTTGATTGATTCTGACTCCATTGTCGCAAAAAATTGATCCTAAAAATTGTTGGGAAAATATTGTACGGGGAAGAAATGGAATCGAAATTTAATCGAACTTTGAGGCATGTAATCACTTTCTTTTATGATCAATTTGCCCCACAAAGTTGCTACAGGCTTCTGGCAAACTCCCTTCAGGATACAACAAAGTCACGTGAGATTTTTTTGGATAGCAATTCCAGAAAATCTCCTTAAACTCTCAAAAGAAACAATTGAAGAGAAGGCTGTGTTTTTTCTTGTAGAAAAAAAACTGGAAAATGGAAAAAATGCTCTCTAAAATATATATGACAAGTGAACTACACCTTTTGGTGTCTAACATGTCGAATCGGACACACCTGTTCATGTCCGAAAATTGAACTTCGAACATGACTCTTCGTTTGTGATAACCGTCGTTCTAACATGACCATTCACGTTCGAAACTTGCAATTCGGACACACCTTTTCGTGTCCTAAAACAGGCGGTTTTTTTTTCTTTTCGAACAGTCACAAATGAAAATTATGTCCGACCAGTCACAAGCTAAAATGAGTAAAAATAAATAAATTAAAAAATAATTTCGAAAATGAAAATAATAATTGAATTGTTGATTAAGGCTAATTTTGGTCCACGGCGCGAAGTGCTAAACGCGTCAAAAACGCGCAATTACTCGCGCACCCGCACGCGGGTATAGTGGGGTCTAGCCCACTAAACCATTTTCTTATTTCAAAATAGTATAATCCACTTTTCATTGATAAAGTGACCAAAACATTCCTTTCTTTCCTATGTGAGGCAAGGAAAGTGCCTTAAATATTTGTTTTACAAACAAACATATCCAACAACCCCCACGTAGCCACCATGGGCCACCACCATGGAGGCCACGTAGGCCACTACGCAGGCCACCATGGAGGCCACATCGGAGGCCACGTCATCCACCACCACGTAGACCATCATGGAGGAGGTGGTCATGGTGGTGGAGGTGGACACCATGGCGGCAGAGACGGCAGCAGCGGAGGCAGCGGCGGAAAGTCTTGAATTGAACCTGAATTTATATGTTCTTTAGGCACGAAAGCCACAGTAGATTTTTTCTTTTGTTGGGGGTCTGTAAGCCACAGTAGAATTATAATGATAGAAGTTTAACTGCAGGACCACTATTAGAGGAATTTACCGACGCCAAATTCTATATTAAGTTGTGAAGCTCCATCATTGAATTCAGCAATAATAAGTAAATTGGTTACTCACCGCCGTATGCTCGCTTTTAGTATCATAAGGGTGAAATTTATCGGTTATCAGCCTATTTAAGAAGTTCCCGTTGAAAACAAAACCTTGCCAGTGAAATTAACAAATTACTAGTGAAAGAAACAACTTGCCGACGTAGCCCGCTTTGAGCTTAGTAAGTTACCAACAGAATGAGGAATTTATCATTTTCAAGTGGAATAGTAAATTAATAACTCCTCTAAGGCTACATTTGGTAGTCTGGATAAAATTCAGGCTATGATAAAATTTATCCTAACATGTATTTGGTGCCTGCCCAAGACTGGATAAAGTCGAATATAAGAGGAATATAGCCCGGATAAAATTATTCCATGGAGGAGGTGGGATTAAGGTGAATAGAATTTCTAAAATCCATAATATAAAAGTAATTTTATCGAATAACAAACTTGTTAAATTAATAAAATTAAAACAATATTTGAATTATAATATAAAAAAATTCAAAATAACAAAAAATAACAATGATTTCATTTTTATTTATTTCTATTTTTATTTACACATTCAAATTTCTTTCTATCTTATGATATAAATTCCATATGTATAAAATTTAGGTATACCTGTATAGTTTACTATTTAATAAAATTTTACTAAAGAATGATGGAAGAGGAAAAAAGAAATAAAAAAAGAAAAGAATTTTAAAAAAGAGAGGGAAAAAAAGCGAGCAAATAAAAATGAAGTAGGCAAGAGTATCGTGAGAGATTATTACCATTTTTGTTTGTGCAATTTTTAGTTTTTTTACATTGATATGTCATTCATAGTAAACAATGGATATGATAAAATGTGAAAATATTCGGCTTTATTAATGTGATTCACCAAATATTGGATAGGATATAGCAAAATCTATAGATTTCATATCACATCCTATCCAATCATATCCTGACCAAAAATCTAGATAACCGAACATAGCCTAAAAGTTTACTGCTTGGACACACTTGTAAAATTTTTAAGTATTGGGAAATTTATTACTGGATATCGGTGATATAACTATTAGTTCACCGATAAGTTACTAACTACTTGGTGGGAATCTATTTTCAGATAGGGTTAATACCATTAAAAATCTTCAACTGGTACAAATGTAATAAATTTGCTCTAAACTAATTTTTTGACCACCAAAAACCTCACATCGGTACACCTGTGATAAATTTACCTTCCGTCGATTTTCGTTAAATTTTACCATCGAATTGCTGAGTTGGATGACAGGTGTACCAATTTGGGTTTTATCCTCCGTCTGTCACATGTATACCAAATTATTGGATTTTCATTCCAATTTAACAAAAACTAAAGAAGGATAAATTTATCACAAATATATCAGTTTAAGATTTTTATAGTCAAAAAATTGTTTGGGGTAAATTTATTACAAACGTATTAATTTGAGATTTTTCATGATATTAATCCTTTTATATATTATATTTGATAATGGTAAAATCATTATTAACTAAGCAAGTTAGGGAACGTTTGGCAACCGGCCAAACAGTAACTATTTATACTATTTTGTTCCAAGAACCAGTTTTGGAATAGAAATCCGTTGGATAAAGTTTTTGTTTTTTTTTGGTAAGGAAGATAAAGTTTTTGTTCTCGGGCACAAATTTGCAAAAATTTATTCCTAGAATCAGTTTTGGAATAGAATCAAGAAGTAAAAAAAAAAAAAAACTGCTTCTTGATTTTGGGAACAAGAATCAATGAAAAAAAAACATTTCATCTTCTTCTTCTTGGTTTTCTGCTTCTTCTTCTTTCTAGCATGTGGCTGATCGCTGATTACCGGCCACCAGTGACCAACCACAGGCCAAGGCCTGTGAGGGTGTCGCGGCCCTCCCTAGTGGCCGGCAAGGGCAAAGGCTGGCGGCTCGTGACATGGGCGAGGGCCGCCCTCACCACTACTTTCGTTGAATCCGATAAGGGCTGCTGCGAGCCGCCCTCGCCAAATCTGGCAAGGGCAGCGGCAAGGGTTCAACCCTCGCTAGATTCACGAGTCGCCCTCGCCGGATCAAGCAAGGGTGGTGGCAAGAGAGTCCAGCCCTAGCCGGAGCCGGCAAGAGGACCCTTGCCAACCTTGGCCATGGCCAAGGAAGGGGAAGAAGAAGAAAAAAATAAAAAAAAGAAATATTAAAAAATTCAAAATATTATTAATAAAAGAAATTTTGTGCAGTTACTAAACGTATTTATGTTCTTTTTCTATTTCAAGAATAGAAATTTTGAGTAATTATCAAACACTTTTAAATATTTAGAAATTATTTATGAGTACGAAATAAAAAAAAAATCATTTCTGAATAAAATTTGCTTTTGAGAAGAGAATCATTGCCAACGCACCTTACTAATTAAATGAATGGCCCACTTGTAAAATTTCAAAGGCTTGGTCTTCCAGCCATGAGCACCTAGTAACTTGTAGCTACTAGGCACGGGGCGGGCGCTCGGCTGGCGTCGATGCAGCCTCGACCAGAGGCATAGATAAACCTCCCGACTCTGTACATATTCCACGCATCCAGGTGTCACATCAGCCTCGAAAGCACAGGAATTAAAACTTTGTTTTGGCCTATTTTCGCGAGTCACGCAGTACAGGATAAAAGGGAGTGTCGAGGTTTCCTATTTGTGAATTTTTTGAGCGAGTTCTTACGAGAGATTGTAAGTAGTGTTAATACTTTGATTTGAGAAGATCAAATGGGCAAATTTTAGTAAGTACGCGTGCGAGAGAGATTAGAAGAAAATGGCAAGAGAGGTGTTCCCTCTTGTTGATGCTACCAAAGGCCGTGGAAGCCAATTGGAGTGGACATGACTTTGTGTGATTGCATTTTTTCTTGCATTCACCTCCATGGTCATATTCGCATGCGGCAAACGTGGGCACAAACCTCGCATAAAGGAGGCGTAGTGGTGGCAGCGGCAAAGAGGCCAAGAGGCCAATCTCACTGGAGCTGGCGGCTCTTACTTAGGTCATGGTGGTTTTAGGACGGCTAGTAGTGATGGGAACAATTCCGGCTATGGTGGAAGTTGGGCCGGTGGCGGAGGCTGCAGTGGTGGCAAGGGTAGTGGCAGCTGCTAACTTCAAAGTAAGGTTTTATGTTTCTTTAATCAAAATTCAGGTTTTGAACTTTTTATGTTGGTGTTGGTATAGGGACTATGGTTTGCTAGCTAAAGAAGTAGTTGATGTGTAGACGAGTTTGCTGAACTATATAGAATTTGTGTATAGTGCATGGTTGTGATCTATCTCTAACTATCCATCCATCCATTAAGTTTTCATTCGATTTCGATCTTGTATTTCCACCTTGCTTTCCAATTTCAATGTGATTTAATTTCTTCACAATATCTTCACTCATTGCACTTAGATTCACGTGGATTTACACCCCATCGATTCCCCACTTCATGCAGGTGTTGCTGCTGAGACCAACAACGGAATGTGCAATTCAATTCTATTGTCAAAGAAGCCATGGAGGTTGTAGAGTTAATTTACTTGAATGTTTGCAGGTTATTGTGGTTTCTTTTGAAGAAGAGTGCTAGATTCATTCAAACAATTGTGGATAACTACTCAAGGAAGACTTAGTGTTTGTGTTAAGACACAAGTTTGATGCTATTTTCAGAATTAGACAATTAAGAGCTTTGATCCTAAAGGAGATTGGTAAATTGTTCAAACATGCGCGGACTAAAAATAGCATGGAGTTTTGCTCAAAGCCATTAAACGAATTATGCATAAAGGGAGGCATAGCGAGACATTGCACTAGTGCCAGTGAACCAATAACAAGTTGCAAAGTTGATGAGCAGAACATTACTAGAAACGGCTCATAAAATGCTCTCTAATGCTAAAAATGGCTAAGAGATTGCTAACGGATGCGCTTGGTACGACGAGCTACCTAATGAATAGATCCTCATCAACTGCGATTGGATGTCGGACTCCCGAAAAAGTGTGGTCAAGTAACGTTGCTGATTATTCCATTATTAGAATATTTTGTTATCCATATTATTTTCATGTGAGTGATGGTAAGCGGGAAGGTAAGAAAGTGCATATTCCTAAGTTATGTACAAAGTGAACAGAGTTATTGGTCATGGTGCCCGGAATTAAATTTGCCTGTTGTCGGCAAAGAAGTTATATTTGATGAGCCTTCAGTACTTTTGGCTAGAAGTGATTATAATAGTGTTTATATAGATATAGACAATGTTTAACTTTAGGTAGGGTTACAGCTAAAAACTCTTGAGGTAGTGGGTACTAGCGAAATAATTAACACAAATGATACTTATAGCGAAGCGGAGCCTATAGAACGTAACTACTAAGTTTGACAAGGTGCATACTCGATCTCCTAACAAATATGAATGCAATAATAGTTTTAATTTATCTACGGTAGAAGAGATTGTGTCTGAAAATTCTGGTGGAGTAATTAAAGATACAAGTGGAGTTAATATTATGATGAGATCCACAATTATGGTTAAATTCAAGGTGGCACTTGAGCCCATGAGGGGTTATAGGAGAGTAACAGTGAAATTTGAGTTTTATCATATCAATTTGACTTGGCTCAAATGTCGAATTAAGGTGAAAATTATTAAAATTATATTTTGAGTTCGAGCCCACGAACAAAATCCGCCTCAAGATAAATTATATTTGTGGACACGCCTAAATATATGCCATGGAAATCATATTTTTTCTCCGGCGTTAAGAGTCCAAGTTGGACAAGGATTTCGGGCAAAACAGAAGAAAATGAGATATACGACGTTTCTAACGTGCCTTGGAGTTGCTCTCGAGGATGTGCGGAAAGTTCCTATTTATTGCACAATGGACCTTATTATTGCACGACTCCCAAAAAGTCCTCCAAGTGAATTATTTCGGAAGTTGTCCCCTCAAAGGCAACCGTGGCGGGCCCTTATTGACGTGGCCGGTACCCCTCAAGTCAACAGTGGCGGTCCCTTATCGACGTGGCCGTCACCCCTCAAGTCAACCGTGGCGGTCCCTTATCGGCGTGGCCGTTATTTATTGGGTGCTGCTAGAAACCAATTGACCACAAATTCCTCTCACAAGCCCGTAGCAATCAATTGGACTTGTGGAGGAATCTAAAAGTATATTCTGTAAATTATGCTTACCTTGATTAATTCAACAATGGAAGCTAAATAAGAGACAATGCAAGATGCACGTGATCTCTCAACAAAAATAACACTCCTTACTTGGAACACGAAAAATATATATTCACGCCGTATGAACTGCATGCTATGTCTTGTGGGTGTCTTTGATTTGGTGAAGCAATTTGTACTTAATTTATATCGTTTTAGTGGATTTATATGATATTTCAATAAAGGTCGTACGTCTAGATATATCAAATGTCAAAAGGTAACTTTTCACTTTTCCGTCAACTCAAAATATTATGTAAGTTTTATAAGATTTATGAAGAAATCATAGGTTAATATTCGTGTTAAAAATTTTCTATTATAACTAATTGAAATACAAGCCAATCTTTGATTTCCCATCTCTTTTTTTTCTCTTTCTTTTGTTTAGACCTTACATAATTGACGCAAATTGTAAATTAATTTGAACCTCATAAGATATAATTATTGTCGGAGAATGTACTTGTTTTATTTCTTTTATGGATAAATGGTTGAGAATGGGGGTTAGCACAAATATTTTATTTGAGTCATAAAATATCATCTATTAGGAATGCGAGGTTTTGAGATTAACACTAATCTCAATTCGAACAACAAAAATGAATACCCAACCTTGTTCACAATTGGACAAACTGGTTTGTCAGGTTTTGTGGACATAATTGTGTGGTTGAAAACTTGTAATCCATCCGTCCCCTTTTGAGATTGGCAGTGCGGTCCTCTTCTCATTTTCCTTATTTAATTGAAGGTCCCTCACCTCCAGAATATTTTCTCCTTCCTACTACTATTGATATCGTGAATAGTTGAGTTCTTGCTTCTCTCCACGACATAACAAGAAAATCAATGGCAAGAAATTGGATCGATTTAGCAAGCACCAGTGTTCATGGCGATGGTGGAGCAGATCTCCTGTTGCTCAAGTCCGGAGTGATCTTCGTGCTGTGCTTGATCCTTGCGTCAGTTGTTATGTTTTCCTGCAGCGATGGATTTGGTACTGAGAGCTCAGGGAACAAAGCTGCCAGACGCAACCACGCAGCGCTGGCGGTGGCGATGTCTGGCAGCCACTCAGCGGCCACCGGCGCTGCTGCCGCCAGCTCCGCTGCCAGCGTTGCTGCCGCCAGCGCTGCCGCTGGCGCCACCATCAGTGCCAGCAGCGGTGGAGGGTGTTAAATTGGCGGCGGAGGTGGTGGAGGGTGTTGAATTGAACTTATATTTATATACCTTTTAGGCATGAATTGGAAAAAAAAAAAAAAAGGTCTCATTTCAATAAATTGTGGTGCGATAGTGTGATCTGTGTTTGATAATGTACGGATATTACATTCCTCTCTTTCATTGCAATTCTCAACTTGATTTCAAAGCTATTTGTTGTATGAGGACACGCCCATCAAGTTTGTTCCACGGCCAATCGCACGGTCCGGCGTTCTCCACCAATTCCTCAGCTTTCAGTTGCAGTTCGACATCCTTTCATTGCTCAATCCAAAATCCCAAGACAACCAACAGATTTTCTGCCCTTAGACGAGCCAGATCCTGAAAACTCCTCATGGACGAACGCCAAACGCACCACCCCGTGTTGGATTGTGTAATTTTTTTGCGGATGATCATTCTCGTTATGGATGACTTTTATCTTATTTTGTATCAATTGTGATTTTGTTGCTACAATAAAAATACTTCTTTTTTTCAATATATCAAAGTTTTTCATATTAATAATGCCATGGAATATAAAGACATCAAATTTCTCAGAATTCTCTCTTAAAATTATATTATCTTTCATCATTCTTGTTCAAACACTTCCCAAAAAAATGGTCAAGCAGAATGTAAACATAGGCATATTTTGGATGTTATATGCACTCTTCTAGTCTCAGCCTCTTGTCCAGAACAATTTTCGATAGAGGTTCGCCTTACTGCTGCATACACAATTAATTGTACTCATCACCTATCATAGGTCACATTTCTCCTTATGAGTATGATAGTGTACCAATTACAATCTTTTTCAAGTCTTTGGGAATACTTGTCTTGTTCATCTTCCATATGAACACACGAAGTTAAAACCTTGTGCCCGTTTATGTTGTTTCCTTAGGTATGTCATTGAGCGCAGAGGGTATAGATGTTGGGATATTGTCTCATGTGTCTTGTCATATTATCTTTTGGGAATACAAAATGTTCTCATCTCTTCATCCCTTATATTCCCTTCATTCCTTTGAATCACAACGTGTCACTCACTATGTATTGGCATTGAAATAAATTTCAACACAGATGCCATACTTACTTACAAGGATTTTGATTAGGGGTGTGGAACAAGAATCATCCGAACTAGGAACCATCGGGACCGGCTAGTTCTGGGCGGTTCGAGAGGCCACCGGTCCGGTTCTTGATTCCAGAGCGGGAACGAGACCGAACTGGTTATATTTTTTTAATTTCTTAAAAAATAGCCTAAAGTAAACTATAATACGAGTAATCTCTATTCTTTATATTCCTCTCTCTCATCTCACCGTGTCATCTAGCCGATAGAACCAACAGCGACCGCAAGTGCTATCGCTTGAGACTCCTCTCTCTGATCTGATGAGGATCATGCTCAACCAAGCCTCATGCCTCTTCAATTTCAGCACCTCTCATGCGGCTCACGCTCAACCCTAATCCCTCTTGCGTCTCGCCTCTCGTAGACAGACTGTTCGATCACGCCTCTGTGAGTGTGACCCTTAGCTATCATCCATCGCCGTCGTTGTCTCCTCAAATTTCGTTGAACTTTAGTGTAATGCCAGAGCTTCCAGCTTCGGTACGTGTCATTCATCCACTCTCCCCTTGACCCTGCACCTTGGGTAATTAATTCCTCAACATAATCTATTGGTTTCTTGTTCGGTAGAATTTTGTTGTGTGCTTTGCATTGAATGCGAGTTTTAATGTCTTGTTTTATTTGATTCGATGCGCATGACTAACACCTTTTTTGATTGATTTCCTATTTTGCTGCCAAATGTCTCTATGTTAAACTTTGCAATTGTTGGTGTTTTCTTTTTGCATAGCAAAGCTTCTCCAATGTAGATTTCTTCCGCTCCATACTATGCTTTTGTTTGGAAGAAGAACGTTATAGTCACTGATTTCATCGAACCGGACCAGTCGGTCTGATCCCAAGTTTCTAGAAATTGAGTATCGATCTTCTCAGTCTGGTTCTCGGTTCTTGGATGGGATCGATCAATTACCCCTAATTTTGATTTGATACGATACTAAAGATGATTCCCAGAGAGAATCAATTTATCAAAAATTTTAACTTTAGAAACTGCAAGAGGTGCCGTTCCTTATAAATGTGAAAGACACGTACAACAATATTTGCATAATTTCCATTGATGGAAGGACAAAAAGATGAACGCCCAATCTTCTTCGCAACCGGATAAACAAGTCGTCAGGTTTGTGTGGAATAGTTGTGTGGCTGAAAACTCGTAATCCATCCGTGGCTTATCGAGATTTGACAGTGCTGTCCTCATCTCATTTTCCTTATTTAATGGAAGGTCCCTCACCTCGTGAGTATTATCTCCTTCCTACTGTTATTGATGCCGTGAATAGTTGAGTTCTTGCTTCTTTCCACGGCATAATGAGGAATTCCATGGGGAGAAGTTGGATCGATTTAGCAAGCGCCGGTGTTCCTGGTGATGATGGAGCGGATCTTCTGTTGCTCAAGTCCGGAGTGATCTTCGTGTTGTGCTTGATCCTTGCATCGGTCGTTATGTTTTCCTGCGGTGGCTTCGAGGGAAATTCGGGGGGAAAACAAACCAAAAGTCACCCACCTGGTGCCGGAGGGACCGGCTCTGGAGGGGCCGGTTCAGGTGGGGGGTGCGGTTGAGACGGAGGTGGCAGAGTGGGTGGTTGCGGCGGTGGGGTGTTGAATTGAACTTATATCTGTATATACCTTTTAGGCACAAATTGAAAAAAAAAAAAAAGGTTTCATTTCAATAAATCGTGATGCGTTAGCATGGCTTATGTTAGATTATATTATGATTAATATTTAGGGTTAAGTTAATTGTAATTTACAATTATTGTACTTAAGTCTAATTGTATTCTCAATCTATATATATAGGGATCATGTATTCTTCATTTGATAATGTACTCAATATTACATTCCTCCCTCTTTCATTAAAAATTCGCAACTTGATTCAAAGCTATTTGTTGTATGAGGAAACCCCATCCAGTTTGTTCCATGGCCAGTCACACCGGCCGCCGTTCTCTGCCAAGTCCTCAGCTTTCAGTTGCAGTTCAACACCCTTCTATTGCTCAATGCAAAATATAGAGACCACCAATAGACTCGCTACCCTTAGACTGGCTAGATCCTAAAAACTCTTCACACCCGAATGCCGTATGCCACCAAATGCGCCACCACATGTTGGATTGTATAATTTTTGTGGACGATTATTCTCATTATACATGACTTTATCTTATATCTACTGTGATTTTGTTGCTATGATAAAAATACAATTTTTTCAATATGTAAAAGTTTTTCGTATTAATAATCCCATCAAATACAAAGACATCAAATTTCTCAGAATTATCTTTTAGAATTGTATAATCATTCATCGTTCTTATTCTGGCACTTCCCAATAAAATGCTCAAGCTGAACGTAAATATAGGCATATTTAGATGTTAAACGCACTCTTCTAGTCTCCGTCTCTTATCCCGAATAGTTTTGGAGAGAGGCTTACCTTATTGATGCATACCCTATTAATTATACTCCGTCACCTATCATTGGTCATATTTCTCCTAATGAGTATGGTAATGTCTCAATTACAATCTTTTTCAAGTCTTTGGTAATACTTGTTCCATTCATCTTCCACTTGAATGCACGAATTTAGAACTCCATGCTCATTTATGTTGTTTTCTTGGGTATGTCATTGAGCGCAAAGGATATAGATGTTGGATCTTATTTCTAACCGTCTTAGTGTGTCTTGTCATATTACCTTTTGGGAATACAAAATGTTCTCATCTCTTCATCCCTTATATTCCCTTCATTCCTTTGAATCACAACTTCGCTAGCCACCGCCCAATGAGCACCTCCATGATAGTCGATTATCATCACTTACAACAACCGTGCAATCGCCATCACCTTCGACCACGGCCAATCGTCATTGCTATCCAGCCGATCGTGCTCCAACAACTAACGGTGAAAACGAGAAGTCATACATAACATGGCCATCACCATCAAAGAACTCAAATTCTTTCACGAATGCGACATATCCTTTGAGGTCGTCATCCAAAGCAGATTTGTGTCTGCCCTCGTTACTTATTGCCCCAATTTCGTTCATTGGTGGATCTCTGTCCACCTGCTCTCTACCCTTCACTACCCTTGATCATTGGCTTCGACGTCAAGTGACACCTGATCTTCTTGCGTAGTGTCCACCACCCTTCACCTTTACATCGGTCGTTGCTACCTCATCTACTAGATCGTCACGGTTGCTATCTCCCCCGGTCGCTTCGCAACACCCTTAGCAACCCAAGGCTTGTCCTCACAGGTGTTCGAATCACCTTTGATACGGTGAAGCTGAGCGAGGATTATGGTTTGGAGGTGGAGATGGAAGTGGATCTAGCGAAACTGGCAGAAAAGGAGATGAACCAGAGAGAGTTGAAGAGAGCAGGTTTAAGACATTGGTGGGGGAGCCTAAACGGTAAGATCTGGATGTCGCAAGAGATTGCCAATTGAGATTTTCAAGGATTTTTAATCCTATTTTGGATTACACCAAACATGTGATGGCATTATCTACAATCCGGAGGATATTTTGAAGATTTATAGTCCTATCATTTCCTATCCTATCCCAATCTAAATCCAGTTCTCGACGACCAAACACAACCTCTGTGAATTTATTCCCAAATGATCTTACACCTTCGTCCACTTGTGAATCTTCCCCTCCTTGTCTTCTTCTATCTTGATGCAGGTAATTCTAGCCATACCACCATGGCACCTTCTAACATGTTTGCCCAAACTTTGGATTCTCCACCGGCGGACATTCTTTTCTCCTCTATCTGTGGTTTCACCACAGCAAGTTTGACCTTCTCTTTGCCTTCGTGATTATAATTATTACTCTACCATTACTTCCGTTCCGAACCTTGCACATATAAAGAAGTTAGCAATAATCCTCTTTGGCTGCAAGGAATGGCAGGTGAGGTGCAAGCTTTAGACAAATCTCAACATGGAATTTTGGTTGATTTGCCTCCTAGTAAGTTTGTTGTGGGTTGTAAATGGGTATACAAGATTATAATAAAGGCAAATGGCACTATGGACCGCTACAAAGCACAACTAGTAGCAAAAGGCTTTACTCAAGAATACAACATTGACTATGAAGAGACTTTTGCTCTTGTTGTACAACATAATAAGTGCTGGTCTCTATTCCAGATGAATGTTAACAATATATTCTTAAATGGTGACCTCACTGAAAAAGACTATAGGGTGCCTCCTCCTGGATACACTCATTTTTCTAACAAAGTATGTCGATTATGTCGAGCATTATATGATTTGAAACAAGCTCCTGGTGCATAGTATACCAAGTTCAGCTCCACAATGGAATCCCTTGGTTTTACATTCAATCCTTGTGACCATGCTCTTTTTGTTCAACACTCATCTTGTGGGTCTATTATGCTATTTTTTTATGTGGAGGACATGGTTATCACTAGAGATAATCGTACTAGCATTTTAAAACTCCAGCAGTATCTTATTAAATAGTTTAAAATGAAAGGTCTTGGACAACTAGTTATTTTCTAGGCATTGAGTTTACTTCGAATTTCTCCAATTTTTGTCTTTCTTAAGCCAAATATGCCGCTAATCTTTTTTATCGAACAAGACTCGTGGACAACAAGGTCGCTACAAACCCTATTAAGACCAATGCTAAAGATGGGGTCCTTTGTCGCATCCTATATTCTATCCCTAGCTAGTCGATAGTCTTATATAACTCACTGTTACTCCACCTGACATCGCTTATGCTATTCTATTTTTTAGTCAATACATGACCGCGATCCCCATACAACTCATTTTGATGCAGTTTTTTGAAGTCTTTGCTAGATCAAGGGTACGTTGTTTCATGGTAGTAGTGGAGTGATGATCTTGAAGGTCACCAGACTAGTCAATATGTAAATAAATTGTCAACTCCAAGGTAACCACATACCTCATGGCGTACTAAGAAATAGACCACTGTCGCTCTTTCTATTACAAAAGCAAAATATCAAGCTCTTACTGATACGACATGAGCAATAACTATTGAAAGACATGGGAGTGTGTCATAATAGGGTAACAGTCATTCATTGTGACAATCGAAATGCTTCCAATGATTACAAAATTATTTTTTCCATGAATGCACCAAACATATTGAACTCGATTGTCATTTCATTTGATATAATATGCATAAATGCACTATAAGACTTGTATCCACTTCATTTGTTGATCAGATTTTTAATATTTTCTTCAAGACACGTCTACTTGGGCTTTTTTTGAATATTTTCTTTGAACTTCATTTGACTTCTTTCAAGTCATCTTGAGTTTGAGAGGAGATGTTAGATTATATTAGGATTACTATATAGGGTTAAATTAATTGTAATGTGCATTATTGTACTTAAGTCTTTTTTTATTCTCACCCTATATACAGGGGTCTTGTATTCTTCATTTGGTAACGTACAAAATATTACGTTCTTCTCTCTTTCGTCACAAATCTCAACTGTCCGAATGAAATTTGAATGGGCCCTTCGCCACTCTCCTTCCATGTGTTGTCATGCCATTGAAGCCATCCATGAATTCTTAGAACCTCATGAGGAACATGTAAATGGAGTCCCAAACCTGACCAACTGACGAGTGATACTGCAATCTAATAAGCTTGTCCAATTATACCCTTTCGGTGGACATTTTTTTAACAGATATCTTTAACCTTAGTTAGGATGTAAATGTATATAATACATAACGATTACATCATATTGAATCTTCGCACCACATGCAAATGAGCTCCCTATCCCCCTTCGCTGTCCGCACAGTACAAGTTTCACAATACACACACAAACATGATCGACAGCATCATTCCATGGTTGAATGTTGTAGTCGTCTCTCTATCAATCGTTGGATCAGATCTCTAATCCATCACAGTAGTTCATAACATGAATGATCCAACGATAGAAAACCTAAATATACATAGCATCCTCTTCGTGCGCGCGATTTTATCTAAACAATATCCGAAGCATATCTAATTAATCCTTGAGAAATTCGCAGGATAGACTTAAGTGGGTTCGTTTCTCTAGCTCTGGGCATATCCAGTGTCACGCCCCGGACCCTACGGACGCGCAACACCCCGATTCGGTCATTGAGATGCGACGTCCCAGGACTCGTTGCCGTCCCTTTATTTTATCTTTTAATACGCATGCGGAAGCGAACACAACAAACCCCGGACAACAACAATAAATAGGGATAGCAGAGGAAAACCAAATGCGATAGTAATCTAATTCTCACTTGATTAACCCCTGGGAATATTCTTACAAGCTCGCTTCGGGCGCTACTACAAAAGGCCAGCAAAAAGAAATGTTAGGGTTAATCTACTCCAACCAAAACAGCTTCTAGGCCTAACCCTCAGGGACCAACCAAAAGCTGCAGTACTCCGAACCGCAGGGGAAGCAACGACAAGCTAAGGCCCTGAAAATGTTTAACAATGAATGAGATAAATTCTTAATAAGTTAACGAACTAAGCCCCGCTTAGGAGGCCAACTCGCACGGGGGTCCCTGACAGGCACAACAACAGCAACAGCAACAACCACAAGCATTTTTACCTCGCCTTGATGCACATGTTGATGAAATGCATATGTCGCATACTTGAAGCATTTAAATAAATTATTCATGCATTAAGGCAGCACAGTCGGACGTGTCTCGATTATAAGGCAAAACCCACTTGGGCACATCCCATACCATGCCTAGTAGTTTCCACCCCATAATCAAGTACTATGCATCACACGTATTTCAATTATTACGCCCCATCGGGGCCACTACACATCAAGCGATACGGAGCAAGATGACAGTCTACCGGTAAAAACCGGGCTCCGTCCCACCTCGTCGGGCACGGCTATGTCAAACGATACACAGGATGATGGCATTCCAATACGCAACATCAAACGATACACAATAAGATGGCATCTCGTAAGGAGCATCAAGTCAGACCTCGGGCCGCGATAAGGCATTTGGGGTATCGGCACTCCAGATTATCCCCAGACATCCGATAAATCGAGTAACATCAAGCGATACACAGCAAGACGGCTTTAACGTGTGACCACACGAGCACACAAGCATTCTGGACAATTATTATCTTTTTAATTAGCCAATGCATACATGAATCGTGCTCTAATTAATGCCATACAACAATATCACATGGTCACACATGCAACTGCCAATCAATTTTGCAAGCTTCGATAACAACATAAATATCAATCACAAAACACCAATATCAATTTCTGGCATAACAATAAAAACAATTTAATACCAATAATCTCGTAAATTTTCTTGAAAACTCCCGATCAAAATAAATTGTCATAAAAACAATTTTATACGACAAATCACATTATAAACGCCAACGTTCAAATTAGAACTAGTAATTTGAAATTATAAATTTTTCGAAATAATAATAATTAAATTCGGAATATAATTAATTAATAATATCCAAAATTAATTCCTTTTCAAAGAGCTCGAAATATTTTCTCGAATCAAAATCGCTCAAATAATTTTGTAAAACGACAATTTAAACGGCGAAAACCAACATTGGCATAATAATTGACGCTTGAAAATTTTTCGAAAATAATAATATTTAATTATCGGAAATTAATTATTTAATAATAACATATTAATATTTAATTCGGAATTAATATATTAACTAATAAAATAATATTTAAATTCCGAAAATAATTGATTTAATAATAATAATCAATAACAATAAACTAATTAACCACTTATATCATAAACACACTTAATTAAACTCTAACTCACAATTAACACATAATCATAACTAAACAAATATAATATTAATCTAAACACTACTTAAACTACCATAAGCAAGTTTAACACCATAAACACGGGATTATGGGTTAACTTACCCCACTAACGACGGCGTCGACGCGAGGACAACAGCAGCGACGAGGGCGGTCCGCGGTGGTTCCGATTCGGACTCGGTGACCAGCAAACGACAGCGAACGGCGAAGAACAGCCGCTGTGGTGGCTAGTCGGGGCTGTTCTGGGCGGCCAGGACAGCAACAGCGATGGTGGTGGTAGCTGGACAGCTTAGACGGCGGCGGTGAGTGGCAGAGGCGAGCGGCGCTCGGCGGTGGACGGCTAGCGAGCGGAGCTTGGCCACGACGGCTGGACGAGGCGGACGCGGCTGTCGGGGCGACGGATGGCGCGACGATGGTTGGTGGGTGAAGCGCAGCGACGATGAGTAGTCGAGCGCGGCGATGCTGGTTCAGGCAAGGCGCAGTCGTAGGCGGACAAAGGCTGAGTAGAACCAGACGTGGCGTCGGGGGGGAAAAAAGGAAGCGGCTAGGGGGTGAGGCGCGGCGATGATGAGCGGTTGGGCGCGGCAGCGTTGGTTCCGGCAATGCGTGGTCGTAGGCGGACAGAGGCGGAGCAAAACCACACGCGGCATCGGGGGGAAAAAAGGAAGCGGCTAGGGAGAGAGAGAGAGAGAGAGAGAGAGAGAGAGAGAGAGAGAGAAGGACAAGTCAAAATCGTAATAATTGCGATCCAACGGCTACGATTTAAATCCAGAAACGATCCGACGGTCCCCGAAAAATCCTAATTAATAATTTTAGGATTTGGCCAAAGGATATTACTAAAAATACACTACGAGGGTGGTCTACCAGTCCAAATTCGCACCCGGTCAAAAATTTACTTTTCTCATATTCTGGGCAATATCGAGATTGACTACACTAAAATCGACACCGTCTAATTAAATTAGTCACGGAACTCCGAAAAATTCGACACCATAGTTCGGGCTATAAATAATGGCTACATTCGATCGAATACGATTCTAGCGAAATCTCTATTTTAAAACAATAACCGGGAGTGATCAGTTCCCGGCGAGATTTTACTATAAGCACACTGACGAATTACACGTTTTATAAATCCCAAAAATAGGTCGAAATTCGGAATGTCACAACTTTTCCCCCCTTACAAAAATTTCGTCCTCGAAATTTACAATCAAACCCAATCACTCAAACAAATGGGGATATTGGTGTCGCATTAATTTCTAACTTTCCCACGTCGCACCTTCGATTCCATGGTGCTCCCAAATCACCTTGACCATCGGAATTACCTTGTTCCGCAAAACTCGTTCCATTCTGTCATTAATCCTGACCGGCCTTTCCATGTACAACACTCTGTCGTCCATTTCTATATCTTCATAATTTAGCACATGGGCCGGGTCCGTTTCATATTTCCTTAGCATAGACACATGGAACACGTTGTGAACTTGGGACAAATTGGGCGGTAGTGCGAGATGGTAGGCCAGAGTACCAATCCTCTCTAAAATCTCGAATGGACCCACGTATCTTGGGCTTAACTTTCCTTTCTTGCCAAACCATAATAATCCTCTCATCAGTGACACTTTGAGGAAAACGTGGTCTCCCATTTGAAATTCCAAAGGCCTATGTCTCCGGTCTGCATAATTCTTCTAGTGACTTTGAGCAGTCCTTAACCTATCCCTGATGACTTTAATGGCATCCGACGACTGTTGTACCAACTCAGGTCCCGAAATTTTTCGTTCTCCAACTTCGTTCCAACAAACTGGAGTCCTACAGGGTCTGCCATAAAGTGCTTCGAAAGGTGCA
This sequence comes from Syzygium aromaticum, assembly GCA_024500025.1. NCBI lineage: Eukaryota > Viridiplantae > Streptophyta > Magnoliopsida > Myrtales > Myrtaceae > Syzygium > Syzygium aromaticum. The sequence continues at coordinate 8,885,885 of CM044895.1, forward strand.
ATTCTGATACTCTGCTGATAACTGTTGTTGTACACGAATTCAACAAGATGTAACTATTCTTCCCAACTCCCTTTGAAATCCAAAACGCAGGCTCGCAACATATCCTCGAGAGTCTGAATCATTCTCTCAGATTGTCCATCTATCTGCGGATGAAAAGCAGTGCTATACTGCAGCTTTGTTCCCATGGCGCCTTGAAGACTTTTCCAAAACGTGGCAGTGAACTTGGGGTCTCGATCTGACGTGATCGTCACCGGCATACCATGAAGACGAACTATATGTCTCACGTACAACTCAGCATACTTGTCCATAGCAAAATCCTTTCGTACTGGGATGAAAAGAGCAGACTTTGTGAGTCTATCTACTACGACCCAAATGGAATCATTACCTCTTTGACTCCTTGGTAGACCCATTACAAAATCCATCATAATATGCTCCTATTTTCATTCTGGTATTTCCAGCGGTTGCAATAGTCCACCCGGTTTACAGTGTTGAGCTTTCACCTGTTGACACGTTAAATATCTAGCCACATACTTGGCGATATCTCCTTTCATGCCATTACACCAATAATATTGACGAAGATTCTAATACATCTTTGTGCTGCCCGGATGAAAACTGTAATTACTGCAATGAGCTTCCGCTAAAATTTCTTCCTTAAGTCCCTCATCATTGGGCATATACAAGCGTCCACGAAACTTCAAGATCCCATCCTCGGATACTTGAAAGTTAGGTTTTCTCTTAGTTACATCCATTTGCAGAATCTTTTGTAGCTCAGGATCCGAAGGTTGCGCTGCTTTAATCCTGATTTGTACTTCAGGTTCAATTTTGAGAGTAGCCATTAAACTCGAGAGGTGACTTATTTCGAACCTGAAATTTGAGTCCAGGATTCCTTCAAGCAAAATCCATTCTTGAACCATTATATGCACAATCGAGGACTTTCGGCTTAACGCATCGGCAACCTTGTTAGCCTTACCCAGATGATACAAAATGTCACAATCATAGTCTTTAAGCAGCTCCATCCATCTACGCTATCTCATATTCAATTCTTTCTGCGAGAATAGATACTTTAGACTCTCATGATTCGTATAAATATGAAACCTTTCTCTGCACAAGTAATGTCTCCAAATCTTAGGTGCGAATATGATTGCGGCTAATTCCAAGTCATACGTCGGGTAATTCAATTCGTGTGGCCTTAGTTGTTTGGATGCATATGCCACAACTCTCCCATGTTGCATTAAAACACATCCCAATCCTCGATATGACGCATCGCTGTAAATTTCATATCCTTCTGAACCAGACAGTAATGTTAGAACAAGTGCAGTAGTTAGCTTTTGCTTAAACTCTTGAAAATTATGCTCACATTTATCCGTCCATTCGAACTTTGTATCCTTTTTTAGTAATCGCATCAAGGGCATGGCTATAGCAGAAAACTTTTCCACGAACCTTCTATAATAGCCAGCCAATCCCAAGAAACTCCGAACTTCAGTAACCGTCGTTGGTCTAGGCCAATTCATAACCGCCTCAATCTTAGTCAGATCCACTGAAATGCCTTCTCCAGAAACCACATGTCCAAGAAAAAGCCATTCGAGTTAACCAAAACTCGCATTTGCTAAACTTGGCATACAACTTATGATCTCGAAGAGTCTGTAGCACTGTCCTTAAGTGTTATTGGTGTTTCTCTGAACTCCTCGAATACACCAAAATATCATCAATGAACACGATCACGAACTTGTCCAAATACTCCTTGAATATCCTGTTCATCAAGTCCATAAAAGCTGCAGGCGCATTGGTAAGACCAAATGGCATCACGGTAAACTCATAGTGTCCATAGCGCGTTCTAAATGCCGTTTTCGGTATATCTTCCTTTCTATTTCTCAACTGGTGATAGCCTGTCCTCAGGTCTATCTTCGAGAATACCGAAACTCCTTGTAGTTGACCGAACAAATCATCTATCCAGGGCAACGGATACTTATTCTTAACCGTCACCTAATTGAGTTGCCAATAGTTGATGCAAAGGCGCAACGACCCGTCTTTCTTCCTTACAAAGAGAACTGGTGCTCCCCAAGGCGATGCATTAGGACGAATAAATCCTTTGTCCAACAATTCCTGTCTCTGAACCTTTCACTCCTTCAATTCCGACAACGCCATTCTGTAAGGTGTCTTAGAAATCGGTTCCGTTCCAAGGACTGACTCAATCACGAATTCTATCTCTCTTTCTAGGAGCAATCCAGGCAATTCCTCAAGGAAAACGTCCGAAAATTCTCGCACCACAGCAATGTCTTGCATCCTCGGTTCCTCTACCAAAGTGTCAACTACAGTGGCCAAATAACCTTGGCAACCCTCATCCAATAACTGAATAACTTCCAATGACGAGATTAAAGGGATCGAAGGTCCTCCTCGATTCTCGACAAACTCAAAACCAACACTTCCTACTGGCTCAAACTGTATCGTCTTACGATAACAGTTTACCATGGCTCGTTACTTGGTGAGCCAATCCATTCCAATAATCACGTTAAAGTCGAACATCGTCAAAACAATCAAATTTATGCTGTCCTTCTGACCATCAACAGATAACTTGCAACCAGTACAACCTATTGCAGACACTATGCTATCCTTTAAAGGGGTATAAATACTATAAACTACTCCAAGTGGTTTTGGACTTAACCCCACTAATTCCACAAATTGCCTAGCCACAAATGAATGCGTAGCTCCAAGATCAAACAAGGCATAGGCAGCATGGTCGTGTAACGAAACCGTACCTGTAATGACGGCAGGCGAGTCCTCCGCCTCCTTCCTCGTGACAGCATAGACCCTTCCTTGCACTTGGGGTCGGTTCAACTAGTTCCGCGGCGCATAACTTACAGGTTGTCCCACCTGCTGCATTGGTCTTTGCGCTCCTATTGCCTGACGTGGACAGTCTCTAATATGATGGCCATGCTGGCCACAACCAAAGCAAGCACCCGTTCTCATAAGGCGTGGGGCTGATCCATGGTACCTTCCACATAAGCGATAGGGGCCATTGTTGTTGTTGTATACCGGCTTTCTCACTCCACTTTTCTTGTTAGGAGGGATGGGAAATCTATCTCCTGCCATCGGTTTCTTCCCAAACCGACGATTATCCTTGTTTGGCACAAACTGCGATCCAGACGCGGCTATCCTCTTGACCAAGTTCCTTTCTATTAGCTGTGCTCTCTCATACAACTCATCGTAGTTCTTCAGGTTCAAGGGCACCAGTTGATCCTTGATCTCAGGTTTCAGCCGATCCCTAAACCTTCTTGCCTTGTCAACTGGGTCTTCGATCAATCTCGGGGCATATTGGGACAGTTCAGCAAATCTTGCCTCGTACTGGTCTACCGTCAACTGGTTCTGCCGAAAACGCTGGAACTCATTCATTTTCTGCTCTCTAGCACAGTCCGAGAAATATTTGTTATAAAAAGCTTCCACGAAGGCACCCCACACCCAGGCCGTACCTTCAGGAAATACCCTCCTCTGGGTAGCTTCCCATCATGTACTGGCATTACTTTGCAATTGATAGACTGCCAGGGTCACCTTATCTTCATCTGTACATCTCAGCAAAGCAAAAACTTTGTTCCAACTCCTTGATCCAGAAGGTTGCAGCCTCAGGATCACCTGCGCCAGTGAACTTGGGCGGCTTGAGCTTAAAAAATTGCTTCACCAACTTGTGCATGGGATGATTCCTATTTCCATTGCCAGCTAATGGAACATCTACAGGCACAGGTGCAGGTGCAGGTGTAGGTTTTGGCACAGCAGCGGCAGCTTGATTCTAAGCCTGCTGTCCTATCAAGGTCTCCAAAGCTTGTAGGATCTGGTCCAATCTAGGATCCCCTGGTGCTCTCCTTCTAGCACTAGCCTGACCTGACTCAGCCCTCTTCCTAGGGGCTCTCGGTTCAGGATTGTTCATCTCGTAGGATCTTTACAGAAACCTGCTTTCCAATTCCAATAAGGAATTAGAATTCCTGAACCACTCGCTTACGAACGAAAAAGTTAATAAACAAATATAGGCACAAGGTGTTTTCCTAACTCACTATCCCAAAACCCATCGCACTTTATCACTCAAGGTCTCGACCAAACTTGGATCGAGCTGACCTTACTCTGATGCCAATTCGGGGATGGGGATGTCACGCCCCGGACCCTACGGATGCGCAACACCCCGATTCGGTCATTGAGATGCGACGTCCCAAGACTCGGTGCCGACCCTTTATTTTATCTTTTAATACGCATGCGGAAGCGAACACAACAAACCCCGGACAACAACAATAAATAGGGATAGCAGAGGAAAACCAAACGCGACAGTAATCTAATTCTCACTTGATTAACCCCTAGGAATATTCTTACAAGCCCGCTTCGGGCGCTATCACAAAAGGCCAGCAAAAAGAAATGTTAAGGTTAACCTACTCTAACCAAAACAGCTCCCAGGCCTAACCCTTAGGGACCAACCAAAAGCTGCGGTTCCGAACCGCAAAGGAAGCAACGACAAGCTAAGGCCCTGAAAAGGTTTAACAACAAATGAGATAAAATCTCAATAAGTTAACGACCTAAGCCCCGCTTAGGAGGCTAACTTGCACAGGGGTCCCTAACAGGCACAACAGCAACAACAGCAACAACCACAAGTATCCTTACCTCGCCTTGATGCGCACGTTAATGAAATGCATATGTCGTATACTCGAAGCATTTAAATAAATTATCCATACATTATGACAGCACAGTCGAGCGTGTCTCGATTATAAGGCAAAACCTACTTGGGCACGTCCCATACCATATATAGTCGTTTCCACCCCATAATCAAGCACTATGCATCACACGTATTCCAATTATTACGCCCCATTGGGGCCACCACACATCAAACGATACGCAGCAAGATGGCAGTTTACTGGTAAAAACCGGGCTTCGTCCCGCCACGTTGGGCACGGCTACATCAAATGATACATAGGATGACGGCATTCCAATACGGCAACATCAAACAATACACAGTAAGATGGTATCCCGTAAGGAGTATCAAGTTTGGCCTCAGGCCGCGACAAGGCATCCGGGGTATCGGCACTCCAGATTATCCCCAGGCATCCGATAAATCGGGCAACGTCAAGCGATATACAACAAGACGGCTTTAACGTGTGACCACACGAGCACACAAGCATCCCGGCCAATTATTATATTTTTAATTAGCCCATGCATATATAAATCGTGCTCTAATTAATGCCATACAACAATATCACATGGTTACACATGTAACTGCCAATCAATTTTGCAAGCTTCGATAACAACATAAATATCAATCACAAAACACTACTATCAATTTCTGGCATAACAATAAAAACAATTTAATGCCAATAATTTCGTAAATTTTCTTGAAAACTCCCGATCAAAATAAATTGTCATAAAAATAATTTTATACGAAAAATCACGTTATAAACGCCAACGTTCAAATTAGAACTAGTAACTTGAAATTATAATTTTTTTGAAATAATAATAATTAAATTCGGAATATAATTAATTAATAATATCCGAAATTAATTCCTTTTCAAAGAGTTCGTAATATTTTCTCGAATCAAAATCGCTCAAATAATTTTGTAAAACGACAATTTAAACGGCGAAAACCAACATTGGCATCACAATTGACGCTAGAAAATTTTTCGAAAATAATAATATTTAATTTTCGGAAATTAATTATTTAATAATAACATATTAATATTTAATTCGGAATTAATGTATTAACTAATAAAATAATATTTAAATTCCGAAAATAATTGATTTAATAATAATAATCAATAATAATAAACTAATTAACCACTTATATCATAAACACACTTAATTAAACTCTAACCCACAATTAACACATAATCATAACTAAACAAATATAATATTAATCTAAACACTACTTAAACTACCATAAGCAAGTTTAACACCCTAAATACGGGATTAGGGGTTAACTTACCTCACTAACAACGGCGTCGACGCGAGGACGACGGCGGCGGCGATGAAGGCGATCCGCGGTGGTTCCGGTTCGGACTCAGCGATTGGCGAACGACGGCGAACGGCGAAGAATAGCCGCTATGGTGGCTGGTTGGGGCTGTTCCGAGCGGCCAAGACAGCAACTGCGATGGTGGCGGCAGTTGGATGGCTTGGACGGCAGCGGTGAGTGGCGGAGGCGAGCGGCGCTCGGCAGTGGACAGCCGGCGAGCGACGGAGGCGAGTGGAGCTTGGCCGCGGCGGCTGGACGAGGCGGATGCGGCTGTCGGGGCGATGGACAGCGCGACGACGACTGGGGGTGAGGCGCGGCAATGATGAGCGGTCGGGTGCGACGGCGCTGGTTCCGGCAAGGCGCGGTCGTAGGCGGATAGAGGCGGAGCAAAACTAGATGCGGTGTCGGGGGGGAAAAAAGGAAGCGGCTGGGGGGTGAGGCGCGGCGACGATGAGCGGTCGGGCGCGGCGGCGCTGGTTCCAGCAAGGCGCGGTCGTAGGCGGACAGAGGCGAAGCAGAACCAGACGCGGCGTCGGGGGGGAAAAAAGGAAGCGGCTGGGGAGAGAGAGAGAGAGAGAGAGAGAGAGAGAGAGAGACAAGTCAAAATCGTAATAATTGCGATCCAACGGCCACGATTTAAATCTAGAAACGATCCGACGGTCCCTGAAAAATCCTAATTAATAATTTTAAGATTTGGCCAAAGGATACTACTAAAAATACATTGCGAGGGTGGTCTACCAGTCTAAATTCACACCCGATCAAAAATTTACTTTTCTCATATTCTGGGCAATATCGAGGTTGACCACACTAAAATCGATACCGTTCAATTAAATTAGTCACAGAACTCCGAAAAATTCGATACTATAGTTCAGGCTATAAATAATGGCTACATTCGATCGAATGCGATTCTAGCGAAATCTCTATTTTAAAACAATAACCGGGAGTGATCAGTTCCCGGGCGAGATTTTACTATAAGCACACTGATGAATTACACGTTTTATAAATCCCAAAAATGGGTCGAAATTCGAAATTTCACATCCAGATACGATGGATCTTGCGCTTCTCAAGTCCGACGATCTCTTGATGGTGTACGGGACCTTGGTGTCTCTTTCTATGGTCATAACCATCTGTTTTTCTTGTGCCTGTCATGGCCACGACAAATCTGGTTCTCCCCACAAGAACCGACTGACAGGTGGGGCCGGTGGTGGCGACGGTGGCAATGGCGTAAGTGATGGTTCAGCTGTTGCCAATACTCTGTTGTATAGCTCTGTGTATGGAGTTGTAGTTGACGGTGGAGACGGAGGTGGCGGTGGAAGTGACCATCATCATCGAGGCCATGACGGAGGTAGTGGCGGCAACCTCCACCATCACCACCACCACCACCACCACGACGGAGGCCAGAATGGAGTCGGGTACAGCAGCGACGGTGGACAACAAGACATCGGCAGTCACGGCGGACACCACGGAGGCGGCGGTTTTAGCATAGGCGGGTGTTTTGATGGAGGAAGACACCACCACGGTGGCGGCAATTTTCAGCGCAGGTGGTGGTTTTGATGGAGGCGGTTTTCAGCGTAGGTCGTGATTTTGATAGAGGCGGACACCACGGAATAAGATTTTCGATTATCATGATTTGTTTAGTTTTCTACGTAGATATTTTTAGGATCTTCGTGATAACCATTTCCATTTATTTTACTTATGTGGAGATTTTCTTTTTTTCGTCATGATTCTTGTTTTATTTTTTTTAATGGGGCTAAATAAAATCCTTGCGGACTTCCTTTTCTCTTCCCCTCTTTCTTTCTTAAGTCGCTTTTTGTTTGTATTTAAAATAATTGCTTGTGAAAAAATCATTATTTCATTTGTAAGTCGCAAATTAATTAATAGGCTCAATTATAAAATTTTATGGCACTTGGTATTATATTACTGGATACTATATTTAGGATGGTAAAATTGTTATTTTATCGATAAGTTACTAATTAATTGCCGGGCCTCACTTGCGATATTGTAAAACACTGTACTAATCTACTTATGAAAGAGATGGTAAGACCATTACTAACTAATCAGAGAGCCCAGTTCTCAAATCTAAAAGCACTTGTTTATCTACTATTGGATACTATTGGCCGAGAAAAATCTATTATTGGATACTAGATTTGAAAATAATAAAATCACTATTTTGCTGGTAAGTTACAAGTAGTTGACCGAACAAGAAAGTTCCCAATCAATTTTACTTACTAACGATATTACAAGTTGTAACATCATTAGTAATTTGCCAGAGTCAGATGAATTTTCAAATCATAACATATTTCTTTGAGATGAAGACAACTTGCTTGTAATGTTCAAAGTTAGGCAGAAGGCGTGAAAATATACTGGGATCCTCAATCCCGCGTAATGTTTTCCTTGGTGTCTCGACAAATCTCAATCTCTCACGATGAACTCATTTTTGTAAAGTCAATGATTGGGATTTATTGAGACGCCCATAGGAGCATTGCAGGGGTAGATGGTCCGTTTTACCGGGGATCAAGCTGGCCATTTTTTCTCAGGTAGTGGTGGTTTTACCAGGGATTGTGGCAGCGGCGACAACTGCAGCGACGGAAGATGCGGCGGCTAACTTTTAAGATATTAATCAGTATTTATATCAAGTTGGGTTCCGTTTGTCTAATCAACAGGTTTTCTAATATTTGGTGTTCGTAATGGGTCTAAGGTTTGCCAGCTAAATAAGTAGTTGATGGGTAGACGGGTTCCTTTTTTTCTTGTTGTCAAAGCAAAGCTGTCTTAATTTAAGTCTTAGACGAAAGGGCTCATAAAAGGGGCGGGGCATCTGAACATAGCTGGTCCTTAAGGGGCTTGGGGGTCTTGAGCTAGCCGATTTCGTGGAAGAGAATCAACTTATCGGGCCGTCACGACCTAATCCACTACTCTGTTTCGCTCTCTACTACTACAACGGGCTATGCTTGGATCACAATAAGAGGGTAAAAGGTCCCGAGCTTCCAGAGATAAGCGCACGCTCTTCCCATACGGATTGATCTGCGGACTCCAAGGGCAAAACTAAAACTCAAACAGTTCGGAGTTGAGTTCCAGACACCTCGGCACCTTCGAGGAAAGAGATAACTTCAGCTGAGCGCACGAGCGCCAGGGTTAGACATTAATTACTACATAGCATTTGTGTCTAAGGCATGGCTTGGTTGTGATCTATCTGTACGTAGCCCTCCATCTATTCCCTTCTTGGCAAAATTCATCTGTTTTGTTTTAATAAAGAATTTCAAGTTTTATCCCAAGCAACTTCCCAGAACCTTCACCAGTAATTAATGTCAACCCTATTGACCACAAATTTGCCATGGCAACCGGTTGGACCTGTGGAGGAATCTAAATTTGTATGTTCCTGTAAAAAATTTGCTGACCTTAATTAATTCAACAATGGAAGGAAGCTGAGTAAGAGACAACGCATGATGCACATGATCTGTCGACAAAAATAAGGTGCATGCCATGTCTTGTGGGGTGTCTTTGATTTGGTGATGCAATTTGTATTAAATTTATATCATATTACTGAATTCTTTATATGATGATTTGAATTAGGGTTGCTCCTCTAGATCTATCAAATGTCAAATGGTAACTTTTTTTCACTTTTCCGGGCGAATCTAAATATCATGTAAGTTCCAAAAGATTTATGGAAAAGAAATCATAGGTCAATATTCATGTCGAGAATTTTCTATTATGACTATATGAAATACAAGCAAATCTTTGGTTTCACATCTTTCTTTATTTCCTTTTCTTTTGTTTACACCTTACATAATCGACACGTATTGTAAATTAATCCGAACCTAATAAGATATAACTACTATATCAAAGAAAGAGCACATTTTTCGAAGAGGATACTTGTTTTAAGGTTGAGAATGGGGGCTAGCATGAATATTTTATATGGAGATCATCATAAGTCTCTCATGTCGGTAATGTATAATTCGAGTCATAAAATATCATCCATTAGAATTACAAAGTTTTGAGATCAGTAATCGCAAAAAAAAATGAACACACAATCTTCTTCACAACCGGATAAACAAGTCGTCAGGTTCGTGTGGAATAATTGTGTGGTTGAAAGCTTTGAAATCTGCATACCAAAAGAAGAAAGCTTGAAATCTATCCGTCAATTTTTGAGATTGACGGTGCGGTCCTCTTCCCATTTTCCTTGTTTAAATGAAGTTCCCTCACCTCCAGAACATCATCTTCTCCGTCCTACTCCTGCTACTGATGCCGTTAATATTTGAGTCCTTGCCTCTGTTCTCTCCACGAGATACCGAGGAAATCGATGGCAATAGATTGGGTCAGTTTAGGGTGCGCCGCTGGGATCGTTGTGCTGTTTTTGCTGATCATCGTGTTGGTGATTATTTATGCCTGCTGCTATCACTCGTGTGGGTATCGGCGCGGCTACTATGGAGGCCAAGGCGCCTACTATGGAGGCGGTGGCAATGGCGGAGGCGGCAGCAGCAACAGCCATTGCAGAGAGCACAATGGGGGAGGAGGTGGTTCCGGCGGAGGGTGGGGGTTGCAGCGGAGGCGCAGGTTGCAGCGGAGGTGGTGGAGGTGGCGGAGGGTGTTGAATATACCTTTTAAGCGTGAATTTAGAACAAAAAAAGGTTTCATTTCAATAAACCGTGGTGCAATGGTGTGGTCCCTATTAGATTATATTATGCTTAATATTTTTGGTTAAGTTAATTGTAAATTTTTTTTGATCGAAAAGTTAATTGTAATTTACATTTAGGGTCTTTGTGTTCTTCATTTGGTAATGTCCAGAATATTATATCCTTCTCTCTCTCGTCACAAATCTCTACTGTTCGGATGAAATTGGTCGGGCCCTTGCCTTAGCCACTCTTGTTCGATGTGTCTTTACGCCATTGAAGGATTTGCTAAATTCTTTTAACCTCATGAGGAACATGCAAATGGAGTCCCAAACCCGACCAACATACTAATGATAACTGCAATCCAATAAACTTGTCCAATTATTCCAACTGGATGGATAGTTTTGTTAACAGATTAAATAAATATTTTTAACCTTAGTTTAGATGTAAATGTACCTACACATAATGATTACATCATATTGAATCTTCGCACTACGTGCGACTGTGCTCCCTATCCCACTTCAGCGTCTGCATAGTACAATTTTTCCATTGTTGGATTATTCTTCTTATTGACGACTATGATGGATTAGATATAGCTCTGTATATGGAGATGTAGTTAACAGTGGAGATGGAGGTGGCGGTGGAGGTAACCACCATCATGACCGCCATGGACACTAGAGACGTGCTAAAGATTTGGACAAAGCTAACGAGAGGATGGAGATGATTGATAATTGCATCAGACATGCTAAAAACTAGGACAATGAGGAGCTGCTTCAAATGTCTTTATATACTATGGATAGAATAAAAGTATGCAGAAAAATTGTGAAGGTTTTCAAGTATACTTGTGCATGAGAATGATATTTTTACGATGATGAGATCGATATTATTTTACATACATTGCATTGAGGCATGTATGTCCTTTATATTGAAATCAAACCATGGATAGAATATGATATAAAAATATTCTTGACTTTAAATTTGCCGTTCATCAAACGATAGATAGGATATGATAAAATCTTAAGAGTTCTTACCCTATCATGTTCAGTCCTATCTTGAGTAGATATCTGATCAAGTCTAGCCTAAATATATATAAATATACATATTATCGGCTTATGGTGCACAATCCTTTCTAGTTTTGGGCATCAAGATGAATTCAATCTTGCTCTTCATAACATGTTTTTCTTGTGGTCGCCATGGTGGCAACAAATCTAGCTCTCCCCACAAAAACAAACCGGGAGGTGGCACCACCGGCGGGGGTGGCAAAGGGATAAAACTGGCTCTCTCCACAAACACTACAAAAAAACATGTTTTTTCCGACGAAATTTTCAACGAAAAATTTGGAGAAATTCGTTGGAAAAATGAATTTCCAACGAAAAAAAATTCGTTGGTAATAAGTCGTCGGAAATTTTTCCAACGAAAAATTTCAATTTTCGTTGGAAATTTGCGATAAATTTTTTTTCGTTGGAAAATTTTGTTGGAAAACTCGTGGCTAAATTCATTGGAAACGAATTTTTTTTTTCCGACGAATTTTTTTCGTTGGAAATTACAAATTTTTTTTTGGTCGAGCTAAAAATCGTGGAAATTTTTTTTCCATTGAAAATTTTTTTTATTTTGGTCGAAATTTTTTTTTTTTTTATCGAACACTCGCCGCCGGCGAGGGCCGAGCTCGCCCAGATCTGGGCGAGCTCGAGCTCGCCGGCCATGGCGAGCTCGGCCCTCGCCATGGCCGGCGAGGGCAAGCCTCGTCGCCGGCGAGGGCCGAGCTCGCCCAGATCTGGGCGAGCTCGAGCTCGCCGGCCATGGCGAGCTCGGCCCTCGCCATGGCCGGCGAGGGCAAGCCTCGTCGCCGGCAAGGGCCGAAGATGAAGAAGAAGAAGCAGCAGGGGCGGGAGCAGGCTTCGGGGCCACCGCTCGTTAAGTCCGTGGTCGTCTCCTAGCCTCGCCGGCGACGAGGCTTGATGGCGTCGGAGGCTTGGTGTCCATGGCGCCGGAGCCGGAGCCGGAGCCGGAGGAGGAGGAGGGGCGGCGGGGGAGGAGTCGGAGGGGGAGGCGGAGGGGGAGACGGAGGGAGAAGGTGAAGGCGAAGAAGAGAGAGAGAGAGAGAGAGAGAGAGAGAGTGTGTGTGAATGTGGAAATAACGAGCGCGAAAATATTGAATAAGGAAGAAGTAGGGTTTTCGTTGTAAAATTTGTGGGAAATTTCCCACGAATTTTCCAACAAATATCAAAAATGCCGAATAGTAATAGGTTTTTTTGTAATTCGTTGGAAATTTCGTTGGAAATTTCCAACGAAAAATAATTCGTTGGAAAATTCGTTGGAAATTTCCAACGAATTTTTTTTCGTTGGAAATTTCCAACGAATTTTCCAACGAAAATTGTACACACTAAAATAATTGTCCGGAAAATTGAAATTCGTTGGAAATTTCCAACGAATTTTCCAACAAATATCAAAAATGCCGAATAGTAATAGGTTTTTTTGTAATTCGTTGGAAAATTCGTTGGAAATTTCCAACGAAAAAAAATTCGTTGGAATTTTCCAACGAATTTTCCAACGAAAATTGTACACACTGAAATAATTGTCCGGAAAATTGAAATTCGTTGGAAAATTCGTTGGAAATTTCCAACGAATTTTCCAACGAATATCAAAAATGCCGAATAGTAATGGGTTTTTTTGTAATTCGTTGGAAATTTCGTTGGAAATTTCCAACGAAAAAAAATTCGTTGGAAATTTCCAACGAATTTTCCAACGAAAATTGTACAAAGTGAAATAATGGCCCGGAAAATTGAAATTCGTTGGAAAATTCGTTGGAAATTTTCAACGAATTTTCCAACGAATATAAAAAAGCCGAACAATACCGGGTTTTTTTGAATTCGTCGCAAAATTTGTTGAAAATTTCCAACGAATTTTTTTTCGTTGGAAATTTCCAACGAATTTTGCGACGAAAATTGTTTCGTTGGAAATTTCCAACGAATTTTGCGACGAAAAATTTTTCGTTGGAAATTTCCAACGAAATGTGCGACGAAAACGTTTTCGTTGGAAATTTCCAACGAATTTTAATTTTCGTTGGAAAATTTGTCGCAAATTTGCAACGAAAATTTTTTCGTCGCAAATTTTCGTAGCAAAAATCCAGTTTTTTTGTAGTGAAACACAAATCGAAAGGTGGCATCATCGGCTGCAACGGGGTTAACCATCATGGTTAAGCTATTGCTAATACTCTCCTATACAGCTCTATGTATTGATTTGTAGTTGGCAGAGACCGAGGTGGTGGTGGAGGTGACCATCATCATCAAGGCCATGACGGAGGCAGTGGCAGCCACCTCCACCATCACCACCACCACCACGATGGAGGCCAGAATGGAGGCGGGTACAGCAACAATGGCGAACAACAAGGCATTGGTGGTCACGGCAGACACCATGGAGGCGGCGGTGTTATCGTGGGCGGGGATACAATGGAGGCGGACACCACCACAATGGCGGTGATTTCAGCGTAGGTGGTGATTTTGATGGAGGTGGTTTTTAAGAATAAGATTATCGATTATCATGATCTATTTAGATTTCTACGTAGATATTTTTAGGATCTTTGCGATAAACATTTGCTTTTATTTTACTTATCTAGAGATTTTTTTATTTCTCGCCATGATTCTTGTTTTAATTTTTTTTAATGAGGCTAAATAAAATCCTTGTGGACTTCCGTTTCTCTTCCCCTCTTTCTTTCTTAAGTCTCTTTTTGTTTGTTTTTAAAATAATTACTGCTGAAATTTGAAGCGGTAAATTTCAGGATAGATTATCAAAAGCATAAGCATGTCTTTTGTGCCCACTCTACCATGGTAGGTTTGTCCTTTTATGGTATCCAGCAACCATTCTCTACGATTTCACACAACTCTTTATTTTGTGGAGCCAATGCTTATCTCGTAAAATAAAACTTAACACTTGAAATTACGATCCAAGATTGTTATAAAATTATTAATTTATCGATAAGTTACTAATTAATTTTATATTTGGGCCCATCAAGTAGTTTTTGGTAATAATACCAAGTGCCATAAAACTGTTAAGGACGGTAAAATAGTTAATTGTTAATTTGTCGATAAGTTACTAATTAATTGCTGGGGTCCACTTGCGATATTGTAAAACACGTACTAATCTACTTGTGAAAGAGATTGTAAGACCATTACTTTGAAGAGCCCGGTTCTCAAATCTAAAAGCACTTGTTTATCTGCTATTGGATACTATTGGCCGAGAAAAATCTATTATTGGATACTAGATTTGAAAATAATAAAATCACTATTTTGCTGGTAAGTTACAAGTAGTTGACCGAACAAGAAAGTTGCCAATCAATTTTACTTACTAATGATATTAGGGATTGTAACATCATTAGTAATTTGCCAAAGTCAAGACGAACTTTCAAATCATAACATATTTCTTTGAGATGGAAAGTCGAGGCAACTTGCTTGTAATGTTCAAAGTTAGGTAGAAGGCATGAAAATATGCCAGGGACCCTCTATCCTGCATGATATTTACCTCGGTATCTCGATAAATCTCAATTTTTCATGACGTACTCGTTTTTATCAAGTCAATGGCTAGGATTTATCGAGATGCTCAGAGAAGCATCGCAAGGGTAGAAGATCCGCTTCCCTAAAAGAGCATTAATCTTAGCTCTCCATCTATGTCGCCGGCAATCTTGCTGAAGATGGCTATTTTTGCTCAGGTAATGGTGGTTTTATTGGGGATAGTGGCAGTGGCGACAACTGCAGCGCCAGAGGATGTGGCGGCTAACTTTGAAGATATTTGTCAGTATTGATATCAATTTGGGTTCTTACGTTTGTCTAATCAACAGGTTTGGAAAGTCGAGGCAACTTGCTTGTAATGTTCAAAGTCAGGTAGAAGGCATGAAAACATGCCAGAGACCCTCTATCTCGCATGATATTTACCTCGGTATCCCGATAAATCTCAATCTTTCATGACGTACTCATTTTTATCAAGTCAATGGCTAGGATTTATCAAGATGCCCAGAGAAGCATCGCAAGGGTAGAAGATCCGCTTCCCTAAAAGAGCATTAATCTTAGCTCTCCATCTATGTCGCCGGCAATCTTGCTTAAGATGGCTATTTTTGCTCAAGTAATGGTGGTTTTACTGGGATAGTGGTAGTGGTGACAACTGCAGCGCCGGAGGATGTGGCGGCTAACTTTGAAGATAGTTGTCAGTATTGATATCAATTTGGGTTCTTACGTTTGTCTAATCAACGGGTTTTCTAATATCGGTGTTCGTAATGGGTCTAAGGTTTGCTAGCTCATTTAGTTGATGGGTAATGAGTTCCTTTTTTTTTTTGTTTAAGCAAAGCTATCTTAATTTAAGTCTTAGACAAAAGGGCTCATGAAAGGGGCGGGGCATCTAAACGTTAGAGGTCCTTAGGGGTTTAAGGTCTTGAACTAGCCGATTTCGTGGAAGAGAATCGACTTGTCGGGCTTGACCCAATCCACTTCTCTGTTTCGCTCTCACTACTACAACGGTCTATTCTTGGATCACAAAAAAGAGGGTAAAAGGTCCCGAGCTTCCAGAGATAAGCGCACGCTCTTCGCAGCCGGATTGATCTGCGGACTCCAACGGTAAAACTAAAACTCAAAACAGTTTGGAGTTGAGTTCCAGCCCACGGCACCTTCGAGGAAAGAGATAACTTCAGCTGAGTGCACGAGCGCTAGGGTTAGACATTAATTACTACATAGAATTTGAGTCTAAGGCATGGTTTGGTTGTGATCTATCTGTACGTAGCCGTCCATCTATTCCCTTCTTGGCAAAATTCATCTGTTTTGTTTTAATAAAGAATTTCAAGTTTTATCCGAAGCAACTTCCCAGAACCTTCAACAGCAATTAATGTCAACCCTATTGACCACAAATTTGCCATGGCAACCGGTTGGACCTGTGGAGGAATCTACACGTGTATGTTCCTGTAAAAAATTTGCTGACCTTAATGAATTCAACGTTGGAAGGAAGCTAAGTAAGAGACAACGCATGATGCACATGATCTGTCAACAAAAGTAAAGTGCATGCCATGTCTTGTGAGGTGTCTTTGATTTGGTGATGCAAATTGTACTAATTTATATCACGTTAGTGAATTTTTTACATGACAATTTGAATTAGGGTTGCTCCTCTAGATCTATCAAATGTCAAATGGTAACTTTTTTTCACTTTTCATGTCGAATCTAAACATCATGTAAGTTTCAAAAGATTTATGGAAAGGAAATCATAGATCAATATTCTTGTCGAAAATTTTCTATTATAACTATCTAAAATACAAGCAAATCTTTCGTTTCACATCTTTCTTTCTTGCCTTTTCTTTTGTTTACACCTTACATAGTCGACACGAATTGTAAATTATTTTGAGCCTAATAAGATATAACTATTATATCAAAGAAAGAGCACATTTTTCAAAAGGATACTTGTTTTAAGGTTGAGAACGGGGGCTAGCACCAATACTTATATATGGGGATCATTGGAAGTCTCGCGCGCTGGTAAGGTATAATTCGAGTCATAAAATATCATCCGTTAGAATTACAAAGTTTCGAGATTGACAATCACAAGAAAAAAATAAATAAATAAATAAACACCCCAATCTTCTTCTCAACCGGATAAACAAGTCGTCAGGTTCTTGTGGAATAATCGTGTGGTTGACAGCTTGAACTCTGCAGACCAAAAGAAGAAAGTTTGAAATCCATCCGTCACTTTTTGAGATCGACAGTGCGGTGGTCTTCTCATTTTCCTTATTTAAATGAAGGTCCCTCAACTCCAGAACATCATCTTCTCCTTCCTAATACTGCTCCTGATACCCTCAATACTTGAGTTCTTGCCTCTGTTCTCTCCACGAGATAGCGAGGAAATCAATGGCAAGAGAGTGGGTCGCCTCAGCATGCGCCGCCGTGATCTTCGTGCTGTCGTGCTTGATTGTTGTGTCGGCAATCATTTTTTCCTGCAGTGATGACTCGTCCAGGCCTCGGCGCAAGAAGAAGAAGAGAGAGGGCCAAGTTGGCGGCAACTATGGAGGCGGCGCCGGCTACTATGGAGTCGAGGCCAGCTACTCTGGAGGCGGCGGCAATGACGGCGGCAGCAATGACAGCCACCAGCACTGCGGAGAGCACCATGGAGGAGGCGGCGGCTGCGGTGGAGGGGGCGGTTGTGGGGGAGGCGGCGGTTGTGGCGGAGGGGGTGGCTGCGGTGGGGGCGGCGGAGGGTGTTGAATATACCTTTTAGCCAGGAATTGAGAAAAAAAAAATGGTTTCATTTCAGTAAACTGTGATGCAACAGTGTGGTCTCTATTAGATTATGTTAGGATTACTATATAGGGTTAAGTTAATTATCATTTATATTTTTTTTTTTGGTAAAGATAAGATTAATTATCATTTATATTTATCGTGCTTAAGCCGAATTTTATTTTCATCATATATATAAAGGGGTCATGTGTTCTTTATTTGATAATATACAGAATATTACATGATGCAGGTGATTCTGCAAGACCGAAAGTACACGTGGCCAACCAGTCTTGAACTCGAACCGTACGATCGTGACCTCTGGAACTAGCGATAATTTCTCATTCTCTCAATGATCAAGACCATTATGATACGGATAGCCCTAGGTCGATACGCGTAACCTCTAAACAGCCGCCCGTTAGTGAGAGACCCTGAAATTGAGAGCTTAGCGAGTTTTGTTCACGGAATTGGGCCCGAATTTCGGTATCGATTTTCGAAGGCTTAAGAGACGATTTTTGGGAATATGACGTCATACTGAGCTGGCCACATACATTTGGAGTTAGTACGAACGAAAATTGGAATTTCGGTCCGGGGGTGAAAAATTACGATTTTGCCCCTCGGGACGCTAGCGTCTCTTTACGAGACCAAATGAGGTTATTTTTCGAGGCCGAGACCATTTTTGGGTGGCCACGCTTACCAGGAGTCATTTTGGACAAAAAGTGGAATTTCGACAAAAATTGGAAAAATAATATTATTTTATTCCCGAAACTTTGACGTGGATTTTCGAGGGCTTGCGCGATGAATTTTGCGATTCCGACGCCATATTACGTTGGCCACGCACATATGGAACGCGTATGTGCGAAAATTGGAATTTCAGTTCGGGATCGGATAATTACGAAAATGCCCATAGGCCATTTTTGATTAATTCCGAATTTTGGATTTAATTTTGGGATTAACCAAGGCTAGTTAGGGCTAAACCAGGTCTGGTCAGCTTGGGTTAAGGACCAATGACCATTTTATCCCTAAATTATTGCATTTGGATGAATATTAGCCCTAGGATCAAGGGCAAAAGTGTCAAATAGCCCTCAATTTTGACACATGGATCCCACTTAGACCATCTTTGACCTATTTGACCAGACCCTCTCTCTCTCCTCTCAACTGTGCAGTCATTTTCCCCGTGCAAATTTTTCTTTTTCTCCGTTTCTTGCTCTGCAGTTCCGGTTCTGCACTTTCTGGTACTGTTCACGCCGGAATAGTACCAGCCGGAGCTGCTGTTCGCCCACCAGCCGTCGCCACAGCACCCTTGGACCTCCCTTTCACCTGTCCAGCCACCACAGCCCCGGTTTTTGTCCAAAACAGCCTTGTTTCTCTCTTTTTCTCTTTCCCGGTCTGCAAATAGTACCGCCGGAGCTTCGCCGGAGCTCCGATCGCCGTTCCGTCGCCACCCAGCCGTCCAGCCACGCTGTACGACGCCAACCAGTGATCGGCCGCCGTTCTCCGTCGTCGTGAGCTTGGATTAGGTGAGTAAAATTCCTAAACCCGGATTAGGACTGATTAGTGCGATTTTCTGGACTAGTTTAGGAATACCGGTACTGGCTGAGAAAGACTAGTGTATTGTTCGATAGAATTTGTAATCCAGAAATTGTAGTTGGCCAATGAGAATTGTTTAGGAAGGATATTTGGTTTAATTGGCAAAGTTAGGAGTACATTGGTGGAATTGCCGGGTATGTCCGGGTTGACTGATTGTATGGCAATTGTACTTGATAGTGATTGATTTCGCATTGCCATGTTGTATGTTGGGTGTTCGATTTATATTGGCGCTCATGGTGCATTGCATTGCATAACATGGACACGCATTGTGTATGCCGAGAGTGAGGCATGTAATGAACTTGTGCGAGAATGCGTGTCTGCCATGAGCATGTGATCACCTAAAATACCCTGAGGCGTCATACGCTGGGTTCAGATAATAATGAGTTGTGTGATCACCTAAGGACCTTCGGGTCGATACCGTCCTCATGCACTTTGAAGCAGGACGATGCCCGGTACGTCCGGAAGGCGACCATCCTCATGCACTTTGAAGCAGGCTCTGGTTTGCAAGGAGTCAGTGTTGCGCCTCATGCACTTTGAAGCAGGCTAGAGACATTGGGCCAGATCGGTTGCTGCGCCTCATGCACTTTGGAGCAGGCTAGACGCACCGGGCCGTGAAAAAGTGATGACTCGAGTCGTAATAAATAATAATGAATTGGGCAAGTGTGCCAGTGTGGGCCAGTGGGCCGGGGAAATATGCATGACATGTCGATGACATTTGCACGCATAAACATGCATTGATTAGTATGCGAGCGTGTGAGACTCGATACATGAGCATGTGTTTGGCGTACGTGTGACTGTGTGTGCCGCGTATGTGCCATGATTATTATACATTGAACTGTCTAACCTGCAGGGTCAGAGAATTGTTTGATTATGGTTGTGTTGTGATTTTAAATGATTGTTTCCGGTCAGGAGATTGCATGTTAGCCTAGCCTAGGTTTAGGGATTGAACTCACTGAGATTTGTCTCACGGTTGTTTAAACCGAAACTTTTCAGACCCCCGACCGTGAAGATGGAGAGACCACCGCCACTTTTTGGGATCCCTCTGCAGATCCGGCAATATACTAGTACCTTCCCCTCAGGAAATGGGGAGGCTTTTGTGAGGTATAGATCAGAGGTAGTTGTGAATATAGGCGTTGCTTATTATCAGAAGCAGGAATACGTGGCATGGTGCCACCGGGATGCCAATGGAAATGAGGGAGAGCCCCTCAGGACCTTTGATATCCCAGTCGAGGGCGGGTTGATGCAGCCCAACATAGCCGATGGTGAGGTGATAGACCCTGAGGTCACACCCGAGTTGATGGAGCTTGATGAGGAGCCCGACGTGCTAGCTGAGGACCCCGAGCCTATGGATGAGGAGGATGACGGACCCGAGGCCATGGCGCAGGATGTCGAGGAGGATGGAGAGGTTGCTGAGCTAGGATCGGATGAGGAGGGGTTCGAGATGTATCTTGACCTGGAGTTGGAGCCGGACTCTGAGGACGAACGAGCCCAGGCCATGGATTCGGAGGATTCGAGGTCTAGCGATGATACTTCTGAGGAGCCGTCAGATGATTCCACTGAGTCGTCTGATCCCGACTGGGAGCCTTAGGTTCGACCAGTACCCTTAGTTAGCAGTGAGGGCCATTATCTTTTTGGACTACAGCCCTCTACTTGAGTTTTAGCCTGACCCCTTAGCCACTTACCCCCCTTTTTGACCTGGTGGCTACTAACCGTTTGTATTTTCTTTTGGTACTTGTAAATATTGTTTAAATGGTTTTTAATAGTAATACAATTATGTAATTATTTTCTTATGTGATGTTGGCTGCCCTGGTTCTCATATCGGTTGTGTCAGGGTTTAATTATTTATTGCTTCCGCATGTGATTGATCTCTGTTTGGGCGTGGGTCGGCGACGCTTCCTGGGAGCGTTGCACCTTAATCGACCGTGACGGGATGTTGCGTGCCGTGGGGTACGGGGCGTGACATCCTCCCTGTTGAATTGGTATCAGAGCAAGGTCAGCTCGGTCCAATTAGGTCGAAACTTGGAGTGATAAAGAGCGATGAGACTCTGGGTAGCCAGTAGGGTGACCTCGTGTGCTACATGCATCTCCTGACAACCTGTGATTGTGTTTGAATTGTGATTGTGTGACCCGTAAGTGCAGGTGCGGCAGGACCTGAGGTGAGTATGCGAATTCCTTGGGTGATGAGTTGGCTAGTTTTTACTAAGCCGCATGCTGATTGCTTGATTGTTGTTTAATACCTGCCTAGGACTTAGACTGGGATAGATTGGTTTAAGTCTTTAATTCCTCCGTGGAATTATAGCAGGTAGTTATAGAACTAAGTGACCAAGATGAGTGAAGAAGGAAGGGGTATAGGAAGAATTCCCCGAAGGGGCGCAGGAAGAGGATCCAGAGGTGGAGGTCGCGCCAGAGCTAGAGCAATAGAGAATCTGGGAGTTAATGTAGGAGCTGCAATAGACCCCCGAGTTGATGCTAGACCAGTGGAAGACCCACGTATGGAAGGAGTTCTACGGGTATTAGAAAGAATTGGGAACATACTGGATAGACAGGCTCAAGGGCGAGATAATGCAGCTGCTGCTGCGATAGATGAGAATCAAGCTAATGCTAGACAAGCTCAGCCAGCCGGGATTAGACAGATGCCTCAGTTAGTAGAACAGTTTATGAAATTGAAGCCGCCTAAATTTCATGGTCGTGGTGACCCCGAGGCTGCGCCAAGATGGATAGAGGAACTAGAGAAAACTTTTAAAGTTTTGGGGTGCACCGATGAAGAAAAGGTGACGTTGGCGGTCTACCAGTTACAAGAAAGTGCCAATGATTGGTGGAATGCCGTGGAAGGCAGAGTATTTCCCATAGGAACGGTTCCGATTTGGGCTGTGTTCGTGGAAAATTTTTATGAAAAATATTTCTCGGAAAATGCGCAGGAAAGGAAATTAATGGAATTCATGCGCTTGCGCCAGGGACAAATGACTGTTGATCAATACGAAGCGGAATTTGCGAGATTGGCTAAGTTTGCACCGACTATGGTGGAGAATCCGAGGGATAGAGCGCGAAGATTCCGGGATGGACTGAAGCCGGACCTTCGAAGTCTAATTTTGTCCCATGATATTAAAGATTATGGGGAAATGCATAGACGAGCTCAAATTATGGAGCGGGACCAGCAGGAGAGGGCAGCCGTTTTAGGATTACGGTTTGTTCAAAACCGAGACAATCGCCGTTTGGGAAAAAGGCCTATGACTGGAAATAGGCGATTCGTCCCGCCAGCCAAACGAAACATCAGGAAACCGAATCCTTCGATGAATAGGTACGGGGCATGTTTTAAGTGCGGAAGTCTGGAGCATCAGATTCGCACTTGCCCGCAGATGCAACCATCAGGACCGTCTCGATTACCGCCACCGAGAACTGGGAATCAAGCCGGACCTCCCCCACCGGCTAATCAGGGGCGACCGCCAGTTCAAGGAAAGATATATGCAATGGCGCGTAAGGAAGTTGAGAATGCGCCGGGCGTGGTCACAGGTACGATTTCCTTGTGTGATCATGCTGCGTATACATTGTTTGATCCGGGAGCAACCCATTCATTTGTTTCAGAGCAATTTATTGAGTTGGTTGGTATGAAACCAATGCTGCTTAAGCATGTGCTTTGCGTGTCGACACCTATGAATGATAGGTTGCTAGTTTCTTTTGGATGTCCTAACTGTAAGGTAATTATTGGAGGTAGGGAAGAGAGTATCAACTTGGCAGTAATAGCCATGTTTGATTTTGATGTGATTATTGGTATGGACTAGTTAGTTCGACAGAAAGCTGTAGTGAATTGCAGCGATAGGACGATCCGATTTAATCCGGATGGACGCCCTAGTTTTGTATTTCAAGGAAATCGAGGAGGAACCTCGATCCCTTGGATTTCCTCGCTTGAGGTGAGTAAGCTATTGGATGAAGGGTGTGAAGGATATTTGGTGAATGTTGTAGACCCAACAATTGAGGAACTTAAGTTGGAAGATATACCCGTAGTAAGTAATTTTTCCGATGTGTTTCCTGAGGAATTACCGGGTTTACCGCCCGAGCGAGAGGTGGAGTTTGTGATCGAATTGGCGCCAGGAACAGAGCCGATTTCGAAAGCGCCGTATAGGATGTCCTTATCAGAATTGAAAGAGTTAAAAGTTCAGATACAGGAATTACTGGACAAAGGTTTTATTCGCCCTAGTGCGTCTCCATGGGGAGCGCCAGTCCTGTTTGTCAAGAAGAAAGATGGAACTCTGAGGTTATGTATAGATTATCGCCAGCTGAACCAAGTGACAGTGAAGAATAAGTATCCGTTGCCGAGGATTGATGATCTGTTTGATCAATTACAAGGGGCCTCCGTGTTTTCCAAGATAGATTTGAGGACCGGGTATCATCAACTAAGAATAAGAAATGAGGATATTCCCAAGACTGCTTTCAGGACTAGATACGGGCATTATGAGTTTACGGTCATGCCCTTCGGACTGACGAATGCCCCAGCCGCTTTCATGGATTTGATGAATCGTGTGTTCAAGGAATTCCTGGATCAGTTTGTGATAGTTTTTATTGACGATATACTAGTGTACTCCAGGAGCCCCGAGGAGCATGAGGTACACTTGACTGAGGTGCTACGGACATTGAGAGAGCATGCATTGTATGCTAAGTTCAACAAGTGTGAGTTCTGGCTCAGAAAAGTAGGGTTTCTTGGACATATCATTTCTGGGGATGGGATTTCGGTGGATCCAGCTAAGATTGAAGCAGTTACTAAGTGGCCTAGACCGACATCAGTAACCGAGATCCGAAGTTTTCTAGGATTAGCTGGTTATTATAGGCGATTCGTAGAAGGATTTTCATCAATAGCCATGCCAATGACAAGGCTGCTTAAGAAGGAAGTGAAGTTTGGGTGGGATGACAAGTGTGAAAGGAGTTTTCAGGAATTGAAACACCGATTAACAACTGCTCCCGTATTGACGATTCCGTCGGGCCCAAGAGGATTCGAGATTTATAGCGATGCTTCGCTAAGAGGATTGGGTTGTGTGCTGATGCAGCATGGAAAAGTGGTGGCATATGCGTCGCGTCAATTAAGACCGCATGAGGTGAATTACCCGACGCATGATTTGGAATTAGCTGCTATAGTATTTGCACTTAAGATTTGGAGGCACTATTTGTGTGGGGAGAAGTTCCAGATTTTTACTGATCATCAAAGCCTCAAGTACCTATTTTCGCAGAAAGAGTTAAACATGAGGCAGCGCCGATGGATGGAGCTTCTAAAGAATTATGATTGCGACATTCTGTATCATCCTGGAAAAGCCAATCGAGTGGCAGATGCTCTGAGTCGAAAGTCTAGTTTGGCGCAACTAATGGTCAAGGAATGGACCCTGTTGGAAAGACTCAGGGATTCCGAGTTCAAGTTCGAGATGAGTCGAGTATCGAATTTACTAGCCACCTTGAGGATTGAGCCAGAGATATAAGTCAAGATTAAGGAATTACAGTCTACGGACCCAGAAATCCAAAAGATTGTTGAGATGGATGCGGTTAAGAGGAAATCGGACTTTCAAGTGTCAGAGGATGGAGTTCTGACGTTTAGAGGGCGATTGTGTGTGCCGGATGAGGTGAAACTTAAGGAAGAAATCTTATCGGAAGCTCATAGGAGTAATTACAGTATCCACCCGGGGAGTACGAAGATGTACCAGAATCTGAGACAACACTATTGGTGGAATGGGATGAAGGTAGATGTGGCCAGGCATGTAGCTAAGTGTTTGACGTGCCAACAAGTGAAGGCACAGCATTGTAAGCCTGGAGGATTATTG
This sequence comes from Syzygium aromaticum, assembly GCA_024500025.1. Lineage (NCBI taxonomy): Eukaryota > Viridiplantae > Streptophyta > Magnoliopsida > Myrtales > Myrtaceae > Syzygium > Syzygium aromaticum. Next base: position 8,911,098 of record CM044895.1, read on the forward strand.
AGACCATTAGAAATCCCAGAGTGGAAATGAGAACATATTACAATGGATTTCGTGACAGGACTACTAAGAAGTCAGAGAGGACATAATTCAATTTGGGTAATAGTGGACAGGTTGACTAAGTCGGCGCACTTTCTAGCGGTGCGAAAGGACTTTGAGTTGGAAAAATATGCAGACTTGTATGTGAGGCAAATTGTGAGGTTACATGGGGTACCAGTAACGATCACTTCCGACCGTGATCCGAGATTTACGGCCAACTTTTGGAAAAGTTTGCAAACGGCCTTAGGAACGAAGTTACAGTTCAGTACGGCATACCATCCACAGACAGATGGTCAATCTGAAAGGACCACTCAGACCCTGGAGGATATGCTGAGAGCTTGTGTGATAGATTTCCAAGGCAAATGGGAGGAACAGTTACACTTGGTGGAGTTTGCCTATAATAATAGCTATCAACAGAGCATCCAGATGGCACCGTTTGAGGCCTTATATGGTAGAGCGTGCAGGACGCCAGTGTGTTGGGATGAAGTGGGTGATCGGAGTATCACAGGTCCAGAGTTGATACAGCAGACCGTTGAGGCAGTTGAGGTCATTCGAGACAGACTCAAAACGGCGCAAAATCGTCAGAAAAGTTATGCCGATCGAAGACGACGACCTTTAGAGTTTCAGGTTGGTGATCACGTGTTCCTTAAGGTGTCGCCTATGAGGGGATTATCTAGATTCGGCAAGAAGGGAAAACTGAGTCCTAGGTATGTCGGGCCATTTGAGATTTTGGAAAAGATTGGAGATATGGCTTACCGACTTGCCTTGCCGCCCAATTTGTCCCAAATACACAATGTTTTTCATGTGTCGATGTTAAGAAAGTATGAACCAGACTCGATTCATGTCTTGCGGTACGAGGATATAGAAGTGGACGACAAAGTGTCGTACGTGGAAAGACCGGTCAGGATCGAAGATAGAAAAGAGTGTGTGCTGAGAAACAAGACGATTCCGATGGTCAAAGTGGTTTGGGAACACCATGGAACGGAAGGTGCCACGTGGGAAAGTGAAGAAGCTATGAGACGTCAATACCCCCAGTTGTTTGAGTAGATAATGATAGATCGCAAATTTCGAGGACGAAATTTTTGTAAGGGGGGAAGAATTGTAACAGCCCGAATTTCGATGTAATTCCGGGATCAATAAAACTGATATTACTTTGCATTTCATTTTAGTAAGTCTCGCTCAGAGCTGATCACTCTCGGGATACTAACCAATGGGGTATGGCTAACTAGAAAACGGTACGTGGACCGGGGACCCTATCGTGAAACGGACGTCGATCACGAGAGACACTGAGGGAATATTTTGGGCCAACGTGGGCCGATCGTAGGAAAGGGTAATGGATTGGGTTTGGCCAAGGCCTACGATGTACAATAGGGATGCAGGTGATTCTGCAAGACCGAAAGTACACGTGGCCAACCAGTCTTGAACTCGAACCGTACGATCGTGACCTCTGGAACTAGCGATAATTTCTCATTCTCTCAATGATCAAGACCATTATGATACGGATAGCCCTAGGTCGATACGCGTAACCTCTAAACAGCCGCCCGTTAGTGAGAGACCCTGAAATTGAGAGCTTAGCGAGTTTTGTTCACGGAATTGGGCCCGAATTTCGGTATCGATTTTCGAAGGCTTAAGAGACGATTTTTGGGAATATGACGTCATACTGAGCTGGCCACATACATTTGGAGTTAGTACGAACGAAAATTGGAATTTCGGTCCGGGGGTGAAAAATTACGATTTTGCCCCTCGGGACGCTAGCGTCTCTTTACGAGACCAAATGAGGTTATTTTTCGAGGCCGAGACCATTTTTGGGTGGCCACGCTTACCAGGAGTCATTTTGGACAAAAAGTGGAATTTCGACAAAAATTGGAAAAATAATATTATTTTATTCCCGAAACTTTGACGTGGATTTTCGAGGGCTTGCGCGATGAATTTTGCGATTCCGACGCCATATTACGTTGGCCACGCACATATGGAACGCGTATGTGCGAAAATTGGAATTTCAGTTCGGGATCGGATAATTACGAAAATGCCCATAGGCCATTTTTGATTAATTCCGAATTTTGGATTTAATTTTGGGATTAACCAAGGCTAGTTAGGGCTAAACCAGGTCTGGTCAGCTTGGGTTAAGGACCAATGACCATTTTATCCCTAAATTATTGCATTTGGATGAATATTAGCCCTAGGATCAAGGGCAAAAGTGTCAAATAGCCCTCAATTTTGACACATGGATCCCACTTAGACCATCTTTGACCTATTTGACCAGACCCTCTCTCTCTCCTCTCAACTGTGCAGTCATTTTCCCCGTGCAAATTTTTCTTTTTCTCCGTTTCTTGCTCTGCAGTTCCGGTTCTGCACTTTCTGGTACTGTTCACGCCGGAATAGTACCAGCCGGAGCTGCTGTTCGCCCACCAGCCGTCGCCACAGCACCCTTGGACCTCCCTTTCACCTGTCCAGCCACCACAGCCCCGGTTTTTGTCCAAAACAGCCTTGTTTCTCTCTTTTTCTCTTTCCCGGTCTGCAAATAGTACCGCCGGAGCTTCGCCGGAGCTCCGATCGCCGTTCCGTCGCCACCCAGCCGTCCAGCCACGCTGTACGACGCCAACCAGTGATCGGCCGCCGTTCTCCGTCGTCGTGAGCTTGGATTAGGTGAGTAAAATTCCTAAACCCGGATTAGGACTGATTAGTGCGATTTTCTGGACTAGTTTAGGAATACCGGTACTGGCTGAGAAAGACTAGTGTATTGTTCGATAGAATTTGTAATCCAGAAATTGTAGTTGGCCAATGAGAATTGTTTAGGAAGGATATTTGGTTTAATTGGCAAAGTTAGGAGTACATTGGTGGAATTGCCGGGTATGTCCGGGTTGACTGATTGTATGGCAATTGTACTTGATAGTGATTGATTTCGCATTGCCATGTTGTATGTTGGGTGTTCGATTTATATTGGCGCTCATGGTGCATTGCATTGCATAACATGGACACGCATTGTGTATGCCGAGAGTGAGGCATGTAATGAACTTGTGCGAGAATGCGTGTCTGCCATGAGCATGTGATCACCTAAAATACCCTGAGGCGTCATACGCTGGGTTCAGATAATAATGAGTTGTGTGATCACCTAAGGACCTTCGGGTCGATACCGTCCTCATGCACTTTGAAGCAGGACGATGCCCGGTACGTCCGGAAGGCGACCATCCTCATGCACTTTGAAGCAGGCTCTGGTTTGCAAGGAGTCAGTGTTGCGCCTCATGCACTTTGAAGCAGGCTAGAGACACTGGGCCAGATCGGTTGCTGCGCCTCATGCACTTTGGAGCAGGCTAGACGCACCGGGCCGTGAAAAAGTGATGACTCGAGTCGTAATAAATAATAATGAATTGGGCAAGTGTGCCAGTGTGGGCCAGTGGGCCGGGGAAATATGCATGACATGTCGATGACATTTGCACGCATAAACATGCATTGATTAGTATGCGAGCGTGTGAGACTCGATACATGAGCATGTGTTTGGCGTACGTGTGACTGTGTGTGCCGCGTATGTGCCATGATTATTATACATTGAACTGTCTAACCTGCAGGGTCAGAGAATTGTTTGATTATGGTTGTGTTGTGATTTTAAATGATTGTTTCCGGTCAGGAGATTGCATGTTAGCCTAGCCTAGGTTTAGGGATTGAACTCACTGAGATTTGTCTCACGGTTGTTTAAACCGAAACTTTTCAGACCCCCGACCGTGAAGATGGAGAGACCACCGCCACTTTTTGGGATCCCTCTGCAGATCCGGCAATATACTAGTACCTTCCCCTCAGGAAATGGGGAGGCTTTTGTGAGGTATAGATCAGAGGTAGTTGTGAATATAGGCGTTGCTTATTATCAGAAGCAGGAATACGTGGCATGGTGCCACCGGGATGCCAATGGAAATGAGGGAGAGCCCCTCAGGACCTTTGATATCCCAGTCGAGGGCGGGTTGATGCAGCCCAACATAGCCGATGGTGAGGTGATAGACCCTGAGGTCACACCCGAGTTGATGGAGCTTGATGAGGAGCCCGACGTGCTAGCTGAGGACCCCGAGCCTATGGATGAGGAGGATGACGGACCCGAGGCCATAGCGCAGGATGTCGAGGAGGATGGAGAGGTTGCTGAGCTAGGATCGGATGAGGAGGGGTTCGAGATGTATCTTGACCTGGAGTTGGAGCCGGACTCTGAGGACGAACGAGCCCAGGCCATGGATTCGGAGGATTCGAGGTCTAGCGATGATACTTCTGAGGAGCCGTCAGATGATTCCACTGAGTCGTCTGATCCCGACTGGGAGCCTTAGGTTCGACCAGTACCCTTAGTTAGCAGTGAGGGCCATTATCTTTTTGGACTACAGCCCTCTACTTGAGTTTTAGCCTGACCCCTTAGCCACTTACCCCCCTTTTTGACCTGGTGGCTACTAACCGTTTGTATTTTCTTTTGGTACTTGTAAATATTGTTTAAATGGTTTTTAATAGTAATACAATTATGTAATTATTTTCTTATGTGATGTTGGCTGCCCTGGTTCTCATATCGGTTGTGTCAGGGTTTAATTATTTATTGCTTCCGCATGTGATTGATCTCTGTTTGGGCGTGGGTCGGCGACGCTTCCTGGGAGCGTTGCACCTTAATCGACCGTGACGGGATGTTGCGTGCCGTGGGGTACAGGGCGTGACAGGAATCATTTTTTTGTGATGATAAGGTCGATATTATTTCACGTGCAGTGCGTAGGGGCATATATGTCCTTTATATTGAAATGTAGTTTCTATCAAATCATGAATAAGATAGGAAATAAAAATATTTAACTTTAAATTTGCAGCTTATCAAACGGTCGATAAGATAAGACAAAATCCTTAGAGTTATTATCCTATCCTATCTGGTCTATGTTGAGTAGAAATCCGATCGAGTGCAGCCCAAATATTTATAAATATACAGACTATCGGCTTTTGGTGCACAATCCTTCCTAGCTTGGGGCATCAGGATGAGTTCGATCTCGCACTTCATAACCAGTTTTTCTTGTGGCCGCCATGGTGGCAACAAATCTGGCTCACCCCACGAAAACAAATCGGGAGGTGGCACCACCGGCGGGGGTGGCAAAGGCATAACTGGCTCTCCCCACAAAAACAATTTGAGATATGTCCTTTGTATTGAAATGTAGTTTCTATCAAATCATGAATAAGATAAGATATAAAAACTTTTAACTTTAAATTTGTAGTTTATCAAACGATCGATAAGATAAGACAAAATCCTTAAAGTTATTATCCTATCCTATCTTGCCTATGTTGAGTAGAAATTCGATTGAGTGCAATTTAAATATATATAAATAAAAAGACTATTGGATTCTGGTGCACGATCCTTTCTAGCTTGGGGCATCAAGATGAGTTCGATCTCGCGTTTCATAACCAGTTTTTCTTGTGGCTGCCATGGCGGCGACAAATCTGGCTCTCCCCATGAAAACAAATCGGGAGGTGGCACCACCAGCAGGGGTGGCAAAGGCATAACTGGCTCTCCCCACAAAAACAAACCGGGAGGTGGCGCCACCGGCAGCGGGGGTAACCATCAAGGTTTGGCTTTTGCTAATACTCTCTGCTTGTACAGTTCTTTGTATGGAGTTGTAGATGACGGTGGAGATGGAGGTGGCGGTGGAGGTAACCATCATCATCAGGGCCACCATGGACACCATCGTGTGGGTGGAGGTGGCGGTGGAGGTGACCATCATCATCAAGGCCAGAACGGAGGTGTTGGTGACCACCACCACCACCATGGAGGCCATCACGGAGGTGGGTATAGTGGCGGCGGCGGAGGACACCACAGCATCGGCAATCACGGCGCTGCATACCACGGAGGCGGCGGTTTTAGCGTGGGTGGTGATTTTGGTGGAGGCGGACACCACGGACATTAAGGAATAAAGGGTTGATTGAAGGATAGTTAGAACAGATTCTTGATTATCATGATTAGTTTAGTTTTCTACGTGGATATTTTTAGGGTCTTTGTGATAAACATATATATTTATTTTACTTATCTAAAGATTTATTTCTCGTCTAGTTCTTTTTTTTATATATTTTTTAATGAGGCTAATTAAAATTCTTGTGTACTTTCTTTTCTCTTCCCCTCTTTCTTTCTTTAAGGTGATAAATTTCAGGATAGAATATCAAAAGGCATAAGCATGTCTTTTGTGCCCACTCAACCAAGGTAGATTTGTTCTTTTATACCAAAGACTATGTTGTTGACTTACCATGGTTATTTTTACAGTAATGGTAAATATTGGTTAGGAGCGATCGATTTTAAAATGAGTAGAATTCAGACCTACGACATGGAACCAATCGTGGAGCTTATCCTGTTAGGATCGATTTCAATATCCTATATGTTGATCTTGCCTGATTCTAAGAACTATTGAGAAATTGAGCGGTTGTTTTGTTTTGCATAGTTTTTTTGCTTTTTATAATGGAGTATTACAAAAGAATGATTTCCAAATGTACCTCATACTCTTCTAAAGAATGTTCAGCTAAATTTTCCGTTCAAGATTAGAGAGTACAAAGCCAGAGTGAGAAACGAGAGAGGAGGGGTCGTAGATCTGGGAAATAAGAAAGCAATAGCGTTTCGGTTTCTAAAAAAGGTTTTAAATTGCTAGTTTCCATATGGATAGGTTCAGCACCCATAATCGGGAACCTACGTGCACGGTCCAATTCCAAGAATTTCGCATTCGAACCATTTCCCAGGCAGATCTGGCCGGTGTTCACCCCTAGTATCGGTCAAGCAATTATCGGCAATTCTCGACCCCCCATTACCACCATAAATAATTATTAAAAAAGAAAAATATAATATATACATATACTATCATATATATATTTATTTTATTTTTAATTAAAAAAAGAGAAATCCTAAATCCCTAAACCTAACTCGCTCAATACTCTCACTCTTTGCCTCTTCTCGGTCGACGCCGTGGATAACTTGATACTGTGCTAGTCCACTAGATGAGCTGGTGACGAAGTGCTAATAAATAGCAAGCAATGAGATTATCCACTCATTTTGTTGAAGTTCACCGTTGACAGAAGATTATAATATGTGCAAGTGTTGTACAGGTTCTACCATTTTCACAGCTCGTAAAGCTTGAAATAATTCAGCTCATTTTGTTGAAGTTCACTGTCAGCTTTTGCCCATTCGTAACAGTGCAGTGCTATATGACTTGGAAAGTTAAAAGACACCCCTAAATGTAACTATTGTACCGTCTTTCGCTCTGGCTTGTTAGAAAGTTCTTAGCACAATGTCTTTATGCGGTCATATTTGAAAAAGTTCGAACAACATGCGAAGGTTTCCACTTTTCAAACATTGACTCTTGCATGTTAGGAAGTTCTTAACTCGAAGAGCAATGTCTTAACTTGAACGGAGTTGTATTTTTGAGTAATTTCTTTGTTGAATATTACAATGTCGACGTGTGAAAGCTTGGTGAGACCGGTTTCATGAAACCAACGGGCAACTTCCAATTTCAATTTTTTGGGAAGTTGACAGTTCTCCGTTCCAACGTTGGAACCGCTAAACTATACTCACCCTTAACAAAGATTTATATGTCAGGGGTCGGGGAGAAACAACATCATCCAGCGTCATCGGAACGACCGGTTCGAACCGCTTTAGATGCCCCCGGTTCAGCCGGTTCGACGCTCGCCCTCGAGCTCTCTTCAGGAGGAGAAAAGCACAATCGCGGCGACGATCTGCTCCGTGATCCCTCCTCCAATCGTCTTCCTCAACCTCCGCTGATTTCATGACCGCCGTCGTCGCCGAGGTGATCTGGATCTCTCTGTCGCGCTGCTGATCTCAATCGGTTCTCTGGAAACTGACGTCGGACGTTTGTGCGCGCGAGGCTTGTGGCGGTCATGGCTCTGGTCGACGTCGCCAAATGCTGCCTCGATTCCCTCGGCGGAGTAAGTCTGATCGGTTTACATTCCCTTGTTCCTTCGGCAGACGCTTGCGTACGTTGTTGTGTTTTTGGTTCCAGAACCTCGACGGATGAGTTCGTTATGGGTCGTCGTGCGGAATCGTGTTGTTCTTGCTCCTTTCGAGTCGTTTTAGGGTGTCTTGTTGTTTGGTCTCAGAGGGAGAGATAACTGGTTTTGCTTAATTGCTGATTGCTTTGGCCACCATGCATTTGCTCGTGTTGGTTCATTGGAGGAACTGGTTGTGTTGCCGCCATTGATGAAGGTGTCAACTGTGCACCTATTGCGGTGTTCGCCTCTTTAATTCTTCCTCTTGGTTTGGTCAGATTTCGGAGCACATAAAGGACGCTACAATTTACATAGATGGCGGCTGCACTGAAAGTTTCCAGTATCTGGGAGCTTTCCCCTTGCTGCTCAGTCTTGGGGCACGCTCTGTTTGCAGCTTGGAGAACATGTCTCCCCTTGACATGGTAAGAACATCTGGGCGTGGGTCAATTTTCTACCCCAATGGAGTGTTGGCAATTTTTTTCCCCTTATCTTTCTGCGTATGCTTAGAAGTACTGAATAAATGGCCTGAGATACCTAAGTGAGCACTGAAGAATGACTACACCCGGGTGACAATGACTACGGCTTGTGATATCGTGAGAGCCATTTTTGTATGATATATTCAGTAGGCAGAGTTATATGATAACGACAGAGTTGCTCAAGTATTAGTGAACTCTGCCTTCCTTTTGCTTGGAGTAAAATTAGCAATTTGAATGTTTTTTATGCATCCTCCTACAACTGAAACTTGGACAATGACAAGCTGTGTTTGAAAAATGGGAGGATGGCAAAGAAAAAAGAAGACAGTTCAGTTGCTTGAACCAGCTGGGTGATTGATGAAAATTTTTCAGTCTTGTCATTTTGTTACTGCTCAAATAATAATTTAATGATCTGATCTGTGCCGTTTCTTATGTAGGTTGCTGATTGGAACTCAAAATTACACCCAGGGAGGGACGTTACTATCATGACATCCCGTCTACTGAGTGACGCCCATCGGTATATCCTACGTTGCCTGAGCTCACATCAACTTGTTCGTCGTTGTACTGTATTTACATGTATCTCAGAGGTGCTTCTTCAGCACTACACTTTTACTATTATGTGAGACAGTTGTTTTTTAGCTTATATGTTTCCTTATGTTTAGGATGTTTAGCTTTGTAAACCCCATAATTATGGTAATATTAACGTTCTTTTGTCACATAATGTTTGGCATGCAATTTTAGGAACTTCCATTGTATGCCCATGTTCACTGCTTTGTCTAATTGGTAGATCACCTATAACGCACTTCTTTATTGTTTCTTATAGTCTTTTTACATAACTGCACGTTTTATATATATTACTTCCATATGGTATAAAAAATGATTTGCTTTTCTTAAATAGGCGTCAAGGTTACTTTAGATGAAAATGTCAAATAGACAAATTGAGAAGCCTGATGTTGCAATTGGCAGCTATTTCTAGTTGCCTCTCATTCTTTTTTTTTTTTTTTTTGGCTCTCGTTTGTTCTCCGCGTTATAGACTCATTTAGTGCCTTTTGCTTGCAGATAGCCCACTCAGCGTATCCTGATTCACCTCTAGGACCAGATGCTTTCCGTGAATATGAAACTTTGCTCATTCAGGATTTTGAAGAGCTTGTTAAGAAGCGAGAGACAAAAGCCAGGCAGTCAAAAGATGGAAACTCTCCTGAAGATGTGGCATTTGGAGATGAAGGATGGTCACGTTTCACTTCTAGTGAAGAAGACGTACCTAATAAGGAGGTTTCTTCCACTCGAAGAGATTCATATGAAGATAATCTTGCTGGTCATAAAGATGATATAGGGTCAAGATTGGTTGTTTCTGTTCATCACTTCCCGTGTATTTTATGTCCACTTTCACCCAGAGCCTTTGTCTTACCTTCTGAGGGATCTGTGGCTGAAGCTTGCTTGCGACATGGGCATGAACATTCCATAAGTCAAGGGTTGCCTCCCTTGAGCACAGGGGTCCCTTTGGATGGCGATGACATTCCTCCTGGAGCTATACTTACAGCGCATTTTATTTATCATTTGGCTGCTAAGGTAGAGGCATTCTAAAACTGAAACATCTATCTAATTGTACATGTGAAAGCATGAAATGTTAGGAAGTGATAAACCTCCTTGTGGTGATCGAGTTGAGAAGATAACAGTATGTGTTCTGTCAGTTGTTATAAACTACAATTTTTGCTTCAGTTAGTTCACTGGAAAAGAAAAGATAGAATTGAACATTTTAGTAGGGATTTGAGTTTCTGTTTCTTGAAAGTTGAGAGAGTTTGTCGGTACCTAAGTGAAGCCAAATTTCACCTTGTGTTCTTAAGAATGAAGTTCGAGATTCTTGCTTTTTCTAATTTATCTACTCAAACAAATGAATCTTGTTTCACTTACTTACCTTTTCGTCATAATTATGACTCGATGCACGAATTATGTGTATTTGGTTTGGGTGGTCGTAGTAGTTGTCCACTGTTAAGCAGTGGCTTTTTGTGTGAAAGCCATTCATTAAGTGCAAGATGAGCGTGAATCTAGTATGATAAGTAAATATGACTGATTTCTTTCTTTGATTTGCAGATGGACTTGAAATTGGAAATCTTTTCCTTTGGCGATCTGTCAAAATCAGTCGGGAAAGTTTTGACTGATATGTCAAGTCTTTATGATGTCGGCCGCCGTAGGAGATCTGCTGGACTATTGCTTGTTGACCGCACCCTTGATCTTCTCACTCCCTGTTGTCATGGTGATTCACTTGTTGATCGAATAATTTCATCCTCGCCACGTAGAGAAAGATTGGCGCCTGCTGTGAACATGAAAGGTTCACAGTCTCAACTCAAACAATGCACTGGCAACCTACAACGTGCTCCTCTTGATGTTCAGATAAGACTTGCAGACATCGTAAGTGAAGATGGAAAAGTTGAGAGCATTCCGCTTCTGAATAGGACCAAGGCTTTTCTGAGTGGGTGGAATTCTGGTGGTTTGGCTTCTGAAATGAGTAGTTCAGTTATGATGAATTTCGACGATCACAATATGGAGTCCATTGGTCTGTCGTTGGAGCCACTTAATGGCTCATTGATCTCCATTGAAACTTTCCGCGGGACACCATTTTTAGAGGCGTTACTGGACAGAAGAACTAAAGATGGCACCGTATTAATGAAGAAATGGCTCCAGGAAACTCTGCGTCGGGAAAATGTTAATACTAATGTTAAAATTCGACCGGGTTATGCTACAAAGTCAGAATTGCTTCCTATGATTAAGGCACTCAGCAAGAGTGAGTCATCATTAATTCAGAACAAGGGGCTGATTCAGTTAGCTGCAGCTACAATAGTTGCTCTTGATGAACAACATTCTGCTAGATGGGATGCATTCATAAGTGCAGAAAGAATGCTAAGTGTGAGCGCCGGGGACACCAGCCAGAGTCTCGCTGCTCAAATTGGAGATCTTATCAATAAGAGTGTTTTAGTGGGATCTCTTAGAGGAAAGAATGGGCAAACAGGGACGTCCAATGGGCTTCTTTCTTTTTGTGACGCTTTGCTCCTTACTGTAGTAGGTTACATATTGGCTGGTGAGAATTTTCCGACGTCTGGATCTGGTGGCCCATTTTCTTGGCAAGAGGAGCATTCATTGAAAGAAGCTCTTGTCGAGGCGATTATCGAAAACCCTGGCATTGCTGAACTGAAGTTTCTTGATGGTTTAACAGAAGAACTTGATGCCAATAGGAAAAGGAGTCAGTCAGACAAAACTAAAGAAATGTCTGCTAAGGAATCGTCAACAGATGACTTTGATGATGATCAGTGGGATAGCTGGGGGGATGAAGACGTCGAGAACAAAGACCATGTGTATAGCGACATGCAACTGAAGCTGGAACTGCATGATAGAGTTGATAACCTTTTCAAATTCCTCCACAAGTTATCCAGTTCGACAAGCAAAAGGAATATATTGGGAGAAGGAATGTCCACATTGGACAGTAGCTTCAATAGCGATTCCAAATTGAATAAAGGCTTACTATACAAGCTTTTGACAAGGTTACTGAACAAGTCCGATATACCTGGCTTGGAGTATCATTCCTCTACAGTTGGCCGGCTTTTCAAAAGTGGGTTTGGGAGATTTGGCCTCGGACAGGTTAGCTCCATTTCCTCCCTTCATCGTTTTCTCTCCTGTATCTAATACGTGCTTACTCCTGTTTTCCAACCAACGCAGGCAAAGCCAAGCCTATCTGATCAAGACGTGATAATGGTTTTTGTCATCGGGGGCATCAATGGTTTGGAGGTGCATCTCTTTTCTCCCTTTTTCGGCTTTCGCTACTTGCACCCATCAATCTGTTGAGACAATGATGTGAAGTGTTGCAAAATGCCACAAGAAGTGTTTTCGGTAATTTGACCATAGATCCGATCATGGGCTTGGCGGCCCATGGGCTTAAAGGGCACTTTTGTGCGGGCCGAGCTTGGGCATGACTATTTAGTTATAAAGCATGGCCTGGAAATTTTGTACATGAAGTTTTTATTATGGGCGGGACTAGGCAACAAATTTGGCCCGACGTAGGGAATTGGCCTGAGCCTGCCCGTTGCTCGGCAACATCTAAACCCTCGAGGCAACACCCTGAGGCACTGTAGATACGTGCTAGGTTGTATCGTGGTGTAGAACAACGATAACGGAATGACTACCACTTTGTCTCTCTCTTGCAGGTCCGAGAAGTCCAGGAGGCAGTTTCTGAAAGTGGCAGGCCTGATGTGCAATTGATCCTGGGTGGAACAACTCTTCTAACTCCTGATGACATGGTCGATCTACTATTGGGACAGTCCAGTTATTCATGATTCTCGCATTGATATTCGATAGGTTAATTCGTTTAGGTGAGTTATATATGAATCCATCGGGCTGACACCTGTTCAATTTTCGCCAGAAAGACTCATCTAGATGGAGCTTGGACAGACAGTCAAGAATTGTTAGGAGGTTTGGTGATTCATGCCCTGTTGCGGATCCAAATGTGAATTTTCAATTTTCTTTTTCATACATGTGAGCCAAAATTACGTTTTCTCTCTCTCTCTCGCCGTCTCTCTCAAGTGAAATTGTTTAAGAACAGTTTCATGGGCCGAGCGAAATTCGGCATCCGGAGTGGCTCGTCCGGATATAATCAATCCAAGTTGAAGTCATAGTGTGCTATTCAAGTTCGATCGGTTTACCGCTCCGAGTTCGTTCATAACACTGCTTCTATGACTCCTTGAGGTTGTACGTTTTTTTGTGCTACTGAGGAATAAATGTTCTCATGCGGAGTACTTGGGGATTATCCTATGTCTCCAATCCATCATGATGATTGATGAGGGGTTGAAACCAAGTTGGTTCGAGCGTTTCACCTTGTAAAACGAAGTGTCGCCACTCTGAAGTCGAAGCATCATAACATGCTTGGAGCTGGTTCTTTCAAGCTTGATTAAATAAATAAATATATAAAATATGATTTTTAATAGGTTAGTTTTGTTCATATGCAATCAATTCTTTGAAATTGATAACATTTTAAGCATGTTTAAGAACTTCATGAAACATATTTATTCATTTTTTTGATCCCCATCGACCACGACTCAAAAAATCCATGCTGGGAAAGGAGATGGGCCGGCAGTGGGCATTGGGTTAAGTCACATTTTTATTTCGAGCGACGATATAGAAGAAGAAGAACGAACCCAAGTGCGAGGCCTGGAATAAGAGAAAGGGTCGAGTTGATCGGGTTTCGGGAGAAGCAAAATAAAATTTGGATTTGGTCGAAAAAAGGTAGAAAGAGTTACGATGACGAAGGAGATAAGAATTTCACCTTGTCACATTAATTGATTTTTTTTCTTGGAAATACCAAGTTTCGAGGATAATACATGCAAATTTTATATGAGCCTTCGGGGATTACCATAGAAATTCGATAGTAATTTTTCTTACTCTTTTCTTTTATATACAAATTGTATATGCGATGCTCACAAGAATCGAACCCTAAACTTAGTACTTTCCGGCTCATGCCTATTGGTACTGCACTCGTTGCTAAGGCTTATTATTTGTTAATGCAATTTCCACTTGAAAGGAAAAAATATATAAATTTGGGGATTTAGAATTTCTTCTGCCAACAAAAGAAAAATAAATAATAAAAATACAAAAAATGGAGAAACACGAGAAATGGAAAACCAGCTTCTCCCCCGAAAACCGAAAACCAAAAACCCCCTGTCCGGTTTCATCAAAAGCCCCTGGCCTCGTCTGCAACTCCCTTGGTGAAGTGCATGCCGTCGCGACGCCGGCCAGTCTCGCCGTAGCCCCATGGCCTCTCTGAAGCTCCTCCTCTCCCAAGCTCGCCGCCGTTGCCTCCTCAACCCGGCCTCCTCCGCCGCCTCCTCCTCCCGCCCTTCTCCTCTCCACCATCTCCCCAAGTACCTCTCCTCCTCCTCCTCCTCCTCCTCCTCGTCGCCGTCGGAATCGCAACCCCCTCCAAACGACGGCGGCGCTCCTCCCGAGCCGCCGAAGGAGCGACGGCTGCCACCCCAGTCCGTCCCCATCCAACCAGTCTCCTACGCCGCCAAGCCCAAGGAAGCCCCGCCCCCTTCTCCCGAAGCTCCGGCTCAACGCGATGCTCAGCCCCCGCCGCAGCCGCCGCCGCCGCCGCCGCGCGAGGCGCCGATCCGCGAGCCTCGGGCGCGTTGGACTCGGGAGGACATCCGTTACATGAAGGACGCGCCGTCCATATCCCCCGTGTCGTACGCCATGCGCGTGGCGCCGCTCCCGGAGGACAGGGCATCGGCGGAGGACGCGGCGGTAGAGGGGGCGGAGGCGGAGAAGGGGAGTGAGGGGAGAGAGGGGATGAAGTTCGAGCGGAGGTGGACCGAGGCGGGTGATCGAGCGGCCATGATGAGGAGGAGGAGATTGTCGCGTGTTTTGGAGGCGGAGGAGCAGGCGATGGTGCCGTTCCCGATGATACTCAAGGCTGAGAAGAGGGAGAGCAAGGCTGTTTTCGATTTGGCCGAGGCGATCCGGCTTGTCAAGGTTAGTTTCGATCGATGCTGTTCTTGATGAATTGGGAATGCCCTGTTTTGGATTGTAGAGGCACTACGCAAGTGCAGCAGTAGTAGAAATCTCTTCCATTTGATAAGGAATATGTCATTTGGGCATGTTTTCGAAATGTAGAGCTGCTCAAGAGCTTTGGCTAGCAAATGTTCATGTTTCATATCAATCGACATGGAAAGGCTACAACTTTTGTCAGTGTGGGAACCCCTTCTTGTCTATTTCTACTCATCTTGTACCGCACTTTGAGAGGAAATGTAAATTTTGTAGGGAGATAATCCGTCTATATGGTTGAAGACTGAAATGCTAGGTTCTCCGTGTGTTTGCCCTTTTGCCACCATAACACTCGTTTCTTCTTTTCTCATTCAATACCCTGTCAGTGCTTTGCTACACATCGTCTACATTGTGGAGCTTCTTAATGATCAAAAAAGAACTTTTTTTTTGGGAGGTTTTACCAATTCTTAAAAAAAGTTTGAATTTAGGGGGTGATCTCTTGAAAAACTAGCATATCAAGGCATACATATGAAGGGGCTAATAGGTGAACGGGAACCGGTTTAATACCAGGTTATTATGGTTCATGTACTTATATGAATCAGTGTCCAAATTTCTTTTCGCATTATTACCTTTTACTAGGCTGGAAATTGACCTTTATTTGTAGAAAATACTGGACAGATCTTTGACATTTGTACTATATGCCCAAGCTGAAGGTAGTATTTTTGTTTGCATGTTGGCTTGTTACTGATGCATAATTGCCAAAGTTCCAGTTTGATATGACAGAGGTCCATAAATTTTTTCTATTCTGAGAGTTACGATGTTATTGGTCTTATGACTTGTATTTAAGTAAACTTAACTGTTAATTATGAGTGTTTGCACTTTTTCAGGCTAATGCACGGGAAAAATTTGATGAAACCATTGAAGCCCATGTAAGGTTGGGCATTGAGAAAAAGCGAAGTGACTTGGTAATTCACAACCCGCTCCGATCGTGTGCTGTCTTTATCTCATCCTTTCTAAGTCATCTTACGTATCAGTCTAGATGGGCTAACAATGTCCTCTACTTTTATGTTTTCTGGTCATAGGTGAGAATATCTTTGTGGATATGATGCTATATCTTTGGCGCATACTGAAAGATTATATCTGTTTGTTGAGTCAACTGCCAATATCCTTTTGTAGTGATAGAATAATCAACTATCTATATCTTTATTAGGGTATCAATATTATAAGTCTATACTATGTATATGCCTCTACATGTTGGACTTTTTTTTTTTTTGGTCAAATACATGTTAGACTTGTCGGAGGAAACTTTTTGGTTTGTTTTGGCCTTTATCTGATTCTTGTTCTACAGCAGCGAAATATTTGTGTCACGTCACCTCTGTTGCATAGCTTGATAGTTTCATCGACCAAATTTTTATTTACTTTCTGATTATCCGAAACTTTGGTACAGATAGTTCGTGGTAGCTTGGTTTTACCTCATGGCACTGGGATGAAGGTACTAGCTACTTCCATTCTTCATTAGGATTCACTCTTATCAGCTCGACATAGTTTATTCATCTGGTTATTATGATTCTATTCAGGTTTCCAAGATAGCTTTCCTGGGTGAGGGGGCAGATGCTGATGAAGCTAGAGCAGCTGGTGCTGATATAGTTGGTGGTCCTGAACTTGTTGAGAAGATTGCTAATAGTAACGAACTGATCTTCTTATCATGGTTGCTGGTTAAGTCTCGGCATAATTCACTCAGCAAACTATGAAAATTATTGCTACTCATGTTGTGACACCACAGTTATGTATAATGCTCTAGAACTTTGAGATAGATGGTCAGAAGTCGAATAGATGATACTTTCAGTGCTTACATTTTTCTCTTAGGTCGATATGTCTCCTGTATATGTTTACATTTTAAAGAGAAGCCAAGGATCCTTTTTCTTCACTATACATCAAATGCTCAGAATAACAATAGAGAGCTTTTTTGTCATTCTATGCCTTTGTTCCTAAATTTCCTGGGGACATTAGTTTTGCTTTTATTATGAGTAACATGTTTTCCCTTGGTTCGTTGTAGGTGGCGGCAAGTTTGATGTTCAAAAGTGTTTCACAACTCCGGGATTTATGCCCCAAGTCCTAAAGGTTATCTAACTCGACTCTACAGTGAAAGTGTAGTTTTTACATATTTGTCACCCTAACCGGAGGTGCAAATCGAACTCTTGCAGATAGCAAAGGTTCTAAAACCTCTGGGTTTGCTGCCGAATGCCAAAGTGAGCGTTCTTGAACTTTCAATTATATTTATGGATCTCTGAACTGAGTTTTATCCTGATTATAAATTATTTATATGTGGAATAGCAAGGCACCTTGGTTAGTGATGTTGCCCGAGCTGTGAGAGAGGCAAAGCAGAGTAATGTTGATTTTAAAATGGACAAAACATCTATTGTGCACATCGGAGTTGGGAAGGTATCCACCATCATGTTCCTTTAGCATGACATAGACCCTTGGTTTCATTGATTTGACTTTCCGCCTGTGATTGCTATACTTTCCTGTAGGTGAGCTTGTCAGAGGATGATTTACGTGAGAATATAGGTGCTTTTGTGAATGCACTTTTGCGTGCCAAACCTGCAGGGCTGAAGAAAAGTAAGTGATCTTTATTCAAGATTGACATACTGTTATTTGTTGCCTCGGTGAAAGTCCAAATATATAGTTACATCTCAGACATTAGATCAGGTGGTTTACTAATTATTTAAAGTAGTAGCTCTGAGACCAGAAATATGGGAGAGAATTGAAAATTTTGCTCTCATCCTTGCCTTATGTTACATATCTTCTGTGTGAAAGTTGTCGTGATTTATGATTTTCTATCATATATATGCATGCAAATTTTACGAAGTTCATTGAAAAGAGAGAGAGCATTGCATATCCAATCACTTTGAAGTGCAAAGAATTCACTGGAAGTTGACATTTACTATATTGTGATTCCCAAAACTGATGTGGAGAAAGTTGTTAGTTGCTCCAAGAGCACCGAACAGCGATCCACCCAACAAATTCATGGAGGCGAGTGTTGTTGAAATATTGAAGTAACATAAAGAAGTGTGCTCCGGTATTGGCTGGGTGGATGGCCACTTGATGCTCTTGAAGCACCTAAAATTCTCTCTTGTGTGGGTGGTCTTTGGGGAGAGGGAGTGCACATTCAGTAGTTGACAGTATTTTTTTTTTTTCACAAATGTGTTGCAAGATAGGAGAGAGAAGAAGAATACTTATTCAAATTAATTTTAACTTTTATTTCAGGCCATATTGAAAATGTCTAGAAAATGACACGAGGGCATATGCAGCATGATGCAATTGTTTCAATAGAACATGATTCATGTAATTTTTGGAGCTACAGAACTATGAAGTAATGTTTTTTGTCCTTTAATTTTTCTTCTTTGGATGGCTTGATTTGTAATAACAAACCAAGAAAAAGGTTAGTGCTTTAAATCAATTTCAACCAATTGCATGTGAATTCTTTCACCTATTACAGGGCATAGACTTTAAAAGCTGTGCATTTAGTTCCCTATAAAGACAGTCTCTGGATTCTTCTATTTAAGTGACAATGAGCCACTGAGACTGGTCTGGAGTTCTTTTGGAAGAATGGGTGGAGAGCTGCTGTTTGAGTATCATTTATGTTGAGTCTAGATACTTTTGTTTTATTTGTTTCCTCAACTTACATACTGACTTTGTGTTTTTCCTCCTAAATCTAAAAGCATATCTAGAGTGATCTTGCTTCTTCTGTTTGGTGCACTGAAGTCCTGATGCCCTGGATTTGGAAGGAGCAAGCTGCTCCTGTGATTATAGGACCACCTCTATGTTTCTCACATTGTGGCTATCTTAGATATAGAAATAACATCAACATGTCCATGTTACCTTGTGTTAATAAAAAATTTTGCTGCAATTATACCATGTCCACACATGGTGTTATCTATTAAGATTTCTGATGTATCATTTTAAATTATTTTTGCAGCTTCCAAATATGCTGGTTATGTGAACTCTTTCCATATATGCAGCACGGTATGTTTGTAAGCAGTGCTCTGGGTTAATTTTAGCATCTCTTTGTCAGCTTTGATTCATTGTGTAACTGAATGTTTTTAGATCACTCGATAGTGTTTTTATCTTTATAGCTAATGGATCTTCCATTTATGCTACTAAAAACCTGCTCGTTTTGCTAATCTACCTGTGTAAAAGTTTGTCCATTGACCAAATATTGGTTGAGTGGTTCTAGGGTAGCTAGCCTTTTAGAGATTTTCCAGCTATCTCAAGTCCAAAATCCAATATTCCGTAGGTCTCCTGTTACGGTGTGCTTAAAATTATAATAAACAACCTTCTCTGATAGACATTTGTATGAAACTCCATATAACTGGAGGATGTGTTATTATTCACAAATTCTATTCAGTAGTCCATAAATGACCAAATCTCTCTTTTGCCCAGGTATGTCTTGTTTGGTGTTTACTATTTGTTTGAAGAAGCATTGAAAGCCGACATACCACCATGTCTCTCCCCTGTCCTCCCTTCCCCTTCCTCCTCCTGCGAAGAATGATCCGTGATTAAAGATCTCACAATCTGTGCCTTTTCCCTTTTGTTTGTTGTCTACAGTGGTGGATCTTTACTATTGTCCTATCTGAGATGATTAGCTATGTGACAATTTAAAAGGGAGAACTAGATGTTTGATTATCCATAAACGTTATTAACTCTGGTTGATTTTTCATCTACCTTTATAGTTGACACTAATGGTTTTAATCTTTTTGCTGGCTAACTTTGTTGTCATGCACAGCTTAAATCACTAAGGAGCATCTATAACCACAGCTGAAATGATGTTCTAAGCCAGATTAATATGTTACAACTCTGTTCACGTGCAGATGGGACCTGGATTCTCTGTTTCAATACAGTCGCTATCAAAAGCTGCGGATCACTATAACAAAGTTAGTCTGAGCTGATGTTGCCCAGGGCGAACTCCTCAATCATTTCTTCTTTTGATGAAGCGCTGGGGCTACCACAAGATTCATCATGCTTAGGTTATTTCAGATGCGCTTCCTCTCTTTTATTTCCTGAGAGATGGTTATTAAGGCATTTGTCTCCAGCAAAAATTTTCATGGGACTATCATAGAATGGTTACATGAGATGGGTCTCTTGTTCTTGTAGTCATGTTGCTCTTGCAGTTTATTCTTTGGATTTAGCGATAAGCATTTGGCATCGGCGATTGATCAATTAATCGGGCAATGACCTTTGATTGAGAAGTATGAAATGATAACCCCTCCAGCTGAGGCAGATGCATGTGAGCAGAAGGTTGTACGTGCAACATGGAGAGCGTTCTTTACTTTCATGTTCGTTTTTAGTCCTTTTTATTTTATAATTTGCTATACTCCTTATGACTTTGTGAGTCGATTTGCAGTATGCAACAGCCTTGATCTCTTGTATTGATTATTCTGCTCTTGCAAGCGGTATGTGTTGATCTCCTTTTTCCAGCATCATCGTGAAAGGAGGACAAAATTGGCGAGTGCCTCCGAGTTCCAGTCACAAGATAGAGTTCTCTTTTTTTCGGTCAAAGAGGCACATAATAGAGTTCGAGAGTGTTGAGTTTTCAATGCATTGAGTTTTTCCTTCGTGTATAATAAATGCCTTGATTAATCGAAACATTTCTCATTAAATTTGCTTGACATGTGAGTTGAAGGTTTCGTGTTTCCATTTCATTCCTTTACTTTTGAGCTGTACATGAATTGTGGCTGCTGCTCCAAGCCACGTCAATTTGTAGGGTGCCTTTTGAGTATCGGAAGCCACCGTCCTTGGCGTTTTGGGGGTCATGCGCGTAGTCTCGGCAGCATTTGCTTTTGTCTCGCACCCTGTGAAAATGCTGGAATAGGAAATCCTTCTAGTTTGAGGGTTCATACACTACGGGAAGCATAGCTGAATTAGCAAGTTAACTAGGATTTTCGTGGCGGCTTCATCTTCAAACCCCCAGATCGAATGAGATTGTACGGGATTCCGCGTTCGCGACAGGCAATACCGATGAGCTTTTGTTTATGCGATCTGCTAATTGTCGGTTTAGGAAAGGAAGAAGAAAGTACAGCACTTCTTCCACTTGAGAAGCATGAATTGTTAGATAGTCTCACAAGTTGTCCCAAAGATCTCACATGTCGTGCAAGTGGTTTCTCTTGAATCTTCTGATGGGGTGGCTTTTCCTAGCCATATCAAAGTGTCTTTTGATGCGCAAAAAGATCCGACTCAGGATACGATCAGCCCTTTTCTTTTTGGCTCTTCGTCTTTTCTTCTGTTCTTTTCTTGGCTATCACTTTTACTTTTATTTTCCCAAGGAATCCAAAGTGAATATTTTTCACGTGTTGCCTCTCTGTGACGTCCGTGCAAAATCCAAAGTCGAAGATCATTGCAAACGTTTCCCCCTCGATCAGTTCCTTCTTTCCCCCCACTTTGCAGAGCCTTTGTCCAACAGCGAGGTGCAGAGAAGAGTTCATCGAGAAAGCAAAAAGTGGCTGTTAGGTGCAGCCAAAGAGCCATTCTAAACTTTGTATACATTTCCGGAAGACCTCTTCGGTCTTCGGCTCCGGTACACGGCGATTCGGTGCAACATGCAGGATAGTTACGCCGGTCGCCTCCCGTGTCCCGTCATTTTTTTCAGAAATCGAAACGCTAGGGCTGAGTTCCCTTTTTGCCTTTGGCTTCACCATCGTTCTCCTTCTAACTATTCCTTTCACTAATTGATCTTCGAGATTCTCTGGAAATGACTTTGCAACGGTGTAATTTTGTCATAAATTCATTCAATTTTAATCGTCTTGGACCATGAACGTAATAACAGCAAAAAAAAAAACAGAAGCTTTCTGTTCATCAGTAAAAAAAAAAAAGGAAAAGAAAATCTACCACCCGACCAACTAACTGTTCACAATCAGCTTTTCAGACACAGGACTCTGTTTTTTTTCCTTACTATTTCTCCGCGCCACAAAACGGGACAAAACACAGCACAGTGGCGAAGTCTCGGAGACACCCACGACCCACACACACGCACACGAACGCACTCGCTCTGTTCTTTCTCTCACTTCCCATTTCCAGCAAGAGCAGCAGAGCCACCACTGTCTCTCTCTCTAACGTCTCTTCTTCCTTCTTCTTCGACCCTCTTGCTCTTTAACGGGGGTTTAGGGTTCCCCTCCCTAGCTAGATCCTGACGAGGGAGATGGAAGCCCCTGCAGAAGGCGAATACGAGAGGAAAGAGCGCGCCGCCCTGGTCATCATCGTCGTGCTCGCTTCCCTGGCCATGGCCTCCCTGCTCGTGGCCTTCAGCTACTACTGCTATATCCGCAACAAGGTCTCCAAGCGCTTGAAGAAGGCCCGAGGTGAGCCGCATTTCGTGGTCTTCAGCTTCCTTGCCTGCTCAGCAATTTTTCTCTTTTGGTGCCTGTTTGGTTTTTAGAGTGTGTGCAGGAAGTGAAATGTGGGTGACTGAGTCTTTCTGTGCGTTGATCTTCTACTCTGTAGCTTTCTGGGTGGTGAAAATGTGGCTCCATTTGAGTGTCGGAGAAGAGAATTTTTTGAGAGTAGAAGTGGGTTTCTCTGCTTTTCCGGAGTTCGAATGAGGGATTTTCTTAACTTCATTTCAAGCTTCTATTTTGGTGTTGTTTCTTAAATTCTTCGGTCTTTGCTTCAAATGAAGCTCTTCGAGATCGTAGAAACTTGCACGGAGTTACCATTTTATTTATTTTTTTGCTAAAAGTGTCAGAAAATCATGCCCGCCTAGTTTTTTTTTTTTAGTTTGCTTGTGCTGAGACTGTTGAAAATCTAGTTTTTGTTTTTCGTTAATGTCAGCGTTTCTCTGTTTCTTCTTAGCATCAAAGTTATAGCGTAAGTTAATGTGGTCTTAATTGCCTGCTACAAGGGTTTAATGACGTGGTGAAAGGTGGTTTTGGGGATCTCCAAGTTGCTTCCGAGAGTGGTCTTCAGGTGTTCACATTCAAGCAGCTACATTCAGCTACTGGTGGTTTTAGCAAGTCCAATGTGATCGGGCACGGTAGCTTCGGATTGGTCTATCGAGGAGTGCTCAGCGATGGCCGGAAAGTTGCCATTAAGTTCATGGACCAGGCGGGGAAGCAGGGAGAGGAGGAATTTAAAGTGGAGGTTCGGTGGATATAGATGTTTGCTTAGTTCATGTCATATTATCTTCTATCGAGGAGTATGATTTCAGATCTATTAGTCGATCAATGTTATATTTTGTGCAGGTGGAGTTGCTGAGCAGGTTGCATTCTCCTTATTTGCTTGCTTTGCTTGGATATTGTTCTGATCATAATCATAAGTTGCTGGTGTATGACTTTATGGCAAACGGTGGTCTGCAGGAACATTTATACCCTTTGAGCAGTGAGTAGCAGTTTTTATTTTGATTCCGATGCTTGAAACATATGGACTCTAGTGCATACTCTAGGGATATAGGATCTCAGAATTAAACATTGGGACTCCACGGACTATTCTAGCAAGTCCATGCGTTTTTTTTAGAACTTAATTTGACAGTAAATTTCTATCTTTCCTATAAATTTACTGAATTTTAATTTTTACATTGTGTCAATGTTCTCTTCAATAGGGTTGAAGCTCTCATTTTTATCTAATTATAACGGTAAAGTAGCTTGTTTCCATTTCTCTTCATTACTATTAATGTGTCATGTGTTCGTTTCTTTGCTTTTAAACCAACCTGTTGTTGTAGAAAGTAAATTTGCACAACGTAATTCCAAGTTAGGTTTGAGCAGCAATATCCTGCCTTTTCTTAGCTGATAAAGTCTGCTTCATCTGTGAATGTTTTACCAAATCTTCACTCATGCACTAGTTGTTCCAATACAGATTGTGTTGAAAGGGGTTTCTTGGTGGTTAAATCTAGTGTTCAAGTTCTCTGCAGGTTCTAGTGCTCGCTACTCAAAGTTGGATTGGGAAACCAGGCTAAGAATAGCTCTAGAAGCTGCAAAAGGTCTGGAGTATCTCCATGAGCACATTAATCCTCCAGTGATTCACAGAGATTTCAAGAGCAGCAACATCCTCTTGGACAGAAATTTCCATGCCAAAGTTTCTGACTTTGGATTGGCCAAGCTTGGATCTGAGAAAGCTGGAGGCCATGTTTCCACCCGAGTTTTGGGAACACAGGGATATGTAGCCCCCGAGTATGAACTACTTATTATTCTTCTCATTTTGGTTGGGTTTTATTTTCTCAGTAAACTCATAGTGATCAGAGTCATTTCGGTACTGATATTATTGATATGCAGGTATGCATTGACAGGTCATTTGACTACAAAATCAGATGTGTACAGTTACGGTGTTGTTCTCTTGGAGTTGCTCACTGGAAGATTTCCTGTTGATATGAAGAGACCTCCTGGAGAAGGGGTCCTTGTGCCGTGGGTGCGTTTCTTCTTTCATCTTCTCACATCTGATATGTATATGTATTCAAATTGTTCCAAATCTTGTTTCCCATTCCTTTACAGAATCTGCTCTCTTCCCTTTCGACAGTCAACATCTCTGAAAATCTATTGTTGTACTAGATCCACATTCTAATGCGTCTTTACTGTTGCCCGACAGGCTTTGCCTCAGCTAACGGACAGGGAAAAGGTCGTGCAGATAATGGATCCTGCATTAGAGGGTCAGTATTCACTGAAAGAGGTCATTCAGGTGGCGGCAATCGCTGCAATGTGTGTGCAGCCAGAATCAGACTACCGGCCACTTATGGCGGATGTCGTGCAGTCGCTGGTGCCACTGGTGAAGAATCACCGCTCAACTGCTAAGGTAGGCAACTCCCCTAGTCTCCACTCCCCAAAGACACCAATCAGATTGGAGTCTGGAAAATCGAGCATGTGAAAAACTTGTTGGAACCCAGTGTAAGTATTGTAGGCAACTTCCTCGGTCTAGCGGGTGCTGCAGAATGTCAGCAAAGCTGTGTCGGGGACTTGTTGAAGCCCTCTGGAAAATATGGCTTGATTCATTTAGCCAATTTTAGGAAGTAGCAATCCGGGTTGTGCGTTTGTCCATACGAGAGCACCTTTCAGAGATAACTATATGGGGATCTCCTCCGCTGCAACCCAAGCTTGTCTACGCTTGATATCTAACTATTATCTAGCTCTAGTCCTAGAAACTTCTTGTAAAACTTTATTTAAGCAGCAACTCATCTCAACCAACCTTGAGCACAATGGTTCAGTAAGTGCTGGTCTATCAAATTTCATGGTTATTTTGCCTGGTAACTCTACTGGAAAATTTTGATCGGTCATCGTATCGAAGCATTTGGAATCTGAGTTGCGCAGTCATGTATCTACATGTAAAACACTATGAAGAAAATCTTTACGCAGGGCTTTCGTTGAAAAGCAAAAAGAAACCTCACGACCTGAAGTAAATCATGTACGAGGAAGAGAGTTCACCATTGTATGAGTAGGGCTAGATGTAAACATGTAGGGCAAGACTACTTTTGTGTTCAAATGTATAGATCATGCTGTTCTTTTATGTGTTTTAATTTGTTTTTGGAAGTAATCGTGATTGCACTTAAGACCGGCACTTCGTGTCCTATGGTGTCATGTCAAATTTGGGTTTAACCAGAACACGGCACGTTTTATTAGTCGTGTCATATCTCTAAATGTCAATTATGCGGTTCTCAAGTCGCGGTACTTTTGACATAAAACATATTTAAATGTATCAAAATGTGTCGTGTTGGCACAAATAATATGTTAATTTATTTCGTTGAACGTGTCTAGAGTATTCGAATGTGTAGCGTCGATAGAGTCGGTACATGTGATGTGTTAACACATTTCGTAAATACATGCCCAGGAGCGTCATAATTGTATTGAAAAGATCAAATCCGTGCAATGACACGTCGATTCTTTGTAGATAAATGGATCGACTTGCTCATGACACAAACACGCTTAAGCTCAACATAAACACGCTTAACTACGTCTCATGTAAAAGGGGCGATGTCGGAAAATCGCCGGGCCTAGCCCTTCGATTTAACAAAAAGGTCATGTGGTAGCTAGCTTAAACTACATAGAAAATGAAGGATGCATACGACCATTTCCGGCGGAACTTGCCGACTTTCAAAGTCTCCTAATTTCTGTGTTCGTCAAATTCTGCACGTGTCAACATAACGTGTTGAACAAGTAATACAATAATAAAAAGAGTATCGTTCCACAGAGATTGATGATAATAAATTAATTAAATATTAAAAATAGATTAATTCTAAAATTTATCTAACAGATTAAAATAGAATTGAGAATAAATAAAAATTGATAATTTTTAAAAACGAAATTTTATAAACAAAAGGCAGATAATCAATCAGGTAAAATATGTTAAAACATTCGATTTCGCCATAACCATTAGATATGAATTTCATATCATTATACTTATAAGAACAATATCAAACATGTGATTGTGGAATTTCCTAGTCTATTTACTATACTATCTCTAGGTATAGCAAATCTACTCAGTTTATCATTTCATTATATTTTTATGTGAATTTAAATAAACATAAATACATTAAAATCTATGAATATTCATGGTTTACAATAAATCTTTTGGACCATCTTATCACCAAAGGCTACACAAATAACATGATATTTTTCTATTCACATTTAATTTATGATTATTTATTATAATGAGCAATTGCATATTATCACTTTTTAGTCTCAAGCATGCACATCAGATCATTCAAGTGATGACCAATCACTTAAAGGCATTAAACATGATAATATATAACTCACATAGATGAAATTACTTGCAAAGTATAAAAAGCATTAAATTCATATCATTATGATTAGGCTACATCGTAACTCTAATAAAGAAAATTAGAACATAATAGAAGAAGAAACAAAAATATAAATTAAACCAAACATATTTAATCAAAGAACAAGAATTTTATCATCACTTTTGTCTTCTTTTCAAAATACTTGAAAAACTTTCTAAACACTGAAAACAAAAACAATCTAAAAAAACTCGTTATTCCCCCAAGTTATCCTATTTATATGATAATATCAAATATTCCTTTCACAAGGTAATTACTTCTTTTTTACATAAAATTAGGGAATAAATCATAGAATTCGCAATGTGATATCCACATTCTAACTCTTTTCTAGGTTGCATATTTCTTTCCTTCTTTTTGCCATATTTTTCTTATTTTCTCCATATCTCAATATTATGCATAAAAAAGGAAAAATTAAGTAAATAAAAGGAAATTCAAATATATTCTAACAAATATTGCATTATTTATTGCCTAAAGTAGATAAAATAACTCTATTTTTATAGAGTTATCACTTTGTACTATTCAAAAGCTTTATACAAAAATAGCTGGGACTCTTTCTCTCTTATTACATTAAAAGCGTGGTCAAAGCGCTAGCATTTTTCCAAACGCAATTGCATTCATGCAATTGCCGTAATCCATAGCCTTTGTTCCCATGTAAAAAATATTTCAATTAGTATGAGTACTAGCAACATGATATTCCAAAGGGAGAGTCGAACTCGAATTCAAACGCAATGCTTGAGCTCAAATCGAGAGCTTCTTGTTTAGAAAAATCAGAAATTTGAGAGACTGATGTTGAAGTAGAGTCGGGAATTGGATACATGCCTCAGGGTCTTGATTTCTGGGGTTCATCCTTGTCGTTTGGGCACGAATCGAGCTCGCTGTGACCTATTGAACACTGCGCAAGCTTCATGAACCAATTAAGTCTGATTTAGACTTTTGGCCGGTGCAGAAGCTGTGGCCCAGAGCACTTCGTACGTTGTTGGTGGGATTTAAACAAGTGACCTCTGGAACTTGAGCTAGAAATTCTCTAACATCCGAATCAACTTCACCATTCCTAAAGGGTTAGACTCAACTCATTGTTACTTAAGTTCCGTTCGTTTTACAGAAAATATTTGTCAGGAAAACATTTTCATCATTTTCGGCCAAACAGTAAAAAATATTGTTATTTTCATGGAAAACAACTTCCTAGGAAACATTCTCAAAAATTGTCACGTTTGCTGCGAAATGAATGGACGCATGTCGATATGAAGCCCAATAAGATACGTTTGACTTTTAAGGTCTCCTCGGCTATCATAACCAAACAATTCCAAGCAACGGCGTGTGGTCGAAGAAACTTAGGTTTGGGGAGGGTGTTGTATAATACTTTGTCTAAGTTTTCAAAAATGCAAGAAAACTATATATCTAAGGAGGCACGACGGGTCCCAAACTTCAGCTGGTAATCTTAAACTAAATCAAAGCTTATTAAAATTCAATAAATATCATACAATTTGAATACTCGTTCAATAGCACACACCTCCACTTATCCAAGAAATTAAGTGCAAATCAAGCGAGTTAATCTCAAATATTTTGACCTTGATTAGTGAGCTAATCTCAAATAATTCCACGCTAATTTTCAAATACGGTGGATAATCGTAGAGAACATTGTGGAGATATCGATGCATGAAGGCGTTCACCGGTAGAGTGGGACGACCTGTAGTCCCCAAATTTCAAATAAATAATTAAATCTACTTATTGAGGTACTTATTTAATTCGAGGAAAAAAATGAACGGTCTTCACCGAAATCTCTAACCAAACACTTTTAGACTTTTATTAAGGTCAAACACACATGCACATTGTTCACTGGTCATACGCTCGTCCAAGGAAAATTGTCCAAAAAATTTTAAATCTATTGCATTTTTGTTAATTTAGTTATAAGCCTTTTGTTTTGCCGATTGAGTCTGTCTGGCAATTTTAGCCGGAAATTGCAAAAGTGGACGCCGGCCATCTTACGTGACATGGCTGATATTAATGTGGATAATTTTTAATAATATTTTAATTTTTGAATTATTATTATTTTTCTTTTTTTTCCTTTTCCTTTTCTTTGTTTCTTTCTTTCTTTTTCTTTTTCTTTTGCTTCTTCCAAGTCCAGCAAGGGTCACCGGCCAACAACCCTTGCCCTCAACTAGCGAGGGCCACGCCAGCGAGGGTCATCGGTGACCCTCACGAGACTTGAAGAAGAAAAAGGAAAAAATGAAAAAAGAAGAAAAAGATAAAAAAAATAATTAAAAATAAGAAAAATATATTAAATATTATTTAAAATTATCCATGTTAGTGCTGGCCACCTACACAGCGATTTCCGATTAAAATTGGTTGAATGAATTCAATTGGTAAAACGTGAAAATATTTATGATTGAATTAGCAAAATTGAAAGATTTATAACTGAATTGACAAAAGTGCAATAAATTTAGGACTTTTTGGACAATTAACCCCGCTCTTCCACATTTGTATGACTTTCCAAATCTAACTTCTTGAAAATTCCAAGAATTTTCGACCAAAACAAATGAAACCTTGAAATTTAAAATACTAAAAAAATTGAATCGAGTAACCACCGGATCAAACTTCATCAATAAGGACTTGGGTATGGAGTTTAAACTCCTTCTATGGATATGGCAGGCTATAGCTCTCGATTACGCATACGATGGTCCATGGTAACATTGTGTTAAGACCATGTGACTTGCATGTGATGCATGACTCAAATAAAATGCTAATATAAATTATGTTAATGGTATTTTTGCTTAGAGGTCGGTATAGATCCTTAATTTTTTTATGTAATAATTGACTAAGTGGCATAACCAAAATTTAGGCGTCATCAATGACAAAGCTAATATCTCGAGCCTTCCTCATCGATGCATATGAAGAATCTAATAAAACACGTGCTCTTGCTCGTGTGATTACCATATTCCTATGGATTTGTTACGGCGTTTGTGTGTGAGGGTTTCATGATGGCAAATCATCTGTCCTGACAGTGCTTGAGCAATGAAATCTTGGTTGTGTGGCGTCCGAGTGCTTCGATCGCCATTTAGATATAACTTCTACCCCATCTTACATCTAGATCCTCGCTTGAAGCAAGTAATATTAAATTTCAATTCCAAACTAGTGAAACTCCCTAAAAGAATGTTTTTAGAGGATAAAAGCATGTTTTGCGTGTAAATTCATTGAATTTTCTCTCAAATAACATGAGCTTTTTTTCTTTCCTGTTAATTCATATTTATACAATGAAGGTTGCAGCAGACTCCAATAAAGTCGAAGCGCGTGTAGGTTCATGTTCGCACGATTGCCAAGTCTTATTCACCAGCCTAAGGTTTTGGAAAATAGCTTAGTTAAATAAAAGGATAAATGCACTAGAAGTCCTAAAAATTTGTCATAAAAATACAATTAAGTCCTAAAATTTTCAAAAAGTACAATCAAGTTCGAAAATTTGTCACAAAAGTGCAATCAACTCCTAAACTTTCAAAAGGTGCAATTAAGTTCTAAAACTTGTAAAATTATACTTTTATGACAAGTTTTAGGTTTTGATTGCACTATTTGAAAGTTTTAAGACTCGATTGCACGTTCGTGACAAATTTTAAGACTTGATTGCACTTTTGAAAGTTTTAAGACTCAATTGCACTTTTGTAACAAGTTTTAGGACTTCTAATACACTTGTCCCTTAAATAAATATGGGAGGCAAATATAAATGGCTAATATTTTTGTTGTTTGAACGTGGAAATATATTAAAAAAAGGGTCCACCGTTTTGACCATGATGTTTGTGGACTGAATAGGTAAAGGTTAAAGACAACAAATTGAACTCCTCTGCTAACTTATTGTCCATCAATTAAGAGAAGCACCACAAGTCCCCAATGAGGCCCGGGGGAAAATGACTTCTCATCAGGTCGGTTCTCACCAACCCCCACTTAAAAAAGACCTCTGGCGCGACGGAGACGCCGGTCGCTAAAGCAAAAAATCTCGTCTCCCTCTCTTTCATTAGGGACGGGGCCAACCGATCACCCCATGCTCTACTGGGGACGGCCACGAGTACCATCCTTAGAAAGGCACGCTAGAGAGCTCGCCCTAGTTCTACTATAGATGTTCGGGAAGAGAAGAGCAGACGTGATCTCCTGGGAACAGGCTAGGGACCAAATGGAACCGTCCCAGAGCACGAGCACACTTCCTTGTCATTCAAATAGTAATAGAAGCATTAGTTACCGTATTGGTTGATGAATTGTGATGAACTATTTGTTGAGACTATCACATGGCAATAATCTCAACCTCACCTAAATGCAAGAGTTTCTCTTCAAACCACCCCCGCTTGCGGCGGAACTTTCACAGATCGAAGACGAAGTTTCCATGACAGTCATTGATCATTTGTGTCCCAATCGCTACTGGCTTTTGCCCTTACGTGTTTGGCTTATTACCATAGTTGAAGAGACAAGATCACGTTGATTAGGGCAGTAATAGCAACCACTTATGCACTTACCCCGTTTTCAGATCTGATCTGCTACCTCGGCTGGCTCATCACATTGTATTAAATAAGGAAAATTTACTTAATGTAAGATTTTCAGAGTCTGAATAAAAAACAAAACAAAAAAAAATGATGCACCCCATTTCGAAATGCAACTTTATTTTCTGGGCATCTATCGATGAAGTCCTAATTTTGTAAAATTAATTAAATTTAGTCCTTGATGCATATGATATAGCGTTCAAAAGATAAGATGATGCGTCTAGGACTCAAAAGCAAAAAAGCAAAAAAAAACCTTTCTCACTTAAGGGACATCCTCAAGGAGCTCTCTTGTGGACTAGATGGTAGAAATTTGCGAAAGACTATATATTCCGATTATTGATGGATGAACACAAATCATGCATAATCAGAATTGAACGCAGAAATGTGAAAAATTCCGTACTAATCTCTAACCATTGATGAAGTTCGATTGAAAACTAGATTTGCAAAAACTTGAGCAATCGGTGAATGGATACTTCTAGCCAATTGCCCTCTCAACATTGATGGTGTGTGTGTGTGTGTGTGTTTTCTTTTGTATACTGAGGTGTTTGGCTTAAACTTATTTATATTCCAATTCGCACCCCTTTTGACAACTTCTTTCATCAAGACAATTATTTTAATAATAGGCGATCACCATAGTTATCACGCAGTTTAACGCATACAATAAAACGTCAAAGAAATTGATGTGAGCAATAATAAACTCAATGTGAGATCACATTATCAATCGGTATGATAACACTAGAATAAGATAAATTGTCAAGGATTAAATTAAATTTATTTTAGAAAATTAGGACCCTTTAGAAAGAAACTTATTGATGAGATCAAGTTTGACAAGTAACCGCATATAGAAAAATTCTCGCAAATGGATGGCAACTTATCATCACCTTTTTACAAGACCTGCAATTTGGTAAGAATAGATATCATTGGCATATCAAGCATATCCTCAATTACTTGGATAAATCTCTTAGTATATAAAGGAGCTCCACTTGTTCATCTCAATACATTATTGCACTAGCTCACAAAGCTGTCAAGACTCCTTGAGAGAGAGAGAGAGAGAGAGAGAGGCTATGCATTATTTAAGTGGGAAGAGCCATGGAGGTAACGGCATCCAAGAGAATGGTGTCAATGATGCTTGTGGCGGCTTTGATAATATGGTCGTCCATCAGTGTTGACGTGGCAGCCACGGTGTTATGCACAACAAAATGTGCACGGAGGTGTACTGGCGACTGCTTGGCATTTCAATGCATGAGTAGATGCCTCAAGGGATGCCTCAAGGTGTCTTTGACGTCCTCAACGCCAGAGCACTGCAATGTTGGTTGTTTCTTGTCCACTTGCTTTAACTACCATCTAGGTAATAATCTTCCTATCAAGATCAAAGATACGACGTAGCTTCTTGAGATCCATAAAACCAAGAAAGTCATTGTATAAATTTTTGTTTCTTTATCAATGTTTCGTTATTATATTTTAATTAGGAGAGGATGGAGGATGGTTGCGTACCAAATCATTTCATTTCTTTGGACTTCGATATATGCTCTTGCTAAAAAAAAATTCAATTTCAATTTTGATGTGAGTGACTTTTTAAATTTCTTGTTTCACATTTGAACTCATATAGACACCAACAAAGTTGGAATGGACATGAAGAAGGTTGAAGCCTGTGTGGATTCATGTTCTCAGGGTTGCCAGAAGACCTTGGACTAAAATTTTCCTTTTCAATAATTAAATGAAGGGAATTGGGTTGTGTAATGCCTTAGTGGTTTCATACCTCAACTAATAAATAGTGCCTTTTAATTATTTGCTTGGGCAGGAGCGAAGTACATTTCTATGAATTTCAATTGTGATAAAATGAGTCTGCTCTCTATTATTCGAATTTAGATTTTGAGATATAAATACAAAAAAAAGGTAGACTTTAGAATAAATCGATGTTGGGTTTGTCACAGGTATGTCGTCACACAATCATATGATGTGCAAAAGAATGCCAATCTCTGACACGACATAACATGAGAGCACAATTCAGTAGTGTTGAACGGATGGCAATTTGCATTCTTTTGCACATTCTTTTGCATTCTACACAATTGAAAGTTAATTTATGAGCATGTGCTTATGTGAAAAGAGAGCCGTATATACCATTCACCAAAAGCTATATGAACGGATGGCAATTTGCAATGCAACACAATATCGAATATTTTATGGTCACGCTAATGTAGATATAGCTTAAAATAAGGCAAGAAAGTCTCTCCTCATAAAATCGATGTTGTCCATTATATTAAATAAAGGATGCACTTTTGTCAACTCTTTGACGAGTCTTAACACGAAGTCAAATGGTGGGGGAGCAAAACTTATTCACATCCCACGACACAATACAACATCCCGTTGTCTTATTTGTGGCCAGCTAACCATTTAATGAACAACAATATTTTTCCCCACTTTGAAAACACACTCCTGAGCACAAGATTTGTCACACCCCGAACCCTACGGATGTGCAACATCCCACTATAGTCGTTGAGATGCGACGTCTCGGAACTCGTTGCCGACCCTTTATTTTATCTTTTAATACGCATGCAGAAGCGATCACAACAATCCCGGGACAACAACAACAAACAGGGATAGTTAGGAAAATAAAACACAACAGTTGAACAATACTATCTTAATCTTCACTTGATTAATCCTTGGGAATATTTTTACAAGCCCGCTTCGAGCGCTACCACAAAAAGCCAGCAAAAGACAAAAACTAGGGTTAATCTACTCCATCCAAAAAGTCGATCCCAAAAAGCCAACTTTCGGATACCCTGAACCGAACTGGGTGCATCAACAAACTAAGGACCTGAAAAAGGGGTTAACAACAACAAATGAGACGAAAGTCTCAATAAGTTAATGGCCTAAGCCCCGCTTAGGTGGCCAACTCGCACGGGAGTCCCTAACTAGGCAAAACAGCATCAACAATAATATCAATAAACAATCACAGGCATCTTTACCTCGCTTTGGTACACTCGTTGATGAAATGTATATGTCACATACTTAAAGCATTTAAAGAGATTTTCCATGCATTAATGCATCATAATCGCGCGTGTCTCGATTATAAGACAAAATCCAATTGGGCACGTCCCATACCATGCCTAGCAGTTTCTATCACATAATCAAGCACTATGCATCACATGTATCCAGTTATTACGCTCCTCCAGGGCCACTACACATCAAGCTATCTACAGCAAGATAGTAGTCTATCGGTACAACCGGGCTCCATCCCACCTCGTCGGGCACGGCTACGTCAAACAATACACGGGATAATGGCATTCCAATATGGCAATATCAAACAATACACAATAAGATGGTATCCCGTAAGAAGTATCGAGTCCGGCCTCGGGCCGCGACAAGGCATCCGGGGTATCGGCACTCCAGATAATTCCGAGGCATCCGATAAATCGGGCAACGTCAAGCGATACACAGCAAGACGGCTCCAACATGTGACCACACGAGCACACAAGCATTCCGGCCAATTATTATCTTTTCAATTAGCCCATGCGTACATGAATCGTGCTCTCACCAATGTCATACAATAATACCAAGTGATCACACATGCAAACAGTCAATCAATTCTTACAAACTTCGATACCAAACACAAATATCAACCACAAAGCATCACTATCATTACTTGGCATAACAATAAAAATAATTTAATTCCAAAACCTCATTAATTTTCTTGTAAACTTTCGTTCAAAACAATTTTGTCAAATAAATCAATTTAATACGACGATTCACAACATAATCGTCACTATCCAAGCTAGAAATCATAATTTGAGATTAAAGATTTTTCGAAATAATAATAAATAAATTCGAAAATTAATTATTTAATACTATCCGAAAGTAATTTATTTTTCCAAAATTCAAAATATTTTCTCGAATCGTAATCATTCAAATCATTTGCTAAAAATGCCAACTTATACGGCAAAAACCAACATTGGCATCACAATTTGATGTTAGAAATTTTTCGAAAACCAAATATTATTATTTTCGGGAATTAATTATTTAATAATAAAAAAATAATATTTAATTCGAAATTAATTTATTAAACAATAAAATAATATTTAAATTTTGAAAATAATTTATTTAATAAAATAATCAATAACAATAAAATAACTGATAATTTATCACCACATAACGATAGCCTATCACGATCTCCAACGATAACTTATCATCTAATCCCAATTAACTAAATCTAACCTTAATTAAACTTAATTTAAACTACGATAAGCAAGTTTAACACCCTAAACATAGGATTAGAGGTTAACTTACACAACTAACGCCAGCGAAGGCGCGAGGACGACGGTGGCGGCGAGGGCGGTTCGCAGTGTTCTCGGATTTGCTCCAACAAGCGGCGAATGGGCGTGGCGAGGGGAGACGAATGTTTTGAGATTGCTCCGATGCGGCCTGGGTTGTCCTTGGTGGCTGGGATAGCGGCGGCGACTGTCGGAGGTGGACGGCGGAAGCAACGGCATGGACAGTGGCGGACGTCCTAGACGATGCACGGCGATGGGAGGAGCCGGGCAAGGGCGAGCTCGGCGATAGGAGGTTCCAGGCGGTGGAGACAATAGCTTAGGGGTGACGGCGGCGTCGCAGGTGGCAGGACAACGGAGGTTAGGTTGGCAACGGCTGGACAACGCCGGACCGCGGCGGTGACCTGCTACTGTGTGCGACACAAAGGAGAAGAGTAGCCGGGTCGGAGAAGGTGGCCGGACGGACGACGGTGCGGCTCGACTAGGGTGGAGCCGAGGTGGCGCTACGGCGGAACGACAAGTGGCGGCTGGTTCCAACGAATAGAACAGAAGCGAAGCCAAAAGTAGTCGGCGGCGAGTTCGCTACCGTGCGCGCAAAGGAAAGGGGAAAGCAGCTAGCGGACGGTGACTGGGGGCAAGGCACGGCGGCGACGAGCGGTCGGGTGCGGCGTGTGGCTGGGCTGATCCCGGCGAGTAGGCGATCAATGGCGGTGAGCAGCAGAGGTGGAACAGGAGCCGAAAGGCAGAAGCATGGGCAAAAGCAACGAAAAAGAAGAGAGGAAGAGAAAAAGAAAAGGAAAAGAAAAAGGAGAAAAGGAAGAGAGAGAGAGAGAGGAGTAGGTGGGGGCTGGTGGGGGTGTCAAGAGCATGGGGGGCAAGTCGGTGAGAGAGAGAGAGAGAGAGAGAGAGAGAGAGAGAGAATGGTCAAATCGCAATAATCGCGTTCCAACGATCATGATTCAAATTCGGAAACGATATAATGATCCTCAAAAATCCTAATTAATAATTTTAGGATTTGGCCCAAGGACACTAGAAAAACATATTACGATGGTGGTTCATCAGTCTAAATCCGCACCAGGTCAAAAATTTGTTTTTCACCTATCCCGGGTAATATCGAGGTGAGTCACAATAATATTGACACCATCCAATTAACTTCATCACGAAACTCTAAAAAATTCGACACCAAAGTTCGGACTCTAAATAACGGCCAAATTCAATCAAATGCGATTCTAGCGAAATATCTATTTTAAATACAATAACCGAGAGTGATCAGTTCCTAGGCGAGATTTTACTATAAGTATACTGACGAATTACACATTTTAGAAATCCCAAAAATGAGTCAAAATTCGGGATGTCACAAAATTAGTGAGACAACATAGAGAGAGGCAAAAAACCACGTGAAGATTAAAGCATCGATGAGAGAGGTGACAATAATGTTCATTTTTGTTGTGACCTTTTCAGAGGTGAACCACCTTAATGAAAGTTAATGGACTACTAAACGAGAATGAAAGCGTTTAGCACGAATTCTCCCAAGCCCTATCAACCGCAAATTTGTACTCGATTTAATATGCAATTTCTTACTTTTTGGAGCTGTTACTAATCAGTTATGATCAATTAGACACCAAGTAAAATGCAGAAGTACATTTTACATTTACAAACTAGAGATTCAATGGATTTGGAGACTTCATTACGCTAAATTAGTCTAACTTCTTTTCTGTATCTTTTATCTTTATTTTCAAAAAATATTTTGTAAGCGTTCTTGGTTGATTTTAAGCCTAAGTCACTAACATGCAAGAGTGATCATACAGGTAAACAATAAAAAATGTAACACTCCATAAACCAAAGTAATAAATAAATTGCTAGAAATAGGGCTTGTCTCGATGCAACACAAAACGCAACCTCACTATAATAAATTCCCCAATATCTGCACGATGTAAATTAAAAATGCATGTATAGCCTAAACATGATTTCTAAATGCTTATGCAATTCTAATTAATTCTTTTTGGGTTTTTTTTTTGTTTATGAAAACTCAACTATATGCAATTTTATTGCTTACTTTACCAAAAAAAAACTATATGCAATTTTTATTTAAGTTTAACATGCAAGAATTGTTAAACTAATGACTTGTGACATGACCTAATTTTAATGATGGGTAAAAATTATGAACTGATGTAGCATGACAACTCTAATTTATATGAGTCCAAGCATGCAATCAATAAATGACATGGATATATGATGACGTGGAAATAATGACGTAGTAATATAATGACGCGGGAATGATGACATGGCATGTGTCGGAACCTTTTTGATAGAAATTAGCCGCGAGCGAACCTTTGTTTTTTGGTTGGAAGCGAACCATTTACAAGGTTCTCATACACTAGGAACCTTTTTGTCCCTTCTGCATTGTGACTGCGCAGACGAAGGACGTTGACGCACTGTATATTTCCAATAGTTCTAACTTCTGCGAGGAAATGTCTTTTGCTTTGGTCTCGGTGTTGACAATTAAATTTTGGCACACAATTTAATAATTAATTACATAAAAAATTAAGGATTAAATTTTAACCACTAAACAAAAATATCAAAATCGCATAGCATATAGTTTAGGATCATATAGTTTAATTGCATTTCACAACGGATTAACGGTGGCGAGTAAGCTAAAAATCCATCGCATAAACCGAGCTCGAGCGTCGAGTGAAACTCGGCTCACTCAAGGGATTGGGGGCAAAAACTCACAAGTCTAAAATGTTTTGGTAATCTTAATTTGAGCTTAAAACAACCCAAATTAATTTAGCCCATTTGGAATTAAAATAAAACTAAATGATAAAGCCTAAGTCTAAGCCCATTAGGATTAGGAAGCCCGATCAATTAACTTAAAGTTGCAATATAAATATGTAGTTATATCCTTCAATGAAAGGGAGCTCTCATAATTTCATAGATCAGAATTTTTAGAGAGAGCGAGAGGCCACACAATTTCATACATGGCTACCATTGAGAGAAAAAGGAGAGCACGTTCGTGAGGAAGCTCTCTTTCGGCAATATTCATCGCCCGCGAGGGCTTCGCACAATTGAAAAGAGAGAGGGAGCATCCACCCAAAAGATTCTCGGAGAGATTTCTGCACATGAAAGGAAGAAAAAAAAAACGTTAAGAAGGAGACTTGCACTTGGAGAATTGAACATCCGATCGCAACAAAGTCTTCAAAGTCAAACTCTCTCTGCTCCCTACAACGTGCCCAACATCCCACGAGTGTTTCTGAAGCTCCTTGTTGACCTGGCTGCCCTCTACTTTCCACCATATCAATCCCGTGCTATTCTTGTCATCGCTTTGCTCCACTTGGCTGGTCACAACCTTCTCAGTTTGAAATGAACAAAGGAGTTGCAAATTCTCATCACTATCACACTTTTGTTTTTATCTTTCGCAAGTTCTTTAGTGATCGGCTCAGCTTGCCAAGCGGTCTTACTCAAACGGCAAATTGAGTCGCTCTCTAGATTTCCTTACGACAGAACTACCGTTCGCTTGTTCTTCATCAATTCGGCCCCAC
Organism: Syzygium aromaticum; assembly: GCA_024500025.1. Taxonomy (NCBI): domain Eukaryota; kingdom Viridiplantae; phylum Streptophyta; class Magnoliopsida; order Myrtales; family Myrtaceae; genus Syzygium; species Syzygium aromaticum. The sequence goes on from CM044895.1 coordinate 8,950,209, forward strand.
CGTAAAGCAGCTCCCATCAATCAGATTGAGAGTTCCACACCGCAAGTCTACACCGAGAAGCCACCACCGCGAGTGACACCGTCATCGCTGATCCATTTGCCGCCGGTCATCCGATCCACAATCCCGATCCACGTGATTCAAATTTGGAAAGTAATCCGCAAACCAGATAAAAATCTCTATCCGGTATATTTTCAAAATATTTAGATTCCTAGTTCAGATATTTTGAATATTCTGTGAATATTGCGTGGATTGCTAGATATATTAGGATAATGTGTGTTATATTCACAATATTTGAAAACACCCAAAATTAGGAATTACTCATAATTTGGCAACATATTTGGACGACTATATGACCTTATCCCTAAGGTATGATACGCGGCGATATGGAAAATCGTTATCTTATCCATAATCACTTGGATACGATAATATATTTTATTTGCTTTCCAAATTTAAATAATCAACTTTCCGTCGATATCTATAATCCTATAAATATGACCGTTAGTTTGATTTCTTTACCTAATTTGAATTTGATAAAAAGAATCTTGCGGATTGCGTGAATTGTTTGAACGTGGTTGTTATCTTTGTTTAATTTTTTTCCTTTTAAATAAAGAAAATAAAAAAATATATGTTAGTTAAGATTTAAATTAGAAATTTTGCATGTTTAGGGAATCTTAAATATATCCAAAAGAATAACATAATTATTTGATTTAAATTGGGATTTAAGGTAGCATACTTCCTAGTTTAAATTAAAGATTGTTTTAATCTTAGTGGATTATTTAGGATATTTAATAATTTCGAATTTTCATAAAAATACCAAAAAAGAGTCACTTTAGGATAGATCAAATCATTCTCTCTAGGATAGATTGCATGTTAATTTGAGTAATTTTTAATTTCGAATTTCATTAGAAATTACCAAAAAATAAATCATTGGTCCGTCATTAGAATTATGTCACATCGTCGCATGACATATAGTTTGCATGTTAGACTGCATTAATCGCATGTTAATTTTTGCATGTCATTACATATAGGTTAGCTTTCATTTAAAAAAGTGAAAATCCAAAAAATATTGAGTGAATTGCTTGTTAATTATAAATCATATTAAGATTATTGATATAATTTTCTAACTAACAATGCAGATGCTTACGTTACTTCGAGGTAAGTAATTCTCTCAATCTTGCAATTTATTTAATGTTTTGATTATTAGGTATTACTTTGGTGGTTTGCGTACCCGTATGATCACCTCACATGCTAGTGACTAAGTTAAAATGAATCCAAACTGTCTGCCAAAATATTTTTTTGAAAAAAAAAGGTACCGAAAGGGCATTAGACTAGATCTAGCATAACCAAATCCTTGAGCTTATAATCTCTGGTTCGTAGAAATAAAACATATCTCTCCATGTTTTATTTAGGTTTCTAATCGACCTACCACAAATAGATTAGTAGCGACTCCAAGCATGAAAATTTTTGCATGTTAAAAACTTAAACCCTAAGTTGCGAATTGGTAGGACTTAGAAGGGCCCGAGTTAAGCTTAGTCTTAGTAATCCATTAGCCTGAGAAAAATTTAGGTTGCGACACTTGGTTGACGAGTTTCTTCACTGCTATAGGAGTTGAGTCTGGCAGTGCTCCTCGAAAAACAAAACGAAAACCGCCTTCCCCGATTTTCTTGCAGAAGTTCCTTATCGCCTTCTTTAGAACTCGGTATTCAAAATGAAGGAAATGATCGTTGGCTGAATGAGCAGACCGTATTGTCCTTGTAGTCACTAGTGTCACACTAAGCATTGGATTTTATTATGAGTCACGTGATTAATGGCCTTGCCATATGTGGTTTAAGTTTAACAATTATTATATGCTAAATTCCTATTGATCAATAGAGAGATGTATTTTAATTATTGTATGTCCTGATGGATAGTGTGACCATAAAAGACTCAATTAGAAACTAGTTCTCTCTCAACCCTAAAATAGAACGATGGTTTCTTTTCCATCAAGAATGTTAGAAAGCGAAAAGGGGTCAAGAGAGAGAAACTGATTTCTTCAAAGATTTCTCATCTACAATTGATTTATTCACACAGAATCATCATAGATTAAGATATGTCTCCCGTCTCTTATGATGTTGTGAAAATCATCTTGTTCTAAGGTCATAGACAATTATGTTTTGTGCAAATATTAGGGTTTGATTTGCATAGAGCTATTTGAACTTACATGTGGTATCAGAGCAATGGTTTGAGAACCGGCGATTTTCCATTGATTGTGTTTATTGATGTTTGTCGTAAAATATGAGATTTTAACAAGTACAGTAAACTATACCTCTTGCGAACTAAGATTTCACCTTATCGATTTTTTAAGATCGTATGTGGAAGTCGTGATGATTAGGTTTTACGTTTTGATGGAATTTTGCTTGATTCAGGGAAATTTCTTGACCGTTTGCACTGATTCTTGGATCTATGTGGTCGCGCCGGCATGATCTCAAAAATCCACAAATTATTTTGGTCTAACGTGGGTTGCCAGAAGAGAATCGGGTGGTAAAAGATTGCGTGGCTACAACTCACGCATGAAGGCAGGCGCGTGTGATACACGAGCGCGCATGAAGGGCAGGCACATAAAGCCACGCACCCACATCAGCGCCAAGCACGTGAGCCAAACGCGCCCTCGCAATGGAAAGGGCGTGTGCATGGGCATGCACACGCCCATGGGGACCCCGTGGCCTCCGTTCAGAAATTACAATTCTACCTCTATCCATTTAATTTACTGTTTTGCCCTTCTCCGCATTGAAAAATTCCTATTTTGTCCTTGCCGCATGAATTTTACTATTTTGCCCTTATAGGCAATTATATGAATGTTTTATCTGTAAAATTAAATGTCTAGTGATCCGTATATAATTTTGCTTGATTAGAGATTAACCACAGCAATTCTTATATTATATACATTAAGAATTTTTGGATCCCATATAGTGAACGGACATTAATTGTTTTTCATTCAATTGAAATAATTATTGTTATGATTATTTAATTTGATATCTATATTATGTATAATTCGTTAGTCACCAAAGTGGCTGAATTAGAGAGTTTCTAATAGACGTCAATTAAATAAAATTCAATTTCCCATGTTATGTGATACTACTAATGAGATGACGTGATGTTATATATTTTGTTTACCATGGGTAATTTGAAGTTCATTGATTGTAAAATATTTAAAGATCACCCAAAGGCCGACCGGTTAATTTTATAATCATGAACATAATAATGGTTAATTAGTATACTTGGTTAGATATGTTTAGCATATCCAAAGATAGCAAACGTGTCTAATTGGAGTATATATAATTACCAATTATGTGAACTTAAATTTAAGCATCAATTATGTTTTATGGTTGTACATTGTTGTATCACCCAAAGGAGAACTTCAATGTACAGTTAATGTTATGTGTTTAAGTTATGATTCAAAGCATTAATATGTGACCATTTGATATATTTTGCAACATTTGTTTCTGTTTCTCTTCATTCCCAAGCTTCGTCTATTATGAAGTTCAATCGGCTTAACTTTTTTGAATGGAGTTAACAAGTCAAGTTTCACCTAGGTGCTCTTGATCTTGATTTAACACTCATGAATGACAAGCCCGCTATTCTTACTGCTTCTAACAGCACTGAAGAAAGGTCTTTCCATATGGCTTGGGAAAGATCAAACAGATTGAGCTTAATGTTCATGCGGATGACAGTAGTAAATGACATTAAGTCAACCATTCCTGAAACTGACAATGCTAAGAAATTTATGAAGTTAGTGGAAAGTCGTTCTCAGTCTAATTATGCTGATAAGTAAGTTACTGGGACATTAATGGGTACATTAACCACCATGAAGTTCGATGGTTCTCGCACCATGCATGAGCATGTCACCAAAATGGCAAATATAGCAGCAAGATTGAGTTCTATGGGAATGAAAGTGGATGAAAGTTTCCTTGTGCAATTTATCATAAATTTCTTGCCTCATGAGCATGGTCCATTCCAAATAAATTATAATACTATAAAAGATAAGTAGAATGTGACTGAGCTGCAAAGTATGCTCATTCAAGAGGAAGTAAGGCTTAAGAAGCAAGGAATCCACTTTGTCAACCTCATGGGTCATCCAGGAGCTAAAAGAAAACCAAAAAGGAAGAATGGAAAGGACAATGAAGGACCACTAAAGAATAATGAGTCATTTGCCCAAATCCATAAGAAGGAACAAAAAAATGACAAGTGTCATTTTTGCAAAAACCTGGACACTATGAGAAAGACTGCCCGAAACGTAAGACATGGTTCGAAAAGAAAGGTAAGCCTAGTGCTTTGGTATGTTTCAAATCATACCTGGCAGAAGTTCCTTATAATACTTGGTGGATTGATTCTGATTGTACTACTCATGTTTCGAATGCAATGTAGGGATTTCTTATGACCCAAACCATAAGTCCAAACGAAAAGTTTGTTTTCATGGGGAATAGAGTCAAAACTCCAATTGAAGCCATTGGAACGTACCGTTTGATTTTGGACACTGGACATCGTTTAGATCTTTTTCAAACTTTTTATGTTCCTTTTGTTTCTCGAAATTTAGTTTCGTTATCAAAACTTGATACAATTGGATATTCTTTTAAGTTTGGAAATGGATGTTTCAGTTTATTTAAACATAATTGTTTTATTGATTCTGGTGTGCTTTATGATGGTTTGTACAAATTAAAACTTGATAATCTATTTGCTGAGACTCTATTGATCCTGCATCATAATATTGGTTTGAAACGTGGCTTAGTGGATGAAAGTTTAGCTTACTTGTGGCATAAACGTTTGGATCATATATCCAAATAAAAAATACAAAGATTAGTAAAGAATGAGATCCTTCATGATTTGGATTTTACTGATCTTAGTATTTGTGTGGATTGTATTAAAGGAAAACACACAAAACATACAATTAAGAAGGCAAATTGAAATAATACATATTGATATATGTAGACCTTTTGATGTTCTATCGTTTGGTGAAGAAAAGTACTTTATCGCCTTTATTGATGATTTTTCACGTTATGGTAATATATATATCTGTTGCTTGAAAAAACTCAATCGGTAGACACATTAGAGGTGTTTATCAATGAAGTTAAAAGACAACTAGACAGAAAGGTGAAAATTGTCAGATCTGATAGAGGTGGTGAGTATTATGGAAGGCATGAAGAAACTGGATAATGCCTTGGTCCATTTGCTAAATTCCTTGAAAGGCATGGCATTTGTGCTCCATACACTATGCCAAGTACACCGCAACAAAATGGTATTGTAGAAAGGCATAACCATACATTAATGGATATAGTTAGGAGTATGTTAAGTAAATCTTTTGTACCATTATTGTTATGGATGCATGCTTTGAAAACCGCCATGTACTTATTAAACGGGGTTTCTAGTAAAGCAGTTCGAAAGACTCATTTTGAACTGTGGACAGGAAGAAACCCAGTTTGAGGCACCTACTTGTTTGGGATTGCCCAGCAGAAGTAAGGAATTATAATCCTCATGAAAAGAAACTGGACTCAAGAACAACCAGTGGTTTCTTCATTGATTATCCAGAAAAATCTGAAGAGTATAGATTTTACTATCTTAACCATAGTACAAGAATTGTTGAAACTGGAAATGTTAGGTTCATTGAAAATGGTGAAACTAGTGGGAGTGTAGAACCACGAAAAGTGGAAATTCAAGAAGTTAGGGTACAAGTACCTTTATCTATAACTCATTCTCAAGTTGTTATTCCCATAGTTGTCGAATGGCTTGACAATATACAAGAACAACAAATAAATGACCAGACACTCCATGATGAAGTTGCTACTAATGAACCTGCAGTAGATAAATCACATGAAGTGGCATTAAGAAGGTCTCAAAGGCAAAGAAGATCTGTCATTTCTGATAATTATATGGTTTATTTACATGAATCTGAATTTGAATTAGGAATTGATGAAGATCCAGTTTCGTTTTCACAAACCATGGAAAGTGTTAATTCTACTAAGTGGTTTGATGCCATGAAGGAAGAGTTAAAATCAATGGATCACAATGAGGTCTGGAACCTTGTTGATTTGCTTGAAGGTTGTAAAAGAGTCGGCTGTAAATGGGTCTTTAAGACCAAACGCGACTCAAGTGGCAATATTGAAAGATGCAAGGCTAGACTCGTCGCCAAAGGTTTTACTCAGAAAGATGGTGTTGATTATGAAAAGACCTTCTCTCCTGTATTTAAGAAGGACTCTTTGAGAATTATTATGGCTATGGTGGCTCATTACGACTTAGAGTTATACCAAATGATTGTGAAAACTGCCTTTTTGAATGGAAATTTAGATGAAGAAGTTTATATGAACCAACCAAAGGGATTTTCAGTTAAAGGAAAGGAACACATGGTGTGTAAACTTAAGAAGTCAATATACGGACCTAAACAAGCTTCCTGACAATGATATCTTCAGTTCAATGATATTATCACTTCCTTTGGATTTAAGGAAAACACTATTGATCGGTGTATATATCTAAAGGTTAGTGGGAGCAAGTTTATATTTCTAATTTTGTATGTTGATAATATCTTGCTTGCTACTAATGATCTTAGTTTGTTACATGAGACGAAGAAATTCCTTTCTAAGAATTTTGAAATGAATGATATGGGTGAGGCATCCTATGTGATTAGAATTGAAATATTCCGTGATAGATCACAATGATTGTTAGGGTTGTCTCAGCAAGCATATATTAATAAAGTTCTAGAGATTCAAGATGGAAAAGTGCTTTGTAAGTGTTGTTCCAATTTAGAAATGAGATAAATTGGGCCTTATGCAATGTCTAAAGAGTGAATTGGAACGTAAACAAATGGAACAAATTCCTTGTGCATCTATTATTGGGAGCTTGATGTATGCTCAGACTTGTACCAAGCCAGACATCGGTTTTGTTGTCAAAATGCTGGGAAGATATCAAAGTGATCTAGGATTGGATCATTGGAAAGCTACAAAGAAAGTATTGAGATACTTGCAATGCACAAAAGAATATATGCTCACATTTAAAAGGTCCAATTATCTTGAGGTGATAAGTTATTCAGATTCGGACTAGGTGTCACGTCTCGAACCTTAAGGCATGCGAGTATCCCGCCTTGGTTGAATTTATGCAATGCTTCCAGGATACGTCACCAACCCAAAACCCAAACAGAGCACAAAACACAAGCGGAAGCAACGAAACACCCGTGCAAAATAAACAACAAGACCAAGGGTAGAGAACACCACAACCAGAAAATCAAATAAACACTTAACACCAACATAGGAAACATATACAATATTCATATACAACAACAACCCAATCCTAAAAACGAAGCGATGGCCACTACTGACAAAAAGGGATAAATGGCCTGGGTTAGGAACGAACACTATCTAAGGTGGGGCTTTGGTCAAAAAGTCACTAGCTTGACCTAGTTAAACTGAGGCTAACCTAAGGTGCCCAGTCCAGGTTAGATCCCGATGACTCTAAAGAGCTATCAAACAGCTCGATCACTGAGTTGAGGGAATCTGGCTCAGACTCGGTCTCAGCCGGCTCCTCCTTGGAATCCATCTACTCGGGCTCACTCTCTGGATCCACGTCCTCCTCCATAGGCTCTACCTCATCCATTGGCTTTGGTTCCACATCAAAAACTACTGGATCCTCCGCCATCGCATCGAGCTCCTCCACTTCCCAAGAGGCAAGTCTGTTGTCAAAGTTCGAGCTGTCCTCGATCGAGGCATCTACCACATCTTCGTCTGGACACTGTGGATCGGCCTGGCCTTGCCTGCTGAAAGGGACATCAAAAAACCGGAGAGGTCCATACTCTCTGTCGCGATCCCTAAATATCCAGGCAACGTACTCGTGGATCTCATAAAAGGTTGCCCCTACATCTACCCAAACTATAGTATAAGTCTGACGAACGCATTCCCGTTCCCTATGGGGTGCACTGTCACTGCACACTCCACCTGGTGCGGGATCCCAAAACGGACTGGCACCTCAGATATCGTCAGGGCTGGGTGTCTGAAAGATTGGGTTATACAACAATGAGAACATGTCCCAGCGAGTAAAACCCCATAAACCAAACTAAGCTAACATGCACCTCCTGACAGGCAAACAACCACACAAACTTAATATCACAATCAAATAACCTAGGCCTTTGGGCCTAGATTGAACACATAGATAACCCTGCAGGTTAGGCATATAATAACACTGGAATGGCATGCACACAAACATGTGTAGTTACACGTACGCCATGTACACGCTTGCCCACTGACCAATGCATTCAAGCACATGTATGTCATCAGTATGCCCATACTCATGATCCGACTCAATAATGCACACTGACATTTTCTCATTAAGATTTGACTCGCGTAAAACGCATCAGGTTTGACCAGCGTAAAACGCATAATGTCCTTTGGTCATTACCAACACTTTATGGCCCGCGTAAAACGCATCAGGTCCAGTGTCTCTAGCTCGCATAAAACGCATCAAACGTGACACTAATCTCTATATACGAACCAAAACCCGCATAAAACGCATCAGGTTAGCCATATTCTGGCAATCTGGGCATCATCCCACGTAAAACGCATTAGGACAGGTTCAATACCCCGCATAACACATATCAGGGCTTTTTGTGATCACACGTACACACTGCCAATTTTTATCTGGACCCCGTGTAACACAAATCAGGGGAATTAGGTGATCACAAGCTCATGTCAGGCACGTACCCTCGCACAATGCATGTATCAAGCCAATGCTCAGCATGTGAAATACGTAGTCATGCAATCTGACACTCGAGCAATCACATGATCCATGACGAGCATCCAATTTCAACATAGACACATAATCACATTTTTCCAAGGCGTGCTCATACGATGCCACTACATGCTCAAATAATTAATACCATGCGCAAATAATAATACAACATGCCCACTTGACCAAATAAATTCCACTCGGCATAAGGTACAATTGGTATTCACATTCATGTACCGAATCTATGAAATTCATGCCAATTCTTGGCCAATCACACCTCGCATTGTCCGACCACACAAACATGCGGCATGGCATAATCAAGATTGATCACAAACGAGCACAAATCAGCCATCAATTGAACAATATGAGCATTCACAACAATTTCACAATTAAACTCAACTTAGCCCGATATAACCCAATTAATCTCCAATGAATCCAGCTACTAAACAGCCACTCAAGGATATTAATCCACACTAAAAATTAACATATTAAGCTCCCAAATCACCGCAAGATCGGCCCCTAACATCCGGTTCACTAACTAACCCCTAATTTACTTTAATTAACCCCTAAAATACCATAATTCCATCTAGAAATGTTAATTAGTTTAATTAGGGTTTAGGGTTAATTACTCACCATGCCTAAAGCTCCTAATTAGCTGTTGAACAGGCGAAAAGCTGAGTGGCTGGACGGCGGCTCACGGTGATGCTTCGGCGTTCCTTGCGGTGGCGCTCGCGGCTCTGGCATTCTCACAGCGGTAACGGCGGCGAAGGGGGGTTGCTGGTCGGTGATGGTGGACAGGGTGAGGGAGAGAGAAAGGCGGTTGGTGGTGATAATGGCGGCGAGACGGGTAGTCGGCAACAGCAATCGGCGGCTCCGGCGTGGCCGATCCCCACGTGGCCGAGAGGAAGAACGGAGGGAGAGGGAGATGAGACGGTGAAGGGGAGTGGAACGGAAGGATGAGGATGATGGTGGTGGCATGACGGCGGAACAGCTCGGGCGGCGGCGGCACCGGCAACGTGTGGCAAGCGGTCTTCCGGCGGGCGATCGGGAGAGGGCCGGAAGAGAGGGAGAGAGGGGCTGGCTTGGAGAGAAAGAAAAAAAAATAAAGAAAGAGAATGAGTGGAAAGTGTTTTGTTTGAGGAGATAGCGGAGTCCAAATATCACCATTTCCCAAAGCTTGACCAAAATGCCTTTCAATTAAAGGGTTGTGGTTCAACTTAATCCAATAATTGATGGGCATTAATGTACATTGCTAAACTGAATTATTGGGCTGAAATTATCTACTAATTAATCCCCAAAATGTCTCAAAATTTGGAATACACAAAATGGGCCTAGGGGCAAAATAGTTATTTTCCCGTTTCGAGCCAAAATTCTATTTTTTGACCATACCCATATAGATATGGCCACACTAAAATGATGTCGTCCTCGCCAAATAGTCGCGTACGTCCACGAAAATCAACATCCAAATTCGGATCGAATTTCACTATCAAAATTGCCCAATTAAAATTTTAGGGTCTCTCACTAACGGGCTGCTGTTTAGGGTTACGCGTATTGACCTAGGGTTATTTAAGTCATGATTGTCTCAATTACTGGGAAAACGCGAAAATTTATCGCTAGTTCCAGAGGTCACGATCGTTCGGTTTAAGTTCGGGATTTGTTCGCCATGCGTGCTCTCGGTCGTGCTGAATCATCCACAATCCAATCGTACCGCACTGGCCAAACTAAATCCGTCGCCTTCTTATGATCTGCCTACATTGGTCCAAAATATTTTCTCGACGTTTCTCGGAATTGGAACTCGATTCGTGATCGGGTCCCTGGTTTACACACTGTTTTCCTAGTTAGCCATTCCTCATCGGTTAGTATCTCGAGAGTGATCAATTCTGAGCGAGATTTACTAAAATTAAATGAGAAATAAAAATTAATTTCATTGATTCCAAAAATGGGTCAAAATTCGGAATATTACACTGGGCTAGGTGTGTGGATGCTAGAAAATCCACGTATGGATATTTGTTCCTTTTAGCTGGATGAACAATTTCATGGAAAAGTGCAAAACAATTTATCATTGCTGCATTCACTATGGAAGCTGAGTTTGTGGCATGTTTTGAGGCCACTATTCATGAATTATGGCTGTGGAACTTTATTTTAAGACTTGGAATTGTCGACAGTATTTCCAAGCCGCTGAAAAGTTATTGTGATAATGCAGCAGCAGTCTTCTTATCTAAAAATAACAAGTATTCGAAGGGTGCTAAACACATGGAATTGAAATACTTTGCCGTTAAATAAGAAGTTCAGAAACAAAGAGTGTTAATTGAGCACATTAGCACCAATTTTATGATTGCAGATCCATTAACTAAAGGGATGCCACCAAAGACATTTAGCAAACATGTCGAAAGAATGGGCATTATTGAAAATCATCATTGACATTATGTTAAAGTTTTATGTTCTTTATGTACTTGACACTCCGATATCACTTATGTATTATTTCTTATACACTTATGCATCATGTTTCCTTATGTTGGTATATACATGAGCGATTTATGTGAATGTTAACAGGATTTGTTTCTGAAAGAAACATTATTGCTAGACCATTATGTTATCTTTCATTGTTGATTATGTTAAGTATAGGACTGATACTGTGATACACAAAAGGGATTGTGTCGAACTAACAACATACAACCGCCATGATTCTTATAAGTTCTTACTTAATGATGATTTATGATTTTGCCAATTTGAGAAAGGATTTAGTTTATACTTTACGCATTATGTTTTATTGTTAAACCTTAAAGTTGAATAATATCACATGAGCCAAGTAGGAGAATGTTGGATTTTATTATGGGCCACGTGATTAATAGCCTAGCCCATATATGGTTTAAGTTTAACAATTATTATGTGCTAAATTTCTATTGGTCAATAGATAAGTGTATTCTAATTACTATGCACCCAAATGGATGATGTGACTATTAAAGACCCAATTAGAAACTGGTCCTCTTTCAACCCTAGAATAGAACGACGGTTTTTTTTCCATCAAGAACGTTAGAAAGTGAAAATGGGTCAAGAGAGAAACCGATTTGTTCAAAGATTTCTCATCTATAGTTGAATTCTTCACAAGGAATTATCATGGATCAAGGTATGTCTCTCGTCTCTTATGATGTTGTGAAAATCATTTTGTTCTAAGGTCATAGGCAATTATGTTTTGTGCAAATATTAGGATTTGATTTGCATAGAGCTGTTTGAACTTACACTAAGGACCACGAGAAAAGCTACAAACTCTACTACAACTGCTGTTATGGAATTCGAACTGGGCTTCCCCTTTTTCTTATTCTCCTCCTTGAAGTCCGACGCTGCAATGCGCAGAGTTTTCCCAATGTACATCTATTCAAATCTAGATCGCAACCTATGTTGTGAGTAAGGATCCTTGCTATACATGAAAACTAGGAAATGTGTGTGCATACATACACACATACACACATGACATGAAAAGAAGAATTTGTCGAAGAAACTTTCTGCCGAACTTGTGGCAAAGAAGAATTTATTGGTTTTTATTTTATTTTTTTAGTCATCGTATCGAAGTATTGGAAACGTGAGTTGCGCGGTAGTGTATCTCCATATAAACACTCTGAAGAAAATGTTTCCGCTGGGCTTTCATTGAAAAGCAAAACGAAACCAAAATACCTGAAGTGAATGATGTACGAGGAAAGTGTTCTCCACCTTTGTATGAGGAGTAGCGCTAGATGTAAACATATTGGGGAAAACTACTTTGTGTTCAAACGTATAGATCACGATGTTCTTTAAGTGTTTTAATTTTTATTTTTTTTAAGTAATCGTGATTGTACTTGAGGCCGGCACCTCGTGGTGGTTTGTGTTTTCATGTCCAAATGATTTCGTGTCAAATTTGGGTTTAACCAGGACACGACACGTTTTATTATTCGTGTCATATCTCTTAATGTCGAGAAAATATCCAGTGGTATAATATCATTACGTCATCCGGCTACATGGCGTGCTTAAACTTACGTGGCTCCACTCAAAACGGGACACATGTCCTCCGACGCGGAATTAAAAAAGTAAATCGGAAGCTCTCTTGTCTCTCTCTCTTCTGGCCAAAAGGACTAACACACACAACAATCAATGTTGAATTCATTGCCTCTTTTCTCTCTCTCCCCTCTTTGTAGAAGAACTCATTTCAAGGGGAAAATGTCAAATAAGAACTCAAAGTGAGTCTCTTTTCTCAAATAAGAATTTCAAGTAGATAATATTTCAATTAAGAATTCAAAGTGCCCAAACTAGTCTCAAATAAGGACCCAGCTTACCGGCCGGCCAAATGTTCACCGGCCGGCGACCATAAGACATTTTTCGGCACCGAAATAGGGGCAATTTTGTCTTTTTCTTTTTCTTTTTTTTCTTTTCTCTCTTCATTGCCAACAATGGCAAATGTCGGCGGCGTCGGGCGACGGCGTCGGGCAACGGCCGCCCTCGCCTGGGCGGCGAGACTCGCTCTCGCCCCCGCTAGATTTGGCGAGGGCAAGTCTCGCCCGCCCAGGCGAGGGCGGCCGTCGCCCGACGCCAGCAAAGGCTGCCCTCGCCAAATCCGGCGAGGGCAAGGGTGGCCCTTGTCGGATCTGGCGAGGGTGAGGGCGGGTCTCGCCTGCCCAAGCGAGGGCCACCGTCGCTCGATGCAGACAAAGGCCACCCTCGTCTGAGGTCGACAAACATCACTAGCAATGAAGAGAGAAAAGAAAAAAGGAAAAAGAAAAAAAAAGATAAAGATAAAATTACCCCTATTCCGATGCTGGAATATGTCTCACAGTCGTCGGCTGGCGAACATTTGGCCGGCCGGCGAGTTGGGTTCTTATTTGAAAATAATTTAGGCACTTTGGATTCTTAATTAAATCTTTGTCTACTTGAGGTCCTTATTTGAAAAAAGAGACCCACTTTGAGTCTTTATTTGACATTTTCCCCATTTCAAGTCTTCCTTCAATGCCCCTCTGTTCCGCAACTCTCCTCACCTCCCGAATCCTTTTCTCTGTCCCTCACTCATCTCAAGGTCTCCGCTCCTCCTCTTCCTCCTCCTCCTCCTTCACCTATAGCTTCGTCGCCGCCATTGCCTTTCCGGCTCTGGTACTGACCTCTCAAACTCTTCTTCATCTTCTACTATAGTCCGTTCCCAATTTCCGGCGACTAGGTTACGTCGCCAACGATTTTGAAGCGAAAGAGACTTGCAAGGTTGGATATTCCGGTGGTGGTGCTGACTTATAGGGGTTCCACTGATGCAACCGACGGCCGCGAGGAATATTGTGGTGGAGGAGAGTGAAATTACGAGTACTGTGAAACAACTCTCTATCCTGTCCTTGTTTTTTTGGGCAGAGGAGAGGGAGGAGTATGGCAGAGCCATTAGCCTTCAACTAGGTTTGATGCTCGCCCGAGGTGCTGGTTAACTAATGTTGGTGGGGAGCAACAGTTGCAGGAGTTGGTCGGACTGGCGGGTTTCTCCGGTTTTGCTGGAAACTTATGTGTAGCATCGCACGGACTTGTCGCTGCATCGGTGGCCACGTCGAGGGCACTGAAGGGAATGATGCGGACTTGGCTTGGTTGGGAGGAGTAGTGACGTCGTGGCGGTATGGCACGGTGATTGTCAAGGCTCAACGGCAGCAATGACAGGGCGTAGTGAATGTCTAATATTGGCGATATCTTTTCCTTATTTTTTGGAATTTTGTGCCTTATTGCTGAGATTCTATCTTTCGAAAGTTGGAAAGAATTCTTCTCTTTTCCGCTATTGAGTAAACGGCCCCTACACACTTGGCTTGTTAGTTTGCTTTTACCTTGTTCAATAATGAATCCTTTCTATGTACGCTCGATCTTTTGAAGATAATTCGTCGCAATATGCTCGATCGTATTTATATACCCAAATCCTTGACTTTCACCAAGGATCGAGACGTGCCCACAAATTTAGCCCATATTCTCGAGAAAAATATTTGTCGAATCGAATCTCCAAAACGTGTTTCTTGCCAACCAAAATAAAAAATGATGCCTTCCTTAAATTCGAGAGTCCGTCATTAATGAAAAAGAATCCGCTCAATTGTCCTTTTTTTTGACCGTTCCCCAACTATCACCTTTACTGGTGGTTAGCTTAATCCGTAAACTATAATATTTTAAATATTATAAAACTCAATTATTCTTTTTAATCATGCATCATCGGTGAAATTTCAATCCAGATTAACTTGTGGAAGGCCGAAAATATCAACTTGAAGTTACTGATCATCGACTTTGAGCATCACTTTGGTGGCTCTTGTTGCTGTAGAAGCATAACTAGCCATCAAAATTAAGGCAAAGTGCAAGTGAATTCCAAATCATTTTCAGCATTTTGTATATAAGTCCCAAAATCAAGCTTAGTGATTCCATCCTACTTAGATGCACTTCCTCCCCAACATTTGGGAAGGATAGTTGATTCTTTCTGTAAATTCCTTACAATGAGATAAGGAAAAGCGAACATAAAAGGAGAAAAAAATAAAAATTAAAAGGACTCCGACCAAAAAAAAAAGGAAGGGCTAGAACTGTTTTGCACGTTGATTCTTCGCATATGAACAGATCGACTTGCTCACGACACATACACGCTTAACTACGTCTCATGTAAAAGGATGATGTCGAAAATTGCTAGTCCTAGCCCTTTGATTTGATGAAAAAGTCATATGATTGCTAAATTAAACAATGTAGCAAAGGAAGGATGCATACGAACATTTCCGGCAGAACGTGCCAGCTTTCAAAGTCTCCCAATTTCTCAACTATTCAAAGCTTTATACATAAACAGCTGGGACTCTTTCTCTCTTATTACATTGAAAGGTTGGTCAAAGCGCCAGCTATTCCAAACCAAATTGCCTGCATGCATTGCCGTAATCCATAGCCTTCGTTCCCATGTCAAAAATATCTCAATTAGTACGAGTACTTGCAACATGTTCTTCTAGAGGTAGAGATGAACTCGAATTCAAACGCAATGCTCGAGCTCAAATCAAGAGAGTCATGTTTAGAAAAATCTGAAATTTGAGAGATTGATGTTGAAGTCGGGAATCAGATGTGTGTGCCTCACGATCTTGATTTCTGGGGTTCGTCCTTGCCATTTGGGCACGAATTGAGCTCATTGTGACCTATTGAACATCATACAAGCCACTTGCACCGGTTAAGTCTAATTCAGGCTTTTCGCTTGTGCAGTAGCCCTAGTCCAGAGCAATTTGCAATGCTTGAGCTCAAATCGAGAGAGTAGTGTTTAGAAAAATCAAAAATTTGAGAGATTGATGTTGAAGTCTGGAATCGGACGCATGCCTCACGGTCTTGATTTATGGGGTTCATCTGTGCCATTTGGCCACGAATTGAGCTCATTGTAATCTATTGAACACCATGTAAGCCCCATAAACCGGTTAAGTAGGCTTTTGGCCCTGTGCAGCAGCCCTAGTCCAGAGCAATTCCCACACAATTGGTGGGATTTAAATAAGCGACCTTCGGTTCCTTAGTTGGAAATTCTCCGACGTTCAAACCAACTGCACCAATCCTAAAAGGTTAGACTCAACTCATAGTAAGTCAGGCTCCATTTAATTTGCGGAAAAATATTTTCTATAAATAATTTCCTTATTTTCAACCGAACACTAGAAAATATTGTCAAGACTTCCTAAAAAACATTTTTAAAAAATGTCACATTTTTCGTGAAACGAATGGACCCTTAATACGTGTTGATATTAAGCCCAATAAGATATATTTGACTATTAAGGTCTCCTCAGCTATCATAATCAAACAATTTCAAGGAATGGCATGTGGTCGAAGAAACTTAGGCTTGGGGAGGATGACGTATAATATTTTGTCTTTTCAAAAATGCAAGAACACTATATATCTAAGGAGGCACGACGGGTCCCCAACTTGAGCTGGTGATCTTAAACTCAAACAAAGCTTATTAAAATTGAATAAGTATCATACAATTTAAATGCTCGTTCAATAGCACACACCTCCACTCATCCAAGAAATTAAGAGCAAATCAAGCAAGTTAATCTCAAATATTTTGACCTTTTTTAGTGAGATAATCTCAAATATTTTGACCTTGATTAGTGAGCTATAATCTCAAATAATTCCACACTAACTTTCAGAGACGGTGGATAATCGTAGAGAACATTGTGGAGATATCGATGCATGAAGGCGTTCACTGGTCGAGTGGGACGACTTTTAGTCCCCAAATTTTTAATAAATAAATAAATCTAATTATTTATGTACTTATTTAATTCGAGGAAAAAAGAAATGAATAGTCTTCACCGAAATCTCTAACTAAACTCTTTCAGCCTTTTATTCAGGTCAAACACACATACACACTGTTTACTGGTCATACGCTCTTTCAAGGAAAATTGTTTAAAAAGTTCTAAATCTATTACACTTTTGCCAATTGAATTATAAATCTTTTCGCTTTTTACCAATTAAGTTAATTCGCTCAATTTTAGCTTGAAATAGCTAATGTGGACGCCGGCCGTTCTATGTGACACGACCAGCGCTAACATGAACAATTTTTACTAATATTTTTTTGAATTTTTGAATTACTTTTTCCTTTTCTTTTCTTTCTTTCATTCTATTTTCTATTTCTTCTTCCAGGTTTGGCAAGGGTCACCAGCTGACCCTTGTCAATCATAGGCAAGGGCTTCACGGCTTTTGCTAGATCTGGGTGAGGGCCGCGTTGGCGAGGGTAGTCGTCCATCGCTGGACTTGAAGAAGAAAAAGAAAAAAAAAGGAGAAAAACATAAAATTAATTAAAAATTTCAAAATTATTAAAAATTATCTACATCAGCGTCGACCATCCTGCATAACACTTTTGGCATCCATGTCGGTAATTTCCAATTAAAATTAGCTAGATGAACTCAATTGACAAAATGTGATAATGTTCAAAATTGAATTAGCAAAATTGAGTGGCTCGGAATTGAATTGGCAAATGTGCAATAAATTTAGGACTTTTTGGATAATTTTCCTTGCTTTTCCATATTCGTATGATTTTCCAAATCTAACTTCTTGCAAATTCAAAAAAAATTTCATCCAAAACAAACGAAACCTTGAAATTTGAAATACTAAAAAAATTGATTCGAGTAACCACGTTCAAACTTCATCAACAAGGAGTTGAGTATGGATTTTAAACTCCTTCTATGGATATGGCCAGCTATAGCTCTAGATTACACATGCGATGCTCTGCAGTAACATTGTGTTAAGACCATGTGAGTTGCATGTGATTCATCACTCAAATAAAGTGCGAATATAAACTATATTAATGGTATTTTTGCTTAGAGGTCAGGGTTGATCCCTAATTTTTTATGCAATAATTGATTAAGTAGCAAAACCAAAATTTAGGTGTCAGCAATGACAGGGCAATTATCTTGTGCTTTCCTCAATGATACATATGAGGAATCCAAGAAAATGTGTGTTCTTGCTTGTATGATTACCATTTTGTTGTGGATTTGTTACGGCCTTTGTGTGTGAGGGTTTCATGATGGCAAATCATCTGTCTCGATAGTGCTTGAGTAATGCAATCTTGGTTGTGTGGTGTCCGAGTTCTTCAATCACCATTTAGATATAACTTCTACCCTTCCCCATCTTACATATAAATCCTTGCTTGAAGTAAGTAACATTAAAATTTTAATTCTAAAATAATGAAACTCCCTAAAAGATTGTTTTTAGAGGATAAAAAATGTTTTGCATGTCAATTCATTGAAATTTCTGGCAAATAATTTACATGCAAATAACATGAGCCTTTTCTTTTTCTGTTAGTGCTTATTGATACCATGAAGGTTGCAGCAGACTCCAATAAAGTGGAAACGCGTGTAGGTTCGTATTCGCACGATTGCCAAGTTAACTCACCACCCTAGGGTTTTAGAAAATAGCTTAGTTAATTAAAAGGATAAGTATACCGGAAGTCCTAAAAACTTATCACGAAAATACATTTGAGTCCTAAAATTATTAAAAAGTGCAATCAAGTTCTAAAACTTATCACGAAATTGCAATCGATTTTTAAAACTTCCAAAAAGTCCAATTTGACAAGTTTTAGGACTTAATTGTACTTTTTGAAATTTTAAGACTCGATTGCATATTCGTGATAAGTTTTAGGACTTGATTGGGTTTTTTTTGAAAATTTTGGGACTCAATTACACTTTCATAATAAGTTTTAGGACTTCTAATATATTTATCCCTTAAATTAATATTGGAGGCAAAAAAAAAAAACGGCTAATATATTTGTTGTTTGAAGGTAGAAATATATTTTAAAAAATGGTCCACCCTTTTGACAATGATGTTTGGGGACTCGCTAAGTAAAGGTTAAAGACAACAAATTGAACTCCTCTGCTAAATTATTGTCCATCAATTAAGAGAAGCACCATAGGTCCCCAATGAGGCCCGGGGCAAAATGACTTCTCATCAGGTCAGTTCTCACCAACCACCACTTAAAAAAAACCTCCTGCGCGACGGAGACGCCGATCATTAAAGCAAAAAATCTCGTCTCCCTCCCTTTCATTAGGGACGGGTCTAGCCAATGAGCCCATGCTCTACTGGGGACGGCCACGAGTACTGTCCTTAGAAAGACACACTAGGGCGGCGGCGGCACTGGTGGTGTGTGGCGGGCAGTCTTCCGGCGGGCGGTCGGGAGAGGGCCGGAAGAGAGGGAGAGAATGGCTAGCTCGGAGAGAAAGAAAAAAATGAGGAGAGAGAGTGAGTGGAAAGTATTTTGTTGGGGGAGATAGTGGAGTTCAAGTGTCACCATTTCCCAAAACTTGACCAAAATGCCCTTCAATTTAAGGGTTGTGGTTCAACTTAATCCAATAATTAATAGGTATTAATGTACATTGCTAAACTGAATTATTGGGCTGAAATTATCCACCAATTATTTTCCAAAATGTCTCAAAAATCGGAATACATAAAATGGGCCTAGGGGCAAAATGGTAATTTTCCCGTTCCGGGCCGAAATTCTATTTTCGACCATACCAACCCTATATAGATATGGCCACACTAAAATGACGTCGTCCTCGCCAAATAGTCGCGTACGTCCACGAAAATCAACATCTAAATCCGGATCGAATTTCACGATCAAAATTGCTCAATTAGAATTTTAGGGTCTCTCACTAACAGGCGGCTGTTTAGGGGTTATGCGTATCGACCTAAGGTTACTCAAGTCATGATTGTCTCGATTACCGGGAAAACGCAAGAATTTATCGTTAGTTTCAGAGGTCACAATCGTTCAGTTTAAACTCAGGATTTGTTCGCCACGCGTGCTCTCGGTCGTGCGGAATCACCCGCGATCCAATCATACCGCACTGGCCAAACTAAATCCGTCCCCTTCCTATAATCGGCCCACATTAATACAAAATATTTCATCGACGTTTCTCGGAATTGAAGCTCGATTCGCGATCGGGTCTCTGGTCCACACACCATTTTCCTAGTTAGCTATTTTACATCTGTTAGTATCTCGAGAGTGATCAATTCCGAGGAAGATTTACTAAAATTAAATGAGAAATAAAAATCAATTTCATTGATTCCGAAAATGGGTAGAAATTTGGGACGTTACAATTTTAGTCCTTGATGCATATGAGATAGTGTTCAAAGGACAAGATGATGTGTCAAGGATTGAAAAAGAAACAAAAAAGCCTTTCTCTACTTGCTTAAGGGACTTACTCAAAGAGCTCTGTTATAGATTAGAATCTGGTAAATGTGTCAAGGATGAATTGAATTTATTTTAGAAAATTAGGGTCATTTAGAAAGAAACTTATTGATGAGATCAAATTTGACAAATACGCGCATATAAGACTAAATTCTTGCAATAAATGGCAACTTATCATCACCTTTTTATTGGACTATGAAATTTGGCAAGAAATTGATATCATTGGTATATCAAGCATATATTCTCATTAAATGAAAATAATAATAATAGCCGATTTAGCAAAAAAAAAATGAAAATAATAGCATTTCACCTCTTCATACCCTTATATAAATGTGCCAAACTTGTTCATCTCAACACATCACTGCTCTAGCTCACAAAGCTATCAAAACTCATTGAGAGAGAGAGAGAGAGAGGTTACAAATAGTTTAAGTGGGAATAGCCATGGAGGTAACAGCATCCAAGAGAATGGGGTCGACGATGCTTGTGGCGGCTCTGATACTGTGGTCATCCATCAACGTCGACGTGGCATCCGCGTCGTGCAAGACAACCTGTGCATTGTTGTGTGCTAGTGATCCCTTGCCATTTGTATGCATTCCCAATTGCCTCAAGAAATGCCCTAAAGTGTCTTTGATGTCCCTGGCATCAGAGCACTGCGATGTTGGTTGTTTCTTATCTACTTGCCTTAACTACCATCTAGGTAATATTCTTTGTTTCGAGATCAAAAATATAACGTAACTTCTTGAGATCCATAAAACCAAGAAAGTTGTTGTATAATCTTGTTTCTTTATCAGTGTTTCATTATTATGTTTTAATTAGGAGAGGTTGGTTGCGTAATAAATCATTTCATTTCCTTGAACTTCAATATATGCTTTTGCTAAAAAAATTCAATTTCAATTTTGATGTGACTTTTTAAATTTCTTGTTTAATATTTGAACTCATATAGACACTAAAAAAGCTGGACTGGATGCGAAGAAGGTTGAAGCTTGTGCGGATTCATGCTCTCGGGGTTGCCAGAAGACCTATCCATTGCACTAAAGTTTGAAAATTTTCCTTTTCAATAATTAAATCAAGACCATTGGGTTGTGTAATGCCTTTGTGGTTTCATACCACAACTAATAAATAGTGCCTTTTAATTTTTTGCTTGGGCAAGAGTGATATACATTTCTATGAATTTCAATTATGAAAAATGAGTCTGCTCTCTATTATTCAAATTTAGATTATGAGTATAAATACAAAAGAGAAGGTAACCTTTAGAATAAATCGATGTTGAATTTGTCACAAGTATGTCTTCACACAATCATATGAACGAATCAGAATTTTTCAGCAAGCGTGTATTAGACACAAGTAAAAAGGTATATTTCCTGTCACCACTTCATTTTTATGTATTTCTCCTCTTGCATCGTGATGTGATTGCGGGGGTGGGCAAGAGTCGCTTTGAGTGATGTCGATGGAATCATAGTGTTTTGGAATGGATGTTGATGGATGAACGGATAGAAGTAGGATAAAATACGACCAGAATCAAGGTATATAGGACATGCCACTAACCAAGGAACTCGATCGGGATTAATGAAATTTACCACCAAGGCCTATAAAAAATCACCACCCGTGAGTACAAGACTTCATGATAGGAAAAACTCACATCAAGGCCTACAAAATATCGCTAGCCGAGGATACAATATTTCTTTGACTTACCACCAAGGAAGAATCCACTTTCCAAATTTACGGATGCCGAGATAGGAGTTATTCACTCTCCAAAGATATTCGCTCACATAAAGGGATGTCTCATATATTCTCAATTTTCAAATTCCACTTCTGTACATTTGAGAATTCGCCTCGCAATATAGAGGGATTATTACATATGAAATAGTTTAAGCATTGAAGACACGGGAACTACCCAATATTAGTAACATGGAACTTGAAAATACAATGAAGACCTAGGAACTAGAAACTGTATTAAAACACCTAGAGACCTAAACTTTGACTCTTGAATCCTATAACACAATTAAGACTCACAAAACTAAGAGTAACTATATTTGACCAAATGTAAAATGATTAAACTTAGACTCTAAATTTGGTCGTCATCCTTGGGAGCCAAATAATCATCGTAGGAGATCACCAAACATTGATAGAATAGCCTCCAGTCTTTAGGTAGTCAATAGAGAGTCTCGAAATCGACAATAAACTTGTGTGTTGATATCTCGGTAGCCAATCAGTAATCAGTAATCTTGAAATCGACAACTTTTTAATTGAATTGATAACTCTCTTGAATAATAGACATCTCCAACTTGATTGGTCGACAAAGCCCGGTGCTCCCGCATTGCATTGGCCCAGATGATATTGCAGCTTTAGATCATGTAAGTTGGTTTTTACTGTTTTTTTTTTTTTTATTAGTCATCCTATCGAAGCACTCGAAATGTGGGTTGCGCGGTCATGTATCTCCATGTAAACACTCTGGAGAAAATCTTTCCGCTGGGCTTTCATTAAAGAGCAAAACGAAACCTCAATCCCCGAAGTAAATGATGAACGAAAAAGAATGTTCTCCACCATCGCATGAGGAGTAGTGTTAGATGTAAACATATAGGGCAAAACAATTTTGTGTTCAAACGTAGAGATCACGGTATTCTTTAAGCAATTGGAATTTCTTTTAAGGTTGTGATTGCACTTGAAGTTCGTGTTCTTGTGTCCTCATGGTGTCATGTCAACATTTGGTTTGACAACAACACTATACGTTTTATTAGTTTTGGCGTATCTCTATATATCAATTACGTGGTTCTCAAGTCACGGAATTTTTGGCGTAAAACATTTTTTATTGTATCTGAATGTGTTGTGCTATCCTAAGTGACGTGCTAAATCTGTTTAAGCAAACATGTCTAAATGCATCCAAATGTGTAGTGTCGATACGTGTAATATGCTAACATATTTATTGGTACGTGTCTAAACATGTCACAAATGTATCGAAGAAACCAAATCCGTCAAACAACATGTTGATTCTTCATATATAAATGGATTGACGTGCTCATGACACAAAACGCTTAAGCGCAATGGAAACACGCTTCACCATGTCTTATGTAAAAGGGGTCATGTTGAAAATTGCCGGTCCTAGCCCAATAATTTAACGAAAAGTCATATGATTGCTAGCTTAACCGTATAGCAAATGAAGGATGCATATTGACTATTTCCAGCAGAACATGCGAACATTTCAAAGTCCCCTAACGGAATCGGATGGGCATTAATAACGAGGGGCCTTCTCTGAACTATTCAAGCTTATGCATAAACGGCTGAGACTCTATCTAAAAGTTTAGTACGGTTCTAGCAACATGTTCTTCAAAAAGTAGAGTCGAACTCGGATTCAAACGTAATGCTCAAGCTCAAATTGAGAGCTCGGGTTTAGAAAAATTTAGGATACGAGAGATTGATGTTGAAGTTGGGAATTGAATGCATCATGCCTCAGGGTCTTGATTCTGGGTTCGTCCTTGCCATTTCGGCACAAATCGAGCTCACTGTGGCTTTCTTTTATAATTCAGGGGCACGAGTGTGGAGTTCAATTACCGGAAGGCCCATTGAACACTTTGCAAGCTCCATGAACCGGTTAAGTCCAATTCATACTTTTGGCTAGTGCATCAGCCCTGGTCCTGAACAATTTACACACGGTAGGATTTAAACAAGTGACCTCCAATTCTTAATCTGAAAATTCTCTAACGTCGGATCTAACTGCACTAATGTTCAATTGATTTAATTTATTAAGTGTTGAGATTAAACCCAATAAGATATGTTTGACTATTAAGGTCTCCTCAGCTATCATAATCAAATAATTCCAAGCAATGGTATGTGGTCGATGAAACTTGGGTTTGGGGACGGTGATGTATAATATTTTGTGTAAGTTCTCAGAAATGCAGGAAAACCATATATTTAGGGAGGCACCACGAGTCCGTAACTTCAGCTGGTGATCTTAGACTCAATCAAAGCTTATTAAAATCGAAAACGTATCATACAATTTAAACACTCGTTCAATTGCACACACCTCCACTCATCCACAAAATTAAGAGCAAATCAAGCGAGCTAATCTCAAATAATTCCACACTAATTTTCCAATACGGTGGAGAAGACAAAAACAAGTTCAAGTCAACTAGAAATCTCTAACCACTGGAGTTTGCCATAATAGCCACATTTCCTACTTGGAAAGGGGGAGATGAGGAGTTCAATTCCCTATCTTCTCAGGAAGGGCTAGAAGTAGAGATGTTTAGTTTCATATGTAGGTTTCAATTCTCATGCTTTGCAAAGAGACGGCGCAAAAGCCTAAAAGTGAGTTGAGAGTTAAAGTAGAATAAACAAAAAAAAACTAAAAATCTCTAAATATTTAGTAATTTGGATAATCGTAGAGAACATTGTGGAGATATCAATGCTTGAATGCGTTCACCGGTAGAGTGGGACGACTTTTAGTCCCCAAATTTCAAATAAATAAATAAATCTACTTATTCGTGTACTTATTTAATTCCAGGAAGAAAGAAATGAATAGTCTTCACCGAAATCTCTAACCAAACTCTTTTGGACTTTCATTCAGGTCAAACACACATACACACTGTTCATTGGTCATATCACTCTTCCGAAGAAAATTGCTCAAAAAATTATAAACTTATTACACTTTTGTCAATTCAATCATAAATATTTTAATTTAATTTTCAATTGAGTCATAAAAATTTTCACTTTTTACCAATTGAGTCCGTCTAGCCAATTTTAGCTAACAAAATCTGACATAGACAATTGTCTTATATGACACAACCAATATTAACATGAACAATTTTTAATTATATTTTAATATTATTTTGAATTTTGAATTTTTTTCCTTTTCTTTTTCTTTTTCGTCTTCCAAGTCTGACAAGGGTCACCAAGTGACCCTCACCGATCATAGGCGAGGGTCAACGAGGGCTTTGCGGCCCTTATCAGATTTGAGCGACGGTCATGACCCTCACTCGAGACTAGTGAAGGCCATGCCGTCAAATAACATAAGCCTTTTTTTTTCTCTGTAAATGCATATTGATACCATGAAGATTGCAGCAGACTACAATAAAGTTGAAGCACGTGTAGGTTCTTGTTCACGTGATTTCCAAGTCTTATTCACCACCCTAGGGTTTTGGAAAATAGCTTGGTTAAATAAAGGAATAAGTGCATTAGAAGTCATAAAACTTGTTATAAAAGTGTAATTGCTAAAACTTTCAAAAATTGCAATCAATTCCTAAAACTTGTCTTAAAAATACATTTAAGTCATAAAACTTTCAAAAAGTGCAATTAAAACTTAAAACTTTCAAAAAGTGCAATTAAAACCTAAAACTTGTGTCAAGTTTTATGTTTTGATTGCAGAACAAGTTTTAGGTTTTGATTATACTTTTTGAAAATTTTATAATTTAATTATACTTTTATGATAAGTTTAAGACTTCCAGTGCACTTATCTTTTTATTTAACTAAGCTATAGTCCAAAACTCTTGGGACGCAGCTAGCCAATCACCCCATGCTCCACTGGGGATGGCCACGAGTACCGTCCTTAAAAAGGCATGCTAGGGAGCTCGCCCTAGTTCTACTATAAATGTTCGGGAAGAGGAACAGCGGCGCTCTCCTGAGAACAGGTTAGGGACCAAATGGAACTGTCCCAAAGCACGAGCATGCTTCTTTGTCATTTAAATAGCAATAGAAGCATTAGTTACCGTATGCGTTGATGAATTGTGACGAACTATCACTTAGCATTAATTCCAACCTCATCTCCATGCAAGACAAATCGAAAGATGAAGTTTCCATGACAGTCATTGATCATTTGTGTCCCAATCGCTACTGGCTCTTGCCCATAGGATGCAGCCCGTATTCAAGACCAGCTCGTTTAGCTAAAAGGATCGGCTCGTATTCAAGATTGACAAACATCAAGAGTTTCATCGATAAGTGAAAAGCCTCATCTTTGACTTTGTTATAAAGACTTTGTCATTTCCCATGCATCGAAGCTTGCATCAAAACTCCTTGAGATGGTCACAAGCATTGAAATATTGTGCACTTAATAATAGCTTCTAGTTTCTAGATTTGCTTTTAGCCTTTTTGCTTTTCTTGTACTATGAAAAGCCATCAAGTTTATGTACGAAGATAGACTGAATTTGATTAATGAAATTTGCTTGGTACAATTCTCTTGAACCTCGAAGAGTTGAAACCCCTTGAAAACCTAGAAGAGATTTCGCTCCATCCTTGAAGAGTCAGAGCTTTTGAAGTCTACATCCTCGAAGAGTTGCAGCCATCAATCTAAAATAATTGATGACATTTCAACTTCCTTGGAGGCCTAGAAGAGCAACCATTGAAGTTCCTATCCTTTTCCGCATCCTGACCAGTCACAATCGCCCACTTCCTTTTAAAATCAACAGTTCTACAGTGCTTATATGAGAAAACTCAAAACATAAAAGTTATAGATCTAAGAGTTTTAATTATTTTGGCTTTGGAATCAAATCAATCCGATCTGTATCGACAAAATTATGCCCATTTTCCTGAACTAGCGCAGAATTGAAGTTTCTGCTCAATTTTGTGACGGAGTTTCCGTGTGTGCAAGTTACTCTCCCGATCATATTGTTCAAGTAGTCAACTTTGGGCTACATCACCTTACCTATGTGGCTTATTACCATAGTTGAAGAGACAAATCACGTTGAATGCTATCTCGTTTGGCTCATCACTTTGTATTAAACAAGGAAAATTTACTTAATGTAAGACTTTCACAATGTGAATACCAAGACAAAAAAAATGACGTGCGCCATCTCAAATTAGGGAACAAATGCAACATTATTTTTGGGGCCTCTATCGATAAAGTCCTAGTTTGGTTAAATCAATTCATTTTAGTCCTCGATGCATATGAGATAGTGTTCAAAGGACAAGCTGATGTGTCAGGGATTGAAAAAGAAAAAAAAAAAAGCCTTTCTCTACTTGCTTAAGGGACTTACTCAAAGAGCTCTGTTATAGACTAGAATCTAGTAAATGTGTCAAGGATTAATTGAATTTATTTTAGAAAATTAGGGTCATTTAGAAAGAAACTTATTGATGAGATCAAATTTGACAAATACCCGCATATAAGACTAAATTCTTGCAATAGATGGCAACCTATCGTCACCTTTTTATTGGACCATGAAATTTGGTAAGAAATTGATATCATTGGTATATCAAGCATATATTCTCATTAAATGAAAATAATAGCATTTCACCTCTTCATACCCTTATATAAATGTGCCAAACTTGTTCATCTCAACACATCATTGCTCTAGCTCACAAAGCTATCAAAACTCATTGAGAGAGACAGAGAGAGAGGTTACAAATAGTTTAAGTGGGAACAGCCATGGAGGTACCAGCATCCAAGAGAATGGGGTCAACGATGCTTGTGGCGGCTCTGATACTATGGTCATCCATCAACGTTGACGTGGCATCCGCGTCGTGCAAGACAAACTGTGCATTGTTGTGTGCTGGGGATCCCTTGCCATTTGTATGCATTCCCAATTGCCTCAAGAAATGCCCTAAAGTGTCTTTGATGTCTTTGGCATCAGAGCACTGCGATGTTGGTTGTTTCTTATCTACTTGCCTTAACTACCATCTAGGTAATATTCTTTATTTCGAGATCAAAAATATAACGTAACTTCTTGAGATCCATAAAACCAAGAAAGTTATTGTATAATCTTGTTCCTTTATCAGTGTTTCATTATTATGTTTTAATTAGGAGAGGTTGGTTGCGTACTAAATCATTTCATTTCCTTGGACTTCAATATATGCTTTTGCTAATAAAATTCAATTTCAATTTTGTTGTGACTTTTTAAATTTCTTGTTTAATATTTGAACTCATATAGACACTAAAAAAGCTGGACTGGACGCAAAGAAGGTTGAAGCTTGTGCGGATTCATGCTCTTGGGGTTGCCAGAAGACCTATCCATTGCACTAAAGTTTGAAAATTTTCCATTTCAATAATTAAATCAAGACCATTGGGTTGTGTTATGACTTTGTGGTTTCATGCCACAACTAATAAATAGTGCCTTTTTAATTTTTTGCTTGGGCAAGAGTGATATACATTTCTATGAATTTCAATTATGAAAAATGAGTCTGCTCTCTATTATTCAAATTTAGATTATGAGTATGAATACAAAAGAGAAGGTAACCTTTAGAATAAATCGATGTTGAATTTGTCACAAGTATGTCTTCACACAATCATATGAACGAATCAGAATTTTTCAGCAAGCATGTATTAGGCACAAGTAAAAAGGTATCTTTCCTGTCACCACTTCATTTGACGTATTTCTCCTTTTGCATCGTGATGCGATTGTGGGGTGGGCAAGAGTCGCTTGGAGTGATGTCAATGGAATCAGAGTGTTTTGGAATGGGTGTCGATGGATGAACGGATAGAAGTAGGATAAAATACGACCAGAATCAAGGTATATAGGACATGCCACTAACCAAGGATCTCGATCGGGATAGATGAAGTTTACCACCAAGGCCTATAAAAAATCACCATCCGTGAATACAAGACTTCATGATAGGAAAAGCTCACATCAAGGCCTACAAAATATCACTAGCCGAGGATACAATATTTCTTTGGCTTACCACCAAGGAAGAATCCACTTTCCAAATTTACAGATGCGGAGATAAGAGTTATTTACTCTCCAAAGATATTCGCTCACATAGAGGAAAGTCTCATATATTCTCAATTTTCAAATTCCACTTCCGTACATGTGAGAATTCGCCTCGCTATGTAGAGGGATTATTACATATGAAATAGCTTAAGCATTGAAGATATGGGTAGTACCCAATATTAATAACACAGAACTTGAAAATACAATAAAGACCTAGGAACTAGAAAATGTATTAAAACACCTACAGACCTAAACTTTGACTCTTGAATCCTACAACACACTTACGACTCATAAAACTAAGAGTAACTATATTTGACCAAATGTAAAATGATTAAACTTAGACTCTAAATTTGGTCATCATCCTTGGGAGCCAAATAATCATAGTAGGAGATCACCAAACATTTATAGAATAGCCTCCAGTCTTTGGGTAGTCAATAGAGAGCCTAGAAATCGACAATAAACTTGTGTATTGATATCTCAGTAGCCAGTCGGTAATCAGTAATCTTGAAATCGACAGCTTGTTAATTGAATCAATAACTCTCTTGAATAATAGACATCTCCAACTTGATCAGTCGACAAAGCCCGATGCACCCGCATTGCATTGGCCCAGATGATGTTGCAGCTTTAGATCATGTAAGTTGGTTTTTACTGTTTTTTTCTTTTTAGTCATCTTATCAAAGCATTCGAAATGTGAGTTGCGCGGTCATGTATCTCCATGTAAACACTCCGAAGAAAATCTTTCCGCTGGGCTTTCATTAAAGAGCAAAACGAAACCTCAATCCCTGAAGTAAATGATGAACGAAAAAAAGTGTTCTCCACCATCGCATGAGGAGTAGTGTTAGATGTAAACATATAGGGCAAAACTACCACTACAAAAAAACATATAATTTGCGACGGAATTTTACGACGAACTTTTTCAGTCCCAAATTTCTGATAGATTTTGCGACGGATTTATGCTTCTGTCGCAAATTAGCAACGGAAAAAAACCGTCGCAAATTTTGCGACAGAATTTGCGACGGACAACACCTACGTCGCAAATTTGCGATGGAAAAAAATTCCGTCGCAAATTTTGCGACGGAAATAGAAAACCAACGCAAAATCCGTCGGAAATTTATGACGCAAATAGGTTCGTCGCAAATTTGCGACGGACAACACATACATTGCAAATTTGCGATGGAAAAAAATTCCGTTGCAAATTCCGTCACAAATTTTGCGACGGAAATAGAAAACCGTCGCAAAATCCATCGGAAATTTGCGACGCAAATAAGTTCGTCGCAAATTTGCGAAGGACAACACATTCGTCGCAAATTTGCGACGGAAAAAAATTCCGTCGCAAATTTTGCGACGGAAATAGAAAACCGTCGCAAAATCCGTCGGAAATTTGCGACGCAAATAACTTCGTCGCAAATTTGTGACAGACAACACATACGTCGCATATTTGCGACGGAAAAAAATTCCGTCGCCAATTTCATTGCAAAATTTGCGACGGAAATAGAAAACCGTCACAAAATCCGTCGGAAATTTGCGACGCAAATATGTTCGTCGCAAATTTCCGACGGGAGAAAGAGCCGTCGCAAATTTGCAACGTAAAAAAGTTCCGTCGCAAATTTTGCGACGGAAACATGAATCCGTCGGAAATTTGCGACGGAAAGTAGGGTCGGTCGCAAATTTGCGACGAAATCGACTGTCCGTCGCAAATTAGTACTTTATTACCTGCTCAGATTTAAACCCTATATTTCATTCTCACACTCTCTCGAACCCTATATCTCTTTCTCACTCTCTCTCGCTTGTCGCCCTCCTACGTATGTCTGAAATCGGCAAAATCAGTGCACGCACATATTAATCTCGATGAAGTTTTTGTAACGGTAAGTGTCATAACTAGCTTCGTAACTATTCATCGTTGGATTGTACTTTCTTTTATTTGATATATGTTTATGTTTATTTTTTTTTCGCATTTGCATCACTAGTTTAATGACCGGCGACACCTCACTATATCAGCGAACAGGCACGCTGTTTTGCGACAAATATGCGAAAATTCCGTCGCAAATTTGCGACGGTTAAATTCCGTTGCCATCGCATATTAAAAATTATTAAAAAATGATTCTTAATTGATATTTTTTTTTTGGGTTTGTGTCTAATTGAAGGTCTCGTAATTCAAGTGGACGTTGCAATTATCTCCAAATTAACTACTTTCTCCTACCTATATTTCAATCAAATATTTGGGTAAGTTTTCTTTACATTGTAATTTTTGACTATGTTTTCAATTTCATATTAATTGTTGCGTGAATAACAAAAATTATAATTTGCAAAATTTTATGGTTTTAATTAAGAACAATAAATATGATCTTTGAAATATTTTATCAGAATTTTTTATTTTAATACAGACACAATGCAAAGAGAAAGAGCTTGGATGTATAATAAAAACTTACCTGGACGTCAAGGATTGACAGATGAGTTTCGTACTGGGTTGGAACTATTTTTAGACTTTGTTAGTAGTAAATATAAGTTCATGGATGGAAATAAGTTAAGGTGTTCGTGTAAAAAGTGCGGTAATGATAAATTTCTTGTGTGTGATCAAGTTAGAGAACACCTTACTAGATTTGGATTTACTCCGAACTATTATAATTGGACTTCCCATGGTGAACCATTTATATGTGATAAAGGATATGAAAGAAGTGATCAGTTTTCAGTTAGGGAAGATTGTGGCTATTATGAGCAATTGAACCCATACGAGAGGATGGTCATTGATGCAGCTAGTAATAATTTTGTCACAGAATCAAATCAGACAAGTACTAGTTTTACTTCTACACGTAAACAAGTGGGTACTAGTCGTGCTTCACAATTGGAAGATATAGGAGTAACGGGTTTTGCTGAGAATGTTTATAATGAAACTTTTCAATCTAATCAGCTCTGGGATGTGTTGAAAGCAGCAGATGAACCTTTATGGACAGGTTGTGAGGATCACACTAAGTTATCGATGACAGCCCGACTATTAAATATCAAGGCAAAGCATAATGTGTCTGAGGATTGTTTCAACTCTTTTGTTGAAATAATGGGGGAATCATTGCCTCGTGATAACATCATGCCAAGTGATTTTTATGATATGAAAAAACTAGTGGAAAACTTAGGTCTTCTGGTTATAAGGATTGATGTATGTAGCATGGGTTGTATGATATATTGGCGAGATGATGAAAATGCAGAATCTTGCAAATTCTGTAGCCAACCTAGGTACAAGATTAACAAGAGGCCGGATCGTAATCAGAAGCGTAGACCATGCAAACAAATGTTTTATCTGCCCTTAATCCCCAGATTGCAAAGGCTTTATGCATCAAAAGTCACTGCTGAACACATGACTTGGCATGCAAATCATGAAACAGAAGAGGGTCTAATGTGTCATCCTTTAGATGTGGAGGCATGGCAACATTTTGATAGAACATACCCTGAGTTTGCGATGGAGCCTCGGAACATCAGGTTAGGTCTCTGTGCCGATGGATTTGCTCCATTTGGGAAAACAGGAAAAAGTTATTCATGCTGGCCAGTTATCTTAACGCCGTACAATCTTCCACCTGGTATGTGCATGAAGACACCGTATATATTTTTGACATTGATCGTGACAAGGCCGTAAAATCCGAAAAAGTTGATAGATGTTTATATGCAATCATTGATTGAGGAGTTACAACGGCTATGGGTTGAAGGTGTCCCTACGTATGACGTTTCAACCGATCAAACATTTGTAATGAAGGTTGCCCTTCTTTGGACGATAAATGACTTTCCAGCTTACGGAATGTTATCTGGATGGAGTACAGCTGGGATCTTAGGATGTCCAATATGTTTGGAGAGGTCAAAGTCATTTACATTAAAACATGGAAAGAAGCCCAGCTATTTTGACTGTCACAGACAATTTTTACCGCCAAGTTATCCTTTCAGAAGGAATAAGAAAGAGTTTATCAAGAATAAGACTGAAAGAACGCGTCCACCATTGAGGTTGATCGGCGATCAAATTTGGGAGCGTGTGCAGAACTTTTCAACTGTTGTTGAGAATCCGCACGGCACGACTTTTGGGTACGGAAGTACACATAAGTGGACAAAACGCAGTTATTTTGGGATCTACTATATTGGAAGGACCATCTTGTTCATTATAATCTTGACGTCATGCACATAGAAAAGAATGTTTTCGACAATGTCATAAATACTGTGATGGATGTCGCCGGAAAAACAAAAGACAACTTGAACGCAAGAAAAGATATGGGAGATATTTGCGATCGGCCAATACTAGCTATGGATGCAAGCAGCAGGGGACCAAAACCGAAAGCAGTTTATACATTGGATAAGGAGCAGAGACGAGTTATTTGTCAATGGTTGAAATCTATACGGTTTCCTGATGGATATGCTTCGAACCTCGGGAGATGTGTTGACTTGAATAAATGCAAGTTCACAAGTTTGAAGAGTCATGATTGTCACATCCTGATGGAAAGACTAATTCCAATAGCTTTGAAGGAAGTTCTTCCGAACTTTGTATGGGGCGCTATTACAGAGTTAAGCAATTTCCTCCATGATATTTGCTCAACAGTCTTAAAAGCATCGCACATGGAAAAACTAGAGAGAGATATTCTAATTATTCTTTGCAACTTAGAAAGGATATTTCCTCCAGCGTTTTTTGATTCAATGGAGCATCTCTTAGTTTACTTGCCTTATGAGACCAAAGTTGCAGGTCCCGTCCAATTTCGATGGATGTATCAATTTGAGAGGTAATGTTTTTTTTTAAAATACAATTCAAATTAGTTTATCATATAATATGTTCCGATAAGTTTCTTTCTATTTCAACTAGATTCTTATATCATTTGAAGAAAAAAGTGAAGAATAAGGCACGTGTTGAAGCTTCAATTTATAATGCATATATTGTGGAAAAAGTGACAACATTTGCATCACACTATTTTGAGCCGCACGTTCAGTGCAAAAGGCGGAGAGCAGGTAGAAATGATGAGGGCCCCAGTGATCCCAATTGTACAGCATTCTCTATTTTCAATTATCTGGGTCGACCAAGCGGCGCATGTCAGTTTCGTTATTTATCAGGCGAAGAATTTCATACAGCCCATACTTATATTTTACTGAACTACCCAGAAGTCGAGCCATACTTCAAGTAAGTGTAAATTATTAAAATATATGTTTTGTGTGTCAAATATTTGCTAATATTTATATGGTTTTTAATATTAGGATTTTCCAAACTGAAATGTTTGGACTACAACCAAATGAGTTTAACCGTTTGTGCGATGAACAATTTGCAGCATGTTCAAGACATATGTAAGTTGCCTATGAATCAAAACCAAGTTATTAAAATTATATACATCATTTAGTAAAATATATATTATTCACTTTGTATTTGTAACCTTAGGTTCACAATAATTATGATAAAATTGGAGGATAAGGATTGCTATATCATCTGTCATGGGGTCCACAGTTACAAGTTCGAAGTTGGCCAGCATATTTCATAAATGGATATAATTTTCATACACAAGAATATAGAATAGGAAAATCCACAATGAATAGTGGTGTGTCTGTTCGGTCATCCAACGGTGACAGTTCAGAAGATGATTTTTATGGCTTGTTGGATGAAATCATAGAGATTAAGTACCCTGGACCATTAATGATGCAGGTTGTGTTATTTAAGTGCACGTGGTTCGATTCGGTCAAAGGAATGAAGGTGCACACGAAGTTCAATTTGGTTGAAATAAATCACAAGAAAAGATGTATGAAGTATGAACCATTTATCTTGGCACAACAAGCAATTCAAGTTTGTTATGCATCATATCCTAGTTTGAAACGTGACAAATCTGATTGGTGGGTTGTATGTAAAATCAAAGCACGGAGGAAAATCGATGAACACTGGAAGGATAGAGCCTACCAACAAGAGGAAGTGTGTAACATGGTTGAAATTGAGGAATATGACATACCAACTTTACGAGATCCGTGTGGAGCAATGGTAGATGTGGATCCAACTGAAATTTGCGAATTATATGTACAAGAATGTTTAGAATCTGATTTTCAGACAGATGACGAAGACGAAGATGAAGATTAAAATTTTTGTCACAAAACACTATGGTTGTGTAATTATTAATGCTACAAGTGCTATTTTGGTTGTTCTCATTATTGTTCTTGTTATTATTGTTATTGTGCTTTATTATTATTATTATTATTGTCGATTATTCTTTTTATCGATCGTCCGAAATTTTGTCCCGAAATGCCGACAAGTCAAATATTATTAATGTGCCCTAACATTTCCGATATTCTAATTTCCATTGCAAAATTTGAGATGCCAAAATTTTGGACTGAAAAAAAGACATAGGAAATTTATGACACAAATAAATGAGATGCTAAATTTTGACCGAAAAAAAGACGTCACAAATTTACAACGATCATGCAGTATGCGTATATTTGCGACGGTATGAACCTCTTTGTCGCACATTTTGTAACGGAATTTTTACCATTTGAAATTTGTGACGGATTTTTATTTGCGGAAATTTTTTGTCGTTCGAAAATTTGCGATAGATATAGAAAGTCCGTCGCAAATTAGCGACGGACACAACATGTCCGTCTCAAATTTGAGACGGATTTTTTGTTTTCTGTTGGAATTTTTTTGTCGGTACAAAATTTAATCGTTCGAAATTTGCGACGGATAATTTAATCCGTCGCAAATTTCCGACGGACAAGATTCGACCGTCGCAAATTTGCAACGGACTTACGCGTCCATCGCAAATTTGCGACGGAAATTATACGACCGTCACAAATTTGCGACGGTCCACTTAGATCCGTCGGAAATTTGCGAAGGATTTTTTGTTTTTCGTCGATACAAAATTTGCGACGGACAGATTGAGTCCGTTGCTAATTTTGCGAGCGACACTTTACCGTTGGTAATTTGCGACGGATAATTTAATCCGTTGTGAATTTGCAAGGGAAATCGTCCCCGTCGCAAATTTGCGACGGACACAAAGAAGTCAGTCGCAAATTTGCAACGGATTTTTTGTTTTCCGTCGGGACTTTTTTTGACGGCACAAAATTTGCGACGATTTTGTTGAGTCTGTCGCAAAATTTGCAAGCGAAATTTACGTTCGAAATTTGCAACAAATAATTTAATCCGTCGCAAATTTGCGACGAACTTCCTTGTGTCCGTCGCAAATTTGTGACGGATTTACATATTTTCCATCGGAAATTTTTTGTCGGTACAAAATTTGCAACAATTTTGTTGAGTCCATTGCAAATTTTGAGAGCGAAATTTACCGTTCGAAATTTGCGACGGATAATTTAATCCGTCACAAATTTCCGACAGACAAGATTCCACCGTCGCAAATTTGCGATGGACATTGCGACTGAGCACTTGTGTCCGTCGCAAATTTGCCACGGCCATAAGTGGTCAGTCGCAAATTTGCAAATTATTTGCCCACAAAGGCCCGATCTCCACGCCCCCGAGCTCCGCCGTCGCCGTCGCCGCTATCGCGCTGTCACTGCCAGCAGCTCCCTCCCCCGCCCGACGCCGGTCACCACCCCCAGTCGCCGACTAGCAGCCCTGTAGCCCTCCTCGACCTTCGCCCGTTGCCGGTGGCCACCCTAGCCGCCCCGTCGCCCGCCCCCCCTCCCTCGCTGGTCGCGCCCTCGCCGTCCCAGCCGTCGCCCGTCGCCCTCCCCCGCCCGTCGCCAGCCCCCCCGACGTCCGCCCGTTGCCGGTGTCCGCCCCAGCTGCCCTGAAGCCATCTCGCCCGTCACCCGCCCCCCCTCGCCGGTCGCGCCCTCGCCGTCCCAGCCGTCGCCGTCGCCGACCACACCGTCGCTGCCTCGTAGCTCCCTCCCCCGCCCGACGCCGGTCGCCCGGCAGGCCCGCCCGACCGTCGGCCGCCCCTCCGCCGGTCGCTCGCCCCCCTCTCCGCCTCATCGCCATCGCCCTCGCCTCGCCGCCATCGCCCTCGCCGCCTCCGCCCTCGCTGCCGCCGACCAGCAGATGCCGCCGGCCAACCGCCGCCAGCCAACCGCCGCCGACGCCGTCGCCACCGTCGCTGCCGTCCGACCGCCGGCCACCTCCCACTCGCCGGCCAGCCGCCCGCCTTCCACTCGGGGGCCAACGCCGTTGCCCCCGCCCGACGCCCTCGCCACCGCCCGACGCCGTTGCCGCGGAGCTCCCCCGTCGTTCGCACGGTTGTAGCTGAGTACCTGACCAACTAGTCACCATTTGGGTCCATGCCCGCGCCGGGACTGCCACTATTTAATTGGCCGGTTTTTATTGTGCTTAAACCAAGTAAGCAACTCCCTAAACCCTAGTTAATATAATTAGGTAATTAATCGAACTTGTTTAGAGATTATTTATGATCACTTTTCGTTGGTTAGGTTACGGATCGATTTTAGGATTGCATGTGGATTTGATCGATGGTCAGCTGGTTAATTTGTCTATTATGTGGATGATTAAGCGTTAAATGACGATAGAGTGATTGATTAAGAGTTTTTAC
Source organism: Syzygium aromaticum (assembly GCA_024500025.1). Classification (NCBI taxonomy): domain Eukaryota; kingdom Viridiplantae; phylum Streptophyta; class Magnoliopsida; order Myrtales; family Myrtaceae; genus Syzygium; species Syzygium aromaticum. Next base: position 8,987,729 of record CM044895.1, read on the forward strand.
AGAAAATACTTGAAAATTGAACAATTCTATAAAAAATCATGAAAAATTACGGAATATTAAAACAACGGTATATGTTTGTAACAAATATGAAATTTGACTGTAAAAGTTTTTTAAAATTTTTAACAAATTAAAATTTCATAATATCATAAAAAGGCAAAAATTAATAGTGACCATCCATTTTTTAGTGAAATTTAGATTTATTAGTGTTCCGGGAAGAAAATTATTTAAAAATGAAAAATTTTTATAACCTTATTAAATGGCTTAAAATAAATGTGGTCACCCATTGGGAGGGAAATTTTTTGTTATTTGGGTGAAAAAAAATTAAAAAACTATAAAGTATCAAAATTGCACAGAATTGCCTACAAAACATGTGGCCATCAACTTGCATTGAAATTTAAATATTTTTCGAAGGCAAAAAAAATTTAAAATTTAAAATTTTTCAAAATTTTACAGAATGGCTTATAATACCTGTGGCCACCCACTTGTAGTTATATTTAATTTTTTTTAACATGCCCTAAAAAATATTAAAATAAAGAATGACAAAAATTTTGAAAATTTTACCTATTAGCTTAGACTACTTGTGGCCACCCAATTTTAGTATGGAAAATTTTTTTGATTTCACGGAAAAAAAGTTTATATTAAAAAATCATAATTTAAAAAAATTTTCAAATTTTAAAATTTCAGAATTTTACATAATGTCTTAGAATATCGGTGGCCACCAACTTTTAGTGAAATTTTTTTTTAGATCCCAAAAAAAATTTAAGAATCGTAATAATTTTTCTCTTACAAAACTTTACAGAATGACTTGAAATACCTGTTGCCACCCACTTCCAGTGAAATTTAAATTTTGTGTACGTGGTCAAAAAAATTTTAATCAAAATGAATGCGATTCATATAGTGATGTTTGATATCTGTGGCCACTCATATCGTGCTCATACATTGATGTTTCATATCAAAATGAATGAGATCCATAGTATATTTGTTCGTAGGAAATTGCACGTCATAAACACTCGTCTTCCGGTCATTGCAAGGAAACATTTTCTCAGACTTTTCATCAAAATGGTAAATTTCGTCATGTACATCACTATGTGTCAGTAATACGTGTCTACAGTTCTTTACATATTCGCATAACCTTCGTATTTGTCAGTATAAACGCAGAGGTCACATGCCTAGAAGACAAGCCTCTTCCTCGTCCTCGTCCCCGTCCCTTTCCTCTTCCCTTGTCCCGTCATCTAACCCTCAACCACAATATGGTCCGTCACAATATGGACATGTTGGCCCTTCCTCCAACACTCAACAACATGTTACAGGACTTGACCACATGCGAACTGAATGTCCTCTAGTTCAATCTCCTTTAGCTCCCTCTGCTTCCGTTTCGCTCCATTATTCGGCGGAACAATCGAATATTGACGGAAACAGAGGTCAAGAAGATAACCGATTCTTCATATACCCATTTGGAGATTCATAAGTACTTCATTTTTATTTTAGTGTATGTAATATTTAGGGCTTTAGATATTGATGTCAACTGAATTGTCGATGTTGCACAATATAATAATTTTGCAGATTCACGGATGCGACGTCTGTTAAGAGGGAATTGAACAAAATAGTATGAAACTTTTGGATGGGAGAGTATACTATTTACAGAAAGGTTCCACAAGAAGCGAAAGAAATGTGGTGAAATGAATTCAAGGTAAGTTTTACATATTTTATTTTCTCATCAATTAAGTTTGGTGTAGTATATTGATGGTGAAGAATGATGTAAACGGACCGTAACAATTCTATAGTTTTCAATACCTAAAGGACTAGATATTTTCCCCGACATAAACTTTACGAAATCTGTCTATATTTGTCTAGTGCATGGTTATGGGTATGTGATCATCATAATAACTTTCAATTTGTGTTTTTAATCATTGCAGCGGAAGTACAAGTGGGAGGAAGCGGAAGACAATGAAGTGAGAAGAATTTTCGATAAGAAAATCAGTGATTTTATGCGAAATGTCATGAATAGAGCGAAGATCAAGCAAGTGAAGCCGTCTTTCTTTACAGCTGAAAATTGGGCGGCAATTGATAGATTTTGGGCATCTGAACAGAGTCAGCAACTCTGTGAGCAGAATAAGAAGAATCGATCTTCTAGTTCTAGTGATGGGTCCGCCACATATGCTGGGGGCTCTATCAACATTGCGGAGCATCTCAAACGACTGGTAAATCTGTTAAATGAGTTATAAGTTAATTTAATTCAATTACTCATATTTACATTTTGTAGGCACAAGAATTGGGGACGTAACTGACATTTGCAGCTACATTTGAACGCACGTTTCAAAAGAAAGATAAGACATGGACTGACGATCGAGCAAAAGCTATTAAGGTATGTAAGGTTATACTTTGGCATATATGTAAACTATAATGAAAACCGTTAATACTTTTACTATTTATGGTAGTGATTTTATTTTCATCTACATTGTTAATGTAGGAAAAATATGATGAACTTGTAATGAGCAGTGCTAGTGGTAGTGATGATTGTCCTGAGTCCGGGCCATCAGTTGATAATATGGCATTATGGATGGAGGCAACAAGTGGGGTGAAAAAAGGAAAAATATTTGGGATGGGATCGTTGTCAAGGATGTACATGCCGAATAGTCCTGGAAGTTCATCATCCACTGCGACTGGTCGAAGGAGGTCACGACAAGACGAGCAATTGACCCAAAAAGTGCATCGTCTGAATAATTTACTTGTTTAGAAGGACGAACAAATAAATAACTTGGAGCAACAAATGAGACTCGTAATGCAACACCTTAACCTCGACCGCTATGACGATCCTCCCGTACCTCCAGTCAATCCACTAGGTCATGGGCACAACGATGACCAACACATTGATGCCGAGAATGTTGCTAATGATGATGATGATGATTTTTTTCAGCCTTTCTAGTTAAAATTCTCAAAATCATGGGTAAGTTTGCTTCACAATCTTGGTTTTTCATAATTTCACTTATATTCATATGTAAGAACATTCATGTTCGTCCTGAAACGTAATTTTGTTAACTCTTTTGTTATTTTATATCTAGTTCTACATCCATGCATAAACGCTATTTTTATATTCTGGACTGATTTATGTATAAACATTTCCTCAAGTTTCGACAAAAGTGATTACTTTTGATGTCCTGCCAAGGTACCAAAGCCGCGTCTTCTTGTGTATGGTTTTTCTGCGTCTTCTATGGTTATCCTGTCTCTTAGTTCATGTTTTGAATGTATTGTAAGATTGGCTATTAAATAATATCATGTCAGACTCTGCAACTTTCATTCAGTTATTTGTTTCAATTATATGTCATTGTGGCTGGTTTGTCAGAATTTATGATTTGTTCATTTTTCTGTTTCAATTATATGTCATCGTATCCTTTGTTTGATGTGGACAAGAATTTATGGCCGAAATGACGAAAAAATAGCGACGAATGTTTTACGCCGAATTTTGCGATCATTACAGTTCGTCGTTAATTTTCGACAAATACATTTTGCAACGAATTTTGCAACGAAATTTGCGACGGATAGTATTTGTGGCTAATTTGCGACTAATTTTGCGATGAAATTGCGCCGGAGTTAATTCGTGGCCAATTTGCGACGAATTTTGCGACGGATATAGTTTGTCGCAAATTTCATTGGAAATTTGCGCTGAAATTTGCGACGAAATTTGCGACGAATAAAGGTCGTCGCAAATTTGCGACGAAATTTGGGACGGATCGACTTCGACGGAAATTTGCAACGGAATTTCCGATGAAATTTGCGACGGATCTACTTCATCGCAAATTTGCGACGAAATTTGCGACGGATAGAGTTCGTCGCAAATTTGCGACGAATAGAGTTCGTCGCAAATTTGCGACGAAATTTGCCACGAATTTTGCGACGGATTGTATTCGTGGTTAATTTGCGACGATTTTTGCGACGAATTTATTTTCGTCGCAATTTTGTGACGAACTTTAAAATTTTCCGTCGCAAAATTTTGCGACGACTTAGTAGCGACGGAAAAAATTCCGTCGCAAAATTCGTCGCAAATTCGATTTGCGACGGTTTTTGTCAAATTTTCCGTCGCAAATTTCGTCGCTAATCTGGTGTTCTTTTGTATTGTACTTTGTGTTCAAACGTGGAGATCACGCTATTCTTTAAGTATTTGGAATTTCTTTTAAGGTCGTGATTGCACTTGAAGTACGTGTTCTTGTGTCCTCATGGTGTCATGTCAACATTTGGTTTGACAACAACACGATACGTTTTATTAGTTTTGTCGTATCTCTATATATCAATTACGTGGTTCTCAAGTCACGGAATTTTTGGCGTAAAACATTTTTTATTGTATCTGAATGTGTTGTGCTATCCTAAGTGACGTGCTAAATCTGTTTAATCAAACATGTCTAAATGCATCCAAATGTGTAGTGTCGATACGTGTGATATGCTAACATATTTATCGGTACGTGTCTAAACATGTCACAAATGTATCGAAGAAACCAAATCCGTGAAACAACATGTTGATTCTTCATATATAAATGGATTGACTCACTCATGACACAAAACGCTTAAGCGCAATGGAAACAGGCTTCACCATGTCACATGTAAAAGGGGTCATGTTGAAAATTGCCGGTCCTAGCCCAATAATTTAACGAAAAGTCATATGATTGCTAGCTTAACCATATAGCAAATGAAGGATGCATATTGACTATTTCCAGCAGAACATGCAAACTTTTCAAAGTCCCCTAACGGAATTGGATGGGCATTAATAACGAGGGGCCTTCTCTGAACTATTCAAGCTTATGCATAAACGGCTGAGACTCTATCTAAAAGTTTAGTACGGGTTCTAGCAACATGTTCTTCAAAAAGTAGAGTCGAACTCGGATTCAAACGCAATGCTCAAGCTCAAATTGAGAGCTCAGGTTTAGAAAAATTTGGGATATGAGAGATTGATGTTGAAGTTGGGAATCGAATGCATGAAATCTCAGGGTCTTGATTCTGGGTTCGTCCTTGCCATTTCAGCACAAATCGAGCTCACTGTGGCTTTCTTTTATAGTTTTGGGGCACAAGTGTGGAGATCAATTACCGGAAGGCCCATTGAACACTTTGCAAGCTCCATGAACCGGTTAAGTCCAATTCATACTTTTGGCTAGTGCATCGACCCTGGTCCTGAACAATTTACACATAGTTGGTAGGATTTAAGCAAGTGACCTCCAATTCTCAATCTGAAAATTCTCTAACGTCGGATCTATCTGCACCAATGTTCAATTCATTGTAATTTATTAAGTGTTGAGATTAAACACAATAAGATATGTTTGACTATTAAGGTCTCCTCAGCTATCATATTCAAACAATTCCAAAGCAATGGTATGTGGTCGATGAAACTTGGGTTTTTATGGTAGGGTGATGTATAATATTTTGTCTAAGTTTTCAGAATGCAGGAAAACCATATATTTAGGGAGGCACCACGGGTCCGTAAATTCAGCTGGTGATCTTACACTCAATCAAAGCTTATTAAAATCGAAAACGTATAGTACAATTTAAACACTCGTTCAATTGCACACACCTCCACTCATCCACAAAATTAAGAGCAAATCAAGCGAGCTAATCTCAAATAATTTGAACTTAATTAGTGAGCTAATCTCAAATAATTCCACACTAATTTTCAAATACGGTGGAGAAGACAAAACAAGTTCAAGTCAACTAGAAATCTCTAACCACCGAAGTTTGCCCTAGTAGCCACCATTCCTACTTGGAAAGAGGGAGATGGGGAGTTCAATTCTCCACCTTCTCAGGGAGGGCTAGGAGTAGAAACGATTAGTTTAAGATATAGGTTTCAATTCTCACGCTTTGCAAAAAGACAGCATAAAAGTCTAAAAGTAAGTTGAGTGTTGGAGTAGAACAGACAAAAAAAAACTAGAAATCTCTAAATATTTAGTAATTTGGATAATCATAGAGAACATTGTGGAGATAACCATGCTTGAAGGCGTTCGCCGGTAGAGTGGGATGACTTTTAGTCCCCAAATTTGAAATAAATAAATAAATCTACTTATTTATGTACTTATTTAATTCGAGGAAGAAAGAAATGAATAGTCTTCACCGAAATCTCTAACCAAACTCTTTTAGACTTTTATACAGGTCAAACACACATACACACCGTTCACTGGTCATATCACTCTTTTAGAGAAAATTGCTCAAAAAATTATAAACTTATTACGCTTTTCTCAATTCAATCATAAACATTTTAATTTAATTTGCCAATTGAATCATAAAAATTTTTACTTTTTATCAATTGAGTCCGTCTAACCAGTTTTAGCTAACAAAATCTGACATGGACGATCGTTCTACGTGACACAATCGATGCTAACTTGGACAATTTTTAATCATTTTTTAATATTATTTTGAATTTTGAATTTTTTTTCTTTTTTTCTTTTTCTTTTTCTTTTTCCAAGTCCGACAAGGGTCACCGGGTGACCCTCACCGATCACAGGCAAGGGTCGGTGAGGGCTTCGCGACCCTTGCCAGATCTGAGCGATGGCTGTGACCCTCACTCGGGACTAGCGAAGGCCACGTCGTCAAATAACATAAGCCTTTTTTTTTCTCTGTAAATGCATATTGATACCATGAAGGTTGCGGCAGACTACAATAAAGTTAAAGCACGTGTAGGTTCCTGTTCACATGATTTCCAAGTCTTATTCACCACCCTAGGGTTTTGGAAAATAGCTTGGTTAAATAAAGGAATAAGTGCACTAGAAGTCATAAAATTTATTATAAAAGTGTACTTGCTAAAACTTTTAAAAAATGCAATCATTTCCTAAAATTTATTATGAAAGTGCATTTAAATCATAAAACTTTAAAAAAATAAAATCGAGTTCTAAAATTTTCAAAAAGTGCAATCAAAACTTAAAACTTGACACAAGTTTTAAGTTTTGATTGCAGACACAAGTTTTAGGTTTTGATTGTACTTTTTGAAAGTTTTAGGATTTAATTGTATTTTTATGATAAGTTTTAAGACTTTCAATACACTTATCCCTTTATTTAACTAAGCTATTTTCCAAAACCCTCGGGACGCAGCCAGCTAATCACCCCATGCTCCACTGGGGATGACCCCGAGTATCGTCCTTAAAAAGGCATGCTAGGGAGTTCACCCTAGTTCTACTATAAATGTTCGGGAAGAGGAGCATAGGTGCTCTCCTGAGAACAGGCTAGGGACCAAATGGAACCGTCCCAGAGCACGAGCATGCTTCTTTGTCATTTAAATAGCAATAGAAGCATTAGTTACCGTATGCATTGATGAACTGTGATGAACTACATATTGAGACTATCACTTATCATTAATTCCAACCTCATCTCCATGCAAGACAAATCGAAAGATGAAGTTGCCATGACAGTCATTGATCATTTGTGTCCCAATCGCTACTGGTACTTGCCCATACGATGCAGCCTGTATTCAAGACTAGCTCGTTTAGCTAAAAAGATAGGCTCGTATTCAAGATTGACAAACATCAAGAGTTTCATCGATAAGTGAAAAGCCTCATCTTCGACTTTGTCATAAAGACTTTGTCATTTCCCATGCATCGAAGCTTGCATCAAAACTCCTTGAGATGGTCACAAGCATTGGAAATAATGTGCATTTAAGAATAGCTTCTAGTTTCTAGATTTGCTTTTAGTCTTTTTACTTTTCTTGTATTATAAAAAGCCATCAAGTTTACGTACGCAGATAGACTGAATTTTGTTAATGAAATTTGCTTAGTGCATTTCTCTTGAATCTCGAAGAGTTGAAACCCCTTGAAAACCTAGAAGAGATTTTGTTCCGCCCTTGATGTTAACACATATTTTTAATTTGCCCAAAATTAATTGCACAAAATTTATGAATTAAAGAATTTAATTCCTAAAACAAAAATATTTCTATTAAATGCATTACATATAAAAATCAGCCATATTTGCATTAATAGGGTCTATTAAAATGTAAATTTTAAAAAAAAAATCGGAAAAAAAAAAAAATCGAGCTGGGCCGGGTCGACCCGGCCCATGTTTTTTCTTTCTTTTTCCCCCCCCTCTGCGCAGGCCCAACCAGCTCCTCCCCTTCCTTTCTTTCCCCCCGGGCCCAGCCCTCTCCTTTTCCTTTCTCTCCCCCCACACAACTGGGCCCGGCCCCGACCCAGCCTCCCTTCTCCTTCCTTTCCCCCCCGCCGCCCCGTCCCTGTCGCATGCCCTGTTTGCCCCTGTTCGCTGCGTCGACGTGACGTTACCAGGTAGCCACGCCGTCATCGCCGGGTAGCCACGCCGCCGTCACCATTTTGCCAGGGAAGGCCAGAGGGGCACACCAACAGGACTGGCCTTAATGGCCAGTCCCATCCCCGCCCTGGATTCCCAGGCTCTCCCCCCTCTCTCCCTTTCTTCCTCTCAGCAGCAGCAGAACCGGCCCCCCCTCTACACCGACCTATGGCCTCGAAATTCGAGGGGCATAGGCCGGTGCAAGCCGTCGTCAGCTAATGATGGGGAGTCGAGCAGTGGCTTGAGGTCACTATAAAACCAGAGAGAGGCGGAGAGGAGACGGTTGGCTGGAAAAAGAGAGAAATAGAGCGAGAGAGAGAAACATAGGGAAAATAAAGAGAATAGAGAGAGAACGTGAGCCGAGGTCTCGTCGAAGCACCAATCGCGTCGCCATCGCCCACGAAGTAGCCAGAGCTCGTCCCGAACGCAGTTGACCAGTGAGTTCCCCCCAATCGAGAAATCCTCCCTATTTTGCTCTGTTTTTTTGGGTGTAGTCTGGCCGGGACTCGCGCCGACCATGTCGCACAAATCCCGACCCATGCCAACGCCGGTCACAGTCCCTGGTCTCAGTCGGAGACGAGCCATGGCTGTCAGAAACCGCTCAGTCACTGAAGGAGGTCGAATTTGGCCACTTTTTACCGCGCCCCCCAGATGTTCGACAAAATGTCCCTGAGAAACTGGTCTGGATGTGGTCATCGGACAGTGACCCAGTCGATCGATGATGTTGGTGGCGACCCCAGGGGATGATTTAGGGGGCGGCGCTGGCTTGGGTCAGCCGGCGGACAACCAATTTTGGCCCCGCCAGTGTCCCTCCCCGTGGGTCTGCGAGTTTAGGTCGAACCTGACCCGAATCAGCAGATCCGACCTAGGTCAACGCCGGGTCAAATCCATTGACTCTGGTCGGTTTCAACTGATCCGGATTAGCAGATCCGACCCAGGTCAACGCCCAGGTCGAATCCGTTGATACGATCCATTTTAATATTATTTTATAATTTTTTTAAAAAAAAATTAAAAAATTTTTACCCGTATTTATATATTTAAAAAAAGTTTTTAAAAAAAATTAAGTAATATGTCCGAGGGTTGTAACTTATCGTTATTTTATTATGCATGTTTTTTTAGTCGCATGTTTAAATAGATAAGCCTGTTTGATCGTGTTTTGTTATATGATTATCATGCATTTTTTAATTTTAATTTAAACTTTAATGGCATGGTATGTTGTGTTTAAATGTTGGTTGCTTTAGTCAGGGTTAGAACATTAGGCTGCATATTTACTTCGACTGCTAATCGCTTTTGATTATGCACTCGCGTGATTACCTCACATGTTAGGAGAAAGGTCCTCAAATCAATCCAAATTGCCTGACAAATGTTTTAAAAAATGAACAGGGTAAAAATGTACCGAAATGGCATTAGCTATCCAACTAATGTAACCAAGTCCCCGAGCTCGGTCAATCTCTGGTTCGTAGGAATAGCGTGATTCTCTCATCACCCTATTTGGGTTTCTAATCGACCCACCACAAATCGATTAGTGGCGACTCCTTTTTATAAACCACTTGCATGTTAAAATTTAAATCTTAAGTCACGATATGGTATGGGCTTAGGAGAGCCAGAGTTGTGTCTCGAATTTAGACTTAGCACGTACCAGGTGAGCCTCTCATTTTTTGAGCATGTTCAAAAAAATCCCGGGAGGTTGGTCGCGACACTTGAAGAGTCGGAGCTTTTGAAGTCTGCATCCTTGAAGAGTTGCAGCCATCAATCTAAAATAATTGATGACATTTCAACTTCCTTGGAGACCTAGAAGAGCAACCATTGAAGTTCCCATCTTTTTCCGCATCTTGGCCAGTCACAACCGCCCACTTCCTTTTGAAATCGATAGCTCTATAGTTCTTATTTGAGAAAACTCAAAATATAGAAGTTATAGATCTAAGAGTCTTAATTATTTTGGCTTTGGAATCAGGTCAATCCGATTTGTATGGACAAAGTTATGCCCATTTTCCTAGACTTGCGCAAAATTGAAATTTCTGCTCGATTTTGTGACAGAGTTTCCGTGTGTGCAAGTAAGGTTGCGAATAGTAATCATTCTATTTCTCTATTTCTGTTCCAGAAATAGATTTGGAACAGAAATCTATTTGGTAACGAAAATCCAATTTCTATTTCTGGAACAAATTTTTGTTCGAGAAATAGATTTGGAACAAAAATTAGAAGTTAAAATTTTTTACTTATATATTTCTAGAACAGAAATGAGAAACAAAATTATTTTTTTCTTCTCTTCATTTTCCCTCACTATTAGCTGGTCGCTCACCCACCACCTATCGCCGACCACCGCCACCCGCCGACCACCGCTGCCAGCCACCGCCTCCTACCACTGCCTACCCCTCTCCCCCTACCGGCGGCGTACGGCCACCACCCACCACCAACCACCATCTCCCACCCTTGGCCTCTCTCCTCCCGCCATTGCCGCCCGCCTTTGGCCACCTCCCACCACCGACCACCATGGGCCACCGGCCTCTGTAGGCCAGCCACTGTCTCCTGCCATCAGCCGCTTCCCATCCTCGACCTCTCTCCTCCTGCTATCACTGCCCACCGCCAGTCGCCATCCACCGGCCATCCTTCTCCCACCGCCAGCTACCTCCCATCGTGGGCCGCCGCCTGCCATCCATCGACCATGATCTCTTGTCGGCCACCGTCTCCTGCTGCCGGTCGCCCTCTTTTAGCCGCTACCCACCTTCCACCGCCGGCCACCGTTGGCCGCCGCCTGTCGTCCATTGGCCACCATCTCCCACCGTCGTCCACCGTCCTCCCGTTGCCGCTCACCTCCCATCGTCGGCCACCGTCTCCCGTCGCCACCCGCCCTCCTCCTGCCACTATCCACCGCCCACCGACCACTCGACAAAAAGAAATTTTGTGCCGTTATCAAACAAATTTCTGTTTCTAGAATATTAATTTTATGTCATTATTAAACGTGTTTTTTTGCTAAGAAACTCCTCCAGGAATAGAAATTGATTTCTAAAATAGAATGGTTACCATTTTCAGCCTAACTCTCCCAATCCTATTGTTCAAGTAGTTGACTTTGGGCTACATCCCCTAACCTATGTGGCTTATTACCATAGTTGAAGAGACAAATCACGTTGAATACTACCTCATTAGGCTCATCACTTTGTATAGGAAAATTTACTTAATGTAAAACTTTCACAATATGAATACAAAAAAAAGTGATGTGTGCCATCTCAAATTAGGGAACAAATGCAATATTATTTTTTGGGCCTCTATCGATAAAGTCCTAGTTTCGTTAAATCAATTCATTTTAGTCGTCGATACATATGGATAGTGTTCAAAGGATAAGATGATATGTCAAGGATTGAAAAAGAAAAATAAAAGCCTTTCTCTACTTGCTTAAGGGACTTACTCAAAGAGCTCTGTTATAGACTAGAATCTGGTAAATTTGTCAAGGATTAATTGAATTTATTTTAGAAAATTAGGGTCATTTAGAAAGAAATTTATTGATGAGATCAGATTTGACAAATGCCCGCATATAAGACTAAATTCTTGCAATAGATGGCAACTTATCATCACCTTTTTATTGGACCATGAAATTTGGTAAGCAGTCAATATCATTGGTATATCAAAGCATATATTCTCATTAAATGAAAATAATAGCATTTCACCTCTTCATACCCTTATATAAATGTGCCACACTTGTTCATCTCAACACATCACTGCTCTAACTCACAAAGCTATCAAAACTCATTGAGAGAGAGAGAGAGAGGTTACAAATAGTTTAAGTGGGAATAGCCATGGAGGTAACAGCATCCAAGAGAATGGGATCCACGATGCTTTTGGCGGTTCTGATATTGTGGTCACCCATCAACGTCGACGTGGCATCCGCGTCGTGCAGGATGATCTGTGTGTGTATGGGAATTCCATTTGTATGTATTCCCAAATGCATCGAGGAATGCTCTAGTGAGTCTTTGACGTCTATGGCATCAGAGCACTGCAATGTCGGTTGTTTCTTGTCTACTTGCCTTGACTATCATCCAGGTAATAATCTTTGCATCGAGATTGAAGATATAACATAACTTCTTATGAGATTCATAAAACCAAGAAAGTCATTGTATAAACTTGCTTCTTTATCGGTGTCTCATTATTATATTTTAGTTATGAGAGGATGTTCCATATTAAATCATTTTATTTCCTTGGACTAATATATTCTCTAGCTAAAAAAAATTCAATTTCAATTTTGATGGGAGTGACTTTTTAAATTTCTTGTTTCATATATGAACTCATATAGGCACTGAGAAGGTTGGAGTGGACGTGAAGAAGGTTGGAGCTTGCAAGGCTTCATGCTCTCAAGGTTGTAAGAAGACCTATCCATTGCACTAAAGTTTGGAAATTTTCCTTTTTTTTTTATAAAGAATGAAGGCAATTGAGTTGCGTAATGCCTTTGTGGTTTCATATCACAGGTAATAAATAATGCCTTTTTAATTATTTGCTTGGCTAGGAGGGAAGTACATTTCTTTTGAATTTCAATTGTGATAAAATGAATTTGGTCTCAATTATCGGAATTTAGATTATGAGATACAAATACAAAAGAAAAGATAACCTTTAGAATGAATCGATGTTGGGATTGTCACGAGTATGTCTTTGCACAATCAAAGTTTTACGGTGTGCAAAAGAATCTCAATCTCTGACACGACATGATTTGCAAGCATGACTCAGTGGTGTTGCAAACTAGACGATCGAAAATTAATTTAAGTGTATGTGTTGATGCGAAAAAAGAGCCGTATATTCCATTCACCATAAGTTAACTTTGAAGAATATGAACAAATGGCAATTTGCAGTATGACACGATATCAAATATTTTAGGGATATGTTCATTGGAAGTTTTAAAACTTGTCACGAAAGTACATTTAAGTTCTAAAACTTGCAGAAAGTGCAATAAAGTCATAAAATTTATCAAATTGGATCAATCAAACCCTAAAGTTAATTCCATCCAATTTGGCTGATGTGGCATTTTTATTATTTTTTATCCTACATGGCGATGACGTGGCTTTTTATTATTATTTGGATACAAATTTTATTTAAATTCAATTTTAAAAATAATCTAAGTATTAAAAAATAAAGAGGAGGAGAAGCCAGGCGGGGAGGGTTGCAAGCCCCCACAATCGCCGGGAGGGGCCAATGAGTGTGGGGGAGAACAAGCAGGGGTTGCTGGCCTCCGGTGAAAATTTATCATACAATTGAAATACTCGTTCAATAGCACACTCGTCCACTCATCCACGAAATTAAGAGCAAATCAAGCGAGTTAATCTCAAATAATTTGACCTTGATTAGTGACCTAATCTCAAATAATTCCACACTAATTTTCAAATACGGTGGAGAAGACAAAAACAAGTTCAAGTCAACTAGAAATCTCTGTACATTTTTTAATTTGGATAATGGTAGAGATGTCTACTTAACATTGTGGAGATATCGAGGCATGCAGGTGTTCACCACTAGAGTGGGACGACTTTTAGTCCCCAAATTTCAAATAAATAAACATTTATTTATTTATTACTTATTTAATTCGAGGTAAAAAGAAATTAATAGTCTTCCCCGGAATCTCTAACCAAACTCTTTTAGACTTTGGTTCAGGTCAAGCACACATACATACTTTTCACCGGTCATGCCTTCTTCCATATTCGTATGACTTTCCAAATCTAACTTCTTGCTAATTCCAAGAAATTTCGACCAAAACAAACGAAAACTCGAAATCTAAATACTAAAAAGGGGGAAAAAAACATTTTACCTGCTTTGAATTTTCCTCGAGATGACGGTGGAGTTGGCAGAACAAACGAATTGCTAAGGGAACCTCTAGGGCTTTTCTTATATGCTTTTATGAATATTCAATAATGTTAGACCCAAAATCCAGAGTAAGCTGTAGCTTGTCGGCATCTCACGAGACCAAAGTCAACTTCCCACTTAATGCATGCTTTGAAAATGATACGTTGAAATGGTCTCCCGAGTACGATATGGGATCAAATTATTGAGGGAGACCGCATCATATGGGGATTGAAGTTGTTTCTGTCAATTGGTGGATTTTATTGTATACCATCTCATGGCTTTTTATCAGATGGATTTTGTAAGGGAAAAAATGATCAAAAATCTTAAATTATACCAATTGTAATACATTTACCCTAAACACGGTAACACAAAGTCAAATGCTCCGAGCCTTCCAACGCGGCTGTCGTAAAGCAAAATGATTGGTCAACAATATCGCCATTTGATTATGTCCGTGTATATAACCATGGATAAAGTCGTTTGAAGTGACACTGGCGGTGCATTGGATTTTTCTTCTTCTTCTTTCTAAGAATCCATTTTAAGCTACGTTTAGTTGCCAAGACATAAAGTCCGATAACGATGACCATGCGAGAGTGCCAGCCACCACAGCAACATGAAGCGCCGTTCTTGGTGGCCAGCACTACTCTCTGTTTCTCTTCGCTTAACCCTCTTCTCTCTCCAACCGCACTTGTTCTTAGATTTGTCATTCCACATAGTACTTAAATTTTTAAATTTTTAGTACGCGTAGTATTTCTCTAAAAGCTATCTACCATGGTAGTCGGGATGAGTTATTCTGTCCGAAGAACACCAAAAAATACTGTATATAATCATTTTTGTCCGATCCAAGCTACCAAGCACGGCCTTTAAGGCATAGCTCTCTTTGAATCCACCACTTTATGAAGAGTTTTACGTTAGAATTAGGCATACAAACGCAACGAAATAGAGATTAAAGGCGAAAAAAGAAAAATTGAGACATAAGATTTTATCTTGATTTACTCTTCAACTGGGGTTACATCGAGAAGATGATTTTACTATAATTAGCACTTCTTACATTTCTATTACAATTATTAATTACAAAAGAAAGAAATTATATATAGACGGTATAGTAGCCATTCATGGACCCAAATTCAAGCTAACAATAAAACGAGCTCAAACTGTGAAAGTTCTCTGGTGCCGCTGGGGCAACGACTCCCGCTGAAACAGAACCTTCATAATTTCTTATTGATGGGGATTATGAAGCACACCCCAACATCTTAAACCCCAAAAGGTACCTTGGCAGATAGCTACGAAGACGCTGTGAACCTCGTTTTGTTCCTTTGCGTGGATCTTGACAGAAGTCAGCCAATATTGATTTTTCTCCCTCTCTTTCTCTCTCAAAAATACCTAGCTGTTCTCCTGGAAAACTTCAAAGTAAACTCTTAGAGTTCATGTAAACGCGCATAGCAGCAAATTTTGAATATTTCTCTCATAGCCCAAATGCACGAAACTAGACTCACCAGTTTCTCTATATATACAGAACAAACCCACGGCTTGTACTCACAAGTTCTAAGCAAAGTTATAGAGCTCGCTTTCACAGTCACGAGTCCAAATTTATCTCTCTGTGTCTCCCCAAATGGCCTCTAATATCAGCTTCCTTGCTGTCGCCGTCACCATTGTATCCCTTCTCGTGTGCCCTGCGAATGCCCAGCTTTCACCGAACTTCTATGGAAGAACATGCCCGAATGTTCAGGGCATTGTTCGCAATGCAATGACGCAAGCCGTTCGAAGAGAGGCAAGAATGGGCGCTTCAATACTTCGCATGTTCTTCCACGATTGTTTCGTAAACGTGGGTAACCAAATTTCCTTCCTTTCATTTCTAAGTGTTGGTTCTTCAATGCATTTTTTATCGGAGGCTAAACTGGATTTTCTGATCATCTAGGATATACTTAGGCATGTTAACCTAGTAAAGTTGAAATTTAGGGTTAAGTGTAATCCATATTGTTCAAATAGGCCTTATAAAATTATGGTCTCGCTCAATGTAATTGCTTAAAGTTTTAGGTGGACATTCTAACATTTAGTAATTTTTTGGACTTTTAATATATGGGAACCAAAGGTTGGACCTATAATGACCCGAAAATACCGTGGTTGTCCCTATTTTTAACGTCTCAATAATTTTTTTTTTTCGTCTGAACGTCTCGATAGAGTTGGCTGGGTAGGGAAAGAACATGAATTTTACGTACACTATAAACCAAGGAAGTATTGTCACACTATAGATTTGGTTCATCTCCCATTTTTAAATTTGCAAGAGATTGACTTGGATTTTGGAAACCAAAGAGCACGCAATGAGATTATATTTCTTTTGTTATTAAATTCGAATTAGAAAGCCATTCTCTAAATTTGTTATATTGGATAATTTAAACGAATCATAGATGAGGAAAAAAATGAGACATGTTTCTAAGCGCTATAAAAAATAATACAAGACAATTTTCTAGTTTGATTGCTTATTAATAATATATAATAACTAAGTTATCGTAGCCAGATCTTAGAGTAGACTTGCATCTGACCTAAGAAGATTTCTTCCACATGTATTCAATCCATCACTAATCAAAGATGAAAAAAGATGAACTCTTAATTAAGCCATAAAATGCAAATTGTGACCTTCTCTTTCTTTACAACTTTTTTTAAATATGTCGGACTTCTTCACTCGTGTAGGGATGTGACGCATCAGTTCTTTTGGATGACAAGGCCCCCTTTACTGGAGAAAAAACCGCTCGGCCAAACCAAAACTCTCTTAGGGGATTCGAAGTCATTGACATCATTAAGTCCCGCGTTGAAACTGCCTGCAATGCTACTGTTTCTTGCGCAGACATCCTTGCACTTGCTGCTCGAGATGGCGTTGTCTTGGTGAGTGTCTCGTATATCCTAATCGTGAATAACTTTTTTTTTTTATGATTTTCATACATAACATGTATATGGAGACCGATCTTGGTATGTGCATAAATTGTAATTACTAACTTTTAAAGTGATGCATTGCTTAACTTTACAGTTGGGAGGACCATCATGGACAGTGCCTCTAGGGCGGCGAGATGCAAGGACCGCCAGTCTAAGCGGTGCCAACAGCCAAATCCCGTCGCCTTTCTCCAGCCTTGCTACCCTCATCTCCTCCTTCGCCGCTCAAGGACTCAATGCCCGTGATATGACCGCCCTGTCAGGGGGCCATGCCATTGGCCTGGCCCGGTGTAGCTCCTTCCGGACCCACATCTACAATGACACCAACATCGATGCCAGTTTCGCTACCACTCGGAGGACTAACTGTCCCGCCTCTGGAGGCGACACCAACCTCGCGCCCCTCGACCAAACCCCAAACCGGTTTGACAACAATTACTACCAAAAACTTGTGGCACGGCGTGGGCTCCTCCATTCGGATCAAGAATTGTTCAATGGAGGATCGCAAGACGTGCTCGTTAGGACTTACAGCAATAACTATAGGGCTTTTACAAGTGATTTTGCAGCTGCAATGGTGAAGATGGGTAATATCAGCCCACTCACCGGAACAAAGGGAGAGATCAGAAGGAATTGTAGGGTGGTGAACTAATGTTGAATGCCCCAATCAAAAACAAAATTAAGTAAGCTGATTTTGCTAAGTGTTATGAATGTTTAATGTATGTCTATTTCCTCTGCATATTTCTTTTCCTGTTTTCAATAAGAATCATGCTTGTGAAGGGCTTGGTCAAGAAGTTGACAAGTTGTATTGCTTTGTTTCTGAATATATGTATTCAGACATCAAATCCAAGTGTTGTTTTCCCTACTCAATGTTATTTGGTCTAATACTCGCAAATCGGAACATATCCTTTGGAATTTTTTGTAAGATAGACAGCTTGCATGACCCATTTGTTACATAGGTTATCCTCATCATTGTTGATATAGATAATTATTAATATTTGATTTTATTTATTTTAATTAATTTGAGGAAAAAAGAAATGTATAATGTCCCCCCGGAATCTCTAACCAAACGAAGTCTTAGACTTTTATTCAGGTCAAACATACGTGCACGTTGTTCACTGGTCATACGCTCTTCCATATTCATCTGACTTTCCAAATCTAACTTCTTGCAAATTCCAAGAAATTTCGACCGAAGCAAACGAAACCTCGAAATTTAAAATACTGAAAAAAGGAAAAAATAAACGTTTTATCTGCTTGAATTTTCCTCGAGCCGAGTCTACGGTGGAGTCGGTAGAACATACGAATGGCTAAGGGAAGCTCTAGGGCTTTTGTTATATGTTTTTATCAATGTTCAATAATGTTAGACCAAATCCAGAGTAAGCTACAGCTCATCGGCATCTCACGGGACCAAAGTCAACTTCCCACTTGACGCATGCTTTGAAAATGCTACACACTGAAAGAGTCCACGAGTACGATGTGAAATCATATCATCGAGGGAGACAACACCATTATTTCGAAGTTGTTTTCGATTTTCCAGGTTATGTAATTGCAGATTTTGTTGTATATTGTTTGACGACTTTGATCATATGGGTTTTGATTAAAAAAAAAAAAGCACCCCCGTGATACTTGTTAAGGAGCCATTTGAAGAAAGTTTGTGATTTTCAATGCGCTGTTTTTCTCATGCAATGTATAATCAACTTTTTATAAGTCGAAACATTCCATATCAAGTATGCTTAACGAGTGTCCAGAGACATTTGTCGGTAAAGCCCTTGTTAGCCTAGAAAGACGCCTGAGCTTGTTTTGACATCTCTCTTTGGCTCAATATCTTTGATTTCTTGATATTCCATGCTAATTTATAGGA
Source organism: Syzygium aromaticum (assembly GCA_024500025.1). Lineage (NCBI taxonomy): Eukaryota > Viridiplantae > Streptophyta > Magnoliopsida > Myrtales > Myrtaceae > Syzygium > Syzygium aromaticum. Next base: position 9,006,594 of record CM044895.1, read on the forward strand.
ATCATGGTTCTGCATAAAGATCCTTTTTAAAATCTATCTAGCTATCAGGAATACGCGAGTGAAAGAATGATTGAGACTCGCAGCGTCTAACAAACTCATAAATGGGAGTAAGTAGAGCATTCAAAATTGATTTGAGCCTTCAAACTCCGATGATAATGGGTCCGATTTCATTCTATTTTTTGAGTGCTAATATATTAGGGTTATATTTTCCTTCAGCCACTCATCTGATTGATGAATTATAAGTTGTGAACATCATCCACATACAAAATTAAATTATATAAATACGAAATGATATTCATGGTTTTAATCCACCATCTCCAATCCAACATGGGCCTTACAAATGACGAAAGTTTGAAGCGTGCAAGCCCGACAAATACGTTACGAAAGAATGTTCGAGATCAACGTGTGTTAACAAAGATTGGGATACCATAAATAATGGAAAAGCGAATATGAAGAGCACCATTTTCCTCAAGAGTTTTGAGTCAGAAGGAAATAAGTCCAAAACATGTTCCATAAAACATTCTCTTAGAGAAAAGCCGACACCTGAGAAAATACATTGGCCGCCTACGTTGCGTTGGTTCTCAAGACCACGGTGGTAGATTGGAAACAACACCGCACACAAAAACGGGAAGAGAAAGATCGATGTTGACACCTAAATTTTAGCACATCATTTAGTGGTTAATTGCATAGAAAATTATGGATTAAATTTTAACCCCTAAATAAAAATATTAAAATTGCATAACATTTAGTTTAGGTTCATTTAGATTAATTGCATTCCGCATCGGATCGGCGGTAACAAGTGAGCTTAAAATTTATCACGTGAATCGAGCTCGGGCATCGAACGAGACTCGGCTCACTCGAAAAGCATGAGCCGAAAATCACACGCAAAAGGGCTTCGTTGTTTTAATTTGAGCTTAAATTAGCCCATTATGCTTAATTAAAGAAAAGCCCAAATTAATTCAACCCACTTAGAATTAAATTAAAGCCTAAACCTAAGCCCGTTAGGACTAAAAAGCCCGGCTAATTGACCTAGGTTTTCATTATAAATACATGCTTATGGGGGTTTCAGAATTTTGGGGGAGAAGACAATTCCTGAGAGCAAGAGTGAAACACGTGAACAAGAAGGGGGGACTCTATTAATTTTCAAGAAGACAAAGGAGAGAGAGAGAGGTCACGGCTAAGGACTACACAGCCAAAAATCCTTGGTGACTGTGACCTCCCCTGCCGCTGGCCATCTTTGCTGTTTCAAGATCGGCCATCGACGATTACCGTTGCTGCTGTTGCTTCTCACCCGACGACCTGCTTTCCTGTCCTATCCACACCGTGTAGTTTATTTCCAACAAATCAAGTGGCTTCGTGGGATTTCCGATGGTGTCCTCCAGTGAAGACCTCGTGGGTTCTCGGTGACCACCAAGGTGTTGACCTCGCAAGGGAGAGACGTTCACTGACACACCCTTGGGGATTTATACCTCGTGTGACTCAATACTCAAACCCCAATAAGAAGTTTTTCTCTCGCGATTACTTTGACCACACTAAATTCCTATTGCTATTCTGTTTTAATGGTTCCAGAAGCAGAGGACTTCAGGTTTCTCTTTGGTTGCAGATTTTCAATCGGTCTTGCTCGGGAATTGCCTCGAAACAACCACGTCCTGCCTCCGAGTGATATTGGCATTATCTCGATCGCGCACAGCACCCTTTGATTTTGCGAGCAGCCCAAGCCGAGTTGCTGGCTACGATTCAGTTGAGCCTCATTGCCGGCTTGTTATCCAATCCATTGGCGTGCCCCCCCGCGCAAGACCGAAACCGCCGCCGCCGTCGTCCTCTTGGCCGCACTCACCGTTAGCCGCCGGTCATCCGATCCGCAATTCCGATCCACTGCAAATTCAAATTAGGAAAGAAATCTGCAAATCAGGTAATTATCCTATCCCAATTTGATTTGAATATTTTGTTGCCTATTTTGTGCTTATTGATATCTAATTTTGTATATTTGAACAATAGGCATTATTCCAATTAGGATTTTATTTCTTTTTTTGAAATCTTGGATATCTATTACTTTTCAAACTTGGATAAATTTAGAATTTTCAAAATCTTTTGAATATATCCAAGATATTTAAGATATCGAGAATTTTTCAAGATGTGATCGATTAGGAAAATTTCCTAATCCGCAACCGCACACGTGAAAATAAATCTATCTATCAGGCTTTAGATAGAGTTATTTCCATAGCGGGTATTTCGAATTTTAGGATCGATCTGTCAGGCTTCAGATCGAAACTTAATTCGAAAGATTTGGCGGTTATATATTTTTTTACTTGATTTTAATTTCGAATTTTGATTTAAAAAAAATACTAAAAGATCACTCTAGAATAGGTTAATTTCTTTAGTTTAAAATTGCGTGTCTAGATAATTAGCATTTTTAATTCCGAATTTTATTAAAAAAAATACAAAAAAAATAAATAATATGCCCGTCATTAGAAATAGGTCACGTCGTCGCATGACATATAATTTGCATGTTAAGTTGTACTAATCGCATGTCAATTTTTGCACGTCATTACATATATGTTAGTTTTCATTTAAATAAGCGAAAATAAAAATTTCTGCATCTTTAAACTCTAAGTCGGGATTTATCAAAATTGTCAAATTGGGTATTTTTCTTGAAATTGGTACCGAAAGGGCGTTAGGGAATCTAGCGTAACCAAGTCCCCGAATTCATAATTTCTGGTTCGTAGAAATAAAATAGTACTCCCGCTATTTTATTTAGGTTTCTAATCAACCTACCTTAAATGATTAGTGGCGACTCCCATTGAAAATATTTGCATGCTCATAATTAGACCTAAGTTGCGATTTGGTAGAGTTTGGGAGAACTCGAGCTAGGTTAGTTAATTTAATTGATCTAGTAATCCATTAGCCTAAGATCGAAAACACGATTTTTTTAGGTCGCGACAGCTTGGCGACTCCGCTGGGGAGTAACTTGAATTTTTTTGAAAATTTATGGAGGACTTAGGCCAAAAAAGAATTTTCAAACAAAAATCACTCGATTTGGCAAAAATTAATTGAATTCTCATTTTTAAGTGTTAAATGTTTTTGCAGGATGGGAGTTATAAGGGGAGTAGTGATTGGCTAACCCTTTGTTTTGCAGGTTTGGTGGAGTGAAATTTAATTTAATTTTCGTACTATTGAAGTGTTGGTTGCATATAATTGTTGTGCATGATTTACAGTATTTGCACTACATCACACACAACCTGTGACCGGACCTAGGTCACACCCATAGTTTTAAGATGGTATTTAGGTGGTTCTTTAACCTTGGCGGTAAAGGCTTCGCTAAAGGTTATCCCATTTGAATCCCGAAAATTTTTCCAAAAAATGGCTCAAGGGTTGTCCTCATGCACGTGAGGCTACAATGCATGGGGTTGCCCTTGTCGACCGAACCAAGCCGAAGTGATTGGACTCGACTAGTCATGACTATTGTATGCGAGGCTGCGACTAGTCATGACGATTGTACGCGAGGCTGCGAGGCGTCGTTTCGTTCATCATTTCACTTTGCAAAAGCCATTAGGATAGATAGATTAAGATTTAAACTCACGATTCATGTGCATGTCTATGTTATTGACATTTTCTCCCCAAAGACGGTAATTTCTCGAGCTTTATCTTTGGTTTTCTTCATCTTATTTTGAGTCGGTCCATGATTTAGGTTGAGTCATTTGGCACGTGATTTATATAAGAATGGGTCGCCTTGATATCCGTTTCGTGCCTACTCCGAAGCTGGAGCTCAAGAAGCTATGGAGCCAGTTGAAGCCAGATGGTCAGCAGTACGTTTTCAAACGCATTGGATTCATGCTGCCAATCCTAGACATAGATGTTCAGAGCGGGATCATGCAGGCATTCGCTCATTTTTGGTGCCCCGAGACAACCACATTTGTGTTGGGAGGTAAGTTTGAGCTCACACCGACTCTGGAAGAATACAGTATTGCCATTGGAAAATCGATTGAGTTGGATATAGTCAAACCACCCATTAAGGTAGATCCTGTGGTAGTGCTTGCTGAATTTTTGAATTTGACTAAAAAGGAAATTGAAAAAGTGCTAAGGAGTAATTGTCAAGCATGCCCATTATCTTTTCTTATCGAATGTTTTGAAAATAACTCTGTCCTCATGAGATCTAAAATTTTTATCTTAGCTTTTTTTGGATTCATCATTTTTCCATTCCGTCAAAATGCTATTGATCCTGTCATAGCTTGGACGGTAAAACTAATATGTGGTAGAGTTAGTTTTATAAACACAATTCTAGCAGAGATTTTCATATCTCTGACACGATTCAAGAAAGGAAAAGATAGAACTTTTCGAGCCCCGATTGAGCTTTTACAAATCTGGTTTTTCTCACACCTTTCTCAATTTGGGGAAGATATGACTGAATTTGAAATGGGCATGACTGATAACCCTATTTTAAGGTTCAAACAAATACAAGATCAAACTAAGAGTTTGCACTATACGCAATGGGTCCATCTGTTCAAAGATCCAAACTCTAAGATTTTCCTTTGGCAAGCTGTGTGGTTTCGGGAGGTCGAGGCTCGACTATACCATGGCGATCAGAAGCCCATACCTTTGATGGGCATTTATGGGGCAACCTGCTATCAGCCCCTTCGGGTTACACGTCAATTTCGAGTTCTGCAGGATGTCCCACCTCCACTCAGGCCCAATGAATTTCAAGTCCAGTTCGAGAAAGGCGAGTCCTATAGAGTCGAGCTTAGGCGTCATTCTGAGGCTTGGCAGAATTGTTCCACTCAGAAGCTGATTTGGCCCGCAGATGAGCCCACTGGAAGAATGAAGCGTCACTTTGCCACGGACCGGTATGTTCAGTATCATACCATCCCTGCTGAGATACTCCCGAAGATCCCGGTCGTGACAGTACGGCATACCCTTCAGACTCAAATCAAAATCAGCGAAGAAAAGGCGATGAAGGCCTAGGATAAGGCAGATGCTCTGTCTGAAGAGAATGCACGATTACGGCGTGCCTTGAAGGCCCATTCGTCTATAGATCATGTAGCCTCTAAAAAGCGGAAGACCATATGATTTCTTGTTTGGTTTAGGGAGTCTTTCTTTTCTTAGGAGGAAATGTTAGCTTGCTATTAACGTTTTCTGATAATAGATGTCGAGGCATTTTCCATTCTGAGCAATTCAATGAAAAACGTTAAGTTATAATTTGTAAATTTTGGAATTAGTCTAAGTTTTTATTGAATGAAGCAATTTGGAATTTCGGGATTTACTGGACGAATTGGTCTTTTGAAAGAAATTTCATCTTGAAGGTCTAGGGGATGTCATGGACCGACTCGTTATTCTTACTTGTTGTATTCATTCGAGCGTTACTTTTGCAGGTAATTTGCCACGGATCCCCCTCATCCTCATAATACTCGATCGGTGACCAAAAGAAGGATGGCCAATCAAGCCGAGATTGCAGCCATGATTGACGAAAAGCTGAAAGAACACATGAATACAATCAATGAGCAGATCACGGCTGCTATGTCCAAAATGATGAGTGATCTCATAGCCAAGCAACAGCAGATCAATGCTATCTCTCAATCGGAGATTCCGCCTCCAACTCGTCAAGGTCTCCGCCTCGACAAAGCTCCTGCAGTGAATACTAATCCAACCTTTCAACTGGACGATGTCATTTTGACTGACACTAGTGCGTCTCCGGCGGCCGATGTTCTTCATCCACCCCCCAATGATGAAAATGCTAAATTGCTGGCTAAGCTCGACCAGAGATTACGTGAAGTAGAGGGAACTCAAAGTTTTTCGCCTGTTGATTTGTCTGTTTTTACTCGGGTCCAAGTGCCCGATAAATTCAAAATGCCAGCCTTCGAGAAGTATGATGGCACCTCGAACCCAATTCAGCACATCGAGATGTACCAGGGGCTCATGAACAGATATGTTTCTAATGGACCTTTAATGATTCAAACCTTTCAAGCAAGCTTGAAGGATGCTGCAATGAGGTGGTATACCAACCACCAAATCAACCGGAAAGACTCGTGGGAAGAAGTGGCAAATCTTTTCGTCAAACACTTCAAGTTCAATCTCGATGTCACTATTACAAGAGAAGACCTGGAAAGAGCTGAGCAGAAAAAGGGCGAAACTCTAAAGGAGTATGCCACTCGCTGGAGGAACATGGCGGGACAGATCATGCCCGAACCTTCAGAACGTGACTTAATGAAGTTGTTCGTGTCCACTCTACCACAGCCGGTTCGTTCACGAATGTTAGTGACGGCCGTCCAATCTTTTAGCCAGCTGATAGCCATGGGTGAGGAGATTGAATCTGGGCTTAAGAAAGGATGGTACAGTGAGTCGGGTTCATCAGGCAAGAGATTTATTAGTAAGAAAGACAAAGAGCATGCCCCTGAAGTCAACATGACTTATATACAGAAGACGCCAGCTCAGGCCCCGAAACTACAATTTACCACCAAGCAGCCGACCTCTTATGTGCAGCAAGGCCGGCAAGACCCACGCCCGCAGCGCAAAGCTCACCAATTTACTCCACTTCCTGGAACGTTATCTCAGGTACTAGCAGTGCTAAGGAAGAAAAATTTGCTGAGTTCGGAGCCACAAAGATCTAACGCTGTCGGCTTTGCACGATACGATCCATCGAAGAAATGCGATTACCATAGACGTGAGGTGGGACATTCGACAGACGACTGCCAAGTACTCAAACATCGAGTACAGGATCTACTTGAGACTGGAGCGTTTGCACTACAGTCAGCCGATAAGCCCAATGTGCAGAACAATCCACTTCCTGATCATTCGAGCAGTGCAAATGTTGTCTTTGGCCCGGCGATCGAGCGAGTTCAAGACTTTAGGGTCCCTTTTGAAGATATGTTCGACGCTTTAGTCCGAGCTGGTTATGTTTCGACCGGTGAAGTGGTATCATTCGGCGAAATAGAAAAGAAGGTGGATGAGTTGGTAAGAGAGGGAATGATTGGGATGGCTGATGAATTCGGGGTAGTGGCTACTATATCTCAGGTCATCATTGACTGGAATGAAGAACTCGCAATGCTAACCGATAAACAAGTTAAGTTGGATCCTGAGCTAATTGACATGCCCTCTCTTGAAGATGCCTCTGATGATGACCTCGGGATTGTTATACCCGATGCTTCTGAAGCATTGGTGATGGCATCACCTCAGCCCTACGCTTATGAAAGTGACAAGATGGTTCCATGGTCATATAATGTTGATCTGATAACAAGATCGGGGCGAACTTATGCTGATAATCCACCTGTCAAGCCAGTGGTTGAGAAAGAAGCGAAGGAATTCCTAGCTGTGATTAAGGCTAGTGAATATAGTGTGGTTGATCAGTTGAGAAAGTTACCTGCACAAGTTTCGTTGTTGGAACTTCTTCAGACATCAGAGAAGCATCGGGGTGCTCTGATGAAGGTTTTGAGTGAGGTTCATGTGCCCGAAAATATTGAAGAAGATAAGTTAGAGGGGTTTGTCGGGACGATCCTCCTCAAGGATCAAGTAGCATTTTCTGATGAGGAAATTCCAGTTGAAGGACGTGGTCATAATAAAGCGCTTCATATATCAGTGAAGTACAAGGAGACTCACATGGCTAGGGTGCTTGTTGATAACGGGTCAGCTTTGAATTTATGCCCGTTGGCTACTTTAAAAAAGCTAGGCATTAAGCCATCTACCATGCAAGCAGCCAAGACTTCTGTTCGAGCCTTTGATGGAGCAAAGAAGGATGTGATAGGCCAGATTAACTTAGAGCTGCAAATCGGACCTTCGGTGTTCGATATTCTTTTTCAAGTGCTGGATATCCCTTCTGCTTTCAATTTTTTGTTAGGGCGGCCATGGATCCACAATGCAGGTGCAGTGCCCTCCAATTTGCATCAGAAGATCAAGTTTGTCGCTGAGGCAAAGTTGGTTACAATTTATGGAGAAGAAGATCACCGAATCTTCAACGCGACATCGGTCCCATACATGGAGCCCGATCATGTTGAGGAAGATAGCTATCATTCATTTGAGATAGTTCAAGTTGTTCAAGCTTCCTCTGATATGCCGTTGCCGGCTCCAGAAGTTTCTAATGCAGCTATCATGGTGGCCAAGGTCATGGTCGGTAATGGTTTTAAGCCAGGTCAGGGTCTTGGGAAGGAAGGTCAAGGCATTCGTGCCCCGATTGAGACAAATGGACAATCCCACAAAGCCGGTTTGGGATATCATGGGTCGGGAAGCCGCGAACAAGACCTCGGTTGTTGCAGAGGCCAAAGAGGAGTAGGTCAAAGTCCCTTACCACCTCCTATTGACCACATCTTTCGCTCAACTGAAGTAGTGGGGGGATATGAGCATTTAAAGTTGAGCCCTACTGAGGATGATCTTGGGCTTATCTTTCCTAAGTCGCCACCAGCCCTAACTGACTCTCCTAAGAAGCATGGTAAAGCCATTTTGGTCAGTTTGTTTGATGATTTTGAAGATGATTAGCCACCTTGTATTTTCAAGAAGTCGGAGTCGAGGGTGGTCGACTTTGACTTTAATGATGGTATACCCTACCTCACTGGTTGGTTTGCTGAGACCTCCATTGGTGTAATCACTGAAGGACCACTTGAAGGGATGGGCGCTGGCCCTCAAGAGTAATTATTTCCAGTTTTCGTATCTCCCCTGCGTGGGAATCTTTATTGTTTTCGATTTTCATTTCAATTCATGTTGCCCTTAGGTTTTTCAATCCAATAAGATGTAATTCATTGATTCGATATCAATAAAATTACAGAAGTTTTTATTATTTTGAATCTTGTTGAAGTACCCCAAACCAACCCGATGACGATAACCAACGATTGGAAAAATTTGTCATCTACGGTAAGAACTGAGGGTTGGGCTTCTCAAGAATTCTTGTTTCGAGATCTTCAAAAGCAAAATGAATTTCAAAAAGCAATGATCAATTTTCGAAAATTGCATGTGGTTAAGCCCTGTCTTGTCTTTTTGATCCATTTCCTTTATGTTTCAGGATTAATCTCGAGGCATGCAAAGGGACGGGAATCATGGATCCTCATATATGTGATGCAAATCAATCCGATGACTTAGACGATTCTGATCCGAATGATGAAGAAATACAACGGAACTTGGAAACCCATGAGAAATCCAAGCCTCTAACTGTTGAAGAAACCGTGGTGATCAATCTTAGCGACACGGAGAATCCTAGAGAAGTGAAGATTGGGGCATGCCTCCCTAAAGATGTGGCTAAACGCATGACTCAATTGTTGAAGGATTATCAAGACATCTTTGCCTGGTCTTATACTGACATGCCGGGTCTCGATCGATCGATCGTCGAACATTGTCTACCGACTGATCCTTCGGTTGAGCCCGTGAAGCAAAGGCCGCGAAGAGCTAAGCCAGAACTGGCAAAGAAGATCAAGGAAGAGGTCATGAAGCTTCTTGACGTGGGATTTATTGAGACTACCCAATATTTAGAATGGGTCGCTAATATAGTCCCAGTGTTGAAGAAAGATGGACGGGTTTGAGTTTGTGTTGACTACCGAGATCTGAGCAAAGCTAGCCCTAAAGATGATTTTCCACTCCCACACATTGATGTGCTTGTGGACAGCACAGCCGGGTTCGAATTATTTTCCTTCATGGATGGTTTCTCAGGTTATAATCAGATCTTGATGAACGAGGATGATAAGTTGAAGACAGCATTTACCACTCCATGGGGGACATTTCACTACAAGGTGATGCCTTTTGGTCTCAAAAATGCTGGAGCAACTTACCAACGGGCAATGGTCACGTTATTCCACGACATGATGCATAATGAGATTGAAATCTACGTTGATGACATGATTGCAAAAACTCGGCGTGGAGAAGATCATATAGAAACCTTAATGAAATTATTCAACAGGCTTCGCAAGTTCAAATTGCGCCTTAATCCGGAAAAATGTGTGTTCGGGGCAGCCTCTGGCAAACTACTCGGCTTCATTGTCAGTAACAAAGGGATTGAGATTGACCTGTCAAAAGTGAAGGCCATTTGTGAAATAAAATCTCCCTCTTCGGTGAAGGAAGTTCGTAGCTTAATGGGTAGGCTAAACTATATAGCCAGATTTATTTCTCAACTATCTGAGACAGTAAAGCCTTTCTTTAAACTTCTCAAGAAGAATGCGTTGGTTAGATGGGATGAAGAATGTGAACAGGCATTTGACAAGCTTAAGCACTACTTGATGAATCCGCCGGTGCTTGTTCCGCCGACACCGGGGCAACCTCTGACACTGTACCTTACAATCCACAGTGAATCCTTAGGCGCTATGCTTGCTCAAAAAAGTGAAGAGGATGGAAAAGAGCGTGCAATTTATTATTTGAGTAAGAAGTTTACCGCCTCTGAGATGAACTATTCTGAAATAGAAAGAACGTGCGCCGCATTGGTTTGGGTGCTACACAGGTTGAGGCAATACACCTTGCATTATCAGATATTGCTTGTAACAGAATGTGATCCCATCAAATATTTGCTCAATCAACCCGCTTTGGTTGGAAAATTGGCAAAATGGCAGATTCTCATCTCAGAATTCAATGTTCAATTCTTGTCTCAAAAATCAGTCAAAGGACGAGTAATTGCTGATGTCCTGGCCGAAAATCCTGGGAAAAATGAGGATCTGGGTTCGTTAGAGGATAGAGTCATGCCAATTGATGAGTATGTATGGACCATGTATTTTGATGGGGCCGTAAACTTATCAGGATCAGGTATCGGGGCCGTTTTAATATCCCCAGGCGGTCAACATTATCCAGTGGCTGCAAAATTGATATTTCCTTGCACGAACAATATCGCTGAATATGAAGCATGCATCATCGGGTTACAAGCCGCTATCGAAATGGGAGTAGCTCGACTTAAGGTGTTCGGGGATTCAACCCTCATTATTCTTCAGACCGTTGGTAAGTGGCAAACTAGGAATGCTAAGTTGCAGCCCTATCACGCCTATTTAGAGGAGTTAATGGAAGAGTTTGAAGACATTTCGTTCGAATACTTGTCGAGGACTCAAAACCATTTTGCCGATACTTTGGCTACTTTATCGGCAATGCTACAAGTGACAAGTGGGTTAGAAGTTGAACCTTTAAAGATAGAGGTTTTACAGAAACCAGCTTATTGCATGGCCACGACAGAAGAGAGTGACGGCAAGCCGTGGTATCATGATATCAAGGCATATCTTCAAACACAGGAATTTCCTGACAAAAGTACCGTATCTGACCAGAAGTATATTAGGAAAATGGCGTCGAAGTTCTTCTTGAGTGGAGAATGTCTATACAAGCGATCCTATGATTCGGTCTTATTAAGGTGTGTTGATTCAACTGAGGCTGTTCATTTGATGTTAGAAGTACATGAGGGAGTATGCGGTCCCCACATGAATGGTCATATGCTAGCAAGGAAGATAATGAGGATGGGTTATTACTGGCTCACTTTAGAGAGTGATTGCATTCAACATGTCCGAAGTTGTCACAAATGCTAGATCCATGGTGACAAGATTAATACTCCCCCGAATGAATTGCATCAGATGTCTGAACCATGGCCATTCTCTATATGGGGCATTGATGTGATTGGCCCGATCAATCCTAAAGCGTTAAACGGACATCGGTTTATCCTGGTCGCTATCGATTATTTTTCGAAGTGGATTGAAGTCATGTCCTATACATCAGTGACGGCACGGAATATAGTGAAATTCATTCGTCGAGACATCATTGCTCGATATGGTGCACCTGAGACCATAATTACTGACAATGGGTCGAATCTGAATAATAAATTGGTGGATGATCTGTTCAAGGAGTTCAAGATCAAGCATCTGAATTCCTCTCCATATCGTCCGCAGATGAACGGAGCAGTCGAAGCAGCCAACAAGAATATCAAGAAAATTTTGGCTAAAACGGCTGAGAACTATTGTGATTGGCATGAGAGATTACCATTTGCACTTATGGCATATCGAACTTCTATCCGGACATCTACAGGGGCAACTCCATATTCTCTTGTGTACGGTATGGAAGCAGTCTTACCTGTTGAGGTTGAAATTCCTTCGTTACGTATTCTTTCACAGGTACAATTGTCAGAAGCAGATTGGATCCAGCAGAGATTAGACCAGTTGAACCTGATTGATGAGACAAGGCTTAGAGCTATATGTCATGGCCAGTGCTACCAACAACGAGTTGCTAAATCTTTCAACAAGAAAGTCAAGCCTCGACATTTTCAGGTAGGCGACCTTGTCCTGCGGAAATTATTGCCGATAGTTCCTCTTGCAGAAGGAAAATTTGCTCCAAATTATGGCGGCCCGTACATTGTGAAGAAAGTCCTTCCAGGAGGTGCTTTGATTTTGGCCGAGATGGATGGTCGTGTTTTTTCCAGTCCAGTTAATTCTGATTCTGTGAAGAAGTATTACACTTGATTTGTACCCATTCTAACTTTATCTCAAATTGAATTTCATGAATCAATTCATGTTACTAAGCTTTGTTTGAGGAAAGCTTTTGATCTGGCAATCTATTTCTGTCCTAATGAAGTGATCATATTGCATGAGAGACTTCAAGATGACGAAAGGCAAGCCATTTCCGTACACGTCCTGAATAATAATCCCCAATGCGAGTTGAGTGAAAATTCCGTGCTGACAAGGTAAAGGATTATCTCACGAAAAGTATGACGACCAAAATGATAAGAGGCATTCATTTCCTCTATCTAAACACTACAGGTTATCACTTGCTTAACCCTTTGAACGGAGTTTTATTTGTTACCCCTATCAGGAACAACCCCCATACTGGGGCAATTTCTTAGAAAGTTCAAAATGGTTAGAATTTTCTTGCTTTCACTTGCATCAATCTTCAAGTATATTTACTGCATGCAAATTCTGTGTTAGCTTGAGTGCTTTAGATATGACGAAGAGCATTTCTTTCGCTATCCTACACACTTTATCCGTTGCTTGGCCCATTTGAGCCTACAATTTCATTTCATAAGAACCCAATTGATGATCATCCCTCACACTGGGGCAAGGTAAAAACCATTGCTATCTGCACAGCATATTCGGAGCGCCAATGAAGACCCTGAGGATCCAAATGTTAGTCATTCAGTCAAAACAAGCCAAAGTGTGGCTGGCCAATGTATGCATTATAGACAGTATGTGTCAAAGGTCAAAAAAAAAAAAAAAAAAAAAAAAAAAAAAAAAAAACTAGGGGGCATGAAAAAGCAGTGTGCCTGGTAAAAGCAAGGCCAATGTCAGTAAAAAATGATGAGAGAAAGAAAGGCTTTGGTGAAAACTGAGTTAATATGCAAGAGCATTCTTAAAGGAAAAGACCATTTGAAGGTTCATTTGTGGAGCAATTGCTAGAGATAGATCAATGGTACCAGTAGCATGATTGGATGATCACCAATTTCCATGTTCATAATACCCCCTTTGATGGAAATAGGCCATTCATTTCAAGCCTACCCGAATCTACATTACAACCCTTACCGAAGTCTCTTCAGAATAGGGCACTTGAGTTAACGTGGAATTTCAAATGCTTATAAATGTTGCTCGAAGAAGTGCGAGCAAGATTTTTCTATTTCATTTTTTGCAGCATTCCTGACTTGTAAACCCGGAGCAACTGGTGATATCATTCTTTCAATAGCCTCGACTCGAAGAGTCCCTTTTGCTAAGCCATTGACCAAGCTTGCATTTCAGTCCTTATAAAGACCTCTCAGATTGGCCAAGTCATACTGATTTTGAGAATATCCGAACCCTTGTCAAGCACGATGAAAAGAGTTTGAGTGATTCTTATACCCACATCAAAGGTCGGGTCAAAAGCCTTTCATTGAGAGTGAGTGGAAAGTCCTTTCTGATCAAAGGTCTCTCATTTAATGTGATCAAACTGTCAAAAGGACGAAATGATTGTTCTTATTGATAAATTCCCCAGTGAAGCTTAGTAATGCTAATGTGATCAAATTGTCAGGAGGACGAAATTGTTGTTCTTATTGATAAATTCCTCAGTGAAGCTTGGTAATGCAAGCAGATTCTTGAAAAATGTTTTCTTTGCCCCTGCGCATGTGCTAGTTTAACCTTTTCTCAGGTAAAAAACAGGTGCATTGCAATTGGCTCTCCCATAACATAAGAAGAATTCAGGTACGTCTACTAATTATTCTTCATTGTTTCTCCCTCCGGAATAGGAGAAATTATCTCTTTCATATGTTTATCAAATGGAATAGGTGACATATCTCTGGGTGCTGCTAAGTGGAGTACGAAGCACACCCCATCTCTTGGTGTTGCCAAGTGGAGTACACGGCACACCCCATTTTATGTTGCCAAGTGGAGTACGCGGTAGCATAACACCCCATTTCATGTTCGCCAAGTGGAGTACGCGGCGGCATAGTTTCTCATTTTGTGTTGTTCAGTGAAATAGACAACACACCCCATTTAAATGTTTGCCCAGTAGAACAGGCAGCATAGTTTCTCATTTCGTGTTCACCCAGTGGAATAGGTGGCACAACTAACCTCATGTTCACCCATTGGAAGAGGTGACATGATCCTTTTCGTGATTGCCCAGTGGTATAGGCAACACGTCCTCATTCTTTCTTCATATCATGCGCTATTTCGCATCTGTAGGAAACTACGGGTAACAGATAGGCAATCCAGTACCTTGAAAACCTTACTTCCAGTGGACGAGAAGTTTGGAGATCAAGGGAGCTCACAGCATTATAAAGCTTTCCCTCATTTGGACGCTTTTTGTGCGATCCGTATGTAAGGCTCTTTCACCGAAGTGAGAAGCCTTAGCATATGTTCCTTATTATTTGCATATCACGCATCATTGCATCAAAAAAAAAAAAAAATCATTCATCATTTTGCATAGTTTAAATTTAGGTCTCAGTCTTTGAGCGAAACCTCCACGAGCCTCCACTCAAAGAGGGGCAGCTGTTGACACCTAAATTTTAGCACATCATTTAGTGGTTAATTGCATAGAAAATTAGGGATTAAATTTTAACCCCTAAATAAAAATATTAAAATTGCATAACATATAGTTTAGGTTCATTTAGATTAATTGCATTCCGCATCGGATCGGCGGTGACAAGTGAGCTTAAAATTTATCACGTGAATCGAGCTCGGGCATCGAACGAGACTCGGCTCACTCGAAAAGCATGAGCCGAAAATCACACGCAAAAGGGCTTCGTTGTTTTAATTTGAGCTTAAATTAGCCCATTATGCTTAATTAAAGAAAAGCCCAAATTAATTCAACCCACTTAGAATTAAATTAAAGCCTAAACCTAAGCCCGTTAGGACTAAAAAGCCCGGCTAATTGACCTAGGTTTTCATTATAAATACATGCTTATGGGGGTTTCAGAATTTTGGGGGAGAAGACAATTCCTGAGAGCAAGAGTGAAACACGTGAACAAGAAGGGGGGACTCTATTAATTTTCAAGAAGACAAAGGAGAGAGAGAGAGGTCACGGCTAAGGACTACACAGCCAAAAATCCTTGGTGACTGTGACCTCCCCTGCCGCTGGCCATCTTTGCTGTTTCAAGATCGGCCATCGACGATTACCGTTGCTGCTGTTGCTTCTCACCCGACGACCTGCTTTCCTGTCCTATCCACACCGTGTAGTTTATTTCCAACAAATCAAGTGGCTTCGTGGGATTTCCGATGGTGTCCTCCAGTGAAGACCTCGTGGGTTCTCGGTAACCACCAAGGTGTTGACCTCGCAAGGGAGAGACGTTCACTGACACACCCTTGGGGATTTATACCTCGTGTGACTCAATACTTAAACCCCAATAAGAAGTTTTTCTCTCGCGATTACTTTGACCACACTAAATTCCTATTGCTATTCTGTTTTATTGGTTCCAGAAGCAGAGGACTTCAGGTTTCTCTTTGGTTGCAGATTTTCAATCGGTCTTGCTCGGGAATTGCCTCGAAACAACCACGTCCTGCCTCCGAGTGATATTGGCATTATCTCGATCGCGCACAGCACCCTTTGATTTTGCGAGCAGCCCAAGCCGAGTTGCTGGCTACGATTCAGTTGAGCCTCATTGCCGGCTTGTTATCCAATCCATTAGCGTGCCCCCCCGCGCAAGACCGAAACCGCCGCCGCCGTCGTCCTCTTGGCCGCACTCACCGTTAGCCGCCGGTCATCCGATCCGCAATTCCGATCCACTGCAAATTCAAATTAGGAAAGAAATCTGCAAATCAGGTAATTATCCTATCCCAATTTGATTTGAATATTTTGTTGCCTATTTTGTGCTTATTGATATCTAATTTTGTATATTGGAACAATAGGCATTATTCCAATTAGGATTTTATTTCTTTTTTTGAAATCTTGGATATCTATTACTTTTCAAACTTGGATAAATTTAGAATTTTCAAAATCTTTTGAATATATCCAAGATATTTAAGATATCGAGAATTTTTCAAGATGTGATCGATTAGGAAAATTTCCTAATCCGCAACCGCACACGTGAAAATAAATCTATCTATCAGGCTTTAGATAGAGTTATTTCCATAGCGGGTATTTCGAATTTTAGGATCGATCTGTCAGGCTTCAGATCGAAACTTAATTCGAAAGATTTGGCGGTTATATATTTTTTTACTTGATTTTAATTTCGAATTTTGATTTAAAAAAAATACTAAAAGATCACTCTAGAATAGGTTAATTTCTTTAGTTTAAAATTGCGTGTCTAGATAATTAGCATTTTTAATTCCGAATTTTATTAAAAAAAATACAAAAAAAATAAATAATATGCCCGTCATTAGAAATAGGTCACGTCGTCGCATGACATATAATTTGCATGTTAAGTTGTACTAATCGCATGTCAATTTTTGCACGTCATTACATATATGTTAGTTTTCATTTAAATAAGCGAAAATAAAAATTTCTGCATCTTTAAACTCTAAGTCGGGATTTATCAAAATTGCCAAATTGGGTATTTTTCTTGAAATTGGTACCGAAAGGGCGTTAGGGAATCTAGCGTAACCAAGTCCCCGAATTCATAATTTCTGGTTCGTAGAAATAAAATAGTACTCCCGCTATTTTATTTAGGTTTCTAATCAACCTACCTTAAATGATTAGTGGCGACTCCCATTGAAAATATTTGCATGCTCATAATTGGACCTAAGTTGCGATTTGGTAGAGTTTGGGAGAACTCGAGCTAGGTTAGTTAATTTAATTGATCTAGTAATCCATTAGCCTAAGATCGAAAACACGATTTTTTTAGGTCGCGACAATCGAGCATGCGAGTCCGGTTGAGAGTAACGATCGTCTCATGGCCATCGCCAACATCACCCTTGTACATGGAGATTGCCAGTAACACCTGAGAACGACGACCGCCATGGCAATGGCCAGCACCTCTCTCTCTCTCTCTTCCCCTAGCTCTCTTTTCTCTCTCCGGCACTTCTTTTTTCAATATTCATTTTACATTCTGATAAAATCTCAGTACACGCATTGCTTGCTCTACAGCTATTATACCATCGCTATGAGTTATCGGACATTTTATCCTGAAGTGCATCGTCAAGTTCAAATGAAGCATATGATAATTTTTGTCCTGCGCAAGCTACCAAACGCGGCCTTTCAGGCACAGCTCACTTTGAAGAATCCACCACTTTGTGAGAGATCTGCAACCCTAAAAGTTGCGGGATTTATGAAAACTCCCGGATCATTTGCGAAAATAACCACGAAGTTACAAAGAAGCTCCAATCTGTCCGTCGCAGCGCATGCTTTTCGGGGCATTCACGATGAACATCTAGAAAAAGGTGAAAAAGAGATAGCTCGTTTATCTCTTTTAAATTGCATGCTTTCAAAGACGTTGTGAAACCTTATTTTGTTCCTTTGCATGCATCTCGACAGAAGCTGGCCTCGCCTTTATTTGCTACCCCAAAAGATTATTGATATCTCGCTGTTCTCGTCAAAGCAAACTCTGAGAATTCATGTAAACGCGTATAGAAGCAAATTTTGAATATCCCTTTCTCTTAGCCACATGCATTTACCTACTATTTCTCTATTATGTGCAGAGCAACCCAAAGCTTGTAGTCACAAGTTCAAAGGAAAAATTGTCCAAAAAGTCCTAAACATATTGCACTTTTACCAATCAGTCATAGATCTTTTAATTTTGCCAATTAAATCCATCTGGCCAATTTTGGCCAGAGATCGCTGACGTAGACACCGGCCATTTTACGTGACATTATCGGTGTTGACGTGGATATTTTTTAATAATATTTTAATATTTTTCAATTTTTTTTATTTTTCTGCCATTCTTCCCCTTAGCCGACAAGTCTCGCCGACCTCTAGCAAAGTTTGCCCCCGTCGGCCATTGGCGAGGGCAAGCCTCGCCTAGATTTGGTGGGGTCAAGCCTCACCTAGCCATGGTGAGGCCGACCTCTCCATCACTAGGCTCTCCCTTGCCCAGTGACAACACAGTCGGCCTCACCTTGGCTGGGCGAGGCTCACCTTGGGGGCAAGCTTCGCCCTCGCCAGCCAGAGGGGAGAAGGGCAAAAAGAGAAAGAAAAAAAAGGAAAATAAATAAATATATAATTTGAAAAATTATATATTATTAAAAATTATCCAAGTCAGCATCAACGATGCCACGTCACCGATTTCCGGCCTAAATTGGTAGAATATATTGACTCAATTGGCAAAAAGTGAAAAATTGAGGACTCGATTGGCAAAATGAAAAGACATAGAACTGAATTGGTAAAAATGCAATAGATTTATGACTTTTTGGACAATTTTCCCCGAGCTCAAAGCAAAGTTAGAGAGCTCACTTTCACAATCACAAGTCCTAATCCATATTCAAGCAAAAAAAAGAAAGTCCTAATCCATAGTCAAGAAAAAAAAAAGTCCTAATCGATATCTCCCTCCCTCCCTCCCTCCCACCCAAATGGCTTGCAATAGCCAGTTCCTCGTTGCCACAGTCATCATCGTATCCCTCTTTGCGTGCCTTGCGAATGCGCAGCTTTCACCAAACTTCTATGCAAGAACATGCCCGAACATTCAAGGCATCATCCGCAATGCGATGACGCAAGCTGTTAGAAGAGAGCCGAGGATGGGCGCTTCCATACTTTCCCATGTTCTTCCATGATTGTTTTGTAAATGTGCATAACCAAAAATTCTTTGTTTTCATTACGGAGGCCAAGCTAGATTTTTTGGTCATCTAGGATATGACTAAGCATGCTAACCTTGTAAAGTTGATATTTAGTGTTAAGTATAATCTCAAGCTTTTTAAGTACAGGAGTTAAATGTGCCTATATCTATGTAGTCTCCCTCCATCTAATGACTTTTTTAGATGGACATTCTAACATTTAGTCATTTTTAGGACTTCTTTTATATATTAGAATCAAAGGGTTAGACCTATAATGAACCGAAACATTGCATTTGGTCCCCACTTACTACGTTTCCTGAAAATTGGCTAGTTAGAAAAAGAACAAGAATGTTAGGTATTACATTCAAACAAGATTATATTTCTTTTGTTATTAAATTCGAATTAGAAAGCCATGCTCTAAACTTGTTTTACTAGGTCATTTAAATTAATCATAGATAAGGAAAAAAAAAAAAAAGGAGACGTGTTTCTAAGCATTATAAAAAATAATACAAGTTAAAGAATTTTTTATAATGTGATTGGTTAATACGACTATATAATGATTAGATTTGTTATGGATAATTAGAAATTTCTCTAAGATAATTTCCTTTGTTAGAGATGTTTTGATAATTTTTATTATCATTCATATCTCTCAAAATTGCACCTATATTGTATGCAAGTTGCACGCTCATTGCACATATATTGCATGCATATCTCTCTTTAATTGTACATATCTTGATTGAGATATTATCTTAGATATCGAAATATACATAAATTCCATATTTCCCTTTTCCACATCATTATTCTCACCTAAATCGTTGCAGTCAGATCGGACCTGCATTTGATCTAAGGAAATTTCTTCAACATGGACTCAATTCATCACTAATCATAGACGAAAAAAAGATAAACTCTTAATTAAGCGATATGGTACTAATTGTGACCTTCCTTTTGATACAATATTATTATATATCTTGACCTTCTCACACAAGATGGGACGCATCAGTTCTTTTGGATGACAGCCACCTTCACCGAAGGAAAGACTGCTCGATCAAACCAAAACTCTCTTAGGGGATTCGAAGTCATCAACACCATTAAATCTTGTGTTGAAGTTGCTTGCAATGCTACCGTTTTTTGCATTCTCTGCTCAGGATGGCGTCGTCTTGGTGAGTGTCGCATAATGATGATCAGGAGTTTCTTTTTTAATACTCTGTTTCATGCATGATTTTGGTGTATATCAACTTCAAATCTCTGACCATATCAATTACTTAATAGTCATCCCTTGGTTTCATGATTGGATTCAGTCCATATTTATGGGATAAATTCACATTTTTTTATACATAACATATTTATAGGACATTGACTATGTACATAAATTGTATGAGCTTATGCGATTGGAATTGTTATCACAATTGGGAGGACCATCGTGGACGGTGCAGCGGCGAGACGCAAGGATCGCCAACCTGAGTCGTGCCAATAGCCAAATCCCATTGCCTTTCTCCAGCCTCACCACTCTTGTCTCTTCCTCCACCACCCAAGGCCTCAACGCCCGTGACATGACCACCTTGTTAGGGGCCACGCCAATTGGTCTGGCCCGGTACAACACCTTTCAAACCAGCATCTACAACGAGACCAACAATGACTCTAGCTTTGCTACCACCTGGAGGACTAATTGCCCTGCCTTCAGAGGGGATGCCAATCTCACGCCCCTCCACTAGACCCTGAACCAGTTCAACGACAACTACTACCATAACCTCATGGCGACTTCTCCATTCATACCAAGAGCTATTCAACGGAGGATCACAGGACGCACTCGTTAGGACTTACATCAATAACTATAGGGCTTTCGCAAGTGATTTTGTGGCTGCGATGGTGAAGATGGGTAACCTCAGCCCACTCACTGAAACAAAAATAGTTGAGCAAGCTGGAATTTGCTGAGTGTTATAAATGTTTAATGCATGTGACACAGCCCAAGGGAGCACAGGACTCCGAGCCTATCCATGAATGAGACATGGCCCCTTACGTGCATGGGACGTGGCTCATTCGTGCATGGGACGTGGCCCATCCGTGACTAGGCGCGAACATCATCTGCGATCCTTTAGTTGCCTCTGACACACGACCCTGCAACTTCCCTTGGCAAACGTCCCTTGAGCTTCCCCATGCCCGAGCCTCTGCAACTTCTTGAGTAGCTATGTAATGATTGTATCAGTTTAAACACCACCGTCGGATCGTGAGGGGATCAACAGATCATATTAGACCCGCACTTGTATATATAGGGGACTCTCCCCTTTCATTTGTACATGCTCATTTTCTGCAAGAAATACAACCACAAAACTTTCTCTCCATTCTTGTGAATTTGAGTGTGTGTGTGCAAGGCTAACTTGGGAGTGATCCTAAGGCCGCACAGGTGTGGGATCGTTGTTAATCAATCGACCTGTGACACATGTCTATCTCCTTTGCATATTTCTTTTCCTATTTTTAATAAGAATCATGTTTGTGAAGGCCACAAGTTTAATTGCTTTGTTTCTGAATATATGTATTCAGACATCAAATCCAAGTGTTCTCTTCCCAACTCAATGTTACTTGGTCTACACTCGGAAATCGGAACATAGTTTGCTTTGGGATTTTTTATATGGTAGACAGCTAGTGTTTATCTAATTCACCTTCATCATCATTGATTATAGCTAGAAAATTTGATCGACCATCCAAATCAATGATGATGCATCTTACTTGTAAAGAGATTACACAAGCTGTGCATTTAAAATTTACCCTATCTCTTTTAGCATGCAATTTACTAGACGAGCAAGTTCGAGTTTATAAATTCGAGGTCCAAGACAAATTCAGATTACGTTTTTTTTTTTTTTCATAAATCCGATAAAGAACTTATTTATTAGTTTTCCCATTATACATCAATTCAAATCTTGATCGCAACTTATGTTGCGAGTAAGGATCCTTGGCTTTCATGAAAACCAGGAAATGTATATATGCATATAAGATAAAAAGAAGAATCTGTTGAAGAAACTTTCTGCTTGAACTTGTCACAGAGTTTTTGATATTGAGGGATGAAACTTTTAATTTTGCTTTCTAATTTTTTCATAACCTGAATTACAAGGATTGATCCAGGTCCAAACTATTAGGGGGGCCAAAGATTTGGGGAAAGAAAAGTATCTTGGTTGAATAAGATCATGGCGGGCAATAAAATTGGTGAGCTCCTATGTTTATTGAATATGTTTTTTCCTCAAATGTGTACAATTTTATAGTATTTTACATTTTAAGATGGTAATAAAATACTCAATAACTATCCAATTAATTAAATGAGGAATAAATTTTAAAAATAGAAGTCTAAAATATGCATGGTAGTCGTTGAAATTGTGATTAAAAGCAAATTTTTCTTTTGAAATTTCAAAAAATTCGCTATTTGGACCTTTATAGCAGTAAAGGGCCGCTGAATGTTTGGGGCCATGACCCATTGGGCCCCTTGCACCTGTCCCTACCAAAACACTTGAAATTTTCACAATATACGATTTTTGATATATAGATTCATGCGTAACTTTTCCTCGTAATTTTTTTGAAATTCAAATAATATTTAAGTTTTGGCAGAGAAAATTAAGATTTTTCAATTTGTAGAAAGCGGAACCAAACGGGCGAAATTATCTTCGATAAAAGTGCTTACACGTTGTTTTTATCGTGAAATTTCTAATCTTCCTCGAGCGTTGGAAATCTTGGAATCGATTCATTAGGATTCTGGTTAGTGGGCCTACTGCTGGGCCAGGCCCAGCCTCCCCAAATTCATGGGACTGGTCCAAGCCCAAACCTCTTCCCCCCTACACAAAGTGGCATAACAAGAAGGAAAATGAAATAGCAAGAGGATGTTGATCTTTCCCTCTTTTTTTTCTTTACTTAGTTTACATATCTCTCATTTTCAACTCAAGTCAATCAAGACCGAGTGATCCCTCCGCTTGGTATACAAGCCGAACTTACGCCATGGTTAAAACTAGGTTTTTCGGAGATTGAGAAGGGATAGGAAAATTTGATTTTATGACCAACCAGATATGTCAAACCATTTGAGAATAAGTCTTGACTAATTCGATCGGCCACCTTGATAATGAATAAAAATCAATTAAACTATTTCTTTTGGGAGTTATATAGAGATAAGCTAGATGTGATTCCATTGATGAAATATTATGACTTCTATATATTAACGAAAAAAATAGTACGTTTGATGAGCTCTAGGTGTATAAAAAAGCATCAGACTCTCCAAAATACATCTAAGAAGATGGGGCGAGGTAAGCTGAAACTATCAATTACACTCAACGATTTTTTTTCTTCTTTTTGGTTTCACTAAATAACCCAAATAGATGCTGCACCCTCAAAAACTCTCAATCCCCAAAATTCTTGGTCCATTACTTTTTAGTCTTATAATTACATTTTTAATATAGTTTATCTTTGATTTTGCATTCAATCCGTTCAAAACTATTTCTTCTAATCCAGCGAGACGTTGGATTAAATATCACTCTAGCACGTTACAATTGTTTCTTAATTAAATATCGATAAAATAATCAACGTCGGTCGATAGCTTTTATAACCACGTTTCATTCTCATCCTGTGTATTCGTTAACATCTGAACACGACTTGAAACTCAATTTCTAGTTCTAGGTCGTTTCAAATTATGCATAAATTATCTATAATCCAACACTCAAATTCTCCATTATATTTTTGTCAAGTGAAAAAATAAAAATTAAAAAAAATTAAAAAGAAGGAGAGAGAGAGAGATGGTGGTAAGAAGGTCCAAAATTGAACAGCGTGGACTCGAGCGCCCACGCCGTTTTCAGCTCTTATCTTTCGGCAACAACAACAAACAAATAAAAAAGAAAAAAAAAAAAGGAAACGGAGACAAGGAGAGAGACCCGCATTAATTGGAGCCCACTGATTGGAGCGTGCCCTCCACTCTCCCCTCCCCCTCGCGTGGGTCTAAACCTCCCCACTCCATCCCCTCCCCCTCTCTCTCTCTCTATGTCTCTCTCGCTTTCTCTCTCTAAACCGTCCTAGTTTTGACACTGAGGGAGGAAGGGGGAGGAGCAGGAGGACCAGACCGAGGAGAGAGAGAGAGAGAAACGCAGTTTCATGGTGAGGAAGAGAGAGAAAGGGGAGGAGGAAGAAGAGGAGAGAGATCAAAGAACAGTGTTGTCATTCATTGAAGAGAGAGAGAGAGAGAGTCTCTCTCATCAGTGTGAGGTGTGAAGTCCGCATGGCCTCCCTTCCCCCGGGGCCTCACCACCACCACCACCACCACCACCACCACCAACCGCCGCCGCCGCCGCCGCCAGCTCCAGCTCCAGCTCCAGCTCCTCCCGACTCCGACAAGGTCTCCCTTCTCTCTCTACTCCCCTCCCTCCCTCCCTCTCTCCCTCTCTCCCTCTCTATCTGTGTGTCCTGTGCCGCGTCTCGATGGTTAGATCTTCGGCGATCCAGCTCCGGAGTCCCGCCGCCGCGCGAATTCCGGGGCGATCTCCGCGCCCCGCGCGATTCGTCTGCTCTTTCCGTGCCGAGATCCGAGCTGGCTCGCCGGAGCCGCCGCGCTCGGGGTTTCTTGCAGCTTCCGGTCGTCATTTCCCCCCGGCCCTTTTGCGCTCGTTCCTCTTTTCTGGGTCGTTAGGCGATGATTCCCCTTTTCGTGAGGGGTACGGTGCCCCGTGTCTCGGGGTTCGGCTTCCCTCTTTTCTTGATCCTAGATTGATTCTTGCGGGCAGTTCGTGGTGAGTTTGTGAGTAGTGTTTGGAGGGGGACGGTGCTGAAACGAGTGCTCTTTGGAGCTCTGTAAATTCTTGGCATTTGCTAAAATTAGACAGACAGGTAAGATCGGGAATTCGCTGCGGCGGTAGACTTTGGGGAAGTGGGTCGTTGTCTTTCGGAGTACTCGGGGGTACCGTCGGGATTCATTTCGTTTATTTAGCCATGCCAGTCTTTTGGGCGTTGTAATTGTGATTTGCGACTCGAAAGATTCAGTTGCGGTATCTTTTGGGTTGCTTTTCTTGCGTCGTTTTCCCTCTCTTGCCGCCCTTATGCAGGGTTGCTTCCGCATGTCAATGTGCTTTGATTCTCTCTTATCATATCATTTTCTTTTGGTAAATGGAGCGACTTTGTACTGGTTTCCGATGCTTCCTTGTTACCTATGGCATCCCAATACCTTGCTTCTCTAGTTCATAGATCTTACTTTCTTTGCACTTCGGCTTTCCTTATCCTTACGTGCATGATGCGCACTGTTCATGGTGGTTCATCCATCTGTGTGGGTTAGTTTGTTGTATTGTTATTGCCCTTTTGACGTGTCGGTGTTTGGCATTAATGTCCCAAGGCTGTGTGCGGATTTTATGGTGAGTTTGAACTGCCTTTCTGCATGCAAAATGAGAAATATGCAGGTTACGTGTAGCGCCGTTTTGCAAGCTGGCAACTACCCCGACGTTTCTGAATGCAATCGTGGCAATAGGACCCCGCGTTTTTGGTGTCATAGATCCATGCGTTTCTCTGGATATAGTCATATTTTAGTACCATACCTTACGGGGTAATGAAGCAACTGACAAAGATTAAGGGAAATGATTAAGCAATGCTTGGTTCATCCATCTGTGTGGGTTAGTTCGTTGTATTGTTATTGCCCTTTTGACGTGTCGGTATTTGGCATTAATGGTCAAAGGCTGTGTGCGGATTTTATGGTAAGTTTGAACTGCCTTTCTGCATGCAAAATGACAAATATGCAGGTTACGTGTGGTGCCATTTTGCAAGCTGGCAACTCCCCCGACGTTTCTGAATGCAATCATGGCAATAGGAGACCCCGTGTTTTTGGTGTCATAGATGCATGCGTTTCTCTGGATATAGTCATATTTTAGTACAATACCTTTCGGGGTAATGAAGCAACTGATAAAGATTAAGGGAAATGATTAAGCAATGATCTTGTGTTTATTTTGTGCATGCCCGTAGTCATCCCAAATTGAAGCTTTAGATATCGTGCAAAGTTGGTGTCGGTTACATGTAGGCATGAGAATTGATACCAAAGTTAAGGGGTCAATTTACTCCTTTGTGCATGTGATCTTGGTCCCTCCGCCACATAATCGTACAATTAGAGAAATCAATCCCAACTTAATAGCAAGAGCTTATTTTAGAACAAAAACCAATTCACTTGAGTGAGACAGATGAGAGTGGAATTTCGTGTGTAGGGGTGGAATCCGGAGAAAATCCTCTACACTGTTTAACCTAATTTAGTCTTTCAATAACCACAGACGCTAACTTGGATGCTGCATTCTCATAATCACTTTGTTTGAAAGTAGTCAATTGATGTACTTAGTTTGTGATCTTGAAATAAAGCAAGGTAAATGAGCTGTTACTTTCTTATATTACATAGTGAATAGCCCGAAGGAATGCTTCCGAGCTTTCTGCAATCCCCTTAGCAAACCAACTAAGCCTCTATCTCTAACATGCCGCTTTCATGACAAGAGATGTACCCATTGCTGTTCCTGTTCCCGTTCCATGAACTATAGCACCTAACATGAAGTGGTTAACTAACTAGGGATACCGTTGTTTGCATACCAATAGCTGGTGTTGTGAGTTTTAACTGGATGCTTCTGCATAATTTCAGGAAGTGTCGCCAGCTGTTTACGAGAGTAAGAATGCTGTAACAGGTCACATCATATCGACCACTATTGGCGGGAAAAATGGTGAACCCAAGCAGGTGAGGAAGAACTTGTCCTGAGATTTTCAAGTTTTAAGGAATTTCACGTTTAAAACTTACAACAAGAACCAATGCTAATCATTGCATCAGTGATGGACATTTATTGATTATGCTTGTATTTGACAAATCCAGCTTATGTTTTTTCTGTGTCATAAAGGTACTGCACTTTGAGCGATTCTAGCATACCCAAAAGGGAATAGAACTGTCAGTTATGAATTACTAGCTATATGGAATCGAAGAGTTTAAATTTGAAGACTTGAATTCTGAGTTCCAGAAGTGATTGTAGATATCGTGAGCTTCTATTATTGTTTTCCTGAATTTGACACCCAACTGAGTAATGCTGTTAATGTTCCCAGACCCTCAGCTATATGGCAGAGCGCATTCTAGGCAATGGATCTTTTGGAGTCGTGTTTCAGGTATATCATTTGGATTTTTGACAATTCCTGAGATCCTTATCTTTCATAAATTTCATGCTGTAAGCATTTACATCTCAGGCACGATGCTTGGAGACTGGAGAGACAGTTGCCATAAAGAAGGTCCTGCAGGATAGACGATACAAAAATCGTGAGCTGCAGTTGATGCGTGTGATGGATCATCCAAATGTGGTGTCCCTGAGGCACTGCTTCTTCTCTACAACAAACAGTGATGAGCTTTTCCTTAATTTGGTTATGGAATATGTCCCTCAGAGTCTCTACCAAGTTCTGGAGCATTACAGGAGTGTGAATCAACAGATGCCGCTGATATATGTGAAGTTACATACCTATCAAGTATGAAGAGTGCTGTCATTTTCATATCTGTCTTTGGTATCCTCCGGTCCTCGTCTTAAAAAATGGAATGTATATTGCAGATCTTCCAAGGGCTGGCATATATCCATTCCGTGCCTGGGGTTTGCCATAGGGATGTAAAGCCACAAAATATTTTGGTAAGGGGCCTTCAGCCTTTCCTCAATTTCTAGTTAAGGTTCTTTTTTCTTGAATGAAATTGTCATTCCTGATATTTTCCTGCATATGTTCTGCAGGTGAATCCTCTCACTCACCAGGTCAAGCTTTGTGACTTTGGTAGTGCAAAAGTTCTGGTACATCCTTATCTTTGTCTATTATTTTGTCAGTCTTCTTTCAATAAATGAGAACAGGGGAATCTAGAGCACAAAAGTTAACCCCTACATTGGGTCAGGATCTGAGTATATTTGATAACTTAATCACAGAATTTGAATTGCATCTTCTTCATTTCCAGATTATCTGCCTCTGTTTTGTTACAAATTTGTATATTAAACAGGTCAATGGCGAAGCAAACATATCCTACATATGCTCCCGCTACTATCGGGCTCCAGAGCTTATATTTGGTGCAACAGAATATACCACATCTATCGACATATGGTCTGCTGGTTGTGTTCTTGCAGAGCTTCTTCTGGGACAGGTTGGTGACCTTGGCTTATAGATTCGATAACATCTGTATCTGCTACTCGCTAGTCCTGATGTTTCCATTTTTTTTTTTTTTGTAGCCACTCTTTCCAGGAGAAAATGCAGTGGACCAACTTGTGGAGATCATCAAGGTGAATCCTCATTATCTGTTTTGATTGTTGTCTTCATTCACGTGTTCTAAGGGTTTAATTAAGGACCTTCTTGTAGGTTCTCGGTACTCCAACGCGAGAAGAAGTTAGATGCATGAACCCTAATTATACAGACTTCAGATTTCCACAAGTCAAGGCTCATCCTTGGCACAAGGTATTTATCCTGGTTTTTTATGCCAATATGGCATTTCCTTTCTGGTTAATAGAGATTATTTTAGTCACTTATTCAGAGCTGAAGATGTCTTTGCACAAGGTTGCAATTAACATCCTCAATTCTTCGATTAGTTATCTGATTTATTCCATTTCCAACTCCGAGTGCCAAAATAGGTCAAGCATCATCCTCAGCATTCTTTTGTAGGTCATCATTAGATATGATGCTGCCAACATATGCAGCATATTCCAATAGATGAATGCGAAAGTTAGCATGGTCTGTTTTATAGCATTATAAAGGCTGATATCCGGTGATCCTATTGCAGCTGTGGGAACAATATGGCAGCATAATTGCCTCTGCTAAGTTGTTTGTACATGTCACTGACAATCAAGTATAGACATTTGAACCATCTTTGGATCCTGTGTTCCGTCACAAGGTTCAAATATTACTGCTGTTTTGACTGTTACACACCTTTTTATGTTGAGAAGTCTACTTCCCTTGGCTGAATTATTCATATCTGTTATGACGAGTGATATTGAAAAACTTTAAGGAGTTCATCTTGTACTTTGGTTTTTCATGCTTCAGTAGTTAATAATCTTACATATTTCTTGGTCCAGATATTCCACAAACGGATGCCTCCTGAAGCGATTGACCTTGCTTCAAGGCTTCTTCAGTATTCACCAAGTCTTCGCTGCACCGCCGTGAGTTAAACTACTCTCTCCATTATTTTGATTTTCTTTATATGTATATTTTCACATGAGAATCTGTCGGTCTTACTTATTGTCAAGAATTGAACTTTGACGAATGAGTATTGAATGTATGCATCCTTTTGCTCTCTTGTGGGTCATTGGGAGCTAAGTAATTATATAGTTTCCTGAACATCTACCACTCCCCTATTTGGCTAATGTTCTTTTTTCGTTCAATTTCATTTCAGCTAGAAGCTTGTGCCCATCCCTTCTTTGATGAGCTTCGTGAACCCAATGCACGCCTTCCGACTGGTCGCCCCTTGCCCCCTATTTTCAATTTTAAGCAAGAGGTATGTGTTTTGATGGATTGACTTGTTAAAAAATCCGTGATTGTGTCTATGGCAGTTATGGATTATTTTGCTCTTATAGCAACGTGAGCTCACAACACATAAGGATTATTTTGTTTTCATAGCAATGTGGAGTTTCTGGATAGTCAGTGATAATCAAATGTAGTGACTTGATTGACTTGGACATATGATTTTTTGACTGCCTGCTGATAAAGTTTCCTTTCATTTTTTCCCCTTATTCTGCCTTTTAAGTTTGCATGGTCCAACTTTATAAGCCACTCACTGATTCATTAAATGCACTTCAATTGTTGAAAAGTTACCGCGTTGAAGGAGGTTTTACCAATGCGACAGATAGTTAACCTTTGGTGCAATTGAATTAAGATCTATTCCACACATAGAGGTCTGAAAGTCAAAAGGGTGGAAACTGTATTCCATGAAATTAAATAAAAACAAATCTGCTCTTGGGTTGATTGGTTTTGTAGAAAACATGTAGCAAAGAATAAGCTGGTTGTGGGTTTAATTTGTTGACCTAACCAGATTGACTGTACTTGTTTTGTTTTTTTGGTCAAATGATTGACTGTAATTTATTCTGTTCCTTTTTATCATGTTTGTCCAACTTCCGCATTGATATTCCTTTTCTTTTAACAATTCATATTGATATTGTTGATGCTTAGAAATATTCGTCGAACTGGATCCAACAATAGAAACTATGTTATAGTCTTTTGACTGTAAGTTCTAAGTTGGGGCAAATAGTGTGAATGGAATACTCCTGTTTTGTCTGACATTTTGCCTGCTTCCAATCCATGTACAGCTGTCTGGGGCTTCACCTCAATTAATCAACAGGCTAGTACCAGAGCACGTGCGACGATTGAATGGCCTCATTATCCCTCATCCGGTTGGTATGTAAATGGAAAGATAAGCTAAGTTGATTTTCCCCAGAGCTAAGGGAAGGGACGTAGGCAAAACCGCAAGAACTTTTGTGAGAGCATTCTGGTAAAATCAGCAGTTTTTCTCACCCTGCAAGTTGTATACATGTACCGTCTTTACAGTTTTTCTAGTGTCTTTTACCGTCTTTACAGCTATCTCTAGTGTCTGTATTTCGTTTCAGTTAAAAATATTGTACTTTTGTTGTAAATCTTGTGATGTGAAAGAGGGAAAAGAAAGAATAGAAAGCTTGTAGTCTAAATATGTAATGCAATCAATGTTATGAGCTGTGTAGGGCTGTCAGACCAGAGAAGTCCACGTGGCTCCATTCAGATAGCGTGGTTATATTTTCTAAATGAATTTAGTTGGTATCAGATAGAAATGGTGACAATGAGCAGCCGTGCTAGATTCAGCGGCTGAAGTAGCTATATATCTTATTGTGTTGCCGGACATTTAGCTGTTCAGTCACTTAAGCTTCGTAGAGTGATTCCAAAGGACTGACAACTGGGATTTGTTTAAAGTTTAAATGGTAATACTACAACAAAAAGATGTCGGGTCAAGACTGCCGTGGCAGTGTAAGTGGAGATATGAGTTGAGTGATGAAATGTGAATGTGATTATGCAGCCAGCATTTCTGTTATTGTCATTCAATAATCAAGGAAGTTTATTCCATTGATCGTTAAGTAGGGAAGTTGCTCTTACAAATTCAAACGTGGACAACTCTGCCGACTCTGTACTTCTGCAATTCAGTGACCCTTTGCTGTTAAAGAATTCTGACTCAGCTTTAATTGGGTGAATAGGCACAATAGCTGAGCTTATTGTTGTCCCTGCTTAATTTTTTCAGATGGATATAAGCCACCTTACCCATTCATGAGGTACTCATAGTTATTTGCGATTATAAGCATTGATGAACATCGACACCAGCCTGAGAAATTTAACTAAGTGTCCGACGTCTTTGCTCGAGTTTTCCGATCTCTGAGGAGAACTGAGAATCACCATGAGGAGCAGCCGCAGTTCTAACTTTTCTGAGCAGGTTGGCCTACTTCAATTAGGTGCTCGTTGGTCAGGTTGTGTCAACAACATGGTCTGGTAACGCCTATCCATTAAGTTGAAATAACCATTGTTTAGATCATGCCTTACTGGTGAGATAACACGTAGGTGCATCGGGTAAAGTACGTTTCTATCATAATTAGGATTACAGATTAATTAGCTAATGCCTTACAAAGCATTATTGGAGCAAATGCATGATTTGAGGAAGTTTTTCTCTTACCTTGCCCTCACACTCACGGAATCGCATTGAGCCAGAGGAAGCAACGGACTGTGTGTCCAAGTCCTTGATAGTGTCCGTGTCTATTTAATTATCTATGGTCCAGTTGTATGATACATCTTACATGTACAATGTAGTTAGTTAGAAATCAATAAAATTATGTAACAAATGGCAAACATTGGTCAAAGCTCCAGCCGAAGTTGTGAATTATATGAGTGCCGAATGGTTACGCAACATTATGGTTCCAAGAACAAAACCGAGTAGCTGAGAATCTTAGCATAAATTCGTATTCGTGTTTCAAGATGCAATTTTAACAAAATGAAGTCTCGTAACATAATTAGTTTTACTAGTAGGATTTTCATCCCTTGGTTAGTTCACTTCAAAGTGAACCAGGGCAAAAGCGAAATTCGTTTCCAATACAAAGAGCAGGAAAAAAGCTGTGCCGTTCGTCAAAGGTCAAAGCAAAATCCCTGCATCCGCCAATGTTGACCCGGACACATGTTCACACTGCATAGATGTACAAAAAATTCACGGGCAATAAGATTTTACAGCATAAGGTCGACACAATCATTCGCTAGTTAATCATGAAAGTGCGCCTTATACCACGACTAGTAAGCAGTAAAAAGCAACCTTGCAGAGCACAGGTCTGTATTCTTGTCAAACTTTCACCTGACATAGAGACGGATCTTTGTTTACCATCTTCACCACCCAGAAAGCAGAGATATCAGAGTAGCCCACTACATTGTTTTGCATAATATTACGAAGCCGTCTCGTCTTTATGGCTCTCCGTTCCACATGCACACAAAATTCCATACAGGAGAAGCCGAACAAAAGCATGTGTATGCAATTTCTTACCTTATACATCCTATCCCTTTCACATATATGCGTCCACCAGGAGTGGTCAAAAAGGCCTGAACCAATCCAGAGTGCAAAATTGCGGGATGTTTTCCTCCATATTGAATGCTAGTGCAGTGGGTTACTAATCTTCCATCCAAACACTCCCGAGCAGCAGGAAGATGTACACATACACTGTGCACCCATAATACAATCTGACAATCTAGTGCTTTAAGCTTCCGTGAATTGGTCTTTAAAACTGAATGAGAACATGATAACTGTTCTTATGCATATCAGTGACTTCAGTTATATGATAACCTTCGCTTTCACACTCCTGAACGTTTACTGATGTCACTTATCATGCAATAAACCCAAGCAAATGAATTGGACTAGTGACAACTGCTCCAGCGGAGAGAATGCAAAACATTCAGAAAGCAGTCTTTCATTGGTTTTCTTGAACACCTTCAAGATTGAAAAAAATAATTCCCGCCTCTTCCATATAACCAGCCTTAAATAACCTGTCAATCATGCAATTCCAAGCAACCTGGTTCGAGCCAAGACCTAAAACTTTCATTTTGTCTAAATGATGATGAGCCCCCTTGATATCACCTGCTCTACACAGACCATCAATGAAAATTTCTCTCTGTCTCTCTCCAGTGACTCTCCTGTCTATTTGATCAGAACCTTTAGGTCCTCCAGGACGGACTGAATGGGTGGCCTCTCTCATAACTGGGTTTCGATCACCTTGAGATATTATGCCCCTTTATGCTCCACAGCAGCCCTCAATATCTTGTAGAAGGGCATTAAAAGATTAAGTGCTTACTAATCAAAATCCTCCAATCACGCTGCATGATCCAAACTCAAAAGGAAACGTCCATCCTGCAGTTGACTTCCCAACCTTATCAAGCATCAACACTTTTACAAATTCCTGCAAAGGACACCATTGTAACTGACTAGTGATGATTTTTCAAGTCTCATCATTAACAAAACATGAAATAATGAGTATAATGAGCTTAAAGATTGATAGAGAGTGTGCTTTAACAAATAATGACAGAAATTCTCAATTTATCAGACCATTCAATTATTTTTACTATAGTAGACCAGATAAAAGGAAAAGTCTGATTCTTACATTAGAAAATTGCTCAAAGTTATAAGTCTAAATTGTATCTCATGATCCCTTGTTATATATCCAAATTATATTTGATCACCCCTTGCTCAAGGCAGCAGCTTTGGACATGTCCCAATGGACATTTGAACCACATTGATGAAAGCCAAGAATTCGAAAAATGAGCAATCCTGGACCAGGAAAAGAAAAACAGATTAGGACATGTGTACCAGTGTATTGATTCAAAGAATTACATCGAGAAAATTTCAAGGAAACTCCTTTTCAAAATGACAGCCAACTATGTATTTCAGCACATCGAATAAAAAATTATTATATGTTCTTTCCTCATCCTAGGAGCACTAAATGTAAAACCCAAGAATGATGACCCAATGTCTAGGACAAAGAGCTTGACTAATGCTAGGCAAGAGAAAACCATCAAGAGCGGTACAAAACCTAAGCAAAATGCATGTGCAAGCTTTCAAGCAACATTAGAATTCAATACGGAAGCAAATTACTTCTTAAGGCCCCGACCAAAGCTTTTTTATTTCTCTTTAGTATGGGAATGGTTGACCCCCCCACCACAGCTCTAAGCAGACTCTCCAACCACAAAAATTCATTTCACTGTTCTCCTCCTAAAATCCCCATCGAGGGGAATTCATCAAAGGCGAGTCTAATCTAAGCCAAATGATGATTACGTACTCAAAAAGCAACATTCCCTTGTACAGTCGAGAGATCCTTTTACAACATCAAACAAAAACTCTTGATTGTTCTACCCAGTGCATAATTTAAGAAGCATTTCTTAACTGCAAAATATGAGTGGATACACATCTGAAGAGTTAAGCTTAGCACAATTCAATTCATCAAACAGAGAAAATTTTATCAATTAACTGTCTTCTGAAAGCATAGATTAACTGTTGTCTCTCATCTATGTATCCTACTTCATGTTTGAAACTCGTCAACCCCACAAAAGACACCTTATTGTGTAATTTCACCGGGTAGCAGAGTTGTCTACTCACATGATCCGAAGCAAGCAAAGAGGGCGAGGCCACTGTTGTCGTGGTAAGATGAACAGCCATTTTGAACGATTTTAGTCCGGTCTTGACTATGTGGAAAAAGCTCGTACTTAATGCCATAAAAAAGAGAGGGGCATGCACCCACAACTGGTGCTGGTTGAAATTAAAGCTTGAAAGCAATCGTGACACTTTTGCTGATGGCACCACAGGTAGCGCAATTTTTTGGCCTGAGAAAGGGTGCAACTTCCACATTAATATCGTGCCAACACTCGAGCCATCAAAATCTTTGACTTGAGCTTTTTGGCATCTTTCCTATATCCCGACTCCTTGAGGCCACTAAGAACAGCCTTTTGGGCAGACTTGAGTATTTTAGATCCACTTTCCAAGCAAGAAAGCAGTATCTTGTAAGCACTACGAAATCTCCCAACTTTACAAAGATTGTGCACGACTGATGAATAGGTAAAATCATCTTTAGTCTCCATAGTCTTGAACAATTTCATAGCCTCATTTATATAACCAGCCTTAAATAACCTGTCAATCATGCAATTCCAAGCAACCCGGTTCGAGCCAAGACCTAAAACTTTCATTTTGTCAAAATGACGTTGAGCCCCCTCGATGTCACCTGCTCTACACAGACCATCAATAATAATTGCGTGTGTGTAGGCATCCCACTCCAGACCACATTTCTCCAGTTCCTCCACCACTGTGTAGGCAGCATCTAGCCTGCCTTCCCTACAAAGCAGATTAATCAGGGTATTGTAGGATACCAAATCAAGCCCTATTCCATTTTTCACCATCCGGTGCATCCATTGATTCGCCTCCTCTATCTTACCAATCTTAACTAAACCGCCAACTGCTGTACAGTAACCAAAGCCATCAAAAGTATGACCTTGATTTGCCATCTGCAAGAAGATCTCAAGCCCTTGTTCGTACTTCCTAAACTTAAAGCAACATTTCATGACTGTGGTGTAGGTTATGGCATTAGGCTTTTCATCTGTTCCCAAAAGCTCCATCAACATTGTCTTTGCGGCTCTCCATCGCCCTGCTTTGCAGAGCCCATCGATAAGAAGATTGTACGTCACTAATTCTGGAACGACTCCATGCCGCTGTAAATTCCTAAACAACATGAGGCCATGAATAACATACCCATTCTTGCACAGCCCATTGATCAGGATATTAAATGTATCTCGACCAGGGGTGAGCTCGCTGAGCACAAGATTCTGGAACACCTTGTAAGCTTCGTCCGGCTTTCCCACCTTGAAAAAGCAGTGCATCAGTGTGTTGTAGCTCCACCGGTCGGGATGTATGCTTAATCTAAGCATTTCGTCGAACAGGTCGAGGGTCACCGACAAAAACCGCTTCCGGGTGGAACCAGCGACCAACGAATTATAAGTGATCACGTCCGGGCTTATCCCGGCTTCCCTCATTCGATGGATAACGCCGAGAGCCGCATCCATGCTGACGAAACGACAGTAGGCATCGACGAGAGTGTTGTAAGTCACCACATTCGGCAGCACCCCTAATCTTATGGCGTCGATTAGGAGGACTTCAGCTCTCTGCAGCTGCTGGGTTTTACACACGGAAGCTATACAGATGTTCAGCAACCTAGTCGATAACCCCCCCACCATCCTCTGGATTCAACACACAAGACTCGCATTACCGGCAACAATCGCAGCACACAATGCGTAAAGATTGGATTTTTCTTGTGGGTTCTTCCTCCCACCCTTTGATTGATCCTCGGCGTCCGCAACGACCCAGAAAGGCTTCACGCCTAGGCTGACTGCTGCGGTTGTTCTTGCGAATGCAGGGTCAGCTAAGAAGTCTCGAATTTTGAGGATCAAGATTGCGAGCGGCGGGAATGGTTAGAAGTTCAAGAATCGAGGAGCAAAGAGCTGAGACGATGCACCTGCTGCTACTGCAATGGGCTTCGCTTCGGAGTCGGATAGACTTTCGTCGGGACGGCGCACCCCCCCGCCCGAAGTCGTGCTCTTTGAGGTCCTCCTGAGCTCCGGCGACGGCGAGCGCAGCAGCTGAAGAGACGTAGCAAGTCCCAGGAAAAGGGCCCCAACGGAAGAGTTAAATAACACGGCCCATTTCGATGGCGGGACATGCCGGGCTGGGCCTTTTACGACGAGACGGGCCGGCATGGCACGGGGCCCGTGTCGGGCCGATCCGGGCCGTGGCGGTCCGGTGGCATGGTCGATACTTGCCTGCCCGGGATCGGTGGTCGACCGAGAAGGCCCCATGACCACGGCCTAGGTTGATAGCCTCCGTTGCGCTTGGGAAGGGCACTTGGCTCTGAGCTTAAAAGATAGAATTCGCGGCGGTAGCATGTTTGATAAGCTTTCAGCGGGTCGTTTCACAGAAATTGCATCGAAATCGGCACTTGTAACTGGCCGGAGTAGTCATTTTAGTAGGATGTATTTCATAAGATGTTACTAATCAATGTAGAAAAATTTTCATTCCTGGGTAACCAGACGTCGTGAATCCGCATCATGCACCAACACAAATATAAGAATGATAAAATTAATTCGAGTACAAAGACATTATTACAGTATCCGAATATATATTTTCTTAGAAAAAAATAATTATAAATGAATGCTTTTTAGTCTTTTGTTATACGAATAATCTGCACAGAATATTGTAAATGGCAAAGTTACCTAGGAAATCAGGGTACTTGGATATTGTAACTTTACAGCTCTAATAATCTGAATTTAAATAACCCCAAAAAAATAAATAAATAAAGTCTCTTTACTTTTAAGAGTCACAATTCCTTAAACAATTGAACTCCTCATGACATTAGAGGATGTAAAGTAGTGCTTGAATGGCGTTCAAGAGATCTACTTAGTTAAGAGTCATTAGGTTACGTTTAATTAATGCATTTTGAAGAAAACATACTTAGTAGAACTGAAAGGAGAATATGATGTAAAACTCATTTCTTTGCTAGATTGACACAATCTCAGTCAGCCTTCTTGATTACCAGCTCAGCATCTGAAACTACTCTTAGCCAACAATTTTCTTGGTGGGCATAATCGCACTTTACTGAGATAACAAAAATATCATAAAAGGTTTATGACAAAAATTGGCAAGAAGTGATTAAAAGTTTAAGATTGAATTAGTAAAAATGCAACAGATTTAAGACTTTTTAGATAAATTTTCCGGATATTTTATATATCATCTCTAAAAATCTTGTATATATGCATAAACCTTGCAAGCTTTTGCCAGACTTGCCATGGAAATCATAGAGAGGATAAGAGGTCACTCCGCTATCACCTCCGCAAATTAAGGGGAGAGGAACTTTTGACACGGTGTCCATGTCGTTGGAGTAGGTGAGATGTGCTGAAGCTGCCATTAAGTGGTGCTGAAGAGAACATCAGAGGATAAGGGAGGCTGTGAATTTACAGTTTATATGAAATTTGTCAACAAACTTCTGTGATTATCAATGCACTGTCTCTATAATGTTATATATAATTGGCACATTGAAAATCCAGACATTTCTTTTGTCAAGTTTATATAATGAGTGCTCTCAAGACATTTGTACGGACAAGATTATTTTAAGCAATCCAATCTGATTGTGGATGCTGTTCCCACTAAAATTCGATGGTCCATATTAACATAAATATTAGTATCATTCTCAAATTATAAGTGTGCTGCGTGTGTGTATGAAACTGTATTAGACTGTGTGTGTCGATGGCATATCTAAGCGGGAGTTGGCGTGAGATCTACCGGATCTAAAGGATGCAATTACAGTTCAGTACATGTAAAAACATCGTTCGTGATTAACTGTGCTTAGCTTAAGATGTCGAACCGTTGCTTGCTTGATGCATGAGCCAACGACAATCCTCCACAGGGCCGACACGTGCCCTGTCCTTGCCTCGCGTGCGTTGCGTTGCGCTTGCTTCTTTTTGGAGGGGTTCGTCCAGATTCCTGGGCGATGCGTGGCCATCGATCCGCCATGTCAGTATTTCTCTCTTCCACGCCAAAATTCCTCCCTCCTCATAATTTCTCATATAATCCAATTTATCTGCTCCAAAAGATCTCCCCCTGTTTTTATTTCTCTTGCCCATTTCTGTTCTGTCACTCTGTCTCTTCCTCTGTTTTCAAGAACTCCGCATTCGGACCATCGTTCCACGGCTTTTCTTTGCTGCATGCTGGTACGAGGATGGCTCAGTTGATGTCTTCCGTGTGCACGGACGCGCTCAAATTCCAAAACCCAGTTCTGAGCCTGTGCTCGCGAGGCCCATGCAGAGTGTCCGCCAAGGCCGGCGCATGGAATCCGCCGGGGTGCGGCGCGCGGAGAAGGGCCTGCGGGCGAGTCAAAGTGGCCACCGAGGACTCGGCTTCGCTGTACTCGGTGGCTGATGACTATTACGCGGTTCTGGGTCTGGTAGTGTTCTCGATTCACCACCTGTTCGTTTCTATAACGAGAAAAGTAGATCGAGTCATTGATGAGACGTTTTTCTTTTTTTGCCTTTTTCGGAGAAAAAATTGGTGAAATGGGATTGGAGGTGGATGGGTATGATTCGACTAGAGGGTCGTATCTTCTGCAAATTGAATTTTCCGTCTTGTTCGTGTTCTATTTTTAGTTTGCTGCCTGCAAAACAGAATGCCATCAATGGTGTGTGGAGAAGCTTATGATCGAATGTGAGAGTGTGGATTTTGATGTTGCACTTAATTACAATCCTTGACTTCAACTATTTTTATCGCATGCGCTCGCGATAAACGATGTAGATCTACTAAGAGGTTTCGGGAGAATTCTTTAGAATGTTGTGAGAAATGTTCATTGATTGTTAAAGCAACTCAAACTGTTTAGTATGCAGAATCTCAAGCGTTTGCAGAAAATAGAACTTTCATAGTCGCATGAATTTCCAAGTAGTTCCTGAATGAAGATATGGAGTATCTAGCATTTCTCTGCTATCATCAACATGAAGTCCATTGAGCAAGCACCTTTGAAGCCATCATAAACAATGTAGAGAGCATGTTTGCACCACGACTAAAATTTAGTATATCTGAGTAGATTAAGCTTTCTCACAGTTAGTTCTTCAGTGCTCATGTCGATTACGCTTACCGCCTTCAAGCTATTTCGGATATCTACTCGATGGCTTGTGTTTTCTTTTCAATCCTTGGGTTGTGTACTTGCGACCAGTTCTGGTCTTATCTGACACGTGTCGGAATCACTGTTCATGTAGCTTCCAGATGCCACACCGGCGCAGATTAAGAAAGCCTACTATAATTGCATGAAGGAGTGCCATCCGGATTTGAGCGGCAATGATCCTGAGACCAACAATTTTTGCATGTTCATTAATGATGTTTATGCGGTGAGTTTCTGTTCAATATGCTCTGGTACTTAACTACTCATGCAAACAAATGCATGTGTGTGAACATTCCTTCTTATGCTTCTACTGCAGAGCTTTTTCTTAGTCTCCTCCTTTTTTCTGCCACTCTAATTATTCAATTGCAGTGCAGGTGCTCAGTGACCCTGTGCAACGTATGGTTTATGATGAAATACATGGTTATGCATTAACTGCACTCAACCCGTTCTTGGATGACTCATGCCCAAAGGATCATACTTTTGTTGATGAGTTTAGCTGCATAGGTACGTGGCAGCTTATTCCTGAAGCTGTTACTTGAGAAGGAATCTCTAATCTCTATAGTCTTGAATTGTGCTTTTTAGCACCTACATAACTTCTACTAGCATGTAATTTGAAAATATGATGTCTCTTGAGATTGCAAGATCATGTGGATTTGCACATCGCTCATTTGATAGTTCAGGGTTTACCCAGAAAAAAAAAGGACAACAAAAAGGAGATCATGTTGATGTTCCATATCTCTGCAAACTTCTTTAGGCAGTCAGGCATAAGAGCCGTATGCAATTCACAAGACAATGATAACTATGTGGAGTTCTAGAAATATGTCTGATTTAGTGGTAGTTGGCCAGTTGGGTTACTGCATGTACCAATTTTACCGTGAACACATCTTGAAAATGAACATATCCACTGATGTGGAACTTAAGTTATGTGTATATCAAAAGTAAAGAGGAGTTGCAACTGTTGTCATCTTATGAGAGGCTTTTCTTTGGGCCTTGTAAATTGAGATTGAAGCAGATTCTTATACCTGGTCCGATCTAGTTTATCAATTGATGCTTCCCTACTTGCCTTTTTCTCAGTCTATCCATTTAGCCCTCTTATATGTTTCTGTGTCTGTAAATTATAGTAAGTACAGACACAGTGTATACGCTTTAAACTTCTAGTATCTTTCATGTTTTGCTAGGTTGTAAAAACTGTGCCAATGTAGCACCTGATGTATTCGCGATTGAAGAAGACTTTGGAAGAGCTAGAGTATACAGCCAGTGTGGTAATCCTGAATTAGTTCAGCAGGCAATTGATAGTTGGTATGTAATTGCTGGTTCTGCC
This sequence comes from Syzygium aromaticum, assembly GCA_024500025.1. NCBI lineage: Eukaryota > Viridiplantae > Streptophyta > Magnoliopsida > Myrtales > Myrtaceae > Syzygium > Syzygium aromaticum. The sequence goes on from CM044895.1 coordinate 9,047,642, forward strand.
TGTTCTTTTACTGTGGATGGACTTTTCCCTTTATAATCATAGCTGATGATGATGATTATGTTGGCATTGCTGAAAATGATCTTACTATTCAGCTGTATATAGATATATCCAATTAGATTTCTGTGGAACTTATTGATTTCTTTGAATAATTAGCGTGATCTGGGAATTTCACTGTCACCTGTCCAGTTTTTATTAAATGCCATCTCTGGTTGCCATGAATTGCACCCAACATCAAATGCCTTCGAGCGTGACTCCTATTGTTTGTTTCTTTTGCAATACATTATTGGTATTAGGGCATAGCTTCTGTGCTCTTTCACTTGTTGGTATTTTAAATTGCCATTTTCAAAAGTTTTAAACTTTCATTGACTGTCAAAGTATGTCTAGAGGATTTGTACTTATCAGATTCTTCTGTAATTCAGTCCGGTTAATTGCATCCACTGGACTTCTGCTGCACAATTGTCTCTTCTTGAAGATGAAATGCGCAGGGTAGAGAGAGTTAATGTAAGTACTCTAATCCACACGATTGTGTCCAGTTGACAATTACAGTGTCTTCCTAGACTTAGGATGATGTCTATGACACTTTTATTTGCTTTTCATTGGGTAAATTGGTCCAACCCTTGCCTTTTGTTTTTCTTACTAAAGGGTTCTTTTGAATGATGACAGGTTGCAATGATGCTTTCAGGAATGGGATCTGGGTCTGTGGATGTCTTTAGAGTGGTAAGAGTATGACAGTCATTTGACCCTTATCATTTGCGATTGGTTTTGGGTGATGTCATTGTGTTCTGGAAATTCTAGACTGGATTCGGAGTATATGTTTTTGTCAACTGTATCTTCTGCATATAGCGCTGTTGATTTAGTGAGGATTTGACCTGCTTCCTTGTCCCCTATTTGAAGGGGTTATAGTTGCTAAGGTTCTGCCGGATTTTGTCTGTGATAGAGAAATTAAGATAAAGACACCTGTTAGGTTTTCGATATAGAAAGTAACATACAGGAGAAGTGCCACATGAGAGAGATGCGTTGCTTTCTGAAAATAATGGCATTGCTGCAGATTTAAAGCTTCATGGATGCCTCTCCTATCGCTCTCATCATTCCAAATCCATATAGGGCATATCAAGAAAATGAATTTGCAACACATTGCTTAGTTCTCCAGATTAGGTCCTGTTGGTGAATTTAGTGCGACATGCAAATAAGGATTTCATGAAGATGACTGAACTTGGACTCGTTTCTTTGTAACTCAAGCAGTTTGTGGCTGCTATGGCAGGAGCTGAATTTTCCTTCAAAACAAATGAAATTTCTCCAAATGAGCTGAATTTTCCTTCAAATAAGATCATTTGGAGAAATTTAATTTGTTTTGAAGAAAAATTCAGCTCCTGCCATAGCAGCACAAACTGCTTTAGCTACAAAGAAACAAGTCCAAGTTCAGTCATTTTCATGATCTAAATTCACCATTAGGACCTAAGCAATTTGTTGCATATTCATTTGCTTGATATGCCTATACTGCTCTGGAATGACGAGAGTGATAGGGGAGTCATCCATGAAGCTTCAAATCTGCTGCAATGTCTTTATTTTCTAAAAATAACATCATCTCTCTCATGTGGCACTTCTACTGTATGTTACTTTCTATCTCGAAAACCTAACAGGTGTCTAATCCATTTGGACCCCTTAAGGTTCCAGGGAGCACGCTCAGTATAGGGCATATCAAGCAAATGGAACAAGTCCAAGTTCAGTCATTTTCACACTCTAAATTCACCATTAGGACCTAATCTGGAGTGCTAAGCAATTTGTTGCATATTCATTTGCTTGATATGCCCTATACTGCTCCAGAATGGCGAGAGTGATAGGGGAGTTATCCATGAAGCTTCAAATCTGCTGCAATGTCTTTATTTTCTAAAAGTAACATCATCTTTCTCATGTGGCACTTCTACTGTATGTTACTTTCTATCTCAAAAACCTAACAGGTGTCTAATCCATTTGGACCCCTTAAGGTTCCAGGGAGCATGCTCAGTATAGGGCATATCAAGCAAATGAATCTGCAATCGCTGAGTTCTCCAGATTAGGTCCTGTTGGTGAATCTAGTGCATGAAGATGACTGAACTTGGACTTTGTTTGTAGCTCAAGCAGTTTGTGGCTGCTATGGCAGGATCTGAATATTTCCTTGAAAACAAATGAAATTTCTCTAAATGATCTGATTTGTGCGACCTGCATGCTTGGAATTCCTTCCTTTGTATGATTATTTAGAAAAAATTCAATTGGATTAGTTCTACTCATTGATTACCATCTAATCTGTTGCAGGCAAGTTCTCGATGGGAAAAGAGGCAGGCAAAAGTCTTGGTATGAAGCCTTCTTTAGTTTTTGTTAAGCTATTTATTTTGTGCTTAAATTCTTTCCATTAGAGCGTTTCAAATGTTTCGTCTGCTTTAGTAAAGTCTACAAACAAAGCCACACAAGTTGTAGTCCAATTTAACGCTGGTCTATATCCTGTGAAAAGTTGGCTACTCGGTTTGGTTGCTCTATAAGAGCTCAAAGAGCACTTTGAAACTCTTTACACAATGAATACTCAATAAAGTAAATTGAATTACCAAAATATGCACGTAATAAAAAACGCAGGCTTACCAATTAAGCACCAAATAGTTGAAAATATGAATTAGGATGTCTTCTAGAAGGAATTCTGTTGTCTGGAATCTATGAGCTGCTGTCAAATGGGAGCACAACCATATCAATAGCAAAAAGCTTACCAACTAAAAAGAAATGAAATTCCCTAGTCAATTGCTTGAATTGGAAAAAGGAAAATCAGCATGTCAGAAAATTTTGGCCCCCCAACCTGAGTTAATTGTTTTGGTTTAGACAAAAGGCATAAATTTGCCAACATAAGAGAGATCTGTAGAATGGGGTTCCAGGGGGAAAAGGGAAAAAAAGAAGATAAACCTGTTGAAAATTTAATATGAACATAGGTTTTTTTTTTTTTGGTTAAGTAAGAATAATATGAACATAGTTTTTTTTTTGGTAAGAATAATATGAACATAGTTGTTTTTTTTTTTTGGTAAAGATTAATATGAACATAGTTTGTACACAAGTTATGCAAAAAATCGACTACTCAGGTCAGCTCCCATAGGGTGATTGGCAGTGTGTACAACACCCAGGAACAAATTCACCACCATGTGGCTGCTTTGTGGTGACAGCTTCATACAGGCTAGTTGCTGCCTGCAATTCGACAGATCTACATGGCTTGTGTAGTCAACTTTTTTCCCAGCTTGTGTACACTGGTAAAACTTACAGAATTTTTTGTAAATGTAACTGCAAGTTCATGAAAGGACGAATTCATTGTTGGGTAGTTAATATGTCCCTAAATATATCACCAAAAGGACAGCTGAACCAGTTGTCATGATTGCATACTAATGCTCTTTTATAACTACAGTGGAATCAGGGTACTCTCCCCTGTCCTAGAATTCCTATTCGAACAGAAAGATAAAAATAAAATAGTTGCTTTACCGTTCAAACAGCTCTTGTTACCTATCAGTTTGTTGATGCTATGCTTATTTAGCGGGAGTGATGGTCAATTACTCCCAAAATTTTATGCAGGAAAAAGCTAAAATTAGAATGATGCAGCAAAAAGATTCTGGGAAATCCGATTCATACTGGAGTGATCTCTGGGGCAAACCAAAGGAGTACAGAGACTCTGGTGAGAATCAATTGCGTGTTACTGACCAGCCCCATTGGCTAAATTTCGTCCTAAATAGTGTATATCAGCCCATTCAATGCATTCCTTTTTCTCAATGCTTTGGCTGTATCAGACACTTTGCTTCTGCTGGTTGTCATTTGGAAAGATCTATATCGAAACACGATGGCAAGGGAGGCTTTGAGTTTGTATCTTATATTTAGGATTATTGTCAGTGTTCAAACAAGGAAAAGTAAAAGGAAGAGATCGTGGAAGCTTAACTAGGTGGCCCTTCACTCGTTTTGATGAACTGCATGACTGCATTCAGTGATACGGATGGTTGGAATTCAGCATGTGACGTCACCATTATGGGATGGATTCTGTTTGACAAGATTCACAAGTGCTAGGCTGTTCAAAATATTTCAAGCCTATGTCTAATCCAATCTGTTTTTCTAGCGCAAGATTGCCTTTCATGAGCTTGTAGTAGAGGCATACGAGTAGATAGTGAAATTCACTGCTTCTTAGAAAGTCGATGCTCATATCTATTTTGTTCATTTTCCTGAAGAGGAGGAAATCAACAAGAGAGCGAGGCGCGCAGCTGCTGCAGCTCGAAGATGGAGAGAATATTCGAGTAGGGGGGCCGACAAGCCTCCTACCTTCAAGCTACCCGAGGCTGCATCCGACACAGAAAATACTCCGTAAATTTTTCAGACAGTTTCCCATTCATAAAATTTCAGTTCAAGTATAAGCTATAGTCAATTTATAGGAAGCTAAAGCTATATATGGAGTCCTCTTCCTTTGTAATTATATAATTCATGTGGATCTCCCGAATTGTAAGTGATATTGAATTCATGATGGGAAAGATATATACAGGTGATATTTACATTAAAATGCCTCGCTATGAGGTGACTGATTATGGCCATGTGAGTTAGTGGCTTGGACATTTTAAGACAATATTTTTGAAGTTGCGGACTGCAGTGTAAAAGTTATGGCAGAACTAGAGTCCATTCTCCTTTCCAATCCGATATATACACATTTGGCATAGCTGAAGTAATCTGATAAAAAAATTTCCAGACTCGCCCCTACTCTCTTCCAATTGTTGCAAGTGCATCCGCAAATCTATTGGCTTCTCTATATACGTCTTGACCCTTGGTCCATTGATGAGATCGAGTTCTAATCTGCTGGCGCTCCGCTATCCGCATCGATGCTTTTGATAGAATCAACTTTCATTTTGAAGCAACAGAGTCTTTGAAGATGCGATTGCTAATTTGCTAGGTGAAGTCAAGTTCTAGCGCTCTGAAAATGCCACTGCTATTGCTACCCTCTCTCTCTCTCCGTGATAATAGACAAAGAAACTAACTATCTCCGCATAATGCCAGCTTCGCTCCAACATCCCAACGAGTATGAAAATTTGCTCTGGAAAGCAAACAAGGGCCAAAACAACCATTGGCATTATCTGATGAAAATAGTTTGGATCCTAGAGACCTTGAAGTCGTTTTTGTTAACATGGTATGTTTTTTATTGCCCCTTTCAACTGTTGATCTAAAGTTCATTCTTAAAGTATATTTATGGATATAAGTAGTTTTTAGGTGGTCCTAAATAAAGAAATGAGAGTTTCGTTAGTTTTCTTTTTTTGTTTTCTATAGTTTTCAATTCCCAAATTATAAAAAGTGGATTTTCTTGGGTGTTACTAGTGCTCCAATTCACAGCATTTCATCTTTAGAAACTGTCCCAATTTTGGTTAACACTTAACAATGCCTACCATGGATGTTATTCATTGTGGCACTCTCTTTCATTGCGAGCCTCATCAACAAGCGAAGTCGCTGTCAGGTAGCCAGACAGCTATGAGAGCTGAAATCGAGCATACCTTTGTTGAGTAACCAAAGTTGAGCATCATGGGGTGATGCAATTTAGTTTGTCGTAACTTACGTTTATTTCCAATGATTTTATCAAGGTCGTGAGAGTAAGTGTTGTCAACATTCAGATCATGTGTTTCTTCAGCGCTTGTCTTAAATCCGACCCAATGTAGTCGCAACCTTGTCTAAGGAGGCTTACATAGTGCATTGATCGCAGACTTGACTTAGGAACAAAGTTGCATCTGTGATATGAAAACTGAATGCTCCAGCTCGAGATGGAGTGTCCAAATTTATTTATGAATATTAGTCAGTATTAGTAAGTACCATAATTAAGTAATTATGATTTTATTAGTGTCTCTCGTATTCTATAAATAGATTTATAAACATACTCTTTTATAAAGTCATTGAGTAAAATGGTAGTCTTCAACTCTCTTCTCTCTTCTTCTCTCTTGAAGGACCTAGAATATTTACAATCATCTTTACGGAGCCGGCGACGAGCCCATTATTCTGCCTTGGCCTTTACTTGTTTCTTCGATAGAATCAACTGTCGTCAACTAGGAATCAGATTTGTGAATGTTTACAGAGCATCGACTGATGCCTTCAACATTCCCGCGCGAGAGGGCGTCTTCTGTTAATTGGGAAGAGAAAATGCTATTCATGATCCTCTGATGTTAGCTTGTTTTCTTCTTGTGTTGTTCGTTGGTGTTTGCGCTCTAAAATCATGTTTGTTCTTATCAAGAACAATTCTTCAAGTTTCGATCTTTTCTTTTGTTTCGCTTTATTGGATTGTCGTAGACTCCGTGTCATTGTGCCGGCACATCGAAAGCATCTACATCTAGTGCATGTAGGAGGAATTTTCTTGAATATCTTAATCTAGCAATTCCAAGGTCCTTGCACTTTTCGATGGAGCTTAAAATGATTGCATTCTCACTTCTTGGCTCGAGTTCCAGTTTGTTGTTTTCATTCTCACCTCTATGCTCGAGCAGGCAAAATTGAGCATCATGAGGTGATGCAGTTTAGTTTGTAGCAATTCAAATTGATTTGGTTTTATCAAGAACTTATGAGGAAGAAGTGTCAATTTTTTGTCTTACGGACCGCATCCCTTATCTAGTGTAAGGAGGCTCGCGCAGTGCTTTGGTTGTAGACTTTGGAAGAAAGATGGACGTGATTGCTCATGCTTGTGGGGAGTGTAGAAGTATATATATAGAAATTAGTCAATAGTCATAAATAAAAAAAATTAGGAATTTGTTAGTGTCTTTCATATTCTATATATATAGAGCCATCGATGTATTTTATCAAGTTATCGAGTAAAGACGTGGACTTTGACTAATTTTCTCGTCCTTCCACTTGAACATTTTAGAATATTTACAAGTGTCTCTATGGAGCCGGCAAGGAGACCATTATTGTGCCTTCACCTTTATTTGTTTCTTCGATAGAATCGACTATTGTCGGTTAGGTGCTAGATTTCTGAATGTTTATCGAGCATCGATTGATGCCTCACAACATTCATGCGGCAAGGGGGCGTCTTCCGTCAATCGTGAAGAGAATAGGCAGTTGATGACCGTCTGATGTCAGCTTGTTTTCTACGTCATGTTGGTTGTTTGCTTGCGCTCTCAAATCATGTTTGTTCCTTGATATCGACAATCAAGAACAATTCTTTAAGTTTCGATCTTTTCCTTTGTTACCCCTTCTTGAACTATTACAGATCCTGTGCCGTCGCACCAGCACGCGGGACGCATCTACATCTAGTGTATGTAGGAAGATTTTTTCTGAATATCTTAATCTGAAAATTCCAAAGTTCTTGGACCTGTCAATGCAGCTTTTAAATTGATTGCGCTCTCACCTCTAACCTCGAGTTCCAGTTTCTTGCTTTTCATTCTGCTCCTCATTCCTCTCTCTGCTTTCCTTGATAACTTTAATTCGATGTTCACGTCCTGGAGCCTTTGCTCTTTCGTTTTCCTTCTTCTCCTGCCATTCTTTTCCGGTTTAGTCTATGCTCTAGTTTACAATACAACTGCAGGCCTTTCTACTAAATGGATAGCCCCAGCACCTGGCAGTCCGTTCCAACGTTATCTTTTTCCCGTGGAGCACATTCTTCTTAGTGGGCACAATGGCTCGGGCACGGCATTCACATGTGGCTTGTACTACCCTCCCGACCAGAAAGTTGGCTATTTTGGCATTTTTATTGCTCGCGCCTGGGACTTGGTTGTAGGTCCAGCAGTGGTGTGGTCTGCAAATCGAAACAATCTGGTTAGTGCCAACGCCACCTTGGAGCTCTCGGCGAAAGGAGATTTGGTATTGACTGATGTTGATGGATCTGTGGCTTGGTCTACCCACACTATTGGTATGTCTGTTTCGGGCATGAACTTGACAGAGACCGGCAATCTTGTGCTGTTTGATAAGAACAATGCCACAGTGTGGCAATCTTTCGATCACCCTACAGACTCACTTGTCCTTGGGCAGAAATTGACCCCGGGTACTTCCTCAACAAATTGGACCGAGCAAGGTTTAATTTATTTTCACTTTCGCTGACTACTATCGGTTTATTTCCCCAAACAGAGACTGATCCTCCGCAGGTGTATTACTCTGTTCCGATAGATTTCCCAAACACAAGCGATGACTCAAATGGTATTGAATTTATCAAAGGATGTTTGGCATTGTTCATGAATTCCCCGACAAATGGGTCTTCGCTTTTTGGTCTTGATTCATCTGTGCAGTACCTGAAGTTTGAATCTGATGGACATTTGAGATCATATCGATGGGATGGATATCAGTGGAGTGGAAGAGATGATCTTCTTTTGCCAGATGATACGGGTTGTGGCTATCCAACGGTTTGTGGTAAATATGGAATTTGTAAATCTGACGGGCAGTGTAGTTGTCCAACATCGAGCGAGGGGATGAGCTATTTCAAGCCAATGAATGATAGTGATCCTAAACTTGGGTGTGCGGAAATTTTTTCTTTGTCTTGTGAGGCTTCGCAGTTTCAAACCTTGTTGGAGCTCAATGGCATTTCTTACTTCACCTCCGCGCATATCGCCCCTGATATAAGGAATACAGATAAGGATAATTGCAAAGAGGCCTGTGCCAACAACTGCTCGTGTTCAGCAGCTTTTTTCTACGATGATTCAGGTTCTTGCTACTTAGTATCTCAAAGTATTTTCACTTGCATACTTAACTCCTAGCCATTCCATTGCTTTCATTAAAGTGCAGAATGTTAGGAAAAGGTCGAACACTCTTAAGGTAATACTCACTTCTAGCGTGGGGTCACTCTTTGCCTTAATTATTTTTTATGAGATCATAAAATTTCTAGTTCTTAGGAGGCAAGAAGTCGATGAAGTTGGAGAGGACTACCTAGAACAACTACCTGGACTACCTACCAGGTTCACTTATGATGATTTAATAGCCGTCACTAAGGGTTTCGACAAGAAGCTCGGTGAAGGAGGTTTTGAATCTGTTTTTGAAGGTACTCTAATTGACGGCACAAAAGTTGCTGTAAAACGGCTTGACGTGTTATGCCAAATCAAAAAATATTTTCCAGCCGAGGTTGAGACTATTGGCAACATTCATCACGTCAACTTGGTAAGACTCATTGGAATTTGCGCCGAGAAGTTTCACGGGCTGCTAGTCTATGAGTACATGTCCAAGGGTTCTTTGGATGAGTGGAGGGAAAAGTGCCAAAAAAATCTTAAACATTTTGTATTAGTATCAATTTAGTCATAAACCTTTTTTCGGTGTCAATTCAGTTCTAAACCTTTTGCATTTGTACCAATTTAGTCCTAAACCTTTTTTTTTGTGCCAATTCAGTCATAAACCTTTTGTTTTTGTGCCAATTTAGTCATTCCGGCTAATTTTGACCGAAATTTGCCGACGTGAACGCCGGCCGGCTGACGACCAGTCACCGACGCCGACGTGGCACTGACATGGACAAATTAAATAATATTTTAACATTTTTTTGAATTTTTATTTTTATTTTTTCCTTTTTTCTTTTTTTTTCATTTTTTTTTTGTCTTCTCCTTCCTCTAGCCGGTCGCCGTTCCGGCGATTGGCCAGAGGCCAGAGGTTGGCAAGGGTGGCCTCACCTTGGTCGGGCAAGGCTTGACCTCGCTAGATTCGGCGAGGTCGGGCCTCGCTCGACTATGGCAAGGCTTGAGCCCTTGCCGGAGGCCGCGGCGAGGGCCGACCTTGCCCAGCCGCTGGCGAGGCCTGACCTCGCCAAATCTGGTGAGGTTGGGCGAGGCCCGACCATGGCAAGCCCTCACCGGATCGAGCCTTGCCCAACCAAGGTGAGGCCACCCTCACCAGTGGATGGCAAGGGCGACCTCGTAGGCCTCTAGCCTCTGGCTGGTTGCCGGACTAGTGATCAACCAAAGGACCCAAAAAAAAAAGTAAAAAAGGAAAAAAAAAAATTTTAAAAAAAAATTATTTAATTTGTCCACGTTGGTGCCGATGATCAGTTGCCAGCCGGCCAGCGTCCACGTAGGCAAATTCTGATCAAAATTTGTTAGAAAGACTAAATTGACACAAAAACAAAAGGTTTAGAACTGAATTGGCACCAATTTAAAAGGTTTAGGACTTAATTGGCATAAAAAAAATATTTAGGACTAAATTGACACAAATGCAAAAAGTTTAGGACTGAATTAATATCAAAAAAAGGTTGAGGACTAAATTGGTACTAATGCAAAAGGTTTATGACTTTTTTGACACTATTCCCGATGAGTGGATCTTTCATAAATCGAAAGTGTCGTTTGTGCTTGACTGGAAAAAGAGAAGGAAGATAATTTATGACATAGCTAAGGGCCTAAATTATCTGCATGAAGAATGTAGATGGAAGATAGTTCACATGGACATTAAACCCCAAAATATTCTCTTGGATGAAAATTTTAATGCTAAGGTTGCTGATTTTGGCTTGTCTAAGTTGCTTGATAAGGACCAAAGCCAAGCTGTGACTACAATGAGGTGAACTCCAGGGTATTTAGCCCCAAACTGGTTGAGCGCAACAATTATTGAGAAAGTGGATGTCTATAGCTTTGGGGTGGTAGTTCTAGAGATAGTTTGTGGAAGGAAAGTATTTGATGGCTCTCATAGTGAGGAAGACATGTATCGACTTGGAGTTTTAAGGGAAAGGCCGAAGAAGGGCGATTCCTGGATATGATTGACAACACTTCAGAGGATATGCAATTGAATCGACCCCACGTGGTCAATATGATGAGGACTGCTATGTGGTGCTTACAAGGCGATCTTTCGAAGAGGCCTTCCATGTCGACGGTTATCAAGGTGTTGGATGGAGTTATGGAAATTCCAGATACCCTAGATTATGACTTCTCTCATCGCACCTTGATGAATATTAATGTGACAGTTGGCCAGGAGAACATTGATATTGGTGCTCCAGTTTCTGTGCTACCCTCAATCCTATCCGGTCCACGGTGATCTTGTACATAACATTACTTCGATTTGTCTTCTATAGCGTCGCTTCGAGTTTTTGGCCATTCAATGTTGTTGTATTGTTGCCGAATTGCACTATAATATTCTTGATGCGGTCGAACTATTTCCTACTATAAAATGATACTTGTCTGGACACTGAATTCAAACGAATTTGATGTACATTATAGTTGCTGATTATAGTTTCCATGGACAGTCAAATAAGTTTGAGTGCAGTCATTTACAAACCTTATATGTTAAGAGTGCTTAAAGTGAGGTGGTGTTTTCTTTTTCTCTTGGCGAGAACCCTCCTTATGCAGAGGAAATATAGGAGTCACACGGCATGAAGGCGCTGAACGAAGCGATTTTAGTCGTCGTCATCTTTGCTTGAAATTGCCATAAATGCAAAACATTTTCATCTTGATTGGTCAATTTTGTGTATCACCTGAGAGATTGCGTGCCCGAATCCCGCTGTTCAGGAAGCTGGTTTTGGTTCTTATGACGTCCGTCCGAGCGCCAAGACGTCGCCGGTGATCCAGCAACTCCCCTCCAAGTGAGGACGACTCCCAGCAGGCCCCCTCACACCCCGGACCGCCCAACCCCCATATCTCTCTCCATCGCCTCCTTGCCGTGAGAACTCATCCACCGGGAATCGACTACAGCCATTGATCGCCAAAAATCCAGATTGGGCCACCATATACCCTGCTCGACCTCGAATCAACCAATAGCCGTGGTCTAGGGCTCGCTCGAGCTTAGATCCAAAATCGGAGGCTTGAGTGCGCGGGCCAAGCTCAAGTTTGATGACGGCGAGTATGAACCGTGGCCAGGCTAGTAGAGACCGGAGGCGAGGGGCCATCGACCTAGAGCAGAAGCTTTAATGGTGGAGATCTGTGGCTGAGGGGCTGGGAAAAACAGAGATCTCAACAGCAGTTGAGGGCGGAATGAGGATGATTGGCTGCGGTAGTTGTCACACCCTAAAACCTATCATGATGAGGGGTGACACGGCCGTACTTCCACCCAAAGGACGCAGCCTTAAACCACTCAAAAGTCCCCATGACATCGCTCTCGCTCTATTGCTGCTAAACAAAAAACTTGAAATATTAGGGAAAGAGAGGGGTGAGCAACCACAGCTCAGTAAGCAGTGCGTATATCTTTTAAGCAAATCGAGCAACCACTATGCATGTATACATAAAACCATACTAGAAATCTCAGAAGTTAAACTCAAGATATAAAATACATATCGAGTCACATAAAAGTTATTTCATTTTAACAACGCTTCATACAATTTAGAAAATACTCATTTTAAATCATCATAAACATCAACGGTCAAGTCCATTGATCAATCTCTATTAAAAACCACGTCAATGGTCAATTCCATTAACTAATCTTAAATTACACATCAATGGTCTATTCCATTAATGAATCTCATCAAAAGCACATGCCGATGGTCCATTCCATTGGCCAATCTCATATTACATCATATCGATGGTCCATTCCATCAGCCAATCTATTGCTCAATATCTAACCATGGTCACGACACAAAGTCTTGTGACAAGGCTACCAAGATTCCTCCCTTGACAAGGTCTCCACCTACAAAGACGATGGCTCGGCCCAGAAGGATATCCTAAACTAGTATGCGCATACCCACAAGCTCCACATTGGGCTCACAATGATATTGAGCACCAATACAAACTCACAACAATACTCTTCATAATTCATAAAGCCAATCCAGAATAAATATCACATTTTGGTTTTACAAACCACATCATTTAATCTTCATAATACATTTCACATCGCATTTCTCAAGCTCTTTTAGAACCCTTCATAAACCAGTTCGTAAAACAGTTCATATATATAACTTTCTCAACATCTTTCAGAATTCATTTCTCAAATCATTCTCAAATGCAAAATGGTAGTAATTGCTCGATCTTGATTTTTATGCACAAAACATGCTTATTAACTCATACAATACTCAAATATTTATCACTTTCAAGACAAGAGTTTATAAACTCATAAAAGAGATAGCACCACTCACCTGGAATCCCCAAAAATAAGCAATAATGCTAACTCGAATTGACAATATCGTAATCCTAACAATTAAACGAGAATCGACGTCAAAACCAACTAAAATGCTACGAAACGGCTAAACGGTGCTTAAATGCTAACAAGACAACTCAAAAGTGCTCACAAATCGCTTCTCCAAAGCGATTATCCAAACTGTTCGCAACGTGGGGTTTAAATGCGAAACTTGATCGCACCATAAATTCCTTCACCGAACTCCGTTTCAAGCGAGTTTATAGTCAATAGAAAGCCCATTTAGAGCACTACAAAAACTCCAACTTGGCCATCCCAAAATCGAGCCGAAAACCGATAAAAATCAGTCTAAAAGCCGCTGGTCGGGCACTGTTCATCCTGCGTGGCCAACTTCAAAAATTCATATCCGGCAAACTGTAAATCCAAATTAGGTTCCGTAAAATCCCACAGCTTCGCAACACCATAAAATACCAATTCTATAAAAATACACAGCTTAATGACTCAAAAATTAGATTTCGCTGCTCGAATAACACATAACTCTGAATTACAAGCCCTAACCCGAAAAATGTTCCGATTAATTGAACGAGGAGTGCGAATACTTACGGAGCGTTGCGTCATGAAGTCGAATCGACTTAGCGAGACCCTCGCAGTACAAAACTCTCTTCTCTTTTCTCTTTTTCTTCTTCCTCTTTCCTTTCCTCTCCTTTCTCCTCTTTCCCTCTCTTTTCTTTTGTTTCTGTTCGTGGCCTTGGCTTCTTAAAAAAAAGCCGAACATCACTGTTGCTTCTTTTGACTAGTTGACTTGTTGACCCTTTTTTTATTTTTTATTTTTGCAAATACCCAAATATTACAGTGGTGGAAGTCAGCGAGGTGGTGATGGACAGACGGCTGGGACAGCGGTGAGGTGGCGGTGGAAGGCGGGTCATGGGGGCTGAGTCGACATCCGGTGTCGTCGTCAGCGGAGTGAAAGGAAGAATGAAGAAAGGAAAAAAAGAACAAAAAGAGAACGAAGGAAAAATTGGAAAAACATATATAATTCTGAGGCTGCATACAACACAGAATGTACTATGTAAATTTTTCGCGCGGCTTCCCATTTATAAAATTCCAGTGCAAGTATAAGCCAAGAAGTTATAGGAAGCTAAAGCTATGTATGGAGTCCTCTTCCTATGTAATTATGTAAATCATGTTGTTCTCCCGAATTGTAACTGAGAAACATATGTTGGCAATATCTGATGAAAATAGTTTGGGTCCTAGAGACCTTGAGGCCGACCGTGTCAACATGGTATGTATTTCATTCCCCATTTCAACTGTTGATTCAAAGATCATTATTGAGGTATATTTATGGATATTAGTACGTAGGTGTTAGGTGGTAAAAAAAATAGAACTTAGAGTTTTGTTAGTTCTCTTTTGTTTTTTGTTTTCTATAATTTTCAATTCCCAAATAAAAAAGAGGCTTTTCTAGGGTGTTGCTAGTGCTCCAATTTGCGACAGTTCCATCTTTAGAAACTTTCCCAATTTTGGTCGACACTTAACAATGCCTACTATGGGCGTTATTCATTGTGGGACTCAAATTCAATTGCGGGCCTTATCAATGAGAGAAGTTGCAGTCACGCATCGAGATAGCTGTAAGCGCTAGGGTCAAGCATACCTTCATCAAGTAGCCAAAGTTGAGCGCCACGGGTGATGTAATTTAGTTTGTTGTAATTTAAGTCGGTTTTCAATGGTTTTATCAATGTTGTGTGAGTAAGAGGTGTCAACGTTCATACACGTGTTTCTTTGGTGGTCGTCTTAAATCCGGTCCGATGTATTCACATCCCTTGTCTGAGACTTGACTTAGAAACAAAGTTGCACTCGTCGTATGAGAACCGAATGCTCTAACTTGAGGGAGAGTGTCGAAATTTATTTATTAATATTAGTCACTAGTAAGTAGATACCATAAATAAGGAAATTACGATTTTTTAGTGTCTCTTATATTCTATAAATAGATTTATATATGTACTCTTTTATCAAGTGATTGAGTACAACAGTAGTCTTTGACTTTTTCTTTCTTCCTCTCTCTTAAACGACCTAAAATATTTACAATCATCTTTACGAAGCCGGCAACGAGCCCATTATTCTCCCTTCCCCTTTATTTGTTTCTTCGATAGAATCGACTATCGTCGGCCAGGAATTAGAGTTGTGAATGTTTACATAGGATTGATTGATGCCTTCAACATTTACGCGCAAGGGGCATCTTCTGTTAGTTGTGAAGAGAATACGCTATTCATGATCCTCTCGTGTTAGCTTGTTTCTTCTTTTGTTGTTCATTGGTTGTTTGCGCTCTAAAACCACGTATGTTCTTCGATATCCACAATCAAGAACAATTCTTTAAGTTTCGATCTTTTCTTTTGTTTCCCTTTATTGAATTCTCATGGATTCCAAGCCTTCGCGCCGGCACATGCGACGCATCTACATCTACTGCATGTAGAAGGATTTTCCTGAATATCTTAATCTAGAAACTCCAAAGTTCTTTTGCACTTGTGAATGGCGCTTAAAATGATTGCGTTCTCACCTCTAGGCTCTAGTTCCAGTTTCTCGGTTTTCATTCTGCCTTTTTCAATCCTCTCTCTGCTTTCTTTGATAATTCCAATACCATGTTCACATGCTGGAGCCTTCGCTCTTTCCTTTCCCTTCTTTTCCCGCATTTCTTTTTCGGTTCAGTCGCTCGAGCTTACCTGGGTCCAACTGCAGGCCTTTCTACTAAATGGATAGCCGCAAAATCTATTTGGTCTTTTCCACTAGGCTTGCCTTCTGGCTTTTCGCCCATTCCTCTGAGAAGAATTTATGGCTCAAACGATATGTGGCACCTACTTCACTGCCTACCCGAAAGTTTGCTGTTTCGGCATTTTTACAGCTTGCATCGGCAATCACGTGCATTTTCAAGGACCAGCAGTGGTGTGGTCTGCCAATCGAAACAAACCGGTTGCTGACAATGCTACCTTGGAGCTCACGTCAGAAGGAGACCTAGTGTTGACGGATGTTGATGGGTCTGTGGCTTGGTCTACCAACACCACCGGTATGTCTGTTGCGGGCATGAACTTGACAGACACCAGCAATCTAGTGCTGTTTGACAAGAACAACGCCACAGTGTGGCAATCGTTCGATCACCCTACAGACTCACTTCTCCTTGGGCAGAAATTGAAGGTGGGGCAAAAATTGACCCCAAGTACTTCTGCATTGAATTCGATCGAACATGGCTTACTTTCACTTTTGCTGACTACTATTGGTTTATCTGCCCCGATGGAGACTGATCCTCCGCAGGTGTATTTCCCCTTTTGGATAAATTTTCCAAACACAAGCGATGACTCCAGTTATATTGAATTTATAGAAGGAGGTTTGGCATTGTTCATGAATTCGGCAAGAAATAGGGCTGTGTTTCCTATATATGATTCGTCTTTGCGGTACGTGAAGTTTGAATCTGATGGACATCTGAGATCGTATCAATTGGATGGAAAGAGGCGTGAACCAAGTGATCTTCTTACACCATTTCTTGGGGATTGTGCTTATCCAACGGTTTGCAATAAGTATGGAATTTGTAATTCCAATGGGCAGTGTAGTTGTCCAACGTCAGGCGATGGGACGAGCTCCTTCAAGCGAGAGGATGTTAGAGATCACAAACAGGGGTGTGTGGAAACCGTTCCTTTGTCTTGCGAAGTTTCGCAGTTTCAAACCTGTCTGGAGTTTAATGACATTGCGTACTTCACCTATAGCACAGGCACGCAAATTACCCCAGGTCTAGGAAATATAGATAGGGAGAGTTGCAGAGAGGTCTGTGCCAACAACTGCTCTAGCAAGGCAGCTTTTTTCCGAACTGATTATGGTTCTTGCTACTTAGTATCACAAGTATTTTCTCTTACATATTTGCACGGTCCTAGAGATTCCACTGTTTTCATGAAAGTACAAAATGTTTCTAATGATGTTCTTTCTCATAGCAAAAAGTCAAACACTCTCGAGGTAATAATACTCTGTGCTAGCGTTGGGTCAGTCTTTGCCTTGATTATTCTTTATGTGGTCATACGTTTTCTAGTTCTTAGGAGGCATAAAGTGGATGAAGTTGAAGAGGACTACCTTGAACATCTGCCTGGACTAGCTACAAGGTTCACTTACAATGATTTAATAGCTGTCACTCAGGATTTCAACAAGAAGCCCGGCGAAGGAGACTTTGGTTCTGTTTTTTAAGGCATTCTAATTTATGGCACAAAAGTTGCAGTGAAATGCCTTAATGGGGTATGCCAAATTAAGAAATCTTTTCCAGCCGAGGTTGAGACTATTGGCAACATTCATCATGTCAACTTGGTAAGAGCTGAGAAGTTTCACTGGCTACTAGTTTATGAGCATATGTCCCACGGTTCTTTGGATGAGTGGATCTTTCACAAATTGAAAGGGTCGTTCGTGCTTGACTAGAAAAAGAGGAGGAAGATCATTTATGACATAGCTAAGGGCCTAAATTATCTCCAAGAAGAATGTAAATGGAAGATAGTTCACATGGACATTAAACCCAAAAATGTTCTCTTGGATGAAAATTTTAATGCTAAGGTTGCCGATTTTGGCTTGTCTAAGTTGCTTGATAGGGACCAAAGCCGAGCTGTGACTACAGTGAGGTGAACTCCTGGGTATTTAGCCTCGGAATGGTTGAGCTCAACAATTATTGAGAAAGTGAATATCTATAGCTTTGGGGTGGTTGTTTTGGAGATAATTTGTGGAAGAAAAGTATTTGACAGCTCTTAGGACGAGGAAGACATGTATCTACTTGGGGTTTTTAAGAGAAAGGCAGAAGAAGGGTGACTATTCAACATGGTTGACAACACTAATGAGGATATGCGACTGAATCGACTCCACTTGGTCAATATGATGAGGATTGCTGCATGGTGCTTACAAATTGATTTTTCGATGAGGCCTTGCATGTCGATGGTCATCAAGGTGCTGGATGGAGTTATGGAAATTCTAGTTGCTCTTGGATTATGATTTCTCATATCGCAACTTGATGAATATTAATGTAATTGTTGGTCAGGAGAACGATGATTTTGGTGCTATAGTTTCTGTGTTACCCTCAATTCTATCCGGTCCACGGTGATCTTGTACATAATGCTACTTCTATTTCTCTTCTGTAGTGTCGTTTCAAGTGTTCAACCGCTCAATGTTGTTGTCGTGCTGCCGAATTGCACTATAATATTCTTCATCTGGTCGAACCATTTCCTACCATAACATGAAACATGTTTGGATAGTGAATTCGAACGAATCTAATGAACATTCTAGTTGCTGATTTTAATTTCCATAGATAGTCAAATGAGTGTTGCAAATCACCACCGGACCGGCCATCAATTGCCATCGCTTGCCCCAACCCCACTCCGTCGAAACAACCCCACCTCCGTCTGAGCGCCAGGTCATCGCCGGTGATCCAACAGCTCCCCTCCGTGAGAGGACGACTCCCAGCAGGCCCCGTCACGACCCTGATCCTGCAGCTCCCCTCCAAGAAAATAACGTGCAATTGACACGTCACACGTATTTGGCAGCATGTTAACGTTAGCCAAATTGAAACTCGAAGGGAAGGCGATTTTTGTTCGGACAAAAAGAAATTCGGGTCAAAAGTGGGATTCAACGTAAAAATTAGTGCGTTTTTCTAGAATTAGGCCGTGACACAGTAATGGACAGAGGGAAGCGCTATTAGCAACAGGAAGCCATCGCAAGTGATAAAACCAGAATACACTTAAAAAGATTGTAAGACGTCCAGTTTAATATGAAACTCTTTCAAAGAGTGTTGCAATCAAGTGACAGCGATATTCCCCGATAAGATTAATAAAAACACAGAATGTCGATCACATAGAAAGCTCACTGAGAACAAAGATGAAGCCCCGTTTCACAGGCTCTACCATTAGAAGCTTCAAATAGCAAAGTTTCTAGTAGGACACCCTATAAGAACACCCATTGCTTTCGAGTCTCGAGTCTCCAACGTGGAGGGAGCATTCGCCCCTTCCTCGCATCATTCCGGTATCTACTATTTGCATATCTTTTTAACATTTGAGATTGGGTCGCCAAGGGCGTTAGATGGAGAAGTTGAAAGTCCAAGATGCAAGAGTTGCTCAAGAGGATGACGGCTTCGGTAACACCATTCCATTTTTAGGTCCACGATGATCCATGACACTGCTACTACCTTCTTTCGTTCATTATGTTCCAAAAAATGATAGAAATAGTCCCTGAAATTTGATTTAATATGTAATGTCATCCATGAACTTTTAATTTGTTTAATATAATATCTAAATTTGGGTTTGATGTTTAATGTGGTCCCTAAACTTTTAAACGTTTTTATATATTCTATGTAATCATTTACCAATAGTTCAAAGATCACATTTAATACACTAAAAGTCTAGAAATAATATTGTACATTGGATCAAAGTTCTGAAACCACATTGCACAAATTAAAAATTTAAGGATGACATTACACATTGAATCAAAGTTCGAGGTCATTTGTGCTATTATCCCTTTTGTTTTTCGAGTTCGACCATGCAATGGATTGCCTAATCGCATTGTGTCGAATGAAGGGAGGGCCGTGTGTGTCAACCATACATAGGTTTCCCAAAAGCACCACAATACCGAGTATTAATCATTAACACGTGACTTCAGCACGAAATTAATATTTTGGCTAAAAAGTTTAGTTATACCAGAATAATATTTTGAAAAAAGACTTAAAAAAGGAGACTTGTAATTCAAAAATTCCAACTTATGTCCATTTTTACGGACTATTTATTCCTTGTACAATGTAAGAAGAGATCATTACGATGTATTTTTTGTTTCTATTAAATGATTGAATATGTATTAGCCGTACTGTTCCTTTTTCACTTTGAAAAATATATCCTAATAGTTGGGATATTATTAATTTAGTACAAAAGTAACATCATGTATATAGTGGAAATTGACAAAACACATATTAGATGTAACAAGAGCCGACGAGGTGCATGGGCAGAACATTCCATCAAACACAAAAATTTGTTAATGTGGTCATTGTCGTATCTCCTTGGCCATCACATTGACAAAGTCATCATGACTCACGCATTGAAAAAGTCATCATAAAAATGTCCGACGACCGTGCCACATAGGATGATTGGTGTCCAAGCTTGTGATTTCTATCTAAAATTTGCTGGATTGATTACATTGAAAAATCGTCAAATTGTTTGAAATTAAATTAGTCAAATTGGATAATTTATGACTGAATTGGGCATGATACAATAGATTTAGAACTTTTTGGACAATTATTCCCAAATTCAGCGATATCTCCTTCATAGTTTAAGGTCATCTTGTTTAGTTTTTTTTCGGTCTGACATCTTGTTTAGTTTTTAGAGTAAGATTTGAGAACGCTGAAATTATTTCTGGAGATGTCATGGAGGAAATCTTCTAAAACAGTTTTCAATCTCTCTGTTCAATATTTTTACCACTTGCTTGATTCAAATATTTCTTCCTTTCCATCTTAAAATATCATTCTCATTTTACATTTCTTGTTGTAGGATGTAGCCTAGTTTTTCTTTTGGTCAAAGATGTAGCCTAGTTGAACATCTACTTTTTTTCTTTGTTTTTTTCAAGTTGCTAGCAATTTCATTGTTTTTACTTATCATACAACCGACTATACAAAAAATTAGTAAAAAGTTATTGTCTTCTCATTTAGTTGAAATATGCATTCGCTTTTTAGCTACACCTCGGGATAATGTTGACTGTGCTCTAGCCTCCTAATCCTAACAACCCAAGAGTACGAGAATTCGCTCGGTAGCAAGAGCAAACAGGCGATATCTTAGTTGGTCATTCCATCGAAAGAATAATTTGGTAATATCTAATGAAAATGGCCGCCCCGTGATCATTTGTAAACTTTGAACGTGATCGTTTGGAGAACTAGGCGCCTTTGTTGTCCGTTTCGAGCTGTTTATCCCACTGTCAAAATAACCTAATCAATGATGGAGCTTGGACAAGCCAATGTTAAGTGTCTTCACATCAGACGCTCTTGTTTCGAATTAATTGTGCCCCTCAATGTCGCTGTCACTGTCTATATGTAGCTTGGAATTGCATTTTGGAATCTTATTGAACTACGGATGCGTTCGGCAGTCGAGGCTGAGCGCAAACTGTGAAGAAAATGAGTTCTTTTGGACTTCCCAACGGTGCTTACAATGACGGCAATTTCACCTTTAAATTGGAATACAGATGCTTGTTTCCGTCTCGTGGTCTTCTCATTCCTCTCCTGCTTCTTGTTTTTGACAATATCACACACTATGTTCACACCCTCTGGCCTTATTGTTTTTTGTCCTAACAAGCTTTATCAGTTTAATCAGCGCCCACACCGATGTTTATTCAACCGCAGGCCTTAACACCACATGGATTGCTGATGTTTCTACTCAAAATTATATCTTATTCTCATCGGTCCACGCTAGCTTTATCCCCATGCTTCTGCGGAGCCACAATGGCTCAACATTTGCCTGTGGTTTCTATTAACAAAGCGATTCGGAAGTTTACTTCTTTTCCATTCTCATTGTTCAAATTTACCAGGATTTTGTCATCAATGGCAATGTGGCTCCAGCGATGGTGTGGTCTGCCAACCGGAACCATCCTGCTGGAAATGGTGCCACCATGGAGTTCACAGAAGAAGGAGATTTGATAATGAAAGATGCCGACAGGTCTGTCGTGTGGTCAACCCAAACTTATGGCAAGTCTGTTGCTAGGATCAACTTGACAGACACCGGAAACCTTGTGTTGTTCAATGAGAACAATGCTGCTGTTTGGCAGTCCTTCGATCACCCAATGGACACGCTACTCCCAGGACAGAAATTGAGGGTGGGACAGAAATTGGCTCCTAGTGATTCCGAGACGAACACGGTGAACAAGGTTTACTTTCACTTTCTCTGACTACTGAAGATTTGTTTGCACAGATACAGACTGATCCTCCGCCGGTTTACTACTCTTGGCGCATAAATTTTCCGAACACGAGCAATGACTCTAATTATGTTGAATTCAACCAAGGACATTTTGCATTGTTTGTGAATTTCATGAGAAACGATTCTTTGTTTACTGGTTTTAATTCGTCTGTGGCTGTTCAGTACTTGAAGTTAGAATCTGATGGACATCTGAGGGTGTATCAGCAGCATCAAGATGAGCGGATCGTGGCACATGATATTCTAACAAGGTTCATTGGCAATTGCGGTTACCCAATGGTTTGTGGGAATTATGGAATTTGTGGCGTACATGGCAATTGTACGTGTCCAGATCACTACTTCAACCCAATATATGATAGAGATTCTAAACTCAGGTGCTCCGAAAGCATTCCTTTGTCTTGTGAAGCTTTGCAATTTCAAAGCTTTTTGGACATCAGTGCGGCTAGTTACTTCACCTTCAGGGCAGATCCCCAAAGCACCCCGGATCTTAGAAATACAGATGCGGAGAGTTGCAGAAAGGCTTGTGCGAACAACTGTTCATGCCGAGCGGCTTTTTTCCAAAATGAAGTAGATGGCTATGATTATTCAGGTTCATGCTACTTAGTATCTCAGGTATTTTCGCTTGCATACCCATTAAATTTGGCTCGACACTATAGTGTTTTCCTTAAAGTGCAGAATCCGAGTGAACTTCAGATTTCTCCCGTTGCAAGTGAACCTGCTGGTTCTCCCAATTCCGACAAACCTCCTGTTTCTCCCAATTTTGATAAACCTCCTGTTTCTCTCAAAAAGCGTAAAAGGAAAAATACCTTTCTGATAGTAATCATCACTTGTAGCCTCGGATCACTCTTAACCTTCATCTTTCTTGTTGTAGTCATAAAATGGTTATACACAAACAAAGCTGTCGACAAGGTTGAAGAAGACAAAGGTGTCAACAGGGTCGAAGAGGACTATCTTGATCAAATACCTGGAGCACCAAAGAGATTCACCTATGATGATTTAAAAACCATTACCGAGGATTTCCATAAGAAGCTTGGTGAGGGTTAGCTCTGTTTATGAAGGCACTCTAGCTAACGCTACAAAAGTTGCGGTGAAGCGGCTCAATGGTTTATGCCAAACTAAGAAATCTTTTCTAGCTGAGGTTAGGAGCATGGGCAATATACATCATGTGAACTTGGTAGTATTTGTTGGATTTTGTGCAAAGAACTTTCACAGGCTGCTTGTCTATGAATATTTGTCCAATGGGTCCCTAGATAAATGGATCTTTCGTAAATTAGATGAGTCATTTGTGCTTGATTGGCTACAGAGGAGGAAGATCATTTTTGACATAGTGAAGGGCCTAAGTTATCTCCATGAAGAATGTAGATGGAAGATAGTTCACATGGACATTAAGCCCCAAAATATACTCTTGGACGAAAAATTTAATAAGGTTGCAAATTTTGGCTTGTCTAAGCTAATTGATAGTGACCCAAGCCAAATTGTGACCACAACGAGAAGAACTCCAGGCTATTTGGTCCTGGAATGGCTACACGCAACAGTTACTGAGAAAGTAGACATCTATAATTTCGGTGTGGTAATTCTGGAGATAATTTGTGGAAGAAAAGTTTTCGATGAATCTCAAATTCAGGAAGACAAGTACTTATTAGGAGTTTTTAAGAGAAAGAGCAAAGAAGGACGGTTGTTGGATATGATTGATAAGAATAGTGAGGATATGCAACTAAACGGACCTCAGGTGCTCGATATGATGAGGCTCATCGCGTGGTGCTTGCGGGTTGATTTCACCAATAGGCCTTCTATGTCAGCGGTCATCAAAGTCCTAGAAGGAGTGAGGGAAGTCCCAAATGACCTAGATTGTAACTTCTCATATCTCACCTCGACGAATGTAAGTGTAAGAATTGGACAAGAGAATGTTGAATTCAGTGCTACCAATTCTTTGGTACCCTCTGTTTTATCTGGTCCACGGTGATCAATCCCAACCGTGTCGCATACTTCTCTTCTGGAAAATAGTGCGGAGGGAATTGAGTTCTTACACTCCATGATTTTGTCTATTTGTTCAATTGCACTATGATGTTCATGAACTGCATCATTCGATGACTATTTCCTACTGTAAAATATTTTATATCCCCTTGTTCAGTGCTTTAAAGATTGAGAATGCCTATTTACATGTCGATGAACTTTGTCCAGTTGAATTGCATATCCATACGAAGGCAATTAAATGTATATAACTTGAATCATGTACTGTTGACTACAGAGCATATATGAATTTTTAAATTTGATCGGTATTGTGCATATTATAACACAGTGCTATCTAAAACTTGAGAAAGGAATAGATCTCTGGAGAATTACTATTCCAGTAGATAAAAAACTTATAGGAAAGGTATGATCCTGCCAATTCAACTCTGTGCATAATTATTTCACACCTGTATTTACTTTTCACATATCATATTTGAAACTTTTATGATTATTCACTCGATCTGCTCTTAAGGATCAGATCTCTTCAAAAGCCTCTGACGAATCAAACTTAACAAACATCAATGCCTGAAGCATTTTACATCAGGATACGAGAACACCCTGGGCCTGGTGTCCTGGTTCCTTGAACTGATGTTGGGAGCTAGTCTAGTCATGACATTCCCAAGCGCTTCGTCGTTTTCTCTGTGACATTAGAATTAGAAGCTGGAGGCAAATACCCTAAAAAGACACTTGGTTCGTTAGTAACATCTCATCAGCTCGTCGAGCTTGGGCAGTGAGATGGGAAAGTCTTGTATGTATCCGATGCATGGGAGCCCATTTCATCCGAACCATTAGGCTATATAGGTTATGTTTCACTGAAAATGGTTACCGCAATGAAATATAATTCACCAAAAGTCGTTCTTCAGTTTTTAATTAGAGGAGACCGGATTCTGGATCTAATTCCGGACATGAGTGATCCAGGCATGAGCAAAGAGTCTAATTGTCTTGATTGATATCACAAATCTCGTACAACGACGAACTTTGACTTAGATTTATAGAGGACACAAACGAATCCGTCTAGTTACTGGCGACATCCAAAGTTCATTGATACGATATTACAAAGTTACTGACTTGGAAGATAAACAGCTACAGTTACAGCTACAGAAACTAGAGGTGTGATACTAGAAAGTAAAGATAAAAAGACAACATTTTGGTTGGTGTTTTTGGGGGGCTTTCTTCTGGCAGTCGAGTGCCATTTATAATGTGAGCTTGGTAACCGTTTTTGACATTGTGTTCGATTACCACCATTGATCTCATCTTCACCATCCATCTAATGACATATATCCGTCAATTGCTATCGATCTTATCTTTTATCTGAGGTGGTAACCGTTGTCGAGTTCATACCGTCATGACACCTATCCTTCTCGAGGCAATAACTGTCATTGAGCTCATGTCATCTTGGCACCTGTTCTTCTCGAGATAGTAACCATCATCGAGTTCCTCTCATCCTGACACTTGTCTTTTCTAGGTGATTACCGTTGTCGAGCTCTTCTCATCCTGACTTTTGTCCTTCCTAAGACAATAATCGTCATCGAACCCTTCTCGTTCTAACACCTATCTTTCTCGTGATGGTAACCATCATCGAGCTCTTCTTATTATGACACTTGTCCTTCACGGGACGATAACCATCATCGAGTTCTCCTTATTCTGACACCTGTTCTCCTTGGGACAATAACCATCATCGAACTCTTTTCGTTGTGACACCTGTCCTCCCCGGGACGATAACTGTCAACGAACTTTTCTCATTCTGACACCTATCCTTTTGAAGCAGGAACTGTCGTCAAGCTCTTCCTAGCTTGACACCTATCTTTCTTAAGCATGAACTATCGTTGAGCTCTACCTAGCTTGACATTTGCCTTTTTACTTGTCGACATCCTTGATGACAATCTTTTGTCGACAACTTTAGCGCTTGCTCTCAAGCCCTTTCAAATTCAAATTCCCGCCGATATCTCCCAATGCTTGCCAACTGTTTTACTTATGTGAGCCATTTCGTATGGGCTACGTCATCCTTGACATCTTTTATTCTTTTATTTATTTCAATTATCCACAACCTAATAAATTATAAGTGTCAACATGTTACACATGAGATCAACACGCTTCAGTGCATTAGATTATATGGGTTCACATGCTCCGGATCCAAACGAAAATTTTGTCTTCATGCCTAACATTTTTATGATTCGTACTGTTGAATCTTGGCTAATTAAGGGGCTTGTCTCATTTTTTAGAGCGAAATTCTAAATTTTGTACTTTAGAAATGGATTTAATTGTACTAATTTGACAAGTTTTAAAACTCAATTGTGCTTTCGTGACAAATTTTAAAATTTTCTATGCAGTTATAACTTTTCTACTTGCAATGGAAAATGGAGGCTAGAGTTTCGGTTGCAACCTAATTTAGCCCCAAATAAGCAAACTGGGGCAAGAAGGGAAACCAAACGACATTGTTCGAAACGTTCTTTAATGACATCATCTCTCCGTTGAGTCGCTGCAACGTAAGAATTTCAAGTATAGAAAACGTGATGTAATATAAATGATGGATTTGTAAATGTTATGACAATAATATAATCGTTTGAAAAGTTGTGGCACCAAAATAAGTAACATACAACTTCTTCCAAGTAAACAGGAGTTAAAACCCATAAGGACCCTCCAAAAATTGGGAGACATTTGGCTATGGGAAAGATTATAATGATCTAAAACTTCAATGGCAGGTTTACAGAGGGACAAACAAATGCCTGCTTCTAGACGTGTGAGGCAAATACATCAGCCATTCTCATCTGACCTCGTTATGGCCTGATTGACGAGGTTGTTTTTTTTTTTTGTCGAAATATGAACGAGGTCGACTCCGTCACAAAAGTCGTGTGCAACCCTGTTATAAATTAATTAATAATATATTAACTTTTTTTTATTCTAATCAACATAATCTTTACTGAGAATATATAACTTTTTATAAATTTCAAGAAGAAAAAGAAATAAAAAAATAAAAAATATGTGGAATGGAGTGGTATCCACATAAAAGAAGAAGTACTGTTTATTGATAATCGGTAATTTAAGTAACAAGAAAATAAAAAAAAATCCCAAGTCCCTTCGCGGAGCTTCAAAATACTTTGATAGGACTAGCCTAATGGCCCATGCAGTGCAGGGGAATATTGATTTCTATTAATTACAATTCTTTTGGCTTTGTTTTGTCCGAAAACTTTTAATATTTAGGTTATCTGAAAACCTAATTCTATAAAATAAAAAATTAGAAAAGTTAGACTCAATACGAAGACATATTTGAGGAGACCGCACTATTTATTATTTTTATATTTTCACCTACTTTTTTTGTCCCAAAAGTACTTTTGACATTGAGTTCAATGAAAAGATTTAGTTCAAACCTTGGCAAATATTATGACATAGAACTTCTGTGTAACTAACATATGTTTACATTTAGCTACAAACTCTCCTGGGACCCAAATTTCAAGGATATATGCCCATTGCTTTTCGATTATAGTCCAGGCTATGTGGTGACTTGTATGTTGTCGGTTAAGTTCGTATATCAGAAATTGAAATCAAATATTAGGAAAATTAACCTGAAAGCAGTACAAATAAATAAACAGAATGTTGATCCGAGCCAACCGAAATAACGTCGTGTCATTAAGATGAGTTTGGCCCCTCAATCAGTACTCGAGAATATTGGACAATCGTCTCCCAGGATAGAACGGATCTCGTTCCTCCGAATTGGTATGTATTCAGAGGACTCATTCGAACGCAATTTCAAAGAATAATCGCACAAAATGATACTGATGAAGTGAAAGGGAAAATGTCTTGTGGGAGTGTAAAATGCCACGAAGTGTCACTTCCAAACTAAACTGTTCGGATATATGTATATGGCGAAAATTGAAGAGTTGCGAGTAACGAAAGTTCGCTGAAGTTTCCTGTTCGGTTCGCGAACATTAGCGAAGGTTCACTTAAATAGAACCTCACGAACAGACATGTTTGTTTGTTGAAAATAATAATAATAATAATTAATTTCTAACAACATGTCTGTTCAGAAAAATAAAAAACCGATAGAGAATGGACCCGGACCCGAACCGAACCAACCGGACGGACGGACGGTGACGCGCGAGGGGACCGACCTAGCTCGGCGTAGGTCCTCTCCCTTTCACAAAAGTGGGGTACCCCTTGGAGCCTAAATCCATTTGAGAAGCTCCTCAAAATAAACCCTCTCTCATCACCTCTTCTATGGACACTTTCATCCATACACTTTTCATTCATTCTATTGGATTTGGATGCCAAAATCCTAACAATCCCTCACATGAATGAAAAGTACTGATATCATGACTCTTCATGTATGCATAAGATGCAAAGTGCAACTATTCCATGAGAAAACGTTGTATCAGGATAAGTAGTCTGAGACTTTGAACTTTCCATAGTGAAACCTACCGGACTTACCTAGTCAATCAGTAGACTTGATGTCTTTGAGCAATCGACCTTTGGTATAAGTCTAGATAATAGAAATCACACAACCGTTTCTCAAACAAAATTAGTTTTCACTGTTGTGTTCGTTTTGGCCACGAACACCGCCTAATCTCATGAGTGTTTTAGAGAATTCAGCCTTTTCAATTCTCACAGAAGCAGCCCTCACTTCACACTCACATAGATGATTTCTGAACATATAGTATATCACATACTCAATTCAGAATCATTAAAAGATTTTGCTTAACCATCACATATTAGTACTGTCTTCATCCAGAAATGTGTAAAAAATTTGACAGTACTCTACACTGTCTTCATAACTTAGTTGTCCCTTTGAACCTAGATCTTGGGATCTCCAGTCAACTAGGTAGGGTTTCTGCTATGATAACTTGTTTATAGGCCTTAAACCCATTCCCCTTGATGTTTTCGCAACTATCTCTCTAGTTAGGCCTTTAGTCAATGGATCCGCAATATTATCTTTTGACTTTCACATAGTCAATGGTAATAATTCCACTAGAAAGAAGTTGTCTTACTGTGTCATGTCTTCGACTTACGTGTCGAGACTTACCGTTATACATGACATTCCTTGCCCTTCCTATTACCGCTTGACTGTCATAATGTATACAAACAGCGGGCACTGGTTTAGGCCAATTAGGAATATCTTCCAAGAAATTTCGAAGTCACTCTGCTTCTTCACCGGTTTTATCCAAAGCAATAAATTCCGATTCCATAGTGGATCTAGCAATAAGTTTGTTTGATTTCCAAGATACCACCGCCCCACCAAGTGTGAATACATATCCACTTGTCGATTTTGTGTCTTTAGTGCCGGTTATCCAATTTGCATCACAGTATCCTTCAAGTTCCGCCGGATATTCTGTGTAATGCAAAACATAATCTTGAGTATGTTTTAAGTAGTCTAATAAACGTTTCATAGCTTTCCAATGATTTTCATTTGGACTAATTGTGAATCGACTTAGCTTGCTTATAGCACAAGCTATGTTCGGCCTAATACAGTTCATGACATACATTGACTACCTAGTATACTAGAATACTCATTTTGAGCTTTGCTTTCACTAATATTCTTTGAAAGATGTAAATTAACATATATCAGAGTCTTTACTGGTATAATATCTAGATTCTTGCACTTTCCAAGAATCGTCTCAATACAATGGGATTGTGATAAAGCTAACCCTCCAGATGTCTTATAGATTTTAACTCCTAAAATAACATCCGCAACCCCTATATTTTTCATATCAAATTTACTTGTGAGCATGCTTTTGGTTGCCTTAACAACCTCACTATCGCTGCCCATTATAAACATGTTGTCTACATATAAGCACAAAATGGCAAAACCATTATGAGTGTTCTTAATATATACATATTTGTCACACTCATTAATCTTAAAACCATTCAAAACATGACTTGGTCAAATTTAGCATGCCATTGTTTTGGTGCTTGTATTAAACCATAGTGTGACTTAATAAGTCAACAAACTTTCTTCTCTTGTCCTGAAACAATAAACCCTTCAGGTTGTTCCAAATATATTTCTTCTTCTAAATCCCCGTTTAAGAAAGCCGTTTTAACATCCATTTGATGGATTTCAAGCCTATACACCGTTGCTATGGCAATTAAAATCCTTATAGATATAATTCTAGTAACATGTAAGTATCAAAATAATCCAGGCCTTCTCGTTGCTTGTATCATTTTACTACATGCCTAGCCTTATATTTATCAATAGTACCATCCGTTTTCATTTTTCTCTTGAAAATCCATTTACATTGTAGTAGTTTATTATCCCATGAGGAAGGTCAACCAATTCCCATGTATGGTTTGATAAGACGGATTCAACTTCACTATTGATAGCTTCTTCTAGAACAGGGCTTCTAGCGATGTCGCAGCTTCTTTAAATGTCCGAGGCTCATTCTCTAATAGATACGTTAAGAAATCAAGTCCAAAAAACGTTGAAGTCCTTTGTCTTTTATTACGTCTAGGTTCATCCTCCATTGGATCACTTCTAGATATAGTATCTCGAGGCCTCATATTATTATCAATTGGCTCATTTACTATGTTATACGGAAATATATTTTCAAAGAACGAAGCATCCGTTAATTCAATAATTGTATTAACATGTATATCTGGGATTTCTGACTTGTGAACAAAAAACCGATATGCATTATTATTCTGAGCATATCCGATAAAAACACAGTCAACAGTCTTTGGTCCTATTTTAACCTTTTTAGGCTTAGGAACCGTAACCTTAGCCAAACACCCCCACACTTTGAGATAATTCAATTTAGGCATTCTACCTTTCCATTTCTTATAGGGAGTTTGTTGTGTTTTCTTGTGGGATACTCTATTTAAAATAAAATTTGCTGTTAGGACAGCTTCCTCCACAAATTCTGCGGTAAACCAGAACTATTCAACAATGCATTCATTGTTTCCTTTAGGGATTGATTTTTTCTTTCTGCCACACCATTTGATTATGGTGTATAAGAAGCAGTTATTTGGTGAACGATACTAAACTCAGTACAAATTTCCTCAAAAGAAAATTCATATTCACCTCCTCTATCTCTTCTTATCATTTTAATTTTCTTATTTAACTGAATTTCAACTTGAGAAGATTTGTAAGTTCTAAATGTATTCACAGCCCTACTTTTGCTATTAAGCAAATAAACATATCAATACCTCAATGAGTCATCTATAAATGTGATAAAATACTTATTACCACCTCTTGACGGTATTGATTTCATATCGCATATATCCGTGTGTATTAAATCTAAAGATTCTGTAACTCTATTATCTACAGAATGAAAAAGAGGCTTAAAAAATTTAGATTCAACACATACTTGGCATTTCTCACTTGGACAGTCAAACTTTGGCAATAGTCCCATATTCATTAATTTCTTTATCAACTTATAGCTAACGTGTCCTAGTATAGCATGCAAAATATTAGAAGACTCAAGCACATAAGTAGAAGCAACTTTATTTAAATCATCCTTGGTTACAACAGTCATTACATTCAGCTTGAACAAACTATCATTCAGATAATCATTTCCTACATACATCTCATTTTTGGAGAGTACAAACTTATCAGATACAAAAACCAACTTGAAGCCATTCTTGCTAAGGAGAGATCCAGACACTAAATTCTTGCGAACATCTGGCACATGCAGAACATTATTTAATGTTACAATCTTTCCAGATGTCATCTTTAGAGCAATCTTTCCGACACCTTCAACCTTAGAGGTTGATGAATTTCCCATATAAAGTTTTTCATCACCTCCCACATGCTTGTGTAGGATGAGAACATCGATCTCGTTTACGTATATGACGAGTCGTCCAAGAGATCAATCCACCACTCCTTGGG